>OZ023239.1:5873757-7270452 GCA_964006365.1 Trididemnum miniatum
CTAAACTCCACTTTAACAAAAGTCTCGTCAGCCTTGCTACGCACACTCTTTTCTAGGTTGTGCCCTATTAGGGCACAACCCAAAAGAGATGAAGTGAAGATGTCCAGGTAAGCAATACAAAAAAGAGTCTTACAATCTGGAATGAGTTTAGCCTGGATTGGATGTGCATAGCAAGGCTGACGAGACTTTTGTTATAGTCAAAACATTAATTTGTCCTAGCAAATTTCTAAACTCACTTGTTATGATATTCTAGTACTGTAAAAATACGCAAAGGCAGTAACGCATTTCTGAAATAGTGCACGGCGTTTGTAGAAACCTATGAAACTAACAAGATCCATACTAATAGTTAACTGCAGACATAAGTTCACAAGTCAGTAAGTGGTAGTCATAAGCTATGCCATCCATTAAGACAAGCTTATACGTCATAATCATTCATTTTGTTGTCCCTATAGCAAGGATTTTGATTTTCTTCCAGTTTTTGGAACCCAGCAGGTCATCATATCAAGTTTTTCGCGTACCTGTATGAAGTTGATGTCTTGTTCCATTTGTCGTACATTTAAAGTGCTGCAAACATGCATACTTCCACTTAAATCCCAAACTCACTCCCTACATGCATATCATAAGGTTAATCCTTTTGTTGCATCTTCCCTTTTCTTGTATTGTTCCGATTTCACCTCATAACTACTGTTTTTCATTTTTATGACAATGTGGAAAAAAAAGACTCCACCACCACTACTACATGTCATCTTAAAATGCAGCAAATTTTGCAAAAGAGCCAAAGAAAAATGGGTTACACATTGCGCTATATGGAAACATATATGTTTGCCAAGCATAATATAATAATTGATACTCTACAAATATTAATATCATAATCCGGTCCTTTTAATCTTCTAGATTGAAGGGGTGCACACATGTCTACAAGCACCCCTAGCTCATCCTGAGCCAAGAACCTGCTACCTTTCTAAAGTTGCATAAAATGCAATAAATGTACAGAACTTACAAATTATTACTTATCGGTATTTATATATAGTTATAAAACACCAAAAATGCAACTCAAAAACATTATGATTATGAAATAATCAGTCATTCAAATGAATGCCTGTCTTGCCAATACTTCCTGCTTCGCTGCTCCAGTATATACAAAACACAAAAAAAGTCAGTGGTATTTGGTATATGTGCTTCCAAGCAAAAGTAATTTGCCTTTTTTTAGCACTAGGAGTGATTGTGCATTAAAGTGTGGGTCTGTGACGAATTGTGGTGGGGCAGCCAATGCCTTCAAAAATGTGCAGCATCTTCGTAAAAAAGTGGCAGTTTTTTGAAGTGTTAATTTTACTGTTAATGTTAATGGTATAGCGCTATTTCTCAGCACAAACGGTTCTGCAATGCAAAATTTGTGGTACGAGGCTGGGTTGGGGAAACGTTTGGCAACTGTATTTGGTGGACGGTTACCTGGTTTAGGGTTAGGTTGGGACATTGTCAGGTCAACATCAGAAATACATGCATTCTTGAAATCAAAAACTAGCTTTTTTGCTGTTAACGGCACCATAGCCACTGCCCTATTTTTTCTAAAGTAAAAGAGTATGAACACTGCATCTCACCCCTTAACAATTGCGAAACAGAGTTGAAACTGAGAATGTGCGTTCCTTATGAAAGGCTCTTTGACATGCAAAAAAAATTTTTTTTGGAAACAGTGTCTGACGGGGCCATTTTTGAGCCACAAGGATGGCGCATTTTCAGCAATTTTGCTGCTGGTGCACATTTTGAGTTACCATAACTTTTAAATAAAAGTAACCAATGCTTTCAAATTCGGTGCAGTTGCAGACTAGTAGGTGGTGAGTAACTGTGATAAAGATGGAAGCAATGTCATGTTTCACATGGCAGTTACAGCTCTCCAAAAATGCTCCAAAGTTTGCTTTCCGGTCAAAATAGTGATACTTTGAAACCCCATATTTTCATTTTCACAGAGCCAGTTCCATTTTGACACTGAATTCATGTAATATACCTTAAAGTGTGTTAGTATATCGAAAATGAACTTCCTACTAGTTTTAGTTCAAAACTGGAGATAAGCTAGTTCAAAACTGGCCGAAAATGACCGAGTGTACATCAGTTTCTGGGTATACCCAATTTCAAACAGCCATATTTCAAAAACCACAATAGATGTTGAGCTAAAATTTTCAAAATGTTGCTCAATCATGGTGTAAAACACTTTATTATAATTTGAGCAAAATCTAAGAGGGTCGAGCTTGCATTTTGCAAAATATCAGGACGTTTGGCGTGGAATGACTCATTTACATTATAAAATGCAAAACAAAAAACTTGAATATTTTAATGCAAGACTGTAGCTTGTATCTTGGAAAAGCAAATTTAATGCAAAAATTTGTAAAAGGGGTCATCAAAGTAGTGAAATCTTTATGCAAAAATTTTAATGAATGTATTATTTGGGCAAATTCGCTCTTGTCAAAATCCTAGAGGGAACACTGCTGTGAAGTGATTAAGAATGGTACTGTTAGATCACTGCCACGTTCATACATTGATCTCATGATCAAAGTTTATCTTGCAACAGTGTAGCATGTGTCTTCTTTTATTAAATAACTAGACTGTAGATCATAATTACAGAATTGATAAAGCACTTTTCCTTTGCGAAATACTGTTAAGCATTTGCTGGTATTTAGTCTGTTGATTCTAAGGCTCCTTCCTTGTTATAAAATCTTGGAATCGTGCTTGTGTAAACTTGTGCAGGGTTTTCTGTAGACCTATTTTTTAAAACAGTTTTAATTTATGGGATTTGTTCAGATGGCCGAGTGGTAAGAGCGTCCGCTTTGGGAGCTGTGGATGCGGGTTTGATTTCGAGTTGCGTCAAACCAATCACTTTAAAATTGGTATTCACAGCTTCCCTGCTTGATGCTCAGCATTAAAGAGACAGGAACAAGCTGGCTAGTTTATTTGTTGTCCCGTTGGGAAAGGCACTTAGTGGGATTCCCCCATCTTGGTGTGGTAGACAGATGGCTGGCAGCTCTTGAGCGAGCTCGTATAGCGCATTGATCACTTTCTCGTGATAGGAGGATAAATATGCAACTTAATGCAAAAAAATGTTAGCACTGGTTTCTAGTAAATGAAGTTATGCAGCACTGAAAGATTCTCTTCTGACACTGGTACAGGTTATATATTATTCAAGGCTCAAATTTTTCTGACCAGCAAATATTAAAAACTATTTAAAGTAGGCCTATTAGAAAATGGTATTTCAACACAGCATGCACAATTCAAGATATTGCATGGTGTGTTTGAGTACCGGTATCATATTTAAACTGTAAATGAGCTTGTTGCATCAACTTTGTTGGTTGTTTTTTAGGTAAAATCTATGGAAGAAAAATGAGCATTTTTTCTGAGTGCACAGGTTAAAGCTAACATTGTTACTGAGTTTTGTACCTTATATTTATTCATTGTCTTCTGTAATTTAATATTGTGCAGGAACGTGCAAACATTTGAAAGAAGCTTACATGAAGTGTTTAAAGAAACATAAACGTGACAATAGTTTATGTCGTGCTGAATCTTTGAACTACCTGACGTGTCGTATGAACAAGTATTTGTGCTTGATAAAACATTTATTATCTATACACAGTGCTTTTAAATTGATTATGTTTTAACTTTAATATGTTTTTTCTATGTCCTAAAATTGTAGTGTTAGCATGGCATTAATGGGTTAGAAAACAATGATATTTGATAAAGCATAAGTGTTTGCTTAAACTGAGATGCAATAAAATAAGACTGGTAAAGTTTCAGACCTAGCAGTAGGGTGTTTGATTTTAAAACTTTTTTTTCAAAATTTTTTTTGGATAGTGATTTTCTAATGCCAAATGAGCTAACTTCATAATTGGTAAAAAAATTTTAAGTTTTAGTTCCCCACACTCCCCATTTTTATAACGAGGGGGGTCCAATTTACCAAATCGCTTTAACTATAGGCAGGATTATCACATCAAGCTGATATTGGTGTCGAACGAACCAGAATGGAGAAGTTTATATTAGAACTCGACCGATATATCGGTCAGCCAATCTTTATCGGCCGATAGCGAGGTTGGCCGATATATCGTATCGGCCGTTTTCTACCGATAAATTATCGGCAATTAACAAAAACGTCTTATTTAGGATTTTGCTGATAAATGCAAGGTTTTTTGGCACTTTTGCGTGCGCAGTTGCGCACACATTCAAGCACAAAAACGACGCTTTAAAAAGAGCGTGCTTGCACACTCAAATGACAACAAGTAGGACCTTTAAATTTTCAGAGTATATGCATATCAATGTGTGGAACAGAAATATGCCCAATAATTGTCTTCGACCTTTGACCTGGGATAATTGTCTTCGACCTTTGACCTGGGGTCAAACAACTCTCTATTCAATTGCTGTGGGCTTGAAAAAATCTCAAAAAATGAGGGGACGTATGCATCAACAATAAACTGGACAACTTGGTCTAATGCACAGCTTGTTGCTCAGAACTTAAATCGTGTATGTCAAATAGCTTAAGGCATAGGTATCCACCGGCTGTAGCCAACCATCTGGCATGGCCAATAACCACTGCTCCCTGCAAGTTATTAGCAAGTGCGAATTTGCCCAAATATAAATTTTAACAAAAAATTTGCCCAAAAATTTGGAGGGTTTAATGAAAGTTTGACGTAATTTTTGCATCAAAATCGCGTTGCTAGAGTACATAACACAATTTAAATAACTTGATTCAAATTCGGCCAAAAATCACCATTCCAGTCAGCAAGTTTGAAGAAAAATTTGAAAACTTTTGCCCAAAATTTCTTGTTTTTCTCAAATTTCGCTCCTTAAAGGAGACAATACCAATAGCTTCCTGTCCATAAAAAAGATAGGCTATTTTTTCAATTGTATCTTCCCAATACTTTTTCTGGAATGTTCCAGAAATTAGCGCTAAAACTAGTATGTATGTGATTAGCTTGGACAGAGTTTCATAATACTATCTAGCTTTTGTACTTAATGCTTAAGTGGCCAACTTGAGTATTTTAAGTTTCAGACTTAAATTTATTCCTTTTGGAATAAAAAAGCAACAATCAGACAAAAAGGTTTCTGCTTAAATTCAGTTGCAAACTTGCAACTCACAATTTTTTTGCCAAAATAATAATATTTTATTCCGGCACTGAAAGCAACTGTATTGTGACTCGCAGTGCAATAATTGTGACGTAGACAGATAGATGCACTGATAAATGGACTTCAATTTAATCACTTATCTCATTTGTAAACTAATTCCTGTAACATGTAACATCTTGGTAAATTTTTATTAAAAATTAGCCTTTATTCTTACTGTATATGCTAAAAAAAGCCCTGAAAATTGCTCAAAATTAACAAAATTGCTTAATCTCCCAATCTAAAGGAGTTAGACCCATAGTTCCTCTAGAAGTTGGGTGTAAACTGGTCTATTCCGGTTTGTTTGATGTCAATATCAGCAATGTTCGATAATCCTAGCTAAAATAATAGCATTTGTATGAATTTGACCCCCCTCGGCTCAAAAATGGGGGTGTGGGGAGCTGAAACGCAAAAATTAAAAAAAAATGTTGAACATTCATCTAGTTAGTTCGTTTGGCATGAGAAAATCACTATCCATCGAAAACTTTTTTTCGAGCGAAACACCCTACTTAGCAGTAGAATATAAATCTATCAATACCACTTCACTTTTCGGAAAAAACCAATGTAAATATATCTTTTTCCCTCTTGTATGTGTTATTTTTGTTTATGCGAAAGTAAACAAATATTTATTTTTCGAAAATTATTGCAATATCCTATTTCTATTAAAGTCTAATGATGTTTACATGTTTTTTTGGTAGCTAGTAAGGCAGCAGTATCTTGAAAGATCATTGGAGTTTCCTACTTGCAGTTTTTAAATAATGTTGGTACAGTTTTTTATGTAATCAGTATGTTCAGGTTACATTTTGCTGTGGGTGAATTACTTTTTTGTTGTGTTGCCGTACCAATTAATCTTCTTGTTGTTTTAGCAAGCTTATGCAAAAAGAAAGTTTGGCTCAGCTCGGATACAAAGATTTAGAAGAATTGCAAAGCAGCAATAAAAACGTTACTCCAACTAAAAATGAACATCAGCAATGAAGTGGTGCTGACCGAGAAGACTAAAAATCCTGAGCAAATAAATCTACATGAAAATGAGCATATACTTTATGCAGATTTATTAAATAACAATCAATTATGCACTGAAAATGGTCTTAAAGAAAATGAAGAAAATCAAACCGATACTTTGACTTCAGTGGCGAAATCTGATGATATGCATGTGCCTCTTCCTAAATCAAGTAATCAGGAGAAAGCGTTAGTGCCTGACAATCACGAGATTGATAATGATCATGTTGGATCTGCTGAAAATATAGACGTAAATATTGAAGAGAAAATCTCGACGTCTGAGAATGATCAAGTTGAAACCACAAATGGACATGTTACAGCTATTGAAAGTGATAAAATAAACAACTTTGCAGTACATTCGTTTCCCTCTGTTGTTGAAAGATATTTTACTAAAAGGTATGAAGTTAACATGCCGAAAGGTCATGCCGAATATGAAAAATCAAAAATTTCAAACTGGAATGATGTATGCATTTTACGACATTCGAATAAACTTTGTATTGTTACTCTTGCGCCCTCACACCCAGTAATCAAGAACAAAGCGACAATTTCTGTTTCTGAAGTAAGCTTTAAGGTAAGTGTTTTACTGCTTCACTTTCGTTTTTCCCGTGTGATGCCGATAATGGCTGTAAAAACGCTTAAAAAGGCTGATATGTTGGCAGCAGCAACCTATCGTCTTGGTTGCTGACGCTGTTTAAATTTACCAGCTTGGCCTCAGAGGCGCCTCATGTTGAGTAATAAATGAGTTTTCTTGTTTGATGTCATTTAAAAAAGTAATAGATATCGTTTTTTTCAAAACTATGCCTTACTTTCTTTTTACGAATCGTTTGCTCATGTTATAAGGTACCGGTACATCGCTTTGTGTTCTCTTTTCTTTCCTTGCGTCACTTTAATATGTTTTTGTGTTATCTTAATTTTTCCTTGTGTTTGTGGTGCGGAAATGAGGCTGTATATTTGGCTAGGAACAACTCGGCGTATTGATTACGCCGAATAGTCGCGCACTCGGGCCCCTTTTTATTTGTTGCTCATATTCAGTGTGATGATTACTTGATTATTTTGGCTCACAGTTTGCACCTATCACTCTCAAAGTCTAATGTCCCAATGCTGATTTGTCTCATGGGCGATTCGGTCAATCAAAATAGTCTTGTCCCATTAGTAGTTACTCCTAGTGCATTCTCTGCAGGTCAGCGATCGTCTTGATCATTCGCTAAATCGCGTATCTGGTAAGCGCAAACGAGGAGCTCATTGGTTGAATGGAACAACCCCTATTTGTATCATTACATGTAATGACGGTTCTAAATATACTATACACGCTGGAACTAGAGGAAGTTTGGTGGAAATTAATGATAAATTGCAAACTGAACCTCTGCTTTTGCAGCAAGCTTACGAAACAAACGGGTGAGTTGCAAATGCGTTTTTGCTTTTCTGTAAAATGTTTGACTGCGAACCATTTCCATAATTTATGTGAATGGTCGAAAAGTTATGTAACTACAACTCGAGGTCTTTTTTTCGACTCAATTGTGAATGTATTAATTTGTTTCGCTTTAAATTGCAGTGTTAAGTTATGACTTGCATAAAACTAAACAATCTTGTTACGATGTTCCAGGCCTTTGAACGCCCAGAACTGTGTCTTTTTATCTCAATTCGAAAAATCAGCACAATAGAGAAATAAAACCAGGACGTGAAAACTGTAGTGAGATTAATCAAAAATATTTCAAGCTCGCCGCACTATGTTGTTACTTACCACAGTTGGCCAGTTTATATGTCTATTCATGGTGGACCAATACCCGCAGAATTTCAGCAATTAATTTTAAGTTGTCAGAACAGTTTTTTCAATTATGCCTTTTAACTCGCTGTCTTTCAGCCCACGTGTTTGGGCAAGTGTATAACCTAAATCTGCTCGATTTTAAAACAGTTTACAACTTTACTGTAGGTTTGCTCAAGAGATTGATCGTCTGACAACGTTAAACGTTTTGGAATCATATTCGGACGATTGTCGCAGAAATTTATTTTTACTGAGTTTAATGCGTAAATTTGTCAGTTAACGGCATGCGAAAGTAGCAAATGCGGTTTGGAGTTAAGTGTTGGGCAGTACCGCTGTGCAAAAGTATCGCGTTGCTGTAACGCGGTACTTTTTTAGTACCGTTATCGGTAACGCTGATACTTTTTAAAAATGTACCGTTTTTGGTAACGTCGTTACTTTTTTGACTGTTTTACTCCATATTAATTTGTTTTGGATTGGTCTTCGAACGCAAGAGCGGGAAATTTGTTAGTGGACATAATTTTCATTTGCCCTTAACCATTTTTACAAAAATCTTGAAAATATGCTTATTTCAAGACCATATAGCCTTCTCTGTAAAAAATCTGACAAAAAATTTAAGTACTCCAAAACATTGATTTCTAAACATTTGGTCTTTACTTTCTGTGGCTGAGAGACCCCCCTACGGAAAATTCTTGTTACCGGAACGCGTTTCTTCGCACACAAACTGTTAAAAATTCGCTAAGACGTTTAACGGCCTGTGAAGGTTGAATAATTTTAGTGCACCACCTCAGCTACGGTAGTAGGGTAGACCTACGCTAGAGTATATGGAAATCATAGGATTTCTTACTAACTTTTTTATCGTGAGAAATAAGCTGCTAAAAGACAACCTTTTTCGATACGCGTTTCAAGACGAACACGGACAACTGACCGCGAGTCAACTGACCGCCAGGACAACTGACCGCGAAAACAGCTCCCTGCGCTGTATTGTAGCGAAAATGCGCTTCGTGCACTGAATAATTTGACAAGACTCAAAAACAGACTCACAGCTGGGAGTAGGTTCGGTCACGGTTAGGTTCGGTCACGGTTAGGTTCGGTTAGGTCTAGGTTCGGTTAGGGCTAGGTTCGTTTAGGGTTAGGTTCGGTTAGGGTTAGTACCATTTTTGGTACTGTCGCTATTTGTTGCAAACTATCGATATCGTCGTTACTTTAAAAGTAGCGAGTGCCCAGCTCTGGTTGTATTGCAACTTTGCGTATCGTTTAAAGCTCGGGCTACATTTCCGACCGAAAAAGACTGAGCGAATCGTTGGTAAGCACCAAGCAGTAAATTAAACAGACGAACAAGCGAAGTTTAAGAATGACTATAATTGCACAGAATGACTATAATTCCATTTGACAATGGGCCGTAGAGGCAAATACATCAACAAGTTGAGTCACATAGTATATTTTCGTGTAATCTGTTTCAACAGACATGAACATAAGAGGTTGTAATCTCTCTTACCGGTTTGGACAAAAACATCAACGACTTTGCAGTAAAAGTCACTTTTTTGTCACAACTCTTGAAGTCTATCCATCTCAATAACGGTTGTTGCCAGCGATGAAAAACCCTCTTCTTAACTTCGATAGCTCCTAGAAGTTTTGATTTTTTTTTTAGCGTAAAAAAGGATCTTTGTACTGACTCTGTCGAAGCGGATTATCTAGAGCTGATACATGTCTTCCTTTATTTAGTACACTCTCTCTCAACTTCAGATTAATCGCATAGTTTTAGAAAACTGCTTTGACTTTGATGCTAAATCTTCCACCATTTTGACATAACTTCTGGCTTGTGGCTAAAAGAAAAATTTATTACCGTACCTTACGCAATTATGCCCTTATTTTATTGCGGTTTGTCGAATAACCAAACGTTTTTGTCTTTTTATTATGACGTCATATATTTGAGGCCCTGCTGTAAATCGTATATCGCTCTGGCAACTAGCATTAAGTTATATTCTTCGCAATTTTGTCCAGACAATCTTCGCCATCGTAGACGAGGCAGAGTTCACGTTGCTTCATCGCCCAAATAACGGCAATTCTGACCAAATAAGCGATTGGTCTGGAAACGATTAACACTTTAGCAAAAAATTTTGAACATGAACAAAATGTTTTGAACTAGGGGGGGTACTACAGCCTTAAAACAAACTCAACGGATTTGTGCGATTTAGAAAAATGACCAAAAAATTATTTGGGGGGCAAACTGCTTTCCCCTTTTGCTCCTTCCTGCGGGCGCCTATGATGGTGTGTGATAGTATCGAAATTTCAATCAATCAATTCAACTTTTATCAGCTGATAAAACCCTTCATACATTAGGTGATAAAACCCTTCATAAAGCGAGTGCGTGGTTTAAAAACCAGTGTCAGTTTCCTCTAGGTTTGCTCGTCACAAAGTGGTGGAACTCCACTGGGTGTCGGTTGTCTCAAAAGTAACGCGCCTTATATAGGTTTGTCTTGTTTATGGTTTAATTTCAGTTCAGTTTATTAATTTGAAAATAACTTCAATTATTTATTTATTCTTTTTACATAGTGTTTTTAACGTCTAGCTGTTAAGAGTGAAGTGATTTTAAAATATTTTTGTTGATGCAGTTACATTGCCATCATTATGCCGAAACTTACGGAGGGATCAAAGGCACTGGATGATCTCCTAACTGAAGAACAATATCAAGATTATCTTTCTTCGATGAGTGCCAATATGTCTTAATGTGTGCAACTGTGTTTTGCTTTTTTACTGGCTAATAAATATGAAATCGCTACTATTAAAATCTGTCTTTTTGTACCGGCACTTGTTGGAAGGTAACGCAACTAGAAGCTTGATGCATTAAAATTCTGGCAAGTATTCGTAGCTAGCTCTTCGTCGTTTTCTGAAAATTTAACGAAAAACATTCGACATAAAATTCAGATTTGGATTTTATTCTAAAAAAAATCGGATTTGGAGTGGGTTAGAATTGTAAATCGGAAGGATTCTGATAGCCCTACCCTCCAGAGATGTCCACGGATTTAGATTAGGATTTGATTGGACCGAATTTTAGCAATTTCACCGGATTAGCATTTTTAGGTGTTTTGTCTTTCGGATTTGGACTTGAGTGAATCGCAGTAAAGTGCATGAAACCCGCCTAAATGATAGAGGAATAACCGAAATTCATCACAAATATTATCATTGTTAATTTCTCGATTTTGGATTATTTAGGATTTGGACTTGGTGTTCACGAAATTTGGTTTTGGATTTAAGCTTACCGATTTGGATCGGATTAGGATTTTGAAAAGTACCCTCCCGCTGCAGGTCATGCTCAACATCGTGAGTAGGTGACGATAAATTTCCGCACGGAGCTGCTCCAATTTAGCTGCAGTTGAGTAAACGAGACAGTTGTATAGGCTGCTGTATATATAATGGTGTGTGGCTGCTGATTGCTGGTACTAGGTAGGCATAGTCTCTTTAGTAATGACTGATGCAAATAACATTGACCTTGGATACTTAGAAGTTCCAGAACAGTGGTGGATTCTTCATCGCTGTTATTTTCCTAGCAAAGTGGGGGGTAAGCCAGCTTGGCTGAATCCTGAAATGTTACCAAGTTATGAAGCTCTGCAATGTCCTCTTTGTAAGAAGCAGTTGGTTTTTCTATTGCAAGTATATGCTCCAAACGAAGAGCTGCCAATTTCTTTTCACAGGTACTGGTATAACAGTCATGAAATTTTACCCTTAAATTATTTTTAATTGTAAATTTATGATTAAGTCTAAGTGAGCAGGTTTTGGCTGAAACTCTGAAGTGTTTTTGTGTTTGAACTTTTTTCACCTAGTAAAATTTTTTCTGAAGAAGTTTCAAAAAAAAATGAAGTTCCAGCTATCAAATTTTTTTTTAATCATTTGTAATACTGGTACTGGTAACCTACATTTAATTTCCATTAAATTAGTGTAAAAAGTTAACTATTAAAGTGAATTAGCCTACTTTCAAATCTGTAGCCTAGTCTACTTGTGTTTCTTTTTCAGAAAAGTTTATTTTCACTAATTGTCTGTTGAATTGAATCGATTACTGGTGCTGGGTACATATGAATTGCTCGAAGTAGTTTGCAATAATTGTTGTTTTCCAAGCTGCCCTCAAGCTCAGATAAAGTTTCAAATCTTTGAATCTTATTTAGGAATGTTGTTAGGAAGCTTCTATTTCACTGGAAATTTCAGGTTACCGAAATTCAAAAATCGTGGTTGCGGAACGGGAAACGTCCCCTACGGTTCCCCTACTGTGAGAATCGCACTACAGGAACCGTTAAACGGTTTTGCAACTACGCTTTTTAAGCTTTGGTAACCGAAATTTCCAGTGAAATATACACTTCCATATTGTTGTGGCTGTAGCCTGAACATCTTTTTTATTTCCCTGTTTTTAGGACTGTTTACATTTTCTGCTGTAAGAATGGGGAATGTTATAAAACACAAGATTGCTGCCCAATAAAAGTGTTTCGGTGCAATCTACCTAAAGATAATCTTTATTATGGCAGTGAACCACCTGATTATGATACTTCAACTGCAGCAGAGTAAGCAAACATCGTCATTTATTTCAGATCAGAAGCTTGCAATCTTGAATTTTACAATAGCACTTGTTGTTTAGGTGTTAGTTTTGACTTTGTATTGGCATGCAATACTGCAAATTTATAGATCTAAATATCTGTATAATGCTACTTCACTTATTTGCTGCATTTTAGCTATTATATGTATAACTTGTATATCATCTGTTCATCAAAACGTTACATATTGTCTGCTTGCCTTCCTGCGATGAGGTGGTGCTTATCGCTTGTGTAATTGTGGATTTAGATTTGCATTTTATGTTTATTTTGTTTCAGAGGCTGTGATGACATTCCAAAATTATGTGCTCTTTGTGGTTGCATTGGCAAAAAATTTTGTTCACGTTGTAAATTAATCAACTATTGTTGCAAAGAGCATCAAATCATTGACTGGAAATCTCATAAGTTATCATGTGGCAAAGATGCTGGCCAGACATCATGTAAAGTTAAAGACAATTCCTTGTTATTTCCAGGTAAATTTTCTGATTTTAGCATATTTTATGTAGTAGTTGCATGGCTGCTTCCGTTACTCCACTTGTATGTACAGCATGTTTTTCATTAAGTTGGCTTGTTCTATTGATTTTTGAATTGTTGGTTGCATTATGACTAAGTTGCTTTACATTTGCACTATATATTTAGAATTCGAAAATATGTAGTTATCAAACAGGCCAAATGAAATGCCAGGATCTCAACGTTAGTTCAAAATGTTAATGAAAAACACATTTTTATCAGAATTTGAACTTGTTATGGAACGTGCAACTGAGCTATCATCAAAACCTAACGAATCCCCATGCTTTGTTACGAATGATTGTCAGCCTGCCTGTGCTCTGTCAGAGGAGGAACTGGAAAAACATGTCATCCCAGAGTTGGAAGACAAAGCCTTCATGAAGTTCAAGCGTGAAATATCGAATGAACCAGAACAGGTATTTCGAGCACTAAGCAAAGCGAATTACAATATGATTTAAATTCGATACCGACTAGCCAGTTAATGCAATTGTTAAAGACATCGCTATCAGTGCAGGAGGTGTGGGGTTCAATTCCTGGGCCGGTTAGATCGGATCAGTGTTCCCTCTAGAGTGAGAAATTTGAGAAAAATGCGAAATTTTTGGGCAAATTTCACTGATTTTGAACCAGAAATTAATGTTATAAAATGCAAAACTGAAAAACTTAAACAACAAACTTGAATATTTTAATGCAAGACTGTAGCTTGTATCTTGGAAAAGCAAATTTAGTGCAAAAAAGTTTGTAAAAGGGGTCCTTAAAGTAGTGAAATCTTTGGGCAAAAGTTTCAATGAATTTATCATTTGGGCAAATTCGCACTAGTCAAAATCCTAGAGGGAGCAATGGATCTGATACTGTGTTGCCAATGGCTCGCCACGGTTGCGACGTTTCTTTAAAGCTGTATTGCCCATGCGCTAATCCGCGGAGGTGGCCCCGCCACTTGAAACACGTTTGGGCGTAAAACAAGAGAATAATGAAGATTTGATTTTTAATTTAAATCGTGCATAGCATCACTCATCAACAAACTTCAATGAAAGGTTGTTTACTGTGAAATCCTTTTGAATAATTCAGCCAAGTCTTTTTGTATTTCATTGCTATCAGTTCGAATATTTGTGCAGAGAATCCATATTAATGTCGATGGTGTTAGATTAAGTCATGTTTCACCCAAGTTTTTGGTTAAATGTGTGCTAATTACGATACTGCCATTCACACAGATTATACGTTACGCGAAAAATGGGTCTCCGCTATGGTGTTCAAGTACGTTTCAGCCCCAAGCAAAAGATATTCCAACTTGTCAGTGCGGATCCCCTCGTCTTTTTGAATTTCAAGTAATTATATTTATGCGTTATTTAACTGTTAAAGATGAAGAAAATAAATATTATGCCGTTTTTATGGCCTGCATAGTTATTACCTACGGTTTTCAAACCTTGTGTAGTCAGATAGCAAGAAAGCATTTGTTAAGAAGAATAATTTTTGTAGCAATTTTGTTTTTTGGCTATCTGTTTATAAGTCATATTCAGTGTGAGGCATTCGCTACTTTAAAAGTAACGACGATATTGATATTTTGCAAAAAAAGTAACGACGATACTCGGTGGCGATTTTCGATTCTTTTCAAACGAAAAATTTTAATTTTTCAGCAAAATTTTGCCTTAAATAGTTCTATTAGTCCATCTAGACTGCGTATCGTTGGTGAATACATTCGATTTGAAGGTGTTATGCTTTGGAATTGAATGCGTTGCGAAAATGTTGTCTTCTAGTAACTTATTTCGTAAGATAAAAAAGTTTGTCAGAAATCCCAAGGATTTCCATACGGGTCTACCTTACCACCGCAGCTGAGGTGGTGTATTAAAAATTATTCAGACTTCGCTGGCCGTTAAATGTTTGGCTAATTTTGAACAGCTTGCTTCCGATAGGCGGGTAACCAGAATTTTAGGAGGGCTGACTTAATCAAAGAAAGTAAAACGCAATTTTTTTTAGAAATCAATGTTTTTGAGCACTTAATGTCTCTTGCATATTTTTTGTGGTATTTTGTTGAGAATTGGGCCATGACATTGAACTTTGCATGTTTTTTTGATGTTTTTTCGTAAAAATGGTTAAGGGGAAGCAAAAATTTGTCTCGCAAGAAAAATTCCGCTCTTGCGTTCAAAGTCCATTTCGAAAAAGGTTTCCGAAATATCGAGTGAAACAGTGAAAAAAGTAACGGCGGTACCAAATAGGGTATATATAAAACAGTATCAACGATACCGATAACGGTACCAAAAAAATACCGCGATACTGCCCAAGGCTGTTTATATTTCGAGAACAGTTCGGGTATTCTTTATTGATTTTTGTACCTAACAAATATTGTCCATTCTACAGGTAATGCCCCATTTATTGAGTCACATGGATGTTGACACAACTGCAGAAAAAGCAACAATAGACTGGGGTACTATCGCCATATATACTTGTTCATCAGATTGTTCACAACCTGATACATCTTACACAACTGAATTTGCGTGGCGCCAAACCTATTCAGAATAAAGCCTTGAACGCCGTTGGATTTGCAGCAATAATATCTGCGAAGGGAATTTTGTTGGCTCAAATCTTGTGAGAACCTAGCTGAATTCGAAGGCTTCATGGAAGAGAATTTCTTACAACCCAGCGTAGTTCATCAATTTTTTTAATTCTGGTGCAACAAGATTAAAATTTAGACGAAGAAACTGTATAAGCAACTCCAGAGAACTTGAAAGAAATTTCATAATTGAACTGGACATTCTTCCTCAGCCAAAGCAGCTTATTTTTGGAAAAGAGGTTGTCTAAATATCGATATTCGTCACGTTTTGACTTTGTGGAGTAACCCTGAAAACTTTGCCCACTAAACCTTTATCGGTCTGCAGCTTTTTACGAGTTAGGGTGCAGCTTATAGCGGAAATCGTATATTATTTTTATGTTTCCTATAGGCCTACTTTGTCAAGTTACTGTTTTTCGACGAATGAGCTTAAAATTGGGTGATCACTAATCACAGCTTTCCTGCTTGATGTTTAGCATTAGAAGAGGGTTCGTCTGGTTTGCCGAGCCAAATATTGTAGTTCGCTTGCACCGTTAAAAAGGGTCGTTAACGTGTTTCCTCGTTTTTGAGTGGTGGGCAGGTGGCGAGCAACTCGTAAGCAAGCTTGTTATATCGCCTCCGTCCATTTCTATAGATCGCATAACTTACTTAAGCAAAAAATAATCACTCGGTGGCACTTGATTTCTGCATAACCTTCTGAGGAGTCGAATATGCAAGCGTGGTACAAATTTCAATTTTGTGTGCATGAACTTTGCTCCGAGCTGCTTGTACAGCTAAAGTGTAATTGTGATTTTATGTTTATGAAGACGATTCGTTGAGACCTGCATTAGAGACCATATGATATAAAACTCAACTTGAGCGTATGCTTTGTGTATGAAACGGTACCGGCACTAATTAAGAACGGTAGATGCATGTGGATCCGAATCGCCCTAAGATCGAACTCGCATGCCGACCTGCATGACCAGTGACTACCGCCTAGCCACCGAAGAAGTTCAACCGCCCCACGTCCCATCCCATACAAGCAAATCCGTCGAGACTAATTTCTTTCTGTATCTCTGTTCTGATTTTTTTCTTTGAACTTTTTCAGGGCATTTTATAAACGCGTCTTAAAATTATTGTACACAGTTTATTCAAATTGCTTGCCGTAAAAATCTGCTCTGTATTAAGTAATTCCAAATATATAGGCCTACGGTCGTTAATGTACTCCTGAAACCAAGTATGTTGGGCTGTTGGCCCATTATTGTCCAAGCTGCACAAAGAAAAAAAATTTTGAAAATGCAAAAGCAAAAACCGAAAATGTGTTTTAAATGATTGCAGCAGACACAAATTATAATCAAGTAAGCCAAAATCGAGATCTAGTTAGAATCTATTTCACATGCAAGAAACTAATGAAGAAACCAAATATTAAAAGTTTAAAGAATTAATTAGAACGTTCAAAATAGCTTGTCCACACTCCACAGTAGGCCCCAATCCATTTAAACATCGAAATTTTTGAAACAAAGAGCGAGAAAAAAATTGAAGCATGAATTAACGAGACGATACCCGTTACCCTTGCGATACATATGAAAAAAAATTGGAGAGTAACTGTTAGGTGAGTCTCGAGTGGCATTTTTAATTCCATCGCAGCAAATTTAACGCAATTCTACAAGCGGCAGGCTAGCCGCACCGGAGAGCAGTCTAAGACTTAAAATTTTCCAAGTTTTACTTGATTTTTAAAAGTCAATAAATTTTCCTTCAGAATTTTTGTTGTGAACTTAGGGTGTCGTCTCAACAATTTAGAAAAGAAACAATTTCACAACTCTCCGCCAAGTACAGTACAATTTATCGGCAAACTACCAACAATTTGCTAAACCTTTCAATTTTTTACAATTACGATCAATAAACAGGTACAAGCATTTTAACAATAGCGTCATCAACAGAAAATGATCAAAATCTTCGGCACCCAGTGCAATCCCATTTTCTTTGGTGAATTAACCTTTATGAAAAGTTCACTACGGTGCATCATTATCGCTAGAGAAGCCCTTCCGATTCTCACCAGTAATTTGCCATTCGTGAAGATACACAAGCGTTACGGTAAAAAACAGCAGTTTTACTTTTTGAAATGAAAATTAATACGGTGCTTAGAAGCTCTTTACTAGACAATGTATAACTGAAATGTCGATTTGTTGAGTCTATCCAAATTCAATTTTCAAGTGAGTGCCCAAACTATTTCACATATTCAAAAATTCAGTTGATATGGGACCCATGAAGCTTCACGCACCGGTAACAAATAGGTTTACAGTTAAAATCAACCAATAACATTAAATGTGTTTTAGATAAATTGGAACTGCAAGGCACAGCTATAAAATTTATGCTAAGTGTGTGCACTGGGCAACGGTACTATTCGTGCCTGCAGCCCACTAAAAAAACAAAGTTTAGTGAAACGACTTTCAGCCTTATGTTTAACTTCGAAAAGAATAACGCATTACAATCACTCGTGTCCGCATAGTCACTACAATACAGATCAATAACGTTGCAGCATTATTGTTTAATGTAAGTTCAATTATTTCAAAGTTTCGAGTAACACTCAATCAGACTCGCTACCACTGCTCTCTCCTTCGGACTCCCGTACATTGATGTTGAGTTTGTATTCTTGATCGCATCCCATGTACGCATCACTCATAAAGTAAAGAGTGTAAGAATGGGAGCCAGCTGAAGGAGGAATGAAGTCTAGCTTCACTTTAGCTTTTTGCTGGAGAGTCAATCTCTTGATCGAGATCAGACTATTCGTTTTCGGATCTCCAACAACCACCCACCATCCTTCTTCACGCTTTTGGGGGAAAAATGGGGCAATAACAGGACCAGCAACTTCATCTTCGCGTTCGAGAGTCACTAACACAACAACAGGATTTCCTGCATGCAGATTATCAGGGTCCTGTACGTCATAATTCAGTTCAATGTTTGGGTAGCGATTGCAAAAACGAGCCACATCAGCCATCTCTGCTTCAGTCATTTTCAAAAGCTCTTCTCTGTCCGAATCTTCCATCTCCAGGATATCAAACACACTCTCGATCTCCTAAATAGCACAAATAATGTTAATTTCATATAGATTCTTGCAAAAAAGTCCTCGGTAAAACATGCAAGTCGATATAATTATCAAAATAAAGCTTTGCACATTTTTCCACACAGGTATATCGCAGTCACAATAAGAGATACGCGTCTGAACCTTTTTCAGACACGAAAAATACAAAAAGGAACCACTCTGCAGTATTGCAGCAAAGCACAGCTGAATTGTAGTATCATAATGTAAACTGTTTAAGAAACTGAAAAGTAACTGTTTTTTACCATGAGTAATTTTTTTACCTTGTCGGCACATTTCTTGATCAAATCAGCTCCGAAGTGAGGAAGTTGTTTCAGATATGAATCTCGACTCCACATTGCTTGAGTCACCATTTGAGCAAGTTCCATGGCAGCCAGAGCAGGAGACAACCAGCCATTGGATGACAGAACGTCAACGCAAGCCTGAAATAAGATCATGAATTAATTTCAAAACTGAACTATCAGCACCATGCACAAATAAAAACTGCACGATAAATTTAATTGAGTGAATCGGATCCACTTGGGATTGTTGTGAGTTTCAATTGCAAAGGATTTGAAACTAATTGATGTTATAACTTATGATGACAACTTTGCATCCTCACTCTACAGGATTTGAAATAAAATGCCAATACTCCACGTTAGCACTTTTAAAGCAACTATTTATTGAAATTATCCAGCAATCATCAGACTTACCTGAATTAACCGTACGGCTTTGCTTAGAATCTGCTCGGTATCAGACATCAGTTCGGCAGGAAGTTGCAAACGTGACAAATGAGCTTGAATTAGAAGATTAGTCTTAATGTGGGGATCAGTGTAGCGGGCATTCTGCGGCTTGTACTGAACCTTTGGCATCAATTGTTTCAATGTATTATCTTCATGTCTACGAATCGGAATGCTTTCATACTCAGCAGCATTGCTGATGATCTCAATCAGACCTCTGATTTTGGTTTTAGCATTCAAAGACATGCTGAATAATTCAATTGTTGTGTAGTTGATGTAGTAGTAAGCAGCAATCATAGCCAGATTCAATGGTGTGATGTCCATTTCGTCTTCAATAGAGATGCATTTTGACTGCTCCAGATCAGACAAAGTGTTTTCAACCAACTCCGACAGACTATCTGATAAATGACGGTGGGAAATGCCTTGCAAGTTGTAGTAATTTGGATTTTGACTCATTCTTCGATAAAGGAAAGTCCACGTTAAATAATCAACAGCATCTTGCTTGTTTTCAATGATTTTAGTGACAATTTCAGCATTGAAATGGTCGTGGAGGCAGTGATCAAGATGAGATTCGACAGGCAGTGGCTCATAAACAAACTTTTTGAAGAAATCCTTCTTTGAACTTTGGCACATGACAACACATTTTCCTTCTTCGTCTTTCAAAGGACGGTTTGCTCTTCCAATCATCTGCAGAACATCAGTGACTGGATAATCAACATAGGCATGAATTTTTCCATTGTAGTACTGAGTGTCCATGACAATCACCAAATGCGAAGCCAAGCTGAGCCCCCAGCACAAGCTTTTCGATGCAACCAAGACCTGAATTGCACCAGAAGAGTAGAGTTGTTCCACCACTGTCCTTTCAAGTTGGGTTGTACCATCGTGAAGGTACGCCACGCCGTTGCAAAGAGTTTCTTTAAGAGTTGCATCTTTAACATGTTCCAGATAAGCTTCCAATTCAGACTCGTTGCAGTGTAGAAAGCGTTGCGGCGAACCATCGGCCGCTGCATAAGTCAAAATGTCGACAGCTGTCAACTTGCTTTGTTTGCGAGAAGGGACAAAAACAATACAAGCTCGTTTGGGCGAGTGCTTATTGATCGCGTTGTAAACTGGTTTAGCCATGCTGAGTAACCGCGATTGCGTGTGAGTAATGCTAAAGCCTTGAATGTGCAATTCTAGTGGAACAGGTCGAACGTTAGGATGGAAGTTGAAAGTGTGCATTGCGGAACAGCCAAGCCACTGTGCTACATCGCGAGCATTAGCTAAGGATGAACCCAAAGCAACAATTCGGATCTTTTTGTCCAATTGCGAGGCGATGTAGCGCATGCGAGAGCACACTACTTCAACTTCAGGTCCACTCTCTCCTCCAATCAGATGAATCTCATCCACAATGAAAAGTGAAATGGTGTGTACATTGCGACGCTGCTTCCAACGTCGAGAAATAACGTCCCATCTCTCCGATGTTGCTATAATGATAGATGCACGCGACAAAAGCCGCAGATCTGTGCTTGTTTCTCCAGTAAGAAGAGCAACTCTTTTACCCAAATTGATTTCGAACTTTTTCCGCCAGTCTTTGTAAATCAATTCAGCCACAGCCTCAACCGGAGTGACATATACGCATCGAGCATCCATATCGTTAGTAAAAGCGCGCAAAAGAGCAAACTCTGCGCAAACGGTCTTTCCACTGCCTGTTGGCGCTCCAACGAATACATTTTCATCACTATTGTAAATGGAGTTAAAAACTTGAGTTTGAATCGGATTGAAACAAGGAAAGTTGTTTTCATACATCGCTTCAAATTCAGAATTTCGAAGAGCTGAAACAGGCAAAGGCTGCAAATCAAGCAATTCCGTAGGAGGAGGATACTTTTCCGGCAAAATAAGATGTCTGAAAGATACAGGAAGCTGAGTCTCAGATGCTATCCAGTGATCTGATACAATGCGGATGAAATATTGTGGAGGAAGTGGTTCAAAGACTGGAACAAAGAAATTGACAATATGCTCATCCGTGGCATATTTGTTTTTGAGCAAGAAGTATTCGTGATGCAAGATAACCTCACTATCAACATCCTCAACAAAAATATAAAAGGCTTGAGAATTTCCATGTACTTTATCATCCCACTGAAAATCAGGGGTGATGGTCAGCTCGACCCTTAGAGTGGACCGAGTAATAGGCTGAACGTGGACTGACAACTCCATTTTGGGAAATTGATGAACAAGTTTATGTAATCCTTTTCCCATTTTTGGCATTCGAATCAGTTCTCCAATTTCGTTATGTCCGAGATCGTAAAAACGTTCCCAAGGGAAATTTTTCTTTTCTATTTTTTTGATTACTTCCTCAGGAACTTTCTTGAATTGACGAAGAGGGGACATCGATTGCCACATCCTGCGATTGATCATCTTGCATAAGGACAAACATTTGTCAGCAAGTTGAGCCCAGCCTCTGAAAAGAACAATTTCAAAAATGGCTCTCATCAAACGGCCTGCGCTCTGCGTAATGTAAACCATATCAGCCATAAGAGCCAATCCTTCCAACTTAAGCTGAGAAATGTAAGCTTGCAAAAGAACATTGACTTTGGCAGATGACTCCTCAATGCTCTCTTTTACTGGTATCGGAACTCTTTCCAAAAGCTTGTTCAGTTCCAGCTTTTCTTCTTCTCTGACTGTGATGTACTTGAACTCAGAAGACAAAGAAAAAACACGGAATAATTCTATTTCGCTGAGTGTGGGCTTTAAAAGCTGATTGTAGGTGGCCATGCTTTCGTAGGTGCAGTAATAATGACTAGCAATTCGTCCGAGATCGGTAACTTGAATCTGACCCGTCTTGCGGTCATACTTAATGAGGTTGTTTTTAGCAAGAACAGCAGCAGCAGCGTGAGCTAAATCGACCCTTCTTTGTTGCAGTAAGGGATCATTTTGCAGCGATTCGACTCCATAGAGAGATGGCTGCCGCAAAGCACGAATGTAGAGGTAAGTGTAGCCAAGCCAATTGACCGCATCTTTGATACTCTGAATGTTCCCAAGGACGACTTCGGCGTTCATTGTGTCAGCCAGACGAGATATCATTTGACTTTCAACAGGTAGCTGCTGATTGAGAAGAGACAGATAGTACTGCAACTCGCTGTGTGCCGTAATCAAGACTCCTTCACCCTTGGTATCATACTGAGGTCTTCCAGCACGACCCATCATCTGGAGAACATCCAAAGCACCTAATTCCACCCATCGACCTTTTTCAGGACTGTACACTTGGGTCCCTTTAATGATAACGGTATGGGCTGGTAAGTTAACTCCCCATGCCAGAGTGGAAGTGGAAACCAAAACTTGAATATGTCTGTCAGCAAAAAGATCTTCCACCAGCGTACGATCAACCCTGCTCATACCTGCATGATGAATAGCAAAGCCATAAGGTAACAAATCTTTCAATTCAAGATTTTTGACTTGCTCTGCTTCCGTACGCAACACTTCCGTTGAAGCAGATCCTTCTCGTAAAAAGTGACCTAATGTGTCATTTTCCAAACACATATCACGAATCGCCCGGGCAGTTTTTCCAGTTTCTTTCCTGGAATGCACGAAAACCAACACTTGATTTTTACCAGCATGCTCAACCACTTTTTCATAGACGATTTCATTCATGACCTGAAATCTTTTCATTGGCTTCTTTTCAGTAATGCCAATGTACTGCTGCTCCAAAGGTACTGGGCGAAAGCTGTTATCGAAATAAAACAGTCCTTTAGCTGGATCAACTCGTAAGAACGTTGCAACATCTTCGTAATTGGGCAAAGTAGCAGACAAGCCAACCAGTCGAACATCTTCCTGAGTTGTCTCTATTGAGCGTATAGTTCTGGCAACAATTGATTCCAAAACAGGACCTCTCCCATCATGCAACATATGGATTTCATCCATGATGATCAATCGCACAAGCTGCGTGTATGTTCTCTCACCACTTTTACGAGTAATGATATCCCATTTTTCTGGAGTGCAAACTATTACTTGGGTAGCTGTAATTTCTTCCTTACAAAGCTGGTGATCACCTGTCAATTCATTAACTTTGATTCCATAGTTGGCAAGCCTTTTGCGAAAACTTCCCACCATTTCTTGAACAAGAGATTTCATAGGGGCAATGTAGATTATTTTAAAATTGTCAACTTTAATTGAACCATCAGCACTAATATGTTTACTAACTTCCTTCAGCATACATAGCAGGGCAACGTTGGTCTTACCAGCACCCGTAGGTGCACAGAGCAAAATATTTTCATCACTTTCCAAACAAGTTTTATACAGCTTACTTTGAATTCGATTTAGGGTTTTGAATCCTTCAAATGCAGCATGAGCATATTTAGGTAGCTGATCAATAGGAACCAACTTTTCTTTATCAGCAAATGGTTTGGGTTTCAGAGCAGGAACATGAACTTCTTCATAACCTTTGCGTTGTTTTCTGTAGGACCCATCTGGGAGCTGGCATTTTTTGTTAGCCATGAAATGTGACCCTTGCGCAAATTCAAGGTCTTCTAAGTCAACACCAGAGTGACTTGGCTGGTACTGGTTTTCAGTCTTGGCATTATCTGCATCTGTAGCTTCCAAATCTGCTTCAACTTTGCTCTTTCGCAGTCGTTCTCTTCTTTCCTGTTCTTCTTTTATAATGTCTTCCTTTTCCGTATCGTACAACTGATTTAAAATATCATTGAGTTCAGAATCAGCTCTCATTTTCTGTTCAATCTGCTGTTTAGCAGCATCACTCTGAGCACTTGCAAGAAGTGTGCAATACAAAATCATCTGGCGATGCTCTCTCACATTTTTGATGAATTGAAATTGATCAAATCCAAGAAGCAAGACAAGCTGATTTTCACACTGCAAATCATCAGGGGCAGTTTTTAGAATATTCAATACCTCTTCAGCTTTTTCTTGTGATATCATTGCGTCATCATATACTTTGCTCAGTTCTCGCTGGAGCCAATAAGCATCAATGTCTCGAGGATGCAGCTCCTTGTGTTTAGCAACATTCACATCGCCTGCTTCATTTGTTAATCGAGCTGACACCACAGTGTCTACTTCAGCTTCAACACCTTCTTCATTATCGTCCATATCCGAACCCTCATGAACTTCACCATAAGTATCTTCTTCTCCACCTTCTTCATCCGATTCAAACTGCACATTCACTCCATAAGTGTCATCAATGGTATCATCAGCAGTTTCTGAATCTTTGGTCACACCAAAATCAGTAATTTTCTTTCCCAAGTTCACCAGAACATGATATCTAGTGTCTTCCAAGGGTCCAAGCAGGGATTGAATTTCTTTTCGCCTTTCTTTGTCCCTAAACTTATCATTTTTTAGCACAACAATAACTTCGTCAGCTGCTCCACACAAAATGTCTCTGGGCTGATCGCCCAAGGCAGCCTGGATAAAACTCAACAATATTTCATAAGTTTCTCTGGTTTCTTTTGTTTTCGGTTTGTACATAATTCCGACCATCTCGTCCACTCCTTCAGAAAGCAATGTTCGTCCTTTCAAATTGGTTATGCCTCTTTCATCCTCATCACGCTTGCGTCTTTTTGCTTTTCTTTCTTCCATCTGCGGTGGCCTTGTACGTTGAGCTTTGTCACCCATCTGAATACCTTCCAATTTACCTTGCAATGTGATGACTTCACCAGTGGGTTCATCTCTCGGCCTTCTATCAATTAAAGTCCTATCAGCTTGCAGAACAAGATTGGAGTTGGCTTTATATTCATACTGCAGAGAACGGGCAGAAGCATCCGCCATTTTGGATTTTTATAATCAATTGTACATTCACAAAAAACTATAAAAATTCACCTGCATTGAGCAAAACGTATGTGAAATACTGGTATGAAACATTAGAACACATCTTTTTATCCACATCTTTTTTGCGCAATGGATATTTAAAAGACAAAACATGGCTCTGGCACAAACATTGCTAACAATCACAATAAAGAACCCAAGCAAGTGCAAAATCAAATTTAGCTCAACACTGGGCGTTTTCGTTGCATATTTCTTAGGCAAACAAAAAATGAAAATAATTGTGCCACGAAGCTGGCTTTGCAGGTTCGATGCTTAGCTAGATCATCTTCTATGATGCATGTACTTCACTAATATATGACCTAAGCTGCAACTGTAGACGGTTTACGAAAAAAAACAATAATAATTCCATTACATCTTGCCCTTACAAAAAATCTTGAATGGCAGCCATGCTATCATCAATTCCAGTCTCACCTTGAAGGTTTTGCTTTTAAGTTTTAGATTTACGTTGCAATATCAAGTTTCATGCTTTCACTTTTTGCAAGAGGTAAGCTTAATAGTCGTCATAACAAAGTGTTTTGGAAATATGATATTAGGTCATATGCTATGTGCTGCAGGCTTATGCAATAAAAATATACGCAATTGCTGCACGCAAAGCAAAAAAATCCTTGTTTGCAAACATTTTAAAGTATTTTGTCTACATGTTTACATTTCCGAATGCTGTTCTTTCAGATACATGGGACGAAAAATAGACCAGCTTGACCAGAAAAAAAAAAAGAAAATTAGCATCATTGGGCTTCAAAGAATTTGAATAGTGTGTCTCACTTGTTTGCTAGCTACCCCATGTCACAGACCAAAATGTGGAAATGGGACTGGAATTCGCTTCTGGTATGTACTGACGTTTAAAATCCACTTTGCTGACTAGAAATTGAGTGGGGAAAAACTTCACTTAACACTTCTGCTCGAAATTACACCTTACAGGGCGGTTTTGAAGTCAATTTCCATGATGGGAAATCTTATAGTCATTTTTGAATAAAACTGAAACAGGACGAAAATTGTCCAGCAATGACAAACCAATGTAGGCTACTGGTACAATACAGCACATAAGCTGGTGTAAAAATTTGCACAGTTGCTAAACGCGAGACAAAACTAGAATTATTACTGCAAACACACAAAACTGAAGTAGACGTAAACCGATTGAAGAAATCCAGTCAGCAAAATTCTTGAATAATATAGTTTTTGCAGCAATGGCAAGAGGAAATATGCAGCTACTGGTAGGCCCAGTGAATCAATAACTGAAAAAGCTATTCGTTATGTATAACAAAGCAGCTAGGACTGCAAGGGAACATGGTAGATTAATTATTTAACACTAGTGTAATAATACTGTAGATCATGATTAAAAAGTCACACCTAATAAGATGGCAACAGCAAGTGAAATAAAAAGTTTTTTGAAGTGATGAGAAGGCGACGTAACAAGTCGAAGAGAATATAAAGAAGATTGGGTTGAGGGTGGAGAAAGCTACAGATCGCGCGAGATGGAGTGGGAGCGATTGCTGAAGGAATGAGGTGCATCCGGCCACCTTTGGACACGAGGAAAAACCGGATTAAAACTGGACGATGATGATGATGAGAAGGCGACGTACGAAAATTAGATGCTCTGTAAGTACCGGTATGTTTAATGTGTTGGATGGTTTAAAGTTCAAGACAAAATCTCCACGAAGATTTTCTTTTACCTGTCCAGACATTTAACAACTTTTGTCCAAATGTTTAGATTTCAGCTTGCTGTTCATTTGGTACATAATGTGGGACAAGAAATGGTCAAGTTTGCCCAGTATAAAAAAAAGAAAATTTGCATCATTCGGACAAAACAAATTCAGAACGAGTGTCTCATTTCTATGCTAGCTACCTCATGTCAGAGACCAAATGCTGGGAATTGAACCACAATTCACTTCTCGAATCTGGTATACACTGGCGTTCAAAATCCACCATGATAGACTAGAAACTATGTGGAGAAAGCTTTTCTCAAATTATTTTGAGTTTTTTTTCTTGCGGAAATACAGATACAATCAGCAACAGGACATCACAAGCTTCAAGTTTCAGAAAATTTGAGGCAAAATTCACTTCACTTAATGCTTTTGCTCGCACTTACACCTTACGGGTCAGCTTTGAGATGATAACTCAATGATGGGAAATCTTGTATAGCCACTTTTGAAAAAAAAAAACGGCACAGGGCAAAAATTGTCCAGCAATGACAAACCAATATAGGCTACTGATACAATAAAGCACATAAGCTGGTGTAAAAAATTGAGCAATTGCTACATGCGAAGCAAAACAAAAATTATTAGCCTACTGCAAACAAATTGAAGCAGACTTAATCCAATTGAAGAAATCAAGCTGATAAAATTCTTAAATAAAACAGTTTTTGCTGCAATGATACAGAATAGGAGAAAATAGGCAGCTAGCGAATTAATAATTGAAAAAGCAATTCTTTACGTACAACAAAGCAACTAGTACTGCAAGGAAACATGGTAGATTAATTATT
The DNA here is from genome assembly GCA_964006365.1 of Trididemnum miniatum. Taxonomy (NCBI): domain Eukaryota; kingdom Metazoa; phylum Chordata; class Ascidiacea; order Aplousobranchia; family Didemnidae; genus Trididemnum; species Trididemnum miniatum. The sequence goes on from OZ023239.1 coordinate 5,901,372, forward strand.
TAACTCTAGAGTAATAAATATTGCAGATCATGATTAAAAAAGTCACACTTGATAAGATGGCAAAAGCAAGTGAAATAAAAAAGTTTTTTGAAGTGGTGAGAAGGTGACGTATGAAAATTTGATGCTCTGTAAGAACTGGTGTGTTTAATGCAGCAGTGACAAACATGCGGCCGGCAAAAGAATTTCCAGCGGCCCACAAACATTTTGGCGAGACCAGTTCTGTTGAACTTTCTTTTTTCCATCTAATCTACAAGGCTGCAAGCCTTTTTCTGTTTCAGGATTTAGCAGTTTATCCATTGTTACGTAACAATAAAAACATCACTCATGGTTTGTTGCAGCTTCAATACAGTGCAGCATGCAAGTTACTATTTGAGTGAGAGTTTAGCTTTCCTTACAGTAGTAGGGATTATGTAAGATTGCAGAAATGAATTAGTGAGCTTGTAGTACCATAGCAACACGCAAATTTTACAGCTCTGTCGTCATTTGGCAAAACCCATTAACTCCAAAATTTTGAAATTTCGTTTTTTTTTGCATTTTTCAATTCAATCAGGAACGTTCTTTATAATAATAATAATAATAATAATAATAAATGATAAGATGATTTAAGCGCAAGCGCTTTTACATCGTATCAATCAATGGGCATTGACAATTGAAGAATTATTTGCTGTGGTGAACAGACAACTTATACAACATCAGACATTCAAATTATGAGTCTGCAACTCACTCAGTTCATACTCAACCCATTGTCTTTTAATTCCCACCAAACTTGTTGCAGAATAACTGAGTGCCAAGAAGGAATACATAATTTGAATCTCCAAATAGCAAAAAATAAATGAATAAATAACACTAAATCAACACAACACAAGTTACAGCAATCAACACTGGAAGAATAAGAAATATTTGCAATATGAAATGAATTAGTGATGCACTCAATCTACAGCATATTTGAAAAGCATTAAGTACTGGTAATGTATTCACAACACTGTTATATCACGTAAAATTATCACGAGTACCGGTAGATGTTTTGTTTAAACTAGACTTAGAACATTGACTGTGGCCTAATAACAGGATTATGCATCTGGGTCAAATTTTATCGGGAGAGCTTTCCAGTGATCATCCAAAGCATTCTTAAATGCATTTAATGACGGTGAACATACAACATTTTCTGGTAAGGAATTCCAGTCATTCACAACCCTAAGCGATTAGGCCTAACTCGCGATTAGCAACTTGTTTAATTAATCTTACTTAATATGCAATTTTTTCATGCTTGTACGACTTAAGTAGTCCTACAGTATTTGAACTGGGTTTTACTGTGTTTAACCACAATATTCTCACTGCTACACTTTTCTCTCCAATTGCGTGTAATTTTATTCTACCCCTTTACTTTTATTTATTTAAATCTCAACTACTCTGTTTATGTCGTCATAATTATGCCGTATTCAAAATAATTTCCTTCTTGTGCTGTTTATTCTAACCTAGTGCCCCTTTAGTTTTTTACACTGATGATGGTTTAAGTTTTTACCGAAACGTTTGTGAAATGATTGCAAATATACTGGCTATTATCTTTTTACTGAAGTGGAGACAAGGGGTTTTGCCAAATGACGGCAGAGTTTCGTTAGGGTAGCCTATTTGCTATTCTGTTTTTCAATCAATATTTAATTAGCCGTTTATTTTGATGTCTTCAGCAGAAATGAAAGATTGCAGATGAAAAAGAGTGTTTCAAAAAAATTGGATCGATGTGTTTTTCTTTGTCGAAGAAAAAGGAAATCCATTTTGCTTAACTGTTTAAGTGCAAAACGCCACTAGGGTTATGAAAATGAACATTCCAAAAAATTATTACAGGTCAAGGCTAATGGACGAAAATCACAATTTGCAGTTAGGAGTTGCCACATCATCAGTTCGTCCTAATATTGAGCGCTTGGTAATGCAAAACAATTCCATATTTCACACAGAGTAAAATATTCTTATTAAATGTTTTTTATTATTATTTCACGCTTCAATACATGGAGTTCAATAACTTTAGCTGCATGGTTGCAATGGATTTTTATGGTATTACTTTTGGCTGTTTGTTACCAGGTTACTGCTGATGGAATAATTTTTTGTTTTTAGCAGGTTTCATAATAGACTAAAAAGGGGTTAGATCTAGGCTCGTACCGGGTATCAGCCCCCAGGTTTGATTAGAGTTATCTCCCGTCTGGGCTGCTTGTAGAAACTAAATTCATTTCCCGGTACCGGCTAGGCTAACACTGAAAATGGTAATACCGTAATTCTACTACAGGTACCGGTAGTACCAATATATATGGCAAACCAAGAACTATAATCACTTTGCACTGAGTCAGCACCACTAAATCGGAAAAAGCACAAATTACTGTAGACTATGACTAGACTCCTAGAACTGTGCGATTAAGACATTACTTCCTTTCAACATCTCAGAACTCCAGCTCCGAGCCTAACATGAGCGCCTCGCTAGACTACGTTTTGCCAAATCGTAACTAAATCGTTTTTTGAAATGGTGTTGCCAAATGTATTCATAAGTTGTAAAAAATCCGCTTTCACTTGAACGGAAAAAATCTTTACATTAGTGCTTAGCTAGTAAAAGCAAAGTACCAGTAAAAAGAACGCTTTAACAATTGCCATAATCGCATTTTGAATGGTTCAGTTACTTCCCAAGTTTACTGTTGAGCTCTAGGGCAATGGTTTTTAAGTATTTTTCGTCATCAGGTTGGTAAAAGTTGAATCAAAACAGAACAGCATTTATTTTTTGAAAAGCGATAACTAAATAATAGCTCGTGCACACAGATGTAATAATATAAATTGCTTTCCAATGAGAGGCAGCGAAAAATCTTTTGTCCAACTTTATGAAGGAAATTGGTGCAATCGCCGAGTCTGCAGCCTCTCATTTCTTCGAGAATGTTAATCAACATAAAATTACAACAGTAGAACAACAACAACAAAACAAAAATGAATAAAGGTAGTAGACATAAGAGGAATAAAAGTTACATTACATGAAAGTAGTAGACCTACACTATACACTATTATCATTATATTACACAAACGGTGCAAGAAAGAATAAATATATAAACACTACAACCAAAAAACAGTTACATCTTATTGTTGATCCATGAAATGTTTTTTAATATGCTTATTAAATGTGTGTTTTATGGTGTTTTAGACAGTTCTTAGTCTCTCAAAATGTGGCCCACTTGCGAGAGTGCAACTTCAACCGTGGTCGTGCGTTGCCACTCTCGATAAAAGTTGTGAAAAGCCTGGTAGACGGTAGTGATAATTTGACAAACTGGAATCTTCTAAATCTTCTGTTTCTTTTCCCCAAGTTACAGGTGTTAGTTAAGTAATAAATTTTTCATTAAAATTAAAGCAAAAAACAGTCACAAGGCGTAGACCACTGCTACAAGCCAGCTCAGTCGAATCATGCCCAGCCAACTTCTCACCATTTTATACGTTCGGAAAACATAGGAAATGAGCAAATGACGTCATATACAAAAGCAAGCAATCGGAACAATGAGCCAAGGCATGTATTCTAGAACTTTCTGAATGAGTCAATAGAAGCGAAGCGAAAAATAGGATTATAGGAAAATATTAATATTTGGGCGGTGAACTGATATTTTTGTCAAGATTTAATGTGGACCAACGAGCCAAGTTAAAAATTAGGTGAAAATTGCAGTTATGCGAATGAGATACTGAAATTGACCTGTTTGTTACGTAAGCGCCGAAAATAACTTGAAATTTATGCAACAAGCACTCGATGTCAGCGACATGGCATAGCGGTACCGGGCGCAGGTGACAGATCCTACGTGACGGGTTCAATTCGCGGCTGGAGTCGATCGCATTTGACATATATAAAGAGTGGCTGCTGACTCGAAGAGCGTAAGCTCACTTCGCAGTCTCCCTCAATTACTATTGAATTTTCAGTTCAATATAATTTGAAAATAACCTCAGTTATTCTATTATTCTGGAATTGCTGGTAGTCAACACAGAACGGAAAACTTTGCACAAAAAGGTGGCTTTTGTTTACCAAGCCAGATATGAATATGATCAGACACGAAATACAGTGAAAAAAGTAAAAATTGCAGCTACGCATTTGCTTCACTATGATAAATTTGTCACAGCTTGCCGTTTTTTGTTACTTTTTTTAACGCTGTCGGCAAACCATTTCACACTTTAACACCAGCTATTTCAATGGATCTTTTAGTTGTAGATTTGTTAGCGCAAAGCGTAATCCAGACCCAGTTATTATACTGTATAAAGGAATAGTCTCAATGATTGGCCTGCAGTGCTTCTGAAAGTTTGTAAACACAAACAAAGGCTCCATCCAAATGCAAATTAAAGAGCTCTAAATAATTTTAAAGTGTCTCTAAAAAGCTTCCCTATTATAATATGATCGATGACTGATGAGGGATAGTTGATCGGCAGCACGATATCAGTTGGACTGCAAATAGACACACAAGCGCGACAATCTTTAATTATGATTTACTGTAGCCTAAACACCATTTTCACAAAGATCAATAGTTTTGTAGTTATCGGCAATTTCCTTAAACAAAAGAACGTCAATCAGGAGACGATGTCAATTTGAAATCGTTGTAATTCAAGTGAAGTATTGTTTAATCAAAAATTATGTAATCCATGAAGAAAAAATACCAAAGAAAGAGTTTTGATTCGATTTATGGACAGGTAAAAATCACACTTTGTCGATCGATGTGATTGCCTACGACAAGCCAAATTGGGGAGATACCACATCAATTTTTCGATAAACATACAAAAATTTAGGTTCATTTTTGTGTTTTACTCCAATTTCTATCGCAACCAAGGACACCTAAAATTTACGATACACATGTGACTTCGACACACGTTTTTCACGTGTTTGCCACATGCTTGGACATGTGTGCGATGCAATAAGTTTTGTTCGGCCGAAAAGTATGACTTCTTGAAAACGATAGCTTTTTTTAAGCCCAAACAACAATTCACCACAAATTATCCTAAAATTGGTAAAAAAAACTTCTAAAACTTGGTTGCAAGCTTGTGTCAGATGCCACGAGTCTCGAGTTTCACCAGTTTATCTCGACAAAAACACGCGAAATCACGAGTGAATGTTTGCTGGGGAATAGTTGTGTTGCATTTCCATGCTTTTCAAAGATTTTAATTGACTTTCAGGGCCGATGCTAGGAATCCCTACTCTTCATAATAGTAAAATGCATGGGTGTTTACTGTTTATATTTCATTAAAAAAAAACATAGGTCTACATGTACAAACCCCCAAAACAGACATTTAATACTTGCAACAAAACAAATTTAAGTTAGGCTAATTCAGGTGCTATCATTGTTCTACTTTCAACATCAAAAAAGGCCAGTAGTTGGTTGATTAGTTGCATATTTATCCTCCTATCACGAGAAAGCGATCAAAGCGCAATACGAGCTCGCTTAGGAGTTGCCAGCCATCTGTCTATCACACCAACATGGGGGAATCCCGCTAAGTGCCTTTCCCAACGGCACAAGTAAACTTGCCGGCTTGTTCTTCACACAGCCCCTTTAATGCTGAGCGTTGATTTAATACTTCACCTTTTATCCGCAACAGAAGCTTCACCCTTACAACTGGCGACAGCAAGCCTAGCAGGTTACGACGCCTGAGAAATGGCGTCCCCCAGGGATCGATCCTGGCCCCCCTCCTTTTCAACATCTATACATATGATATCCCCTCCATAACCTCCAAGAAATTCGCCTATGCCGACGACCTGGCGATACTTCATACATCTGGAGAATGGAAGGAGTTGGAAAGGACTCTAAGCCAGGATATGACTACACTCTGGGAATATCTCCAGACCTGGCGACTGAAGCTTAGCCACACTAAAACGGTGACGGCGGTCTTTCACCTCCACAATCGAGAGGCTAAGCGTGAGCTTAAGGTCTGTAACATCGGTAAGACCTTACCTTTCTGCCCAGTTCCCACTTATCTTGGGGTCAAACTGGACAGATCGCTCACATATCGTCCTCACGTGAAAGCATTGCGCAAGAAGTTATGTGCTCGCGTCTCACTGTTGAGGCGACTTGTGGGAACAGGTTGAGGTGCTAGCGCCAAAACATTACGCACAGCTGCCCTGTTTAAGGTCTACTCGACTGCCGAGTACTGCGCACCAGTCTGGTGCCGCAGCGTGCACATACGGTTTATCGACAGTGTATTAAATGACGCCTTGCGCATTGTCACTGGGTGCCTGCGTCCCACTCCATCGGTCTACCTTCCGGTTCTTTCAGGCATCCAGCCAGCTGAGCTTCGCCGCCAAAGAGCGACACTCTCCCAAGCCAACCGCAGCTCCCTGGACCCTGACCACATTTTACATGGCCAGTTTCATGAGTCACAGGACGTATGTAGGGAGAGATTGAAATCTAGACGCTCATTTGTACCTGCTGCTCGGAAATTACTAGACAGTCTTTCTGAGATGGACGTCCGTGCAGCCCAGTGGACGAACACGAAATGGGACATGGAGTACTCTGCCAATGCATTGTCACTTTGACAGCTCAGATGGCCGAGTGGTATGGAGCGTCTGTCTCTTGAGCTGTAGACTGGGGTTTGATTCCGAGTCGGGTCAAACCAATTACTTTAAAATTGGTATTCACAGCTTCTCTGCTTGACGCTCAGCATTAAAGGGACAGTGTGGAGAACAAGTTGGCAAGTTTAATTGTTGTGCCGTTGGGAAAGGCACTTAGCGGGATTTCCCCATCATGGTGTGGTAGACAGATGGCTGGTAACTCCTAAGCGAGCTCGTATAGCGCATTGATCGCTTTCTCGTGATAGGAGGATAAATATGCAACTAACTAACTAACTAACACTCCACGCTTTCATTCCCAAGGCTAGCTCCAGACCCTAGGGTATGGGCCTGCCGAGGGCAGCCTGGGTCAAGCTCCTCTAGCGAATTGTGAGTGTGGTGCCAGTGAACAAACCGCAGATCACATCATCTCACAGTGTCCCATACATCGGGCACCCCGAGGTATGTTTGGTCTAATGGTTATGGATGACGAAACAAGATGTTGGCTGAAGTCCCTTACAGTCAGCATCTGACCCAAGCAGTTTGGTAAAAGGATAAACCCTACGCCTTGGTCCTTCCATATGTCTTGGAAGAGATGCCCCGCCAAACGACGACAATGCTGAGCGTCAAGCAGAGAAACTGTGAATACCAATGTTAAAGTCATTGGTTTGACCTGACTCGGAATCAAACCCGAGTCTACAGCTCAAGAGACAGACGCTCTATACCACTCGGCCATCCAAAAATTATAGGCAATTAGCCTACAAATTTCAGACAAGCATTTATGTTTAAGGCATAGGCCTACCGTTTTGAAAGTTATGCCAAAAAGCAATTACGATATTTGCGAAAACATTTCAGCCTTGTCAGAGAACCGATCGCATAACTTTGGACCTTGGTGTTTGAAGCCACTTTATCTCTGACGCACTCACTGTCTTCAATCAGGCTTATTGTGTTGATAAATTGGCAGTTCTTTCTCGCACTGTAATAATTACTAGGTTTACACAAAGTCTTTTATAATTGGGCGATTTGCAAGTTTGCTTCCAGAATTCGGGCTTTGGTTTAATGATTTGACTTGTTCTCAAACTACACAAGGTCGACAGATCGTTTTTGAATGGCTAGAGAACGGACGTTGTTTTGAGTTGATATCTTTAATCAATATTTTTTATTTAATTTTGTACTGTCAGCCTCTGTAAGTTTTTGCTTCGTCAGTTTTAAGTTATTTTTATGTTCAAAAATATAAAGCGATCAAGAATTTAATAGTGATACTGTCGAGTCTTAGCGCTCCGCTCGGACACTTAGTGTTGAAAGCGAGCTGTGGTTTTACAACACCGGCCCCGTTGACTTGATCATTCAAATCACTTTGAAGTCACAGGCAAGTCAAAATATAATCTAAATGGATTTGTATGAATTCATATTAGCCTCGCATGGCTCCTATTTAATCCAAAAATAAGCTCAACCTGGTTACGGACTAACGGTCGTATCTACTTCAAGAGTTAGTATCAAAATTGCTAACACCACAAATAAGTTTTTGAAAACGAATTGAATTAGAAAAAACTAACAAAATTAGCACGTGCTTGATAAGCAACAATGAAAGTGCTGGCAATGATACAGGCACAAAAGCAGCTTTTTTGGACGAAAAAGCAGCGGAAAACAAAGAGAAAGAGCAGCGCTGGCATAACAGTTTAAAAAAGAGGCAACTATTTCACCACAATGATTTATAGTTGAATTTAAATTTGACCAAGTACTTCAAATTGACCTGGGCCACATCATACACAATATACTCGTTATACAGCAAAGAGCTGTACTTGTCACCCTTAACACCTTTGCCCATGGGCACCGTGTACCCTTCACTGGTCTGAACATGTGATGCAGGATCCGGTTCAGTCATTCCAATGCCTTTCACACTGTGTTTTCCTTTGGGTAACTTGCGAATGCATTCAGCATCAGCCAATTCTTTCCTGGTAAAATATTTCTAAATGTAAATCCCAAACAGTTTAACACCATGCGCACCTCAACCGAAAAACCGATTACACAAAATAAGTATTTTGGTCTTAAAATCTTTTAATAAAATTACCTTTTTTTGAATACTTTTATCGCTTCAACTGTATTAGTGATCTGTTACTGAAACGCAGCTGATCTACGCGTATTAGAAAAGTAAACAAATGGGACTGTTTTAACTTTTTTTTACATGTCAAAGGTAAAAACTTCTTAATTTTTTTATATATCAACTCTGTCTACTAACTTACATGTTTCCAAGGGCAACGTCTGCCAGCAAGCACAAACCGGTCGTATTTCGTGCCGAAGTAGCACAGTAGTTAGCACTTTTAGACACCATATCAGCGAAATATATTCCTTTTCCAAACATGTAGCCGGTCTAAAACAGAAAATATCAATCCCTTTAAATCGAAAGACGCCGAGTTATGTACAATTTCACAGACCATAAATTATAATCTAATTGTGCTAAAAGCGTTAATAAAAACTAGGCTACTCACTGGAAAAGAAACACAAACAAAAAAACTGAAAAACAAAACCTCATAACTAAAAAGTGAAACAGAATAAAGTTCAAGCGAGAAAAAAACGCGTTTATAACTAATTCTAGCACCAACTCCTCTTGTAAAAGATTTGTCCATAAACCACAGATCCGTAAATTACTTTTGCGCAACTACTTACCACGGGAGCTTCCGGCGGCGCAATTCTTAAACCTTGAGACAGAATTCCTGCGTAATTACTAGTTCGAGATCCATGCCATAACAACTTCCGGTTAGGCAAAGATTGAAAAGGTCGAAATCTCGCAGCTTCGCCTGAAACAAAATTTAAACTCATTATTAGGGCCATTTTTTTTGACCTAAAAAAATATATTTTTGACTTTATTTTGGTAAAATTTTGACTTAACCGCTTCCACGCATTATTTATGTCTTGTTGCACTTTATTAATCAAATATGTTTTATAATCTGCAATTCATATAAGTTTTTAAAGAAAAAGGTAGCCTACTTCGAACATTTTCTCAATTACTCAATGTTGAAGCTAATACAACAAAGCGACGCATGACGTTAAAACCTAGAATAACGAGCCATTGTGTGTACCGGTATCAATTAGTGTGTAATACAAAAATTGCGTTTCTATCGCAACTGTACTGTACACTAACAGTATGTCTATGATTTTTTTAACGAAAGCCACGCAGTATAATTACAAGGACGTTTTATTGTAATACAGCATCATATATTTTTTTACGTTCTTAACATCAAAATTTCTGTCTTTTCTCAGTAATTTATTGAGCATAGAAAACGACCTCTCAACAGCAGCAGAGGTTGGCTGGGCTTTTTGCAATAGTGCGTAGCTTGTTGGGTCAATCGTCAAGTTGGTACAGTTTATTATTGTTTCTAAATCAGCGTTGGATAGTTGTTTGTTAATGTAGTCTTTAATTGCGCAAGGATCATCATCGAATTGCACATTCTTCAGTAGTCCGTATGCTTTGGTTATTGTGCAGGCACTTAACTCTACGTTGGCTGCTAGAGTCCGCTATTGATTTATTTTAACCAAGTCCGACACCAAACCTTCCACATTGATAGCGTCTTTTGCTCCGCTGACTAAGAGGCCTGCACTTGTCCAATTGTTGACAATGGTACGAACAGCTGGAAGGTTCTCATTATAATACAAGGCAGCTCTAAGCCAAGTTGCCCATCTCGTAATTACAGGGTCAGGAGGAGATGGCAGACCAGCATCATGAAAATCTTTCTTGCGATCTTTGTTTTTGATTGTTGCCGCCTTGATCGTTGCTATTACTTCATCAATATTTTTAAAATGAGCGCGCACACGCATAGCGCAGTTATGTAGTAAGTGCGCAACGCAGGTGACATGCATCAAAGAAGGGTATAATTCCTTTAATGTCTTTCCAGCCGAAGACATGTACCGAGCAGCAGCAGTCAAGAACAATGAAAAATTCTCGCGTTTTATTTCAAGTTGTCGCAATATGTCATCCACAGCGTGCAGAATAATACTGCTATTAACATTGCGACCGCTGTCAAGTGGATGGCAATTAACGAGGAATGTCTGATTTGGAGCATCTAAGCTGCCCACAAGCACAATAATATACTTTTGTTTAGCAACCTCTGCTTTATCCACAATCAAAAAAATTTTTTTGTCACGAAGTAATTCTTGAATTTGTTCCTCTTTTTGGGATGCCAATTTAGCAACACATGCCCGGGCTGCAGTTTCCGAAGGCAATACTTTTCCCATTCTAGCAAACAGAGACTTTAAAGAAGGATGGTTCAGTTTATGAAGTGGGGTATCTGCAGCTAAGAATGAACAAACAACCTGTTCCTTAAAGTTTACTCGATCAAAATGTAAAAAGGTTTGCTTGCTTTGAGATTTGCTCTTCGTCTCCAATTTTCCTTGGCGTTGCTTATACTTTTTCGGTGGCTTTCCACAAAAACTTTTTGTCGCATTTGACTAACACGTCGCAAAGGTTGCATCGCCGGCAGGAGTTGCCGAAAACTCATCCGCATATTCCTGGCAAGTTTGCCTAACTTTCGCTCTAGAGGATTTGGCTTATTTTGGCATTCTTTGCTTTGCAAGCTACAACTTAAAAGACCACGTGTAAAGAGCGCAAGGCTTTTATAGGATTAGATTAATTGTCTAACAATTATGTATTTATGCATCAACAATGACGTTTCATGCATAATAAGTGCTATTTCCTTCTCAATTACCGCACACATTATTGTGACGATAGTGCAAATATTGCAACTATTTCAAAAGTTTAAAATCAAATAAACAGCGCATAAAATTTTAATAGCAGCTCAAAAATTCAAAAAAATATTTGAAAAATATAAATTTGTTCGTTTTTGTAAGGAAATTTTTGATAAAGACAATTTTGACTTTGACTTATAAAATCTACCAAAACAGACTCCTGAACATCTGAAACGAACGTTAGTACATATTTGATCATGTAACAAGGTCCTAAAAAAATTTTGACTTTAGCGGGCCCTACTCATTATCTAATTCAGGGGTGGGAAACCTGCAGGCCGACTGGCCGAGGGCCACATGCGGCCCGCTTAAGTTTTGAAGTTACTTGAAAATTGCTTCACATTTAACTACATGTTATAACTGTGACCTAAAAATCGCGCAAAAGTTTCTGATTTTACAGTAAAAAAACAAATCACCATGTTCAACAAATTTAGCGACGTAATATTGTGTATTTTTAAAATTGAAAGTAAATGTGGCTCGCTGAAAATATGCAATCGATGTGACCTGCTGTGCTTTTCCGGATCTCCAGTCTCCACCCCTGATCTAATTCATGCCGGTTTTTATTGTCGTACCATATCGTTTAAGGACTGGCAGGCCAGTTAGCTCAGTTGACAAGAACATCGCTGTCGGGCGGGATGTCTCGGGTTCGATTCCCAGGCAGGTCAAATCGGACACAGTGTCGCCAAATCGAGCGGTGTTGCACAGGAGATAAGCCGCGAAAATTGGCCCCGCCACTCGTTACACGCTTCGGCGTAATACCGCAAGTATAATAAAGATGTTATTTCATTTTCTGGAATTCAACGACTAAAAACAAAACAGAAATCTAGCTGATTTGATTAAATACAAAACAGAACGAAACGGACAATGTAACAAAAAAGAACATACCTTTTCGTTCAATTTTATATAGTTGCTCAATGGACAGCGTGTACAAATTGTGTGTGGATGCATGGGTTAATTCTGTGTATTTTCTCACAATCTCAAACTCCTCAGATGCTTCATCCACGGGCTAAAGTAAACAGAAATCAACCTCAATCATTTCAACGATTGTTATAACTACTGGACTCAACATAAGAAAGAAGACCGCACGGTTTAACATAAATGGCGATATTCAGAATGCAGGGCACCCAGCAGAGGTTCGAATGGTCGTCAACGTACTCAAGAAACCCCGTAAAATATGGGGAACAATGATGACATTTTGCGACATCTAAGAAGATACAGTGGCTCTCTTGCCATAAGTGTTACACAGCTAAATAACAAAAAAAAAAAAAAAAATTAACACGGATGTTGCAATAAGATCTTATTAAAATTTTTGTTTTTCTCCTGTTTGTTCAGCGATTTGTTTCATTGTGGCAAAGCGTTTTACCACGGACATTGGCTTAAATACGTAGAAGTCCGTGGCTTTGCCAAAAATACCGATAAACATTAAACACGCAGGCGTAGTTGTTTGACTAAAGCATTTATCTTACAATGATAACACAATTGAGTTTGCTGTAACTGGAATCAATCACATCAACCGAATCTTCGTCTGGTTCCATACTTAAAAAGTTGTAGGCGAGTTCGATATCCATCAAACTATCAAGCATCTCGACCTAAAAAAACGTCGCTTCAGCATCCTTTCACTAACACAAGTACATTATAGAAGAAATTATTTTCCAAGTAGCCTTGATCTCTTGCTATATTTAATAATCTCTGTTAGGTAGCCTACATTACGAGTGAAACATCAAAATTAGAATATTGTTTTGCGGAGTTCACTGAAAACTTCCATCTTTCATATCATCCAATCCATTTAGTAGCATTCATTTACTAACTCCAACGGTCTGTTTCACCCTTACATGAAACAGACCGCAGGGTTTGTAAAAAAATGCTAACAAATTGAATGAAATCCATTTTGCTCGAGTCGATAAGACTATTGAGCACTTCTGTTTGGTTATGCAAGTGAATTTCTCACCTTGCATTTAATAACTTCCGCATTGTTGAGCAACGGAGGTTGATGGAATCCATAATCATGAGGAATCAAAGTATAAAATCGATTTGAACAATCAATCATCTTTCCATCGTTCAGTTCTCCTTTGTTTATAAGCTAAAAAATAACCTAATGGTTAAAAATGCTTTTAATATTTTTAAAAATAAACAGGTTAAAAAAGAGAATGAAATTCTACTACTGGCAAATTAGCAAACATAAAAGGCTTTTATGCTCAAAATGTCTGTTTAGCGAGATGGGTTTAATTTCCTTACTGACGTGTTCGTTTTATGGCTGGAACCGATTGCCTTTTACACATTTTTGTGTCGTAGATGACTCAAACAGCGCAAACTCACTTGCGGTCTTTTCAATGCCCTGATAAATACTCAGTTTTATGCTTTCAAAATTACCCCAATTATTTATTAGCGCACAAGGCGATAATTTATCTTGTGGACCAATAGACCCTATGGTCTCCAAACCAGTCATATATAAGCGGCGTCAGCGTTACGTCTACATCAACTGATAGTACGTACCTCAGTCGCTTCACTTAGAACTGAGTAAGCCATTTGCATTTGTCGTTTGCTAAGCTTGCCAAGAGGCATTTTGTTCAAGTCAATCTACAAAAGAAAATGTTACATGACCCTTCTCTATTTGTTTTTGTATTTAGATGCATATTTATCCTCCTATAACGAAAAAGCGATCAAAGCGCTATAACGAGATCGCTTAGGAGTTGCCGGCCATCTGTCTACCACACCAAGATGGGGAATTCCGTTAAGTGCCCTTTACCAAAGGCACTACAAGTAAACTTGCAGGCTTCTTTTCCACACTGCCCCTTTAATGCTAAGCGTCAAGCAGGTAAGGTGTGAATATCAATCTTAGTCATTGGTTCGACCCGCCTCGGAATCAAACCCGAGTATGCCACTACCGTAGCGGACGCCTAGCCAGTCGACTATCTGAGCTGTCAAATTTACCAATAATGTTTTTTAACTTTACTATTTAGATTAGTACAATGAGCTTTTGGTTATAGTATTACATTCTAAAATTGGTACTTCCGAAATTTATAGGGTTGCCCGTCTGTGTCGTCCTACTCTACCATCTCGAAAGAGACCGGTACCACAATACACCGTTAACTTCGACGTCAAGCCCACACATTCATCAGTCATCACCGCTAGATCTAGCATTGTATTTTTATCACTGAATTCGGCAAAAGCTATGAGAGACTCCGTAGCTCTAACTTTATTCAAAAACAAGTTATTTTGAAAAATCAAATTTTGCGTTATTTTTGACTTTAATGATTAATTTGTAACTTAAAATAACGCAAAATTTGATTTTTCAAAATAACTTGTTTTTGGATAAAGTTAGAGCTACGGAGTCTCTTAGAAGGGTATAAGAAATCAACAATTCTGCGCATTTTGACACCAATATCGAAACGCTATCTTCTTCCGTTCTCGAGTTAGGGAAATCCCACCGAAAAAAGCTTAAAGCGCGGCCTGCCCCCTCTAAATGACGTCATTTCTATTTTTTTTTTTTTTCAATTTTGGAATCAGTGCCCAAATCTCTATCACATGCGACCCCAAGCATTTTTAATTTCAAAAATGGTGAAAAAACGAAACACCCAACTGGACAGCACTGGTGGAATCCCGGTTCAAAACCACTGCATTAGACACTTTTGTTTCAGTCAAAACGAGGTTCTGACACATTTCTGTCCCTACCTCGTATTCCATCATCGTCTTTTTCATGGTTTCAATGTCGAATATCATGCGAACAAGATCTTGAACCGACCGAGGTAGTTTCGACTTGGAACAGGCAACATCCCAATCGATCTGACAAGAATAAAAAAAATCTTAGAACAATGAACTGAAACCCTAACAAATTGAAGGGGCTGCGAAACGACCCTGAAACCCCGAAAGCATTAGCAAACAGAATATTGAAAATAATCTGTTTTTAAAGACCGTAAGCAACGCAGTGCAGATAAGTGCCAATAATGCGTTACGACCAAAGCCCCAGACCAACGTGTGCTCGCAAAAACAACTTTAAAAGTAGAACTTTACCTTTTTCTTTTCGTCTTCACCGTAATCGATCTCCAACGGATAAAATTTTCTTGGATATTTCACAAAATTGTCACAATCAAAGGAGTTTCCTTAAATGTACAGTGAATGTTTAAGCGACTAATTTAGATCCTGTAAAGAGACGTCTTCAACAGAAGCATAACTACATAAGCACAACCTTGATTTTTGCAGAAGCCTGCTTTTTTGTCTACTCATTGAATTTGGGCTATCAGAATTGGATTTTTGTTTCATTTTAAAAAATTGGACAGAAACAAAATCCAGACTTAGAGCTATCACAAACAATCAAGATGAGAAGAGAAAAGTCAATGGAACGTCAGCAATTTTCAAGTTTTTGTGAAAAGGAATGATAATCCAATTTTCGCTAATGGGGTCTTATTACAAGTCATATTGTTGCTACATTTGTCAACAAATTGTCATATTTTACCAGATTTTTCCATATACAGGTCGTTGAAAAACTCAATAGCTCGGTCGGAGGAATAAAAATCATCCAATTTTGTTCCTCCTATAGCGGTGCCAACACGTCCCCAAGACCGGAAAACATACCACCTGCGATAATACCATCAATTAAACGTAATCATCTTCCCTGGAATAATCCAGGTGCGCATTTATCGTATAGTGCAGAGTTTTTCAATCGAACGAGCGAGTAGCCTTCCTTTATTTTATTTTGCGTTTTCCAAGGAGTAAAAAACTTGTCAGCTATTAACAGATAATTTTTCTTTAATTTTCTATAAAGGTATAGCACCAAATGTACGGGACAGCAGGTGCTAAGCACACATTGTGTAAGCCATTCTCAATTGGCGGCCCATTACAAATATCAACCATGAATGACTGAACGCTGTTAGAGGACAAACAAGACAAACAACACACATACACTTAACCCTTCGCACTTCCGCTTGTGCCGAGCGCCTGGCGGGAAGATGCGAATATTACTGGTCTTTAGTATGACCCGACCGGGAACAAAAACCCAATTTCCCGGCTGCCAAGACGACATTCCTAACCGACACACCAAGCGCCGGTTATAAAAAGGTGACTTAAGGGTGACTTAAAGGACGCTCACTCAACAATCTTTCTTTTTTAGGGGAGGGATATCTCTTTTTCTTTAGAGGTCGCGTGCTTAACATTTTTTGGGGGGGATATCAATATCAGTCTTAATACCCACTTTTTGCCAGATTTCGACTGCAGAAGTTGTAATTTGTAGTAAGAATTCGCTCCTGATTGCATATCCACCATTGACAAAGTCGCAGTGTATTTCTTGCCTCGAACTACCAGCACCTCGGCTTTATGCTGCAAAAGAGTTTTGTGATAAGACCACTTGAAAGTAATCGGCCTTAAACTTGAAAATTGCAACAGCAACTGGGCAAAACTCACACAAAATCTACTAGAAAGTACCCCTGCAAAAAAAACTCCAAATATTCCGAGACTAAGATTTTCCCGATAACTTTCAGCAAAAAAAAACACGATTTTAAACGGTGATAGTAAACGCAATATCAACTGCGAGACTAATCAACGCACATTAGGCAAATAAACTTTGCACCATCAACAGCGTGCCTACCTACCAAATATTTACGGAAACTACTACTTACCTGCATTGCCGACTCGGGATCTACAGCGGAGCCATCTTTAACAATCAACTTCATTTTTTTAACTTCAGCCTTGCCTGAAATTCAACACATTAAAATTTCAAGCGACTGCGACATAGCCTAGCGCTACCGCGCGCAGGTTACAGATCTTACGTGATGGGTTCGATTCACGGCTGGAAACGATCGCATTTCACAAAATAACGGGTGGCTGCTGACTCGAAGAGCGCAAGCTCACTTCGCATTCTCCCTCAATTTGTGTTGTTTTTTTTCAGACATTGTCCAAATTTTTTGCTCAATGTCCGAAATGTTTGGAGAAAATTTTTTCATAGCACAACAATACGCTTGTGGCGGCTTCAAGCTCATTAACTTGACTAAAATTTTTCCAGTTTTTTTTTTTTTTGCAACTAAACCGTAGCCACTGTAACGTCTGATGAGTTTTTTGCAACATGCGAACTTATTGAAACATTCTCGTTGGTCAGCAAGGAGAAATCGCTTTTGCGTTTTACCATATTTGAAAAACTAGGAATTATGTCCAGACGTTTAGAATGATTGTGGCTACTGCGATATCGCGCTCGACCTGAGGTAATTTTCACATCACATTGAGTTGAAAATTCAACAGTAATTAAGGGAGACGGCGAAATGAGTTTGCGCTCTTCGAGTCAGCATCCATCCGGTATATATGTCAAACGCGATCGACTCTAGCCGCGAATCAAACCCGTCACGTAGGATCTGTCACCTGCGCGCGGTGCCGCTAGGTCATGTCGCTGGCTTCGTGATTTGGACTTGCTCGAGACTTCAAAGACAACTTGAAACAATTTGTTGCTTTTGATATTTTGAGTGAAGTTGTGAATGAGCTAAAATAGATTTTTTAAAGACGAGAATAATTATCGCCTCTTCTGAAGAAAATAATTTAAAAAAGATCATTTTCGAATAAAATCGGTTGCGTCAATCGAGGTGACACTCAGTATTAAAAATTCAATAAGGAACGAGAAGAATAGTCACGGAAAAAAAAATTAACGCGACTAAAGTTTTGTTTTTAAAACTAGTCTCGTGTTTTTGAAAAATGCAGTAATCATTAACATTTGATTTAGTAAACTTGTAAAATCGTTCGTTCATGAATCTTGCCGAAAAAATTTTTAAATGACCGAAAATTTTTGAGCAATTCGGACATTGGTCCGAATTTTTGCAAAAAAAAAAAAAAACCCAGCCCTCAATTACTGTTGAATTTTCAGTTCAGCATAATCTCAAATAACCTCAGTTATTCATCACAAGAAAAGTGGAATCAGAATATAGAAACTGTGCATTGTATGCAAAATTCAAGACACATATTCTAATCTATCGTCGTAAAAACAATAAAAAGTCAAAACCACTTACTTCGTTCTTCTTCTAAAATTCGTTTCATGCTTTTTGGGTCTCCATAGTCCAATCGCTGCAACACAATTCAAAAAAATTTTGGCAAGGAAGAGTTTGTCAGTGTAATTTAAATCAGTTCTATCGCCATTATAATTGTTGATACAAACCATAAGCAGTAGCAAAGCAACAGTACATTCACTCTTGAATTTTATGAGTCTCCAACATAATACATTTTTTGCAATCACAACTTCTGTCCGACTTTGGCAGCAAAAAGTTACAAGCGTAAGGTGTCGGCAGGGGATAGCCAAGAAATAATTAGGGGGATGCTAGGGCCAGGCTTAGACAATACAAATCCAGGTTTTAATCGCCCTTGGGGATCAAGTTATTTAAAAAAGTCTTAGTCACAAAGAGGGGGAGGTCAGTGCCCCGGTGGCCACGTCACTAGGTGTCCGGTATGTTTTATACACAGGGGTAAAATTCATGAAAAAAGAAGGCACATTACAACCGGTTAGTTATTTTAATTTTGCTGTACTTAGTAAGAATGTTTTAAGCAAGAATAAGGACTCGCTAGCATTTTCATCGAGTTCAAGCTCGAGTTCACTAAAAACTCGTAAGCCGACTTTGAGTTCAAGTTTCTTTATTTTTAATTTTGCGAGTTCGAGTTCAGTGATTCCTACCGGGTTCAGGCTAAGCTTAAGCATTTTTTGTCAAGTTTAAGATAAAACTCAATCAACTTTTTACGAGTTTGAGTTCGACAAAAAACACTGAGCTCAGCGAGTTTGAGTTCGGCAAAAAACACTGAGCTCAGCGAGTTTGAGTTCGCAGCCTTGTTTTAAGCTTATATCACATTAGTTCGTGAAAAAAGGGGACAGTGCCCCGACAAGCGTTCCGCCCCGCCACCATTACGCAATGTAGTTTCCTTTTATTAAAGATTGATAATTTATACAAAAGTAAACAAAAATATCACCTCAGAGCCCCAGCTCGCCAAAGAATGCTTTTCAAGCAAAGGCAGTAAAGGTGCTTGGGCAATTAGCTTTTCGCAATCGTCAAGAAAAGCTTCTGATACAACAAAGACATCTTGAAGTTCCACGCTGTGCATTTTCTTGCTTTTGGAAGCAACTTCATCTAAGCAGATCACACACTTAAGGTTGAGGCATACTGTAGCTAAGATGGCCGAGTGGTAAGAGCGTCTGCCTCGTAAGCTAAAGACTCGGTTGGTATTCACAGCTTCCCTGCTTGACGCTCAGCATTACGGGAAAATGTAGAGAACAAGCCGGCAAGTTTGCTTGTTGTGCCGCTGGCAAAGGCACTTTGCGGGAATCTCCATTTCAGCGTAGACGGCAATTCCTAAGCGAGTTCCTTATATCGCTTTCTCGTGATGGGAGGACAAACATGCAACTACTGAACACGTAAAATGCACTATCGTTGCAAAACAAGGCGATGCAAAAAATACCACGAACCACAAAAATGTCTTCGATTTTCTCACTTATGCAAAGTTTTTCTTTGAATGCTAGCCTACTACCTTTATTGCATCTGAGAATTGGTTTAAAAGACAAAAACTTTGCCTGTTTCAGTAAAGATTACTTGTTAAGGGAGTGCCATGGCGAGCAGTACCTCCCGTTGGCCGTGAGTGACAAAGCCTTTCTGTTTTAGATTCACGGCTGGAGCCAAATGCATTCGATGCATATATTGAGTAAATGTTGATTTGAGGAACGCAAGCTTACTTCGCAATCTCACCCATATATTTATCAATTTTTTGTCATCTTTTAGTGAATGTAAAAGTTAGTTTATACTTAAAAATTTACTTACTTGGGGTGCTGACACAAAAATTAGCTTTCGTAATAGATGTGGTCACAGAGCCTCCGAGTTTTTCAATCCGAGCTTTAACTTCATTCTGGGGTTTTGAAAATCTCCCAATAAGGGCTACAGATTTCTTCTTCAATGGCTTCACCGCAGCTCTATGCGTAAAAATCGCAAAAACTTCACCAAATATTTCGCTTTTTTAACTAAAGAATGCAGAGATAAGACTTTTTTTTAATAATTACAGTAGCTTTCTTGCTAATCAGTAAGTCATGAACAAAAGAATAAAAAATCAAATCTTCATTAGGCGATACTGGCAGCATTACGGCGAAGCTAGTAACGAGTGGCGGGACTCATTCGGAGGCTTAGCGCCTGGACTACACTGCTCCGAAGAAACGACGCAGCGGTGGCGAGCCATTGGCGACACTTAGCCCGTTTCCATGTCCAAAAATCGTGGGGTTTTGGCCGGCGGGCTTTGTTCTAGTCTGGTGGATTCAAACTTTCTAGGGGCTAATTTCAGCAAAATCGAGGGCTTTCTTGGACGCAAGTAAACAGCTGATTTTAATGAGCAATGGCTTTTGGCAAAAGTAGGCTGAAAAAGCCCAATTTAAACTCGGCCTACGTTTCGAAAACCCACGTTTTGAGTGGATACGGAAACAGGCTAAATATGTTTGATTTGACAGGTCCGGGAATCGAACCCTCAACCTCCCACACCGATAGCAATATCCTAACAACTGAGCTAACCGGCCGGTTGAAGAAAAGAATAAAGTACAAAGAAGTATTTTGGAAGAAAGGCCATTAAACTTACCTAGGAGGGAAAATCCTATCCCTGGGTTTTGATTTGAACTTCGCGCTGCAAAAAAAATCAAAAAATGTTAATCAACAATTGTTAAGTCGTAAACAACACGTACCTAAAAATAACTAAATAGGCTAGACCAGGGGTTCTTAACCGGGGGTAAATTTACCCCCTGGGGGTAAATTTTCTGAATTTAAGACTAAAGAATACTTTAATTTTCAGTAATGAAAAAGTAGTAGTGGTACACTGGGGGTAAATTATAGTTCTTTCTTTCGGCAAGGGGTAAACGAGACAAAAAAGGTTAAGAGCCCCTGGGCTAGACAAAAAAAAAAAAAAAAACATAGCTCCGGAGTATGCAATGAAAACCTAAAACAACTTACATTAGAAGCAGTTGTAAACCTCGGAATGCAATAAATAATATGGGACGAAAACAGCTTAATGAGGAAAAGTAAAGTCACAGTAAAACTGGACGTTTCGACAACGTAGATTGTATGTTTTGAGATATACTGTGGCTTTACTGTTTCTCCTTTGATTGCAAACCTCTTTTATACTCTTTCACACACTGCTCATAGTTTTACGGCGAAATCATAATACAAATGTTTAACTTTGAAAGAAATATTTATACAAAGCTTTTACAAATATGGAATGTCGTTTTTAAGGTCATCAGGTATGATCCAAATTGTTCTTTTAGCTTCGGTAGGCGTATTGGTGCACTTAGTCCACTCCGAAATGTTGCCAACACACTGATAAAACCCCCTGCTGCTAGCAACCAATTGACCACCTTTGCATACACTACACGGAAGCAATCTTCCAAAAATCAATCCATCTGCAACCCGATCGTAGATCTAACAAAAATAACAAATTATCAAAACAATATCAAATCTTCACTGTACTCACGTCGAAGCGAGTGACGAGCTGAGGGGCCCATCTCCGCGGCTCAGCGCCTAGTAAGCACAGCTGCGAAGAAATGCCTATGATATGACTTCGTAAGAATTACAGTGGCATAAAATAACTAGCCTATTTCAGTTAAGTGCGTTGACAGCAGACAGCTCAAAGATGAAAATCTGTCATGGGTCAAAATAATAGTTTGACATGACCAGAGGTCGAACTCGAGTTTTAATTTTCAAAAAAATATAACATTGGCCCAGCTGCCTAATCAATTAACCTATTAATACAATATTATTTATATTACGGGGTGTTAATAAAGTCGTGATAAAATTTCGAAGTTTTTTTGTGAAGTCAAATCTCAAAATATCTTAACCATGTTGATCTTATTTTAATCAGTGCTGCATAAAGTTTTTATACGATTTTTATGTTTCATGCTGAGTGTCTTAAATAAACCCCTAATCATTTAATAGAGTTCATTTAACACATTCATGAAACATATAAAAATTGTATCTGAAACACAATATTTTATTTTAACTAAAAACTTTATGCGGCACTGATTAAAATAAAATCCGCATGGTTAAGATACTTTGAGATTAGACCTTGCAAAAAAATTTTAGATTTTATCAGGACTTTATGAACACTGTAGATTTTTGATCAAAATTACAACTAAAAATTGTAAGATTAATTTTCTACAACCTTATCAATTCCGCTTGGAACCTCCTGTTCATTTTCTTCTAATATTGACACTAATTCAGGTTTCTTTAAATCCAATTTCTTCAAAGTGTCGATCGTCTTCCACAACAATTTACTCTGACTACAGAGCAACTTAGATAACTCATTATCCCCCGAACTGTTTTCAGCATGGCCATTAGCTGCTTCTTTTGTCTGCTTATTTTTTTTGCCTTTTTTCCTAAAAATTAACACTTAATTTACTACACAAGCAACAACATTCCAGTGAGACAAATTATGACTCATAAACAACAAATACAGAACTTTACTCTAAATATTTTCAACTAAAAATTTCCATATAACAAATCAAATTATTTCAATTCAATCTAACTTGACGAAGGTTTTTACGAGTTGGCAGCGTGGCATGATGGTTCTAAACGTCGTTTTTACGACGTTCAAATTCGCAAGGTTAATACTTCAACTCCCACCCAAGCCTAGTTGTTACATCCTAGGACAGGGATGGGCAACCCCTGGCACGCGAGTTGGTTTTTCTGGCACGCGAGCTAGGCCACGGAAACGAGCCAACGGAGAAGCAGCAGTAGAAGTCTCACTGAACAACATATGGCCCTTTAATTTTTTTTTGTAGAACATCTAAGGGCGTAAAGACCCTTATTTATTTTGCTCTTCATCGATAATATCAGGGGGTAATGTTTCCTCCCGGGAATTCGGGACGGGAAATTTGGGGTTTTGAAATTTCTCGTTTCCCGGGAAATTTAAGTCGAGATCCCAAAAATTTTTTTACATTAGTAAGGATTTCAGGGATACTGATATCCATCATTCCGACATAAAAAAAATGAGTTCGAGCAAATTAAAAAATTTTTTTTGCTTTAATTATTTTTCAAAATTTTTTAAGACGAAACGCTTGTTACATCAAAATTTTTTCCTCTTATTTGTTGAAAAACTCAAACTAAGTTTGTCAAAACAACATAACAAAATGCATTCGATCAGAAATACTGAAAATCAGAAACAATAGCAAAATAATCAAGCTCGAGAAAAATTCCCACGAAAATTTCCCGAACCCCGGGAATCCAGAGAATTTTCAGGATCCTGGGATTCCCGGAAATTTTCTTGAAAGGTTTTTGTTTCCCGGGAAGTTGAAAATCTGGGAAAAAGGAAAGCCTTATTTAGGGGGGAAAAACACCGACTGTCGGTTGGCACGCGAAAAAATTTGGCCATTGATTTTAGCCGATTTTGGCAAGCCGACCGGAAAAGGTTGCCCATCCCTGTCCTAGGATAAGATGTTTCATAATAATTATCTCTGCTAGGAGGAACATAACAATCAAAGAAATCAGAAGCAATAACTCAACCAGAAAAATTTTGAAGGCAACTACTAAGTGAGTCAAGATTCGTCCCAACATATAGCGCTTCCGTCGCTTTCTCATGACAGGAGGATAAAAATGAAAACATCAATCAATCATCATCCATGAGAGGACAGCATAGTGAAATGTTTATGAGAACTGTACAAAGTGTGAAGACATATATACTTTTTAGTCAGCAATTTTTTAATAGTTTCTCGATCATTTGCATCCAGAGACTTGAAATTAGTAAGCATTTCTGCAGTGTACTCATCATTCCATTCCAATTCATGACGACTTTTTATGAAGCAACCCACATGATGCCAACGATCAAGAGGCCCGAGAAAAGCTTTCTCAGGATCAATCTCTTTATGAGAAATACGGATTTCTTCCTGAAAAAAGATCTCTAGTAACCACCAAAAAGCAACTACCATACATGAAGAGGTTATGCTAACATTGCATTCTCTAAAACCAAAAAATAAAATGAGATATATTCCCTAAAACCAAAAATCAGTTAAGACTTCTGAAACGCTAAGATCTGTTGTGATCTACCACGACATACTACGGAACGGAAAATGGTAATGGAATACTACGGAATGGAATGGAAAATGGTATGAAATGGAAGGAGAATTTTGGTATGGAATATGGAAGACGCTCAGAAAGAAATGGAAAGGAAGATTTGAAAAATGGAATGGAAGATCGTCTTCCATGCTTCTATACTTGCTTAATTCTGAGTTACACCTTTTAAAACTGATCACCAATCGCAAATTAAATGTGATGCATTTACCAATACGTCAAAAGCGACAACAAGACCATCTTTGCAAACTACAGCATCTGGCCTGAGATTATGGCGACATAAATTTTGCTTGCTGGTGTCAAGCAAGTGAGTTGTTCAATGATGTCAATTAGAAATACACCACGCATTCGCAATGCAGTATAAGGGAAAATTGCTAAAGGAAGAAAAAAATGAAGCCAAATTGTAATTGGTAAAACAGTAACACGACATTTCGACAACATAGATTCAGCTGTCATCATCTGCAGTACAGCTATATGCTAGACAGAGTTTCAAACTGCCTTGCATATGCTGCTGATGATGACAGCTGATTGAGCTAAATTTATGTTGTCGAAACATGTAATTTACGAAATATTTTGGCTCTATTTATTCTCCTCTAACCAGCTAGCTTGCATTGTGTCTCATTCTTGTCATCTAGATAGGTGACTTCAAACATATTTGATACCTTGCGATAATGCAGTAAAAACTGACTGATACAGTTTGTTGATTTCGCGTTGACCTGACAAAGTTCAACATCAAAATGAAATAAACAAAAAATGATGCAATCACGTACGTTGTTGCCTCCTGTGTATCGATAAACACATTTTCATACGGTATTACCCGAATCAGCGTAACTTTAAAAATACTGTAATTGTGGTACTGGTAACAGCCTTGATTTGAGCACACACGTAATGTTTTAATGTTTGCATTATGTTTAATCTAGTGGTTTTGATTGCTGACCTTTAACAGCTTAATTGGGAGATCTCAGTTCAATTCCCGAGTTGGCCAAATTTGACACAGTGTTGACAGCAACGCGCCAGTCACCACCGATGTGACATTTATGCAGAGTAAAGCCGTTGGTGCTTGTTCGTGATTACAATTACAGATTATAGTCATTTTCCCAACTGCGCCGTTTCGTTATTTTTGCGTAAGTGCGCCAGTCATTATGAACTTGAACTTGCTGATAACTAAACCAAAAATTTACATTGCAGTACAAAGAGCATACTACCTGAAGCTTCTAAACAGAAAACTAGTCCCATATACCTTGAACAAATCTCAAAAACTTAATTTGAAAACCTACTCTCAAAAACTCCAGTTTTCGCCTACTCAAAACTTTTCAGCCGCGTGTCGTAACTTTCTAGTTTCTAGCGAACCGCTCAACCAAGAAGGCTCATTTTTGTACTAATGTTTTCAGCTAAACCTATACTGACTTTTAGTGGACAAAAAAGAAGAAACGGATCTCCACAAGAAGAAGTCAAGAGAAATGGCGAACTTCGGAGAAATTTTCGACGCATTAGGAGAAAAGCTTGCATCGTCAGCGCATTCTTTGTTCGAAACTGTAGCGATTTACGTGTGTGGTGACATGACCAGCAAAGTACTAGACCAAGGAAATATGTACTAACGTGATTTAGGTTTTCTTAGTCTTATCATTTAAGCAACAGTAAATCTATGCCAATGATGTTAGATTAGGGAATAGGTTACAGCTGCTAAAGGGTTAGCTCTGGCCATTCTTCTGAGCCCCTAAAATTTAAATCTCTATATTTAGGCTACAACATATTGGAAGAATTACAAAATCTGACAATGCATTATAGTAGACTTCTGCGGTGAAACTTCAGCTAGCTTATGATCGGACCAGAAATCTAGGTTAAATTCCAGCTACGTAGAAAGTGATTATTTGAGAAAGTGACAAAATGGAAGTCGTACTGTACAGAGAAAATTGTTAAATTGAAATTTAAAAATTAAATTGAAATTAAAAATAGGCTAATCATTTTGTCTATGGATGGTTCAAGTTAGGCCTGTAGAAGACTTTTAAGTTTTAATTGAGTTGTAATGACATGATAATGCATAGTTTTCAGTTCTAATATTAAACTATATTTTTTGTCAAAAGTTTTGTCATTGCTTATAAGATAATTTTTATGCGAAATGGCGAAAAATTGGAATGAAAAAGATGTGGATAACGCGCTAAATGAAGTGCAGGCGGGATTGATGTCTGTGCGCTAAATGAAGTGCAGGCGGGATTGATGTCTGTGCGCGCTAAAATATGGCATTCCGGAAACCACTCTGAGACGTCGGAAAAACGAAATACCAGATTTTCCAATAACTTCCATAACAGGGAGAAAACAAGAATTAAGCTGGGAAGTTGAAGGGGCGTTAGCTGACTGCATCGGGATATTATGTAAGCATGGTTTTAGTCCCTCGATTGATGATATTTTAAATCTAGTTCAAGAGAATTTGGAAGCCAACAACATTAAAACAAGTTTTGTCAATAATCGTCCGGGAAGACGCTGGCTAGATGGGTTTAAAACAAAACGACGCATATGTGTAGCAATAATTTCGATTGTCTGCAATTTAAAAAATATGACGTCACACATACGTCATGCATGACGTCACTGTCATTGCTTCCTTTTTACGATCGATATATGCAAATAATTTTCCATAATCGGTCAAGTTAAGAAGTTTTAAACAAAAATGATTGTTGCATAGGTAAACACTTCCAAAATCGTATGATTCGTATTAATGGCGCAGTTTGCAACTGCGCCGTGGCGAACAAGGTTTTTTTGCCAAATGCGCCATTAATTTTTTCTAATTAATTATCAAACGTACTAAGAGTGATTTTCGCTAACTTTTTTACTGAAAGTAGAGAAGGAAGCTAGTAGCCATTTCTGAAAAAAAAAAAATCAAAAAAATGCAGAAAATAACATCGCTACAGCGTTTTAAGACGAAAATCGCGGCGCACTTAGGAAAATGACTATACAATGTTAAGTTACCGTACATTAGTATAGAAGAATGGAATGGAACATGGAAAAAAAATTTGGTATGGAATGGAAAAATTTCAGTGTAAAATGGTAATGGAATAGAAGAAATTCGGCAGTATGGAATATGGGAAAAATCATCTTTCATTCCATTCCACAGCATGCCCTGCTAAAGACTCACCTTTTCAATTTTTTCACCACATTTTTTGCACTTGCTTTTACCAGACAAAGCATACTGAATAACAAAATCTTGCAGAGATTTGGAAACCAGTTTGGCACCTTTGCCTTTCTTTTCAGACGGGGCAGCAGAACCTCGCTCAACTTGAGTCCTCAACTTTTCTTGATCTTCCCACCTCAGGCTATGGAAATGACCAACTTCATCCACAGATTTGGGACGAAAACGACCAAAGAAGCAGGAATAATGATACCAATTAGGTTGCTACAGTATAATATAATAAACAAAGTCGGCTAACATTATCGTTAAATCAGGTTAATGACAAAGAATATAATTATAAACATAAGTAAATACCAGTATAATACCTTGTATATGTTTGTATCATATCCACATGCACTGTACACACAATTACAAAATTTAAAGATACTTTTACAGCACAAGAAAGCAACAAATTAAAATTGTTACAAATCTTAACAAGTAAAGTTACTTACGGTAAAAATTACATATATTGATATATACCTTGCCATCAAAATGACGAGATTGAACCATCAAAGCAATCCTCAAAGAATCTTTAGCAATATGGCTGGTGCAACTTTTGCATAAAGATCTGTTACTTTTTGCATATTCAGCCAAATATGGAGGACTATCATTATCCATGATACTTAATTGGTAACAGTAAACTGCAAAAGCTTAACATCAAAGTTGTGAAGAAAAATATACTGGCATGAGTTACCTGATTATCTAGCCCACAGTACTCAGAGCCTATAGCTTGCAAAGAAATTGCAAGCTCATAACAAGTGGATATATTACGAGCACAAGGACCGATAGTGAGTTATTAGTTGGGTTTACCTGTTTACAGCCTAACCCTGAACCCTAACCCCAAACCACAGCTTAACTCAAACAAGCCCCCACTATACTGTATAGGACTACTAAAAAGTTTGAGCAGCAGTGGTCTACCCAGTACCGTAGACTACCACTGTACCTGGTACCAGTAGTTAGCAGGTTAGTCTAGATGATCGTAGTGTGCTGTAAGCAGGTAAGAAGAGGCTAATCCCAGTGTCCCTTTTGGGGGAAGTAAAAACATACTGGTAGTCAACGAAATTGCTAGACTAGGCTATTTATCATAACCCAGCGCGGTGCCAATCCAGTAACCAGGTAACCACCACTCCTAGGCACTTAACTCCAGGCAATAGGACCGCTACCGCACAGCTTTAACTTTTTACGTAAATTTGGCGCGAATCACATTAACACCCAGAGGTGTACAACGGAGTCGGAGCTGGATTTTTAAAACCGGATAATCCGGCTGTTACTTCGGATCCGGATCGGTATTGTGATTTTTTGCTTTTTCCGGATCAGGATCAAGATCCGGATTCAATTTTGGATGATAACCAATGATTTCAATAAGCTACTAGTGGCCTATTGGGTACATATGTAATTTGTGTATAATGCCAATACAGAATTTGGATTCGGAGTCCGATTCTGTTTCCTGAATTTTTTAGCATTTGAAGTCGGATTCGGATTTTACCTTTTCGGATTAGAATTCGGATTGAAATTTTTAGACTCCGGACGCCTTTGTTGAGAACATGTAACATGCTAGAGTTGCCATTTTTTAATCAACTTTCCAAATAACCAGCAAGGTTTTTTTTAATTATAGAAGGTTTATTCGCTTGCGTAACCTTTTATAACAGTATTAATTCAACCGCATATTGCTCTTGTTCTACTGCAGTATTTTTTGAAGCCATTTGAAGTTTCTTGGTGCTGCACCTATCCTTTAAAAAAATCAAATCTTCATTATACAAGTGGTATTACGCCGAAGAGTGAAACGAGTGCCGGCGCCCATCTCCCCGACTCAGCGCCAGGGCTACACAGCTCCGAAGATATGACGCCGTGGTGGCGAATCATAGGCGATCCTGTGCCGATCTAACCGGTCCATCACAGCGGGAATCGAATCACAGACCTTCCGCACCGATACCAGTGCGCTTAGCAACTGAGCTAACTGCCGTTTGTTTTTGCTTCCTCTTCTCCAACCTGCATGCTATAACGTTAACCGTTTCGTTAACTCTTCTCTTCGCTTGCATCGTTATTTTATGTCCTTCACCTTATCGTATTCTTTATCGTGTTCACGGCGCAGAAACAAAAGACACCACTCTTCACACTACTAGCAGGCCTACTACTAGACTTGGGCGTGATGTTAATTTTCAAGATCAGATCATGATCTTAAAATCAAGATCGTGATCTGATCTTGATCTTCAAGAATCAAGATCACCATCTGCTGTAAACATTTCTACTGAAGGTAGACGGCAGTAGGTATTGAGCCCAGGTGCGTATTCTCCAGAGGTTCAAGGTGTTCAGCGCACATCCTGCGATATCGCTCTACGATGCTGCGATACTGCTGCATCCTGCGATATCGCACACGCTACTTACACTTAACTAAAATATTTGGATTTTCTCGTCTTTAATCTTTGTAACATCAGCGCAATCTGAGTTCTTTTTGTTTTGATGAACGACAAATTGCTTTTTTTTCAACGCTGACCGATGACGCAATATCCTCTTGTATGGTAGGTTCAACAGATGTTGTTGAACATAAGCGAGCCAGACCTTCTTCATTGTATTCTGAATCATATTATGTAGCGGAGAGTGACTTTTTCTCTTTCCACACGATATAAATGGAAAAAATGTCCTATTTGAAAGTTGAACCTAGACGCGACCGGCCGTTAGCTCAGTTGCTCAGCGCACGCTATCGGTGCGGGAGGTCTGGGGTTCGACTCCCGGGCCGGTCAAATCGACACAGTGTCGCCAACGACTCGCCACCGTTGCGACGTTTCTTCGGAGCTGTGTTGCCCAGGCGCTAAGCCGTGGAGATGGGCTCCGCAACTCGTTACACGCTTCGGTGTAATACGGCGAGTATAATGAAGATTTGATTTAACCGGCCGTTAGCTCAGTTGCTCAGCGCACGCTATTGGTGCGGGAGGTCTGGGGTTCGATTCCCGGGCCGGTCAAATCGACACAGTGTCGCCAACGACTCGCCACCGTTGCGACGTTTCTTCGGAGCTGTGTTGCCCAGGCGCTAAGCCGCGGAGATGGGCCCCGCAACTCGTTACACGCTTCGGCGTAATACGGCGAGTATAATGAAGATTTTTTATTTGATTTGAACCTAGACGCAACACGCAACGTCACAATACATGTTCAATCAGGCCACAGCAAATTGCTTTTTTCATTACAGAAGAATGATGCAATGGCTCTCTCTTAGGGCAGGTTCAAAAGGTATCGTTCAACACAAGCAAGTCAGACCTTTTCCATTGTATTCTACATCGTATTAGGATGCGGTTGCGAGTAATTGCTTGTGATTAGTGAAAGTGTGGCGGTCAATATATACATTTTAAAGTTGTTGGTCTAATTCAAGTTGTAGGTTAAATTAGTGGAATGGAAGCAAGTGTTGACAGTATGATTGAAAAGCCGTTTTGTAGCAGAAATTACGACGAAAAATTGGAAATAGCAAAAACTAAAGCCGACACCAAAAGTATGTAGCAAATTAGGCTGCTTGAAAAGACGCTTGATGTTGGTTCGCGTATTTGCATTAAACTTTCGAGCACTTCCACACATTTGTTTAATAAATGGCTGCATGCGGCAGCAAATATTGTAGAGGAGCACACCTCCAAAAAATGCTCACCGTACTCCACTGATTGAGCCAGAGGTAAGCAGTAGCGCGCTACTTTTTTAGTAGCGGTAGTGTCGCTTCTTTTAAAGATTAGTAGCGTATAGCGGTAGCGTCACTACTTTTAAAAAAGCATAGCGGTAGCATCGCTATTTTTGTAAAACGTGTGTATGTCGCTACTGCTACTTAAATAATTGGCCTGTGGAATTTTATGAATTAAGGAAAGCCGTGGTTTTAAATTTCTCAGACATATATTAGGTTAGGAACAGCTTCATCTGTTTGTAAAACGACTTAAGCTCTCGACTCGTTTAAGCAGCTTCGTCTCAGTTCAAAAAAACTTGAATAGACTTCCCGTAGCGTAAAATGTTGAAAAGTAAAAAGAAAAACTTTTTTCCAAAATGCTTTTCAAACAAAACCGTCGCAAATTAGTTCCAAAAGGCTTTTCAAACAAAAGCTTAAAACCGACTCGACTTGTTTCTCTGCATTAAACGGATTTGGATTTGAGCACAAGTTAAAGTTTAACTGTCATTTTATATACCACTTACAAAAAATCCAATGAGGTTATAGGCCTGGGATGGGCAACCTTTTTTGGTCCGCGTGCAAAAATCAGCCGAAATCAATTGCCAAATTTTTGCGCGTGCCAACCGACAGTTCGTGTTTTCCCCTGAAAATATCGGTGAAGAGTAAAAAAAAAGATCTTCACGCCCTCAGATGTTCTGTTCTCCACTGCAAATGTCGGAAAAGAGCAAAAGAGGTCTTCACGTGCTCAGATATCTTGCTCTCCCCTGAAAACAATGACGCATCCAGGCGGGGGTTAGGGGTCGACCCCCCCTTTTAAAGTGAAGTGTTCGAACTGTGCAAGTGCAGTACCAGTACGAGCTGTTATTTCAAAACAGCTGTGGCAGAATTTGCCTCACATCATACTGAAGCCAAACCAGCTGGTTGGAGTAGTGGTAAGAGACATTGTTATCAGTGCGGCCAGGGGCAGATCCAGAAGGGGTGTGGGGAATGCATTCCCCCTCACATTGAAACATTTTAAAAAGGGCCTTTTACGTCTTTTTTGGGTTTAACGACAATCTAATTCAAAATTTCATCCCCCTACCAAAATTTCCTGGATCCGCTCGTGAGTGCGGGATTCAGTTTTTTTTAGAAACCCCCTCCCCCCTTTGAAATTTGCTGTGCGCGCCCCTGCCTGAAAATATCGTCTTCACGCCCTCAAATGTCCTACAAAAAAAATAATAATATGGCCATATGTTAGTCAGTAAGACTTCTGCTGCTGCTTTTCCGTTGACTTGTTTCCGTGGCCTCGCTCGCGTGCCACAGAAACAAGCTTGTGTGCCAAGTTTGGCATGCGTGCCAGGGGTTGCCCATCCCTGATATAGGCTATGCTAACAATCAATAGGTCTGCAGTTGCTTGTATTTATCGTGTTTATGTCTCTCTTTGCGATTGAGGCAGTTGAAACCAGGGAGTCGAACCGTATAAAATATCGCTCCTGTTCCGGTTCAGGTTCAAGAAATTTTATTTTTAACGGTTCAGTTCGGGTTCAGGTTCAAGACTTTTTAAAAATCTGGGTTCAGGTTCGGTTCGGGTTCAGTTGCACCAAAATTTAGAGGTTTGGGTTCATCGAAACCAAATTTTTAAGGTTCAGGTTCGGTTTAGGTTCACAAAATCCAAATTTTAAAGGTTTAGGTTCGGTTCAGGTTCACCGAAAAAAAGCTGTTTTTACCGGTTCGCGGTTCAGGTTCGGGTTCACTTCAAAGTCTTTAATTTGGCCAAAAACTAAATTAGGGTGTTATATCATTAAAATAACGAAATATAAATTGAATGCCCGAATCAATCAAGGTTAAATAAAAATGTAAAAATTCATTAAATTTTGAAAAGCGGAAAGAATGTTGCAAAGGTTGGAATAGATCAGCGCTTAATCGTTCTGATGGTATTGGTCGTCAGTACCCACGAAGCGTCAACAAATAAAAAGCTGACTAGATTTAGTTGAGGTTATTGTAAAGTTATCGGAAGAACGAGAAAAAACTCCAAGTAGGCTACTGAAGAAAAAACTCATCAAACATTGTTACTAAATGATTTCTGTTCAGATTTATATCCACAAAATATTATAGATTCAGTTCGGGTTCACTCACATAAAATTTTGAAGGTTCGGTTCAGGTTTACAATTTTGAAATATTAAAGGTTCGGGTTCGGTTCAGGTTCACAGAGTTGAAATATTAAAGGTTCGGTTCAGGTTCAGGTTCAATGATCTCAAATTTAAACGGTTCAGGTTCGGTTCGGGTTCATCGAAAAAAAGCGGTTTTTACCGGTTCGCGATTCAGGTTCGGGTTCGGTTCGACTCCCTGGTTGAAACTACCACATTTTTATTACAACCCCAGGCTGGCGACGTTGATCAGTCGACCGAAAAGCTTACTGTAACGTTTTTTGTTCATAAGTAGCGGTATCGAGTACGGTAGCGCCGCTACTTTTTTTATTAAGTAGCGGTAGCGCGCGACAAATCTAGTAGAGTAGCGAATGGCGATAGCGTCGTTACTATTTTGGGCTAGTAGCGCTACTATTTTGGGCTAGTGTATTGAACTATCATATTTTTATGCAGTTTCATCCATGGTTTCATATTTTCACTCATTAAAGGGAATGGGACGAAAATTAATAATCTGCTCCACACGTTCTAGGCAACTGGCATGTGAACTTCTATATTAAAGTCACATGTTCCAGGGGCCAAAAATGTGACAAGCTTTCTCCAAAAATTGTTTAAAAAGCATTCAAAAGGCCAGTAGGCCTACAGTATACAAGCTTTCAAATTTTTCCGGGGGAGCATGCCCCCAGACCCTCCTACAGTCGTTTTGGTATTTAAGTTGCTTAAAATTAACTCTTCCGGAAAAACCGCGCTTGGAAAAGTAACGAAAATTGGTGCCCCCTCCCTGAAAAAAATTCTGAATACGCTTCTGACACGAAACATTTTCAAAAGGCTTATTTACGCCCATTTTCGAGTCTAAACGTCTTTGTATTTTGTTAACATTCAACCTAATTCAAAATTACACCCCCCCCCACCAAAACTTTCTGGATCTTCTCCGGGATACAACGTATGGTCAAATGTGACGTCATTCTCAAAAACCCTCCCATTGCGAAATTCTGGGCTACGCTAGTGACGAGAACACTTCGCTTCCGTGTAAAATATCAAACGTTTGGCTTTTAGCCTAAACCGTATAACCGCAACCCTGTTCTAATTGTAACTTAACTCGGCCGAAATATCTTGATCCGGCAAAATATTACTGCATCATTTCACTTCAATAAGCCAAAAATTTCATTCTTTTTACACTTATCAATTGCGCTGTCAATATTGTTCGATTTTGCACAGGGGTGCAAACTCGAATTTGAACGCGAATAAAACTGTTCCATCTCATCGAAAAGCAGTAGGCCTATTAAAGATTAAGAATTGTCAGAAAGAAATATTATTGTAGATCAAGCTGTGTAAAATTGTGAAGTAACACTGCGCTTTTCACAACTGTTGCATGTCGCTCACGGAGAGTTTGTGAGGAGGCGACATAGAAAAAACAATAAGTATTTTTGTTAGCCTCAACTCAAACTCGAAAAACTTGGTATTTTCGCCGAACCTAAACTCGAAAAAAGTAAATTAGAGAACTCGGGACTTGCTATCCTAAAACAGACTGAACTGGAAAAAGAATCGATCGAGTTCGCAGCAGGGGCGAAATCAGCCTTTTCAACAATGCTTCGGATGAATAAAATTTTTCCATAATTTCGAACCTCTTTTATATAACAGTATGCCTTAGTCGCCTTACGCACGCATAATCGAAAGTGTGCGAACAAAATACATCATATTTGGTGAAGCACTTAAAGATAGAGGCC
This sequence comes from Trididemnum miniatum, assembly GCA_964006365.1. Taxonomy (NCBI): domain Eukaryota; kingdom Metazoa; phylum Chordata; class Ascidiacea; order Aplousobranchia; family Didemnidae; genus Trididemnum; species Trididemnum miniatum. Next base: position 5,936,343 of record OZ023239.1, read on the forward strand.
AAAAATATAAACAAACTTTGCCTGAAAAATGTTCATAAAGCATTAAAATGACCATTACAGTATGCAAATTTTCAAAAATTTTCCGGAGCAGTATGCTTCCGGATTCCCGTAGAGTCCTTTTGTCACTTAAGTTGCTTATAATTAACTGTGCCGAAAAAAAAACGAGCTTGAAAAAAGTGACGAAATTCGGTGCCCCCTCCTTGAAAAAAATTCTCAATGTGCCCCTGACATGAAACATTTTCAAAGGGCATATTTACGCCCGTTTCTGAGTCTAAACATCTTAGCGTCTTTGTATTTAGTTAACATTCAACCTAATTCAAAGTTACATCCCCCCCACCAAAACTTTCTGGATCGGCTCCTGGTTCGAAGCCATGATTTTGCAGGTAACAATCAGACTTTAACACAAATCATTGCTGGAGATTTTCTTTTACATTATTTTTCTTCAGCCTTTGAAATTAAGCCCATCGGTGAGATCAATAAGTTGACCAGTGCAATAGTGGCGCACCTACAGCTACTGCACACTGTTGTTACTTTGACCATGCTTTGACAATACAGGCGCACAGTCAGTGACGGATCCAGCGGGGGAATGTGGGGGATGCATCCCCCCCCACCAGCCAATATCAACGATGTTTTTGATGAATAAAATTTTTTCATTATTTCGAACCTTTTCGATTCAACAATAATTCTTACGCCTTAAGGTGTGTTTACACAGAATGCGATGCAACTTTTCGTAAGCAAGGTCACGTACGCCACGAAACAGTTAGAAATTATGACGTAAAATAACGTCACTTTGCACGGCATTTTAGAAAACAATCGTAAGGTGCTTTACAAAATAACCGATGAAAAGCAAAACTGTTGGGGTTCGAGTTGTGTGGAGATATTTCCACCAACTTCTTACGTCAATAAATGGATAAAATTTCGTACGACGACAATTAGGATTAAAATCCCATTTAGTGCAAACAGACCTTTAGCCACACATAAATCGAAAATGCAATATATTTGGTGAAGGAATCATCAGCGGCAAAAGAACGAAACTTGCGTCACAAATTGCTCGAAAAGCGCTAAAATGCCCATTACAGTATGTAAATTTTCAAAAATTTTCCGGGGGAGCATGCCCCCGGACCCCCCTAAAATCATTTTTGTTTCCCTATTTGCTTCAAATTTAACTTTGCCAGAAAAAATACGCTTAAAAAATGTCAAAATTTGGTGCTGAAAAGTTCTGAATATGCTCCCTTCACATGAAAACATTTTTTAAAAAGGGCTTATGCACGCTCGTTTTCGAGTTTAAAATCTTTGAATTCAGGTAACAATCAATCTAATTCAAAACTGCATCCCCCCACCAAAATGTTTTGGATCCGCTCCTGCGCACAGTCTATTGAAACTTTGTGGACTTGGAACTGCGCCAACCTTGTTCGGATCACTAGGCATCAAGACCGAAAAATGCTGAGAGTACCGTACCAAAAAAAAAGTAGGCTGAGCCTACCCTCAACGGCAGCAGTGGTTACAGCCCTGCGAAGCATTTAGAGGCATAACTCTTCGTTGGTACTGGCGCGATCTAGCGTCAAAATTTTTTCGTTTGTGGTAACGGTAAGCGATAGTATTACATTAAAAACTTGCACAGCATAAATTTTAATTCGACTGTAAATTTACAAAATAAGGCTGCGTTCACTGTTCACACACGGGTTTGACAACCAGGTTTCATACCTGATGGTGAAACCTATTGCGTTCACACTGAGCGAAAATTTGCGTTCACACATGGCGGTTTTTGCACCTAGTAACGATGAAAAGTCACCGAAGTGTGAACAATGAAAAGTCACCAAAACCAGTTTTGAAAACCTAGTTTTCAAACCCGTTAAATCGAAGGTTTTGAGACTTGAAATGCTCGATTGAGAACCTAGGCCCTACATGGGCTAGAGTACGGTATTTGATTATTGTGGATGGCTTCCTTCTAGTTGAGGAAAAAAAGAGGAACCTAAGGAGACAGGGCAAAGATTTTTTTTAATGGCCCTAAAAGCAAAAATTTGAAGTTTTTTGATGGGTTTTAGAGTTAATAGGCAGTGCAAGTTTGGCGGAAGTGCACGAGTTAATGGGCAATTGGGCATGGTTATAGCCAGACATGGGCATTTATCGCGATAATTTATCGGCGATAGTTATCGGCGATAACTTTTTATCGATTATCGTTATCGCTCAAAATAGTTTGGATTTACCGATTACCGTTATCGCTTTTGCTATATATTTTGTTATCGCTGATAAATTATCGCGATAAACGATTTTTTACGTACGCAGTGTTTAAACTTCAAAGTTGGTGAGTTGGCGCTATGGAAAAAACACGGTGTCCATTAAGACTTGTAATTTTTAAAAATTATTTCTTCGTTTGGCTTAATTTCTCGGCAGAGTCCGTGAACTGCTCTCTTTTCTTGAAAAATCTAGAAAAAACATTGTTGCAATTCGACTTACAAAAAAAAAACTTCGTCGAACTCATCGAAAATTTACCGCAACATTTATCGGAAAAATTTATCGGCGATAATTTATCGATATCGCTAGAAGAAATTGAGATTTAGCGATTATCGGTATCGCCCAGGGCTTTTTTGAAGTTATCGATTATCGTTATCGCTTTAGCACAAAAAGGTTTATCGAGCCCATCACTGGCTATAGCAGAGGTGTAAAGTAACGAAAGTAGCTCTACTTAAGTTGCCTACTCAAGTAGAACTTGTCAGCAACAAGCACTTTTTAAGTAAATCTATTTTTGGATACTTTCTACTTTCACTTGATAAACATTACCGTGGTGTAACGCTATTTACTTACTTTTTATGTTAAAAGTAGTTTGTACGCTTGATAGGGCTTGTTTAGTCTTTTTTGAATTGGCATGGTTGAACCGTAGATTCTGAATCTACTACAATCCTACAACCCGTGGTGAGAAATGAGCATGGGCGCTGTGTCGACTATCGACACTGGCAAGAACAGACCGGTAGATTTGGGTGATTAATTATTATTTTTCATCAAAAATTTTATTTTACTCTCACCTCACGCTCGATCTTTTTCTTTTAATAAAAAAACAGGTTTGCAAAAAATTTTATTTGGGTACCGGTACTAGAGTAGTTTTAAAACCTGTTTACTTTGCTCTTCTACTTGCGTAATAAAATCGTTTAGTGCTTTCTACTCGACTTTAAAGTTAGTTAAAGTTAGTGTCTTTTATTTCCGTACCGTCAACACAAGAATACAAAAATAATATACGGTATAATTGGACAGCACGAGAAAAGGGAAGAAGCAACAAAACGATAAACGTTGTAACATGCAAGGGGAGAATAGAAGATCAAGAAATGTAACATGAGAAGCATGGTTGCAGCACCCGAAAATAGAGATTTGCCATATAAAGAAAAAGAGCACACACACACACATACATACAGCACAGAAAGAAAAAAAAAAAAAACGACGGTCAGGTAAAAAAGACAGCAAAGAGAGTCACAGATTCTACACTGCCATACTATACGGTGCAATGGAAGGAAAGCATGACAGTGTGTGGCCTTCCAAGGTTAATCCAAGTCGTAACAGCGCTTATAAAACTGATAAGCTAACGAAGAACAGAAGCAAGAATAAAACACGTTAGACCCGCCTTAATTACCCCGAGCGCTGCCGATAATAGAGAACCCTAAAAGGCCCAACAGGCAAAGAAACCTACCAAAAGAAATCCTGTCCAGCCAGACCACTGATTTAAAAACAACATTAAAAACAAACATCTTGCACTATACATTTGCTTGTCAGTAACAATACTTTTACTTGACTACAGTTTCCAACTACTTTTTACACCTCTGGTCTATAGCAGTGGTCGGCAATCTTTTTCGCGCATCGGACCGGTTTGAAACAGAATTTTTTTTTGTGGACCGGCTTTGAAAAATCACAAATGTTTTAGCAATTAAACAGCTCGGATTTATCCAGCTTGCAAATCTGCTAAATTTTTACGGGTGCTCTAAAAAAAAAGGTCTTTACCCTACGATAGAGCTAACTCTGCCAAATGTTTTGAATTTAAAGCATTTAATGTGAAAACGCAGACGGACCGGTTACAAACTTCACCGGTGTTTGCCGACCACTGTTTTAATGCATTTAGCCTAATCTGGAAAAGTTTGCGGCCCGGTACCAAACCCCACGCGGTCTCGCGGACAGGCACCGGGCCGCGACCCGGTGTTTGCCGACCACTGGTCTATAGAACCTTGAAACAAAGGAAGCTGCTGGACGTGGGTGCACGGCCCTCTTCCACTGCCTCATTCGAGCATATTAACAAAATAAACCAGACCAGCAGTTATATTAGTAATAAATATAGACCAACCTGATAAAAGTTCACTTGGGTCAAAAAAAGTTCCAACGCATTTTAATGAAACTTGTTTGATAGAAGCTAGTCTACTGTACACTATAAGCAATGATGGGCGCGATAAACCTTTCTGTACTAAAGCGATAACGATAATCGATTATTTCAAAAAAGCCCTGGGCGATACCGATAATAATGAAATTGATAAATCTCAATTTCTTAAAGCGATATCGGTAACCGACAAATTATCGTCGATAAACTTTTACGACGAATGTTGCAATAATTTTTTTATGTGTTTGACGAGTTTTTTTTGTAAGTCTAATTGCAAAAACATTTCTCTAGATTTTTCAAAAGAGAGCAGTTCACGGACTCTGCGTTGACATTAAATAAAACAAAGAGAGATTTTTTTAAATTGCAACAAGACTTTATGGACACTATGTATTTTTTCAATAGCGCCAACTCACTAACTTAGAACGCTGCGTGTATAAAGAATGGTTTATCGCGATAATTTATCGGCAATTACAAAATATATTACGAAAGCGATATCAGTAATCGATAAATCAAAACTATTTTAAGCGATAACGATAATCAGTAATAAATCATTGCCGATAATTATCGCCGATAAATTATCTCGATAAATGCCGATCTCTGACTATAAGCTATGGTTATATACCTGAAACTTACAAATTGTATACTTTGTTGTCAAAGCCCAGTCAGTACCAATAGAATCTAGCACTTATGTACCAAAACCTGACACAATACCGACACCATCAGCGTTATGATTACAATTACTTTTTTGCACAATCTATAGTCTGGTCTAACACTTATGTAAAAAAACCTGACGCAAAATCATCAGCGATCACACCAGGTTTTGTAACTAGTTGCGTTCACACTCACGGTCTGACTGTTAAACCTGGATGTGAAAATTGCTCAAATACCACTTGGCGTGAAACCTGGTTTCACGACGTAAAAATCCGTTCGCATTTGCCAAAGTTTGCGTTCTTGGTGGTGAAAACCGGTATGAGTGAACGCAGCCTTTTAAGCAATCCACAGGACAAACGTAAACATTCCGCACTGCCATATGGCCACTGCGATTTTTCAGACTTACGATTCGACAATTAATGGTTTACATAAAAATATCAAAAAAATTCTGAACCTGGTTTACAAACCATGTTTGTAGTCAATCAACTTAGTTAGTTAAATGAAGTTGCCTGCACGTTGCGGAAACGAAACTCTTCTAGAAATCAAACATTACCTGTCAGAGGCGAGTGTTGTACCACAGTGGTTTTACAAATCAAGCACTTTTATGAAAAGATAATATTCTATTCTACAATCTTCAGAAATATTTCTTATGAACTGGAAAAATATAAGCGCAAAGTTTATGGTTTTGATTAAGCGTTTATATTTGCCTCTTCATTAGTTCTGGTAAACTTTTTGAAAGAATAGCGTTGTACACTGTACAACGTTCTGATTTAGGTGTCGTTGTATTTGTGTGAAGGGAATAATTCTTATTGCTCGGTGCACTTCTTATGGTTAGATACGATTATTGAGCTGAGACATTATCGCTTCTAAGTTTTAGCGGGCCCAATGGTAGAACATCACTATAGATATTCAATGAAGCCAGTGGTTATTGTTTCGACCGCTTACCGGTCTCATCAGTGAGATTTTTTTGTCGTTACAATATTAACAACAGAAAACATAAAAATAGTAAAAACGCAAAAACGTTGCACCATAGCGAGCAAAGACCGTTGTACAGAGCAAAAACTAAACAACTAAACATGTACAACGTCACCACTCCGGATGATTTGCTTTCAGTAAAGGTTGTAATGACGTAAGCTATAAATCTGTGGCTTATATGGATCTCCAACCTTTGTTTATCTATCACATATAAGGCTCGGTTCGCTGAGAAATATAGCTGATTTAACGCAGAGAGGTGAAGTTAAACATCACGAATCAACAGGCGAGACAAATGCTAACAATTATTAACTAGATACGCTAAATGCACTTGTAAGAACCCACTGCTCAGGAGATGAGATATCATTATAGGAAAGGTTGTCAAGCGATCAACAGCTACTTCTTAGCTGTGAGCCAAGTGAAACTCTGCTGCCCAGCGAAAGAATGAAAATTTTAATCTAGCGCAAGGGCAGCATAAGTTTTGAGCGGTGGCGTGGCGAGAAATTTTAAAAAAGGGTCAATAAACTGCAAATATCATCAAAAGACTTTGGCATAGTTCAGTCACTCAGCAGCATTTGTTGTTTTGTATTGAAAGGAAAACTCAAAAGGTATGGGGGGGCATGGCACAATGCCCTTCCCTAAACACCCTCCTGGTTTTTAGAATACATACATACAACATACGGTATTAGATTTTTTAATATTGTCTATGCACTGTATTTTCAGTAGAAGATTTTTTTACGAGAAGTCGACGAAAGGTCTGTCGAGCAAATTTAAGATAAGCTTAAAGAGTTGCCAATATTTCTAACTTTTTCGTTTAAATTTTTACTTTCGACACCGTGTTCAAACTTGGCCTAATTGATGTTTTCTCCTCAAGATCTACCAAGATGTTAATCTTCACCATTAAGAGCTCTTGCAAAATAAACTACCGATCCGAGCTGTTTAATTAATTCAGTGCTACCAGACCAAAACGGTAATTCTAGTCCATTAAGAAGCCTTTAATCTATTGTAATTTAGCGTTGAAATTTATGGACAAAAACCTATTTAAACTGCTAAGTTTAAGTAAAAGCATACGAACAGGCTTTCGTCATTTGTAGAAAAACGAAATGATTTTGTTTAGGATGTGTTTCAACTGGTCGTTTGGTGAAATATTATACTGGAGATGGGCAGATAGTCATTTATTGTCTACCGTAGGATCTAGTTAGTCTGACCACTCAATAGTCATACGCGACAAAACATTTATTTCCCGTAACATGCGTCGCGCTTTTTTGTTCACCCGCGGCTTAAGTACCACAAACCAGCGATGATAACTCACAACGCGACAGCGTCGTAACTGATAGATAGCCAGCTGAGTAGAAAAGAAAGTCTACTGGACTGATTTGATCGAAGCTTCTTGCCGCAGAGCAATGCATAGTCAAACGCAGCTGCAATTAAATTATTTGAGAGAGCAGGCAGCGAATTAGCAAGTTAGTTAGCAATTATTGTGGTGAAATTATTTAACTGGTTGATTAGCAGCAGTACGGTATCTCGGGTAACCAAGTCACATAACGTGTAGAATATTGAATAAACCTACATCTTCTTAAAGCGTACGCGGCAGACTCTCTGACAAGGACGTTTTTTGACAAGTTCTAATGTAGAAGTAAAGTTTGGAACCAGAAGATATCAAATATAATATCCACCAGGGGCGCAGCGAGAAATTTTAAAAAGGTGGGAAAACGTAAACTGCAAAACCCGTAAAAAGAGTGTGGTGTCAAAAAGAGGGGCAGGGGGCACAATGGCCCCCCCAAAAAATACGCTCCTGATTGTATCGTTACAAATTTAGCAAAATTGTGACGCATAGCGGCTCGACGCAAAACGTCATAACGGGCAAAAAAAAAAAAAGTTAGGTGCAAAATCATTAACAAAATTTGAACAGTACGTTTTTCATTTTAGACAAAGTAATAATGCTTATATCGTCTTGATAGTTACTTAAAATAAACGAATTAGCTTTGGCTGTGAAGGCCAATGAGCTCCGACATTACAGTTGTACGAGTATCGACTCGGTGCAACAACGTTAGCGGGTCCTCCACTTTACCTAATTTCAGAAGTGCAAGAAAACGCTCCTCTGAACACAGCAAGCGATCATCCATGCCCCCGGATGCATCCAGCCGCTTCAGCCAAGATTTCCACAAAGAAAGAAGCAGTGCAACTCCAGATGTAATTCCAGCTGCAGAAAAAAGTCAATTAGAATGCGAAAATAGACTTAAATGCGTTTTATTGGGGGATGGGGCTGTTGGAAAAACAAGCCTAGTTGTCAGTTACACCACTAATGGCTACCCTACCGAGTACGTTCCCACTGCGTACGATAACTACTCAGGTATGTATTGTTTATACTCTGAATGTAACTGATATGGTTTCATTTTCCTCATATTGTTTTGTCTGGTTGATATTTAAGATCGTTTTCAAAAATGAACATTGTGACAGATTAAAATAATATGCTTTGTTACATATTACTTGATTCAAGCGTGGCATTCATGCCACACATCTCCCACCTCTAAGCATAATAAAGCTGAAACCGATTTACGTAATAAGTAGTGCCGTTTGCGAAAAAAAACTTAAAAATGAAACAATTTGTAGCCAATATGAACCATAAAATAAATCTTTGAAACTTGAAACTAAAATCTTTATATTAGTTTTAGTTTTCAATAATCAATTGAAAGAAATTTGGAATTAATGCCAAAATATTTCGAAACACAATTTACAGATTTTTGAACTCTTTAATCACAAAAATAAGAGCCAATAATATTTGAAACATTTGAATTTTTCGAGACGTTTGATTTATACTTAAACCATTGTCAATCTTATTCAAATAGAATGAAATTGAAAATGGATTGACAATACTTGAATATAAATCTATATGAATCAATTAACAATGGTTTAAGTATGAATCAAAATGTCTGGAAAAACTCAAATGTTTCCAATATTATTGGCTCTTATTCTTGCGATTACTGCCAAAATAGATGTTCTATTTAATACAAACGGGGAAAGGGTTGTTAGCATAACCAAAAAGTGTTCAATGTACCTTCTAGGTTCAGAGCTAATTAACAAATAAACAAATGGCAAAATAACCCCACAGACTGTTTCGCGCTATGCGCTCTTCAGTGGTTCTTATTCAAATAGATGAGAACCTAACTAGATAAGACTATCTAGTCAGACTAAATAGTCTGCAGTCTATAGGTCATTCAATAGGCCTATTTTATTTTACAGTATTTTACTGTGGTTGAAAATAAGATATTTTAATGATAATAAGATCTATATTAAAGATTGCTGTTTTGGTTTTAATTGTGGAACGTCAAATGAAGCAAGGACCAACACCCGACCCATTTCTCAAAATGTATTTACATCTTTTAAAGTTTGAAATTTTAATAATGGCAAGTCGATTGCATTTTGTCAACAATTATCCTGTTCACATATCCAGTTTCAGTTCACCAAAACCCTGTTGGCTTTCTGCATAACCAAATTTTGATATCATAACTGAAACAACTGGTTATGTCATCAAATATTTCATTGTGATGCAGAAAGCCTGGGCTTGTGGCCTACTTAAACTAAACATATTGACAGGGTAAAGGTTTTTTCATTGCTGCTTAGTATTTTGTTCCACCCTCTTAATAGATTGTTGTTCTTCTTCCTTGGTCTGGTTTGTACTCGAGTAATGTTAATTTTAACATTCTTTTTCAGTGCGGATTAAAGTAGACGAGGACCCGTTTCGCTTGCAGATTTGCGACACAGCTGGCCAGGTGAGAATTAAATATTTTTTCGATTGTGTTTTGTAAGATGATATTCGAGGCTATTGTTAAAATATTTTGCTTGCCTCCCTTCTGAGAGGATTTTGATGGCTTAAAATGATGTAATCCGCACCTTTGAAAAATGGAAAGAATAAATCCGTGCCACTTGGAGTAAGAGTAAAGTGACTTAATTTATTGATTTCCTTCAAATCGTTGCAAAAATCGGCGATATATCGTTATCTCACTTTACATTGCGATTTGAAGGCAGGGAGCACCGAAGAACCATGCATGTATCACAGTCGAGATGCTCCCTGAACTTTGCAACACACAGTGAAAAAAAGAAAACACATAAATTTGTGGGAGTACAATTTCAATACACACAAAATACACGAGGAAAAACAGGGAAAAAGCACGAAAATAAAAGATATTAGCAGAAAAAGAAATTAAAACTTAATGCTCTCTCAGTAAGTTCCAGAAATGACAATAGATTTTTTAACATTTCAGGAAAATAACAAGATTGTAAACTTACTGTAGATGAATAAGTGAAACACAAAGGAATATTGTATTAGATTGCGATTTAAAATACAAACAATGTTCGGCAATTTAAATCAATAAGATTAATCAGTTCAAGACCGGTGCTACTTTTGGCATAGATTAATCAAAAGTTGTTTATAATTTTTTTAAAAGGGTGCCGGTGAAGTTCTTTTAGTTCTGAATTAATTGATTGCCATAAACCAGATCCTCTAAAAGGCAGTTGGGTTTTAAGTACTGTAAAGCCAAAACTAGAAAGTTCAAAAAAGACCCTGGGCTACAAATTTAGGCCTATCAAACATTTTCGAAAACTTATTGAACGTGCGTACCTTTGTAGTATATACAGTGCAGTACAGTTTGTTGCTGTAAGCATATATATTGCAGCTGCAATCAGCAGTTGCCTTCAAGTTACGTTATGTTGCCAAAATATTTTGCTTGGCGAGATAGGGAGGTTATATGCACCGTAAGGGTTGCCCCTTATTCTAAAGATGTTACATTAAAAAAGTGCTTTCGAAGTTATCACAAGCCATAAATCAGATTTCGCCACCCAAAATCTTTTTATGACTCCGCGCTCGCACGATGTGGAATGAAAAAAATTGCGGAAAAAGCAACAAAACAATATAAAAGGATAGTACTGCCTGCATGACAGTTCTGACAATGATACCTAAATTTCTTTTAAAATCTGATTTTTCCGGAAATGCTATGAAATGGCAATAAAAAATTGCAGTCAGCAGGTCAGGTTTCATTGCCTCACCTTGGTATTTTAGTTTGTCGTTGAAATTGTCAACAAAAGTGACAGAGCTATTTAACTTAACTGCAAATGCAATAGCTAACTGTTGTCACCTCTTTAACTCGTGCAAAACAACGCTGTATGGGCATTATCACCACGATTTAAACAGGTTTAATCCTAACCAAGATGGAGTTTCGAAAGGTTTTCCGAAATAATTGCGCTCTCTTTGCTCTCGGAGTTGAATAATTTTGTCTGGTTCGTATTTAAGAATGTAGAAGAGTTTGAAAATTTGAACAGCGAAAACAAAGACACGTAATTGTACGTCTATTGACTTTGCGTTCCGCATCCATGCAGCGATTGTAATGAAAGCAATTGATCAAAATAATCAACGAAACATTAAATTCTAAAATGCATTGAAGGAAACTGCCTAGTGAAATTGCGCTCTCTAGGCAGTGACTACTCAAAGTATGTTTCAATTGCGATCGGCTCCTGCCGTGAAACGAACCTGTCACTAAAAGATTGTTAGCAGTGCGTGGTACCACTTTGTCATGCCCAGACAATGTGGCAAAATTAAGTTTCATCGTATTTATCGGTCATACCGTTTAATGGATTTAAATATAAAATTTCCTCGTAAGATAGTGAAGAAACAATTCGGTTGTGATTTGACAAATTTAGTTCTCAAACTGTGTAACGGTGTCGTTGCTTTCATGTTAAAACATTCTGTAGGTAGTCTTTTAAAAAAGGAATCTATCAAATGTGTTAGAACAGTGTTCTCTCTGTTTCAGGGCCATCTGCCTTAATTTGCTTTGCACTTCGTTATGAATGAAATGTTTTTTCTTGTCAAAAGCAGAGTACGATTTCACCTTCGACCGAATATCGTTTATCGAATACTGTTCTATCATATTTGTCGATCGAACGAGATGCGTTTGCTAAGTACTTGAATCTGGCAATTACAATGACTAATGATGTGAACCGACACTTGTACGATAGATTTTGTCAGCAAATTATTCATTTTCAAATTAAACATTTACGACAAACACATGAGTGGGAAATTAATTACAGCCTTTACTAGAAATAACGAACAGAATTCGTCACACTAGGTGTTTTTGAGTTTCTATTTGCACTCTCTGCGTTACAACATGTTTCAAAATAAAAACAGTTTGTTTTTGATTTATCAATTATAATATTTGCTGAATTGTTTTTGAAAAACAACGGTATTGAATCCCACCTAAATGTAATGAAAGCCTGAAAAATAAATTGAAAAAGAGCAAAATTTTCAACAACGAAATATGGGCCATCGTTTTTCAACTGCGAGGATTGACCCCAGTAGGGTTCAAACATTTTTGGGTTGCGAAACGCTGCTATGAGGTTGCTGCAAAGCGAAGTTAGATTAGCCAGCGACACAGCCTTATAGCGGTAATGATTGAAACCGCTGGGGCGTTTCTTCGATGCTGTGTTGTCCAGACGTTAAGCCGCGAAAATGGGCTCCGCCTCTCATTGCACGCTTCGGCGTGGTAACGCTTCGTTTCGGCGTGGTATATCGAAAATTCAATTTTCGCAATAGGTTCGTAATTTCTGTCTTTATTTGATGTCTTTCTGATGTGATTTATGGTACAGGAGTAATAATTTACAATTTTGGCGTAACTGCTTCCAGTAGTGTGGGCAACATATCGGTACTCGCTTTGCGTCCGCTTTTACCGATTATTGTTTTCCGTCGCTAGCCACAACCTTATCATTAATGGGCACTCAGCCTAGCTTTGAAATGTGTTTGGTCATCCTCTCAAGTTGCCCTATTAAAATTTCATTTGTTTTCTATCAGCTAGCCACAAAATTGACCTTGTCATGAAAACTCCATTTGTCACATCTTGGTTGAAAGAACCTCAAAACAAAAATGTGTGTTTTGAATTGTTTGTGTGTTTGGCTAACAAATAACTGATTACAATTTGTTGACATTGCAACACTGTGGAGAAGTTACTTCAGAAAAAATCTGCGGCTGAACATGGCCAATCAATATGAGGCCGCTTACGATAAATTTGCTTTTGATTTAATCAAATGGTGGGTCCACGCGAAAAAATTTTGAGTTTCGATATAGAGAAGTAGAGGCATCTAAGTTGAAGAAGTGTTTTCATGGAGTATCGAACCCAAAATCGCAGATTTGCCCAATGATATTGCTTTGAGTTGTCGTACAGTTCTTGCCAGCAGTCACCAGTCTTAGTTATCACAACCAGCCACCCTGTGACAGTTGCATTGCTACTGAGCTTGACAGCAATGGGTCTAAATCTCGCAATGAAATTATTTTCTATCTAATGCAAACCTCATGATTTGCTAAACATTAACAGCAGAGGGATACTAAATTTTTTTGGAAAAGAAAATCCCGGTTGCATAAGCTGTGCATTCCGTCTGCGTACATTTGTGCAACAGTTCTCTGTATTGTGCCATTTGTGCTTTACTGGCAATGAGAACTGGCGAGAATTAAATGGTCTTTGCGAAAGAGAGTCTATTTTTGGATCACTTGCTATGTAACCCGTTCTGCATGACGTAATATATTGACCGATGTTCATTGCACCACATAATGAATGGTACATGAGGTGGATGTGATAAGCTATGTAAACATTGCCGGAAGAGCAATCCAACCTTTCAACATAAACGTTTGTGTTTGGCTAGCTCTCAAGTACTTGGCAAACTCGATATATTCTTACATAAAGTTTATAAAACCGTTTTCAAAACCGTTTATAAAACCTTTTTCATATATCTGTCTTGACAAATGAATGACAGCTACATTTGTATAATTCTAACGTTTTCTGAGGACCAAACGATATGTTGTTGTCTGTCAGAAATTCTTATGCGTCATAAACTTAATGTTTTCAGATGGAGACATCAATAGATTAGCTGCACTGAGCAGCATATCCTAGGCAAGAGGCTTTTTTTTTTTTGACATTCAAGGGATTCAGATACTGTCTAAGCTAGTGGTTTTCAACTTTTCTGGTGGAACGGAATTCCAGTGAAACATTTTAGAGGCTCGAGGAATCCCTGTGCATTAAATTAACTTACCAATTTACTTGAACCCAGCTCTAAATTGTAAACTTGCGGAACACTGAACTATACTCGTGGAACCCTAAGGTTTCGCGGAACCTCGATTGAAAACCACTAGTCTAAGCGTTTGTCAGAATAAATCCCAGCATATTGCATTGTATAATACACACAGGTCAATTCGGAAACAAGCAAAAAATTGCTTCACCTCGATGAAAACTACAGTAGACCTCAATACTTTCAATAAAGCTTTAGTTACCAGGCAGAAGAAGACAGGTTCAGTGCTTAGTAGCACCACCCAAAAACAAAACTTCAAAGATTGCTCTTTTTCACTTCGTTTGTGTTAAAACCTTTTTGTTGACACGTTCGAGCTCAGGTTTTTCGTGACTGCTTACATTTTGCGACAAATGAATTGCGTTACAAGTACCCATGTTTATTGAGTTATGGGAAGTTGGATATTTAGATTTAGGTTTCCAAGTCTCAATCGGACACGAGCCAGGTGTGTGTGTTTTGTTTTTGATGACGTCATTTGTAGTGAAGTCAGTTTCAATTGAAATTGGTCGCGATAGATTGACGTTGATTGGTCAAAGCGATTGACCGATCCTCACATCAAGGACTTTACCCTCAATTGGCCTTTCCGTTGCTTTTAACCGCATGTAGTGGCTGATGGTCAATGTACTCCACGTACTTAATCCGCTTTTGTTAATTATTGTTCTGTTAAATTTGGCGAACCGTCGTTTAATCTCGCCATAAGCATGGGTTGTGTCGCTTCTCATCTGCAATATCGATGTCGTCCATTCAGAGATTTGGACAAAGCTTTTAAATCGCTACTGTTCGATATGAATAAAACATAAAACCACCAATTTATCTCAAAAACTATGCTTAAGACCACAATCAATCGATAGATTGCAAAGTTGGTTGATGAGAAGGGGGTATTCTCAAGAAAAAATTGAATTGTTTTCTGTCTGCTATTTCTTCTAAAAAAACGCATTTCGAATACATATTTGCTTCCCTCACCGGAACAGGTCGGATCTATTTTACACATTGAAATTACGATAATGCATTTTTTCTTAAACCGAGAGACAAATGGCTGTGAACTCCCTGAAATATTCGAGTGAAACCCAGGGCCCCATTAATTGCAAGAAACACGTTGTAGCGGTTAATGTGAAATGTTTATACAAGTATAATTCAAACTGCATTTGTGTTTGGGTTTACGGACTCTTTGAAGTCAGAGGAGCACTGGCTGAACGTTAAATTGCAATCAACCTAAACAAAAGATAGAACCGTGCCGTTAGCGGATCAGTTAAAAGACCAGTTAACAGCTCGTTAGCGGGTCTCTTACAGCGCCCCATGCCATCTCTATTTTGAAGCACCTTTACAAACCCTTTAAAGGTTCATGAACGTCAATTTAAGAACTGCTGTAGTGTAAAATTGTTTTTAGGATGAATTCGACCATCTTCGACCGCTGTGTTACCCCGGGACGGACGTGTTTTTGGTTTGTTTTAGCGTGGTGCGACCTACTTCACTGTGCAATGTACGAGACAAATGGCTACCCGAAATCCGAAAATATTACCCTAAAGTACCTGTCGTACTAGTTGGAACTCAGACCGACCTTAGAACAGACCTTGATGTCCTGGTTGATTTAGCCCGTTTCAAGTAGGCAACGTTCCGTTATTTATTTGCTAGGCTATGCTTCACCAGATGTTGCTGTTTGTATTGCTGGTTGAAATTGATTCTTAGAACCAGAAAGGTTATGACTACTTGTTCAAATAAATAGACCCGGTTTTATCTGCTGTAGAACCGAAAGTAATTAATTGAACGTTCTGTCGTGTTTTTTGTTTTGAAACTAAACTGGAAATGGAAAACACAAATTTTGTAATTTGGCTAATTTTTGTCCAAAAAATGTGTATGCTTACTCTATAAAAGTAAAAAACTGCTGTTTCCAGCTGAGAAAAAAGTCTAATTGTTTCAAAACGATTTGTATGATGATGACGCTAGATAAAGAAGAACATAGTTTCAATTTTTGCTGCCAAATTAAATTCGCATCTTAAATTAGACTATTCGAAACAAAATATTAAAATGCATTTAGCCAAATAAGGTTGTGCTAGAGTGAACTTTGCAAAGACATTTGTCGTCATAATTCCATATCAATGCTATTTGCCTGTAGAAGTTAATAACGCTGAAGTTTGTCGATTAATGTTGTTATTAACAATTGGTTCTGAATGTGGGCGAACCAGCAAAAAAATTCATGGGACTGGACCGGATTTAGTCTGACTAAAAAAGGCCTCGTTTTCATGACAACAAGGGTTAATGCCTCAAAAGGGGGAGCCTCATTGGCCCCCTGGCTACGCCATTGGTTCTACGTTAAGTGGAGAGGCGTACCAAATTTTTCTGCTGCTCAGCAGGGTGAAGTTCTGAGAATGATGCCCCCAAAGTGTACCCCTCCAAAAGAGATTTTCGACCCCTATTTGCTGTCCTCTGCAGCGTGCTGCCCGGGGTTAGAGCCCCCTTGCCCCTACGCATGGTTGAGAGGGCTTAAGTCCCCCTCCCCTTAGTACTTAAATACTTTTGAACTCACAAAGCAGCAAGATGAACAGTTGCTTACTTTACAGTAGCTTCCCCCTCTAAACAATTTTTTTATTTTTTAGTGAAAGACCTATTGAGCAAGATGAAGCGGACAAATTTGCTAAAGAAAACGGATCATCCGTGTACGTAGAATGCTCCGCACTGACCCAAAAAAATTTAAAGGAAGTGTTCGACACTGCCATCCTCACCGCCATGAATTACACCGAACACTTAGAAAAGAAAAATAAAAAGAAATCATGGCGTCGACATAAACGAGTAAAAAAGACTGAAACTTCAAAAAATGTTACAAACAAATCAACTGTGCGGTGGAGAAAATACTTGTGCTTTTCCTAGAACATATTATCACCTTACAGCAGTCGTTATATGCAAACTGTATATCGAGCATTATACTCGGCCATTGAAATCATTGAGCACAAACAATTGGAAAATTTGACTTAAATGTTTTAATTACTGTACAGCACAAATAATACAGCCAACAAACAGCTAAAAATAGTTGGGCGAATCTTTCGCCTCGGCCTCACTTTTGGTGCCATTGTCAATGCTATAAACCTATGCTGGGCTGGGTCTTAGGCCATGGTGCAAAAGAATGAATTATGTTGCAAAAAAATTAAAACTTGGCCCTCTTTTAGCTTCAAGTGTAGTTTAAGATTTGAATTTTTACAAAACAACAGCAAGCTTTGGCTATATACACACTTCATTTTTTTGAAATTGCTGGTAGGCTGTGCTCAGTTGGTTGAAATTTTGTTTCTGTAACAAAGTACAGCTAGTGTATTTCAAAAAAATATTCGGTTTTAAAACAGCTCAGATCAACTTTTAACTTAAGATTAAGCTTTAGGCAATGTTCTCTAGTCACGTGAAAATTGCTAATTGCTGTATTGTGGCGTCAAAATTAAAGCTGTCAGTGTGGGTATAATTCCAAAATCATTACCTTGAACCATGCTTTGAGAAAATGCTGTTTTTAAGTTTTGTTATGAAGTATCGAAAGCTGTAGCGGTAACGCCTTTGTCCTATGGGATTAGCCTTACGATTTATGACGTCATAAAGTTGCTTTTGATCAATTTTTAGTTGACTTTCATCAACGGTTATTGAACATCCGTTACAAGATTAATGCTCGCAAGCCTTACGGGCCAGTAACTTCATGACCACCGCCCTTGGCCACTTGGCCAGTAAAGCAGCTAATGCAGCGTTAGCACGCTCCATTTTTTTTTATGCGTCAATGTAATCAAATTTAAAACTTTGGACTTTAAATAAGAGATACAGCATTTTTTTAGTGGTCTTGCAACTTTTGGTGTTTTTGCAAGTTTAAAGCGATGAATGCAAACTGCTAGTAGGTATCAGAGCTTCGGCGGTTTTTTATTGAGTAATTACGGTGAAGAAAGGTCAGAAGGCGTCGCAAGCTAATTTTCCAAATCCTTTAGATGACGTACTCAAACTTTTTGAGGCCTCCGGGCTTTTGTATTGCTAGACGCTGTTTTGCCGAAATAAATGCTTGTTTCGCCGCGTTTACCACGAAATTTTGCCGCAAGTGATCTGCTGATGAACGAAACTGTATCTTTGCGAGTTTACAACTGTAGACTTGTTGCGTTTTGCGCTAATTTTAGCGTTTTTGCTGTGACATCGTATCGGTTTTATCTTTTGGCAATTTTGTTACTGTGTCAGTGTGTTTTGTTTTATTTCTTATGCTTTCTTCACTCGCTTAGTAATTTTATTTATTATCAAAACATTAAATAGTGTCAAAGAATTCACTTAAATGACTTTAAGCACGATAATTATGTATTTAATTCCTGCAAACTTAGTGACGGAAACCGAATTTTTAGGGGGGGGGCTGGTTAAAAAGCTTATCTTGCAATTTTCTGGCTCTAGAAACATCTAAGAAATAGATATTAATTTTTAGGGGGGTAGGGCTGAGAAAAATTGCTTATCGGTTCTTTGAAATTTTGAGTGTCTAAAAAATTGAAGTACTACTACAGCTGCATTAAATATGTATGAATAACATTTCAGGCAAAAGTTGTGCCCCTTCATAAGCTCTTCCCCCTTTTTCTTTGCTGATAAAACTTACGTGCTTGTATTAATGTAACCAAGACGACTTGTATTAGTTATGCAGTTTTGTTGTGGAGTATGAATTTTAGCCACAATAATGAACCGAATAAATAACTGGTTGTCGACTTGAGACTAATTTTTTTGTCGAGCAGTGAAATACTTTGTAAGCTTTTTATCTTAACCCTTATGTGTAAGCATTATGGTAAGACTTGGAGGCGAAACAGAGCTGAGAAGATCTTCACCATCGAACTCTTGGCAAATCCAGAAATATTGTAAAAGAGGGAGCTAGGAATCGGAAAAATGCTTATCTTAAAGATGTGTGCGCATGTACTAATGTGTAGTATTTACTACTCTAACAGGCCGGTAAGATTAGTACTATATAAAACTAAAATTTAGGGGTAAGCCACATTAACCCTTTATCTGAACCAGCCAATGGAAGTGGCTTTTTATATAAGTGAAGAAAAGCTAAAGAAATTAACCGCTGAAAAAGAGAAAAGCATCGCCAAACTGAAAAAAAATATAAAACAGGAATGGGAAACCCGTGCGCCAATTTTCGAAATGTTCGAACTTGCAATCACAAATGTTCGAACTACTAACCAACAACTGGAACAAGCAAGGATTCGAACTCAGCTGTTTTTGCCAAATTCGAAAATCACTGAATTTAACTCGTTTTCGAAAAATTTTGGTCGAGTTTTGAACTTAGGTCCATCCTAAACTTAACAAAAACTGCTTAAACTTGGCACAAACGCGGTAGAAATTATTGAAAGCGGAAAATCAGAAATGAAGAATTTAAACTATAGGCGAGCAAATTTTTTGTGAACTCGAACTTGAGCTTGATTAAAAATAGTTGTTCACAGTCCTAGGTATAAAAAGCACCACTAGAAAGCTTCGAGAATATAAACATATAGCGTAAATTTATTGTTTTTGCAGCAAAATGCAATATGCTTGCAGATATCGCCTTTCTAAAACAAAAACAATACATTTAGATCTATTGATTTCTCGAAATTAGTCTACCACAGTTCTATACGGTCAGCGTGAAGAGGAGATTAACAGATAACAATTCTGGTACAGCATTTGTAATTATCAGCAGCTCTACTTTTTTATTTTCATAATGTTACTGTCAACAGAATTAAATTGTTTAGAAAACGATTGAAGATTTGCTTTGTTTGTAAACAATTTTAAATGATCCCCAAAAATTTCGTAAAAACTGCAGAAATCACAATCGCATAGAAGATTGCCGAAACAATACAAAAAGCAATAAAAACTTTAAAGAAATGATTACCTGCTTTCGTAAATGATTAGCTTGGTGGTGGCATGAACTTGCCAGACAGTTTGTTGCGATGTTTCGACAAACAAATAATTGCGAAACCCAATCTTGGAAGTCTGTCACCATTATTCAAATAAACGATTCCACGAACTGAAACAAACACCAGAAGGTGCTACTTTTTCAAAAACTTCCTCTTTGCGTGCAGGAGTCAAACTTGGGGAAGGGACATCCCCTGTTTTTGACGAAACCTAACTTAAAGTATAGGTACTTCTTTTTGTAACCTTTGGTCTATCGTAATTACCTCCCCCCTAATTTTTGGCCGGTTATGCCTCTGTCTGAGTGAAATACCCATTTTGCAATATTCGCAGGCAAGGTGCACGCGGGTCGTGAACTGCAAATACAACACACTTTGAACTTCATACTATTAGCAATTCACTAGTCGGCATTGATTTGCATTGTAAAAGTGGCCTTTTTAACTATGTGGAAGTAACCCAGAAAGTGCCACCTTAGCATAATTGTATTTATCAACCTCTGAAAACGAAAAAATGGTAAAATTCCCAAGCAAACTTTCGTTAAAACATCCCAGTCCCACTATGACGATTCCGGCACTTCGGACGAGTTTGAATTTCCGTAAAATTTGTAATTATTTTTGCGGCTGTTAAATTTTTTTTTATGCAATACTAACAGCCGAGGAGTCACCACTTTAGCAATGAATCCGTAAGCAGTGGCGTAGCGAGAAATTTTGAAAGGGGGGGGCCATAATTTCCACATTTTTTTCAAGCGTTTTTTGCGGCAGAACTAACTTAATTTGACGCTGATTGGGCAACAAGAGAGGTTCCAGGCGGTTCGAGGGCATGCTACCCTGGGGAAAATCTGAAAATTTACCTGCTATAATGGCTGTTTTGAATAATTTTCAGGAAAGTTTTGTTCAAATTTTTTTACCCTAATTCTGAGTGCTTTGCCAAATATGATGCAGTTTGTTTGCACATTTTCGATTATGCGTGTTTAAGGCGTATTGCTATCGAAGAGGTTCGAAATACTGGAAAAATTGTATACGTACATCAAAAACATTTTTGAAAATGGCTAGTGGGAGGATGCATACCCCTCATCCTATCCCTTGGATTGGCCTGTAGCCATAACCATCAAGAGTCTGACATATTTCAGTCACTTGGCACCATTTAGTTTGTTCTTTTTTACAGAAAGGCAAAGTCCAAGGGGGTGGGGGGCATGGCACAATGCCCCCCTCCCTAAATACGCTCCTGTCCGTAAGAATGCCGGTTTTGGTACATTCAGCCATGCCGAGGGTCTGACGTCGAGTCGGGTGTTTGACGAAAAAAAGTGAAACTGACACCTTAATGTATACTTCAATAAAAATGTGTTTGCTTCTAGTGCTATTTTGTTGCAGGTTGCAAATAGCATTTGTTGTAATCGAAGAGAAAGCATGAAAAGCAAAACAGGAACTTTGATCAATAAAATCGGATACGATTTTGTTATTATTCAACAATTAGTAATGGACACCAATCTTTGTATAAAATTGGCTCAGGCTAATAAAGCACGCATCCGCACAATAGACTTCCATATAAACAGTTTCTTGTATCAGGCTTCCATTGAGGCCACTTCAATCGTTCGTAAAAGCGGTGTTGGTTTTCGCAGCGTATCAAATTCACCTTTTTCCGTTTATTTGTTGACGTAGGCAATTTCTGACACCGTGAGAATCGTCGCAAATGACGACATCACTGAAGAAACATGTACATTTTCATCGCGTTTTCTTCTGTAAATACAGCCACCGCTTTTCATCAAGTTAACTTTCTATTTTCTCGAAAAAGAAGCTCGATAAAAGACAAACCGACTACCGAAAGTTTTTTATAAATCGCTTTCAGGTTCGTTGGCACTTTTAACATCAAACAACTATAGTTGTAAAGACGTATATTCACCGTGAGGCAGATGCCACATGAAGAAGAAAAGAGAGGTGGGGACTTCAGGAGATCTTGCAACATGTTTTTTATATGCAGAATGTTCCAACAATCGCGGAAAATGAAAAACTCCCCCCCCCCCGCTGAAACTAGTTTACTTTTTGTTTCAGATTATCTTTTTGAGCATTTTTGCAAAGTGACATACAATTAATTTTCCATGTTTTTGATCTAATCTTGTTAAATTTTCATATCGTCAAAAAATAAAAATGAATTGCATTATTAATTTATCACATAAAAACAATATTCAAAATTTGATCTTCTTTTGTCGACAGCAAATTATTGAAAAAAATTATGACAACCGCATGAAGGCAGCAGAGAGACCACATCCATGATTTTCAACAAAAATAAAAGTTACGAGAAATAATGTGTCCAAGTGCTTTGCTAACTTAAAAAAATCAGCTTATTACAGATTCACTTTCCGGTTCTTTTGAAATGACTGTTTTTGAACCATATTTTCCACGTCGACGTCAACTTTTTTCAAGAAAAATGCAGATGAGCGATGGTTTTATTAAAGTTTTGCTCGCGAGGCGATTGCGTAACAAGAGTCAATTTCATGTAATAAGAAATATACTTCAGTTGTGCGTTGATGAGCTCGTATAAAAACGAAAAAAATGATACCGATACCATGCACTTTTGCTGAGCGAGTGTACTCAACGGTATGAAGAGGAGCTCAACAAAAAAAGGCCCTACGCGCTACTTTGCCTGTGATCTCCTTACAAAAGTTCTCGGAAATATCTTTTAGGTGGCAATGCTTCCTATTGCCCCCTTTCGGGTCTGACCTGTACCTTTTTCATGCATTAATCGAGCTTACACGTCCTAATCAGTTGATCTGACTACGCAGAAAAGCTGCGGTTTAAGATTCTTTGACAAACTGCTATATAGGCTAACCCCACCGGCATTGTACAAAAGCAGTTGAACTAATGCAGTTTTGGAAGTAATATCAGCACTTCCTGCAACGTTGATAATTTTCACAAAAAGTTTAAATTATATTTTTGCAAAAAGCGCGAATTCAGCATTACATACTCATTCCCCTTTTTAGAGAGGGGGGAAATGGACAAAACTGCTCTGTAAAATGTAACAGTTGTTGGAATAAAAACTTTTAATTGGGGCTTTTACAAAAAAGGAAAACACTTCGTAACGATGAAAGGTAAGAACCCTATCAATTAAAAAAAATAGAAAAAGAGGAACTGAGAAACGAAGTTGTGGCATCAAATATAACAAGCCTGAAACCCACACTAAAGTTGTAAATCATTCTTATGAATAATATTGATATAAAACCACTTAAACTTTGCCTAAAGACGTAACTTTACATTGATTTGTCATCAATTACAGTCGCTAAACAGTCTCTTCGCTTTAATTTTATTAAGTGTCCTAAAAGGGCTGGTCCTTTACGGTAAACACTAAACAGCTTTGACTTAGATAAATAGAAAACAAACTTTACGTCAATTTTTAATTTATGACAACGGCTACATAATTATTTATTTTTTGATAAAGCAGCTTGTGGGTTTAGGCAAAAATCATTAATCAATTTTCTTTCAATAGAGCCTTTTTTAGACTTGAATTCAGTTTATTTGAGAGCCACAAGACCTTCACTGTACAAATGTTTGTGCTTAGTACGTTTATGCTTGGCACAAAGTGGTGTAATTATTTATACAAAAAGCACAAAATATTGATAAAACGAAGGCAAAGTCGTCATATGATGAAAGACTATAAATGGAAATACATACAATTGTGTTTGTTCAACTACAGGCCCAGCAAATGTTAGTTTTGGAAAATCGCCTGCTTTTGTGACATTTCCTCTTCGAAGGGCCAATTGTAAAGTAAATGAGAATGGTGAAAGACGTGTTTAGTCGAGTTTATTTTTCTTTTGTTTGCCAGCCAATTCACACGAGTTTAGCCTGTAAAAAATAAACAAGAACGTAGCGAATAGGCTCACGCAGAGCTTTTGATCTTACCGCTCAATAAAAAGAAGTTGAAAAAAGGTGTCAAATGGTATAAGATGAGGGAATGCTGCTTATATCCATAAGACTTTTCCAAAGAAAAAATCAGCCTATCAATCTTATCATATGGCATATTTTATCCAATGACTTTTTACAGCTTGTTCTACGTAACAATGACCTGCATTTACAGCATATAAAAGATTTCAAAAAAGAGCTTTCGCTAAATTACAAAAAAAAATCTAAAAGTGCGGCCAAATTTTTAGTTTTTGCGATCCGAAATATCTTGAAATGATGGGGATTCTAAAATTAATGTTGTTGAGTTTCATCGCAATTGCTAAAATAAAAAATGAAATCTTCATTATACTCGCGGTATTATGCCGAAGCGTGTAACGGGCGACGAGACTCATCTCCGCGACTTGGCGCCTTGAGAGCACAGCTTCGAAGAAACATCATAGCGGTGGCGAACCGTTGGCGACACTGTGCCGATTTGACAGACCCTGAGATCGAACCCCACACCTCCCGAACCGACAGCGTGTGCGCTTAACAACTGACCCAACCTGCTGGTATCGCTAAAATAGAGAATATTAATGAAATTAAGCGTACTTTACAAGCCCATTAATACAAGACTCCACGTAAATGAAATGGAGTAAATCTCTGTAGGAGTCTCCAATTTATACTTGCTTGAAACATCGACATTTGCTTTGCTTCTTTGTAAACAATAAGGTTAGTTAAATAGGTGGCACGCCAGCCTATTCTCCAGATAGATGGTGCATTAACTGTTCGATCGTTTAAACACGTCATGACAGGCGGCCAACACTGTAAATGAATTCAAAAATAAGGATACAATTAGACGTTCCAGTTTGACCTCTTGTGGTTTTTATTGGACTTCCCACTCGACTGTCTATGTTGATGTCTACATTTTACGATTTCTTGTTTTTTTTATCATCACTTCTGTCATTTTTCTATGAAATGACTTTTTTAAATCTCTCCCACGCAAAATCGAATCACTTTTACTCATTATAAAACTTTCCAATACGGTTTGATCTATTTAATAAAAAAACATTATCTCATTATGGGGGCTACTGGCGAGGATGAATTTTTAACAGTAGCGGCGCCCCTGGCAGCGGCAACTGTTTCATCTAAGAATTTTTATCTTCCAGTTCCATCCAATGGCAGCAAATATATTTTTGCATATTATGACGCAAATTATTAACCAAGGCTCTGAACTCGAGTTTTTTCAATCAAGTTCAAATTCATTAAAAATTTGCAAGTCCCAATTCGAGTTCGCCAAAAAAAGCTAGTTTTGGGCGGTTGGAATTCGCAGGTCTGTTATTAACACGATAACAAGCTCTTTATTTTATGGAAATGAATTATTGCTAAATTAGGCAGGCCTGTAAAAATTAGCATTAAAACTATTTACCCTTTACTTGATTTGTTTGTCTGTTACATAAGTTTTTCAACTACAATCCCACGCAGCGAATCAAATGTAAAACGTTGGATATACAGCTTTAAGTTTATGAGATTAAATATAAATCAAATTGGGATTTTGACTTTTTCAAAACAGTGCTGTGTTGTGATGTCCCACTCGTCCCATGTTTACTAAACGTGGGTTAGTCACTAGTAGATCAAAGCCAAATATATCCTTTAAGTAAATATTCTTTTAGTGCAATCCCACTTCATCATTAAATACCAAGGCATTTGCTTTGTGGCTTAATTATAGGGTTAGAGCACAATAAAGCTAAATCATAGAAATATAAATGCAGCAGCTCATTTTGCTAAAAAAATATTCTGCTTTAGGAGAAAAGTAAGCCACAGAAAATCCTTAAATTGGACATTTCGGCAACACAGATTTAGCTGTCATCATCATCAGCTGCAGTGTAGGCTAAACAAGCAGCGGGTTTTATGTGTTGTAGAAGCGCCCAGATTTAAGATTTTCTGCGTCTTCATTTTTTCTCCTTTAGCTATTTTTGTCCCATATTTTTTAAATTCTGCTTTGTAATGTGTATTGAATTGCTGGGATATTTGATCATCATCCAAACTGAAGTGTCGTGGAAGGCAATTTCTTTTAACGATATAGCAACAAATGTCGCTCTGTAAGAAATCGCAAGAAATATTTTAATAGTGTTGCAATGACTGTAGAACTCAATAAGCAACAAATTTTAATAAATGCAATATACAGATTTAGAAGAGAGTTGACACTGCGCTTTATGCATCCTAAAAACAACACAAAGAATGATTTCGCTTTTTACTTAAATTTTGAAAAAGAAGGTAGTAAAATGCATTTGGCTTGCCACCAGTGAGGTTTGAACTCACGACTCCTGATTTACGAGACCAGTGCTCTACCACTGAGCTATGGCGGCTGTATCTGAAGTCATGTCAAGTCAAAATAATACATTGGGTGCCGGTTGATCGAACCCTTTTTAGCCTCAATATCCGTAAGTAATTGACCAGCCCCCTTTCTTGAGCTAGAACCTTAGCTTTCGTAGTCCTCTACCCTTCAAGCACAAGCGCTTGTTTTTAAAAGAAATGCACCGTAACACCGTTTTCATGAGCGTCACCAGGATTTTGGCCACGGAGGGTCAAAACTCAAAATGTGTGCGTTGCCTTATAGCTAAAACCGAAGTCACACGAGGCTAATTTATTGGCTGCTTTCACTCGCTTATAATATTAGCTGGCTCATATCAGCTTCGAATGCTGGTTACACAAAGCGATCAAAATAATGAATTTGCAGCTAGCGAATACCGGTAGTAGCTAGTAATTGTTCCTAAACCTACAGCAAACCTAAGGGCAGCGAAAGTTTTTAAACAGGTTAAAGAAACTGGATAGATTTTTTTTATCGTTTAATTTTGTTGAGTTCAATTCGGTAACAGTTTTAATACTTTTGATTTTTCCTTTTAAAGTTTCTTCATTGGGAATTTGAAATTCTGGCTCGGCGTTTTGAAGTTCAAGGAACAGTTTTCCTAAATTGTGTCCCCTTGCATTCTTTTTGAAATAATTTTCATGGCTCGTGTCCCACAAAACCTCATGGCTGTTGTATATTTCTAAAAATTTTATAGCAGCATCTACATTCTACTTTAATACCTGCTGTTTCGACATCTTTTGTTTGTGTACCGCGCTATTGAGTTGTGACTAGTGAGATTGCCAAGTAGTGCTTGCAGGCCTTCTGTACGCAGCTGACGCCCCTCCCACACCCATAATGTCATACTACTTGTTTTTGAACGTTTCTTTGCATTTTAAAATTCGTGTTATTTTTCCAGGGGGGTCAACTGACCCCCTTGCCCCTAAGTGGTTACGCCCACGACCGTGTTAAACAACATTGAAAACATCTTTGAAATTGGGTAATCTTGGAGGTGTTTTCGGTGTTGTTTAAATCGGTGTTAAAATTTTGTACCTCCAAAAACCTTTGAAAACAAGTATGTTTGAATCAGTAGTCCCTCTTTTTTAAATCTCTTGTAGGCTACCCTAAAAAATTCGTGGGCAGACTTATTAGATTTAAGCTAATATGGAAATTTATTGGAAACATGTTAAACTAGGAACAGCGAGACGAACTTAAACAAAACAAACGTTAATTGTCTGGTTTACTTGAAAATATCGTACCATTTTGTTGTTCTTGTCTCAGCACAAACGCCTCGTTGCCCACACAAGTTTACATGACGTCATTGGAAACGCGTATGTTGACGAAACCATCGTGCGCACAGCGACACAAAAAGAAAAACAAACCGTTCCTCTTTTATGTGGCCGTAAATTAGATGAACGAGCCAGACAGACTTGAAACGAAGCTGACGCTATCGCAGTCGCAGTAGCAGAGTGTGGTCGACTGTGCGCATTGCACAAGTTAATCATCTATTACTGTACCATTGCAGGGTGACCAAACTTTATCAACTTTTGCTGTAGGTTACCACGTTAGATGATGTTCAGTTATTAGTGTATTTCATTGCGGAAGGAAGAACAAATATGTTGGACATGATTTCGTATGTAATAACTTGTGCTTATTAGTCTGGTTAACACAAGCAACTAGTCTTGTCTGCAACCTTTCGCAAGAAGGAAGTTGTGCAGAGGACTAGTCTACGCCAGCAAGACTGTAAAATAAAATATTTCGTTTCAAATGTGAGAAGTTTAAGCATTTTCAATTAGGCCTACAGCAATATCAAGTAGCCTAGCCAGGTAGCCATGTCTAATTACAGTACCACTTTGATGTCAGACTTTATAAAATTTGATTTCAAAAAGCAAAACCTTGCCAAAAATTTAACCGATTTGTTTTTGCTAATGCAGATAAAAAAGTGTTATTAAACAATTAGAAAAGTGTCTCGTCAGTGCAACTTCAAAATGGCCCCCGATGTTCCTAACAGATTTGCTCACGATCACAATTTTCCGAACCCGACGCCCGATCTAATTCCTGCCGAAGAAAAACGCGAAGTCGAGCGCGAACGTAGATTGAAATGTGTTCTACTCGGCGATGGTGCAGTCGGTAAAACGAGTCTAATTGTCAGCTACACAACAAACGGTTACCCAACTGAATATATTCCAACTGCATTCGATGATTACTCTGGTAAGTTGGAATTTTTTTGCGTCTGTTCCCTTGTGAAATCTAGATAGCGTTCTAATTTCTTGGATCGACATGTTGGCAATAATTCTGTTTCATCGGTATAAGTTATGGAATTTGTGAATATGTCAATATTCATTGCCAATCTCTACTAACAAGTAAATATAAATAAAAGAATATATGCTCAGTCTTCAGACAGTTGCGGTTTCGACCTTTCTAGGTCTCGTCAGATGAGCTCTGATGGACGAAGTGATAGACTAATAAGATATGTAAGTAAGCCTCTTATTACCTCGCAATAAACTGCTGCGATGATTCCTGAGAGCAAAAAATTTACCATTTCTTGAAACCTACAGTCTCTAGAGCACAGTTTCCCAAAACGCAACTAGTCTTTTAGATTATTTTTAATAAGCTAACTTCATTTCTATGTTTGCAGTAAGAGTGGAAGTGGATAATCTTCCCATACGTCTTCAAATGTGCGACACAGCGGGACAGGTAGGTTCTTCATTTTGAATCAATGATGCA
Source organism: Trididemnum miniatum (assembly GCA_964006365.1). Classification (NCBI taxonomy): domain Eukaryota; kingdom Metazoa; phylum Chordata; class Ascidiacea; order Aplousobranchia; family Didemnidae; genus Trididemnum; species Trididemnum miniatum. The sequence continues at coordinate 5,965,243 of OZ023239.1, forward strand.
GTAAAAATTTTATGACAAAAAAAACATGCCCTACAGATGTTGCTTTTGCTGTACCTTGCGTCAGACGTAAAAGTTGGTAAGCGCTTATGCAATGGTCTTATGTAAATGTAAGCGTAAGTGCCGATGTGTTAGGTTACGTAGATTGTGGTCTCGTTAACCCCTTAATTACAGTTACTTCTAAATAGTAGCCTAATGAAACGTAGCGTATTCAGATAGCAAAACTATCAACTCCGTATGAAGAATAGTTTTTTCGTTTCAAATTTGCAGTTCGGTGTGTAGTCGTCGGGAAATGTTTCAGACTTCGATACACCGTCTAAAATGCGTTTTTCCGAAGTAGCAGCGATCTGCAAATTTATGTAGTTCCGTAAGGGAAAAGTAGTTAGTTAGTTGTTGCATATTTCTCCTCCTATCATGAGAAAGCGATCAATGCGCTATACGAGCTCGCTTAGGAGTTGCCGGCCATCTGTCTATCACACCAAGATGGGGGAATCCCGCTAAGCGCCTTTACCAACGGTACAACAAGTAAACTTGCCGGCTTGTTCTTCACACTGCCCCTTTAATTCTGAGCGTCAAACAGGGAAGCTGTGAATACCAAATTGAAAGTCATTGGTTAATGTGTTTTGGGTTAATGTGTTTTGGGTTGATCTACTGACTGAAGGTCATTATTGTTTCTTGCTTTAACAATCTACTTTTATTCTTTTACTAATGTACCGTGCCTGTGGTCTCTATTGTTCAATAATTGTGTAAACATTAAGCTCGCTTCAGAGGCTATTGTATCACATGCCCAGCGGTTTGGTTTTCTAAAGTCTTTGTAAGGTCCCCCACTAAGTAAATCATTGAGTACGAAAAAAGCCCTGGCATTGAAGCTGATGTAATAGCAGACGGATTTAATTGTACCTGAGCACCACTTTTACTTGTTTTAAGCCTTTGTTAGAACCGATTCTAAGGATAATGTAATCTGGAAGTTTAATCAAGGATAGCATTGTGGGCTTTTTATATTGCTCAAAGTGAATACACCTGCTGGCTAAACTTCTGTTTTCAAGCCAGTTTTAGCAAGCATTGCTTCGTTTTTTTACCGACCGGTTATGCTGTGGACTAGACTTCAGGGCGCTCTGCTTTGTGGGCGCTCCCAATAACTTCAAACAAGACGTTACACCTAGGAATTTTTTTCGATCTTTCATAGCTTGCAAATGCAGACAATGTACTGTCTTTTTCAGCGCTGAAATAAGTGTGTTAGCTAAATTATTGGAATTAGCCGATCGATACCTAGTAGTGAGATTTCGAGACTTACCTGGTTATTATTACGATTCCAACTTACGCAAGCAGACACTGCAATTATGTACCAAACCTGTAATCAGATAGTGTAAGTCATTAAATCATCTTTTTTGTAAAGTAGCATTTTTCAAAAATAATCATTTTTCTTTTTTTTGCAGGATGATTTTGACCACATGAGGCCGCTGTGTTATCCTGGAACTGACGTCATAATACTATGCTTCAGCGTTGTCCGTCCAACGTCTCTGTGTAACGTTAGAGATAAATGGTTACCGGAAATTCGTAAATACATGTCCAAGGTCCCGATTGTTCTGGTCGGGACGCAGACAGATTTGCGATCAAATGTCGATGTCTTGGTGGATTTAGCTCGCTACAGGTAGGTTGGAGACAAGATTGAGTACAATTTCATTGGGGGGTCAAGGGTAGACCCTCTTTCTCTAAATTTCTAGCTATGCATTTATTGTACCAAAGTACCTAGATGCTATCGACGTGCATAGCTGCAAAAAGCATTTCTTGTTTGTAAAACCCCGTAGAAAATTCAGAATACCACTCTAAATTTCCATCAACATGTGCTATGCAATAACAAGAAACAATTTAGTACAATCATATTTTCCATTGCAACAAGACGCCCAAACGATTATAATTTAGTGCCACGCATGAAACTTTTGTCTTGACTATTTTAGCCTAATGAATAAGCAAGCTACAATATGTGTGCCATACATTGCCCAAATACACCCAGACCATAACGATGTGTATTGTGCAAATGTATGACCTCTTAGATTTGGTGTTGCAGATGTAAATATTGTTTTGCTTTTGCAGTGAGCGGCCGGTTTCTGAGGAAGAAGCAAACCAGTTTGCTGAAGCTGCTGGAGCGCTGAGTTACGTCGAATGCTCGGCATTAACACAGAAAAACCTCAAAAGTGTATTTGATACCGCCATCTTGGACGCCTTACATTTCCAAAAACACCGCCAACGAAAACGAAAAAGGTCTTGGAAAAAAAAACGGACCCTTTCGAAAGAATTTAATCTTCAAAACGGATTAAAATTGAAGAAAAAGTCTAGTTCTTGGTGGAAACAAGCATTTTGTTTCGCATGACTAAATCATTGCTACTTCATAAGAAATCATTGGAATGGAGATGAAATTGCAAAGGATCGGACTGTTTAATTAAGCATTTTTGCTTCCAGCAAACTTTGCACCTTCATTTCACTGCAGTAAAATTTTCCTCAGAATGAAAAACACAATTTTTTGCTGCTCCCAGGGTTAAACATGCCGATGTTTAACTATGGGCTTGGAATTAGGGTTCACTGCTATGTCGTTGTCATACGCTGGTCGAAAGACAACAAGGCTTAATTTTGGTTGCCCCGAACTGGATTCGGGTTTTCGCATTCACTGTGCTATTTCGTTTGTTTATGTTTTGTTGTTGTTGCTATGTTTTTGTTTTATTTATTGTTTTTCCATTATATGCAATTTAGTTATATTTGCGCTTTCAAAACTTATTCGTTTTATCACGGACAATGATTTGCTTTACTTAATTACACCGTTTACGCGTTGCATTGCTTGAATTATTAAACTTAGCAATTGTCGCAAATGCTCTCGTCTCCACAAAATATGGGAAAAGTAAAACTTGTAAAGCAATGGTTTGGTTGAATTTTGGTCAATAAACAAAGTATTACTTGTTACAAGTTGATTGCTCTTGTTTTAAAACTTGAGGTGTAGCTTAGACATACGAAGTATACCATTAAGCCGCATCTTGGTAGCAAAAGTTTACTGAAAGCGCAGCTAGTAAAAATTGGGTGAGCAGGACCATTTTCAGACAACGAAGGCCCTGTTTTCATTTGCCCCTGGTGATCTCTTCTAAAAAAGGTCTTGTACGTCAAAAGGGGTGGGCCCTGGGCAGTGCCCTGGTGGTTCTCCTGGCAACGTCATTAGCGATATATGTACAAGTTTTTTGATGTAGTAGACGTAATGTTTACAAACATGTTTAATGATGTAGCTGGTCAGAAAAACACATTTTAAGCAACAACAGCGCAGCAGCAGTTGGCACAGTTCACAAATCAAAATCATTCACAAAAAACTAGGAGAAGATATTGCTTGAAAATATTTGAAGATTTTGCGGAATGAACACAGATACTGTTGTTGTTTCAAGCTGATTTTTGCCAGCAGAGTAAGATGTCGTAGCGGCGTTTTTGTTGTTCGTTGAAAAATTAGCTTTTAAGAGTTGATGAGGAAAGAGTTTTAAACTATGATTTAAACTGATTAGCCATTCTTTTGACTCCAAATGATGCATGAGACCAAAAGTTTGCTTGATCTGGGCCTTTGAACAGGTTAGGTTGGTCGCAATAGGACGAAGTAATTTATCACCATGCGTTTGACAGATGTATTAAAGTAAAACGAAAAAAATTTTCTGGTTTGTTAGATTTTGTCATAGCGTTTCCAACCGGTAATTACAATTAAAAACTCAGTGGGAAAAAATCTTAGTCAGCAATAAAAAAGAGATTTCTCGAAATTAATACCTCACTTACTTATAATGACTAATTCTTTGAACTCTCATCAGCGCAAGCCCGCCCAGCCTTTCTAATCTAATTTCTGGTAACATAATCTAGAATATGTAATATCTTAATCATGACGACATCTCATGATTACGAGACTTAAAGCTATAGAAGCATTCCTGTGAATCAACAAGATAGTTAACTCAAAATTTCTGAAAATGAACAGCTAATGAAATGGACTTTGATCCACTAAAATTTATACTTTACTAAATGGGTTTAAAAAAAATCAAATAAAGTAGAAGCATAATTAGTCTGACAACTTTGTCAGTGTATAACTGCAACAAATCTTGTATAGAGCTAAAAATTTGGACTTCAAAAAATTGCTGGAGCAATAAAAAGCACTGATAGTCCGTTTGCAACTTTGACTGATTGGGAATCGAACTCAGATTTCTTGAACCACAAGCACAACAGCCCACACACCTCGACTTTTTTATAGTGATGTCATAGAATATAGCCTAGCTATAGCAGTTATTATGCGATTCAATTAGAAATCTACAGCTCATAATGTAAATGATATAATGAATAAATTTAAATCAATTGTGTTCTCAAACTCAATATTTTCAAAAATAATGACAAAGTATTTGTTTGATCTTGAGCAGTGGTACACAAAATTATCATCAATTTTTAGAAATACGATACGTAATAATGATCTAGGGTGTAATCTTCAACAAATTATTATGATTAAAATGTCATTTTTAAACTCTTATAGTTACACTGCACGAAATTACATGGGCGTGTCTTTTGCTCTGTTTTGAATTCAGAAATTCTGCTGAGGTAGGAAATTTCAGAGTTTTTAAAAAACGTGTGAAAAAAATACAAAACATATCAAACAGCAAATTGCTGGTGGGAGGTGAAGTGAAAAGAGAAGGGCATAAACAAAAAGATGAGAATGGTGGTTACGACCTTTTCTTTTTTGCTGTTCAACCACTTGCTATTGCGTCAAGTGCCATTTAAAACTGAAATTGTGTAATGTTTAGCATTAAACAAAAGCTAACTTGATTCCGAAGAGCATTTGAGTTTGACAAAGTCCTTTAACCCTGGCCTCATGTTAGCCTACTTACGCTTGCAGTTCCAATTTTCAGTTTTTTCAAAAGCTCAGTAGCTCCCAAGGGCAAATCCAGACAAAATTGTTGAGAGGGAAAGAAGGACAAAATTGAAACAGGTGTTTATCTCGCAATTTCGTACGTTTACGTTACTAGTACGAATTACTAGTCATGCTTAAAAAAGTTAGGGGTTAGCTCAGTTGCTAAGCTCATTGCTGTCGGTGCGGTAGGTCCTGGTTTCGATTCCCGGGCCGGTCAAACAGAACACAGTTACCCGGTCCACATATCCAACTTAAAGTGGGCCAAAAGCTCACGGGCTTTCTGCATCATGATCAAATATTTGATGTCATAATCACTTTTTTCCATTAAGACCTCAAAAATTTGATAATGATGCAGATCAAGCACATAGACTTTTGGCCCACTTAAATTGGACATGCGGACAGGGTAAATGCCGCCAACGGCTCGCCACCCCTGCGACGTTTCTTTGGAGCTGCGTTGCCCAAGCACTAAGCCGCAGATATGGTCCCGTCACTCGTTACATGCTTGGACGTAGTACCGCGAGTATAATCAAGATTTGATTTTTTTTATTTGGCTTGAGCCGCTTTGATTGCCTCTGGGTTCACCAATAAGCTCTAGCCCTGGTTCCTGGTTGTTATTGGTGCTGAATGCTAAGCAAATGGAAGATTTAGATCTCATGTTTGGTTAGTGCTTAGAATTGATTTCCTATTTAAGGTAAACAGAGTTTAGTTTTTTTCCAGAAACTGACTCTGTTTGGCTGTGATGATACTTTACAGCTTGTTTTTGTGGGAAACACTTCTTAATTTATTTACAAACACGTCTGGGGTATCATATATCAATATTTACCCAGCTTGTAAAAGGATGAAAAACTATGAACAGGTTAAAATATCCATTAGCCAACGGTCATTTCTTGTCTTTGTCGTGAAAAGTGTAAAAAAAAATTAACTGTAATAACGTCGTTGATTTTGTCAAATTAAACCTTCATTATACTCGCGGTACTACGCCGAAGAGTGTAACGAGTGGCGGGGCCCATCTCTGCAGCTTAGCGCCTGGACAACACAGCTCCGAAAAAAAACGTCGCAGCGGTGGCGAACAGTTGGCGACACCGCGTTCGATTTGACCGACTCTGAATTTGAACCCCTGACCTCCCACACCGATAGCAATACTTCAGCAACTGAGCTGACCGGCTGTTTATTCAAGATTTAATTGCTGGGATAAATTTAGAAACTCTGTAATCAGCCTTAAATATCATAGATTTAATGTTGAATCGTCGCCATTTAATTGCCCAAAAGCGATTTAAATGATCTCAATAAATGAAAAACACAACGCTGTATTCGGAAGTAACAATCATCATAAGCAGAAGTCTTCTTTTAATCAAGTTGGTAGTAACTTGATCGCGGATACAAGTCTTTAGTTAAAAGTTACGCCTTCCAAATTTAACTGCAATTTTTCTGAAAAGACAATGATTCCATTTTGCTTGCAAAGCAACAATTTATCATGGATAAAAAATATCGGTTAAAGCTTATTTAACCGTATTTTTGTTGTTTTAACGCATTTGCGTTGCAATGCCATGGAAATTGAGACCAAATCACCCGGACGATATCGGATATCGCTTAAAGATCTTGTGCGCCGGGTTCGATTCACGGGTGGTGCTGATCGTACTTTACACTTATTTCGACCGACTTGAAAGTGCAAGCATTTCCATAGCTTATTTCTCAGTGTGTTCAGTTTTAAGGTTTACTGCTTTGCGAATAACATGAATTACAAAAATTTAATCATTACAAAATTTAATTCGGAGTTGTGCTGCATGTCGTGCCGCTAAGCCGGGGAAATGGGCCCCGCTACTCGTTTCACTTTTCGGCGCAACAACGGAGTATAGCGAAGATTTGATTCGATTTTGAAAACCTTAACATAGCTGCTTTGACGCGAGAAAGTCTTCTTTGTTCGAGTAAGTAGCAATACACTACACGCATGGATGTGTCACAGATGTATAATGGAGTTGAATAAAATTTCCCACATTCAAATTTACGTTTTGACAAAAAACAGAAGATACCCTTTATCTTGAGTCTTAGCTGGATAAGAAGGAGCTCGTAAAAGAAAAGATATCACTAGTGAGAGCCAGTGTTGGTTAACTCCATTTACGTAATCAATCATATTCAATTAACATGTCATCTTTCATCTTGAGGTAATGGACCATTTGAATTCTTTGGTTAAAACTCAATTAACTCATATATTTTTGTTTCTTTTGATCGTTCAGCGACATGGCTAGCGGTACCTGCGCGCAGGTGACAGATCCTACGTGACAGGTTCGATTCACGGCTGGAGCCGATCGCATTTGACATATATAACGGGTGGCTGCTGACTCGAAGAGCGCAAGCTCACTTCGCAGTCTCCCTCAATTACAGATGAATTTTCAGTTCAATATACTTTGAAAATAACCTTAGTTATTTATTTATTTCACAATCATTAGTGCAATTTATAGTAGGATACTGCACACTAATGAGACATTTTAGCAGTATTTAAACCGTATTAAGCTAAATAAAATTTTCCCAGCGTGAAATTTTGCATCAAACAAAAATTAAAAGATTGTCCCATCTTCACAAAAAGAGCATGCTTCAAAAATACTCATTGCTAAGCAGTTGAGAAAGCAGAAGTTTCTATTTGTGCCCTTTTCAAACATTCCTCTTACACTCTACAAGCCATCCTCACATAGATTCGACCAAAAAAGTTTTACTTAAGAAAACTTGTTTACACGTCCACTCTCTCGAAAAATTTCTTCAGAACCTGTGTTCAAGCACCTGGGTTCTTGAAATTATGTCTCTAACATATTGGCTTTTTGATATTTGTATGACTTCCAGGAAGGTAGCCAGCGAAAAGTTAGGGGGTTATACGGTGAGACAATGAGAAGCCCCGTTTTCATAAAAAAGTTCTTCTACGTCAAAAAGGGGAAGTAGTATCCCGAGTCCCCCTCCCCACCCCTCCCACCACTAATGACTTCACTTTTACTGCAGCTATTTTCGACACCGTAGCGACGACGGGACGGTCTAGGTCAGGGGCAGATAAGAAGCTCGCGGGGCTGGGAGCAGATAAGAGTGAAGTCTTTCGCCCAAAATCAAGTGAAGAAGGAAAAAAAAGGTCACACGTCCTCAGATGTCCAACTTTCCACCCAAAATCAAGTAAAGACCAAAAAATATAAAGGTCACGCGTCCTCAGATGTTCAGTTTTTCGTCCAAAATCAAGTGAAAACCTAAAAAAAAGATCATCACGTCCAAGCGCGGGGCCCGGTACTACTGCCCAGTTTGCTCATTACTTAATCCAGCCCTGATCTAGGTGCTAAGTCGCAATTTGCAAAGAAGGGCTCCGCAACTCACGATATAATTAATGGTATTAGAGTACAATGCTGAAGGTTTGTAGTTAGATATAAAAAAGCACTTTTACGAAGGGCGCGTTGATCGCATGGTAGCAAAATTTTACTAGACATTTAATGCCAACCAAAACTTGCGCTGGATTGAATAGACGATTTTAAAGATTAAACGTAATCTACTTATTGGGTTCATGTAAAGTCACTTCTAAAAACATCGAGTCAGTAATATTTTTTATGAAATTGTTCAGCAGTTATCTCAACAGCCCTTGAGCTGAGCAGATAAGCAAAAAAAAAAAAGGAAACATGCAAAAAATTAATGAGAAAAAACACGGAAAATGCAAAGATAGAATTGAAAGCGTGACCAAAATTTTTTGAAAGCAAAATATGAAACGATGTATTTATGAAATACAGGAGAAATTGCACTAAAATCCCTCTTATCAACAGTTTACATTTTTTGCTCTAACAAGCAAATATCTGTTTGAATCTAACGTGTCTTTTTACTTTCACCAATACAAACGAAGCTAATCTCAAATCGCTTTAAACAAACCCGCGCTTAAAAAGATTATCATAAATCTTTTGTTTATCATAAGTAAGTGACGTGCTGGCCCCTTGAATGACCCGCTCAAAAAACCCGGAAACGAAAATAGTAATTTCGGGATGAACTTAAAAGAAGTCTTGGTAATAGCGCCGTGTAAGATTACGTTTAAACAATGTATTATTATACTTAAGTACAGACAGGCAAAGACATGAGCTCTGTAATTTTAGCGAATGAATAGCTGTGACGCACTCTGTCATTTTGTCCGAATACGTAGCAAACGCATTATGTCAAGGCCTTCGATTGTGCTCCACAGAACACGGCTATTATAAGCCTATGCCGGTAGAAACAAAACAACAAATGCGGCCAATCTTGTTTCATAAAGCCAATAGACTGATGACCTTTGTAAGGTTGGAAATGAAAGCCTATCTATTTCTATAGCCCAATTGTGGTTTCCTGTGGTTTTTACCTAGATAGAACTCCAATTAAATAACTTGTCCACCCGATTTCATCAACCTTTTTTTAACAAGGGCTACGGAGGAAAAGGAAACGGATCATTTATACAATTTAACTTTCTTTTGATTCGTTCGTGAAATGAAAGTAAACTACACCTGTACTTTTAAGACTAGCTATTGTTTGGTTTTGCTTTTAGTTTCAATTGTCTTTGAGCTTGGGTTTGAAACTGGGAAAACTTTCACACCTGCTAGTTGATTTGCGACATTACGTTACGGTCGGTTAGCTCAGTTGTTAGGACAACGCTATCGGTGCGGAAGGTCTGGGGTTCGAATCCCGGGTCGGTCAAATTGGACACAGTGTCACTAACGGTTCTCCACCGATGAAACGTTTCTTCGGCGCTGCATTGCCGAGGCGCTAAGCCGCGGAGATGGGCCTCGGCACTCGTTCCACGCTTCGGCGTAATACCGCGAGTACCGGCATAATGAACTTTTGATTTTTGATTTGTTTTAGACAATGACCTTGATTTTTTGATTTTCTTGAACTTTATTTTTAATGTTTTACCACGAACTTCACAGAGTAACGTTAGTTTTTGGTTGACAGATAGCTTTTTTCTTTAATGGCCTTAAATGGAAATGTGCTTTCTCATTAAATCAGTTTTATATTATTGATTTAATGGTAGGCCTTATTAGGGCTTCTAAATTTATTCAGAGTTAAGCAGATGGTATACCAGCTCACTACCACGTATGCTTTATAAGCGATAAAGTTACTGTCTATTTCAAAATATTGGCGCCATGACCTCTAATACTGTGACGAACGCTAGTTACATACTGGCAATAGACGAATTATTACATCACAAAAATAGATTACCAAATCCGGACTTGCCCACTGAAGTCACGTCACAAATTGTCACTTTTGCGACTTAATCACACTAGCGTTGCCAATTTCAGCTTTAAGATACACTCACTGAAAGTAATGAGAAATGAACAACCATGTATCCACTGTTATCATTTTTTTCATTAAAAAGTGAAAGCTTTATTAGATCGTATACAGTAGGCTATCTTTCAAGTGCGTAAACATCCATAAACTTTCAAGATTGAAGAGAAATTCATTTTAATCGGAAAGATTTAATCACACACCGCACTAATAGCAGCGATCAATCGAGATGAGTGCTTGCAAAAAAAATTAATTCGCTCGTCAAGCAAGTAACAAGTTTAACGCAGTTCGACGTCATTTCAAGTGTATAATCTCACTATACCTTCGAAGGTCACCTTACAGTATTCTGCATTTTACGTACACATGTAGTGGTTAAACACTGAAGTACATAAAGCAGTTGCTTTAGGAAGGTCATAGCGTAAAAGTAGTACTCCAGATAAGCTACATGCATATTTAACGATCGTAGACCTTAAAGTTGGCTCTATAAAAAATATTTTTCAATATGCAGATTTATAAACAGCACCTTCAATATGTAGATTTATATAATATTATCGTTTTATCTATTTGCTGGATAAAATTATTATCTGAACTATAAAAAAAAAACACTTCTGCCTGTATAAATTGAATTATCTTAGTTTATGCTTGTACCTTTTTTCATTCTGTGTTATGTCGCTTTTGCTTATTAATTTATTTTTTATATGGACTGACGTACTTCAGTCTGAAATAAACTTGTTGATTGATTGATAAACTAATCATTTGGTCTTGCAGTACAGTGTGTATCTAATATAAATTGCAAGCCCTGGGTTTGATTCCTGGAAGTGAAATCATCAATTTGCTCTAGTTGCAAATTTGCACAATTGTATCGAAGAGTGTCATACCCTCTGGTCATACACAGGATGACAAAAAGTGTTCTAATGTGCTTCATATAATTGCAGAACAAATGGCAAACGACACATTTGTAAGCTTATAAAGAAGCGTCAGGCGGTTATCACTTGGCGCTCGTGTTTTTCAAATGAGATTATAATCTACGGTGGCGTACTAACATCACCTGTAAACTAGCAATTTTGTCATTCGTTTTTTACTGTTTATCAAAGAACAAGTAGTGCAATTAGTTGACTCATGCGGGTCAATCTGAATTGAAAACAAATTACATTTAATGTTGGTTGCGCTTGGCAACGATACAAAAATGTTTTAGAAACCCATCTGCTACTTTAACTTGCATTATTTTTACTCATTATGCCCAGAGTAATTTGAGAAGCAGTGACCTATTTTTTCCTTGTCTTTGATGTTTAATTTTCGATTATTTTAAAATGCAACAACACGTATATTGTACATGTATTTCTTGTATGTAAATCGTAACCAAAGTAATCAAAATCAAATCAAAACTTCATTATACCCGCGATATTACGCCGAAGCGTACAACGTGTTCCGGGGCCCATCTCCACAGCTTAGCGCTTGGGCAGCTTTACTCAGCTCCGAAGAAACGTCGCAGCGGTGGCGAGCCGTAAGCGACACTGTGTCTGATTTGAACGGCTTGGGATTCCTTGTGCCAAACGACTGAGTAAACCGGCCGTAAGAACGTTTATCTCAATTCGAACTTCTACCGCAGAGTTTCCCAAACTAGGGTCCGCGGCGACCGCACAGGGGGTCCGCGACAATGGTGCAAAAAATACAAAAAACTAGAACTTTCAAATGATTTTCACAGGACATACACAGACCCAATTAATTACTGTAGTGATTGAAAATCTTGAAGAATGTTTTTTTTTTCTACTATCTCTTGATTGTTGAGTAATTATTGAAGTTAGTCATGGATTGTAATACTCTTGCCTTTATTGTTTACGAATTATAATGCTGTAATAGCTTAATTGCAATGACAAGTTGAACGCACGAGCAGAGATGATAGACTAAATCAGAGAGACCCCGATGCAAGCTTATTAAGATATAAGTTTATAAGATACAAGATGAAAGCTTTAACGGCCTATTTTCTTTAACATCCTGTTGGTAGAGCTAAATATTAACTAAAAGCATTGCAATTGTGTAAATGTAAAATCAAATCAAACCTTTATTATACTTGCGATAATATGCAGAAGCGTGTAACAAGCGGCGGGACCCATCTCCGCGACTGTGACTTTATTAGCGATCGTGCAATACAGCTTCGACTCCCAAGAACCCTCGAAATGATGGCAAACTGCTGTTGGCGACGATATGTCTGATTTGACCGGCCCGGGGATTGGACCCCAGACCTTGCGCACCGATAATGATGTGTTTTACAAGTACGCCAGGGGTTGGCAACCTTCTGCACTTAAAGAGCCATCTTAACCAATATCCCAAAATTTTTAACACACTGTGAGCAGCAAAAACACTACGGCAATCAAAAAATTTAAAAAGATTTTTGTTTCTCCCTCTCCCCCAAAAGGTCTTCGTTTATCCCCACAAAAGCTGCAACCTGAGGATCAAAGAACCGCTGGTTACCGACCGCACTACGCCAATCGCTCGGTCTAAATGTGCAATTTACGGACAAATATTTGAAACAAAAGCTGTGAGAAGCAACCCCATCCATCTCATTCATGTGATTCATATGTGTCGGTAAAAATGAAACTACGATTAGGCACAATTTATTTTCGTGTTGCATTTTATGCTTTTATAGCAGTTGGGTAAAAAATTAACGCAGCTTTAAAGTGGGGTTCGCGGTAAACTTGATTAGCAAAAATGGGTCCGCAGCACAAGAAAGTTTGGGAAACCTTGTTCTACACTATATCACGTGAAGATCTTCTACTGTAAACGTTACAAGATTTTTTGGGAATGTGTTAACTAACGACTGGCAGAGCATGACGCTAGAAGCACAAGCCACTGCGATTTCATTTGTTACCCAGAGGGTGGTACAAAAATGCGGCAATACGAAACCACGCTTGTGCTAAGTTCAAGCACATACGGAAGAACGTGGAGCAGAAAAAAACTAAGTTTCGAGAAGGGTCAATCACAACAAATGGTCAATAATTTGTTTGTCATTGGATACAACTTTAGCAACAGACGTATAGTTTAGGGTTTCAAAATTGGCAAAAATAACTTCAAATCAAAAATTGCAAACGTGAGGAAGTGGCTTTGATTGTATCCTTTTAAGCTAAAAATAGACCCAAGCATTTTTATAGTAAGGAATTTCATCTGAAACGGATTAAAATAAAGCCAAAGGTTATCCGTTTTGATATTGTGTTTCCGTAAATAGTTTAGCACAAGGCATTTGCAAAACTGCATAGCCTGAACCAAAAGGCTACAGCAAACACAATTTGTTTTAGCTTAACTAAAACCTTATGTAGGCCTACACTACCAAGGTCATTGCTAACAGCCTTGTGATTATCAGTAACTGAATAGCGTTACAGCACGCCCTTCTCGCAGTAGCAACGCAAAACACCAGGGTTTTTGCTTCTTTCTGACAGCAAAACAGAAGTAAAAAGCTAAGTTGTTTTTGCCAATCCAGGTTATTGCGCGCTTGTTAGGCCTGTTGCAAAACTTTTTATATTCACAAGGATGAACCTTAACATAACATTACCTACAAGACTGCCATTGTTTTTACGATACTCTCTTGTATAAGCCAGCGTAGTCCTTCAACATTCAATGAACTTCATAGAACGTAGGAGTTGATCTTTGATAGAAAAATAAACAGTTCAAAGTCAACTACTTGATAAAACTTTTTAAAGTTACGATGGGGATGGTTGCAATGGTGGGATTCAGCCGGTTCGCACCGATTCTACAGAACCGTCTCACAAAATTTTATTTGATCAGCGAACCGGCCAGCATTGCCGTTTAAACTTGTACCGTTATTTGAAACAGAACCGGGTGAAAAAAAACCTTTTGTGACAGAACCGGGTGAAAAAAAAACTTTTGTGACAGAACCGGCTTATAAAAAATTTGAATCCCAACACTGGTTGGTTGGTATATAATACAATCTTTTCGTCGAAGTTAAATAATGTGGGCTAGTTTATTAGGCACATTTAGTCTACATTTAATCAACATTGCATCCGGGGGTGCAACTAGCGAAATTCTGAGGGGAAGGAGGGGTAGATGACTATAGACTAGTGATTCTCAACATTTCGTGGTTTGTGGCTCCCTTTTAGATACTCTCAATCAGTGTCCTCCTGCCCAGCAATGAAATTTTCAGTCTGTATTGCATTCGTTGTGGCGACAGGTGCCCGCTGGTCATAAGTAGTGAATTATCGTTTGCAGGTAAATAAATTTTGAGCTTGTGGCCCCCTGGTTTATGTCTCCTGGCCCCCCTTGGTTGAAAATCCCTGCAATAGACCAAAGGTGGCGAAGATTCCACGGTATCTTATGAGAATGTTTTAAACATACTTTACCTTACGTCAAAAAGGGGCCATGCCCTGCAGGGGCGTAAGCAGCGAAAATTTTATGGGGGCAGGGCCGGATTTAGAGTAACAAAGGTTTCGGTGTTATTCGCTCTTAAAGATCGATTCTACTTTTTTTTCAATTCTATTTTCAATCTCTAAAAATAGGTCTTCATATGTCAATAGGGAAAGGATTGCTCCCCGATGCCCCATTTCTTATGGCTACGCCACCCATACCGGTACTGCATGACTGCTTCATTAATAGCTTATTCTTCTAATCCAGGGGTGGGCAAACTTTTAACACGAAAGGTCACATTTGAAAAAATTTTGAAGCCGAAGGCCACAGTGATTCGAAGAGCAAAAAAAGGTCAACACGTTCTCAGATGTCCCATTTTCTACTGAGAATCAGTCACGAATAAAAAAAAAAGGAAAAAGGTCTTGATTCACGGTAGGAGTTGGTATTTCTGTAAGTGCCCGCGGGCCGCATAAGATGGTCTCGCGGGCCGTAGTTTGCCCAGCCCTAGCTGTTCTGAGCAAGTATGCTAAGGAAAAATGTGTTTGATTTGTGAAGTTACAAAGCATAGGGGAGACCGGGGCTAGTTGAAACATTTTTCATACTTAGGGTTATAATTTGATAACAAGACGGAATATCGAGCCGGTTGAAGCGTTTAATGCAACCTAACCACGTTGGTATACTAGGCTTATGTTCAAAAAATCTTGCGAAGACGAAGTCACATCTAGGAGATAATGGATTTTTAAAAATGTGGTCATGTGTTACAACTTGCCCCGTATACTGGGGTAAGTTGTAACATCACCCGGGGTACATTGTAACGGTAATATTTTATCTATAGTTCAGCAAAATACTGAACAATCTTAATTCATTATACCTACCATTGATTAAATTTAATGCTGTCATACACAACACAACGTGTGGTGGCTCATGATTAGAGGTTTTTTAAATCATTTACAGAAACAAGGCATGAGAACATCAATTTTTTTGCATTCACGAAATTGAAATGTTTTAAAATAGGGCAGTGGCGTGGCGAGAAACTTTCAAAAGGGGAACCAGGAGCGGATCTAGAAAATTTTGGTAGGGGGATGCAATTTTTAATTAGGTTGAATGTTAACTAAATACAGAGATGTTAGGCGTTTGACCCGGAAAAATAGCGTAAATAAGCTTTTTGATAAAGAATGTTTCATATCAGATTCAGCCTATTCACAAATTTCTTCAGCCTATTCACAAATTTCTTCAGCGAAGTGCACCGCATTTCGACATTTTTTCAAGTGTAATTTTTTCCGGCAAGAAAAGGCTCTAGGGGGGTTCGGGGGCATGCTTCCCTGAATATTTTTGAAAATTTTTGTACTGCAATAGCCATGTTAATGCTTTTTCAACAATATTCAGGAAACTTTTGTTTAGTTTTTTTGCCCCTGATTCTGAGTGCTTCTCCATGTATGATGCTTTTAGTTCGTACATTAATTGTTGATTTGTGCTTGCTTTAGGCGTAAGGCTAATTGTTATTGAAGAAGTTTGAAATTACGGAAAAATTGTATTCATGAAAAACATGTTTCAAAGTGGCTGGTGATGGGATGCACCCACTGCACCCCCCCCCCCTTGGATCCACTCCTGCAGGGGGGAACATAGCCTAAATTGCAAAAGTCATCAAAAGAGTCCGGCATATTTCAGTCACTTGAAAGCATTTTGCTCTTTTACTAAAAGGCAAAGTCACAAACGGGGGCCATTGCACAATCCCCCCCTAAATGCGTCCCTGAAATAGGGCATTACGCCAGGAGGCCAGCTGTTAAACTAGGCGCAACATTTTAAAAAGTAATTAAATAATTACGCTTAAACAGGCCTGAAATAAGAGCTTCCATTGTGTTACTACTTTCCCCACAAGAACTGTTACAACTTGCCCCAATAGCGGGTAGGTTAAAAAAATCAAAAAATTGATCTTTGAAAGCAAAGCAATTTCATTGACCGTCACAATGCAACCAACCTGCTCAACAGGGTATTCAGTAACGATACCGGTGTCGCTGTATGTCACCGGATCAGTCAATATGAAATAAAAGTTTAAATTTCAAAAATTTGACTTTTATAAGCCGGGTTTCATTTTTCATTATCACGCCAACAATTTTGCAGCTACAAAAACGAAGCTTGCCGAATATCTTGCTTTTTGATCAAGTGATAACCGGAAAAAATTGAATTAATTTTTTTGTTTTTTTTAAAGAAAATATTAGCGTTGTTACAACTTGCCCCTGTTGCTTTTAGCCCCGGTCTCCCCTACAAATCCATAAGATCCGCCAAATTAAATACTGTGAACTAGTCAAACGTTTTTGACGAAAATTTTGTTTATTTAGAAAGTTAGGCCTACTGTATTAGCTTAGTCATGCGTGCATAAACCTCTCAAAAAATCGAAGTTTGCGTTTTCAAAGTTAAAAGTTATAAAAAATTACTTGTTGCAGCAAACTATAGCCTCGGAATTTAAACATGTCGACTAATGCCGCTTCAAAAAGTTCAATTGAAGCCACCCTATGTAAAGTGTAAATTTAATATAACAAACTATTCGACAGGTCTTTGCGTAAAAAAAAAATCTACAAGTGTAGTGACGCAAATACCAAGTTTTCACACAAATTCAAGCAAGCCTACAGTACCCTAAACATTAAATCTGCTACTATGATACTGTAAAACTTTTGTGATTGCTTCGATTAAGCCATGGGTGGACAAAGTGCGGCCCGCGATACCATTTTATGCCGCTCGCGGGCACTTACAGAAATATCAACTCCTATCGTGAATCAAGCTGAAGACCTTTTTCTTTCTTCACAGCTTCGCGCTGAATGTCAGTGCAAATAAGGACATGTGCATTGTGCAGCAGTGTAGACCGTTTATTTTTTTGATCTTCAGTGGTAAAAATAGGACATCTGCGGACGTGTAGTCGTGCAGACCTTTTTTTTGCTCTTCAACGATGTTCAGCGGTAAAAATAGAACATCTGCGGACGTGTAGACTTCTTTTTTTGCTGCTCCAATCAATGCGGCCCTTGGCTTCAAAATCTTTTTCAAAATGCGGCCCTTCGTCTGAACATAATTGCCCACCCCTGGATTAAGCTATCGACGAACGTAATACCAGCATAGCGCACCTAGTAAAAACAAAAGCGATGAAGCCTCCCTGAGCGCTGAACTCGAGTTATAGCGCTGGAATACAGTGCTTAAATCATTAAGTCAAATGTCAATGCTGGGTGACGAAGTAATGTTAAACCATACCGGCATTGCAATTTAGGTTTTCATATTAGTGAAGTATACGCACAACGCATTATAGATGATAACCTAGCTGAGCATTGAACCCGAGAAGCCAGCGCTCCGGAGCCTAACCCACTACTCGGTCAAACATATTTTAACTATATTGGTTTCAGATATCTTTAACCTTTAACTCCAACTAGCGGAAAAGAAAAATCGCAATTCTTTTGCGCAAACCGACTACAACCGCGAATCCGAAATCATCATTATTTTTCGTTGAACCTGATGCAAACCGTTAAAATTTAACTCAAATAAAATAATTTGAACTGTTGAAATCATTTTTTGATGAATACAAACTGAATAGATGCGTATGTTTTTTTTCCTGAGCTCTAACTCAAAAACATTGCTGGCCATAAATAAATTTTACAGCACCTGAATTAAAACTGGAGCAATGTTTCAAACGCTTTGAGAGCCTCATACAAGAATCACAACTTCAAATTGCAGGTCAAACAGAAATATATTTACAATTTTCTTTAATATTTGAAATCTCTCTCACATACTTATTAACAAAAATTTGCTAAACATAAATCAATTTCAATATGCCAGGTAAAATCAAATTAAACACAAAATCACACATTATACCGGTACTCAAAGCAGCACATTCAACAACAATATTCGTCAAAGAGGCAAGGTCAGAAGTATGGTATGGCTTTTTTTCAATAAATAATAGGGAAATCAATAGGCAAATAATTTATTTATGGCACAGTGAAAACTATAAATAAACATGTTTTCGCATTGCTTGTTCTAGATCTTCAATTGGCAGTAATCTGAAAGAGATGAAACGTGTCACCATTAATTTCTAGTTTCAATTTTTAAAACATTACACCTCATGGTATAAGTCATTCCATACCCAATTCAAAATTTAAAACTATTTTTGTGACCATGCATTTAGAAATTAACTTAATTGCATTTTATCTTAAGGCTTGCGATAATACAAAACCAATAACAAATTTTTTTGAAATACGTTGAACGGTTTTCGAGTTATCACAATTTGAAATTTTAGCCACTAGAGGAGATCTTACTGACGCGTTTACCAAAATTTGTTATAATCGCTTTCTTAGAAGAGCTAAACGTCCGAAAATTTTGTCTAGAAGGGTTTGGGGATCAAGGAATCCATTTTTGATGTCAAATGTGCAGAAATCTATGTCCTTGATGGTCTGAATTAGATTTTTAATTTTTTTCGACGAAAACTTTAAGAGCAAATTTTGGAGTGTTGGCAAATAACTGCAGCATGATTTTTTTTTATTATATACTATAATTTTGGCATAATGCCATAGTAATAACGTTTTTTATTTGCTTTTACTTCCAAATGCATTTTTTTTAAACCATTCTTGTTCGACACCTTTTGTACAAGTTCGTATTTAACCTTTCCACATGTCAGATTTTAGTGGACTTTAGGCCCGCAGTCCTTGGTTTAAGTTTTGCATCATAATTAGGGCCCGCTAAAGTCAATCAAGTCAAAATTTTTTCAGGACCTTATTACATGATCAAACATGTACTAACGTTCGTTTCAGGTGTTCAGGAGTCTGTTTTGCCAGATTTTATAAGTCAAAATTTGTCAAAATTGTCTTCATCAAAAATTTCCTTACAAAAATGAAGCTTGCAATTCTTTTATGTTCTTTTGATTTTTTAAGCTAATCTTATGCACAGTTTTATTTGACTTTTCTGAAATAGTTGCAATAGTAAAAATGCGTGTGGTAATTGAGAAGGAAACAGCACTTAGAAATCGTCCTCGTAATTATACTTAGCGGTTTTCGTTAGAAACATCCATGATCACAGACACACTGTTAATGTACAGTACTAGGCCTGCAGTTGCGATAACAACGCATTTTTGCATTACACACCATCAATTCATTGAACCGGTCGTCAGCTCAGTTGCTTAGCGCACACGCTATCGGTGCGGGAGGTCTGGAGTTCAAATCCCGGGTTGGTCAAATCGACACAATGTCGCCAACGGCTCGCCACCGCTGTGACGTTCCTGCGGAGAAGTGTAGCCCAGGCGCTAAGCCGCGTAGATGGGCCCCACCACTCGTTACATGCTTCGGCGAAATACCGCGAGTATAATGAAGATTTGACTTTTTTTTACACTATAAATTGATATCAGTACATACAACCAGGGCTGCGAACTCGAACTTGAACTCAAAAGAACTCGATCATTTTGCCGAACTCGAAAAAGTATTTTTCCTCAACTCGAACTCGCATAAAACTGTTCGAGTTCATTAGAAAGATATTTTATTATTGAAAAGAAATAAAAGATCACCACGAAATATAGTTTGTTGTTCAAGTAGTCACAATCCGTGTAAATTGAAGTTATGATTTTACCAAAAGAAAAGCTGCATGTCGTTTATTTGTTCATGCCATTGCGACCTATAAAGTCCAGGGCTGCGAACTCGAACTTGAACTCGCCGAACTCGATCATTTTTGCCGAACTCGAACTTGCAAATATCTCTTGAACTCGACGAACTTAAACTCGGTTAAAAATCGATTGAGTTCGCATCCCTGCGTACAACGGCTCGTTAACCTAGGTTTTAACGTCATGCGTCGCTTTGTTGCATTAGCTTCAAGATAGTGATTGAGAAAATGTTGAGAGTAGGCTACCTTTTTCAAAAAATTTTGTAAATTACGAATTATAAAACACTTGTAATGAAAAAAGTGCTACAAGACATAAATAATAGGCGAAAACGGTTGGGTCAAAATAAGGTCAAAATTTTGCAAAAATAGTCAAAAATAAATTTTTTTAAATCAAAAAAAAAAAAAAAATGGCCCTAATCATAATCAGTTTTTTGATGTCATAGTTAAAAAAGTGATAATGACATCAAGAAGTTGATCATGATGCAGAAACTAAAACCAAGTACCGTGGGCCTAAAGCACACAAAATTGGACTTGAGGACAGGGTAAGTAAGCTGCTAATGGCAGAGCGGTGGTGATTGAGGTATTGTGCAGTAGCGAGATCAGGGGTGCACCCAGCATATTTTAAAGGGGGAGGGTCTAACAACTAGCAACCCTTAAATTGTCGTGGTTTATCTCAAGCTGTTTTTTTTTCGATCATTGACCTATTTTTCCGCATTTAGCCAATAACCGAGTTTTTATTGTCCTGTTTGGTCACAATCATCGAAAGAAATTTGCGATATCTTATGCAGTTTTTTCTGGTTTATATCGTGTTTCAAGCTTCTCAATAGCCTATATGACGATGCAAACATTTATTTTAGAGCCACATTCTTCCTCGTATGAGCTGTTTTAATGCAGTGAGTTCTACGATTCCAACTAAACAAGGAGAAACAAAAAACGCAAATTGAAAACTGTGTTTTAGTACGTTGTTTAGTTCCCAACTTCACTGTTGACATAATCATAATTGGTGGATTTTGCGTAGGCGTCGACTTATTTCTGGAAAAAGGCAGATAGCAGAGGGGTGAGAACTTCTAGAAGAACTTTGTTTTCTATGTTAAAAAAACAATTTTTCGAGATAGGCTACTAGTAGCATTGTCGCTGACCACAAGCTAATAGTTTTCTTTTCCCTTTATATAAAGCGTGAGCGTAAAATTGCGACCAAACAATACTGTGATTTTACGCTGTTATGTCTCAGAACTGCTTTAGCTACTGTGCATGCATTTAACTTTCAATAGGCTTATCAAAACACCGCAGGGCCAGACATATGTTGCCCCCTTTGGTATTAACCCGGAGGAGGCACGGCCCCCTTGCCCCCGCCAGATCAATACCTACTTGGCCAAACTAACCATCGTTACTGTGAGTGTGATGTCGCGCACGTCTCTGACATCATCTGCGCTAATAGGGGAGAGGAGAAATAAGTTCATAATCTTTGGAACTTTGCAACTGCGATATCGCTCTCGCGCTGTCTGTGATATTGCTTTGGACTCCCTTGCCTTTAATGTCAACTTGAAACAATTCATTTCTTTCGATGTCTTGAGTGAAATTGTAAAAATAGATAAAAATATACTTAAAAGATGACAGCACACCACACTTTTGATAACGTCTTTGGAATATAGTGGATCAGAAAAAAGTACTTCCATGTAAAATCAGTAAAAAATTGACTTTACATGCATGCAATATTAAAAAATGACAATGGAACGAGAAGGACATTAACGTTGCATGAAAATCTTGTATTGATTTCCCTGTTTTTCTCGTTTCTTGGATTATTTTGGCTGTTCGTATCGCAACCACAGCAAACGCATTTGCGTGACCTTGGTTCAGCTTTGCTTAATTAAATTTTAGTTGTAAAAAAAGGATCGGGTGTTTTTGCAGCATTACTAAATTTAGAAATCGTTTGGTCTTTAAGGTCGCCGAAAAGTGTTTAAAATGTCCGAATTGCACATTTGTCCAAAATTTCACGCTGAAAAAATAAACCTACACTTTGCCATAGCTAAAATTAGGCAAATGACTGAAACAAATATAAAAAAGTTGACCTCTAGTTATCCCCCCTGGGTGCGCCACAGAGTGAAATGATTTTAGCAGTTAACATAAACTCGATAAATTCTTTGAATTATATTTGGCAAGGCCAAATGCCAGATTTTGCAAAGCAAAAATAAATATTAAACGCAAGGTGATTGCATTGACTTTAAAGGTAACTTTAAAATCTGACAGTTTATTACAATGACTGGATACCAGTACTGTATTCAGTTGATTTTTTAGTGTTCTGAAACCAGAAATGCTAACAGAGACATTATTAATATTTGAAGGATGTGTTACTAACTACATTTTTGAAAATAGTTGCTGTGCTTGCAAAGTTATTTGAGTGTGCTGATTCTGCTTGTGAAACACTATTGTATTGTATTAATAAGGTTTATAAAGTGTGTAATTGACTGGCATTACCACTAAAATAAAAAAAAGTGTTGGTTTAAACAGCTCAGCTCATTTTTTAGTCTCTACATCCTGCTTTTCCAATAAGTGGGCTTCAAAACAACACGGTTACTTAACAAACCTTACAACCTAGTTTGAAGAAATGGCCATTAAGCATCAAAGATACAGTAAATAAAAAACACACTGATGATGTCAAAGTGAACAAAAGGTAGTACAGATCTAAAAAAAACTGTGTTGCAGACATGCGCCAACACCTCAAAATTTCAATTCAAAGTTTACGTAAAAAAAAACTTAAAAATTGAATTTAATCCATGAAAAAGTTATATTTTTGCAAATTTGACATCAAAAATGGATTTCTCGGCTTCCAAAACCCCCTAGAACTAATTTTTGAGCATTTACCTGTATTAAGAAAACAATTATATTTAATTTAAGAAACGCGTCAGTAAAATCTGCCTCTAGTGGCCATAATTTCAAATCACGATAACTCCAAAACCGTAGGCCTATAACATTTTTGAAAAATTTGTTTTTAGTTATCATCATTTTTCATACTCTTTTTGTTAAAGTACCTAACTTCGCATTTGTTGACATATAGTGACAAGCCATTTCAAATTATGCATGAAATGACCTGCATATTTGGGTAAAATCATACTAATTCTTCTGTAAAGGAAATCACAGAACTTCCAATTTTTCTGATCGAGAACAATCTTCGCTATTTAAGTTTTAATCACATTTACTGCACCAGCATTATCACAGCCAAAGCACAAAATATATTTTGGTCCAAAGCTACTGAAAGATACAACAATTAAGAGCATGAAACTTCCCAAAAAATCAGTTGATTATATAACTCTTAGCATTTTTTCCAGCACCTACAACTGTATATATGTTATGAATCTTATGATGCTTTACTTACAACTTTGCTCAAAATGACGTCGTTCTCTACGAGGTTTGTCATCTACAACAAAATTGCATCGATCCTCTTTCACATATTGAGTGTCAAAAACCGTGCTTTTAAAATGGTCCTGAAATAAATATAAACGAAGTGAAAAGGAAAGGCGGGACGATCCAAAAAATTTTAGGGAAGGGATGAAAATTAAAAACTCTGCACGACTATGAAAACTGTTCCGACCTTTCAGGTCTCTTCAGTGCAGTTGGCGTGGATGAAATTTACTCAAGGCAATATGCTCAAGAAGGATTTTTGCTTGTTGTTAGTAACTATAGCAGTAAGAAGAACCTGCAAATACCCTCTCTGCCATACCCATATGCCCATGAAAAATCGAGGGGCATGGCAGGCACTGTCAGCGCAAACAGCCCAGAAAACACAGTTAATGTCAGCACTAAGATCACAATTCAACACATTTTAAAAGCACAGGGTTATGAAAAAATCTTATTTTGCAATTCAGTGCATCCAGTAGCACAAAGTTTAACTAGTGATTTATTTATGGGTATTAATGAAACCCCTTATCCCCAGATTAATCAATGAAAAAAATAAAAAACTATGAAAGCATGTGGCAAGGCATGCATGAAATCTTGCATTTTGTTTTTATCTTGCCAATCAACAATGTAGTAAGTATATATCACATGGCATCTACAAAGGCTACCAAAATCGATCTCTATTGAAACATTAAAACATAGTGACAGCCACTCTATGACATGATGAAATAACAAACCGTAAAAATCAGTCATGTTTGATTAACTGCAACTAAAACTTTAAGTCTAAACATGATTGTTTTAGCTACTGGTACTTGTATTTCACTGGTACACAGGTACAAGCAATCAATCATATCATTCATTTATTACTGCTAGCAATACAATTTAGGCAGTGACGTGTAAAAATACAAACGCACAAAAAATGAAAAAGCGAGTTACAAATAATTGAGCGTGAATTTGAGTAATACACATCATTTCACAACCTGCCGGTACATAAAAAACAAAACTACACCCACAAAAAAAAGCATTTGGCCAATCATAGTTACCATCTCTTGAAGTTTTTTTTGCTGGCACTGCCTTAAGTTTGTTGAAGTTGCAAAATTTTTAGACAGCAGGATTTAACACTTTAAAAACTGAAAAGTTTGTACCAGAACCACTTTGACCAAACTGTATTTGTGGATATAATCACCAAGTGTCAGTATTCTTAATTACACTAGCTAGGGTAATGTTCAGGGCAATTTCATATTTGCCCTAAGCATTTATTGCTCTAAATTGAAATTGCCGTAAGCATTACCCTAGCTAGAATTTCAATCATATAGATTAAGGGTACTGGTAACCAATACCATCATACCTTGTGATGTTTCATTTGTGTTCTACACCAGTCTTGAGCTTTGTCAAGTTCCACAGCACACCATGTTTCTCTAGCGTTTCCAAGCTCATCCAAATTCATCATATACTTAACTGGTTGATCAGTGGATGATAAGCAACAAACCACAGTGTTACGAGTTCATTCACAAGCTGAGCTACTAGTACCGCTAGTCTACCAGTAGTCTATTGTTAAAGAGATACCAGAAAAGAGCTACTACCTGTGTCAGTAGTCTAGACCAGCTAGCAGTAAACTATGCTACGCAATGCATGCCAAAAATATCAGTGAACTGCAGAACTGTGGGAGCCTATCCAAGTCCATGAAGGCCAAAGATAGATACCGATAAATAATGTTTACTGGACCTATTGGCTTTTAACAATGTTACGGGTAGTCTAGATCTACCGGTAATAATGCCATGATTGCACAGTGCAGTGTCAGATTCTACACATACCACTAGGGTTGCCAACCATCCTTTATTTCAAAGGACAATCCTTTAATTAAGCTTTTCAGTCCTTGTCCTTTTTAGCATTTAGAAAAGACGCTAATTGTCCTTTATTTCCAACTAATTTATTGGTGTTGTACTAATTGATGTAAATAAACTTCAACAAGTGTAAAAATAGGAATAAAAAGTTTTCAAAATAAAAAGTTAAGTTTTGGCAAAAATAAAAAGTTAAGTTTTGGCACGATTCAAAGCACTGAACTGTTTAAAGAATGCAAAACAACAAGCAGTAAATGGCACTTAATCTTGAAAAGTGTTAACCTTAAGTGTGTTAATGTTTTCAAAATAGTTTCATTTGTGCTTTCAATTCCTGGAACCTCAGCTTATTGTGAACGCATTTTTAGTATAATGTCATCTAAATGGCGCAATGAAAGGAACAGATGCTCCATAAAACTAATGAAAAGTGAGCTTTTCATATACTTTAACTTTAAAGACACGTGTCGTGAATTTTCGGAAAAAATAAAACGTGATCCACAATTACTGAAGTCAGCAAAAAGTCAGAAGAAATATAACTTCAAGAATTAAAAACTCATGCAACTGCAAAACTAGAGTTTGTTTGAGTCAATGTTAAATAAACATTAAATAAAAGTTAAAACACATGAATATATTTTTAATATATTCTTTTCAGTTTGTATATAATTTTTATTTCATTGTTTTTATATTGTACTTGCCTGCAAGTTACAAAATAAATGATGACAACAATCTATGTCCTTTATTGAAACTTGTCACAGTTGGCAACCCTACATACCACTACCAGTAACCCGCCAATGATAACATCAACCTAGGCAAGGAATACCAAAGCAGCCAGGTATATTTGTAGGCAAATTGAGACCTTTCAAACTTTTGGCATACCCAAACTGGAAGCAAGTTACCGTAGTCAAATCTAGTCTAGTCTAATGCAGAAGCTTTTCCTAGCATTCTACAAAAGGTGATAAAGATCATAGTATTCGACACCAGTAATCACAGCAAGCCGACTGAAGGTCTGTTGGAATAAGGTTAATACCGTAACAGATCGAACATAAAACCGGTGATCAATATTGTATTGTAGCAGTTTCCATTCCAAAGTGCATAGTATTGCAGTATTATCCATGAGACATTGCTAAGATTTTCTTTTCTGCGTACTTTGTGTTTGGAAAAATAAACTTACTTACTCCCTTACTCCACTAGCACGTAGGCCGGCAGACGCAGTCTCGCCTTAAACGTCGCATCTCGACTCCGAAGCGAAGCTGCAAACGTAGTTATTAGCAACTTCTGGTTTTTAGCACTAGCGGCCATTTCAAGCTATTATTTTGTATGCGTCAAGGGGACAAGCGCTACAAAAAGCTTGATCATTGAAAAACCTTTTAAACCAAATGCTGTGATTTTGGAATATGAAAAATTAAACTAACTTAAAGCGCAAAAAACTACAAAATGTTTAGGTGTGTAAAAGTTGTTTGGAGTAAGAAATGCTTCCTGATTCGAAATTGAATTTGCCTATCAAAACTCTTGAACGTACTCTAAAACTGACAAAAATTGCTGGTACTTGAACCCACATTCATTTATTTATTCAAAATATATTTTTTCGGACATCTGCGGACGTAATCAGTGGCGGATGCAGGAGGGTGTATGGGGAATGCATTCCCCCTCACCACCAGCCAATTTCAACAATGTTTTTGATGAATAAAATGTTTCCATTATTTCAAACCTTTTTGATTTTTCAATAATTTTTATATGCCTAAGTGGCTTTGGAAGTGACTTTAGAGAAGTGGCTTTGGAACAACAAACTGAATCTAAATCTATCTAAAACAACTTTCATGATTGTATCACCCATGAAGAAATTAGGTTGGCCTACTGCAGGGCCGGCGCTAAGGGGGGGCCAGGGGGGCCTGGTCCCCCCAATCAACATGCTTGACCCCCCAATTAACAAGCTTTCTCTTTTGAAGACAGCGGCTTTTGTGCTTAATTTCAAATTTTGGCCCCCCCTGATAAACGCTTGGACCCCCTAAGTAGACTGCTCTGGCGCCGGCTCTGGCCTACTGATTTTGAAGTGAAATTCTCTAGTTATTTTTTGACCAAAAGCCAGCAAATTAAAGACTTTGGAATTTTTGTCGATGAAAATTTAAAATGGGACGCCCACATCAAATAGCCTACATCTACAATTAACTCTCTCATATTAGCGGAATCTTTTATAAAATGCGGCGACTGATTAGCCAGGATGCTCTTATTGTTTTGCATAATGGTCTTGTACAAAGATATTTAATGTACGGACTTGTGGCTCGGGGAAGTGCAAATAAAACTAATATACAATCGTTACAAGTACTGCAAAACAAAATTATTCGGACTATATCCGGAGTTCGAAGAAATGAGCATGTAATTAATAATAGGGGAAGATGGGGTTATTTCAGGAATGGGGCTAGTTCGGACCCACCGACTTCCGGTTTTATTTTTGCAGCATCATGTAACCTGTAGCAGCCACTGCCATGTTGCCAGATTGGACTATTTTATATCCAAATTCGAGAAATTTGGACTTTTTTTAACTTGTTTGGACCAAAAAAATTATTTGAACCTTTGGACTAATTTGATTGAAAGTTTGGACTTTTTAAAAGTTCGTTGAAAAAAGTGAATCAACGTAATGCACTTTTGCATTTACGCATTGACAGACAGCAAATTACAATAAAAATTGGACACCTGCGGACGTGGTGGACCTTTTTCTTTTTTTTGCTCATCACTTGATTTTGGGCGGTAAATTGGACTTTTTTGTAATTAATTTGGACTTTTTTCTTGATTGAAAATTTGGACCCAATTTGGACTATTTTGAGATTGATTTTGGACTTTTTTCTTGTTGATTATCTGGCAACCCTGGTCACCGCAATCTTCTCTTTCAATCGCCATATTGGTTAGGTAGCAAAATCAAGAAGTTTTTTGCTGAACTTCATATTCACGATTTTTAACAAAAAAGTAAAATCAGATGAGACGAAATTGTAAGGTTTTGTGCTAGCGTGGTTGCAGTTTAAGCTGAAGTCTAGCATTGATACTAGTCAGGCATGGATGAAAAACACGCAGGCAAGATGAGTTTTAAAAAAATCAAGTTGTGTAGGATATATGTCAAAGAGAAATGTGCCTAACACGTGCACAGATAACATCCACCACATCAAAATCAAACATAGAAAATACCGCAAATATTGTCAAAAAGCTCTATATACTTATGGAGTTTGAAGAGTTGATTAATACCAAAAGTATTATGCATTTTTAAACCGAATTTTGCACTGGACATGGATATTACTAAAATACGGAAATAGGAAAAGACAGAAAATACGAAAATCTTGCTAAAATACGGAAAGTGCGGAAAATGCGCAAAAAGTGCTAAATTAAAAGGCGCAAATGTCGGAAATGACGGAAAGGCGGAAATGACAGAAATCTTGACAAAACACAGAAATTGTGAAACACGGAAATGACGGAAAAAGTCAGAAGAAATCTCGCTGAAGGATGAAAATGATAAAAGGGCAACTTGCTGAAACACGAAAATAGGAAATGACGGAATTGATGGAAAACCGGAATTATTGCTGAATAATACGGAAATATGAAAAGACGTAGGCCTACAATGCTACAAAGCGGAGGAAATCTTGCTCGACGAGGAAAGTGTTGGAAAGACGGAAATTTTGCTTAAGCACGGAAATTGAATTACCGGCAAGAAAATGCAGCTTGATGCAAAATTAACTCAAGCTGCAGTTTCTTGCCAGTAATTCAATTTTGATCTTTCAATGCAAAATTGTCTATCCAACTTTGTCAGGGTGCTTGTGATTCTCTCTATCATTTATACAATAAACTTCTCTGTTGAAATGCGGAAAACATTGCAAGGGCGAAAATCTTGCTGAAATGTTACACGGAAACGGGAAAAGACGGAAAATACCACAAAACAAGGAAATCTTGCTAAAAAACTGAAAATGTTAAAGACGGAAATATTGCTAAAAGAGGGAAAATAATACTATTAAAACGGGAAATATTGCTTAGTGACAGAAATGTTACAAAGGTGAAATTCTTGCTAAAAGAAGGAAAATGTTACAAGGACGGAAATCTAGCTAAAAGACAGAAAATGTTGAAAAGACGGAAATCTCGCTGAAAGAGAGAAAATTTCGTTTCTCAGCGAGTATTCCGTCTTTCCAACATTTTCCGTGTTTTAGCAATATTTCCGTCTTAGTAACATTTTCCGTATTTTAGTAACTCAATTATGTTCTCCTGTCTTTGTAACATTTTCCATATTTTAGTAACTGATCTCCGTCTTTGTAACTTTTTCCGTATTTTAGTAACTTAAGATTCCTGTCTTTGTAACATTTTCCGTATTTTAATAAAATTTCCGTTTTTTCAGAATTTTCTGACTTTCAGCAATATTTCGGTTTTTGTAACAGCATTTTCCGCATTTTAGCAAGATTTTTGTCTTTTCAACATTTTAGTAACTTCAAGATTTCCTTCTTTGTGATATTTTCCGTATTTTAGTAACTTTAAGATTTCTGTTTTTGTAACATTTTCTGTATTTTAGTAACTTTAAAATTTCCGTCTTTGTAACATTTTTTATATTTTAGTAACTTCAAGATTTCCGTCTTTGTAACATTTTCTGTATTTTACTAACTTCAAGATTTCCGTCTTTGTAACTTTTTCCGCATTTTAGTAACTTCAAGATTTCCGTCTTTGCTACATTTTCCATATTTTAGTGACTTTAAAATTTCCGTCTTTGTTTTAGTAACTTTTCTGTCTTTGTAACATTTTTGATATTTTAGTGGCTTTAAGATTTCCGTCTTTGTGATGTTTTCCGTATTTTAGTAACTTTAAGATTTCCGTCTTTGTAACATTTTTCGCATTTTAGTAACTTCAAGATTTCCTTTTGTGTAACATTTTCCGTATTTTAGCAACTTTAAGATTTCCGTCTTTGCAACCTTTTTCGCATTTTAATAACTTGAGATTTCCATCTTTGCAACCTTTTCCGTAACAAATGCTTCAAAGACGGAAATCTTGAAGTTAGTAAAATACGGAAAATGTTGCAAAGACGGAAATCTTAAGTTATTAAAATGCGGAAAATGATACGAAGACGGAAATGCTGAAGTTACAAAGATACGGAAAATGTTACAAAGACGGAAATCTTAAAGTTAGTAAAATACGGAAAATGTTACAAAGACGAAAATCTTAACGTTACTGAAAAACGGAAAATGTTACAAAGACGAAAGTTTTAAAGTTACTAAAATACGGAAAAAGTTACAAAGACGGGAATATAGAAAATTCTGAAAAGACGGGAATCTTAATAAAGTACAAAAAATTTTACGAAGACAGGAATCTCAAGTTACTAAAATACGGAAAACGTTACAAAGACGGAAATATTGCTAAAACACGGAAAATGTTGGAAAGACGGAATACTCGCTGAGAAACGAAATTTTCTCTCTTTCAGCGAGATTTCCGTCTTTTCAACATTTTCTGTCTTTTAGCTAGATTTCCGTCCTTGTAACATTTTCCTTCTTTTAGCAAGAATTTCACCTTTGTAACATTTCTGTCACTAAGCAATATTTCCCGTTTTAATAGTATTATTTTCCCTCTTTTAGCAATATTTCCGTCTTTAACATTTTCAGTTTTTTAGCAAGATTTCCTTGTTTTGTGGTATTTTCCGTCTTTTCCCGTTTCCGAGTTACATTTCAGCAAGATTTTCGTTCTAGCAATATTTTCCGTATTTTAACAGAGAAGTTTATTGTATAAATGATAGAGAGAATCACAAGCACCCTGACAAAGTTGGATAGACAATTTCGCATTGAAAGATCAAAATTGAATTACTGGCAAGAATTCCCCTGTTTACCACATCAAGATTAAGATGCGTTTAATATCTTTCCACATACAGCTTGGGCCGAGTAGAATCTTGCCATTTCAATATTAGTCGGATTTAGACAGTAATAATTATAATACCAACTTATCTTAAAAGGTGATATCTGCATAAGATTTTTTTTGTAATACAGTATAACACTTTTATGATAGCGAAAAAAAAATTTAAACTAATTTTATTTTTGTATTATTCTTTTTCATGAGCATTTGAAAAATTAAATATTTGAACTATCTATATATGGTTTGTTACCTATGTAGCCTACTATTATTATTATTGATTGAATGTAAATCCATTTTTGTGCCAATGAAATGGGACCATGGACGATAACAATCCTTTAACGATGAAATATTAACTTTGCGACTCATTATCTACAATACTTCGTTTTGTGATTATACCGGTATTTATTTGGTTATTCGGACTGTGTTTGATGTAGTTTATATTTTTCTATATCTCCTAATTTTATGTTTTTATTATTTCTGTTATTTGTAGGCTATTCCATTTTATTATTTCCATTTTACGTTTCTGTAACTATTTACCTTAATTGAGTATAATATCTGGCGACCTGTGGTATTTTATTAAACTGTCTAATTTTGTTATTACTGGCAAGAAACTGCAGCTAGATGCAAAATTTGACTGATTTTGCATCAAGCTGCATTTTCTTGCCAGTAGGCCTAATTCAATTTCCGTACTTTAGCAAAATTTCCGTCTTTCCAACACTTTCCTCTTCGAGCAAGATTTCCTCCGCTTTGCAACATTTTTTGTATTTTGTTGCGTATTTATCCTCTTATCACGAGAAAGCGATTAATGCGCTATAGTTAGTTAGTTAGTTAGTTAGTTAGTTGCATATTTATCCTCCTATCACGAGAAAGCGATCAAAGCGCTATACGAGCTCGCTAAGGAGTTGCCGGCTATCTGTCTACATCAAGATGGGGGAATCCCGGTAAGTGCCTTTCCCAACGGTACAGCAAGTAAACTCGCCAGCTTGTTCTTCACACTGTCCCTTCAATGCTGAACGGTATGCAGGGAAGTCGTGAATACCCATTTTACAAGTCATTGGTTTGACCCGACTCGAATCAAACCTACAAGTCTACAGTTCCCGAGGCAAACGCTCGATCTCACCACTCGGCCATCTGAGCTGTTTAGTCTTCATTATACGTCTTTTCTTATTTCCGTATTATTCAGCAATAATTCCTTCCGGCTTTCCATCAATTCCGTCATTTCCTATTTTCGTATTTCAGCAAGATGCTCTTTTAACATTTCCGTTCTTCAGCGAGATTTCTTCTGACTTTTTCCATTTTTTCCGTGTTTCACAATTTCCGTATTTTGTCAAGATTTCTGTCATTTTCGCCTTACCGTCATTTCCGACATTTCCGCCTTTTAGTTTAGCACTTTTTGCGCATTTTCCGTACTCTCCGTATTTTAGAAAGATTTTCGTATTTTCCGTCTTTTCCTATTTCCGTATTGTAGTGTTGCCTGACATAAAAGTCTAGAAATTGACACATTGAAGAAAGAACGTCAACATCGAAACACACAAAAAATGTAAATTTGAAACTATTCAAAACTTTTAAACAACCCTTAAAAACGCTATATACAGATATAGATGAAAAGAAAGTATAAGAACTACTACAGTGAAAGGAGTAACGATGTAAAATGAATAAAAATAGGCTACACAAAGAGTGTAATAAAAAGCAGCATACACAAACGCACCTAGTTACAATTTCTGAAACAAAAGAACAAAATGGCTGAGAAAATAGACTGTACAACTCAAAGAAGCATCTTAGAAATTGCAATATAACACATTACCGGTGCACACTTGGAAAATAATCATTCTCGCGCAGAAAAAAATATATATACTTTGTATTATTGAGGAAGGGAAATGGAAGTATTGAGGCGGGCCAAAAAAAAATCATTCCTGAACACATTTTGATAGTAAGACATATCATTAGCATCACACTGAGCAGATAAAAGAGTAATCTACCGTATTTCACTGCGGCAGGGAGATGGAAGTAATGAGGTAAGCAAAACATTGGTGAACACGCTGTGATAAGCCTAGTAACGACAACATTTGCTTCACGACTGTAATTCCTCATTCTTAATCTTGCTCTAGAGTCACAAAAGCAAATTTTGTTTGAAATAACCCCACCTTCCATTATACTTCACACTAACCTAAAAATTCGTAATATTGAAAAATGTTATTTCCTTGAAATAGCAAAGTTTATGTACGGTACTTGTATCACCAAAGTAAGCTAGCCTACCAGAATTGTTGTCTCCCTATTTTAATGTTACCAAGAACATACATCCACATGTAACTAGAAGCGCAACCCGAAAGAACTATTTTGTGCCCCATGTAAACTCAAACAGTGCAAAGAAATCTTTACTTTTTGTGGGAACCAAAATGTGAAACGGCCTTAGGCTGTTAGGTTTGAATGGAAGGAATATTCTTACGACAAATTTTTAAAAAATGTGAAGAGTCATCTGCTTTTGAAATATTTGTAACTAATTACCGTAACTCTAATTAATGGTTGGTACTTCGGTTTATTAATGGTTGGTACTTCGGTACATGTACAAACCAGATATATGCACCGGTGTGATATGTGCTCCTGATTCTGCACATTACGTGAGTAATACCTGCAATTTACTTTTATTGCCATATCATTTTCTGAAAGCATTTTGCTAGCAAACTGTAAACTAACAAGACTAAGGTTTTGTTTTATGTGTGTGTTTTACTTGTTTCCTGATTATTTCTTGTTTTTATCAAACTAGCTTGACTACTTCATTTGATTACGTTTAATTGCATTTCATCGCTTGGGTGTAAGTGACTTGACGAGCATAGGCTCTTTCCCTTTCTCCTGTGTATGTGCTGTGCATATACGTGAAGAAATGTTGAAATTGAAGAAGTTGATGTTAAGGTGTGTTTACACAGAATGTGATGCAACTTTTCGTACATAAGGTGACGTTGGCCACGAAACAGTTAGAAATTATGACGTAAAACTACGTCACTTTGCACGGCATTGTAGAAAACAACCGTAAGGTGCTTTACAAAATAACCGATGAAAAGGAAAACTGTTGGGGTTCGAGTTGTGTGGAGATATTTTCATCAACTTCTTACGTGAAAAAATTGATAAATTTTTGCTCGACAGCAAATCGGATTAAAATCGCATTTAGTGCAAACAGACCTTTAGCCACTCATAAATCGATATGTGAGAACAAAATGCACTTAGGTGAAGGATTAATTAGGGGCAAAAGAACAAAATTTGCATTACAAATTGTTCGAAAAGCGCTAAAATGCCCATTACAGTATGCAAATTTTCAAAAATTTGAGCATGCCCCTTGACCCCCCTAGAATCATTTTTGTTTTCCTATTTGCTTCAAAATACGCTTAAAAAATGTCAAAATTTAGTGCTAAAAAGTTCTGAATATACTTGCTTCATATGGACACATTTTCTAAAAAAGGTTTATTTACGCCCTTTTTGGGGTTTAATGTCTTTGCATGCGGCTAGCATTCATTCCACCTAATTCAAAACTGCACCCTCTCTCTAAAATTTTCTGGATCTGCCCCTAGACATAATGACTTTTTTTGCCCTTCACTTGATTTTGCGTGGAAAATTGGACATTTGCGGACGTGATTGCCTTTATTATTTTGTTTGTCTTCATTGATATGGGGGGTGCGAGAATTGGTTGGTGATTCAAAAGGGGTGCCAGTTGTACACGGTCTCTGCTGGCTTGCACAATAAGTTGCCAGTCAGTATGCCAAATAGGCCTATAAGTCCCAAGCAA
This sequence comes from Trididemnum miniatum, assembly GCA_964006365.1. Taxonomy (NCBI): domain Eukaryota; kingdom Metazoa; phylum Chordata; class Ascidiacea; order Aplousobranchia; family Didemnidae; genus Trididemnum; species Trididemnum miniatum. The sequence goes on from OZ023239.1 coordinate 6,000,266, forward strand.
TACTGGTACTTTGGTAGTTCGCATTAGTGAAGTCTTGAAATTTTTGACAGGATGGTTTTTCAGAAGTTGCAACAGTATTAAATTTGACTAAGAAATGATCACATGTATCAGTCAATGGCACATCAATTGCCCATGATTTCAAAAGTTTAGAAGCAGGAAGGTTACATAGTAGCTAGTGAAGAATATTTCCGTCAGAGTGGGTGGGTTCTGTGATCATTCGTTGTAAAGAAAATTCTGAGCAGAAGGTCAGGAAGTGAAATTTGTGACTTTGATTTGCAAGGTTTTTGTCCATGTGTGGTAGATTAAATTCACCGAGAATATGATTGGGACAATTAATTGACAGATTGAAAAGCAGGATCTTATGCATTGACATACATCCTGCATTTTGTCTGGGGAGGCAACAGATGATGGCGAAACAAAGGCAAGTGAACCTGATAATATTTTGTTGTATAAATAAGTCAAATGATATGAAGTTGCAAAACTTATCTGATATAACTGAAACTGGTTGATAGGTATCAAGTTTAAGGTAGGATTTGTGCAGCACTTATACTCCACCTCCATGCCCACAACTTCTATCATTTCTCAGAAGCAGTGCGGGGCTGTGTTTTTATCCAAAATCAGAGAGGGCATTATCCCTGCAAATAAGATAAGATTGGCTTACCATTGTCAAAGTGTTGCCCTGGGATCAGCATGTGATCAAAGTTGATGGCTCTGAATGGATTACCAAGCGAAATTGGAGATTCCTTAGGGTGGCCTCGGGCAGTATGGAAAACAAATCATCACCTTCATCTGTTTGCCTTGCCCCTACTGTTCCTGCTACATCTCTTGAAACCCCTTTCCTGCCATCCCCATTTTGTGATCCTGATCATACTGCTTGTTTTGTTCCCCAGCAACTCCCTCTTCCGCTCAGTATGAATCAGCCTTCATCCCCCCCATCTACCTTCGACCACTCTTAGTGAGCTTCCCGAACTAGTTAATGAGACTGGGGTTCCTTCTGTTCTAAGATATTTCACCTGGAATCGTCGGCCTGCGCGAGAACTGGACCCGGCTTCCAGCCAGTGGGTCGCTAGAAGTATGAGTTCGTAAGCCTAGGTTTTGGCTTCCAAAAAAGGTAAAGGTACGGGACAGCGGGTGCAAGCACACATTGTTTAGACCATTTTCAATTGTCGGCCCATTACAATTTTCAATCACGAATGATTGAATGCTGTTAAGGGACATAACATGACGAACAACACATACACAAAACCCTTCGCACTTCCGCTTGTGCCGAGCGCCTGGCACGAAAGCTGCGAATACTATTTTTAAAGTCTTTAGTATGACCCGACTGGGAATAAAACCCCAGTCTACCGGCTACCAAGTCGACGCTCTTAACCGATACACCAAGCGCCGGTTTTTTGGCTTCCAAACTGGGGAGGGATGTAGAAATGTGCTTGATTATTACGTCACAGTGTATGTTATGACTATTCCTTTGTGTCTCTTTGTTTGCTGCAGCAGTTAATTGTAAAGTAGTTAACAGGCTGGGTAGAGTTTGTTTGCGTAGCTAAGTGGAGTTATGCTGTAGCCTGAGTTATTTACATTTTGTTGTTGTTGCAGTTCCAATTCAATAATCATTTTTCACTTAATATATGCTAAGCTGAAAAGTGCGATGTTTCTTTATCGAGTAATTTGGTAGGCTTACCATTAAGTCTAGATAAGCAGGTGTAAGCCAGGTTTCTGAATTAAAAATTAGATCTGGAGAAGGAATAGATGTAGTGGCGTAATGATCCAGTATGTTAAATTTGTTTGCAGTAGATCTTGCATTGAAGTATCTAGCTTCGATTGTATCGATATTTGTGGGATTGATAACAATGATAGTGCCTTTCAATTGTTTTTTGGAGTGGGAGAGTTTTCTTATGGTTGACTGGTAGTTAGTTGATCTTCGCTCCTAGTTTGATCTTTCACCCAAGTTTGATCTTGCTGTGTACTTGCAAATAATACCATTTTCATGAAGACTAAATTTCACTTTATCACAACTGTGAGAGTTCGCTATTTCTTGATTCAAAGAGAAGACAAGTTTGCTTTTTTCAGAAAATTTTTTCCTTGTTTCTTCATCGAGATTTTGGCGCACTTCAATTCTTGGAAGTTGTAAGTTTTTGGATTTCATTACATTGACAGTGTTTCTGAAGTTCTTAGCTGGGAATTCAGAATCAAATGTTACCAATAGCAGCCTTAGTGACTGAACTTTTTTTCCCAGTTGCTTAGTCTCTGTAGGATGGCCTGAGAAACCCAGCGGTAAGTTGTTACAAATTTGCTTAACTGCATTTGTATCATTGTCAGACTCCTCAAGTCTTGAGATGACAATTTCACATTTGGATTTTTGTTCTTGGAAGACATTTTGCACAACATTTTCTAGATTTTTGAAGCCACTTCAGCCCACGTTGGAGGTAATGGTGTTGTGCTTGCACTTACTGTAGGTTGTGTTCCATAAATCACAGACCGATCTGATACGTTTAGAGACTCTTTCTTTCAACTCAGCTGTTGCCTCATCAAGCAGTGATTTTTGTTCTGAAATTTTACCTGTTAAACTCTGCAACAGATTTGCTTAATTTTTCCAACTGTAAAGTATTTGTTTGATTCACTTTTCTGGTTGCAGCAAAAGTAGTAAAATCAATGTTCTTATCAGCACATAAAATGCACAATAGAAGTCCATTTTTCTTTTTATCCAATATATTTTGGTAAAACTTTTGGGCAAATTTTTCCTCCTTTTTAGAATGGTGTTGGTTAATGCTAATTGGTAGACATACATAAGCACATTCAAAATAGTACGAAGTGTCACTGCATAGAACTCAACGAATCCATTGATCTTTAAAGTTGCTGGATTTAGCTTTACATGCAGAACATTCCTTACTCATTGCAAAATTATCCATCCTCTTCATTCTAATCCTTATTCAAATAGAGTTTTCGGCTTGAATTTTGCTTCTGACTTCTTCAATTTGCTGCTTGTTAGATTCTACCAAGCAGAGATAATTGTCATGAAACACCTTATCCAAATACGCAACAGCAAGGCTTGGGTGAGAGTTGAACCATCAACCTTACGATCATGACCATTGTAAAAACGACGCTCCGAACCACTCGATTACCCCTGCACCCTGCTGACACAACATATGCATAAAATATGTGCATTTCTATACTACTTTTCTTGAAGACTACCCCTGTACCCTCCTGCATAAAACTGACTAATTATGCCGTATATCGGTACGTCCTCTCCAGAATATACCACCCAGTAGGCCTACCGGTACATTCCTTTACTCTGTATTTCCTCTCCAACATAGTACTGACACAGTATATCTGTTATTACTAACAGTGGAACCACTCTTTGCGTTCAATGTCCAGATTGAAAATCTCAGCTTAAATGTTATTATTTTACAATATTTGCAAGGAGTTTCTGGTCTAGTTTATTTGATTGTTACAATAATATTGTTACAATAACATTATCTATTAAACTATGAAGTTATGAACGCAGCTCGGTAGAGCTTATCCCTACTTTTATTTCCTGCTTGTAGTTCAACCTGTTTACCAATTTTTTTTAGTTTCTTGCAAATTGCGAAAACAAAAAATTTAAATGTGGCAACATAACATCTAATGTTCTTCGGAAAGCAAGTACCATTTTTGTTGGCATACGTCACAATGCCTTTTTGTTAAATGGGCTCAATGTATGATCATAAATACACTGTGGTACCGGTGCTGTATATCTCCATAGTAATCTTAATGCTTCCTCCAATTTCAACGTCATATAAAAAATATTAGAATGCCAAAATATGTTAACCACAGAAAACTATCCAGACCAGTATTAAAAGAAATTATCTATGGTACAGTATAACGATATTTTAGAGTATCAATAAAGTTCGGTACGTTCGACTGCAAGAAAACCACAGTCGTTTGGAGGTTTTAAAAGGATAAGTTTGGCAGAAGTTGAACAGTGAAGCAAGCACAATAGCTCATAAGCTGATCTTTCAGAGTTCAGACGAAGTTATCTGGCATGGCTGAAACTTGTGCCACCCTTTTTACTTCCTGGGCACGCCCATGGGTTGGTATGTTACAGTGGTTTATTAAAATGCTGGTAGTTCCAGGTTATTAGGCATCAGTCGGACTGCCAGAAGAGATAAAGTTTTACCTCTTTTGTTCTTACATAGGTACACATAGCCTAATTAGGAAACCAGGATTTATTTTAAGTGTTATTTTGTGCTAGAACAATCAAGTTATTCAAATGATTGGAAATGTTTCTGTGATTCAAGTCAATCCAAATGAGTTTGTTCCACGAAATATAACCTTAGGTTTCATTGTATTCCTTTTCATTGTGTACCTGGCAATATTTTTATTCACTTACGTGCAGTTGTGGATGGTATATTGTAATGGACATAGAAGATGGAGTTTTCAATCAATGTTTCTTTATATTTGTTTATTTTGGAGTGGTCTACGAGCTACTTTATTTTCATTTTACCTGACATCACCAAATGCAAATACTACTACTTCTTGGGAAAGCATCACTTTAAAAAATCCATCATTTTTACCATTCTGGACGCTCTTCAGCTTGCCAGTTTGTTTACAATTTTTTATTTTGTGCCTTCTCAATCTCTTTTTTCTGCAGGTAAGGTTAGGCCTACCGGTATTTACAAAGTGGCTATTCTTATGAGCATGTAACAAATGCCGCTTTGGTTTTGTTATTACTTCGTCATGCTCTCAGACAACCGGAAATGCTGTGAAATGATAATAAAATAAGCAAAGTGCTTATTTTTGGGGGCATGTACTATCAGGCACTGTGTATGTTTGATGGCAACTATGATTGTTAGCTGCCTAGTGACCCACGTCGGTGTGATCATACACATGCCACTTAAATGCAACTTAGCTGGGTTAAAGTTTTGGAGATTAATGTTGAAAGATAAAGCTTGGCAGCATTATTGCGATGATCAATAATGGCAGCGGTAACCAAAAGAAACAAAAAGTCATAAACAGCAGCTCAAACAAATCTTGTTCTGTTTATTCCTTATGTTAAAAATAAGTGAAGTTTACATTGCTACGTTATTTTTTTAAACTGTAAAAGGTAACCAGTATGTGCAGGTATTTGAGTAATGATGTCTACTTTAGGTGGCTCTCAAGATGAGACCTCGTTATGCTGCTAATCCACAAATGTACAAGTTAGTATATTGCGATCAGTAGTTTTCATGCTTGTAATTAGACTTAATTTTAAGGCTTCATTTGATGGTTTTCAAATTGAAAAGAGTTGCTGTGCTGCACCTTTAGTTCTATTTTGGATTAGGCCTATTTCAAGAAAAACATTGCAAACTAATTATTAGTATGAGATTATTGAATGTAAGTTTTGTCCAATCTCATACTTGATTGAATTTTAAGCTACTGTAATTGTCTTGATTTTTTGAACTAGCCAAATACTTTTAGGTTTCCAATACGTCTTGCTTTGGCTGTAATTGTTCTGCTGTTTCTTGCTGTGAATATTTCAACTGCTTTTGTGATCCTAAAACAAGGCTCAACATCACATTGTGTAAGTTCATAAAATAATGTGACTTTTCCTTAAAAAAAGCTAACTGAATAGTTTAAAGTTGTTTGTGCATAAATAAATATCAAATAAATGTCTTGAGCCTCATTATTTTCTTTTAAATGCAATTGTAGTGATTGAGCTAAGAATAGTATAAGACAGTAGGGTGCACTTTTATCTCATTTTAATGTCGTCGCTTGATGCATTGCTGTACATGTCACTTGAAACTCCTCATGAAATTTCAGACAAGTAGATTTTGCCTTGCGACTTTTGGGTCAAAAATTAACACTTTAAATGCAGGTTTTTTATCTGTGCTTTTCACGTCATTTTAATTTTTCGAAAATTGTTGCCGCATTAAACGTTTGCTCGATAAATGCTTTGTTTATGACAAAATAAATGCTGCAAGCTGTCGTATTTATTTCCCCAGGTGTTTTAAGAGTTGTTTTATACACTAACTATTATATATCAGTTAAAATCGCAGTACTGGTTATGCTGGATAAAAAATTATGTCATACGTGAAGTTTTATGACGTCATAAAAACTTTGCTGAAGTCACAATCTTTGATGCATTGTGTTTAAACAAAGCCAAGTGTAAAACAACAAAGGTTTTTGGTTGTAACTAAAATAGAATGAAATTGTAATTTATCTAAAAAACCTGATCTGACACAAAAAAATGGTTTGCAGATTTGAAATCTGCAAACTGATTTGATAAGATTAAGCTGTTAAAATGGCTGAATTTTTTAAAAATCTAAATTTTGTTGAACTATGACGCTTTGCACTTCACAAGGTAAGCAAAATCAGCCAAAAATTGACATGAAAAGTCGGTAGGGAAGATAAGCTCATTTCGACTCAAAATTTGGCCTGGAAGTTTTTTTTACCCATAGCGACCGTCGAAAATTCAAAAATTTTAATGTTTTCATTTCACCCCATAAGACAGTGTCTATTTTGCCTTTAACGTAAATTGCCAAACAGGATCTACTGCAAGCAAAATAGTGACGGCAAAATAGACATTACCATGCTACCGTAAATTGCAAGAACAACGTAATTGCAAAACTGTAATTGTTGGAAAAAAAACACTTAGAATGTTCAGACGCGTGCCCTTCCGTTTCTGTTTGTTCTTTGTTTTTTTTTTTTTTTTTTTTTGGTTGCGTATTTATTCTATCACGAGAAAGCGATCAATGCGCAATACGAGCTTGTTTAGGAGTTGCCAGCCATCTGTCCACCTCACCAAGATGGAGAAATCCCGCTAAAGTGCATTTCCCTACGACACAACAAGTGAACTTGCCTGCTTGTTCTTCACACTGTCCCTTTAATGCTGAATATCAAGCAGGGAAGCTGTGAATACCAATTTTAAAGTCATTGGTGTGAACCGACTCGGAATCAAACCCAAGTTTACAGCTCTCGAGGCGGACGCTCTTACCACTCCGCCATCTGAGCTGTCTCTTATGCTCATTTTTCGTACTTCGACTGAAAGAGATTTTATCTACAAACCATCAATTTTTTGGTAAAATGTGGCTTCTTGAAATGGTGTTTTGGGGGGTTGAAATTGAACTCTATCCATTGCGTTGTTTTTTCAATTTGTTATGTTCGCTTCTTTTTCAAGCATAATTCGATAAAACAGCGTAACCGCAAAATGAATCGCGCGATCTCAAACTTTAGCAAAATAAATCAAAAGAACAACGTAACTGCAGTGTTGCGCAATAATATTTTGCAGTTACCATGCGTTGTTTTTGCGATTTGTTACCGAATGCTTGAAAACTTTTACGTTGTTCTTGCAATTTATCATCAAAGAAAAAACGCCACTCTTAGACGACCGAAACGCGTAATTAACGTTACGGTGTTTTCATATTTTTTTAAAGAGATTTACGAACAAGAAAAAAATCTCAAAAACAGCGTAAACCGTATCGACGTAATATTATCAAGACAGATGCTACACAAAATCAGCGTAGCGAACGTTACGTTCTTGCAATTTATTAGCAGCATTTTGGGGAAAATGACGTCATGAAGGGGGTAAAAAAAGTAGGAAAAATGATGATTTGGGGGGAGGTTTTCATATTCAGTGTTGAATAGGCCCAAATAGGACGCCAAAAATACTAAAAAATCAAAAAAAATGCAGTTGCGTCGTTTTTGATATTTACGGCAGCATAGTATAGTAAGAGAGGAATATTTCCTGTATTGCATTGGCTGAGCTTGATCTCCATTCATGTCTTCAACTTGGCTGTCTTAAAGGTCCAAGGTCTTGACTTGAATTCACAGATTTAGCAGCGTTGGCATAAGGAGTAGGAGTAAGACGCAGTACAATTTTGGGAAGCCATCAGTGAAGATGATAAAATGAGAAAACATTTGTTGGGTAATTCAGAATAATGTGGTCTGCATTGTGTTGCAATAGACCATGCTCGTCTACTGGAAAAAAACGTCTTAGCTCTCTGCACTTTTGTAATGTCACATAGGGACATAAGTTACGATGTTTATTTTTTTGCGGTATTGTATAAATTGATGTATTTTTTTGTACTGGTATATATGTCATATTATTTTGTATTGTTAGTAACAGTTAGCATATGTCTTTTTTTTAGTTTTTCCAACAAATTCGTATTCCGATCATCATTCGTGTGTGTGTTAACAACTTGTTATTTGTTTCGTGTGCCTTGTCATTAACTGTTTGTTTGATCAAATTGGCAAGATCTTCATCAGCTAACATCTTACTTCCATTCAGGGTAAGAGATTATATTTAATGGGCAATCATGAGCCTTCTTGGTTCATTTTAAGAGCTTAGTCTTTTTTTATGCTGTTAACTGGATGCAGAATGATTGTGATTGGGATTCTCTTCAATTAAGTAAAAGATGAGCAGACGCTTATCATTATCTAGTTTGCTATGCTGCTGGATGTTCCAAAGGTCTTGAGCATGTTTTGACTTTGAATATTAGTTCATGTGTCCTCTGTCCCTAGGGACGTGGATGAGCTGAAGGCACAATAAACAAAAGCTGTTGCAGCCTTTGACAATGCACAGCTGGGATGGGTTTGGCAAGAATTTGACTATCGGCGTGAGGTTTGTCGTGTGACGAATAATGCTGACATTGAAAATCTTTAAACATTCCTTGTGATAACTGAGATTGCAAGCTTTCGGAATTTACCGGATTCGTTTTTACATCCTTAGTAGTTTCCGAGATATTCGATGTCAAAATGTGCGCAAAACTTTTGACGCACCATGTACTACTTTGTTTCACCTTCATGTTTTGTACCTTAGTTTATTTTTAAACGAAAGATGTCACAGCGAGTTTTATTTTAAAAGCATTTTATTAACTTTTCAAAGTGACTTGTTAAATGCCAGTATTTTTACTAACGAAACTCACACCCTCGTGCTTTTGTAGAATTTGTAGTATTTGTATTGTGGATTTAGCTAATCTTGCTTGTCATTTCCTGGTTCTTGTTTATGGAATACTTGTCCAATAAAAATTGCTGATCGATCACATGATAAATTTCATGATAGAATCGAGTAAGCGCTGAAGCTGCAAATATGCACGAAAAAGGAACAGAAATCACTGCTTCAACAGAGCTGCAGAAATAACATTTTTAAGGGTAGTGCTGGTTTTCGTATGATACAATTTAAATTATCATTATGAATTTGAAAATAATGGTGCTTGGCGAAGCGATCGAAAGCGCTTCTATGTCATGCATGCAGTTAGAAGATGGGTTCAGTTCTTGATCGAACCAAATTGATGAAGGTAATCATGGTGCTTGCATTGCCACTGCAGCAATTTTCTTCGTTCGTAGCCAGGTTCGTAGCCTTGGGATAAGCTTATGGGGGCCAACTTGCGATAGGTAAATAATTGCGGTATTTTTTATGCATGTTTTAAGCACCGTTCAATTAGGCTTTGCTAAAAAGAACGAGACAAGTGCCCCTCCCCCACGACTACGACACTGTTCGTAGCTGTGCTTATTGTTTACTACAGTTAGTCGCAGAAATGAACAACAAAGTCTTCTTTTTCGCAGGTTGTCGTTACGTTTTTGAGAGCAACTTTTTTGTTTTTCAGGATACCACTGTTTGCCGTTCTGTGTCTGTTGGGATTACTATTGTACTGCTATACTTAACTCGATGCGTGTTTAATATTATGGCCGTCGTTAAAATGCCGTGTAAAGGAAGACCAGCCAGACATATGGATTGGTATGTTATTCTCGATCAGGTGGGTTGATAGTTAATTTTTCAATAAAAATCAAATCTCTTCATTATAATCGCGTTATTATCTGAAATCGTGTAACGAGTTGTGTAGCCCATCTCCACAACTTAGCGCCTGGACAACACAGTTCAGAAGAAACGTGGCCACGGTGGCGAGCCTTTGGCGACACTATGTGATTTCACCGATCCGGGATTCCTACCCCAGACCTTCCGCACCAACAACAATGTTTTACAACTGAGCTAGGTATTTTTTTGCAAAACTTCAAACTTTTTAGATTTGTTTTTTAAACACTTGTTTGGTACGACCTAATGTACTTTACATTGTTATTACAGTCATGACTCATGGTATGTGTATATTAGACTTCAGAGTGCGCGACCAGTCGGCGAACCTAACCCAAACCCCAAAAGCCTGCTCGCCGAGTAGACCCTCATCGAAAACTCCCGTTTCGCAGAATTCATGGGTAACACCATGCCAAATTTAACACCCCAGCCTGCATCAATGTTCATGTTTAAGAAACGCCAACATTGTGCGTTGATTTACTAATGAAATGATATTTTAATATTAGACGGAGTTGCTTGCCTTTACGGATCCGTCAATATCTTTGATTGCGTACGTCATTATTATTTTTATTTGGGAAATTCTACCTACATCTGTAACTTTGCTGATTTTCAAAGTTCGGAGAGGAAATTGCATGGTATGTATAATATTTTCAATTGCAAGCGTATTAATTTATTCAAAATTCTTATGCTATTCTAATACAAAGTTTTATTCGAAAATTTTTGTTTTTGATGCAAAATAGAACAGAAATGGCAAAAACTGGTTGCTGCGTCTGTGCTAAAACTTTTTAAAGCGTTTATTGAAATGTACAGTACCTTAATGCAAGAAGATTATATTTCCTCCGGAAAAAAGCCATGACGTATATGCACATAACAAGGCCGAATTGCCCTCGTTAAGCCCCAGTCTCACCTAGCGATACGATTTACAAAGTTGGCGATCGTCATCACTTTTTATCTGCGAGCGTTTTTTACCGATTTGTCCCGCCTGGTCGCACAGAAAAGTTGTTGCAGTCACACCTGTATAGCTCTGCGACTGATCGGAAAAAACGAAAAGCAATGTTTTATGACTCTACTGGTTTTAGCTAGCCTAGTCTTTGCTTCAGTGGTGGCGAAAGCTTCCCAATTGAACCTAATGATTATGCCTTCTTTTAACCTAATGATTATGATTATGTCTGCGTATGCAATTATGCCTTCAGCAAGAACAGGAACTTATTGCTCTGATGCAGTTTAAAACTAAATCCAAGAAACGAAAAAGGAGACGTTATTGGGTGAGACCTTGGGTTACCAGAAGATTGCAAGATGGCATGTATGATGTATCATACTGTAATGAGAGAGCTCGAGCGTGAATCCTAAGGAGATTTTGTGGGCTTGATGGGAATGGAACCATAGATGTTTCGAGAAATTTTGATGCGTGTTTTTGAAAGAAGACGAAAGCAAATAACAAGGTTTTAATAGGCAGTGAAAGTTGTGCGATTGCATTGGACCTGTCGGCAACCGCTCGTCGACTACCAAAGACTGCTCGCAGATTGCAGGAGTCGTAAGTGGTTTTGCGAACCGTTTGTAAAACCACTTACGACCACTGCCGATCACTTACGACCGCTGCCGATCACTTGCGACTGCTGCCGATCATTTTTGCTGTCGGCGATTGTTTTTTCTATCGCTGACCATTTAGTTGGGGACCGACCACCGACCAACCATCACCCATCACCGACCAGTTGGGGACTGCGAGCAAAAAACTGGTCGTAAGCTATCGGCAACCGGTCGTATCGTTAGGTGAGACTGGGGCTTTAATGGCTCAAGTTCAGCTATACCCTCTCAAGGAGAATGCCAAATATAAAGCCTTTGGTCGATGTCAGTAATGGACTTTTCATGTGCTAGTTGCTTCGAAAATTTAAGTAACTTTACAGCACAAAATTATAACGGTGAACTGGACCTGATTATTTTAAGTGTCACATTGTTGAATTTTGCTGGTTTTTATTTCCTAGTGTTTTTTTTTCATATGCTATGAAATTTCTAAGCTATTACACTATACGAAGTCGCTCGTACTATTATTAAGTATGGTGAGCAAGATGGTGAAATCAAGTCAAGTCTTCATTACACTCGCCGCATTACGCCGAAGCGTGTGACGAGTTGCGGGGTCCGATTTAGCGCCTGGGCAATATAGTTTCGAAGAAACGTCGCAGCGGTGGCTATTGTGTCCGATTTGACCATCCAGGGAATCAAACCCCAGACGTTCCTCGCCTGTAGCGGTGTCCGCAACCATTACTCTATCTGGCCAGATTTTAATTTTATCGTCAAATTTAGTTCTGTCTTCGAAACCAAGAAGATTTGACCCGTTCCGGTCATTTCTATGACCACCTGGACTCGAGTGAAGTACATAGCTCAGAATCAGGAGGACTTCTTCGTTAGTAAGTAATCTGTCAACTATCTGCCTAATTCTCCCAACCGCATGTCCAGTTTGAGTGCGTCAAAAGCTCAGAGGCTTTCTGCATTTAAAATTCACGATCAAATTTTTGATGTCGTAAGTGAAAAAAGTGATCATGATATCAAGATTTAATTGTGATGCAGAAAATTCGTTGGTTTTTGGCCCGCTTAAGCGGGACGATGGACACGTGGACGGGATAAAAGAGTATTGAGTTTCACGAACATAAGTTGCCTAGTCCACAGTTACACAGCTATCTGCCTTAATACTTTTTCCATCGGTCTCTTGTTGAACTGCATGCTCTTTTTCAAGGAAGAACTAAATATGTTAAATCGTCGATTGCATTTTTACTATCTTTTAACCGTATTAAAGTGCGTTTACCTATACGCGACAAGCGATAATTTTTTTATCGCACCTTGTTTTACTGTTTTGTCGATCACGCGAAAATCTGCGAAAACCTTCTACATTCACTGACATTATAATTTTTGTCGCGGCGCATAAATAAGTCTAGTTTTTTGTTTTTCCCTAAATTACGATTATTCAGTAGCCAAGACTCTTAGCGGTAATGCACGCAGATGACTGATCATGCGTTTTTGTTTATGGGTGCACCCAATCACATTACATGACACACATCGCAAGTTTTGGGTTGCTGCTGACCGGAAAATGTCAATGTCAATTAGTATAGTTTCTTTCATTGTTATATTCACTTTTGCTTCCTTGGGTTGATGTATACTGATGAGTTTAAGTAACAGTTAAAGTCTCCGCATTATTCAAAAATCAACGCTTTGTTGACCTGTGTAATTATTTATATGAAATTACTCAGCACAAACCGTGATGTTACTGCTTATGCCAATTTTCAGTTCAGCAAACTTGTCACGAGACCAAGCTTTTCCTAAAAATACCAAAAAAGCTGTGTAAAAAGAGCTGTTTCTTGTGATCTGTTAACTATGATTGTAATGTCGTGGCTTATCTCTCGCTAAGAGCTTTGTTTTGGATTAAACTTAACGTAGAACTGCAGAGCCGACCGATTAGCTCAGTTGTTAAGCGCACGCTATCGGTGCGGGAGGTCTGGGGTTTAATTCCCTGGCTGGTCAAATCGGCAGTGTCGCCAACGGCTCGCCCCCGGGCGACTTTCCTTCGGAGCTGTTTTGCCCTGGCGCAAAGCCGCGTAGATGGGCCCCGCCACCCGTTACAGTGGTTACACTCTTTGGGGCAATATTGCGAGCATAATGAAGATTTGGTTTTCCACCTATTTGAATTTTTTTAGGTGAAATTGCTGAAGAGATGTCTAGTTTTTCACTTGTTTATTGATGTGGCATTCGACATATTATATAACTTGCAATCACTGTCTGACCTTTGTACTCCGTTTTATGCAGTAAGTGCTTGATATTATTCATTTGATTCTGTTGGTCGAAGTATCTATGTAGCTTTCTTCATAGGCTACTGAATGGTCACAGCGATGTACACTACGTTCAACTGTAATTATTTTTTTAAGTTCTTCAGCTGAAGTCGATATTCGGTAGTCAACATAGCAGCCGAAGAACAATTTTCGTCGCTTTATTCCAGGGGTGGGGACCTGCGGGCCATAAGGCCACGTCAGAGCTTTGTTAACTGTACCACACACTCGTAGAATAACAAACGTTAATCTTTCTGGAAAACTGCCTCACACATTCAACTAGATGCTGTATTTGTAACATAGAAACCGCGCAAAAGCCTCTGATTTTGCAAAAAAACATATCTCTATGTGAATTTTATTGCGTATTTTAAAGTAAATGTGGCCCGCTGAAAATATGCAATCGATGTGGCCCGCTGTGCTTTGCCGGTTCCCCACCCCTGTGTTTTTCTCTTCATTTTTTTCCTGCAAATTATTGTAATACTCAATGCTGTTTGTGTCTGATGTGCATTTTGCAATACCAACATGTTATGTACTGCATTTTGATACCAATTATTCAGTGCAATTTTGAGTTCTTCAGTTCTATTTTTTTCTTTTGTATACGCCAATCTTGAGTGTAATGTAATTATACAAATGTATATCAAGTGATTCGCAGGTATATCAGATGTATATCATGTTTTTTGAATGAAATTCTATTTAAATCCGCATTTTTGTGCAATAAATGAAAATCAGCTGATACCTTGTTCAATGTTCATTCACTAGAGTAATGATTTGCAGCCTTCAATTGGTTAGTTAGCTCAGTTGTTACGCACAGGGAGATCTTAGGTTTGTGTTCTAGGCCGGCCGAATCGGACACACTATCGCCATCGGCTCGCCACCGCAAGAGCTGTGACGTTTCCTCGGAGCTGTGTTGCTCAAGCGCTAAGCCACGGAGATGAGCCTCGCCACTTGTTACACGCTTCCGCGTAATACCGCGAGTATAATGAACATTTGATTCGACCTTGATGAAAGCCGTAGCAGCAAAAATACAGTGGTTAGCTGCCGTTTAAAAGTAATTTTTAATTCTTCAGATGACGCATTGAAAGAATTTTTTTCAAATTTTCAAGCGATCGACTTTTGCCTTAACAGAACTGTGAGGTCTTGTAGTGCCAAGAAACAACTACTGAGCTAAGCTGAAGTCGCTTACTCTGCTAGAAACTTCCTTAAAGTCGGGGGCTTCAGCGAACGGAAAGGATTCTGGTCGTAGCAAACCGGTGATTTGCAGTTTAAATAATACCGGTAATCTTTTGCCGACTAAACTAGCTCACAATATGGAATAATTTGCAGGAATGTATTGGCAAAAAGTAATAGAGGAAACGTGAAAATAACTTAAACGTGAATCACAGATGTCCAAGTTAAATAATAAGCAAGCACCAGCACAAGCCCGACATGAAAACAACCACATTTAAATGCGGTACCTTATGCATATACACAAAGGGGAATTTTGGGCTTATTATGAAGCTCTGTAAGGCTCCAACGAGCCCATCTATCTATATCTGATGTCTTTAACAAAGAATAAATTTTGGGGTTTTCTAAAATTCTGGCTTCCATTATAGCCTACCAAAGGAATTACCTGAAAATATCTTTAAAAATTCTTCTAATTAAAGTTTAAAATGAAATCAAATTGGAGAAAGTAATAGCGCAAAATTTGCCTATTTCTTGTTTTAAAACCAACATAAACTGATTCATTTTTGAACATTAATGTTCAGCAGCTAGAAGCTGGCCGGCTAAAAGATTTAAACGAAATACCGCCACTTCATTGGCAAAACGTAGGCCCAATATCAATAAAGACTAATCCAAAAACAGAAAAAAAGTTAAAATAGCACCTTGTCAAAACTCAAAATTCACTAAAATGTATTATCAACAAATAGATATAAATATTCATTTCTCTAATAGAGCGACTTCGCAACTTGAGGCAAAGTAACAACTGTAGTATAAAAAATCATCGATGGTAAAACAGGTTCATAGGTGTCGCTAGAGATTGTAAATGCTGCACAATTTAAGGGGGAAAGTACCAACAAAAGTTCAAAGCTGTAGAACTCGTTGGAGCCTTATCCTACAGTTTGTTGTATGTTATATGATCTAAAATTGCAACTAAGAACAGTGTGTTTCAAACTTAAATCAACTAAAAATAATTCTTGACAAGAAAGCTAATTTTGCTTACACGGAGCAATAAAGCAAAAAATACAAGTTTTCAAAAACAAACAGGTCATAAATTAGGCTACATAGGGGTGCAGATCAAACCATATTATTTACATGAAGATATAAAAAGGCAAACAAAAGTTTTTTCAAAACAAAATAATGTCAGTCAACTTATTTAGGGTTTTGAAATCGCTGTCATCGACAGATATTCTCAGTATCTCCGTCTTTGGTTGCGCATCAGTGGGCGATGATTCCGAAAATCACCGATCGAATGTTGCCACTCCCAGCATTGTCGACAATAGTACTTGAAGCAATCCTATCAAAATAAGATTTGAATGTGTGCCTTAGTTGAAAAGCGAAAAACCAGTAGAAGGACGTTTGTAACTTCCTTGGTTTTACTAATTCTTAGCCATTCAGTCTGGTCAATTCTGATCCGTATTCCTAGACCTAGTTAGAAGCAGGTATTTCTGTACCACAAAACAGTTACATCTAACAAGCATGAATAAGGACGATTGAAATGAGCTGTACATTTTTCGAAACTGGTGCGAAATTTTAGGGAATCTCTCACATTCAAAGCACACAAGTTCAAGAAATGTTCATGATAGTAGTCCACATTTATAAAAACAATCAAATCTTCATTATACTCCCAACACTATCACGCCGAAGCGTGTAACGAGTGACGGCCCAATCTCCGTGGCTTAGCGCCTGAGCAAAGCAGCTACGAAGAAACGTCGCAGTGGTGGCGAACTGTGGGCGATGTGTCCGATTCGACCGGCCCAAGAATCGATCCCAAGACCTACCGCACCGATGGCGGTGTTTTTCCGGTGCGTTATGGAGCAATTGAAGTGCATTTATCGATTACGATAAAGTCGTACCGGTAGCTCTCGACAGAAGTATGGTCCTTGTTGGACCTGACACATGCTGCAAGGAGCTGCATCTTCTAAGTAAGGATCTATCTGGACTTTCTTAGAAAATTTAGGTGTTCTGATTTCAACAAATGCAGCCTTGACCGCTTTCATATAGCTGGCATGGGTGCTGAAGGTGACTCGACCAGAACCTGGATGAAGTATAATATAATTAGGTTACCATTATGAAATCTGCCATATTTTTGTGGTGGAATAATTACGTCCAGAAATGGAGCGTATGAAGTGAATCATCTCTGAATGAGCATGGAACAACAATCAAATCAAACCTTCATTAAACTGGCGGAATGATGGCGAAGCGTGTAACAAGTGGCGGGGCCTATCTACGCGACTCAGCGTCGGGAAAACACGGAAACGTTGAAGCGGTGGCGTACCGTTGGTGACAGTGTGCGATTTGACCGTCGCGGGTCGACCGCCCGCACCGATACCGATGTGTTTAACCAATACACCAACCGGCTGGTTCTTAAAATAAAATAGTGGGCTGTTAGCAGTAACCTACCCCCTACTCCTGTTCATTTCAGTATTATGTTATGCATTGCAAACTCGAAATATCAACACAGCCTATATATTCAGACACGACGATGTTAGATAGCAATTAAAAAATGCTTAAAATGGCTGTTATCTTTTCGGAGGTAAAGTGCAACATTGCTCACCAATAGGATATTTGTACTTGTCTGTATCAATTCCAGAGTAAATCACATTGTCAAATAGATCGTTGACAATTTTTGCCAATCCTTCAGCAGTAAGCATCCCGTGCAGAGCACCGACAAAAATTGTTTTGTTTGCGTCGAGTCTAGCAGAAGGTACACGCATATAATTGCTGTCCGAAATTACCCAGGGAATTATCTAAATCAAACAGTGCGTTCAGCTGAAATGAATGTTTGTAGACCTAATACGGCAATCGTTTAGAGCATTATTTACTCTAAAAATAATTTAGAGTGAACCAACTTAAAACTAAAATTTCAAAGAGTTCAATTTACCTGAACTTCTTTACTGCGCATGCGTCGACTTGAGAGACGAAAGAAGCATTCATTGGTAGCAACATCATGCGTGCAATGTAAAAGCAAACTTTTGATCGACTTGTCGCTTTCAAACAGCAAATATACGTATCCAGCTGCACAAAAAAAAGTCATTTACTGCATGGCACAGTCTAAAAGATGCTTTTGTTAAACCAGGCACGTACGCAACATACTTTCCGAGAGAGAAAGAGCGTAAAAGAGATTACCACACAAGGGCTCAATATTTTCTGGAAAATGAGCCGTAGCGGTTTTTAAAATTCATTAAAGGAGGTTTTGAGGTGCGCGCAACACCATCGTGTTTACGCCAGTGCTTCTAACCCTCTTTCCAACCCAAAAACAAAAGTTCAAACTGTTTACCTCGGAGAGGATAACGAGGACCTTTAATATCTTTTCCAGGCCATTCGACTCTGACAAGCCCGTAAGGCTTAAACGTCATGTGAAGAGCGGCTGAAATAAGATTAATAAATTTGGATTAGCGCAATTTCAATATAAAGCTTAAAAGAAATCTTTACCTTCTGTGATATCCCATGGTACTCCACCAACGAACACTTTGGGCGAATAGGTTGGATTTGTATAATGGCGCAACGGCAACTGCCCACACCATTTATAAGTCGTTTCACAGGTTGCTAAAACGTAAAACATAGCACTGGCCAATTTATTGCTAGTCGAAAGCACTTTTCGTAAACTTAAATGCATTTGTTAGACGACTTAAATGCATTTTAGTGCATTTGTTTACCATGCAGTGGAAGGTGACTATTAATGGCTCAGGCCGCTAGTTTTAATCAGAATAGGTCCGTAAGCACTACGCGGGAAGCTTTTGTCTTAACAAAAAGCGAGCTAGTTTTTCAATCAAAACAGGTCTTTCAGCTACCCACGTTTGTTTACGAGTGACTAGACAAGAGCCTTGTTGATCTGTCTCAGCATGCACGTGACACCAAATGGCTCTGCATCAACCTGGTTCTTATAAACTGTGCGTTGTAAGTTTTTTTTTATCAAATTTGGAAACTGAAAACTGGAATTAACCAGCACTGAAGGTGTTGTTTGATGACATTTAGAGCAGAAAACCTTTCCTAATCTTCCCTCAACTTATTGTATATTGTAACGAGCTGGGGAATAGAATTCATTGACTGTTTTCTTGAAATTGCTATAAAGGAGTATAATCGTTAAGGTAAAAATGCGTTGCACTGCTGCTTAAATAAGCACTAACATATGAGCGCTAAGAGCGAGCAAAAAAGTAAATTTGCAGCCACCCAACCGTTTCAACACTCACCGGCAGCAGATCGATGAAGTCTAGCGTCATATTCCATCTTATCCGAAACTCCATATAACGCTGCAACATCGAGCAATTGATCGGCAAAAGGATTAAGTGGAGCTGATAACGACGGCGAAACGTCAGAGCTCGAAAAATGTGCGGTAGGTGAGGAGAAAGTGTCCGCGATATTTTTAGGAACTCCGATCGCATTTGAAGCAAAGACATCTGGATTGGAGCTCATTCGTAAAACTTGCAATCCGGACTGAAATGAGATAGAAGTAGCAAAATATCGAAAAAAATATAGCAAACACTACAACGACAAATTTTCGCAGGGAGGTAAAAACGCGTTCACCCAACAGTCCTTTGATTTTACATTAATGGGCCGCTCGGAGTGTAGTGGTTAATCACATGGTGCAGTTGAAAATCGCTATCGTCGCGGGAGGTCTCGAGCTAAGTATTTTGGGTTCAATCCCCGGGCCGGTCAAATGGGACAGTGTCGCTAACGGCTCGCAACCACTGCGCTGTTTCGTCGGAGTAGTGCTGCCCAAGCGCTAAGCCGCGGAGATGGGTCCCGCAAGCAGTTACACGCTTCGGTATGGGAATATTGCGAGCAGTCCATAATGGAAATTTGATTTGACACTAGCGTTACATTTGACTGTTATTAGTCTTGCTGCGATTTAAATCTCCCAATTACGAGCCGCTTTATCTTTGACAAACTCGACTGTATGCAATGCTTTACGTTACAATAAGGATTACAGATCGCTCTGAATGTAGCAGTAGCCAAAGAATAACACTGGTACTTAAGTTGAAACAAGGCTTTAAAAATGAGACTAAAACGCGGAAATTGCCTAACTAATTACAATTTGCTTCCCACCCGTCAAACCATAAACTTATAAAAATTGGTAACACGAAAATGTGTAGGCCTAACCAAAACCAATGCTTCCTCCGTTTCAAAACTCGATTACGTCACAGTAAAATTTCACAGTGTTGAAACGCAAAGAGTTATTCAAGGCATTTTCGGAAGCTTTCGGCAAGTTTCTCATTTAAGCGAAGCTTTTCGAATTGCAACTTACATCTTTTGCCCAAAAGGTGCCTCTCTGTTGCAAACTCGGACTGAATAATTTCAACTTACCACAAGCTCGGATATGGATGCAGGATCAGATCCAGAAGATATGTCGGCCGCAGTGTCAGGAGAGGACTGACTACTTCGACCATCGCTTCGAGAAGACAAAATGCTGCAGTCTATTAGACAGTCAAATAATACTTTTTAAATTAAAATGAAATAAGTCGCAGGTCAGCTAAAACGTTTATAACTTCCAACAACACAAAACTTTAGATGGACTTTACAAAAAAATCATTACCAAGTTTACGTAGTTAGAATACTAGAACTGTGCACATGACATGCTTTATTTGCGTGAGGAATGCTTTTCAGCCAAAAATAATTTCAATAAAACCACCCAAAGCTGAGCTTCTTGTTCAAAATCTTCGAATTGTTGACACGCTACAAGTCCAAAACAATTTCGAATGCCTAGCTTTTCTCTTCTAGCTCATAGTGACCTCAAAATGAGAATTGCAGTCGCTTCAAAAACGCATTGTGTAAAACAAGGTAGTCAAAGTTCTTCATTATGCTCGTGGTATTACGTCGAACCATGAGTGGCGGGGCGGGGCCCATGTCCACTAGCGCAGCCAGGATTTAGCAATGGGGGGGGAGGGGGGGGAGAATGACGCCACATTTGACTATACGTTGTACACAGGAGCGGATCCAGAAAGTTTTAGAGGGGGATGTAATTTTGAATTAGGTTGAATGTTAACTAAATGTAAAGACGTTTTAGACCCGGAATCGGGCGTCAATAAGTCTTTATAAAATGTTTCATGTCAGGGGCGTATTCAAAAATTTTTTCAGGAAAGAGCGCACCAATTTCACTTTTTCAAGCGCAGTTTTTTTTCGGAAGAGTTAATTTTAAGCAACTTAAACGACTCTAGGGGGGGGTCCGCGGGCATGCTCCCCCGGAAAATGTTTGAAAATTTGCATACTGAAATGGCCATTTTAGTGCTTTTTGAACAATTTTTGGGGAAAGTTTGTCATATTTTTGGCCCCTAACTTGAAAGTGTTTTACCAATGACGCATTTTGTTCGCACAATTTCGATTATGCGTGCTTACGGCGACTAAGGCATATTGTTACGAAGAGATTCGAAATTATGGAAAAATTTCATTCATTCAAAACAATGTTGAAAATGGCTGGTGGGAGGATGCATACGCAGCATACCTCCCATCCCCCCTGGTTGTATAATAACAAAAGATGGCCTCAAAATGTAATCGTTTAGCCTTTTTTCTACGGAAGGTTTGAGGGGCCGAGAGCGGCTGCATGTACAAGAGCGGCACTGCCCTGCTATAAAATTGCGTCATTAAGCATAAGATTCAGGAAACAACGCTACGTAATTCTTGTTATGACAATTACAAAACCAGATTATCGATGACAAGCATCGAGCACTTCGAAATAAAATTTTAGCGCCAGAGCGGGCGGCACTATGTTCGATCTGACCGTTTCGGTAATCTAAATAAAGACCTTCCGCACCGATAACGAAATTATCAACCACGAGCCTACGCCGACCGTCCGGTACAGTATTTGAACATAGTCACAACTCCAAGAGCAAACAGCGATGCTTTTTAAGACAACTGTTTTCAAAATCAACCAGTTACACAGGTCGCTCACCTTTGGAATTATTGGGATAACACATTGAAGAATTCGTGTTTGTTGGTACAGAACGGTGAGGTACCGGTACTCTGAGCTGTTGCAACAGAGTTTGGAAATCTGCGATAGAACGCAGTTGTAAGCTATAATATCTTATTGCTTAATCCTAAGTCAAGACTACATACAGGTTTCAGCAACTAATTTTAAGCTAAGAAACCAAACTCGACTGAATTTTTCCTACGTATACTGTACGTTTTGGAGAGCAATTGCAAAAATATTACTTTAATAATCTTTTTACCAGAGACCTACCTGCTTTACATTCTTGATTGTTGTTGAAAATTTGTAAAAATTTCGTATCTAATTCCAATTTGGCTTGATCAGCATAATAGTCGTTTAAAGCCTGCAGGTCAGAAGCACTGTAGTCTTGCTGTTGCATTATACTATCAGAAAAAGAGCGTCGAATCGAAGTTAAGGCAGGCTTTTGTAGATCTTTTAAGCGCTGCTGTACTTCAGAATTAGCTTTTCTACAAGCGGTTGGACTTGAACTTGATCCACTTCGCTCTCTTAGTACAGAGAACGAGTTTTTTTGATCATCCCTTCCTGTGCTTAGGCTTCCGAATGAAATTACTAGATCGGAGATATCTTTGCTGGAATCTGCAAAAGTTTTGTTGCCAGTAGTAAAGCCACCAACACAGTAAATACTGTTGAAGTTACGAAGTTTCACTACTGCTGGTTCATCATGTAAGTGCGAGAAACTTGAGGTTTCTTTATCAGCAACTGCGACCGACTGACAGCGAGAACTGGAATGCAAGTTGCAGCGAAAAAAGGTCACGACCGCTTTTAATCGAACAAATGATCGAACAGATGCTGCGAAAAAAAGAGAATTCCGCCGCACAATCTCTTATTAACCTAAATATCTTCCGTAGCACGATTACACGATTGTCCGGTCACATCCTGCTCTATTGCGCTTTTTATGCTGGTTTATGTCCTACACATTGATTCTCATGGATATACGGTATGTAGCTTACACTCATCCAAATCAAGAAGTAAAAGCATTACCGAAAACAGGTGCTGTAAGAAGAATTTATTGAGGGGGATGCGTGTATAAGATTCACCAAAAAAGGCACTGTATTTAAAGAATCAGAGCGCTAACGGTTTTTAACGTCATCGAAGAAAGTCTGAGGAGGGGTGTGTAGATGGTCTAGGCTGGTGAGCATAGGCTTATAACAGTTTTTTTGCAACGGTTAAACGTAATCAAATTGAATTTTTTGACATTACGGTGAAAGTTTCAAAGAAGGAGATCATGGCCCCAAGAAGCTCCCCATCATTTACGTTTTGCACTTTCGTGACAATGAACTACTAATACCAACCAAAGCAAAAACAATACTGTTTAAATATTTTTGCTGCACGAAGTTGAGCAAATTATCGCGTATCGTTGCCGCGAGGTAGCGCATCAGAGTTTTTAAGCTTTTTGGGCTTCCGACCCCTAAAAATTACTGATGAAACCAATGAATTCTTGTATGCGAAACATACTATAACCGCCTACACATGCATTTTCATTCAGTATTGCATTTCCGGTCCCCGAAGAACACCTTCGCGAATATCTCTGCAGTTAATGGACCTTACAGCAGGTTCAGAACCTCTGCCTTAAGTGATGCTGATACTACGGACTTTGCCCTAAGTCATCAATTCATTGTCAGTGACAGAATTTAACTTTCGTAACATTAAACCACTCGAGAATTGTAGGAATATTTTAATATTCGGACTAAAATTACAATCGGCAGATTTCAAGCAGTTGTTGACTTAGTTCATTGACTTTGTGTGTGTTAAGAAAAAGTGAATGTTTTAATGCCTCTAGTGGTGTAGGGTCCACTGGTTCTACGTTTGTTACGTCAGGCACTGTTTTTCAAAACAAGGTGAAGTAGGGTGGCCATGGCCCGGGGAGCGTCCTGCTCTTCCGTGTTCTCCCTTTGTACCACACTGGATTTCATTTGCGTTTGTTTTATACTTAAACGAAAATTATTGTTTTTTTGGCTGGTGCTGGTGAAAGAATAAACTGACATTGGCATTGACATTAACTTAAAATCTTACCTGGCTGTGATGTTGTCACATTAGGCGAGTCAGATTGCACAGACCAGTTTGCGAAAGAAGCATCTGTAAAACAGGTTAGTTATTATACTCTACTTGTTTTCAGTCCTCCTAACAATAAATATCTGATGAGTTTACCACATTTGTCAAGCTTAAGACAATCAATTTAACGTTAACTTCTTCCATGCCATGCAGGCTCTGAATGAGAACCACACCTGATGACCTGAATGAGAAAAGTAACTGCTTAGCCAGAGTTTTCAAAACTTCTGAAAAATGATTTGAATTCAGGGAGAAGTTAGCAACAGCTGGAAGTGTTAAGCCAACATCATTGAAATGCGAATATGATATATAAAATGAAGGCTCTTACTGTGGCTTAATTTTTCATGATTAATCAGTGGATTTTCCTCTAAAATTAAGTGGCCTCTTGTAGCTTGAAAATGTTGACCGAACTATAAAAAGCTCATTTACCGCCAGAAATGGATCCAGATACAGTACTTTCGATTCCCCGCAAATTCAAAGTGTTTCCTAGCATATTGTTCATGCTTCGGAACAACTCGTCATTAGAACAGCTGACTGCGGAACTCATGGTCGATCACTGAGAACAACAAAGACGTCTCTGACCTAAGATTGCTGACAAACAAACTGACAACTTCAAGAATGAAAAACAGCTGACTTACCGGACTGATTACGCAATTTCAACAATTTGTAGGTGTGTTTACGTAATTTTAATCATGTGACCAAAATCACCCCGTATTTTGATGCAAGCAGTTTGGAGCAACGGCAATGAAGGAAATAAAGTTTCATACGTCATCTCAGGAAATTAACCACGATTGTACGTTATAAAGCAAATCCTCGTTTTCAAAAATGAGTTCGATACTCTGGCGAGAAAATTTAAAAATATTTGCTGTGATTGCGAGTAATGAAAAATGCTTTGCTGATGATTTCATTTGTACCGTATCTGAATAACGCGCAAAATTTTATACTGAATTTCAAGCAAACATTTAGGGTGCGCGTTATGCACAAATTTTTTCGTCAACTATAAATAAATGTTTTGTTGTTGCCACATCTTTTCAATAGCCATCGTTCCTGTCTATCTTTAGTCAGAGATGAACTAAAAAAAAAAAATTACACCAATTTTCATTCAAAAATTAAAGCTGCGCGTTATATGCCATTCGATTTCTTCTTATCCCCCTGTAACGAGAACACAGTGGCGTAGCCAGGAATTTTAATTGGGGGGGGGGGGGGCCCAAACTTCATCGTCCGAACCGCAAAGAAAACGCTACAAGAAATTATCTCTTACCATAATGCCTCATTCAGAAGCGGATCCAGAAAATCTTGGTGGGGGGGATAAAATTTTGAATTACGTTGAATGTTCACTAAATACAACAGGGGTGGCCAACCTGTGGCGCATGCGCCATACGTGGCGCATTGGCTACTTCAAAGTGGCGCATTGCACCTTTTTGATGACAAGCCACTTCTACTCACTAATTTTTTTTTTATATTTGCCCTTCACCGATATTTTTCAGTGGAAAACAGAACATCTGAGGGCGTGAAAACCTTTTTTTTTTATTTTTTGCTCTCCATCGACATTGTTAGTGGAAAACAGGACGTCTGAGGGCATTGGCGCTCATAGGGGAGCCATGGTACCATGCCCCCCCGTTTGGCCCTGTAATAAAGCGCTAAAACCTAACTTTCAGTCTATAATTTCTCAAACTAATAATGGTTGTAGCCTCCTTTCACTTATTTTAGCCAAGCTTCTGCTTTTAGACATAAGGTGCGAAAATATTTTTGCATTGTCCGTAGTAACTGCACTCACAGCACACCCTTTTTCGATAAAAAAAGTGTCCCAAATTGAGTGTTTTTTTATATGAAAACCGTAAAAATCCGTTGGGGGCTGGGGGTTTCACCCCCAGACCCCCGGTTGTGGCCCCCTCTGCCAAATCCTGAGTGCGCTTCTGTCTGAGGACGAGAAATGAACACCTTTTTTGGCTCTTCACCGATATTGCACGCCCTTGTTTTAAAAAACTGAAAAGAAATGGATGCTTGATGTGGCGCATCTAAATTAAGGGTGAAAAATATTGGCGCATGGAATCAAAAGGTTGGCCACCCCTGAAATACAAAGACGTTAGACCCAAAAAAGGTGTGAATAAGCCCTTTAAAAAATGTTTTCACATCTGCGGCGTATTCAAAAATTTTTCCAGGAAGGGGATACCACATTTATGACATATTTTCAAGCGTAGTTTTTTCCGGCAGAATTATTTTGAAGCATATTGAGAATATAAAAGGCTCTAAGGGGGTCCGGGGGCATGCTCCCCCGGAAAATTTTTGAAAATTTACGTATTGTAATGGCCATTTTAATAGTTGTTTAACGGTTTTCAGGCGAATGTTGTTTAAATTTTTTGCCCCTAATTCTGAGTGTTTCACCAAGCATGATGCATTTTGTTCGTACGTTTTCGATCATGTGTGCTTAGGGCGTAGCCTATGGCTTATTGTTATCGAAAAGGCTCGAAATTATGGAAAAATTATATTCATCAAAAACGCGTTTAAAAATAGCTGGTGGGGGGATGCATCCCCCACAGACACTTGATTTTATGCGGAAAATTGGACATCTGCGGACGTGATAACTTTTTTTGTTCTTCACTAGATTTTGGGCGGAAAAAAATATGGTAACCCTTCGCACTTTTATCTGCCCCAGACCCCGCGCAGAGGCGTAGCGTCGGGGGGGCAGTGGGGTACATATGTCCCCGGGCGCCAAGGTACAGGAGCGCCAAAATGGGGCGTGCAAAAATTTCACAACAAGGGTAAAAAGCCGGTCACAAGCAAGATTGCACCGGCGGCAGACATCGTCTGATGGTAGTAGACTGGTACGCACCGTAGGGGAAGGTGGGGCAAAACGGGACACGGGGCAAAACGACAGTGGCGTAGCGAGGGGGCAAGAGGGAGCACGCGCCCGGGGTCGCACCACCTAGGGACGTACCAAGAAGTTCTTTTATACTCTTTTTTTGACGTATTCACACAGATTTTAAAAACTACTGCGTGGATTACTGTATTGTAATGTATGCTGTTCGCAAAGGATTCAAATCACGCCTTACCTCCGACCACAAATCACGCACTAAAGGGGCGCACAAAACAGTGATTTTATACACTTCAGTTTCGACGTAATCTTTTAAACTTTGAAACAATCAATTTATTGCAATGCATCTGACACCTGCATATGCTTTTGGCAGAGAAGTGAAATCAATCTTTACACCCGATCACAAATCGCCCCTCTGTTATGACATCACAAAGAGGTTTGAAACTGCGCGTACATAGTTATTCGACTTCGCAGCAATTAAACAGAAGGAAATAGAACTCCACTAGAAGAAAAGTAAAGAAGCGATAGGTATCTACAGTATTAGATTTTCATTATTTTAGCGTTGTTGGTAAGTTGCTAAAGATTGTTGGTAAGTCGATTAAGATACGCGTATATAGTCGCTCGCTGTAATACTGTGCTAAACCTATACCACAGTGATCCTAAACTTTTTTAACCAATAGGCCGTTTCTGATAATACAGCGGACAAGTGCCGATCGAAACATTAACGAAACTGAACCTTTGCCTCAATGGCCTTTTCTGGGTGTTTTCTTTTGTAGTTTGTATTGTTTTGCTTCCGTGATTGGTGTGTAGACTGTGATTTCCAATGCGGATATTTTGAATATTTGACAGCAATCACAGAATGAGAAAATAGGAAAAAATCTGGCAATTTAGGGGTTGCGAAGCACAGCCCCGTTGCTGCTGCTGAGATAATTTAGTTACAAATGTGAAAGAATTGCAGTATCGTAGGATAAAATTGCAGCTGAGCGCTTGATTGCCCTATATGAAATGCAATTCCATTTTCTGGATAGCCTTTTTTTCAGATCGACGGTCAAACTTCTTGCTGAGATTTTGAGCAAAAAAGTTTTGCAGTTTGATGTGGGCAGCTTTCTCCAGTGTGGGCCCCTTGCCGACCGTTGGGATGTTGTCTCCAAAAAAGAAAAGAAAGGTCTTCACCCACAATTCTCGGCCCTTAAATGGAATCTTGGTTCCCTTGACGGCTTAGTGGTCTCCGAAAAAAAAAGGTCTTTACCCGAAATTCGGTGACCTCAAAAGGTAACCGGGGACCCTTGACGGCTATGTGACCTCTCCAAAAATAACAAAAAGGTCTTCAACCATAATTCGGGGCCTCCAAATGGAATCCGGGGCTCTTCGACAGCTAAGGGAATCTCTCACCTCACTACTTTGGGACCTCTATGATGGGCCCCTAAAATGCTCTTTCATGGACTCCTACACACCCATGGGTCCGGGGCAGATTGCTCCCTGTAATCCCCAGCCCCCTCTTTTAAGCCCTAGATGAGGGCGGTCTTGTAGTGTGTCTTTTGTATCCTTGACATTCAGTTGGGACGATCTATTCTACAGTATTAAAGCAAAAAATGTAATTTTGGCAAAAACTGCCAATTTCGTTCTGCATCTCTCTCCACAATGTCTTCTGATTGTAGGCCTACTAAAGGGATTGCATGTGATAATTTTTCATCGGCCCGCCTCTGGCTCAGAAAAATTGCCACACCGTTAAATAAAATATCTCTAATTTCTAAAAACAGATAAGCGTTTTTAGAGTTTGCATTGTTAGCCATTTAACTGGAAGGAAGATTATGCCAAAAAAAGAGAGTGGAGCTCAGGGTCGAAAACGGCGAGCCCAATTTGAAGCGTTTTTGAATGAATCTAGAAAATTTATGAAAAAAAATTTTAAAAGTAGTGGCTATGCAAAAAGACAATCGGCCGATATACGAAGACAAGACGAATCTGCTGGTACAGATAATCATAGAATTGTATAACACAGGGGGCGCAAAATTTTTGTTTGCCCCGGGGCGCAGGATACCCTTGCTGCGCCACTGGCCCCGCGGTTTCTTAATACGTCCCTGGGCCGGATCGAAGATAAACATCCTTCTCACTGACAGATACATGACAGCTCTCCAGCTATGATTATGGAACCATAGAGCAGGACAGCGCTTTTTCAGGCTATTTGCCCTCATCACCCACTCTTTGGGAAAGGTTCATTCATCCTTCAAAATAATTTGACCTTAAGCGAGTCAATTATCCCTCAAGGACAAACATTCTAGGATAAACAAATCTTGAATGACGGTTGTTTTTGCCACAAAACTTGTTCATCGAAGTTTATTTGACTTTTACAAGTGAAAGCCAACCTCATACGCCACCTCAAATCAAACCAAAAAGCTTACGAAGATCATGGATTAATTCAAAGATACTTAAACTTTCAAGAAGCAGCAGAAAAAATACCGAAAACTGGAGTTTTTAAAAAATCTAAATGGAGTTTTTACTTCAGACCATTTAGCTTTGCGGATTTGCGGCAAATTTCAGTTTTTTACCGCAATTCCGCAAACGTTTGCGGTAGAAAATCAATTTTGCAAATCCGCAAAAATAAATGGAAGTCCGCAATTTTCGGATTTGCGGTTTAGCGGACTGATTTGCGGAAGTGCCCAGCTCTGGCTGTGACCACAGGTGTGGCTGCTGTGACGATGCACGTTGAAAATACCGGTATATGTTTTAACTTTCACCTTCTTACAAATTAATGTAAAATAAGCGGCAACTCTGAAATTTAAGATTAATTAAATTTTCACCACTATAATTCTGGCAGAATAAACGAGAGAATCGAAAAAAAAGAAAAAAAGCGTGTCGTGTGCAAAACTAACGAGCGGCAAGCGCAAACGTGCCGTATGCAAAATTAAAAAACGGCAAGCGCTTCCTGTCTATTAATAACTGTCTGAAATTGAACCGCAATACAGGCTCAATTAAGCATGCACAAGCGGCAAGCGCATCCAGTCTAAAAATAACTGTCTGAACTTGAACCGCAATACAAGCTCATTAAAGCGATTAAGCATGCACGCTACTAAAAATAAGATGAAACGTGTAAAATGAATAATACTGCTACAAATTCCCCAACGAAATCAACATTTCCGAAAAAAATCATCCTGAAAAACATGAAATTACTTTCTACCTCATGTATTGTTAAATCTGGAGCAATATACCTTTCACATGAATATTGTCAAGTTGATGGCAAAACAACACAAACATCATCAGAACGATTTTGAACTTGACTGAAAAATCGAAAAAAAATAAGGTTTTTTTCGATTTTTCAGTCAAGTTCAAAGTCGTTCTGATAGTGTTTGTGTTGTTTTGCCATCAACTTGACAATGATCATGTGAAAAGTAATTTCATACTCTTTGCAATGACGATTGAAAGTTCGTAAGTTTTTTGTCGGAAAACGTCGCAATATTACTTTGATTGGACCCCGGTTTTTGACGTTTCAGCAAAAATCACAAATTTTTTTTTTGGTGTTTCGGCCAAGTTCAAAGTCGTTGTGATGGTGTTTGTAGCAGTTTGCCACACACTTGACAATGATCATGTGAAAGGTAATTTCATACTCCTTGCAATGAGTATTAAAGTAATGGCAATATTGTGGGGGAAAACGTCGCAAAAGTACTTTGATGGGACCCACCCCAACTTTTGCCGTTTTAGCAAAAAAACTGTATTTTTTTTTCGTTTTTCGGTCATGTTCAAAATCGTTCTGATGGTGTTTGTGTTGTTTTGCCATCAACTTGACAATATTCATGTGAAAGGTAATTTCATACTCTTTGCAATGATGATTGAAAGTTCGTAAGTTTTTTGTCGGAAAACGTCACTAAAGTGCTTTGATTGGACCCCAACTTTTGCCGTTTTAGCAAAAAAACATTATTTTTTTTCGATTTTTCAGTCAAGTTCAAAGTCGTTCTGATGGTGTTTGTGTTGTTTTGCCATCAACTTGACAATGATCATGTGAAAGGTAATTTCATACTCTTTGCAATGATGATTGAAAGTTCGTAAGTTTTTTGTCGGAAAACGTCGCAATATTATTTTGATTGGACCCCGGTTTTTGACGTTTCAGCAAAAATCACAAAAACTTTTTTTGGTGTTTCGGCCAAGTTCAAAGTCGTTGTGATGGTGTTTGTAGCAGTTTGCCACACACTTGACAGTGATCATGTGAAAGGTAATTTCATACTGTTTGCAATGAGTATTAAAGTAATGGCAATATTGTGGAGGAAAACGTCGCAAAAGTACTTTGATTGGACTTCAACTTTTGCCGTTTTAGCAAAAAAACTATATTTTTTTTTCGTTTTTCGGTCGTATTCAAAATCGTTCTGATGGTGTTTGTGTTGTTTTGCCATCAACTTGACAATATTCATGTGAAAGGTAATTTCATACTCTTTGCAATGATGATTGAAAGTTTGTGAGTTTTTGTCGGAAAACGTCACAAAAATATTTTGTTTGGACCCCAACTTTTGCCGTTTTAGCAAAAAACATTATTTTTTTTCGATTTTTCAGTCAAGTTCAAAGTCGTTCTGATGGTGTTTGTGTTGTTTTGCCATCAATTTGACAATGATCATGTAAAAGGTAATTTCATACTCTTTGCAATGATGATTGAAAGTTCGTAAGTTTTTTGTCGGAAAACGTCGCAATATTATTTTGATTGGACCCCGGTTTTTGACGTTTCAGCAAAAATCACAAAAATTTTTTTTGGTGTTTCGGCCAAGTTCTAAGTCGTTCTGATGGTGTTTGTAGCAGTTTGCCACACACTTGACAATGATCATGTGAAAGGTAATTTCATACTGTTTGCAATGAGTATTAAAGTAATGGTAATTTCGTGGGGGAAAACGTCGCAAAAGTACTTTGATGGGACCCACCCCAACTTTTGCCGTTTTAGCAAAAAAACTATATTTTTTTTTCGTTTTTCGGTCGTATTCAAAATCGTTCTGATGGTGTTTGTGTTGTTTTGCCATCAACTTGACAATATTCATGTGAAAGGTAATTTCATACTCTTTGCAATGATGATTGAAAGTTCGTAAGTTTTTTGTCGGAAAACGTCACAAAAGTACTTTGTTTGGACCCCAACTTTTGCCGTTTTAGCAAAAAACATTATTTTTTTTCGATTTTTCAGTCAAGTTCAAAATCGTTCTGATGGTGTTTGTGTTGTTTTGCCATCAACTTGACAACATTCATGTGAAAGGTAATTTGCTCTAGATTTAACAATACATGAGGTAAAAAGTAATTTCATGTTTTTCAGGATGATTTTTTGGAAATGTTGATTTCGTTGGGGAATATGTAACAGCAGGGGCGGCTCGTCTAAGGGGACTGCGGGACTGCAGCCCCCCCAAAATATTCCAACTGTAATTTATTTTTGCACAAAATTAATAATTATTATTGATCACGATAGTACCGAGCTGAAAATTCGAAGAAATTTGGCAGCACAGCAAAAGCAGCGAGTGCCAAGTCCATAAATGCCGTAACGAGCGGGACTGCAAATTCGCAGTCTTCACATGTTACAATAATGCTTTTATGACATCGAAGTGAGAATAGAAAAAAGGTAGTTTTTCGCTTCACTTACCTTGGTTCTTTTTTTGAAAAAGAAAACGTCAGCTAGGCCGAAATTTCTGCAGTCCCTCGCGCGAAACTCAGTCGCATGTTACATGCGCAAGGTTATGCTATGAACAAGCCAGACTCGTTGCGTTGATTTGTGAATAAACTTACCGTAGTAGCATGTCAATTTCCTATTCTGTGAAGCGTCTTCAGGATATAAAATTCAGTACACTAACTTTACAAGAAAAACTATCTATCAAGCAAGCTGGAAGGCCTACTCCAAATTTGAAAATTACCCAAACTGCCAAAAGTCGAGGTAAGACATACACCAGGCAGTTTAACGCTAATATTTATCAACGGTGTGAGTGGATATGTGGATGTGAATACTCAAACGCATTGTTTTGTTTTCCGTGCCTCTTATTTGCATTTCATGATGGCGACACTGCCTGGACCGAAATAGAACAAACGGATTTAAAGAAAATACCAGAAAAAATTAAAAAGCACAATGAGTCTTCTCGGCATATTAACTGCGCCATCGATTTATCTCATCTTGGGCGGGCCAATATTGCAGCAGCTTTAGACACTGGGCATGCCTTATCTGTAGCTCGTCATAATGAGAGTGTTAAAAAAAACCGTGCTGTTTTATCGAAAATTATCAATTGTATAAAATTTTGCGGTAATTTTGAGTTGCCGTTAAGGGGGCATGACGAGCATAATGACTCACTTAACCCCGGAGTTTTTTGAGGATTGCTAGACTTCACGTCCAGTTTGGATACAAGCTTTAAATCGCATTTGGAATAAGCGGCAGTTTTTAAAGGTTCATCCAAAACGATACAGAACGAACTTTTGGAGTCAATTTTAGAAATTTGTAAACAAGCAATTAAAGATGAAATAAGTAAATCTACAAACCTTGCCGTTATGTGTGATGAAACAACTGATATCTTTGACAAAAGCCAAATGGTAATTGTATTTAGGTACGAAAAAAATGGTGAACCGGTTGAAAGGTTTTGGGGCTTCTTTCAGCCCACCAGCCTGACAGCACAATCATTGGCGAGTATCTTATTAGAAGAACTGCAGGGTTTAGTGGGGCATGATTCAGATAAGCTTATTGCTCAAACGTATGATGGCGCTGCCGCACTGAGCGGTATTCGAAATGGCGTACAGGCACTAATTAAAGCCGTATATCCAAAGGCTCATTTTATTCATTGTTATGCTCACCAATTAAATTTAATTCTCCAAAAAGCTACATCTGCAAATTCTAAAGTGAGAATATTTTTCAATAGTTTGTCCGGTATTCCTCCATTTTTTTCAAAATCTCCGCAAAGAATGGCTGCTTTGGAGCAAATTGCTGGACGTAGGATACCGTCATCGCCCAGTACTAGGTGGAATTTTCAGAGTCGCACTGTGAACGCGGTGAAAGAAATGAGAGAAGCTATAATTGCATGTTGTGATAACTTATCACACAATCCCAGCACACGGGCTTCGTGGCTTTGGGTATCAAACATACTATAGAAAGTCCAGATTTTGAGTTTTGGTTGAATTTTTTTTCAAAGATTGTGCCTCATGTTGATCTGCTATATGGCCTGATGCAGTCACGTTCAATAGATTCTGCATTTGCGAATACAGCCATTGCTAATTTCAACACATCAATCGAAAAAATTCGAAATGAGATTAGCAACTCCAGTTCTACGTCAGACTCCGAGGCTAACCAACCAAGGCGTAAACGTAGGTGCTCAAATTATGTTCCAGATGCCATACAAGTGTGTGACAGCATTACCGCGCAATGCAGTGAACGCTTTCGATTTAAAGGTCATCTTGCAGCTGGTCAGTTGCTTTCGAAGGATAATTTGCCATCTTTTGAAAAAGATTTTCCTGACAAAATATTAGAGGAAGTCGTAACAGCGTATTCTGAACTGAATAAAGGTAAGCTGAAAACCAAACTGTCTGTGTTTTACAAAAGAAATGATATGTGGACGTATTCAACTGCAGTTGCATTAGGCAAAACTATTGCTCGAGACAACTTGCACGAAGTTTTCTCTGAAATTTTAAAGTTGCTTAAAATTCTTGTTGTTACTCCGATGACAACAGCTGAACCAGAGCGCTGCTTTTCCACCCTGAAAAGAATTAAAACCTTTCTGAGATCCACAATGAAGAACGAAAGACTATCCGCATTGTGCATGCTTTCAGTGGAAAAAAGCATGATTGCTGGCATTGCGGACTTCAACGAAAAAGTTATCGACCATTTTGCAAGCGCAAAGAATCGTAGGGTGGCATTCGTTTATAAGTAAATATTGCTAGAGATGGTCAAACTCAAACAATACGTCTGGTCACTCCATTTTTTAATCGTTTTTGCATAGAGAGAAACTAAAGTAACGTAATCGCATTAACATACTAAGGTATCAAGTGCTTCATGACAAAACCTGCGAAAATTATGTGATTATTTTTCTTGGGAAACGTTTCCACATTGCATATTGATTGTGTGAATGACTTTTGGCTCTTTTTAAATTCTTTCTTTACATAAGTTAAATATAAGCCTGGTCTGCGATGCTATTTTTTCAGTCCCTACTACAAGTTTGCCACTTCCGAGTTCTTCCGGCTACAAAGCAAAGCAGTAAGCCACTGTTCATAAAAGTTCTGCTGTATAAACCACAAACAATCAGCTTTAACTTTTGTACAATGTCTTTATTGCTTCACTTTTTCTTACTTTTTATTTTGTAGTTAGTAACATTACCTATTTCCGCAATAATGCCATAACTACGGCAGTGCCAATAAAGTTGTTTTTAGTGTTTATTTGATTGTATCTTGATTTTTCAGTTTTGTACATATGAAAATTGAAGAGCATAACTTTTCAACAAAACTCACGGTCGTATAGGACTAAGTTAGCTCCTTTTTGAAATAAATAGCAATGTCTGACGGTATGGCGTAAATCTTTGTTTATCTTTGCATGCCGAGACACTGCGATAGATTAAAAACTTTGTTGCTTTTTCGTTTTATTCGCATAATTTTCTTGCATTATGCCACGATTGCCACCTCCCACCTGTGTTTTGCATTTGCGTACTATATTCTTCTTTACAAGTATTTATTTCATTCTTGTGATTTTTACCATAGTACGAAATTGGCTGTATTAACATGGTCGTGTTTTTTTTAGTTTAAATATTAATGTAGGCCAACACTATGCCACTTCTAGTTCCTTCAAGCCACAATAAATCGTAAAAGTTTTAACTAGTAATACGATTAGACTCCCAAGAAAAGTAAGAGTAAGCTACCAACCTTCAGGAAAACTGCAGCCCCCCCATTAAAAATGTGCACGAGCCGCCACTGTGTAACAGTATTACTATTTTTGGACGTTTCATCTTATTTTTAGTAGCGTGCATGCTTAATCGCTTTAATGAGCCTGTATTGCGGTTCAAGTTCAGACAGTTATTTTTAGACTGGATGCGCTTGCCGCTTGTGCATGCTTAATTGAGCCTGTATTGCGGTTCAATTTCAGACAGTTATTAATAGACAGGAAGCGCTTGCCGTTTTTTAATTTTGCATACGGCACGTTTGCGCTTGCCGCTCGTTAGTTTTGCACACGACACGCTTTTTTTCTTTTTTTTCGATTCTCTCGTTTATTCTGCCAGAATTATAGCGTGGTAAATTTTCTGCAGTCCGGCTGATGAGCAGGATCCAAATGTTTGCGGTGTTTAGTAGGACCCAGTAGAAAGTACAACTTTAGTTGTAATAATTTTGCAGTTAAATTCAAATTTTGTGCCAACACTGACCAAATTTCGTCTTCTTTATTTGTATTATCGGTACTAAATTTTGGAATAGTCTACCTCATTATTTAATTTCTGTGCCCAATATTCACTCTTCTCTGATTGTTATATTTAGAACGTGTTTAAAAACTTTAACCTCTCTTCTATTGCTCCTCTTACTTTTTGAATATTTTTTTTATTATACACTCAGCACTAGTATACCGAACCTGCGCCCAGTTACCTTTAAATTCTTATTATGTTTTGCTACTCTGTGCTGTTAATATGCAAGTTATTTATATATTCTAGGAAGTGTCTAGCAGTCTAGAGCATGGGCAAACCTTTTATAGAAACAGGCATGCAGTCCAGTGCTACAGCATTTTGATGTTTGAAAACTGGACCGGTGCTCTAGCTGGACACTGTCTTTATTTTGATGTTGTGTTACCAATATTTTACTCATGTGTTAGTAATAATAGATAATACTGGTAGCAAGTAATTTGTAAACCTCTTAAGGAGAGATGACACATCAACACCTAACTAAGGGGCACTGAAAAGCAAAAATCAACAGAAAAGAAAAATTCCTTAATTGAATCAAGAAGAGCAACCGATATTAGTGAGGTACCGGTATAAAATACAGATTAGATACAGAAAACACGAGACATATACGAACAATCAGATATCTGGTATATCAGAAAATGCTAATTCGAAGTAGTATGGTCTTAATTTACTTTTAAACTGTGCAATACTGTCAGCTTCTCTAATACTTTATGGTAAACTGTTCCGGACAGTGGCAGAAGAGTATGCATGAAAAGGCTGATTTATATTTAACATAATTTGGTTCAAGCGTTCTTTCAATCAGGAAGCTATTGCAATTGTTCCTAAAATGATACATACTAGACGGTTTTTGTTTCGTAGTATAACCAATTGCTAAAGGTATTTAGGAGCACAATTCTTTAAGCATTTGAAAACTAATAGGGCAAATTTAATTTTAACTCTGAAATTAGTGTGTTTTGGCTTATGACCTAGCACTAGCACCATTGTGTTGTGTCTTAAATTAGATTAAAATCAAGGTAAAGTATTAATGATAACAGAGTCTACCAATATCGGTACCTTTCAATAATAATAATAATAATATTATCAGTAATGTACTGCAAATGCAAATGAACAGATATAGCAAAAAAAACTGTTTGAGCTGGACTATTTCAGCTTGTTTCATTGGCATCAGCAAATTCATAATTGGCAGCTCTTAAACTGTAAATGTTTTTGTAAAACCAAATTGTCAAGATCAAAATGAAAACCATAATGATTAAACTGTCATCACGTACAAACAGAGTTCAGTTGTGCTCGCTAGCAAGTACTGGTAGTCTCTTACCTGACTACCATTAGGTACTGCATGGGTACAGTAGGCTAACCTCAAAATGTGTACCTGCTACCAATGATACCGAAGCAAAAAACAAAAAGATCATTAGCCTAGAACAGTAGAATGGTGCAAAATGACTACTGATCACAATCTACTAAACTGGTTGCTAATTCACAAAATTAATGGTAGGTACAGCAACAGCTACATCAGTGTAGGGAAGGACAAACGCTTTATTCCAAAACAGATAAGATCCAGACTTCAATCTAATGCAAAGACAAGTATAGTCTAGCAAAAGCTTTGCCATGGCATGTCATTTCTGCAAAGTCATATTAGACAGGTCAATATCGTGGTAAATTTTGAAGGGCCTTGCCTAAAGGAACTAGCTTCGGAACCTAATCAATGAGTCCTGTTGCTTTTGCTTTTTTTACCAAATTTCTGCAGACACTATCCACACTGCGTACCATACTGTATGTAAATGTGTTCTTTTTACCTTCGGTTGACATAACAATTTGCTAAATCACTTAAAGCCTGTACAGTGCAAAAGCAACAGGACTCATTAATCAGCCTATGCACCACTATGCTGTCTGCAATTTTCTGCGCATGGAGCTGCTAAAAGTTGAAATGTTTCAACTTAATATTTTTTCCCTCAGAGGCCATCTTTTTTCTGTGTGTAAAAAATAGTAAGAAATTTTGCTGGCAATGGGAACAAGTCCTATCGTGGAAAAATCATTTTGCTTTCCATTTTCTACGCCAGTGGGAAATCCACATATGACAGCACGAGTTAGGCAATTGGCCTGATTGCTTGCCGTAAATTATGTCACTAGGTCTAGATTGTCTACTGGTGTATATATCAGTATATACACCCTGTATGAATGCGTTTAGTTTTACATAAATGTTTATCTTCTTGTTCTGAGCAGACACATTGTGCTGTTCTATGTTGTCAAATGCTTCTTGAATACAGTTTTAACAGATTTTTCTAAAAGTTAGTATACCATTATCTTATTTTGGAATATAAGATTTTGTATAATGTTGAGTTAAAAGTGGTCATGCCTGGAAGAAGAAATATTACTCGATCTGTTGCATTGAGATCTCGTCCTTCTTTGGCAACACGTTCGATTGGACATGATTATTCTCATCCTCCATATCTTGATAACCAGCCATTAAACAGTTTGGATGCTAATTCTTTTTCATCAATAACAGATGTCCCAAAGCTTTCATCAATGAGTGGCATTGCTTTTGAAACTTTCTTTCTGTTCTACTTGCTCATGGCTATGTTAGCCCAGTACTTGTACATATTTAAAACTGTTTGGTGGTATCCTAGTACGTTGCCTCCTAGCACAACCACTGTAAATTTTCATTTGATTGACCAGAATTTAACAACATTTTTAGTTTTTATATTTTCTCAAAGGTTTTTGTGGACATTATTGTGGGACTACTTGAAACCTTCTCCGGATAACCTCTTGTATACTGTGATTTGGACCAGTTCATGTTTTGCTGTTTTTGCTGTCTGGCTGCTTGAAATGTTTGGTTATGCTTGGGTATTGCTTGAGCATATCAAGTTTTACAAATTGCTGTTTTTGCTATGCCCTTTATTGTGGTGGATTCCATACAATATATTTATCAATCAAAATCGCTTAAAAGCATTTGCTGGTATGTTTCAAAAGAAAAGTACGAAGCCTCGTTTTCAGCCAAATGCTTCAAAAATAGCAAATATGTTTATCAATAATCGTGAAGTAAAAAAAGATATAAATCCGGGACAAGTCCGAGATGAAGTTCAAGAATTGTGCGAAGATTTTAATGCTCGTTTAGCTGAAATAATGTTTTATTCTCTCACTTACTCCTATTACGCAGGTCTTGTTCCAATGTACTTCACAAAATCATATCACTCATACAATTTACGATGGTGCGTACAGCACACAATACTCCTTCTGGCTAACAGTTTTCTAATGCTTTCTTCATATCTTCTTCCTTCCCAGTATTTACAGACATTAAGTAAATCTGCGATGTTGCTGGGTGGCTACAAGCAAGTTGATAGTCCTGAACTTCCAAGTTCAACAGTGCAAGATTGGTCTTTATCTACTGTATTTCCTTTTGGTTCATATGTGAAATATAAGGGCAAAACGTACGAAGCTTGTGGTAAGCATAACACTGCAATTCCAGACGATAGAACTCATGCAAAATTTTATATTTTATTTTATAAACCTTTGCGGATGCTCAACTGGCAGCTTGTTTGCCTTTTGTCAGTTATTGTTTTTCAAATTTACGTTATTGTATGGTCCAGTGATTGGGACCATGTCATAGCACCAGCAATTTTGCAGTTTTTTAGTTATTACATATTGCGTATTGTTTTAAGGGATCGTCTTGTATTGAGTACTTTTTTTAGCCTAAGTGAAGAACTATGACAGAACCAAATTCTTGATTTTTTCTAGAGAGCAAATGCTATTCAGGATAGTTCATTTGATGTTCTCTTCGATTTTCACGGATGTACTTTTTGTTGCTTATAACCTATTATAACCAGATAGAACAGAATTTGTCCGTAAGCAACTAGATTCGAAAAAAAGTAATTTTGATGCCATTGTCATGACTTCGCTAACTTCACCTTATTTCAGTCATAATTACATCAAAAGTTACTAATTGAAATGGTTAGGGTGCTAGGGTGTAAAAATCACGGTTTGTTTATTTTGATGTTGTCAGAAAATAAAAAGTGGTGTGCTACAGAACGTTGAGTTGCTGAAATGGTTTTGTAATACTATCATCTCAAGGAGAAATTTTGTCTGTGCTGCGACAAAATTGTTTGTTACGAACCAAATTTAATAGTCAAGAAAACATTTTCTACACTTAGCTTGACACAAGTGTTTGCCAAAAATGTGAGTACAATTGTGGTGTACAATTTCTTCTTGCAAAAGTTAACTTAAACAGTTGTCACTTCAATAGCGAAGCTTTTTCATTTTTCGCCAAGAAAGTAACCGAAGCCATGTGCTATTTACGTAGCTTACGCACAAATCGAGTTTTGCGGTTTGAAATGTTAGTTTTTGTACGTGAGCAGTTTACTGAGCATTTGTTAAGGGGATATGAGGCGGTATGCTGCTCAAATTTTGTGCACTTAACGCAATGCATTAACTTAATGAACAAACAAAGTTAACGTATTGCGTTAAGTGCAACAAAAGTTGAGCAGTATACCGCCCATGGTCTTCGTAAAGCATTTCAGCTAAGTTTGCCGCAACGTAGCGTTGAAGGAATGGAGTCAAAAACCGTGCAATCATGTCCGTCGTTTTGACGATGTTCTATAATGTTATGCCACTGCAGTATCTATGCATAATTATGCTGTTACCCCAGCAGTTCCTGGCTCTATGTGACGTTTGAACCTTCAGTTGTCAATGCGGACCGCTACAAAACGGAACGTGCAAGATTATGCAAATTCCTTTTGCTGTGAACACTGTCATTATTTATTTACAGTATTACTGCCACGGTTCAAATGTCTTAGATAGAAAACAGTCTGTTAATTAATAGCTGAAAGTGCTCTTGGCATGGGCAGTGCGGCGGTTTAATTGTTTTCGCGTGTTCACTTTAATCTATTAGGAGTGACTCAGTTTCAATTAAATTTTCACGTATATTTGGATTTTATGTTGAACATCCTGCCACTGTATTGTCTTTGTGTCGTTTATTATAATTGGACATAAAGAAAAAGGTTGTTGCATTAACTTTTCGACTGATGTTGTGTTGGTAGCTTGGTGATAACCCTGACATTATTTTGTTTCGATACTCAGTTTTTGAATAAAAAAGATTTTTGTAGGTCTTGTGATATAATAGCTTGCTACTTGGCTTGGCAAAAACCTCCTTAATTGATTGCTCCATGCTCATATGTTTTTTAATGAGAGCAGCTAGTTGCTACGGTTGCGCAGAGACGTTGCACTTGCTTTTGGTTTCCGGCCTTTTGTACACGTTTTGCTTTCTGTGACAGCTCGTAACAAACAATGGCGTATTTAGACGCGGAGGTATTGCGCCATGCCCCTCCTTTTTTATTTTGCTTAGTGTCTAAAATATGCCACCACCAGACCCTTGAAGTTTTTGTAGTTGATTCTTCCCTCCTCCACTTTAAGGTTTCTTGCTCGTACGCCACTGGTAGCTAAGTATGAAGAGCGTATTTTTAGAACTCTTTTATGTGAGCGTTTGTAGAGGTATGCCTAGTGTCGATGTCTTTTGTACACTGGAAAGAAACAAACTTAAAGGCACACTTTTTTACTGAAACAAAAACAGTGCTCATTTTGCGATAACTTATGGTTAGCATGAGAAGCACCACGTTTCTAGGCCTTATTCACATTAAACGTTGTTTGTCCACGTAACTTTGCTTGCGGCTTGAAAAACGCAACAGAGGATGATAGAAATCATAACATTTTTAACTCTAGCTTTTCTTCCTCGACAACGTCTGGTTTTTTCAACGGCCTCTTTTTGCGACGAGAGCACAATCTGCATACAAAGAGAGTGCGTAATAAAAAAGGGCTTTTACAATTAATATTACAAAGCAGAAAACTAGTTCGTTGCACAACTGAAGAGACTAAATTCATATAAAGAACAAAGGCATTGTTTTCCCTTTTTCGAAACAGTAAACCTACAATAGGTCAAAGTACTGGTCGTAATTCATGCCCGCAACTAGAAGCAAATACTTAGGGGGGCGAAAAATATGTTAGGGGGGCCAAATTACCTATACCGGTATCATGTATTGGAGTAACCAATTTTTTGTAGGGGGGGCGAAATTTTTTTCAGGGGGGGCTCAGCCCCTGGTTGCGGCCCAGTCGTAATTACATGCCGTAGTGCAAAAAGCCCAAGCACATATGGGAGCTAACTGTTAAGTGCGAAAAGAGAAAAAAGTGGTCCACAATCCACATGTTCCTTGATCAAAAGAATGAATTAATGAGCCTATGATTGAGGGAAAGCGAATGGAGCCAACTGCATAAGTCCGGTCCCACTAAACACCGCAAAGAAGCTACAAAGGACTTACTATAAACACCGCAAAGTACGTTTGTCCTTTATACGGGTATATCACCTTTACACCACAAAAGTTTTTTGTGCATTTGTCTGAGGAGGGACGCCTTTGTATTAGCGGAGAGTGACTTTTTCTCTTTTCACACGATTCAAATGCAAAAAGTGTTCAATTTAAAAACTGAACCCAGACGCAACGTCATAACACATGCAATCACACTAGTTGCTCCATGGTTGTAGCAATGAGGTTGTCGAAAGTTTGGCGGTCGATGTACTGGCATTTTAAAGTTGTAGGTCAAATTTACTTATTGGAATGGAGTTAATGTTGACAGTATAGCCAAATTAAAAAGCAATTTTCTAGCAGAAATTATATTGCAAAATTGAAAATAGTACCACGATTGTAATAATATCAATCTGGTTTCGGTAGTTGCTTGCCACATAGGCTATGCCAAAGTTAGGCGATCGATGTAGGCCTATACTTTTAAAAGTTGTAGTCAGATTTGTTGAGAGGAGTGGAACTGAATTAAAGATGGATTTACACAGAATCGTAAGTGCATTTTACGGCCGTAATACGTCAAAAAGTATAGGACTCTGTTCTCGAGACGGCACGGGCTGACTTTTTTGCAACCCGGACCGCCCATAGCCCAGAACCTCTTGCCCAGTAGGGGTAACCGACCCGGAAACTCATCCCAAAAACAAAGCCCGGCCCCACCCAAAAAGCCCATTCTTTTATGAACTTTCAACCACATTTAACAATAAAATAAAATTCGAAAGGGATTATAAAAATTGGCAGCGGCTCGTTAGCGGCCCAGTTAAAAACAAAAGTTAGAACTAGGCCATTAGCGGACCACTAAAAAGACCACCTAACGGCTCGTTAGCTGGTCTCTTAGCGGACCATGCCATCTCCACTCTGTTCTACTGTAAAATTTACCGCCGCAAACGGACAAAAACGGTTTTTGTGTAAAGTAAATCCACCTTAAGCGTTGACGCTATAATTAAAAGTCATTTTCTGGCAGAAATTATGACGGAAAACTGGAAATAGTAGGCTATACTACAGCTAGTGGCGAAGCCATGGGGGGGGGAGATTGAGGGTAACAACCTCCCCCATTGAGCCTCAAATGACGTAGTGCATACTTCTTTTTCTGATATTTCTTTACAAAGTGCTAGATACTTGGTCATTGATAATCTGGGTTTGTAACTGTCATAATAACGAGAATTAGGCTACGTAGCGTTGTTTCCTGAATCTTGTTCTTTGCCGTTATGCTTATGACGCAATTTTATTAGCGGGACAGTGCCGCTTTTGTACACAAAAGACGCAACTGTCCTCGGCCCGTCAGACCTTCCGTAGAAAAAAGGCTAAACGATTTCAAGGAAAAATGATCTACGTACTGTAGCTCAAAAAAGAACTAAATCGCTAACATTTGAATATCGTTTTACCAGTTCCACCAGAAAGCATTCCTTTGACTTCCTTACAATCATCGTGCCTTAACTGCCTTCGGTATGTTTAGCTTAAAGCATATGTCTTAAGTTTGAGGCCATCTTTTGTTATTATACTACCATGGGGGATGTGGGGTATGCATCCCCCCCACTAGCCATTTTTAACACTGTTTTGGATGAATAACATTTTTCCATAATTTCGAATCTCTTCATAACAATATGCTTTGGTCGCCTTAAGCACGCATAATCGAAACTGTGCGAACAAAATGCATCATTATTCGTGAAGCACTCAAAGTTAGGGGCCAAAAATATGACAAACTTTCCCCAAAAATTGTTCAAAAAGCATTAAAATGGCCGTTTCAGTAGGCAAATTTTCAAAATTTTTCCGGGGGAGCATGCCCCCGGATCTCTCTAGAGTCGTTTGGGGTATACTTACATTGCTTAAAATCAAATCTGCCGAAAAATACTACGCTTGAAAAAGTGACGAAAATTGGTGCCCCCTTTCCTGAAAAAAATTTTGAATACGCCCCTGACATGAAACATTTTCAAAAGACTTATTGACACTCGATTCCGGGTCTAAACACCTTTGTGTTTATTTAACATTCAACCTAATTCAAAATTTCAAACCCCCCCCCACCAAAATTTTTTGGATCCATTCCTGTATACAACGTATGGTCAAATGTGACATCATTCTCAACCCCCCCTCATTGCAAAATCCTGGCTACGCTAGTGCCAACTGCCAGTTCTCTTATGTTAGATTCTATAATGTACTTCTAACAGTTAGAAGATTTGCCTTGTCGGTACCGATATCGTTATGCTTTTGTACTCAGCGACTTT
Organism: Trididemnum miniatum; assembly: GCA_964006365.1. Taxonomy (NCBI): domain Eukaryota; kingdom Metazoa; phylum Chordata; class Ascidiacea; order Aplousobranchia; family Didemnidae; genus Trididemnum; species Trididemnum miniatum. The sequence goes on from OZ023239.1 coordinate 6,044,770, forward strand.
TGACGCTTCTAAATTTTTACTTTAGGCTACTGTATTGTATGTATTTTTTAAGAATATGGTTGTTTAATGATTGTTATTTTGAAGTTCATAGCCTGTGACCGTCAAGTTGATTTTTGTGTAGGCTATATAGGCCTACCTACTTTTTGTGAACTCACGTCACAAGAGTATGTACCTAAAATGCGAAGTAGACTGATTGAAAAGGTGTTAGATGTCCGGTCGCGTAGAACTTTCCAGCTCTTTCACACATTTGTTTAATAAATTCCGGCAGGCGGCAGCATGTAACGGAGTGGAGCACACTTTAGAAAATGCTCACCGTACGCCACTGTAATTGCAGTTTGTTAGGGTGTTCTGTCAGTCTTTCAAAACCTTTTGGCTGTCTATAGAATGTTTCACGTTATCATTGACTAAAATAGTCAGGTGGGAAATATGATCATGATAAAAGTCTTTGTTGGGAAACAGACCAAAAAAGGCTAAGAACCGCTGCATTAAGGAATGAGGAGAAGAGACTGCAAACATTGTTCAAAAATGGCCAACTGTTATATCCTCAAAAGCAATTAAAATTTAAATCATTGCAGAATTCCAGGGGAGAAAACTGCGAGCCTCCTAAAATTTTTAGTAATTACGAATTAGAGACTAAGGCTAGGCTACAAACTGCCATATTAGTAATTCGATACTTGAAGTCAACCAAAAAGATAGCTTTCTTTCGTCTCTTGGTCCCAGTAAAAGTTTTTGGTTACCCCCAAAACTACTGTGACATGTCGTAGCACTGCTACAATGAGTGATTAATCTGAACAGAACCTGGCCACTCACGTTTTCATTTTCAGAACATCTCTGGTGGTTTCTGGTAGTTCTACGTTGTTGGTCTCAGGCGTTAGCAATAGAGTAAGTGTTCCTGATGTAACAGTCAAAATACTCATTCCCAAAAAGAGGACAAAACTGCCGTAGAGGTATCCTAAACAGAACAAAGAGTTTAGATTTGTTTAACGCGATGCTAAAGACAGCGGCTTTTGTGTTTAATTTTAGCCCCCCTTAGTCGACTGCTCTGGCGCCGGCTCTGCGTTTCAATAAAAGTACTAATAAATGAATTCTCAATGCATGACTCATTTGCTGCATTTCTCTGAGAGCAAAATAGGTTTACTATAAACAAAATTAAATCAGTCGGCTGGAGACTTGTAGCAAGAGGTCATTAGTGAGCAGGTTGATGTTGTTATCCTTAATAACTATTAGAGACAACGCATTTACAGGCTTACTCACCAATGTAAGCAAAATATGGCGATATCAGAGATCCGATACGACCAACAAGCGATGTGGCGCACAAGTAACTATTTCGAACTATCGTCGGTACAATTTCAGTTGTGTGAATGTAGATGAAATAGAATAAGCCACTGATGAGTGTCTTACCCATGAAACCGGCAACTGTCGAAGCAACCGGACTCACTGAAACAAAATACACATTTCAGTTGAACATGCAATGTAATGCCTGCACACGACAAGCTGTCGTGTTTACTGAGGTACGGTAGTTATAAACCGGGTGAGGTTTTGCATTTTTTTCGTGATTTCCGCTCCAAGTTTACTGACAAAAATATGCTCTTAACTAGGCCATCTCGTTACTATAGGCTATTAATTGCTTCTGAAGGTTTTGCAGTTTCTAGCGCAAAATTACGAGTAGTATTTTTACGATTTCTATGTAAGAATATTTTCTTGCGCAGTTTGGAAAACAGATAATCACTAAATTGTTTTTTCACCCTGAAAGCTTCAATTGCAACCCCAACCCCCAAAAACGTGGCCGCAAAAGTCACAGCAGCCTAGTCAAGTTTTTGTTACAGAGAGGGACGGTCACCCCACCTAAACGTCTGTGACCTTACACAGTTTTAACTGCTGCGAATCATTTGATTTTAAATTTCTAATGCCTACGCCATATCACGTGCATTGCTCTCCTCCCTACACAAAAAGCGCAGGTCCACCTCCGAGCGATGAGAATATAATGATTTAATAAACAGAAAGCTTTTCAGCAAGAATCTTACCAGCATAATTACTTATAACAACATCATACTAAAAAAAATCAAATCAAATCTTCGTTATACTTGAGGTATTACGCCGAACCGAGTAACGAACAAGTGGCGGAGTCCATCTCCGCCGCTGAGCGCCTGGGCAACATAGTTCCGAAGAAGCGTCGCAACGATGGGGAGCCGTTGGCGAAACTGAGTCCGATTAGACCGACCTGGCATTCGAACCCCAGACCTCCCGCACCGATAACAATGTCTTTACAGAGTTAACCGGCCGGTACATTATATTGAAAAGAGATTTAAGTATCCTAGTCTACCTTCATCCAAAAGAGTAGCCGCCAGGCAAAATACTGCGCTTAAAATCGCAGTAGCTCCATGAGAAATAGGTCGACTGAAATGCTTCACAGCCAAGTAAGCCATAACCAAGCCTGGAATTTCAACAAATCCCATCAGCGCGTTATTCAAATAAACGTTTCCCGCCAAGCTTTCGACATTCAAAAATATTCCGTAGTAAATGAGGCTAACAGTAAACCTTGAACAAAATGTAAAACCGTAAACTTTTAAAATAATTTCTGGATAACAAAATCAAAGCACATCACTGACACAACATCTCGAAACACAAGAAACAAGTGATGCTGATCGCTGCACATTAACTTTTTACAAGTTTTAGTAGAAATATGTTTATTTTAATGTAACTGTAGTTTATAATATTCCTTTTACTTGAATATTTAATTATAAGCTGCACTACACGTGATTGTAATTTTGACAATAGGATGAGTAACATCATGAAGCGTCCAGAAATAAAAAAAGTTTTCAGTTATTCTTGTGTGTTTCTGTATTCTACCGCCCAATTAACTCAGTAATCGTTAAGCACCTTGAGCTGTCAATGCGCTGAGCTAAGCACTCGGTACTTTAAAAGTAAGGACGATATCAACACCGATATTTTGCAAAAAAGTAACGACAGTACCGATAATGGTACATTTTTTAAAAGTAACGACGATATCGATACTCGGTACCGATTTTCGATACTTTTCAAACGAAAAAATTTTCTTGCGATTTTTTCAGCAAAATTTTGCCTGAGATAGTTCATTACTTGGAGCGCGTACCGGTAGTGAATACATTCGATCTTTAAGTGTTATGTTTTTGAATTGATTTTTCATGAAACGCGTAGCGAAAATGTTGTCTTTAGTAGCTCATTTGGTATGATAAAAAAGTTTGTCACAAATTCTGATGATTTCCACGTAAGTCTACCATACTGCCGTAGCTGAGGTGGTGCACTAAAATTATACAACATTTGCTGGCCATTAAATATGTTTTAGCACATTTTTAACAGTTTGTTAGGGAAGAGGCGCGTAACCAGGCTCAACCAAAGAAAGTAAAAAGCAATTTTTTTAGAAATCATGAGTCAATGCTTTGGAGCACTTGCAAATGTGTACAGTACAGTCGTGGCTTGCTACTTCTATCCGCAGCAACATTAGTTATAATGACGGTACCAAAAACGGTTGATTTTAAAAAGTATAAATGTTACCGACATCGGTACAAAAAAGTACCGCGGCACCGCCCAACACTTTCGATGCAGGAGGTCTGAGGTTCGATTTCTGGGCCGGTCAAATTGGATACAGGCTCGCGAATAGTTCACCACCGCTGCGACGTTTCTTCGGAGCTGCGTTGCCGAGGCGCTAAGCCGCGGAGATGGGACTGGCCACTCGTTGCGTAACACCGCGAGTATAACGAAGATTTGATTTTTTCTTTTAGTTATTCTGGTTGCATATGTTTTTTAGTAAAAAAGTGCTTATTGAAAGTTTTGCGTCATCAAAAAACAAGAATAAGGATTGACTTGAAAGCTATAAGCTTACTGTAAATTGAAGCCAGATGAATCTAAGTTTACCGCGTCAGCTATATTGTTTCTATTAGTCTTGTATTTATCATGACATAAAATTATTCATATAAACAATGGTGTAGCAAAAAATAGGATACTAATCCGAGAAAAAATCATGGTTGCATGACCAACTTACGAATCGATGACCAGTGTCACAGCGAGAATTTTTGATGGAGGACATAACTTGCGTAAGCCTTCAAAACTTCAGTTATTAAGCCTATAAGCAACATCTGTTTTTTTTTTTTTTTTTACAAAAAGACTAAGTCAAGGGAGGGGGGCATGTCACAATGGCCTCCCTCTTAAATACGCTACTGGCAATGACTATGTATAGACTATAAATATGGAATAATAACCTACCACGAATAACAAAGCACTGCAATGATCAACAGAAGCCGGGGCTTTCTCAAAAAGTCGGTAAACATATTTCGAAAGCTTTGTCGTTTGTTTTCGTCATTTTTTTCCATGCTTTCTTGATTAAGAAACTTTGCTTCCTACAAAAAATGTGGAATATTAGAAGATTATTAGGTCCACTACTTTACCGGCAATAAAATCTGGCCTATGTTTTTTTTTTGAAATTTGAAAAGGGCAGCAGTGATTTAGGCCAAGCGTTTGGTCTACTTGTCACCTCTTCAACTTCTTGCACGAACTTCTTTGATAATTGAGGCCCATTGTTGCATTTGGCAATGTAAGCAAATACTTCCTTCGCTTGTTCTGTTCGGCCCTTGGCCATCAACCAATGAGGAGATTCAGGAATGAGCCTGAAAATAACAAAATTAAGCTAACCAATCTATATTATAAAAAAGTTTTTAGATCGTATTGTGATATAGGTCACTGTTTGACCTTGGTAGGCCTATTTAGTATGTACCGTATTTCTAAAGTTATGACCTGCTTATGAAATCACATTGTGCTAGGAATTTTACACAATCTAAACCTAATTTGCTTCAAGTTTAGAAAATCAAAAAAGTAAATCTTTTCAGAAATGTCATACAGCAGATACAGAACGAAAATATCTTCAGTACGGGTAGCCTATGAAAAATAAAAGCCACAGTAATCTTCAAAAGTGGACGATTCGACAGCATAGATTCAGCTGTTATCATCAGTTTGTACTGCCTTGCTTTACACTGATAATGATGACAGCTGAATCTGAGAAGTAGAAATGTCCATTTTCCTTCTTATCGGAAATGCTTTGTACCAATAAGCTCCCTGATAAAAAATTACTTTTTTCTTCAAATTATTTTGCAAAACGATTTGAAATTGATAAGAACTTTTTACCAAGAACGCTTACATTCTGCTGAGAAACGAAAAGCAAAATTAACGTGGACGAAAGTAATACAGCAATTGTGTTTTAGCTGCATTTAATTTTAGATCCTCTAACTTTATATTGCGTAAGTTGACAACCATACTAAAATTATTGTTTTAGCGCAGGGGCCTAACAAGCAAAAAATTTAAGGATGGGGGGAAAGGCTAGATTTAGATAATGAGAAGCCTCGTTTTCATAGGCCAAAAAGAGGGGGATTTCCCCGATGTCCCCCTCTCTTCCTGACTATGGCACTGTATGTGTGAGCTAGATTTTTTGATATCCAAACCAAATCTTTATTTCAAATGTACTTACTGTGTGACACAATAAACAATATGCTAGTACTCTCTTACCAAATGTTTGTAATGTAAACGATGCCAGTAATTGCATTTGCACGCAATAGCCATCGCCAGTTAGGGGTCAAGTAGGCAATAAGTCCTGCCACGCTGTAGCCCAGCGCATAACCGACAAATCCGGAGATCGAAATAAAGTTTCGATGTTCCGGTATCGTACATTCGCAACCTATAAAATGCGTAAAACTAGAAAATAAATAGAACAAGGGAAACAAATAAAACCAAATAAAGGAATATAGATAAAAAAGTAATAAAAAATCAAAGTAAAAATTAAAACTAAAAAAAAACAAACAAGCATCGCAGTCGCTGCTGTGTTAAATAGTGAGAAAAAGGAAATTCCTTCTGTATTTCTTGTAGTTGATTTCAAGTTTGGTAGAGCCTCCTGGTCTACTCTACTTCTACGGTTCTTACCTAGAACAAATGCGACCATGAAAGTAGCAGTTGCACAAAATCCATTAAAAAGAGTTGTAGCGATCATAGCCCAAGTGGAGTCGACAAAACTTTGAATAAACAACATCACAAAAATGGCGAAAGTGAGAATGATAAATACAGGTCGTCTTCCATATCTGCAAAAAAAATCGTGAAATCAACAGAATTTGCAGGTCACTCTCAGAAGAACATGGCAAGGACAATAGCATGGAAAAAAGTGATGTCATAAAAATATCGTCATAGTTTTTCGGCCCGTAGCAGATCTTTTTCGATGTAGATCATTTTTTTCTACATCACCTCGATTCTCTTTGAAGCAAAAACATATTTTTGTATTAGGCTTTGTCAGCCAGGAGCTAGAGCTCGGTCAGCCAAGAGCTGTCTCCAGTATTTCTACGTGAAGTTACCCACTTGTCGGAGAGGTATCCAGCAAGAACAGTAAAAAATTTCCCGATGAAATAGAATATCATGATTAAGGGTTTCAGCCAAGAGTTTTCGCACAGATAATTGAACTGAAAGAAAGAGTTTTCCAAATTAAATATCATTCAGCAAGTATTAAAACTTTCAGTAAATTCAAATAAAAAAAAAATCAAATCCTTGTTATAGTCGAGGTATTACACCGAAGCGTGCAACGAGTGGCAGAACCTATCTCTGCAGCTAATCATCTCGGTAACCGAATTCCGAAGAAACGTTGCAGCGGTGATGGCGACACTGTGACCGATTTGACCACCCGAAAGCCGAACTTCAGATCTCCCGCGCAGACAGCGATGTCGTTGTCACCACGCTAACTGGCCAGCCTCAAACCAACTTAAATTAATCGTAATTCCAATGCGTACGTCAAACGATGTTTTCGGTTGTTTCAACAAACAAGGTAAAAGGATAGAATTTTTATCTCGCAATAGTTATTGCAATGTGCTTACAAGCGAGATCATTCATTATGTTACAATCAGAAAACGTTGCTGCTAACCTCCATTGACGCCGATAAATCTGGTCGAAGATCTCCAAAATTATAATTTCCTCCACATGAAATCACTGAAGGAGTTGAATCTGCTCAGATTTTTGAAGATGTGACATAAAACCTGATCTGGTCGGCTCAAGTCGGTTACCAAGGTTATTCTCTAATCATAACTTAATGAAGTGAAAACTGAACAGATTAAGAGAGACTGCGAAATGAGGGTGGGTTCATCGAGTCAACGGCCACCCTGATACATCTCAAAGACAATCGGATCCAGCCGTGAATCGAACTCGTCTAGAGGAATCTGTGACCTGGATGCTACTGTTTTTATCATTAAAGCATGTGGCCGACAAACCTTATTCGAGGAATCCTCCTTCTCTTGCAGCAAAAACTCAAAAATAGTGCGCTTTCTAAGATTTGTTTCAAAAATCGAAAGCGACAAAATTATAAAAATAATACAAAAATATTTTACCGTTGCCAGTTCCATGGTCTGAATAGTTGTTGAAAAACATTTCAATTTCACCATTTCCTCGCTGGTACTTCATGCATTTGCTGTATTCCTGTTCGTCCGAGTCATAAGGAATAAAATATTCTAGACTGGAATTTACGGAAGACTGATTCTGTAAAAGACTTCTAATGTGACTTGGTCTTTCCAAGCAAATCCTGCACCAACGACCAGTGTCCACTTTGGGAAATCAAGTAATAGGGATAGCTTAACTCGTTTCTTCAAGAGCGCCCAGGTTCCACATTTGGTGGGCAATGTTGATCAAAACAGTCATCTTCGCCTTTTTGCAAATCAGTGAACAGAAACCATATTTTTACTGCCATTATAGACTAGACTCGAGAATAAAATCTGTCTACAAGCTTTAGTTTTTACCATAATATTAGTTGCATTATGACTAACTTACGTATTTGAGAAAATCTTCAACTTCATCAGGCAATGAACATCGAAATTCTTTCGGAGCCAAAAACACCAAAACCAAAGACGTAGGAATCAGTGCATTTGGAATGGAATTGAAAAACAAAAGAATAAACATCCGCCATAAGAATGGATTACCGTCCACTTCTTTCAACAAATCATTGTAAGCCATTGTCTATTTTCGCATACCAACTCACGAAAAATCGAAATCTCGCTGTAGTTTTTGTTACCACCGTTGCAGCTTTTTTTCACCGGAAAGTTGTTGTTGACACGGAAACGACTGTTCTTGCCGCTAAGCCAAGATTTCCGAAACGTGCAAAACGAGTGAATACCGATCTAATTTCTAGCGTTCAAGCATACAAGTAATATGAAAAAATGTTGCAAACTGCAAATTTTGAACGTGATAAAGCCAACCGCAATCAACGACCTTTTCTAGAAACTGTGATTTTCGCACATATCGGCCTAGTGCTAGGCATTCACAAGTTACACTACGGATACAGGATCATGGCAATAAATTACAACACACGCTGAACGTAAGGAACATAAGAGATTAAAGAGATTACTAGTTTCTTCGCGATGGCCTGGGTTGAACGCATAAAATGACAAGCTAAACTATTAATACTAAGTATGTGTTTGAGTGAGGAGGGGCAAAAGCAGATGCGTGAATTTTTTCTCAAAATATCGGTGGTTCCGAAACGCTTTCTCTTAGTCTCAACAAGACGTAACTGACAAACTTCTTGTATGGTTGGTACTGGGATTTCTGTTTTATGGGGGGGATTGGCTTTTACTAAAGTTTAGCTGCTTAATCGTGCATAGAGATCTTAAGCCATACAGTCAAGCAAGCAGTACGTACAGTCGTTTGCTGTTAGACACGATAAGTGGGCTAGACGATCGTTTGTCTCTAAACAAAAGAAAAGCTCTGCAGAACCATTACGAAATATGCGTCCTGGGTGGACAGAACATGAAACAAGAATTATGCTTTTGCTCACCGAAACAGAAACGTAGTGTCTGAAGACGTATTCACTTAATAGAACTTTTATTACAGAATCAAGTTAAAATCACATAAAGACAGGATGGATATGACAAAAACCATAGCGAAGAGCCAATGGAAGATAAAAATTGTAGCAAACAACTTGGCGCCACAACATACTTGCTAATGGGGGTTAGTTAACGCGCAAAAGCAGCAAAAAAGTGCCAGTATTTTCAGTTTTGCACGACATAAAGGCAAGTTACACAACTTTTGTACGTGATGATATTTCACAAAATAGTGACTGATAAGACATTTTCCGCATAACATGATAATTAAGCCGAAGAAAGGCTATGAGTAAAATGTTATTGTAAATTATAAACCGTTCCAAACAATGCAGTTAAATACCATTTGCAAAACCAACACTTTTTAAAAATGTGCACATGCAGCAAAATGTATTTACAATGTGGAAAACGCAGGAAAAGAAGAAAATACTGGCTGGAAAAATTGTGCACACTATTCTATACAAGTGATAAATATAAATCTGTAGCCAAACATGATAAAAGCAACATATCGTGATTAAATGAACACAAAAAATCAGAAAAAAGTTTGCAACTTTTATTAAGAATTATCTTCAGCACCTGCAAAACTGAGCCCACCAAATAAATGACAGTTTAACCAAAATAATAAAAGCTTCAATACCACAAGATTTAAATGATACAAATAAGGCACGTTAACATAAGCTAAAACAAAGCATTGCAGTTTTAGAAGTGAATTTGTCATTGTTGCCAGTTTTTGTTTGCGTTTTAACGAGGTAAAGTTTAGAAATAATACTATTAGTAAAAGTTTTTCCAAAAAAACAAACCAATAGCTTCCAAGAGTCAGCACATAAAATTTTCAGTCACCATGTAAGTAACTCAGCACCAAAAATATAAGGCCTGGTAAAATCATTCACAAAATTACAGCACAATGTTTGTTTACTATACATTATACAAAGTCAAGTTGATACAAATGCTCAATTGCTACATTTAATCACAATGCCTTATATCAAAGCAAACCTTTTACCAGAATTTGAAGTGCATAGCTGCCAAGCCTTCCAAGCTCATTGCTTTGTTTGTCACAATGCAGCTCTACAAAATTAACCTTTATCAAATAATAACTATTAAATTATGACAGAAACGTTTGTTCGGTAGTAAAATCCTTCAAATTTGTTCAATAAAGAAATGAAAATCACTAAACACTTAAACAATATATCGTTGCCATATGATAGACATTACTACTTTAGATTGTTTTAAGTCATACCAATTAATTATCAACGTAATGTATTCGTGTCTTTACTACCTCTAATCCAAATCTTATGAATTCGCCCTCTCAAGAGCTGAGATGCTATGGTCTAGTAACTAGTTATATGCAATTTAATTTTAAGCTAGTTTTAAGAGAGTTACATATCAAATCTTGTCTGTTACGAATACGATCATATTTTATGCTGTCATAAGCCATAAATTTAGCAAAAATTGTTGCTGAACTAACGATTAATGATTGAGTTAACGTGCCTTCGCCCATACGCGACAATTTTATATTGCATCTTGTTAGTTTTATTTTACTGTTAAGTCATCACGCGAAAACCAGCGAAGAACTGCTGCGTTCACTTATGTTATGATTTTTATCGCGTTGTCGCATATCGCATATACGTAAACGCACCTTACTTTTGTTCTTTTATAGACATTCATACCTAACACAGTCGTTTATAAGATTAACCAATATATCGCATTGACCATCACAAAAGCAATATTTAACGAAGTTGAAAAAATGCACAAACTAGTTTTGAATTTGTAGCTAATGTAATAAGGACTTATCAAATACATACACTATTTGACAATACAAAAATACAGTAGCTATAGGACTGATAAAAGCATATTGTACAATACATGCATTTAAATTATTGCTACATACTGCATGTAAATTAACACAATGTCAATATGCCATGTTTTTGAGAAAACTCCAGCTCAAAAAACAAGGCAGTGGCAGAGTTTTAAATGAGATGACGTTGAGTAAAAAAGACAGAGTTGGTCACACCTCCAAAACAAAAACAAACGGATTTTAATTCATAAACGTCCGAACTTAATACGATTAACTATTCCAAGTTATTGCGTTTAAAAAAATATGAAAGGACTGAACTAACGTTAGTTAACTTTAATAGCATTTAATTGCATTACCGGCTACAACAGTAGTTAAAAGCATGACTGGCGCTGCAATTCCAAATGTGTAAGCTTCCAAGAACATAATTCCTGAATAGCAGCATCAGAAGGTGTTGAAACGCGGTTTAAACTAGTTAGAACCAGTTCAAACTGGTTAGAACCAGTTTAAAGCGGTCCTCCGTTATCGAGCCATGCGGCAGGCACCCACTGTGGTTCAGTATCAAGTTTGTTGATAAGACGTAGAAGCTCGGCGTAAGAACGATTTAGATCAATATTTCTGATTGTTTCATCGAAAAAATGAGCGTATTTTCGTTCAATTGAACGAGCGTCTTCGATGATTTTACGAAGTTCGTCCTCCTACAATACAAAACTGGTAAAAATTTGACGCTTTTTATTATTACCTAGCAGTGGCATTTCGAAAAAAGCGAAGATAGACCTATCAACTTTTCACGAATTAAAATGTAGCCGACGTCGCGACTTGAAAGGCAGTTAGTGAACACCTAGAGAAAAATATATCTTCGAAGGGTGTTCGGCTAAGTATCAATAAGCCTAACTCCTAGAGGAGTATATTCCTCACAATAACTAAGAGGTGTTATGTCGATTTTCTTATTCTGTCTTCATTGATCGACATAAAAGATTGATTAGCACTAACAACACGCTGTGTCCTCAGGTGTTCTTCGACCATAATTAAGCCACCTAACACACGAGTCAACTTTTGCAGGGTCTAATTTCCTTTAAAATGCATTAAGCTTTCAAAAATCACACTGAGAACTTTTTGACACTCACTCTGATTTGTCTTCTTTCCTTTTCCATATTTTGTCTCAGTCTTTCAAGAGGAGGTGGTCCGATAAACACGATGTACGGCTTTAGATCAGATGCACATAAAGTCACAAGCGACTAACAATTCAAAAATAGCAAGTCAGAAAACATGCTTGAAATATTCTGTCAGAATTATTCTGTCAGAATATTTAATAACAGTTTGGTCAAGCCTAATGAATTCTTAAGCGTTTACTTGCCGAAAGCTCAGACCAGCGCAATACTTTGAGCAAAACAACGAAAGAATTAACTTAAAAATCAAGAAAAAATCACTCAGCAATCACTAAAAAATTATCACGGCAATTACAAAATGTCAGAAGTATTGTAGGGTTGCAGGCCTACAATCGGCTTTACATAAATTAAAATCAATATGGCTACAATGAAACAAAATAATTTAGCATTACTCATATTATGGCTAAAGTTGGCAACGCAAATAATGTACTCAATGAATCACTAAATAAGTAAGCATTTCCGCAACGCTGTGGTCGATAAACACACTTATTATATACCTCAGCATGAAGGTTAAGGACACAGATCTTGTGTTTGTCGATCACATCTCGCACTGCATCAACGGTAGTTCCATAAAGGATCTTCTGATACTGACCATACTCAACAAAACCTCCATTATCGCTAATCGCTTGGAATTCTTCGTCAGTGATGTAATGGTAGTCGACTCCAGCTTGTTCGCCCTCTAGTGGCTCACGGGTCGTAACTAAAATCGCATTTCGTTGATAAATTACTTTGTTCACTAAGAGATAGCAAGTCAGTTTTAGTATACCATAAGCGCCGGGTTGAGAATTCGACAATGTGGTAACAAAAACTTGAAGTGAGCTGGTGCTTTATCAAGCTACCATCATCCGAATATCAAACGCGATCGCCTATAGTCTCAGTCTAGGTCATCCTGAAGGATATTAACCAACGCACGAGGCCAGGCCATTGTCGCTGACAAAGTAAAGTTGATTATGTTCTCTCTGTATAGCCCAGGATCAACCAAATGAAGAAATACTGTTAAATGCGTTTAAAACAGAACTAAACAGGCTTGACATTACACAATAAGAACAGCATTGTTGCAATGCAATAGCTTATTTTACTTAATTTCTCATTATCTCTAATATTAGCTCTGCAAGTTGCTTTAACTTTACCTGGCACTGGAGTTCCAAATCTGTCTTTATCATTATCCACCAATCTCTGACGTAATTCATGACGTCCCACGTTGGGAGGACCGATGAGAACAATGGGACGCTTCCGTGTTTCTGGTTGATGATAAAGCGCCATTTCCTCATAAGTCTGAACCGTCTCATCGTCTGCAAAAGTTCACGGCAATGACGTAACTATCAACTACCAAAATTACTTCTAAAAATTTTATTAAATGCATTCGGCAAAAGCATTCATGTATTTCATAGCAAAGAACAGTTTACATAAATTCTGACACGATTTACACACAAAGAACTGCACGAGCGCGCAAGCAGTGGTAGTAGTGTGTTTTATTTTTGATGAAGAGCACGATAACATGAAGAACAAAGAAAAGTGAAAAGTCAACACAATAGGAGTTGAAAAAGATGAAAATATGGCAGAAGATAACCTGAAGAACGATTTGAGAAACAAAGCAAGCAGAAAAGCAATAAGCAACATTAGAAATAAAAATCGCCATAGAGACCCTCTCATTTTTGGGCAGAATGAGGTTTACGCATATCAACTAAATGACCAATCGTTTGTCAAGTAACAAAAATGTTGTAGACATGATAACGCAGTTTGTAACCTCGTTACTTAGTTGGGAAACCATAATTTGTTTTAATATTAAAGCTAAGCGATTTGTTTACATTTTTCAAGATACGCCATGGTATTAAATTGAAAAATCATTGGTTACAATCTCTATTCTATCAAATAGCTAGCTAGAATTACAACATTTTGAATGAGTAATAACAATTTTACAAACACATCTTTGCGGCCTACCTTCATTTTCATCGTACATTGTCATTGCTTTTTTTTTCTGTTTCTTTTTTCTGACGCATAACAATGACTTTTTGCTTTCCGGGGCATTGCTCTCTTTAGCCATTGAAATTCGAATAGCTTCACGCCTGAATGAATAACGATAGAGTATTTAAATAAGGAAAAAAAAGCTACAAATAAATATGTTTTACTTGTGTTGAAATTCTTGTGACGGAATCAAGCCAGCAAGAGTCAAATGTGTGTCGTCATCTTCGTCACGGTACGCTTGCCACCAATCAGGATCGTCGGTAGACATGATGCGTAAAACGTCACCTTTCTGGAAGGATAAACCGAGCTCCCGACAAGGAATATATGGGTCGTCAAACGCATCATAATCAAACAGCGCACGAACATGTTTCTGCAATGAAAGTGCGCAATATTGAATGCAGTTGACCTGAAGTTTTCTCAGTTAGAGCTAGTTTTTGCCTATTCATTTGAATTTCGTTCTACTACAGGGTGTCTCAATCAGAAGCGCCGTCCTCTTAGTGGTATACAAGCTGGGGTGGAGCCAGCGACAAATGTAGAGGGGTAAATTACAACAAGCCAAACATTGTGGAATTTCACCAAGGAAGAATGTTCTAAGCATACTTCAGATTGAGCTTCGTCAAAAAGGGATGGTTGGGGGGGGGGGGGGGGGCAGCGCCCCAGTGGCTTCCTTCCTTGACTACGTCACTGTCTATACGGTATTGCAGATTTAATGCCCAGATTTGATTATACACAAAACACGCGGATATAACACAAGCAAGGATTTGCAGGTAAAGCAACCTTGCTTTTTTAAAATTTTTACAAACTTGGATCAGGCATTGGCTTCATCTCCAAAGCATGTTCAAAGTGGCTTTATCAACCAGTTGAATTGCATAATAATTGGACTTAATGTGTCTCACCGCACTACTTGATACCAATCAGATCCAACCAACTGCGTGTTAGAATCGAAGCAGGGTGAGAATGAAAACGATAAATACAAGGCTATGAAACTCACCACAACTTCGTATGGTTGATTGCCACTGAATCCATTGACTTGCTTGTTAGGTGATGCGAGGACAAAAACTATAGATCCGTTCATAGATGCAATAGTGTCTCCCACTTCGTTGACATCCAGTCCTCTCATCGACTTCCCATTTACCTCAATTAATTCGTCTCCTTCATGGAAGAGGTTCCCCCTTTCAGCCACTCCCCCACTAATTATTCGACCGATTGTAACTCGACCATCATCTTCACAACGAACAGTTGCACCCTATATAAAAAACATTTTGTAATATTTGTGCGACGACTTTCTTTAAATCATCAGAACTGCTTGCAGAATTAAAGTAGCGTTTTAGGACGGTTACCGGTAGGAGGGTTAAAAATGGTTACTCAGCGAACACGGAAAACAAGCATTACTTGACAAAAACAATCGAAATAAATGGGCAAAATTTAACAATTGATTATTTGGTAAAAATTTATCATACTGACCAAAACAAATTAAGGCTCTTTACTTTTTAGCTGTATAACTGTATCTAATCAAAGCTTTAAATGCAAAATGCCACATATTTATAGCATGTGATGCAAGTTATTAACGTTTGCAATAAATCAACCGCCAGAAACTTGTTAAGGCACAGCGTTGCGCTAACTTGAGCTATGTGCGCCTGACAAAGAAAAATTTTGTCATGACATTATAAGCACAGTCTCAAATGTAGAACTACTGTGATTTTTAAACGCTATTACTCAGGTACTGTGCTTTGAACTATTACAAACCATGCGGCTATCTAACCAATTGGCCGAACGATAACAAAGCATTGATACACAAAAGTTCGAAAACAGTGAATTGTTGAATAATTGAATCAACGAGGTTTGATTACCAGCTACATTGTCGCAAGCAGCAGCGTTTTTTCATCTCAAGCGAAATAAACAATGTTGTTTAACAAGCGAGGTCCAGTTTAATTGGGTCTATATACAAACCTCAGAATTAAACCATTAACTTGAACAAAAGACAAGAGAAACACCTTGAAATACAAACACGAACCAGTGAAATATTATTAGCGGTGCGGTTAATAGTGCTATCGTTCGAAGATTGCCAAATATAGAGTAACCAACCGATGCAAACGAAGATCCAAAATCAAGCTGTTATCGTTTCCAGAAAAGCACGAACAACCACGACAATTATTATTAGAACATGACTCATGATTGTTTTGAAAAGAAGCAAGGTCAAACCTTTAGATTGTTTATAAAAAACATACTTTGCAAGTATAAACTTTATTAGCCACACACAATTCACTGCTGCTCATGAATTTAAACGAAAACCAACTGCGTCAAAAGTTATTAAAGAACTTGTGCAAGAGACTAATAAAAGCGTGTTTTGAAGCAGGAAACAGCTAAAATATTCTCGACAACGCTTGTACTTACAAGCGGAAACGCTACATGTAAAACCAGTTTCTTATTTTCTTTAACCAACCAATGGTATTGCTCCAAGGTGCAATTTTATATGGCTGTTTACTTTAGTTTAAAAAGGTACTTCGAAGAGAGTCGACGCGAAATAGAAACTGGATGCAAGTTGTGAGTGACCTGGCAAGCAATTCTCGTTTCAAAACGAATAAACGTCAGTAAGGAGAAAAGGCACATAGGCAAACACGCACGATGAGCTTTGAACGACCACATAGTTGGAATACTATTCAAACTAAACAACCTGTGTTGGCAAACAGAAAGATATACAGTGGCCTCAAAGCTTCTAACATAGAGCAAAAGTAACCATGCATTAAATACATTAATCGCATGAGGCCTAACGTTTTCGAAACGAGTAACTCGTGCCGTCGCGCAAAATCAATGCATTTCAAGACAATAAAAACGCCCAGTAGCCATTGCTGAAATTTTATATCAGCGCAGTACTGTTCTTTCAGTTTAAAATGTAATACGTCATATTGTGATATAACTGCTTTACAAGATGAGTGCAATATTCAGTTGCTACAACAGCTAACTTCGGATCAAGCAGTCAGCTTATTAACTTGTTCAAACTTCAAAACAAATTTCATCAAACTCCACAAATCACGTTTTGACATTGGTCAATATTACGTTGCAAATTAGCTGTACCTGCTACGCAATATAATTTTTGTGGTGAAAGGGCCACAGTGTAACAAAAAGTATGATAACGCAAGTTCAAGCCTTAGCACATAGCCAATGATGCCATGAAGTATGTAACCCGATTAGTAATGGATTTATGAATATTTCTAACTGCGTAGCGTGCGACTGTAGATGGAACTTGCGCTCTCGAGTTAACAGCAATACCAAATTCATATTATCTAGGCTCCGTTTCGCGCATACGAAGAGCTCTAAAATCCAATATTTTGTACTTACGAAGACTTCCGTAGTTTTGTTAATGCGGACAACTCTCACTGCTTTGTTAGTGTATTGGGATACACGCCGAATTATCTCTTCATCTTCAGCATTATGAACATTGATGTTTGCGTAAGGATTGCTACTGGATGGAGGTTCAAGAAGGGTGGCCGAGCCATCATGAGCAACAAGTAAACCCTGAACAAAACGACCGTGACAGAATTGGCAAAATACGTGCAACTGAATTTTCGGTCAAGAACAAACTTGTGGAAATAAAATTCAAATCAAACCAAATCTTGATTATGCCCGATTATTCGGGATTAAGCCTATGCCGAAGCGCGGAACTAGTGGCGAGGGCCATCTCCGAGTCTCGGAGCCTGGGCAACACAGCTACGCAGCCCGCAGAAACGTTTGCCGCGGCGGTGATCCGTTGGCGATAGTGTACCTAATTTGACCCGCCAGGGAATCGAACTCCAGTTCCCCTGTCTAAACCACTATGCAAACAATATAAAGAAGCGAGATAAGCCATAGACCCGTTATCTTACTCAGGATCAGTAAATCGAAATTAAAATATTTTCCTGTGAATGAAAAAAATACAGAGGTCCAGTGCTTACGAACAGGGTGCAGTACTTTGGCAGTTACCTAGCACGGATAGAATTATTTTCTATCTGCAGCAAAATAAGCACCGAAATTCGGGAGAAAGATAGTATTACGTCTCAAAATACCTTTAAATGTGGTTTCGACAGGATATTTGTCAACTCATTGCTTTGCTGCAGTTGATTGTAAAGCAACTGTTCCTGAACCTGTAATAGTAAGGACATAACTTGCAAACTAAGTCAACATAGCCTTGATCTACTAAACAATGTGTATCAAATTAAAACAATGCTCCAAAAAGTCACTCAGCAAGTTGTAATGATATTGTAATGATGGACCCTCAACAATGATACAAAAGCACTGATGAATGAAATATGACACGACGCGCAAAGAGGCGAAACTTCGTAGTGACAAAATAAAATAACAACATGCTTGATGTATAATGAGCTTACATCAGTAACAACATTTTGTAAATCTTTCACCATCGGCTGGGTTGGTTTATTCGTTCTTTGGGCTGCTTTGTTAGCTGCAATGGTTTTGTGAAGGTCCAGTGCTTCCTGTATGGTGCAACAAAACATAATTTAGCGTCATGAGTTAGTTAATTGAAGACACTTAATCAAAAAAATACCTGAAAACTCTCATCTTGTATTAATGTTTTAAGAAACTGGAACTCTCCAGCAAAACTATCATCGTCAACTTTCTGGCTGATTTGGTTGATGGATAGGAACATTTCTTCGATGCCTGACATCAATAACAAAAGATAAACATCGAGGATTATAAATAATTAATTGAAGTGTAAACAAAAATTAGCCGACTTTAGCTCTCTAATACGAACTTAGCAGAACCATTAAGCAAATACTCAGTTCGTGTGTTTTTACGTCACAACGTACGCTTAAATACTTATTACACAAACATACTTGGCACAGGCGCTCTCGACCCAATCAAACCACGGCCATCATCTACAATACTGTCTCGAACAAAAGTGGGGTTTTCGACTCCAATTTTTCTAACTTGAATTTCTTGCTCTGGTGTTAAATGTTGTAAGCTAATAAGCAAAAGAATTTGAATAGGTAACCTAGTTCTTGGAGGGTATAATTTTAAAAACAGTTGAAAACTTTACCTCTGCATTTTCTTTGCCCCTTCTGCTTCAGCCATTTGTTGCCTAACTCTCTGATCACGTTGACGTAATTCCTTCTGGCGTTTCGCCGATTCTCGCATGCGGTTGATGCGACTGAAATTCATTTCTGGCTGGTTTATTCCAGCTGCTTTCTCAGCAACGTTCTTAAAAATACAACAATCTTCAGCAAAATTACACTTGATTAGGAGTCGCTGAAATATCACCATAAAAGCAAAGCACATACTTGTAAATCTTTTGAAGTTTTGGTTGTTTGAGCTCCGACTACTGACCCATCCATCGGTGTAGGTGGAGGAACATTACCGGCATCTCTAGGAGTTGAACGACCAGACATGGGAGGATGTGCTGCAACATAAGCAGCAGGACAGTCGACTGCCATCTCGTGCGTATTTTCATCAGGAGGAAGAATGCCATTAAATCCATTATTGAGTTTGTAGCGATGATGGGGTATGGGTGCAGCAGTAGCCATTTTTTCTGCGATGAAATGTTTATAACTAATCATATATCAATACTGCTAAAAGATGTGGCCATTTTAAAAGTGCTCTCAAGCAGTTGCATGAAACATATGAGTACAGCAACTAAAGCATCTAGATCTCTAGAATATAAGTTGTTGAATGTAAGCAGGCTTGTTTTAAAAGAAACGTTTCACAAGTTATGATATCTGTCGTTTCAGTCCAGCATTTAGCAAAATCACCAAAACTCAAATCTTCATGGTAAAACGCCATAAGTGTAACGAATGGTGGGCCCATATCTGTGGCTTAGCACCAGGGCAAACAGCTCTGAAGATGCGTCGCAGTAGTGGCAAGTCGTCAATGACACTGCGACTGAATTGACTGGCTGGTCAAGGAATCGAACATCAGATCTCCTGGGTCGCTAGTGGTTTCTTTAATCACTATGCCAACTGAGGAGTAATAGCTACTTCTAATCTTAATGTTTTGTTTATTTCAGTGTTCTTCTATCTTTTTTGATCATGATCATCCACTTTGCACAAAAACTTTTTTGCAAACCTTAGGGACTTAAACTTTCTCAGCTCAGTCAAACATGCAACATTCAATTAATTTTGTAACGTTTAAGTCAGGAAAAAACAACCTGCAATCATTATTGAGCCCTTTAGCAACCGATCAATCCCCGTTTGAAGAACACTGATTTACACCAAGATAAAAAGAAATTTAAATGCACAAAATCAACTGCAAAACTCACGTATATGTGAAATAAAATCAAACAGAAAGCGATAAAGTAAATACAAATTGAATCTGTATCCTTCAACTATTTTACAGTGTGATGTTTGACCATACGTTGTCACCTTCAAAAGTGATAAGCCTGTGAAAACAAAATACATGACACATGAAGTCTTTCGTAAATATGTATCGTTTTGCAGCAGAGCCATTAACTGTATTTTTTATATAGCATAGTTTGTTGCATATTTATTCTCCCATCACGAGAAAGCGATCAATGCGCTATACGAGCTCGCTTAGGAGTTGCCAGCCATCTGTCTATCACACCAAGATGGGGGAATCCCGCTAAGTGCCTTTCCCGACGGCACAACAAGTGAACTCGCTGTCTTGTTCTCAGCGTTGTCGCTTCAATGCTGAGCGTCAAACAGGGAAGCTGTGAATAGCAATTTTAAAGTCATTGGTTTGACCTGACTCGGAATCAAACACAAGTCTACAGCTCCCTAGGCGGACGCTCTTCCCACTAGGCCATCTGAGCTGTTGACTATTGGTTAAACCGTACTTTCTCAATTTTAAACTTTAATACAGCCTAAAATACAATTCAGCAGGAAATTAGGTTTATGTGAAGCCTAACTGTTGCAACTAAAACATTAAATATGCATTTACGTAACACGAGTTCACAAATGTGCTGTCAAAAACTTTGTACCAGTATTAGTAAAATCATTACAGGTAAAATTTATTCAAGGATACACCCAATCTGACTGTTCAGCAGTTTAGTCACACATAACATGTACTGATATCACCTTAAATACTGTAGCAACATCAGTAAATCTGCTCATACTAATAGATAAAACACGATCGCTTTTTGATTATATAAACACATAATATAATTGTACTACTAAGACACTAGCTAGTTTTTTTTCAGTCATTCATCGGCCATTGACCGAAAATTTTTAGGCTTTTTTACACTCTTTCGGTCACAATGACTAAAAAAAACTTGAATTTTTGAAGAAATGTTGCAGATTGAGACCTTTTTTTTTTTTTTTTTCGGAGATCACTACATGACGCCTAAAAACTTGACAGAAATACAGGGTGTCCATAAAGTCCGTGTGCACAAATAAAGTTAAAATTTTCTAAAGTGCACACGGACTTTATGGACACCCTGTATATTATCAAGCTGACCGAGAAAAATTGGGCAAATTCAGCTGAAATCGGTCAGACGACCAAAACAAAATTTTGAAAAAAAAACAGGGTACCAGTAACACAATAATACATTTTGAAAACATCCACTGCTTACTTTTGGAGCCACAGCTTTACTAAGCTTGCATGCCTAATTGAACTCTCCTTCAATGACTGCACAATGAGAAAAGTTTCACATGAAAGGCTATTAAATACAACTATTTTGCTAACAGTATCTAAACAAATAACAGAAAAATATTGATAAAAAATAAGCATTAGTTGAGTTGAGGACACAAATGAAGCACAGAATTAACACTAATTACACACATTAAATTGACATACATTTTATAACAATGAAGGCAAATGAAATGCAACTAAATAAACGCTGTTAAATCAATTCCATTCTTTACCTACTTTTTTTATAGTTAGATAAAAAGCCACAGAATTATCTTTCTTTTTCAGTAAAATTTTACTTCGAAGAACCAAACTCATAATTTGATGCCAATACTTCAATACATCAGCAAGGCCTTTAAGTTCAGACATGAATAGAAATCTTAATTACTGTACGGGTGTGTCACGGTCAATTTTAAACGTATTGCTAATGGTGGTCTACTGGGGCTCTTTGCTTTTAAGGCACCTTAAATTACAACGGATGGTTCACTTTAAAGCAGTGGGCGGGAATTCCCCAATACATCATCGCATAACCTAGACACACATTGGGTTAGGGCAGGGGTGTCCAACCCGTGGCCCGCGGAAAGGTTTCTTTGGAGCTGTATAGCCCAGGCTCTGAGCCGCGTAGATGGGTCCGGCGAATTTGTTACACGCTTCGGCGTAATACCACGAGTATAACGAAGATTTGATTTTGATTTGGTCGCGATCCGAATTTATACTATAGGCGCACACAGGGGGAGCACGGTGCCATGCCCCCCCTTTGGCTCCATAATAAGGTGCAAAAACCTAACTTTCAGTCTATAATTTCTCAAACTGATAATGGTTGCAGCCTCCTTTCACTTATTTTGGCCATGCTTCTGCTTTTAGACATACCGTAAGCTGCGAAAATATTTTTGTATTGTCACGAGAAACTGCACTCACTGCATGCCCTTTTTCGTTAAAAAAGTGTGCTAAAATGAGTGTTTTTTTATGTGAAAACCGACCCCCTTTGTCTGCTTCGCCCCCACACCCTCGGTTGTGCCCTCCTCCTTTGCCAAATCCAGGGTGCGCCTCTGTCTGAGACGCGAAAATCTAGAATTTTTTGGTCGGAAACCGACTTAGTCGAGAAGAAAATCGTTCGATCTTGCCAAGCTTGTTAGAAAGTGCCAAACTTGACATCGAAATGTCATCGAAATGAAAAAACAGTTTGACATTGAAATGAAAAAACAGTGCCAAACTTGACATCGAAATGTCGATGCGTAGCAAAAACTTTGTTGAATTTACTGTTGGTACGTTTATTGTTCTTATAAATTTGTAAAAATATACATTTCTAAGATTAGAATTTTAGTAGCGTCTTAGCAGTAAACACTCCGGTGGCCTGCGCAATCATTCGTAAATTGCATGTGGCCCTTTGACCAAAAAGGTTGGACACCCCTGGGTTAGGGTAAGAGCATGTCTGCATTGCACATGACGTTTGGGGGAATTCCCGTCAGCTTTAAAGTAAACCATCCATTGTAATATGAAGCGGCTTAACAATGAAGAGCCCAAGTCTAGTCTGCAAACATGATATTCTGCTGCTACAGTGCTAGCTTGCAAAAAATTTTGCACTGTACATAATAAAAAATACAAGATCAAGAGACGTAATGTAAGGTTAAGCAAGTGAGTGATGACCATTTGTAGTCAGCAATCTTAAACACTTAACAAAAATAATACTGGTAATAACTAAGCATTACATACAGCTCCATATCTAGGAACAAAAAGTCATCCTAGGACAGGGGTGTTTAGGGATGTGCTGGATAGCAAATTTGCCGGATAGCCGGCAAATCTAACTTACTGGATATCTGGTATCTGGCCAGATATCCGGTGCGTCACTATCCGGCCGGATACTTGATAGTAGCACAAAGCCAAAATAAATATTTTGATTGTTTTTGTCCACAGCTCCACGCTATCGCTTTGCTCAACTAGTGAGCCATGAAACTATTGCATGAGGTCATGCGACACACAGGAAACTTTCAAAAGCATTGAGTCATTAAGAATGGACTTCATTACTCTAACTTGGCCGAATCGACAACGCAGTCAAGCGGCAGGAGCTCAGTTGATATAATGACCATCTTATTGATCGCTTTTGATTCAACTTCGATCCACGACACTACGTTTGTGTAGCAACACGTTTTCAAAGCTGGGCTTTATTTTTGAGCAAGAAGAATTGCGTTAAAATGTGGATTTTGGTGAAGAGTGTGCCGAAAATCGGACGTCAAGTCAGTCGGCAACCATAGGCGTCTAATCGGTGGGAGCAGGAACAGTGCTCCTTCAGGTCTAATACCGAAGGGGGCAACATGTCATATGTCCGGCCTTCGGGGTGTTTTCATTATTGCATTAATAGTTGACTGTATGCACATTGCAAGGTAGCTAAAACATTTCCAAAATGTAACAGCGCAAAATCTTAGCATCGTTTTCACGAAATTTTGCGCTCATGCAAAGCAAGAAGAAAACTATCAAGTGTGTGGCCTGGCAAAGCAATCGAGTTAACAATTACCACACATTGTGTTGATTTTTGTGGTTTTAAGCTTGTGAGCAATTTGTGATACCCATCGAAAGCAAACTTCGAAAAGATCAAATCTTCATTATATTCACGGTATTACGCCGAAGCATATAACGAGTGGCGGAGCCCATCTATGCACCTGTGCAACACAATTTTGAACTATGAAAAAAAACGACGCAACGGTGGCGAGCCTCCCACACCGATAGCGATGTCCTTAACCACTATACGCTAAGCGGTCGGTAGAAGGCAAGTTTGAATTTCATACGTTTTGCGACTTTGCACTATCATCAAAGCTACTAAAAAACGCAAGATTTACAGTTTATAAATACCATAAAATTACTGCAAAAAATCGATCTTGCGGCAAATCTGCAATGATGGGTAAATTACGTCGAACTTTTAACACAAACGGCCAATTGATGAAGTAAGGATGTTGAATTACAGACTTCAACTTACTTAACGTTACAAAACCGCAAACACAAAGCTGAAGCACATCCATTACAATGCTACTGGTACCTTGAAACGTCGTTTTTTGAATGTAGAGAACAAAGTTCCTATAAAAATTCTCTCCCCCTGCCGGTTGCCTTCGAGAAAAAATTGGCACTTATGTCAGCTGCTCATTGCGTTTGTTTTTTGTTTTTTTTTCATTTTGAGCAAAAGACAAACGTGCAAGTTATAGGACAGAAGACAGACTTTTAAACGTAAATTATTTGCATGGTCTTCACGGGAGGCAACGGTGGAGGTCATTGAACTTATACCGTCTCGATTTGATGCCAATTGATTAGTGCCATACTGCTACACCATTGAAGTAACTTTTCTGATGACAAAACTCACATTGCCAAACGAAAAAAAACTCATATCATAAACTAAATTTAAATCCACCTGATATAAAAAATCACCAACACAGTCTAAGGTTTGGACTTGGTTCTACTTTTTGCAGAGAGTCCTAACAAAATTAAAGTTTTCAAACTTGCACCAAATTTTTTCTCATAGATCAAAAAGATAAAATTTATTTTCACCGAGTCTACTCCACGCAATTTTTCTGAACTTTAAAACT
Source organism: Trididemnum miniatum (assembly GCA_964006365.1). NCBI lineage: Eukaryota > Metazoa > Chordata > Ascidiacea > Aplousobranchia > Didemnidae > Trididemnum > Trididemnum miniatum. The sequence continues at coordinate 6,069,707 of OZ023239.1, forward strand.
ATCCAGTATCCGGCCAGATAGCGAAGTACTATCCGGCCGAATACCAGATACCTGATACCTCAAAAAGCACCGGATAGTGTCGGATACCGAATATATATCCAGTATCCAACAGGTGGCCTGCAGGTTATTTGTGGCCTTCCAAACCTTTTAAAATTGCACATTCAACTTTCTATATCGGTTGGTAAATTCGTCCTTATGTGCTGACATGATATTGTAATTTACAGATACGAGCTATTATGGTAAAGGGTCCTCCAATGACATTAAAGTAAACTCGTGCTTATTATGTTGTCATAATGAAACATGCCATCACACGAAAGTGATTATGCATTTGTATTCCTGTGTGTGTTACACGTACTATGATATTCTGCTTTCATTTTAAATTTAGCATTGAGTATGGCAAGCAAGAAATACAGTAAAAAATAACAAAAATGTATAATACACCATAATTCAAATTGTTTTTATAAAACAGCGACTGTTTCGCCATCATTGACTAGATCTTGATTAGCTTGCATCAATACGCGCGATTGGTTTAGAGTAAATTAGCCAATCAGGATCTACTTCCTAAAAATAATAACGGCAAAATAGACACTATATTTTTATAATTATTTAATGTGGACATACTGGTAATACCGTACTAAATTCTGGCCCGAAAAATTTTTGAAAAGCATAAATGGCTCGTTACTAAGAAAGTTTGATGCTCTTACCCTAGGATATCAGAAGCGGTATACTGCTCAACTTTTGTGCACTTAACGCAATGCGTTAACTCAATAAACAAAGTTAATGCATTGCGTTAAGTGCAACAAAAGTTGAGCAGAATACCGCCCCAGAGCATTTTAAGAGAAAGTAGCACCTATACAGTGGTGTAAAAAGTAGTCCAGAAATCTACCTAAGTAAAAGTATTGTTACTGATGGTGGAAACTACATGAAGTAGAGTATAAAGTAGTGGGTGTAAAAAGTAACCAAGTAGAAGTAAAAAGAACCAACAATTTGAAGCTACTTAAGTAAAAAGTAGGGTTTGCAAAACTAAGACCATAAAGCTGAGCTTTGGAAAAAGATAATTTGCTCACATCCAAACTTGACATACCGGTATGACATATATTTTGCCGATGCTTAAGTATATTTAGGATAATTAGCACATTTATTTGACGAAAATATAAAAGTGAAGTGTGTCATAATCTGCAAAATGCAACCTCAGAGTCCACGTCAAACACAAACAACAAAAAACCACTTAATATCACAAAACTGTACAACTTATTCAGTTATATAATAAAACAATACATAATACTAAGGTAGTATTTATTTTGCCGCCAACAGCAAAATAGCTTTTAGGTCTATTTTGTCATAAGTGACGTTGTGGGTTTTTAACCGCCATTTTGTGCTAGATTGCCACGACTTCTTGATAGCTTAGTGAATAGAGTGCAGCATAAAATTATAATGGGAAGTGCTGCACTAGTTTTGGGTTCAATTCTCGTCGCGGCTTCGGTTCATTTTGTTGCGATGGCTTTGCTTTGGTGCGATTTGGATTTGTGTGACCTGGGGTTAACAATTAGGTTCATGAAGACAGTAGAATAGAATAAGTTGTAATATTCGTGTAACATGGGGTTATGTAGCTGCGGCAAAATAGACCTAAAAGCTATTATGCCGTTAACGACAAAATAGACACTGCCTAATGCTAATGTTGCCAATTTTATTATGAAGCATGGTTATTTCTCATTTGCGTGATATACTGCGTAATATTAGACCTTGCCTAATGCTAATGTTGCCAATTTTATTATGAAGCATGATTATTTCTCATTTGCGTGATACATTGCTTAATATTAACTACTTATCATTTTTAAAGCCACTTAGGTAGCGTTACTTTCTGATGGAACTACATAAGTAAAAGTAGCCTAGTTGAAATTTAAATGACTTAAGTAAGTACTAGTTACCAAGCAATAATACTTAAGGTACCGGCAAGTAGTCTACTTAAGTAAAACCACCGGTACTTCATAACTTTACACCACTGCAAATATACCAGTACTACCAGTATATTCAGGTAAGTGACAGCATGGAATGAACACTAACAATCTGCAGTAGGCAAGTAGCAGAGTAGGACAGTTTAAAATTAAAATTTTAAGACACTTGATATATAGAAATATAGACTATACCGTACTGGTACCGATATATGACAACTGAAGAAATTAGACTGGACTCTCTGAATCTATCCTGTCTATTGCACTGTACTGGTATTACCGGTGTATATTGTTATCAACATACAGAGCACTAGCACAGTATTACATCCTTCAACAACCAGTAGGCTACTGATCATTAAAATATTCCAGTACACAGTAAACTATATCAGTATATTTAAGGTATATATCGGTATATATAATGAGTATGGTAGCCAGGTAGCCTAAAACGGGTGCTACTAAATAGTACATGTCCGCGATGTCCATGATGTGAACGGTTGCCAGTAACTTCGCCACAGAAACTTCGTCACATGGTAACTTCGCCACACTTTGAGAAGGTGAAGGGAGATGTGGGGATAGCAGGAAAATGTGTTGGGGTGTGGGGGAAGGAAGGAGGATGTGGGAAGAGGTATGAAAGGAGGTGTAGGAAAGTGTGATGGGGCGTGGGGTAGGTAAGGGGAGATGTAGGGAAAGGTGAGGGTAGGGAGATGTGGGGAATTAAAAGTGTGTGGGGGCCCCACACCTCAACACATTTTCCCTACATCTTCCCCATTACCCTCCCCACATCCTTTCCCCACATGCCAACACACTTCCCCACTCACCCCATACACTTTCCCACACCCTCCCCACACTTCTCCACTCCCCACACATCTTTCCTTACCTCCCCCCACACCCCAACATATTTCCCTACATCTCCCCCCACACCCCCCATATCTCTTCCCACAGCTCCCCTGACCTCCCCTTACACCCCAACACACTTCCTTATTCACCCCATGCACTCTCCCACACCTCTCTCCCCACATCTTACCCCACAGTTTCGCTTATGTGGCGAAGCTACCAAGTACCGGTAACTCGAAAAGCCCGATAAAATTTTTTACGGCAACCGGGAATTTAAAGTCTTGTTTCGGTGTAGGCAATGTAAATTTTCGATGTATGAAAGTGTGGCGAAGTTACCATGTGGCGAAGTTACTGGCAACCATGTGAACGATGTCCGCGATGTCCCAAATTGCGATGTCAACGATGTCCCATGTTGCGATCGCTATTTGGGACATCGTGAACATCGCGGACATCGCAATTTCGCAGATCGTTGACATTGCGAACATCGTCGACATTGCGGACATCGTTGACATCGCGGGCATCGTTGACATCGCAATTTGGGACATCGCGGACATCGCAATTTGGGACATCGTGGACATCATTGACATCGCGGACATCATTGACATCGCGGGCATCGTTGACATCGCGGACATCGCAATTTGGGACATCACGGACATCGTGAACATGTACTATTTAGTAACACCGGCCTAAAACTGCAGAACCAATTTCTATCTTATTTTGACCAGACTAACACTGAACAAAGTAAAACTTCAGAACCAATTTTTATCTTGGGCTATTTAGACTGGACCAACACTGAACAATTTTGTTTTGCAACATACCGGTACACGGTAGACTAGGCTACATAGTCTAGTCTACAGGTACAATGGCGGAATTGTTTGTTTGTGGTTATGTGAAGTAGAAAAATAAAGGCGCATTAACGACGATGGTTTTGTTGCGCCTGGACACAAATATGGAAAAGAAAATTACTAACGCAATACTGACACTTACGAGACACTAAAACAAAATTTGTTTGAACAGAATTTTAACTTACAACCTCCTTAGCAGTTTTCACCTACTTATTGTTACTGCCTGCACAAATTTCTTCCAGATGTAGGCCAAGGCTTGTAAACTACCAATTAGCGATACCGTACAGATACCAATACTCAGATACTGCGCAGTAGTGTGGCTAACTAAACCAGAGTATTTTAGTTCTGAGTTTACTTTGTTTTGTTAATGCTTGAATTAGGCCTACTTTTAACAGTTTAATACGCATTAATTTTGTAAGTCCAGACTACCAGGTACCAGCATTAACAGATCACCAATAGCATTTTTCAGCTATGCCTCTAGAGCAGTTGCTGACCGGCTCACAGTTCCGTTGCAACCTGGCCAAGGCAAGAGCAGACAAGTGCATGGTTAAACTGCGATGCTGTATAGTCTAGCTCATCTCTTCATAAAGTTAATTATATAATTATGCTTCATTTAGTCAAGCTTGCCAGTCTGCTCAAACCATAACTATCAAAGCAACATTCCAACGACCTTTCATTTTGGATCTGTCGAGTCATAGACCCCAGGTTCCATTTCTGCTTGCGCCAACCAGGCATGAAATGCATTACTGCAGAACCGGAACAGGCTTACTACACTACAGCAGAAAGGAGGCACAACGGAGGTTTATTACAGAACCGGAACCGTTTTTTACTCTTAAACGAGGTTTAATACTAAGCTAATGGATTTTGTCATTTTAAATAATTTTGGTAGTGTCAGTTTTGCCGTTAACGGCCATATAGCTTTTAGATCTGTTTTGCCGTAAGTGACGTCGTGGGTTTTTAACCGCCATTTTGTGCCAAATTGTCACGACTTCTTGTTAGCTCAGTGGATAGTGCACAGCGTGTAGTAGTGCCGGTAGTAGTTTATTTTATTTAACGACCAGAAAAACACCAAACAAAAACAAGGAACAAAAACAATGGCCGAAAAACAGGTTACAGCGACAAAACGATATACGTTGAAACGTGCAGGAGTTAAAAAATGAACACAACTTAAAAAAAAAATGCACGGCCGCAGCACCTTAGGTTAACTTTTGTTGGCTATAGGCAGTGATGGGATTCAGGGGGTTCGCACGGGTGAGCGTGAACCCGTTCTTGGAATGTCAGGATAATCAGCGAACCCGTTCTTGCTTCTTTTTACTGACATCAGACCTTTATGAAGGAACCTGTTGTTAGGAAGTACGATACAAAAGAGAACCTGTTCTTAAAATTTTGAATCCCATCACTGGCTATAGGCCTACTTAAAAAAAAAAACAATACGTCTCGTAAAGAGTAATGACCAAAAATAAAAAATGGGTTGCAAAGCAAAATTTACTTGAACGACAGTAAGACAGTCAGCCAATTATAATTTGACGTTCAACTGCGGTACCGATAGTGGTTCAAAAAATAATAATTATCAACTTTCATCAGTAACTTCGCTCAAATTAGATGGCCGAGTGGTATGGAGTGTCTGTCTCTTGAGCTGTAGACTCGGGTTTGATTCCGAATCGGGTCAAACCAATGACATTAAAATTGGTATTCACAGCATCCCTGCTTCACGTTCAGCATTGAAGGGACAGTGTGGAGAACAAGCCGGCTAGTTTACTTGTCGTGCCGTTGGGAAAGGCACTTAGCCGGATTCTCCCATCTTGATGTGGTAGACAGATGGCCGGCAACTCCTAAGCGAGCTCGTATAGCGCATTGATCGCTTTCTCGTGATAGGAGGATAAATACGCAACTAACAAATTGTTCTAGTCAGTTGAATGCGCAACAAAACTGATGCAGATTAAAGAAATATTTCATACAGCGTAGGATTGTTGGGATTGGAAGCTGGAAAACCAAGAAATTTGAAATGCTCATCGAATGGGAGATGGTTGGAGACACTCAAATCTGTAAAAGAAACACTAACAGCAGATGTCTGTTTTTGCCTTTTAAATCAATTAAGTATAGGTACATAATGCAATTACGGTATGAACTTTTCAGAATAAATTTATTAGTTACTGGAGTGGTAGGCCAAGTCATGCACGTTTTTTTTAATCGCTTTTTTCAAAGAATTGTGCGATTTGTTTTGCCGAATGGTTACTGGAATAGAATTCCAAGTCAATGGACCTCGATATTTCAAAGATTGTTTAGTCAATTCGATTCTACAAAACCGGGGGAATAGATTAGATTGATTTCTAGTCTGACGAGAGGTACCAGTACTACAAGCTAACTGGTTGTCGTCAAGGAGATTCCGAAAAGTGACTGGCAAGTCATCGTGCAAATATTTGTACATAAAGCTCGCAGTTTCTGTTTCGGTTTAAAAATTCAAAGTATAGATGTGCTAGGGCTGCCCACGATTGACGACATCCGAGATAGTTGCATTGGTATATTCAAAGTAAATCGATGACGTAATCCTATTAAACAATAACTCAATAAATGAATAAAATATATCAATGTAAAATAATTGTAACAAAAGCTTACTGGTATTTAAATAATTACGACATTACACAGCAATTTACAATTAACGTAACTAAAGGTAACACAGTGTCAAAGTAAATAATTAAACGTAAATATAATTGTACTCACGGAAAAATGTGAAGCAGCTCAGCCCAGTCAATGAGATATAGATACAGCAGGTTAGCAGCAATACAAGTAGATTTCCGAGGTTCCACGGTTAGATGCACACTCGGCCAAATAGATGAAAAAGAACGCTACACGTTGGTTTACGAGCTTATATACCTGTCTAACTCCCACAATGCAGAATTATAAGGAGTGGCTCCAAAACAAATCTACTCAAGCATCACAAGTTTCCAAATAAGATTAAAAAAAAAGTAATTAATTAAAAATACGTTGGGGAAACATGAATGACCAAACCACTCCCCCCCAGCGCGGAACAAGTGAGCAGCGACAAAACGAATTAAAGACACAGATAGTTAACTAAATATATTCACACAACATAATAGACATACAAACTAAGACATAGTTCATTTCAATTCTTCCGCCGTAGCGATAAGACAAAGTTTGTGAATAGGTCTTGTAAGTTTTCGTTGGCCGGATAAGCGCAGTTCAACTTTTCTTACTAGTCCGTCCGAGCCAGGTATTGTCTTTTCAACTAAAGCATGCTCCCATAGTGCACGTGGTGCCGCTTTATTTTTGATGCCAGGTTGCATTACAATTACGTAGTCGCCTTCTTTAAGGTTTTTTCGGGGTCTGAACCATTTGGAACGAAGTAACAGTTGAGGCGGCATATTTCTCATCCAGGAATCCCAAAACACGTTGATAAAGCTTTGTGCAGCTTTAATGGACAGTCTTAGATTGTGGATACCGTGTTCTTCAGGCTGAAGGACCGTCGGTTGGCCATGTGGATAGAGTAAAGTATTACCAGTAAACGGTTCTTCGTCTAAGTCATCGACAGCATTTGGAAACAGCGGGCGTGAATTAACGAGGTAATTGATTTCAGAGATGATCGTTTCCCACTCAGAGAAGGAATATGAGCGTTTGTGGTGATCACATGCAGTCTCGAGAGCTTTTCTACAACTTCTGATTAAGGATTCTACGGCTCCATTCATGTGGCTGGCTTGTGGAACATTAAACTCCCATGAAAATTGAAATGTCGTGTTCAATGACGTCATGAAGTCGCTCACTTTTGTTTTATCCCATGTTTCAAACCACTTGTTGAGGATTCGTTGAGCTCCTGCAAACGCTTTTCCTTGATCACTGTAGGCATGGATTGGATGAACTCCTCGCTTAGTTACAAAGCGTCTCCAAGCCATCAAGAAATCGTCAGTTGATTGAGTTTGTGTAAGTTCGAGGTGAATAACTCTGGTCGTATTGCAGGAAATCAGCAGGACACATCCATCAATGACAATATTTCGAGTCTTTTTGATTTTCACAGGGCCAAAATAATCCAGTGCCACAGAAGTAAAAGGAGGACAGTTGGTCTTGAACCGAAAGGCTGGGAGTTGTCCCATTTGTTGTTGTAACAACTCGCGTCTGGCAATCCGGCATTTCACACACTTGGCTGAGATAGACTTGAAAATTTGTTTTCCTCGTAGAATATATATACCAATCGCTCGTAAGTTAACTATGAGAACTCTATAGCCTTGATGTCCAAGCAGTTCGTGCATGTGTTGGGCGTATAATCTCACAATTTTGCTCGTGCTTGGTAAAGCAATTGGATTAGCAGCTTCTTCTAGTTGCTGGAAATTTGTCAATCGTCCATGGATACGGAGAAGACTAGGGTGCTCGTCTGAAGGTTGGAGATTTTTCTTCTTCCGTTGATGTTCATCAGATCTTCGCAAACTCTCCTGTGCAAGCCAAAACAAACGATTTTTAGCATCAATTAATTCAGTAGCACTTAACGCAGGTGATTTAGATCTACAGTTCTTTAGGGGTCGCATGAGCCAAGCTACTACTCGAACAAGTTTTTTCCAAGAAGACAAGCGTCTTAACAAATCTTCCTCGAAGTCAATTAGATTAAATTCAGTTAAGTGATAGATGTTATTCGAAGGTTTTCTCAGTTCCGTTTGAGTGGTATGATGGACATCATCAGTCGAAGGTTGAACGGAGAAATTATTAAGCCAGTCAGGTTCTGAAGACATAAGAAAATTCGGACCTTCATGCCAACGAAAAAATTTAGATACAGAAATAGGCTTTGTGAGCGAGTCGGCAGGGTTCATAGAGGATTTTATGTAACGAAAACAATCAGGAGTATCAATCAAAAGCTCTTTTATCTCTTGGATGCGACTAGAGACAAATGGTTTAAAGTTCGTGTGAGACATGTTTAGCCAATGCAAAACAGTTGCGCTGTCGCTCCAAAGGCAAACTTTAGAAAAGTTAACAATCATTTTTACAGAGCTTACAAGCCGTGCCAGTACAAGCGCACTCAATAATTCCAACCTAGGAATGGATTTTCTTTTAACGGGAGCTACAAACGATTTTGCAACGACAAAGCGAAGAAAAATCCCATTGGTAGTTTGCCACCGAAGCCAGATTACTGCCCCATACGCTAATTCACCACCATCACAAAAACCGTGCAATTCAGCTTCATTTAAAGCCTCTGCAGGTCGGAGACCCCTGGTTATTTGAAATTGCTGCAACGTTTTAACTTCTTTTAATAAGCATAAGAAGGTCGATTTTGTTTCATTATCCACTTGTTCGTCCCAAGATAGCTTATGCGCCCACAAAGATTGCATCAATAACCGAAGTTTTAAACCGATAGGCGAGAAAATGCCAAGTGGGTCCCATAACTGAGAAATTAAGGACAGAATAATGCGCTTTGTTATAGGTTCGCTAATCGTCATAATTGGTAGTTTAGGTTTTAGCATATCGCTCGATTTATCCCAATGATGGCCCAGGACGGTTGTTGTTGTTTCAGAGGGATACTCGTCAATTTCTTTAGAATTAGAATGCCAGCCTTTAATTTCAAAACTAGCGGTGGCCAGTACGGCGTTAACATCTCTTTTAGCAAGGAAAGCGTCTCTGACAGTTGAAAAGGAGGAAGCTAAATCATCTACGTAGCTATGGTGCTTAATCATGCGTGAAGCAACCGGAAATTCTCGCGAGTGCTTATCCGCCAAAAAGTGAAGAGCACTTATAGACAAATCTGGAGCAGGACGATCTCCGAATGGTAGGCGCTTCCACTGAAAATCGCTTGGGTATTTTACAGACAAATTATCACGCCATAAAAATCGATGATACACCCTATCAGTCAGAGAGATTTGAATTTGGTTGAACATTTTTTTGATATCTCCAACAAGGGCAATATTGTTTGCGCGCCACGCTATGAGGACTTGAAAAAGATTATTTAGTAGATCCGGTCCTTTACAAAGGCCGTCATTCAATGATACACCGTCATACAAGGACGCAGCATTCCAAACAATTCTACAAGCAGTAGACTTGCCAGGCCTGATAACGGGAAAGTGATCTAAATACCACCCTTTTTCATTGATAATGTCCTCGGGAGGAACTCGCTCAGCATAAGTATCAATAATCGATTTCATTTCTCGTTCGTAAATGTCAAAAAGTTGACTTTTCATAAGCCTGTGCTCTAACGAATTGAGTTTAGCTAAAGCTTGGTTACGATTAAATTTAAGACAAAATGGAAAGCCTTCTTTCCATGGAAGAGAAACCTCAATTCTCTTTTCTTCAGTGAGGTGCATTGTTTCTCTAACGTGTTTGATGAATTGCGATTCTGCGACCTCTTTTTCTGAGCAAGCGCAAAGCCTAGTTGGTTTAACCCCAGCTATGTCAGCTTCATACCAGGCTCGAATATCTGGTGGTTCGTCATGCAAACGGACATAATGAACAGATGACGTATTGTAAACTGAATTCTCACAACAAGGGCCGTATATGTACCATCCCAATTTAGTTTCAACAGCAGTGGGAAACTCGTCAGATTCTGATTGATGCTTCAAATATTTAGTAGGGGTCATCAAATTAGCATTATCAAAGCCAATTAAAATATCAACATCTGAGGGCTCTTTGGGGACGCATTGTTCTATAGATTTGAGGTGAGTATGCTTTTGGAAAAAATCATTTCCGATGCCAGGAATTTGATGAGCAGGGTTATCGAGTTCAAAAGCCGAAATATTGAAGCGCATGTATTTTTTATCATAGTTTCGGATCCACAATGACACGGTTGCAGAATTCTCGCAGCGATAGCCTCCCCCGGCAGTGCCAAATTTTAGTTTGTGGGGCTCACAATCTAATTTTAACAGATTGACAGTGCTGCGTTTTATCAAGGTCACATCACTACCGGTGTCAAAAAGCGCAAGAGCTTTGTGCCAAATACCATCCGATCCCAAAATCTCAACAAACGTGGCGGGAGAATATCTCTGGGAAAGTTTGCACTGATTAGTCGAACAAGCAATGGGTACAGAAAGTTGCTCATTTGATACAAAATTGCTAGAGCACGATTGATCGGATTGAGCTTTATCAGCAGGTTTAGAATTTGCAGTTTGAGGCACGCAAGCTAACAACGTGTGGTGTGATTTGGTGCAATTGGCACAACGACGTCTATAACGACAATCTCTAGGATTTCGATGCATGGGAGCCAAGCAAGTAAAGCAGCGACCAAGTCGTCTCATTGCGTCAGTACGTTGTTGCGGGGTATAGCTCATAAATTTATCACAATCAACAAATCTATGTCGAGGGTTTTCACACAATGCACAAAAATCGCTAGAACTGGAGCGAAGATGACAAACGTTTGAGTTTTTGTTTTTATAACTGGTAGTTATTGAAAATTTAGAAGCAAGATGTTCTTCCAACTCTGTTTCTTCTTGCAAAAACGATATTAGCATATCAACAGTCGTGATTTCTTTCGAGTGTTTAGAGCGTAACCATCTTCTAAAGCCGCGAACAAGTTTATCAGATAGTTTTTGTTCGATCAAGTCGAGAGTTACGTGGCATTGCAAATCGCTGTCGCAACCCGCCTGTTTGGTATTTCGAGCGTATTGTTTGATTTGCTCGAGGACGCGTCGCATTTCACGAGCTGTATTTGAGACCATTGGTTTGGTATCTTTCAAATTAGCTAAAACTGCTTTTGGGATTGCGCTTTTGGGAAATTTAGATTCAAGCCTTTCCCAAATCCCATTACTTTTGTCAACAGAAGTACAGTCTTGTAAAGTAGATTGAATGTAAGCAGGAAGTACGTCTTCATACAGGAACATAGTTAATTGCTCTTGCTCGGTTTCTAACCCAGTTAGTTTGAAATAGTCAACTATACGAAGTTTCCACGCATTGAAATTTACAACGTTACCATCCCATTTTGGTATGCGCAGGTCTTTTGGTTTAAATTTTGGCTTAACGTCAGAACTAGATTCAGTAACTGTAACTTCTTTCGAAAGTTTGGAAGATTCTTTTTGTAAACGTAATATTAACTCATCGAATTCGCATTTCAAATTAGCAGCTTCATTTTCTCTAGTTTCTAATTCTTCTTCGTTCGATTGTAAATCACTAGCAGCTTCCTCGTAATCGTTTTCAGGTAGGTCAATTAATAAATCAGACATTGATTTCATCACGTCTCGCAAATTTTTAAAAGTGGCTTGCAAAGATAATCTTTTATCTTCAAATGCAGCTTCATTCGGGTTATCATTTTTTAAGAAAGCGAGTAGAGTATTTGTTTGTCGCGTTGCAGATGCTTTTAGACCAGTTCGGCGAGCTTTAAGACGTTTATATCGCTCCATTTCTTGCGTCAGCTAAATAATCCAACACGAAACAAACTCACCAAATCAACTTCGGGAAATGCTAATCAATTTCGGAATCCTGTTTTTGTATTTTTCCGATTACTGTTTCGGTTTAAAAATTCAAAGTATAGATGTGCTAGGGCTGCCCACGATTGACGACATCCGAGATAGTTGCATTGGTATATTCAAAGTAAATCGATGACGTAATCCTATTAAACAATAACTCAATAAATGAATAAAATATATCAATGTAAAATAATTGTAACAAAAGCTTACTGGTATTTAAATAATTACGACATTACACAGCAATTTACAATTAACGTAACTAAAGGTAACACAGTGTCAAAGTAAATAATTAAACGTAAATATAATTGTACTCACGGAAAAATGTGAAGCAGCTCAGCCCAGTCAATGAGATATAGATACAGCAGGTTAGCAGCAATACAAGTAGATTTCCGAGGTTCCACGGTTAGATGCACACTCGGCCAAATAGATGAAAAAGAACGCTACACGTTGGTTTACGAGCTTATATACCTGTCTAACTCCCACAATGCAGAATTATAAGGAGTGGCTCCAAAACAAATCTACTCAAGCATCACAAGTTTCCAAATAAGATTAAAAAAAAAGTAATTAATTAAAAATACGTTGGGGAAACATGAATGACCAAACCAGTTTCTAATTCTTCTAATTGATGAATCGTCAAAAGACTATACTGTTGCATCAGAGTTTTTACACTATCTCTATAATTCAGCTTAAATAATAATTTAATAAACTTGTTAACCGAACTTTGAAGTTTTTTAACCATGGTCTTATTTCCATTGCACCAAGTCATAATGCAATATTGGAGATGGCTTTTTATCATAGAGTTATACAGCAAAAGTAATATCCGGCCCTGGGTCAATCTTTTATTTGGAAGAACTATTTAGACAAAAAAAAAAAATTATCACTATGTTAGCCATGTTTAGAAACTCATTAGCTCATTGATACCGCTAAGGCAGTAACTAAATGAAAAGCAAAGCAAGAGACGTTAATGTTTTAAATGCCAACAATATGTTCAATGATGCGGCGTTTCCTCGTAATAGATAAGTGGTATCCATAACAAAGATAGAACGAATGTAACATAACATTAACAATTTAGTAAGTGGCAGCACAAGATGTAAGCATCTGATACAGCTCAGATGGCCGAGTGGTATGGAGCGTCTGTCTCTTGAGCTGTAGACTCGGGTTTGATTCCGAGTCGGGTCAAACCAATGACATTAGAATTGGTATTCACAGCTTACCTGCTTGACGTTCAGCATTGAAGGGACAGTGTGGAGAACAAGCCGGCAAGTTTACTTGTCGTGCCGTTGGGAAAGACTCTTAGCCGGATTCCCCCATCTTGACGTGGTAGACAGATGGCCGGCAACTCCTAAGCGAGCTCGTATAACGCATTGATCGCTTTCTCGTGATAGGAGGATAAATATGCAACTAAAACTAAAAATCTGTCATGGGGCTACACACTCAGGCTATATCATAAGATACTCTGTGACACAGCACATCAGCCTCGTGATGACTTTGTTTTGAAGATTTAGTCTACTGATATGCACAAAAAAAGGAGCAACCACTGTTAAAGCAAGCCACAAAAATGTTTGGAAGACATCAAACAAGGAATAAAGTTTGAATGACGGCAAAGAGGGAGCTGCAGTTTGAATTACTCGCATGTATGTGATACTTCTTCTCTAGGCTACAGTGTTCCACTCTGACAACTTTTGCAACTTCTTTGATAACCTTGAGTCAAGGTCGTGCAACCTTATTTTGTGATAGAACATGCTACTGTGCTGTGTTCCAGCCACACAAACTTTTTTTGCATAATTTATTCTGAATTCAACATCAGCTTATGGAGTAATTCCTAAAATCTTGGCAAAATGATCGAAGTATTTTGCCAGGCATATGGTCGCAATGTCACTTACGCTTAAGCCACAACCTTTTTCTTCAACACTCGTTTTCTTTTCGTTTAAAAACGATCACATTCACCAAATTCCAAGAGGAACTCATTTGGTTTGCCAAAGGAAATATCTGTATCAGAATCATCCATCTAAGAACCTTTCGTTTCACTTTCTGCTTCTGTGTCAGTTTCTTAACTAGCTGAGCACTTTTTTCTTGTTTTCTTCGTCTTTCGCAGTTTCTTAAGATTCCTTGCTTTTATTTGTTCTGTACTGCTGATCTCCTCAAATATAACTAATCTTCCTGGACTTTTTTCTTTTCGTTTTACCTTCGCTGAAGCAGTCTGTCTTGATTAATATTAGTTCTTTGTAAGGTGCTTCAGAACTGACTTTGACTTAGTAAGGTGCTTCAGACCTAAAGATGAACCAGTTACAAAACTAGTTGTTTGGTGATTTTGCTGCTGGCAGTTTACTCAACTTTTTTCGGAGAAAAGGCCAAGGGGTATATTCCGTATACTACAAAGCCAGACTACATGTTTTGAGCTGCAGTGTTTTCCATTTCACAATACAGATTTTTTACTGGAAGTATCCTCTTTGAAATTGCCGTTTGTGTACAGTTTTTCATCTTGTAGTTTGTCAAAATAGATTTCCAAATCGTTTTCATGGGTCGAATAAACACCACATCAAGGGTTTGGATAAGATGTGTGCTGTTCTTTGGAAAAAAAACTGAATCTTATATTTAACTTAATACATGCTTTCAGAACTCCAGGGTTGAGATGGCTGGAGAAATGTCGCCGATTAAAACTTTTGAGTCACATTTCCACATTTCAGTATCTCATTTTTACCTAATGCTATATGGAAAAACCACTGAATAAAACTGTCAGCAAAGCACAAAGAATCCGACCTTCTACTCTGTGAATTATTTTCAATCCAAGCAGTCCACTAATTTTGTGCCTGATAATTGACACACGGCGCAAACAAAAAGCCAGATCCGATTCCTGCCATCATAATGATGACAAACGGCTTTAAAGAATTGCAGGTGGTCTTGAGGATCTCGGAGGCCTTCACTTTGTAACTGTCTAATTTTCTTCTTAAGTCTTCCAATCAGACACCCAGGTTAAAAATCATATATTGAACAGAATGTGTAAAACCAAGGGCAGCAGGCGACAACTCAAAGCAAAACTTAATTGAAATTTTGTTGAGTTAACGGAGCATAAAACCACCTGCGAATCATCTCTTTTCAACTCAAACCCAAAACGTCAACTGACAATTCAGTCCAACGATTTCCCAAACTAGTGCTAAACGCCAGAAAAAGGGTGCATGAGAAACACGTGGTTGATTCAACGACGCTGCCAAACGCGGGAAGGAACTTGCTTTTGAAAAACACAATCATGAGGCAACTGCTTAGTATAGTGCGTGAGGAAAAACGAACAGAAATGGCAAAAACTTGAAAAAATGTAATAGGTGATCGATTCCCGGGAGCCTTTTTATCTTTTAAACAAACAACGAAATGAATTAAAAATTAGTGCAAAACAACAACCTTTACAAAAGTTGATAATACTTTCGGGATGCTTTGTTGTTCTCTTGAATAGATATGTGCGTTGTCCAGAATCATCACTTAAATTTGTTTCATCATTTTTATAATGGCATTGAATGAAACTCCTTCAATAGATTTTGATGAATTGTCAAAATAAACTTTCACCATATCTTCTGACGCTGCAGCTCGTGATGTTTTTATGTTACCAGCATTTTTTAGTTTGATATCATCTTTGTGATCAACCAAGAACCCGATCTTCACCAGGCATTTCATTGTTTTGAAGGAAAAAAAATTTTCTTCTATCTCTTATGCGTCTTTGACTACCATTCGCATTTCTATTTTGCTCACTGACTGTTCCCAGCCAACACAAAGTTTTATGTATTCCATCAAATCTTTCTTCTCTTTCTGTCAGTATGGATGGCCTTCCAGGCTTATTCAAAATGTTATACTCCTAATCTACTTTATTTTTCATTGATCTCAATGGAACATCAAATAATTCCACCGCTTTTCTCAGTGTCATTTCTCTCTTTGCAGCTGCTACTGCGTTTTTCACGTATTCTGTGGTATAACTCTTGTAGCATCTCGCTGAGAGCTTTTTCATTGGCTTCCGTGGATTTTTCATCGTGAAAACTAACTTGGGATATTCTCACAAAAGTATTTCCTTTCTATCATTACATCTGAAACTTTAATTCGATTTTTACTACATGCTTATCTTACAACACCATTCGCTCAACTTTACCTGTGCTAAATTGCATCCTAACGTGACCATATGCAAAGCTACCCCAATTCTTTTCAATAAAATTAGATTGAAAATTGAAAGCCGAGGTTTTAATTTTTGCTCTGGTGAGTGTTCAAAAAAACTTTTTTCTTCACTGAATTTGCTGAATGTTGGTTGATCTTGATGTGCACAGACTCTAAAGCAACTGGCTTGTCAAAGATAAGTTTGCTGCCGAGTAATTTTTTCTTATTTTGATCCCCAATCTCACAAAAAAAAAAAGATCATTGATTTGAGGTATCCCAGCAATTGCTGGGATATTAACAGCCAGAGATGGGCGCGATACTCAATTTTTGAGTTAATCGATATCGATACACGATATTTCAAAATAGAGTTAATCGATACCGATACACGATACTTTGAAGAGCTGTTAAGTAGATACCGATATTGATACTTGTATCGCCGATACAAGTATCTCGGTACAATATCAGGAAAAAACCAATAAAAAAAAAGCTTACAAATGAATTAAAAAAACTGTTACAAGTTTGAACTCTGTGGACAATTGCAAAACGTAGAAATGGCGCGTATGCTTTAGTGATTTCTTCATCTTTATCCTCCTATCACGAGAAAGTGGCGGAGGCGCTATGCGTCGAACGAATCCAAACTCGCTTAGGAGTTGCCTTAGTTTCCAAGTTTTCCAGTTGAATTTTCTTCTGACTTCTTTAATTTGCTGCTGGCCAGATTCCACCAAGCAGAGATTGATCATCGTGAAGCATCTTATCCAAGAACGCAACAACGAGACTAGGTTGGGAGTTGAACCTTTAACCTTGCTATCATGGTGGTCGTAAAAACAACGCTACGAACCACTAGGCCACGCTGCGTGTTGGACATGTTCCAATTTCACAATTAACGTGGTTCAACGGCGTTTCAAAACAGTTGCAAATAGTGATAGGAGAAACTTGCCGACAGTAAGTCGCTTTGAATCAATGAGGAAATTGAAGCTCATTTCACGTTCTTCAGAAACCGTTAATGAACACGCAGTCAACACCTGGCAAGATTGCTCGTGCTCAAAACAGTATCGAGATACTTGCATCGGCGATGCACAAAATCACGCTTAATCGATATTCCGATACGCGATACTTTGGTGAAACACTAAATCGATACCGATATCGATACAAAAGTAACGTGCGATACGTATCGCCGATACAAGTATCTCAATACTATCCATCTCTGTTAACAGCTACTAATGAACTTGTGCCAATGGGCAATGGCGCTTTACTTTGGTCAGTATTTTGTTCGTGAACTTCTTTATGACTCCCAAAAACTAATTTGGCTACTGATTTGTGCGAAGTTAAGCGTGGGTTGCAAAGTTACCCCATTTGGCGGGTACCAAGTCATCATATGTGATTGGTTTACGCAAAGTCATGACCCCTCGTTAAATTTTTCACATATTGCCATGTAAGCTTCGTTAGGCCTTAAATTTTGCATTAAGGCGAACATTGTAAATTAATACCGGTAGCCTACTACAGTTAAAGTTTGCACGAGCTGATACCACGGTCTTACACTATATTTCAGACTAGTTCTGGGCATATAGAATTTTTTTGTTTATTCTATTACCGTCGCCGAGCCCTCACTTATTCAAGAACCCAAGCACAATGACAATTGAAAACCTCGATCAACGTTGAACCCCGGACCCTCTGAGTGGTAGTCTAACTCCAATGCACTAATCATCACATTGCTGGTGCTAGTTTGGAGTAATGTTTATTGATCATTATCTCCATTAAGCTCTATCTTTTTTGTGTTGCACCATTTTTAAAATCGTCCATGTTTTCAGTAGTTTTGTGTCGGAATTTAGCGATAGAAGTTTGTAACCTCAGCCATTGTAATGCCGGTTGCGAACTATTTTTTTTCAAGCGAATAAATTTTTACCGAACACTTATAGTGTGATAATATCGCATCCGATTTTGAAGTAAATCAACTTTTTGAAAGAAAACTAAGTAGGCTAACCGATTTGCAAAACCGGATTAAATAACGTCACAGGATTTTAATAACAAAGGAACAAGCACAGTTGACGTAGTAAATATAGATTCAAGCACAACAATGAGATTTTCGATCGCTAGATGGAGCACGAGGGATGTTTATGGATCTTTTGCAGCTTCATTCGTTCCTAAATAACAAGCCTTTAACTTATATACTCATGAAAATAACAACTGGTCTTAAGATGTTTGATTGATTTTTAGGTGTAAACTTCTGTCACTCTTCGTTGGACGAGTCCCGTCTCCTTTTTGAATTTGCGTTCTACTTTTCAAATTTCGGCGGTATTAATTTCCTGCTTATCCTATAGCATTCACAAAGCAAGGATAATAATCTTGAAGCATTTTTAATAGAAGCGAATAAAAAGTAGACTTGCACTAGCTGAGTTAGTGTTTGGAGAAATTGTTGCACAGCATTCGAAGCACGGGTGAGTGATTTGCTTGGCGGTCGTGCACGCTTGTAAGATTGCACGAATGCGTTTAAGATGCCATCTGCGCTGCGCTAATTTTTGCTAGTGTCACTCGGAAGTCCGAATGCACTTAAAATTTGCAAGCCATATCTGCAGCAGCGGAGATCTCTTTGTCGCGGAGTGTGTTATTTTAATTTGGGGTGATCTCAGTGTTGCTGCACTGCGCCGGTGCGATTACAAAATGCAATCTGTGTATGTTGTCGTTTATGCTGTTCTAAATGACATGATTTCATGTATAAATTAAATGAAGTTAAGTTTTTAAGAATAGCTTTGAAAAAGCTGCATTTGCATTTGGCTTCTAGAAAACCTCTTTCATAGTTATGGCGGAGCGTTTCTTAAGCCTAATCAAGGGGTTACTCCGGTACGGAATTATTTTCCGCCTACTATTTTCCTGCAAAAATATACCGTACCGTAATTTCGTATCTCGCAAAAATACCGTACGGAATTTTATCCGTATTGTAATACCGTACCTTTCCGTACCATATTTTTTCAACCAGTATACGTCAAGAAAAATTCAGCAGGAAACTTTTTCCATTGCATTTTTTTTACATTTAGTTGCATATTTATTTTCCTATCTCGAGAAAGCGATCAATGCGCTATACGAGCTCGCTTAGGAGTAGCCAGCCATCTGTCTACCACACCAGGATGGGGGAATCCCGCTAAGTGCCTTTCCCAAAGGCAAAGTAAGTAAACTTGCCTGTTTGTCCTTCACACTATCCCTTTAATGCTGAGCGTCAAGCAAGTAGCTGTAAATACCAATTCTAAAGTCATTGGTTTGACCCGACGCGGAATCAAACAGTCTATACAGTTCTTGAGGCGAAAGCTGTTACCACTCGGCCATCTGAGCTGTAAAAAACATGTCAAAGTCCAGATTAATCGTTCTTCTATTTTAGCTGTTGAACAAGCCTTTGCTTTTATAGGCTACAAAACTTTATCGGTTATTCTCCATACCAGTAGAGAAAAAAGCGAAAACTTAGGGGGGCAGGGCCGGTTTGATAGCCAATGATCGAGGAAGCTCATTTTCGTTTGCCCTTAAGCAGCAACCTCTAGAAAAGTTTTTCATCCGGCAAGGGGGGTGGGGGTGCCTCGGTGTCACTCCTGGTTAAATACCAGACGAAATCAAGAGTTTTGTCATCTCAATGAAACATAGCATCGGTATTCAAACATCAGAACAATGAATCAAAGAATAATAGTTGCAGCAAAGGCCCAGGCTACAGGCCTGCAAAAATATGAGGTCGCACCCCTCCACTAAAAAGCTTTGTTCTCTCAAAAAAGGTAGGCTTCGTATGCTATTAACTGATACCTATTGGTAGATTCGTATTTTGTTTTATCGCTTCTTTTTACAATGAGTAATTGTTCTTTCCATAGATCGGCACAATTTTGATAATTACAACTTAACGGCATATTATGAACTGGCTTCACTATACGCAGGATTATGATTGAACAATCAAACTATAATTATGGCAAAACAATTTAGCTTGTTCACAATATCGTTGCTTAAAATATTTTTTCAGAAACTTTGTTCTTCCGGTAATAATCAAAGACGGAGGCTAATGCAAAACCTCCGACTTTTTTATTGACGTTTCGCTCAGCAATTCACAGCCGAGCTTCTTCAGAATAACAGGTGCCAGGGTGGAAAATCCAGCCCTGGCAGAGAACAGCAAAATAGTAGCACTTCTTAAACTGAACTGATTATGGTTAAGAAGTGCTACTATTTTATTCAGTTTAAGAAGTGCTTCTATTTTGCTGTTCTCTGCCAGACTGGATTTTCCACCCTGGCACCTGTTATTCTGAAGAAGCTCGGCGTGAATTGCTGAGCGAAACGTCAATAAAAAAGTTGGAGTTTTTGCATTAGCCTCCGTCTTTGATTATTGCCGGAAGAACAAAGTTTCTGAAATAGTTAGCTTAGCCTGCTATGCGCGGTAAACAAAATCCCCTAAAAAACGTTTCCTACTATGCAGTGTTTACTTAAACTATTGTGAGGGGCGACTGGTCGTGTGAGCGGCGAGCGCAACTGACGGGGTAAATTCATAGGCAAGAAGGAAAAGCGCAGTACTTTGAAGCAAAAGTGCAAAGCGTGCGTTACTGGAGTACGGAAAGAGTGCGGTATGGAAAATAAAAAACCGGATTTCCGTACCGTACCGTGCTTTTTCTGAAAATTCCGTACGTAATTCCGTATTTTTTGCCAAAATCTAACCGTACGGTGCCGTAATTCCGTACCGAACTGAACCGTAGTAACTCCTTAGGCTTAATACGGAAACAGTTTTTTACCAGAACTACTCTCAAGTTCCATACTGCCAATTTAATTTTTCAAATATAATTCTAAATATTCTGGTTGGTGGAAAGTCTATCTGTTGGTACAAACATTTTTACACTATCTTGAAAATATGGCTACCTACCCAATGAAGAGTTATTTCTGCAAATTGCTGAATTGCTTTTGCAATGCAGTGAAGAATTGACTGCGTTGCACAGTTGATAGAATATGGATCGATGTGGCGATGCTAAAATGTCAAGTCAATTAAACAAATATAATAGTGAATTTGGCATTGGAAACATTAATTTCTACAAAAAAGACAAAGTTATATCCTAACACATAGCCTACTTTTGGACAAAAATTTAATGCATATAAAGCATACTTATTTGTCATAACACGCTTTTACAGATTTTTTTTTACCACCAAAATTATCCAGCTTTAAATTAATAGTGAATGCAGTATGAATTATTCTTTTAATGTTTTTTTTTTCAATTTTGTTTTACATGCCTACTTGTTGGCTTCAATTCCACGTGTTTTTTGGCCGCGATGAACATATGTGGACAAGATTATAGTTCAAAATGTGAATGCCAGAGGGTCGGTTAACAATAAAAGCGATTTTTGAGTTGCATTGAGAGTCGTAGTAGTCGAGTCAAGCGTCTGTAGACTATGACTCGAGTAAAATTTCTGTGACTTAAACCTGTAGCTGATGGTAAATAACTTTTTTGTAATAACAAAAATGCGAAGATTTCAGAACTCTACCTGATAAAGCGAGTTGATGATGGGCAAGGTTTCGCAAAAATGGATTCCATGAGAAGTGATTGGAGAGAGCATCGTTGCTGCTGAATTGTTTTGTACCATAAAAGTAATTTTTGGCAGCTTCAACCATGTCGTTCTTTGATTCACATTGGCGCTTCCATTTTGTTCTGTTAAGTAAAATCACCGTCAAAAATAACTGCGAAATCAAGTCCAAAAAGTAGACTATGGAGATGAAATACCGATTTACTTCGGCACTGTAGAATGAGGCGCTCCTTTTATCTTTCAAGGATTTTGCTGATGATGACATAAGCAGAGACGATGATTACGTGACATTTCGTTTCCCTGCATTTTTTCTGGTTACAAGCTTAGCGATTAATATAGTTTTGGGTTCACTGGTGAAAGCTGCTTCTTTAGGTTCTAGTAGCAAACTATAATTCTGCCGTGTAAAACAAAAACAGTGAGACCAAAAATGCAGCTTTGAGAAAAAGGAAAAAAACTATTTGGAGTTTAACTTTTTTAAAGTAAAGCAACATTTCTCGACGGATTTTGCTCATATTTTCAAAAAATATTTAAATACTATTATTCGTCATTTGGTGCGATTTTTTGACTTGTATTCTTTTTACTTAACTTTTTAGCTCCCAGTAAGTCCAAAATACTTCTTTCTATTGTATTGGTTTGTGCGGTAAAACAAGACAAATCACAGTAAGTTCACGAACATACTGTGCTTTGTCTTGTTTCAACGCGTAATCTTCGACAATACAGGCATTTGGACTTACTGTCGGCTATCTTTTTTATTTGAGGGTATTTTGTCCCCAAAGTTAATGGGAATGTGTATCATAATTTTTTTGTCGATTGATGGAAAAATATCAAAAACGAAAAAAAAACGGACTTCTTGTGTTTTTGATTTGCACGGCAGAATTGCTTACAGTAGGTTATGGTTTTAAAAATTGTAATAAATCATTAAAATTGTAATAAATTTAGGTGGGCCAAAAGCCCCCTTAAATTGCTTAATTTTTTACGTCATAATCGAAAGAATTGATTATGACATCAAACATTATGATGCAGAAAGCCCTTGGGCTTTTATTTGGCCCACTAAAATTGTTCTTGAGCTGTAGTGTGGACAGAGAGAAGGTGACCTTGTGCATTATGAATCTACATTCTTCGTTTTAGGATCTTCTCTGCGTCATTAGCAGCTTACTTCGAATTAATTATTTTCAGCTTTATTGAAGGATTTCTGATGACATTACTTTTACGTTGGGGAAATTGGTTTGCTTTCAATAATATCAACAGAAAATGAGATAGAGTCATAACAGCTAAATTTCTTCGAAAAGCCACCTTAAGCTAGCGGATGTCTCAGAGGACCACGTTTAAAAACGTAAATCCTCTGATTACAGTTCTAATATGACGCCATTTGCCAATTAAAAGTAACATGACGATTAGCGAGCATCCACTTCTGCTGTCAACAAGATTTTTCAACAATTAAGAAAATCTAATCACGTATCCAATCCCACGGTTTCCTTGTTGAAGTAGTGAGAGTGAGCAATACATTTAAAATGTTAACAAAAGCACAATCGATTAAAAGATCACAGATTTTTCTATTTCTGCGAATTTTTTCCTTCAATTCATGCAAATTCACACAAACGGTAGAAATTCGATCACTAGTTGGTATACTTCGAAAAATAAACAACCGATAGATCGCCTGGCGAATCGCGTCGAACCGCATTATAAAGAGTTTTTGCGACACTGCGAAAATGTGTTCAATCAATCAATCAATTTTCTGGACCCGCTTATCCTTGGGGGGTCGCGGGGGCAGCAGCTCAAGTTGGAGCCTCCAAGCATCTCGATCCTCTGCAACAAAGGATAGATGCTCTGCTGGGATGCCAAGGCGAGACCAACTAAGATCTTCTACGTAATCTCGCCATCGAGTTCTGGGATGGCCTCTAGGCCTTCGACCAATCGGTGTTGAACAGAGCAGTTTTTTGGCTGTTCTTTCCTGGGGCATTCGTGTCACATGTCCATACCAACGCAGTTGCGATCTTTCTAGTCGGAGAAGCAGCGATTCGATGTTTAGAGATTCACGAATATCTGCACTTTTAATCTTGTCCAACAAGATCAAACCGCTAATTCTTCGCAAGAATCCCATTTCGGCTGCTTGAACTCGAGACCTCACTTTCTCATTCATGATCCAACACTCATGGCCATAAGTCAAAATAGGAACATAGACCGATCTGAAAATGGATAGCTTTGCCTTGGTGCAAAGCTCCCGTTTCAGTACCACAGATCGGTGGAGCTGGCGCATTACTGCACTTGCTTTTCCGATGCGGATATCCAATTCGCTATTTTGTCTGCCGTCACTTGTGAATGAGACGCCGAGGTACTTGAATTTCTCTGACTGTTTTAGTGGTACTCCATCAATTTGGAGAGAGCACTGCTTTGGTTGTCTGGACAGGCACATGGTTTCTGTTTTTGCTGTACTGATTTTCATTCCGGCAACAGAGCATGCATCCGAAAACCTGTCAAGAGCTTGCTGGAGACCATTTTGGGTAGAGTCGAGTAGCACGAGATCATCTGCAAATAACAGACGTTGTACAGTGCATTCACCGATCTTTACTCCGCCACAAGACTCACTGTTCTTAACTATTCTATCCATATAAATAAGGAACAGAATAGGTGAAAGAGAGCAGCCTTGCCGTAGTCCCACACTTACTCTGAAAGGTTTCGTCGTTGCACTGTTAACACGAACACAGATCTCGGAATGCATGTACAGCGACTTAATGGCAGTTAGTAACTGGCCATCAATGCCATACTGCAACAGTACCGCCCAAAGCTTGTCTCTAGGAATGCGATCATATGCTTTTTCAAGATCAACAAAACATGCATTCACCTCTTTTGCATATTTCCACGACTTCTCAAAGATTTGCTGCAAGGCAAAGATCTGATCCATTGTGCTTCGGCCAGGACGAAAGCCACACTGAGCATCTGTTAGCTTAGGCTCGACTATTTCACGGCATTTCTTTTCAAGGCATTTGGCATAGACCTTACCCGGGACACTGATGAGAGATATGCCCCTATAATTGGTGCATTTTCTCTTGTCTCCTTTCTTGTGGATAGGTATTATCACACTAGTTTGCCATTGCTTTGGTGCTTGCCCAGTACTACACGCCACCTTACAAACACGAGTCAGCCAGCGAACACCATGCATGTTCATTGCTTTTAACATTTCAGGTCTGATATCATCCTCACCAGGAGCTTTTCCAGTTTTCAATGATTTGATTACTGCATTCACATCTGCTTCGGTTATCTGAATATCTTCCCCAACCTGTTCTTCGTGAATTTGTATCGGTGTAGCATCAACTGGGTTTAAAAGATCACTAAAGTACTCTCTCCACCGATTCAAAATAGCATCTTGATCTTTCAGAGTCACACCATTTGAATCTTCGATAAAGAGAGCGGCTCGAGATCTTTTTCCACGCAAACGGCGAATGGTCTGCCAGAACACTTTGTTTGCCGTTTTGAAATCATCGTCTAACCTTTCTCCAAATTCCTTCCAGGCCCTTTCCTTAGACAGTTTAACTTTTGTGGCTGCCGTCTTACGTGCTTCAGAGTACTGCGAACGAAGTTCAAGTGATGACTTATTTGCAAGCCAGGCCTTATAGGCCACTTTTTTCGCACGAATAGCTTCTTTAACTTCTTGGTTCCACCAAGGAGTTCTTTTCTCGCTACTCTTCGTCCCTCCAACACGCTTACGTCCACAACAGTTAGTAGCGGACGTAATGACTGCTGTTCGAAACAAACACCACTCAGTTTCAATGTCTTCAGTAGAGGTCGGAAGTTCTTTGAACTTAGATGCAATGTTGTCTGCAAATGCAGTTCGTACCTCTTTGTCAGCCAATGATTCCCATTTGATTCGATAAGTTTCTCGTGGTCGAAGAGTCTTTCGTTTTTTCAAGGGTTTCAAAGCTTTCAAAGTGCAGACAACTAGGTGGTGATCAGTTGACAACTCAGCCCCTCTTTTAACACGGACATCAGACACGGTAGAAAACAAGTCCGCCGAAACGATACAAAAATCAATCAGGGAGCGTTGTCCCAGAGAGTCTCTGTACCAGGTGTACTTATGAATTCTTTTGTGCTGAAAAACTGTGTTCATTATGCACAGCCCATTGGTGGCACAGAACTGCAATAAACACCTTCCGTTCTTGTTAATGTCAGGGTCACCATGTTGCCCAATAAAAACACCTTTCCAGGTTGCATTGTCGATGCCCACATGTGCATTGAAATCGCCCAAAAGGACAAGGGATTCTGATGAAGTTGCTTTTCCCAATGCAACCTCAACTTCTTCCAGAAAGGCTTCGTACTGTGATTCTATGTTAGGTGCGTACACCTGCAATATACACAGAGATCGCTCCTGCAGCCTTAGCTTTAGAAGACAAACCCTTCCTCCTAGTGGTACCCAGTCAACGACACATTCAGCTATGTTGGGGCTCACAAGTAAGCCAACACCAGCTTGAGCAGACATTGCTGCATCAACACCTGAGTAGAAAATTTTCCACCCATCGTTCAACTCGACAGTTCCAGAACCCCGGCGCTTTGTTGATGAAATTCCCACAATATCAAGGCGATACTGTTGGGCTTCGCAAACAAGCTCCTGCTCTTTTCCTGTCAGTGACGAAACGTTCCAGTTCCCGATAGCTAGATCCCGGCAGTTTGGTCCAACTCGAGTACGTTTTCTGTGCGCTGCCCCCATTTGCCTCCCCAAACGCTTAGCGACTGCGTTGGTGGGTTTCCGGTGACGGTCAGCTTGTGGGGGAGACTGTAGCTTATTTTTCGAACGAGTCCCTCTGCCTAAAACTCGAACGCGGACCTTTTTATCCTGCGCGCCATCCGATGCAGCATGAATATTGTTATTACAACTTTCCATTTAGCTACAGCATTGGATTGCTACTTGGTCTGTTTCTCTCCTTCGACCTTACCGCCATGGGTGACCCTGATGGAAGTGATTAAACACTACCGACGGCGTTGCTCTAAGGATCATTGAAAACTCAAACCTCCCCACCACGTTAAGGTGGCAATCCATAGGAGAGGTGCGAAAATGTGTTGATATGAAAAAAGTTTTAATAATAATTTTGTCGTAATATTGCCATGAGGTTTCGCTTTACAGTTAAATATGTATTTGATTCACCTGATACCGATCGTGGGTTACACAATCAGGCAGCAGCGTTGATGATCTTTGCATGCTTGGTTTGATCGCCCCCGCGTGGTACGTGCTATTAGATTAATCTTTGAAATTACAGGCTTAAGTTCTCGTTGACTGTCATTTTTAGCAAAAACGACTGACGAAGTAGCAACCAGAGCGATAAATTTACATCGCAAAAAGTATTCTCCTTCGTAAAAACATCGACAAGAAAACTTTTCGGAGATATCTTTTCGGGTATTAGGCCTACTTTACTATAATCGTATGTATAGACAGCAGCTCAATCTTTTTTCGTTTCAACTGCAATTGTCAATGGGTAAATTTATTGTTTTTACATTATAAATGGAAAATTATAAATGCAAAATGAAATTGAAACCAATGATTTTAATCCCCATTTTTTATTCACTCGCTGCTTATTTACGTGTAAAGCAGTTAAAATGTGTTTACCGATACGTGCCAGGCGGCGACGCGCAGTGCGCGACATTTTGTTAGCACCTTGGTAATTTTCTTGTTCACCGAGCACGCAAACCCACGACGCATTTACTTACAATAATCGTTGCGGCATGCAACGCTGTCGCGTGTTGGTAAACGTATCTGTAGTAAACGACACTGCTATGCGACATGACCTATATTCAGCGATGGCGGAAGCATTTCTAAAGTGGGGGGCCCAAAACCAAAAACCAGATTTTTTCACCTACAACCAGCGCCGGCAGTGGCGTAGCGAGAAATTTTACTAGAGGGGGGGCATAGTTTCCTCATTTTTTTCAGCTTATTCTTTTCGGCAGAACTAATTTGAAGCTGATTAAGAAACAAGAAAAACTGTAGGTGGGTCCGGGGGGCATGCTCCCCGGAAAATTTTTGAAAATTTACATGCTGTAATGGCTATTTTAGTGCTTTTTGAATAATTTTCAGGCAAATTTTGTTTAAATTTTTTCACCCTAATTTTGATTGCTTCGCCAAATATGATACATTTTGTTTGCACATTTTTAGTTGTGCGTGTCTAAGGCGTAAGGTATACAGATATTGAACAGGTTCGAAATTATAGAAAAATGTATGTATCAAAAACATTTTTGAAAATGGCTGGTGGGAGGATGGATATACCTCATCCTACCCCTTTGGATTCGCCCCTGGCCATAAGCTACAGAAACCATCAAAAAAATTTGACATATTTTAGTCACTTGGCACCATCAGTAGTGTTCTTGTTAACTAAAAATCAGAGTCAAAAGGGATGGGGCATGGCACGACGGCCCCGCTTCTAAATACGCTCCTGAGGGTCGGATTTAGACAATGAGAGGCCCTAGGTTATTTGATCACACTGATTGGAAGAGCAAAAAAAGGTCTTCACGTCCTCAGATGTCCTGTTTTCACTGAAAATATCGGTATAGCGAAGAGCAAAAAAAAGGTATACACATCCTCAGATATTCTGTTTTCCACTGAAAGTATCATGAAGAGAAAAAGAGGTCTTTATTGTTCTTAATGAGGCCCCCATTTTCTTCGAGGCCGTATAGGTTTCAGCCTGCTAGCCTATATGTAAATCCGGCTCTATGCCTACAATCCATATTTAGCCTGTCCACAAATGACATGTGCAATTTATGTGGGCTGCGGAACCATGGTTCTTGCTTCTAGTTTTTTTCCCCCCACTATCAAACAAAATTTTTAAAGAAGACATCTCTGGATTTAAGCTCTTTCCTGGGTTTTAATTTCGATGGTAGGCCTATTAAGTTTCAAATGCATTCATGCAGAGGCAATATTGTGAAAATAAACGCGTAAATTAGGGCCCCCCAGGCCTTCCTGAAAAAAGTGGGGGGACCAGGGCCCCTCCGCCCCCCCCTCGGTTCCGCCACCTATGCCTATATTGAAGGATGTAATGCAAGAGTTGTGACCGCAGCTGTGACCGCAGTCACGGAAGTGATGTCGAAAGGACCAAAAAAACACTATCATGTTGGTACTGAATTGCGCAAATAGACCGTGAGTAAAAAACATGCGTTGTCAAATTCCGAAAAATCTTGCGAATGTTTATGTGAAATTGAGCATGGGGTAAAAAATAACTACACCCAATATAGCGTCATTCAGGATATTTGAGTTTAGTTAATTTTTACCCAATTGAGTTGGTACTTATCCAAGTATATTTTTTGGGTTTAGGTTTTAAACCGGTCCCACAAAACACCGCAAAGGAACGACAAAAGACGTCGAAGGACTTACTAAACACCGCAAAGTGCGACAAATGACTTCAAATTGATCTACTAAACACCGTAAAAAAGGACAAAGGACTTGGAATCAATCATACCATAACAAAGAACGACAAAGGAATTTAAATTAGGGTTAGGGCTAGGTTAGAGTTAGGGTTAAATTAGGGTTACGCTTGGGGTTATCAGGTTCTTTGTCGTACTTTGCGGTGTTTAGCAAGTCTTTTATCGTCCTTTGTCGCTCCTTTGCGGTGGTTCAGTCCTTTGCAGTGTTTAGTAGGACCCGTTTTAAACTAATATTTTTCTCGCGGTCGCAGGCGAAAGCGGTTTTGTCCAATCTTTTTGGGTACTGCATCTCATGCAGTTGGGTATTTGGCACCTTTACCCATTTTGATGAAGTTTACTTACTCAAGTTGGGCTACCTAAAAAATTGGAAGTTATTTAAATAAGCTGGGCTTACCTTCGATTTTGATACCAAGTTTTCACTTGCGTGTCGCTCAGGTCAAGACGTCGAGCTAGATCTGTTCTTTCTTGTACAGTTAAGTATCTGAAAGACGAAAGACATTCATGGAGATTCGTACAAAAAAGCATCTATGAGTTCGATTTGGTGCAACTAGCACATTATGTAACAAAATATAATGGATTTATGGCGGGGAACAATATTTGTGTTCGTAGAAATCACGGTAGCAGAAAAAATAGGGTCAGGTTTGCTTTCTTCTATGCATATGAGTAACTGATTGTTGTGTATTGTGGTTGTAAATAAAATTCATATAGTTTGTACTACGAGTTTTGTCGAGTTTTACCGTTTTTCATCGAAGCTGCTTTCAAGTTGAGCTAACTGCAGGTCGGTGAAAGCTGTTCGGGCTTTTCTCACTTTTTTACTTGCATTTGACTTTGTTGACTCCTTCGACTGCTTTTCAGGCTTGGATAAATCAATATCTATTAAATTTGAACGTTTCAATAAAGTCTCCTTTGAAATGCCTGAAACATCTACAGTAAATAGAGTTACTTGAAAAATGCCATCACAATTAAATGCATCTTCGACAAAGAAAGTATATTGAGTTTACAGGCTTGACCCCGTTCATGCCCAAATTTGCTTGAAGAATCAGACTTTTTAGAAAAAAATCTGCAAAAGTTTATTTGTAAATATTCATTGTTCAGTTAATAAGCGGTGTTGAAATGTTATGATGACCTCGCAACTAGTTAAGATTTAAGAAAATTTAAGTTTTAGTTTAAAACAATGGTTTATTGAAACGTAAATCTTGATTTTGGCTCGTACATGCTGCGTATACAAGCTTTTTAAAATTTTATTGAATCATAGGCTATAGTAAATAAGCTGAAGTATGTCTTAACTGCCTTGTTAATTTTTAACAATTTGCACAAGTCTTAGACTACTTATATCATACCTTGCTTCTCTTTATTTTGAGTTTCCGTTCTTGGACAGCTTTTGTTCTTATTATAATATGGCGTATAACGGTAAGAGTTGACAGGGAAAAGAGAATTTGGCCACTCTGTTGGTTTTATAAGTGGATAGTGCATATTATCTTGACTGTTTGCTAAAAAATAGTTGAAATATTTGGCATTAGAGATGCTTACAGCAGGAGCATATTGATAACTCACCCGGAAAACATGTTGGACTTACGACTAATTGACTTGAAAAGAGGTTGTATGAATATCCATCATTTGCAAGATAATCAGAGTTGGGTTGATAGTTTATTTCTTCATTTTTATGGTAAAAACTTGATGATTCCAAGCATTCACTTGTTTTGATTTGATTGGTTTCAACAACATTCACGTTTTTTTCTACCCCGATGCATTTTGATGTTGGACTTGCTGATGCAGCTTCGTCAACGTTTTCATTACTAGAAAGAACATGTTTTATGTGATCTAAGTTTGGAAGAAAGTATTGCTCTGGGCTTGGCTTCGGAAAACGTTGCGACTCTCCTTTAAAACTCAATATATCTGCAATGGAAAAGCGAGTCTTTTTCTCTTGGTCGCGCAAACAATAATCGTTGGTCTGCGACAGAGGCTCTTCGTGGTAGTTTTGCTCGAGTTTAGCGCTGGAAGATGATTGCAAATTGGAAAAACTGGAGCTGCACATCACTCTCTACACCGTTACAAAAAAACTTTATTTCCAACTTCCATGCACATTTTTTGTAAGATGATTTAGCGGCAATCAAATCACTGCTATACCATTGATAGATAAAAAAAAAATTTTATTCTCTAAAAATTAAAATGTAAGGACTTCTAACCGAAATTCTAAATTTTTTTAAGCAAGTTGATTTTCTGAATTATTGAGCTGGTTGATTTTTTATGGCTTGCTTTTGAATTTATATGACTATTTTATGATGATAGAAAGTTGAGAATCAATGAAATTTTCTGATTGAAAAGTCTAGTGAGTTAGCCTTTCCACGAGTCAGCCAAAATATGGTACAATCTACGTACAGCGCTTTTTTGACATCATCATTACAGCACATTTTGGCAGAAAAGTGAAAAAAAGATTTGCAAAGTTTTTAACTTAATTTTTTGTTTTGGTGTAGTGCGTTATTGTTTGTTTCGCGGCTGTAATTCTTATCCCTACTCCACATCCCCGATTTCCACTGCAATTTGCAAAGGTTGGTACTGTAACTATTTGACTAAACTGTACTTGCTTAAATAAATTCTTAAAATTAGTCCACTCGTAAGGAGGACTTTAATACCAAAACGCTTAAAAATATAAAATTTCAGAATTTTAAACCTGGCAAATACGGTTTCTTCGTTTGATTTAAAGACCTTTTTACATTTTTACTAATACCAACATTCTCTTTCTTTTTTGCATTTTTCTAGAGCGATTTTCAGTGACACTTTCATTAATCGGGTGCATATTGCTTGATTTTTTTTTATTTCCGTTGATGTGATTAAATTCTTCCATTTTTATATCTTTTGTTTTGGATATCATCATATCCGTAGTTTAATCACTTTTTTTTGACAAATTTACAATGTTTTATTGATCACACAATAGATTGGAATCGACAGATAAATCCATTTCATATTCAGTAAAATTATGTTTAATTTTTGACAGTTTTAATTTACATTTGATAATTTTGCTGAAATAAACTTGTCTGCAGGCTTGATTGCTTTTCATTGTTTTAAAAAAAAACTAAAGATATTAATTTTTTTCTAGTAAAATCAATTAAAAACATACAGATTCCAAAATGTTACATAAGTTTTCGAATGTTTTAGGAGAACGAGTAATCAGAGATTTAACAGAAGCATGATGACGTACTTGGGTCTCATTCTGCTCACTGAGATATGAAGCAATATACGAATATTGCTCAAATTTCTAAGAAACTTGTTTTTCATGAATTAAAGCTGTTTGAAAGTATAAGGACTTTGTTATATTTGATAACCAGTGGCGGGTGCACGGAGGAGGGGTTCGGGGGCTAAAAAAAAAAACATTAAAGATTTTAAAAGAAATGAAAACCTCTCTTTTTGGAACGAACCGCCTTTTTTCATGCAGAGATGGACGAAATTGTTCTCACGTTTTTCTGAGCTATCCAATTTGCTTATAAAATCTTGAAAAACTTTCATAGTGATGCAATAATAGGCCTACAGGTAGTCAAGCTTTTCTGGTGCGCTGCGCTTGACGTTGACGATTGCAGAAAAACTGAAAGCTTTTTTTTTTTGAAACGAACCGACATTTCGTCGTGCGGAGTTTGGCGAAACTGCTGTCATGCTTTTTTGTTCGGTCCAACTTTCTAATTATTTAGTTTCGAGAAACTTTTATTACCATGCAATGCAACAATACCGGTGATATAACTTTTCTGATGTGTTTTGCTTGAACTGCATTTTTGTCATTGATGCTGCTGTGAAGCCACTGGTAAGCAAGAGCTTCCTTAAATGCGGTGTATCTGCAGTAAAATGGCCGCACACAAAATTTTTTAAAAAAATCAAATCTTCACTGTGTAGGCCTACTGGTTTTATTAACTCGCTGTAGTACCGAAGCGTAGTAGCGATTGGCGGGGCCCGACCCCGTGGCTTAACGCCTGGGCAACACAGCTTCGAGGACTCGTCGCAGCGGCGGCGAGCCGTTGGTTACACTGTGTCCGATTTGAATTGAATTGGGAATTGAACCTCAGACCTTTCGCATCGATAGCGACATCTTTGACACTGCGCAATAACCGGCCGGTTTGTTGAAAAATTATTAAAATATAAAAACCTAAATTGACACTGCTCTATCTAAGCGCTGAAAATAAAATAAAAATACTGCCAAGGAAGACCAGGCCAACGA
The DNA here is from genome assembly GCA_964006365.1 of Trididemnum miniatum. Classification (NCBI taxonomy): domain Eukaryota; kingdom Metazoa; phylum Chordata; class Ascidiacea; order Aplousobranchia; family Didemnidae; genus Trididemnum; species Trididemnum miniatum. The sequence goes on from OZ023239.1 coordinate 6,102,993, forward strand.
AAGATTTAAGGGGCCCAGGGGTGGAATGAGGGAGAGGGGGGGCCAAAATCGGTTTTACGCACCGTAACTGTCTCAAGAGCTGGAGTGCTCTGTTTCCCAGACACCCCGATCATGTGCTTGAGAGTATCTCATGATATCGACGCTGTGATTTAGGTGAAAATGCTTAGATAATATCGACGCTGTTTTTGACCTTAATCACATGATTAAAGATTCCTCCCGCGCGTAATTTATTGCAGTTTAAAAATGTTTCGGTAGGGAGGGCAGTTTTTCTTTATCTTCAGTTTTTTAGACAGGGGAAACTGCCCTTTTCATAATGAGTGCATATTAATTGTTTTTATCAATGTTTATATGCGTTGTTTATATCAATGTTGGTTCTTGAAAAAATTATTTTGGAGGGAAGCAATTACCTGTTTTACCCCCTGGCTACACTCTGTTTGTGACGTTGCGAAAGCTGTCCTACTTTAGTCAGTTAACCTTCCTATAGCCCGAAAATGAGGTCAACTAAAAATTTTTCTGTGAATTTTTAACCACGGATTGACAGCTTGAGTTTTTGTGAAACCTTTTCGCTCCTAAATGAAGCGCAAAGAATCAAGCAAAAGTGTGAATGAAATATCTGGATTGTTTTCTTCGTTAGGGCATTATAATAGCTGTGACGTCACTGAAACTTACGTCATCACAATGTGACGTCACTGAACCCTTCCATTGAAAAACCCTGCGTACGCCACTGTTGATAACTTGTATTCTGATTCATTTTATGCGTTTCATTTTCTTCACTTTTTCTTCTACAGAATTTCGCTGTCAACTAATGGCATTTATAATACGGATTGTCGTAACTATAGCACAGCAGGCTCTTTTTTGATTTTTTAATATCAAACATCTCTTCTATTTCCTATACGCTACTAGTAGCCACCTCCTTGACTGTTCTTCTTGGATCTCGACATACGTGTCTAAGCTGTGCAATAAAATACGTATCTAAACTCTTTACGTAAGAGTGTAGGTAGCACTATACACAACAATGGCAAATAGCTTTGGTGTGACATGTTTTAAAATCCAATTTTTTTCGTATCTCACGCCAATAGCCTACGAGCAAACGGTTGCTATAGCTTCACCGTTTAGTTAGACAAATGATAAAATATGATTCTGTTTGTAATTCCTATTTTCTCACGAGAACAGGTCTAAAAAGACTTCTAAGCTATCTATTTAAGATTCTAATGGTTTATTAATGTCTGATTAGCGCATATACCGCGGAATGGGTCGGATTAAAGCACATTAAATGGTGAGGACATTGTCAATAGGATAATTGCATTGGATTTCAAGTTCTTTTCTAAATAACCACTTTATATCTTTTTACAGACCACCCTGTTTCAATACACTTTTATTGTAACAAAATGTCAGTTATCTAAAGCCTTTAGGCCACCGAAGTCCAATTGAGTTTGGGACAAAAAGTTAAAGTATCCGCAGAATATTTCAAAGCTGTTATTTTCCGTTTCATCACTCAATTTAAATTAAACTTGCTCGTATTCGGCCCGAAAATATTTTTGTTGTTTGAGTACGACACTTTATTTAAAACGCAATTAACTAATAAAAGACAGGCCATAACTACCTAATCTTGCCTCAACACGTTTAGCGTCTTGGATTTAATGGCAAACGTTCACTGCCGAAAATTACCACTCTTTGCTCTATTACCGAACTCATTATATAGGCACCAGTCTTCTGGGACCGAATTATTGCCGCATATTTTCAACTATAATTCCACATTTCTTTCGATTTAGTGTTTAAATTGAGGTCGAGTGTATTACGAAACAGCAGTAAGTATGGTTGCATGCATTGGTGCAGCTATAGGGGTGAAGAGTGGCAAGAGACTTGCCACCGATTTGCTTTTACATTTTCAGTACTTTTTTGTAATTGTTTTACCCATTCCGACCCGAAGAGGGTTAAACACTAAAATATTTGATTCCGAGTCGGGTCAAACCAATCACTTTAAAATGTTGATATTCACAGCTTCCCTGCTTCACGTTCAGCATTGAAGGGACAGTGAGGAGGACAAGCCGGCAAGTTTACTTGTTGTGCCCTTGGGAAAGGCGCTTGGCGGGATTCCCCCATCTTGGTGTGGTAAACAGATGGCCGGCAACTTCTAAGCGAGCTCGTATAGCGCATTGATCGCTTTCTCGTGATAGGAAGATAAATATGCAACTAAATAAAATAAAAAAAAAAATATTTGCATAAAATCACGCAAAATTAGTAAAAGACTTTACCTTGAGGGGAACAGCTCTAATTTAATCATAAACCTAGACCGTAATTATGAGAGGTCACATGTTGTGCGCCATTTTTTTGAACTATATCATTCTATTTAGCACAAATTTTAGCTTTAAAAAAATTAATATTTCATATGTTGGTCTAGTATTTTTTTTAAACCGATTGCTGCAAAACGCCTTGCCTGATATCTATTTATAACAACGCTTGTTCAAAAATCACGTAGTTTTTTCACTGCTAACAAGCAATCTATGTATTTGATTTACTGCAAACTTATGCTACAAAACGTCTTTTCCCTGAACTGCAATTAATGGAACAGATTTGCAAACAGCCGTTTTGACACAATTTTTTTCAGGTTGATATTAATGCTTGCTTTTCAAGGTTTTATCCAATTAAGCGCACGGCTAAGCTTACTTCGTGATTTGTAGATCTCCTGTAATACACAAAAACGGTGCGTTTTAAGGTTTTGTATTGGTTTCGTAAGCCTTTAAAAATAATTACGTTGAAAATTTTGACGTGATTTACCAGTTATGAAAAGCTCTTTGAAATTTGAAAAATTGTTGAAGATTTTGTTTATTGAAGAACCACTGTACCTTGTGTTGAGGATAGTGTACCAATACACCATAAATCGCTTATAGTTATTGCCTTATGAGGCTATTGCGCCGCTAGTAAGAAATCACAGAGCAATTTGTGAAAAGGTCAAGTTTTTCATTCATTTTATGTTTCATGGGGCAACAGCACAAGCGTTAAGGTTAGGAAAACTGTGTTAACGCTATCTTCAACACTATATTTACGTTACGCAGCTAGCTCAGTTGTTAAGCACATTGATATTGGTGCGGTAGGTTTGGGGTTTGATTCACGGGCCGGTCAAATCGGACACAGTGTCGCCAGCGGCTCGCCACTGCTGCGGCATTTCTTAGGAGTTGTGCTGCCCAGGCGCTAAGCCGCGGAGATGATCCTTGCCACTCGTTACACGCTTCAGCGTAATACCGCTAGTATAATGCAGATTCAATTCTATTTGTCTCTTTTACAATAGGTTTTTTAAACGACAGATATTACCGTAAACAAGAGAAAATTGCTTGTCATGCTAAAAAATGTTTTCTGTTTTATTAAACAAAGGATCTTTGCGGAAACTGCGTTTGCGATATATGGATGTGACGCAAATAAAATTAAACTATTTTAAGTTCTCATCAATTGCCTTTATGTTTTCCCGTAAGTGCCAGCTTAATTTCGCTTCTGAATGTCGGTGTAGTTCATTATGTGCCTGCAATTGAGTTCAATTTAATCAAAGCTTACTTGAAAGAAGGACGGCACTAATACCCTTCATAATTTGAAGTGATTAACATTTTTTGAAAATCTTTTGTTGTTAACTTTTTGCTTTGTAGGTAAAGAGTAACACAAGTTTGATTCGGGGGACGAATACGTGAATTAAAAAAGGATTGAATTTTTACTTTATTGATTAGCGTGCAGGGTTTTAAGAAAATGGTATAGGTGCCTAAAACAAACCTTAAGGGACCCAGCGTGGACCTTTAGAGACTCATAATTATAAAAAATTAATTTCCTTCATAGGTTTTTCTGGTTCTGCCATGTTATATATTTTTATTCAAGTCCTTTTGGTAAATTGTTTTTTTTTTAGCATTTGAGTTAGCTTTGATAATGAAACATGAAACACTGTAGCAAAATAGGCCTACACTACTCTATTGCATGGTTTGATAGATATTTTAAGTTACTTGACATTTTCTGAAAACAGTCATGAAACAAGATATTACCTACAATCCTGAAATATTGTGTCTAAGAAATTGCTTTTTAAAATATTTTCTACAAAACGTTTTTAGTGGGTATGTTTGCGTTTACTGTTGTGACGTTAAAATTTTTTTGTGGCGTTTATTTGTAACTTTAAACAATTGCAAGAAAAATGATCATTTTTTGTAGTAATCGTTGGGGTCGTAGCTGCTAAGATCTGCGAAGTTATTTAGAAGCTTATGGATAATCTGTGCTAAGGTTAATCCAATCGTTGCGTCATTACTCTATGAAAGTTTTAGTTTATTTGTATTGACAACAAAACTTCGGTTTGTTAAATAATTTCGAGTCTTTTTCGATTAACCAGGAACGCTTTTGTCGACGCTGTCAATGCATTAAGATTAGCTGAGGAATTGATCCAAAAATTTATTGTTTCTTTTCCTGTTGTTTTGTACTTATTGGAAACACATATGAAAAATATTGACACTTAATAATCAAAATTATTACAAGGTAAGCAAGCTAATCCTTGATTTTCTATTTCAGTAAGAACTGCTGAAGAGAACAATAAGGGAAAACGATTAACAACCTATATAGTAATTTTGCCAGTTAGTTCAGTTGTTATGCATGTCGCTATTGGTGCTGGAGGCCTGGGGTTTGATTCCCGGGTTGGTTAAATTGGACCCAGTGTCGCTAACGGCTCGCCTTGGCGCTAATACGCGGAAATATGTCTCGTTACACGCTTCGGTGCAATAGCGCGAATATGATGAAGATCATTTTTTGGTTTGAGAGTTATTTTGCTTTATACTTTTCACTTATTTTTTAGCTGTGAACCTGTTAAATATATAACCAAAGATTGTGCAATTCTTTTGGCCACGCAAACGACTGTTTTTCCTTTTCTATTGGCACACTATTATTTTTCGAAACATGGTTGGTTGAAACTTTGAGTAGTTTAGTCACGGATAAAATAATATCAATAATACGTTATTCTGTAGTGTATGTTTCATATTTTATTTGCTTTTTCATTTATAAGTAAGTTACTAATTTTTTACGTTGCTACAATTAACTTGTGGAAAATTGTGTGCTTGCCATTTTGAAAAGATCAATCGTTGTTAATTTTTTAATTTGGTAAAATGTAACCATTGCGTAAAAGGATGATTTTAAAAAAGTGTAATAGTGCCCTTTAGAGTTAATATGCATATATAGCGGTTTCAAATCTGTTCATGTGATTTTACAAGTTATGTTCGCCGTTACGTGTTTCTAGTCATTTCTAAAGTAAGAGGTTAAGCGTAGAAATTCTTCCGACATAATTTTTTGCACAAATTAGTCATCTTTTATGTTTAAATTGCTTAACTGTAAGTGGTTTAGTACGCCTAAAGCAAACAGTCACCTATAAATGAAGAAAATAAAACTGTTTTCGGCAGTGTTGCGTCAAATGGAAAAGTTGATCCACAGACAATCATTATAAGATGATTATGTCAAATCTCTATTTACGAAATAAGCAAAATTAAACTTTATTCAATCGTCAAATATAAGTAGGATGTATCCACTTTACAAACGCATAATTTTCAAGTTCATTTTCGAAAACTTAAGCCACTCAAAAGAGGATTGAACGAAAATTCCAAAGCGTCTGGCCTGAAATGTTTTTGAAAAATTTTCATGGCATTTCAATTTGACGGAAGAGCATATAGAAACAGCAGATAAATATTTACACGATATTTTTGACAATATTTCTTTATTGAAACTGCAATATTATGTGGAAGGATACTTTATGAAGATGGTTTTAGTTGCAAGATACGAAGTAAATTAAAAAAATCTACTTAAAGAATCGGGGTTTTAGCAGCAACAGCTCTTGACAGCATCTGGTTGCTATCAAGGGAAAGATTTCATCTGATTGTGTATGATTTTAGATTAGGTGAGGACGTTAAAAAATTTTGAGTTTTCAGCCTGAGTTCATTGCAGAGTAGTAATTGCATCGTGCCAGAGCAAGTTTGCAAATTAGATTGTTTGAAATTGAAGTGCTAAGAAAAAGGCGTCGGAAATTCATCAAAAGTGTGTGCATTATTTTTAAGCAGAATTAGCCAACGTGTTTGCGTGCATGTTGAGTTGTTAGTTTTATTTTGTTGACAAACGGTATATGTTGGTAATATTTCTGTAGGCAAACGGGAAAGGTAGCCATTGTGATATTAATACTTCTAAATAATGGTTCCTGTATTATAAACATACGGTATAACTACCTCAGAGAATTTGATTAGTATCGGAAGTAAAAAAAAATATGCTTCGCACGCAGTGTAAAATAGTTCACCAAGGTGTAGCTCACACCTACCAAGCGAAGATCTATAGTGCCTACTGTATAAAGTCACAATTCTGCTTTCACATTTACATTTCCACAAATTACTCTTGTCGAATAATGTAATTAACTGACAATCTCAATGAAAAAACAAACTGCTTTCAAACAGTTACCGTTATTTGATTTTTATCAAAATAATTATCAGCGTTTAATATCGATCGCTTTACGAGTGTTCAAAAATCGTATTAACTTATCAATGTTTTGTATAGAATCGACAATGGTATACTGTGTTAGCGTTTATGCGTTGATAAGTTCCATAATTATGATTGGGTGTTTCTTTTTACCGGAGGAAATTTTCTCTCCTCTTCAATATTTTTGAAGCGAAAGATGTTTTGAAACTTATTCACTTTTAAACATTTTTCAAAACTTAAATTCCGAAAGAAGTAGCTCAACTTGACAATTTGGCGAGGCGGCTCATAAAATATTGCGTGCTTTGAAATGTAATATATTGCACTCTTTACGAATAACGAAGTTGCATTGAAGAATTTGTTGCAAGTAGCAGCATATAGTACAAAATAGATTATCTTTTTGACTATAGTCATGTTTGCGAATGATTGACCTCTTTGAACGTTGAATTGCAAGTATGTGTCTCATAACATCTTGATATACTCAATAGCATCGTGCTGTATGTTTAATACTGTTCGTAGATTATGTAAAGATGGAATTTTTTATCATGATGTTGAAGCGATGTTCAAAACGTAAGTAAAATCGTCACTACTGCATCGGAAGTGGGTGTAAAATGTAGTTATATTAAACAGCCAATCACGATTTTTTAGAACGCTCTTAGTGACTCACTATGATTTAACACTAAAAAAAAACGCTCTATAACTGCATCAATGCGCCATTGTTTCCTAATTAAAATTCAAAAATTACTTCGTGATTTAGTAGGTGACCTTGAAAAGACTTGTGTTTTGCTCAAACTGACAATATCATTTATTTAGTGCTTAATTAGAAACTAGCTTGGCAATATGCATGCTCGCTTTTTACGAAAAGATTTTTCTGATTTCGTGCTTAGGCTGTGTTTTGTCACGTTTTTCGACTGCGCAACTATGTTGCATCAGAAAAGACTTAGAACTGAACGAGTCTTTGTGCTTTGACGTCAGAACTTGTTTTACTAAGTGCAGAGAGCTTTTACCATAGCAGAGCTTTAATTCTAAGCTTGGGAGTGTTGAGATAGATTAAAAGAAATAAATGATGATACTGTATAATTAAAGGAGACAGGTGGAAAGTACAGCAATATTAAAATAATTAAAAATATAGATTTTGTGAGAATAGATTACAAATTTAAAGATTGTGTGTTGCGGTCTGCGCAGTGTGAAGGCTGTGTTCATACTGTCAACTCTAGGTGAAAAAAGCTCATGATTTTGTCAGGAGGGTGAATTTTGATCAACGTATGTGTCAAATTGAAGAAAAGTACGTTATTTGTGAAAGGAATTTACGCCTAACATCTGACAAGGTGCAGTTTAAATGACATGAGGTTGTATTGTTATCATGATTAAAAATTTATTTCGATTTCTGCTCGTTTGTCTTCAACGCAGTGAATTAATAGCAATTTGCCGTAGATTTAACTGGTCTATTGAATAGGTAGCTTGAAAAGGTGATGCAGAGCATCTTGTGTACAGTAGTGGCAAAGATAATAATGTTTTGGCTGTGCCTCTCATGTAGTTTTTTAATGAGACTTGTGATAATTGCAGTATATCTGCTTGATGAATTTTAACAAACAGCACAATGATATACAATTATACAGCTCTAAATTTCACCCGCAAAACTGGAGAATAACGGCAACTCCCACATCTGTCTGGATTCTTCCTACGCGTAATTTACGACATTATTTCGCAACAATTGGATGAAACAGGCATCATCATCTTCTTTGCATTCTTCCGGCAAGCTTTCCCACGGAGGAAAAAACATTAAATGATCCATAAGTTTTTGATGATTATCGCATTTTCCAATATAAGTAGCAATTTATCGGGGTGAAAATTTGATGAGAATTTACATTTCCACTTAAAGCTGACTGTAATTGACCAAGTGATGGCGACAATAATTAAAATTGGGAGGTTAAAACACTTAAACATCATCCCACACGCAGATTTCTTCATAGGTTTAATGTCTGGTTGAAGTAACTTTGCGGAGGTTGTATACTTTGTTTAGTTTCTAGGGAGGCTTCTGTAAAACGTGAAATTAATGGACGTGTTATGAAATAATTTGTGAAAAAATAATTGCTTTGCACTCGGCTTTTTATCTTTTAGCTGCCGTTTTTTGACAAGAAAATAATTGAGGAACTAATTGAATGAAATAATTTCTCTGGAATTATTTGAAAAATAATTTACCTTACCACAAACTTTATCGATTTCTCTTGCGAGATCCACAAGTTAGTCCAATTTAAATTTTACTGGAGATTTTAATATTCTAATTTTTGATATGCACTTTCAATGTTGGTATAAACATGGTTAGTATTTATGTAATAATTGCCTACAGCTAATTTTAGACGTGCTTTGAACTAATGCTTATTCCCTTTGGCTTATTGCGTCATCAAATGCCATTGCCTGGAAAGAAAAGGTGCATTTGTCAGGCCGCGTTGCAAAAATAAGCACTTCCATAATACTTGGAGTTATTTGGTCTTGCACGCAACACTTATTATGCTGCTTCTTGATTGGCACGACCTGTTTTGACGTCACATAGTTTTGTTGCTTCTTGCATTTGGAATTCAAAAGTGTTGCCGATAATTTTGCAAGAAATTATGTGTTTGACAGTGTTAGTGCAGTCCATATCATATGCACTACTGGTGAAATTCTAATATTAGAAAAGTGTAGTAAGTCAGATAACATTGTAAACGTCTAGCGTTAGCGACGAAACTGTGTTTTAACTAAAAATACATGCTTAATTACAATATGGACACTGAAGAGACAATTGCCCATTGCTGTTGGCATCCAATGTAAGTGTCAAATTAAAACCATACCCGTAAACCCAGACCTAATCAAAGCGCATTTTCAGACTTCCTTTCTCCATATTTTCCTTATTTGCATCGCAAAAATGTTTTTTAATGATATGACGTGTGTCGACGACAAATTGCAAAACTTTGTTATTCTTGCCAACATGAATCAAATTGTACGATTAGTTTTTGTTACAATCTTGTTGCTCTATAGCCGACAATCTGAGTCAACTGGATGTAAGCAAAGCTAAATTATTAATGTTTTTAATATTGTCTTTATAAATGCAATATATATATAAATTTTCGTCTCATCTTTATTCAGTTGCAATTTAATGTCTGTCAGCGAAAAAAGAGTGAACTATTTTGGAAAAGTAAAATTTAGCATCAGGTATTTTATAACAGTTACAACTATCTGCATAAGCCAAGTTTGTTTGTTTGAATATTAACAAAAACGTGTGAAAGAAAGTTCAAGCATTTTTTTACTTGCTTTTTTCGTTTTTTCTCTTTTTTGTGATCAATATTGACACTCTTGAACTGGATTTGTCAGAAATTTTTGGAGCCAGTCTGCCTGTTGCGGATTATTATGATTAATATGGATTAACATCTATGAACTGGAAAATTATCATAGAATTACTTCCCAAACTTTTGCCTTTTTTTTATTCTTACACAATGGTAAAATGCGGTCCTACTGAACATTGCAAAGGACTAAAATACCGCAAAGGAACGACAAAAGACGACACAGGACTTACTATACATCGCAAAGTACGACAAAGAACTTCAAATTGATCTACTAAACACCGCAAAGAACAACGAAGGACTTGGAATCATACCACAAAAAGAATGACAAAGGACTTTAAATTAGGGCTAGGGTTAAATTGGGGTTACGCTTGGCGTTATCAGGTCCTTTGTCGTACTTTGCAGTGTTTAGTAAGTCTTTTGTCATCCTTTGTCGCTCTTTTGCGGTGGTTCAGTCTTTTGTGGTGTTTAGTAGGATCTGGTAAGATGTTATAACTGTCTAAACCAGTGGTTCGCGATTTTTTACGGTTTCTGGCACCTTCTAGAGACTCAACATCAGTGGCTCCCTGCTCAGCGATAAAATTTTTCTCTGTTTTTATTCATACTTGCTACAGCCGTTCATTGGCCTTAAGTGGTTAATTAATTAATCAAAGTTAATAAATCTTGCACTTATGACCCCTAGCTAATGTACCGTTGCCCCCTAGGGTAGTCAATGGCCCCAGGTTGAGAGTATCGTTGATGTTATTGCAAGATGTAGATAACATGCTACTGTGTTCGTAAATGCAAAACGAAGTTGCTAAGTAAACAAGTGACGTAGAATTTTGTTTATCAGTTTAACCGAGCGTACTAATTGCTGAAATGTCATTGAATATAAACCTTATGTATGCTTACGTCAGAAGAGCTGCTCGCAAAATGATGTGGCATCATTTTTAGGTATGATTTATGGCGTTTAAAACGTCAGAAACTCTGGCATTTTTAAGATAATTATCCTACTTGAAGTTTTCAGGCATAACGCCCATTAAAAAGAGGCGAAATATTATATGTTCTTGCCATGAGTTATGACAGCGGATAATAATTATGTGGGAAGTTTGTGTTAGTTCTACTGAGCAAATTTTCGCTTGTAATCATGAACTTCCAAAATCAGCTGGACCAGCCTCTTTGGGGAGGGAGTTTTTGCCTCATGTTTCCTGCATTCACTATACTACAAACAACCTTATCGCCTAACCACATAACAAAAGATAGGATTGATTCGTAGAAAGTGTCAACATATTTCTAAACACTTGTCAACTATTTTGTAATCGTACCGCACATCTGATACAGAAGACTGAACATCTACAATAATGTTGACCAGTGGCGCATCCAGGGGGGCGTTTGGGGGGTCGACCTCGCCCCCTTTTTGAAACCAAACATTTGTTTTAAAAGTGAAGTGTCTAAACTGTGCAAGTACTTGCTGTTATTTCAAAACAGCTGAAATAGAATTTGCCCCACATTATACTGAAGCCAAACCGGCTGGTTGGTGTAGTGGTAAGAGCTATTGTTATCAGTGCGGGCAGGGGCGAATTCAGGAGGGATGTGAGGGATGCATTCTCCCACCAGCCATTTTTAAGCATATTTTTGATGAATACAATTTTTCCATAATTTCGAACCTTTTCGGTAACAATAAGCCTTACGCCCTAAGCACGCATAATCGAAAATGTCCGAACAAAGTGGTGAAACACTCAGATTTAGGGGCAAAAAAATTAAACAAAATTTGCTTCAAAATTGTTCAAAAATACTAAAAGGGCCACTACAGTACGTAAATTTTCAAAAAATTTCCGGGGGAGCATTCCCCCGGACCCCCTAAAGCCTTCTTTATTCTCAATATGCTTCAAAATAATTCTGCCGGAAAAAATACGCTTGAAAAATATGTCAAAATTTAGTGTCCCCTTCCTGAAAAATTTTTTGAATACGCCGCAGACATGAAAACATTTTTCAAAGGGCTTTTCACGTCTTTTTTGGGTCTAACGGCTTTGTATTTAGTTAACATTCAACCTATTTCAAAATTTCATCTCCCCTTCACCAAAATTTTCTGAATCCGCTCCTGAGTGCGAGATTGAGTTTTTTTTTAGAACCTTCCCTCCCCACCTTTGAAATATGCTGGGTGCACCCCCGATGTTGATTGTTTTCTTTTTTGTGATGAGAATATTACTAGCGTTGTATTCGTGTATATAGTTATTTTTTCGTTTTTTTATAATCTGCTAATTTTATCCCAAGCAAATAGTTTTCTGCTTGAAATAATTGATAAACAAAATTGCAAACTATTTGTCACCTACAGCGAATTGTTAGGGTCTTTCTACTTACATCTGTCTACATACAAACATAACCTTGGTCAAGAAAGTTTCAATAATACCCGCCATAAAGATGAAGATTACAGTAACAATTTTAAAAGCCGATTAGTTCATAACAGTTTTTTTAATATGTTTTTTTACACCAAAGAAACAGTACTTGATTTTACCAAACAAAGGGTCCCAAGCGTAACTGCCTCCGCTTTACCAAGCTATCCATGCCTTACTGTTTTTGAAAACGACTTTTGACTTTGTGTAAGCATTTGGGGGTCCCATTGTGTTAATTCATTTACTCCGAACTTTAAAATACAGTTTAACTGTCCAAAACATTGTGTATGATTTGTCTTTTGGTAACATAATTTCTGTCAATAAGATGCTTTCACCTACGTAGCTAGCATGTAATCACCTATTAGTCTGTCACCTTATCTTGCTTAAAAACTTGCTATTTGCATGGGCGTGTTGGCAGTTACTGAAGTGCAGCTATCTTGACAAGCGACCGCATTATTGCACCTGATCGAAATCAGACTGGAGATCAATGCCACCGGAACATCAACTGTTTGAAAACACACGATTGCTAAGTGTCAGAATGTTGATGTTGGAAAAAGCGAAAACATAACAACACCAAACTCGACAGTGCCTGCACTTGGTAGGCGCTATGGTCAACCTGCGTGCATACGTACAACTAGCAATTATCAAGCAACTAACCATCCCACAGAAGATAAACTAAACCTTAATGATTGTTTGTTAAAAACATGCAATCAGTTTGACAGTGGTCACTCATGTTTTTGCTAAATTTGTTTCCCTCAACCTTAATTTTCAATCATCCAGAACATCCGTGTTTGGTATTTTTTGGAAGGCTGGTTTAAACCAAGAAAAACAACTTATAACTGATGTTAGAAGCAGTTAATTATCATTGAGTCAGGTCATTGGTCTCCGCACGAAGCAAGAAAACATAAGGGTAGTCAATCCCTATCAGAAATGACTAACCTATTTCGGAAATTATTCAATGCAGTAGTTATTTGGTCAGCGTTTTCACATGAGTTGAGTTGTTTGCATAGATTGACGGTATAATCGAGCTCAGTATCGAATTGGTCTAGAGTCTATCGTGTCCATTGTTATGAATCCGTAAACTTTTAGGGTCAAAATGTCTTTCATCATCATACGTGTCATATCTTGATTTTTGTCTAGCCATCAATCAGTTTCAACAAAATTTATTACAACGGGTTAAGCCTTTCTAATATATCTTTTTTTAATCAACTAAATTATTTATCTGTTTTGGTGGATTCTTGTAGGCTTATCTCATCAAAAGAATCTCAGACTTGTGTAGATTTGGTAATCACTTAAACTTAAGGATGTTTATTATGTTGAGGTACAGCTCGAAAAAAAGTTGCAACTTCGTTAATAATGTTGTGTAAGATATTTTATTTTTGTGTACATCTGTTTTTGGGAAATGTCAATACAAGTTCACAATGACAGTTATGAAATTAATATACGCACAATACAACGATATGCAGGTGATTGAGATGATTCAAGATAAAATTGACAGTTGGTTATTTGCATGATCAAACAATGATAAAAATCAAATCATAGGTTAAGGGTTTTTTTTATTGAAACAGACAAGGTTTCAGTGTGTGGAAAAATGTTTTTGCGGACGAAAATTTATATTTACAAAATAATTACAACGTCAAAGTGAAGTTTAATTTTCTATAGTTGTTTTTTTTTTGCGCTAGTATAAGATTATATTACCATTGACAAATCTTGATGTTTAGATATTGCTGAAGGGTAAGGGTGATAGCGTCAAAAATGGTTCAAAACTAACTGGCATCTTGGTTTTGTAATTTAAATCACGGACATTCGTGAGGAAAAAGTTGCGAATGTTTCGAGGTTAATGTAAGTCGAATCGCAGTTGAAGATTGGAGAATTAAAGAATAATACAGTAAAGCCAGTTCTAATTTTATTGTTTAGAACTAAGCTGTACTTGGCATTGACGCCATGGATAAGACAGTTAAGCGTTGACATTAAGTTCAAGCATGTTTAGCAGAATTTTTTATTTTACTCGCTGATACTGTAGATATTACAACAAGCTAAGTAAATAAAATCATACTGTAGTTTAACTCAAATAGAAAAAAGTTCTTCAAAATGCAAAAACACTAAAAGATACACTTAAAAACAAAAAAAAAAATCAAACCACTGAATTCAAGAAAAGGATTTTCAAGATTTTAAAATTGAAAAATATTTTCATCGCATTGACTTGCGTTGGAGTAGTTGAATAGAACAGGTTAAGTTACTTAAATTTCTATAATTGGAAGTTTTTTATTTTTAATAAACAGTTATTAGAAGAAAATTGATTCTAACCAAAACACATTTGTTGCAAATGCTTAAAAGTTCTAGAAAGAGATTCCAATGCAAGGTTTTGGAGCTAAAGCATTTCTGATGATTTTCATTATCGCTTTGCTAATAAGCATACACTTTACATGTTTGATTTTGTTGAAAGTAGAAACATTGCCCGTAAGTTTCGTTATTGCGAACTAATAAAAGCCTTGCAAGTGAAAAAAATTCACAAAAAGTAGAAACTTCGTTGCGTTTGCTTAAAAATATAACCTAATAATATTCAAACACGTGTTCGTAAGGTGTTGAAGTTACAACACACGATTCTGATTTTAATGAAAGAAAAATCAAAAAGATAAAAAAAATTACCAACTTAATGACAAGGCCTCTTGAAAGATTGTATCCCCAGCCGGAAGTAGATGCTGGAACTTACAATATTTTCAGCGATTAATCACCCTTAGGTGACATGCAAAATTTAAAGGATAAGAAACTATATTGCTTTATAAATATTTCCAATATCGCCGAATCTAAATATTAAAAAGCGCAGTAAATATGTTGATATCATTTTTGCTGATGCGTATTTTCGGAAATCAGGTGTTTTCTAATAATCAGAATGCTGTTTGACACATTAGCTCTTTTTCAACCGGAAACTAATTACCGGGGCTTGATTTACGTGTTGTAATCACGAACATTTTTGCCTCTGTAAAATCATTTTTGTGTATTGAAAATAAAAATTATTCATTTTTGTTTTTTCTGTTAAAAACTTAGCGTATGCGTCAATGATAAACTATGACTTCCTTTTTAAATAAAAAAAGATTATTGTTTAGCCTTAACAGCCCAATTCTGGTTAAGTGAAACCATACGCAAACCGTATGTGGAGAGGTGATACGCAGTGGTAATATTGTGAAATAATAGTGTAAAATCATCATTATGCAACCGCTTTTGTGCAGGTTGGAGCTTGTTTTCGAACGAACACGATTTAAAAAAAGTGCGTCCACAACGTCAATCTGTCGAAGTAGTTCTACAGTATAGCAGTTAAAAATTAAACAGTTGATGGAAAATTACTACATTTTTGTTTGTTATGATATTATGTTGTGTAATTACAAATCTTTTTACAGACATTACGCAAAATACTATATAAAGTTAGCAGGCGTGGCAGTGAATAGTTTGTTAATTTGCAGTAATGAATAAACAACCTTTAGATGATATATTAGTCACGAGTTCAAGTGCATGAGCTGAGCGATTGCGTCGATCTCCTGAGTTTTGTAACTGATTTACGACCTTTCGCATGCAATAACGTTCTGATATTTTCTTACTCTTCGCTTTTTTCTGCTTTTGAGAGTTACTCACGTCTAGCTCACGACACTCACCAGTAGTTGAGTTGAGGAAAGCGTGGCTTGGGTTAGCAACAGTAGGCCTAATACAAAATATGTAAGTGAAAGACCTCGGATTTTAAGAGTAAAGCAGTTACTGTAAATAAACAAAGATACAGGAAGAAAAGTAAATTATTTTAATTAGGTTTTCACAGTGGTTTTAAAATTATTCGTTTTGATCTATTTCCAGCAGAACAGATAACCTGTAATCATCACAATAGGGACTTTTGTGTATTCTTAGGTTAGCTAGAGTTTTTCGTGTATACAAAGGTGTCCGCATTTTGGGGAGGATATATATTGATTTAGGTATATTCTTCAGTTCAAATCTAAAAATGCGTTTGTCCTGTTTAGATAATCGTCGTGCATGCCCAGTGTTTAGTGAAGAACTACAGAATTGGGAAAAACTAAACACAAAATGCGTACACAATATGCGAAATTTTTCTGCTGTTGCTGCATAATTTTATTGATAATGTAATTTTTTATCAATTGATGGAGGCGCTGGTCAAATTAATATGCATTAATCACTTCGTCATTAGCAACGTTGGATTATTGGAATTCGATACGGGTGTTCGGACAAACGACAAGGAAAAGGTGGTTTTATTCACGAACGTGTAAAATCATGAGTTTCGCCGCGTTGCCAATTAGCACAAAATACTTTCAGCGCAGTGACAAACGTGAGGGTAGTTTTGCACGAACTGTATCGCAATTGAGACCGCAAAATTTGTTGCCAATATTTGGCTAAAAGAAGTTGTTGGCCTTCAAAAATTTGCTTTGTGTGCGCTGATCAAGCGAGGCGTATTACCAAGCATAAGATGAAGTGGCTGCCGAAATTGAAATACATCAAGTATGCAACTATATCGCGCTTTCAAAGTTGTTGATTCTGGCACAATTTCATTTTAATTGACATAAAGCATTCATTAAAAGTGATATTAAAAACGTTTAGAGGCCAGCTAATGCATGTGACCTTTCAAAACTAATTGTTAGCGTTCAAGTGCCGGCTGGGGCTGTGTGGGTCTTTTTTGTCGCTTCATCACATATTTGCTATTTATGAATATGATTTTGCAAGGATGCGATGGCATGACCTTCATTGTTTGTTCTGTGCAACTGGTTTACAGCATGATGCTTAAGTCAAAGGCTAATGGTTTCTTTTCACTTAATGACACTAGCTGGGTCAACGGTTTGTCATTTATTTTCTTTCGCAGAACCTATATATTTTTTGCTTGCCGAAAGTTCTTGCTGTTGATCAAGTTGAATGGTTTAGCATCTAACTATTCTATTAGGGTACAAAAACAGGTTCAAAATCACAAACTAATATTGATATCGGCTGCCAGATGACGTCGCAATGGACTTTATAATGTGAGGTTTTGATGATGCAGCAGTGATGTCGATTCACGTGAAGCTTTTGCGGTAGCCAGTAAATGCGTGATATATTTAGGCCTAACAGTTCGTTTTCACAGGCTTTGAGTCAGCAGCTTTTTGTGAGCGGTGATAGACCTAACTCTGAACCTAGAATGTCGATCGGAAAATTAATTCAGGATTATCGCTTAACTGAAATGTTTTAGATTTATTAATGAATATTTAGCATGAATATCGGCACAAGAGGCAGAGTAAGGTGACAGCCAAAACAAGAGGTAAAGTAATAGAGCATAGGGTAGTTAACTTGGTATGAGTCTTGGTGTATATTGAAGTATTTCAGCAGTAACCTTAATCTTTTGTTTTTACAGAAAATTAAGTGATTATTTAAATGTAGAAATTGGACTAGTGTATTTTTTGTTTCAACTTTTTAATTAAATTGAACGTATTTTGGATTTTTGAAGCAGTATCATGAAGTTTTGCCTGCTTTTTATTTTGTACTTTTTTGTTATCTCCGAATCCGCGGACCTTAGATGGAAAAGAAGTATTGTACGAACTAAACTACCTCCTGCAGATGGTCGTGATGAGGACGATGAGGGTAGGAAAAGCATTGTCCGAGTCCGACCAGGTGTTGATCCCAGTAGCATTGAAGACGAAGATGGCAAAAAAAGTATTGTACGTGTAGATTTTGATAGAGACGATGAAAAAGATGTAAGACCAGTTGCACCAGAAAATACTGGAACATTTTGGCATATCAGCGATCTTCATTTGGATTCGCATTATGATCTTAACGCTCCAAGCAAGTCATTGATATGCCCGTCGTCTAATGGAGCCGCTACGATTAATGCCGGTCCGTATGGTGATTACAGGTACATGACTTTTTGTGAATTCACAAATAATTTTTGTTTTTTGTTTTTTTATTTCTAATTATTTGATTAAGGTAAAAATTTTTAATTAAATGTTACATGTCTTCTTTACACCGATCAATACGGTAAAAACATTAAAAAAGCTAAATTTTTTTTATCAAGAGACATTAACCGAATTTTCTCGCTGATGCGTATTACAGTGATCGCATTTCTTGTGGCATTATATTTTCCTAAACCTGGGCCGCGATCCTATGATGTTTTTCACGTATGTTAACGCACAGAGTATTCATGTGTTTGCTTGGATTGATCTCAGCCAATTAATGTAAATGCACTTACTGCGGTTGCGAAATTTGATGCTGAAAAAGCAAAGTCCACAATAGATTTTTGTTGGATCCTGTACCAGCTGCACACTAGATCTAATTTAGATTATGGTGTTAAATTTACACATCAGCTGTGCCAGCTATTTCGGCGTTAGCTGATAACGTCACGTCATGATTTAAATGGGACAGAAAATTTTGTTTAGGAGCCACAGGAAGTGACGCAGGCTAGTTCGAAAATTTTTGAAATATGTAGCGAACTTTTACCAATATTTTACTTCCCTGTTGATTCTTTCAGTAAAGTGCTCATATAATCTATGTTAGCTGTTGGTTCGAAAACCAAAAATTAGGAAATGGCTTGGCTCGTGTATTGATATTACAGCCAAAATGCATGTACTTTGTTTTGTTGTTTTTTTTTTCTGGAGAATCTAGCTCCAATTCCACTGCTAATAATGTGCCTAAACTATATTTTGCTATTGTTGGTGAGTCGACATGACCCAAAATATACTAGCTCTACCAAAATGACAAAACTTTCGTTCACTGTAGCTACGCTACCTGTCTTGTAATCAACACGAAATCACTCGGAAGCTTTATTTTTTTCAGATGCGACTCTCCTTATAAGTTGATCAATGCGTCTATTCACGCCATGAAGAAGATCTTTCCAAACCCTGATTTTATAATTTGGACTGGGTAAATGCTTTTGTTTATATAAACGCTATTTTAATTTTTTTCAAATTTCAAAACTCTTGTGAGAAGAGTTTTGAGATTATTTAGTTTAAACATGTTTTTGTTACTGTATGTTTATCGCGTTTTCATATTAATTTTAGTGAAAAAGTTCGATATTTTGGTAATCGTCGTTCAATTTGTCTGGTATCGTGGTGCAGTGATTTTCAATTGCATCATTCGTCGCAATTGTGAAAAACTGTGCACTTTTAAGACTGCTTATACAACTACCAAAATACACTATTTATTTTAGAATCTATTAGTAAACAACAACAATGTAATATGTATATTTGTGTTTCAGTGACGATACGTTTCATACAAATGATGAAAATGAATATTTCAGTGAAGAAATTGTGCTGAGTGTAATAAAAAAGATAACCGATTTGATAACAGAGGTATTTCCATCTGTTGATGTTTACCCAGCACTTGGAAATCATGATTACTTTCCCAAAAACCAAATGCCTGTTGGGCGAAACGATTTGTTAAGTGGGGTTTCCGATTTGTGGAGTTACTGGTTGGATGTCCCAGAAAATGCCATATTCAAAGACGGTAGGTGTTGAAATTGATGCAGTAGATTATTATAAACTACTGTTAAATGTATGGCTTAGTAGTATGCTTTTCATAGAATTAGCTAAACATTTATTGTTCGTCGAAAAGGTCTAATTCACAGTCAACTTTGGGTCTACAATGCAGATAAAGTGTGAATTAATGGCTAAGGCTACATCCGACATGCTCTGATACATGCAACTTCTATAACAGATCATGGTATTTGCATTTTGCACTTCCGTTACACGTTAATGGTCATATCTAAAAAACTTTTGCTTGAAGAAAGGCTAGGTTAAGGTATAAGTTTTTATGTTGTTAGCTGAATTTAAGTTGAATTATGAAAAGCAACAAATTGAGATCGTAACGATATCTAATTGGCAGCAAGACCAAGACGTTTAGGTAAAATTGAGTGATTGATCAATCATTCCATCAGTATCAAATTTCAAAACCTAGAAAATATTAAAACCATTCTTATATAGTAGGCTATTATTGCATATGAACCCGTTTTGACTACGTTGCACTCTCGCACAATTAGCATGATATAACAAAAACACTATCACTTGAGATGAAGAGGTATTATAGCTTGTGATAAACCGTTTAGATAGTTTATCAGAACTCAATTGAGTTGATCATATTTCGAGGTATTGTGCGCAGTGTGATTACATTTCGGCGTAAAAACCATTACACTCGGAAGTATAATGGTGCACAGTTGCTAACGTGCAAGCATTTGCTGTTTAAAATTGTGTTTCTGTTAGCTGAGCTGTGAAATGATAAAGCTTTTTTTGTTACAATGATTGTCCAGACTCTATATACAAAGCGGCTTGTAAATCCTCCATAATGGCTTGATGATCAGTATAACGTTACGCTAAAAGTCCATATTAAAAGGTTTAAGCACTATTTTCAACTTTAAAAAATTGCCAAACTTAGCTGTAAAGTAAAATTTTGGCTTACATGTCTTTTTAACTGTCAGATTTTGCTTTTTCGGTTTCTGTTGCATCTATTTGGAAAAGATACCCTTTCATCCGTTGCATGCTTTTTTCACCAAAGCGCGTAGCTTAGAACCGTGAAGTTGATTTGATCTTATTGTGATAAAGAAAATAAATCCACTTCAAAAACTTGATTTTATCTTCCGACTAGATAGCGATAAGCCGAGGTGTAAAATTGAAACTGAGTGCAGATTTAGATTTTATTAAGACATTAAAATTGAGGTACACCCTTTGCAACCATTTGAATGACTAATATTTATGTTTATCGGTCAAGTTGCGAAGTTTTTATGGCCATTATGTGACAAGCTTGTCCATGCCATTAGCATCTTATAAAATAATAGCATTAAAATAATTTAGACTAATCATGTTCACAAATGTTTTTTACTGATCATTGCTAAGATAAAAGCTAAGCTTCTAGTTTAAGAGAGCTATGCCTTCTCTTTTTGCATTGTAAAACTGCAGGCACCTGTACCTTGACATTTGAAATTTGCTGACAAACTGTTGGCAAGTTTGTATGTAAAACGATATGTGAAGTTTAAGAGAAATGAGCTATAGGTTTGGTCGAAAGCACAAGTTTATATAATTGTAACAAACGGAACCTCAGGACACTGAATAATGCGCTATCCCGTGAAATCTTGGAAAAGAATGGTTGATGAGGCTCTGAATTTAAGCAATACTCCTATAAACTTGAGTACACTGCACAAACAAAATAGTATTTTTCCGCTGTATTGTTGGAAAAAGAAGTTACTTTTGCTTTGCAAAAATGCTTAATTGCATCGACATGACACTAAATGCTTTTACTTCCGTGACAGCTCAAGCTAAATGTGATAATTCACACTAATGGGTCCATGTAAGCAATTATAATCGGCACGAAAACAACTTCATTAAAACTTGGCAAAAATGTTCACGATTCTGCGGCTGTTGCACATTTTTAACTCTAATTTAACCTTAGGACCGGTTTAGCATAAGGCAATACTTAAATCAGGGGTTCTCAACCGACGGCCACTGTCCCACCTAGGAAGCCATAGGGCACCTGGGGGCCACAAAGGCAAAATTTATTGACCTGACAACGGTAATTAAACACTTACGACCTGCTGACGGCTGTAACCATAATAAATAAAATACCGACAGAAAAAATTTTTGCTGAGGAGGGAGCTACTGGTTTTCAGAGTCTTTAGAAGGGGGTCATATCATAAGAGGTTGAGAACTACTAGTCTAAATCTTTATCGCTTGTGTACAAATGAGCGGTATATCTTCATTGTATTTTGCAGGTGGTTATTACACTACTGTCAACAAGAAATCTCCCAATATACAAATGGTTGTTTTGAATACTAATCTCTGGTATTCCAGCAACAAAGTAATCAATGTTACTTATGACGAAGATCCAGGCGGGCAGTTTGCTTTCCTTGAAAGCGTTTTATTGAGAGCTTCTGGTGAAAATCTTAAGGTAAGATACTAGTTTTTAGCATCAACGTCGATGTTCGTGATTTCTGGCTGCTTGACAATAAATTTAAACTACACACTAATTTATCATGGCGTGCCAAGACAGGTGTGCGGGCAATGTGCAAAGTATTTGTATAATATTAATTGCAAAACCTGTATGTGGCATGAGTAAGTTGAATCGTTTTCCTACAAGCTGCAAGATGGTTTCTTTGTCCATACTCCAATAAGATCACTCTACTTCTCTTGCTATTTGCACACTTTATTTGATTTGAGATGAATAAATCCATGAAACAATAATCAAAAAGTAGACTTTACCATTTCACTCAAGTTGTTGTCACATTCCGTTAATGTTTAATTACATTTACTAAACGCTTAAAATTATTTGTTCTCTGCATACATATGCTGAGCAAACAGAAGGTGTTGGAACTGCGGAGAATAAGTGAGTAAACAGGATTGAACAACTACGAATGTTTTTTTCAGGTCTACATTATTGGGCACATCCCACCTGGCTATTTTGAATTGGTCGATTACAAATACTGGATGTATCCACAATATAATGACAAATATGTTCAACTTATTCAAAAATACTCTCATGTAATAGCTGGTCAGTTTTTTGGACACCATCATACGGACACATTTCGCATATTTGATCTTAACGGACAATCGGTGAGCATGTTTGAGGTTTTTTTCACTGGTTACTCGTTTTTGGTTTGCTTTGCAAAATTAATCAACGCAGACATAAATCATACTGGTTAGTCGCAGTTGCCCGACCAAACTTCAGTTCAAACTGCATTTACGGATATTGTCATTTTTAAACTCCGATGGGCGTTTTACTGCAGCTTTTAGTCAAACAAAGATCAAATGCAATGTATCAACAGCTACGCTGCATATAGTTCATCGAAGTTTGAACTTCGTCTCAGGTTTGAACTACAGAGTTGTGTCTTTTACAACATGTTTTACGATTTTTTATTTTGCATAGGTGTCTACTGCTTTTATTGCTCCTGGAGTTAGTCCTTGGATGACAACGTTGCCTGGAGTAGAAGACGGGGCTAATAATCCTGCAATTAGACTTTATTATTACAACAATGATGAAAGTGACATGGAAGATTATGCACAGCTAAAAGTACGTTGATTTAATGAGCATTTCACGACTTAATTAGGTTTGAATAGTTGGAAAGTTTCTCAAAAGCTGATGCTTCGTAATGCTTTTGCTAATTGTAATGACGTACATCATCATTACTTGGTTGGTAATGTTGCATTAAACCTGTTTTTATTTACTTTCAGGATTATCTTCAATATTATTTGGATCTTGATAAAGCAAACAGTGACCCCGAAGCTGAATGGGAGTTAGAATATAAGGCTACAGAAGCTTACGGCTTGGGTGATTTAAGCAATTCTCACATGGAAGATCTGTATAAAGACTTGAAAGAGGCGAATTTAGATTGCCGTAACTGTCAAACTGGTGATGATTGTGAAAATTGTCAGGCATATGACATACTCCAAGCATTTTCAGAACATAATTCGGTACTCTTCAACAGAGGAAAAGTATGTGACGAATTTTGCCAAAGAAAACACGTCTGTGCCATAGCTCAACTGGAACAAGGCCCATATGAAAAATGTATTAACAGTGGCAGCTCTAGGTCTTACGTAAACCAGCTTTGGGTATTTGTGGTCCTTGCAGTTTTGTTTATTACGAATAAAAACTGCTAGAATTAAAAATTGGGTCCTTTTTAATTCAAAAATGCGTAATTGCATTCAATCGGCGATGATGCTTTTCAGCACAGCGGGATAATGTGCTATGTCGGGTGAAGTAATGACCAAATTACTGTAATAATTCGAGAAAGAGACTTCGACCACTAGTATGTGATGGCCCCCTCTGGAAGCTGCTAGCTGCTCACGTTGAAATCAGAAAACAAGATTGTTTTCGATGCTTCATTTGGTTTGACCCGAAATTGTATGATCCACATAAAGATTATGAAGACTTTGATTTACCAGCAATTGCAAGAAGTTTCAACTTGTGGAACTATTTTTTTGAACAACATAGCAGTATAGGCAAAATACAAAAACAATCACTAAAACTTTCTGCGTATCAATGTATTCTTACTTCTTACCGCAAGGTCAGATGGCCGAGTGGGAAGAGCGTCCGCCTCTGGAGCTGTAGACTTATATTTGATTCCTATTCGGGTCAAACCAATGACTTTAAAATGTTGATATTCACAGCTTCCCTGCTTGACGCTCAGCATTAAAGGAACAGTGTGGAGAACAAGCCGGCAAGTTTACTTGTTGTACCGTCGGGAAAGGCACTCAGCGGGATTCCCCCATCTTGGTGTGGTAGACAGCTGGATGGCAACTCCTAAGCGACCTCGTTATATGGCGTATTGATCGCTTTCTCGTGATAGGAGGATAAATATGCAGCTAAATACAAAAGACCGAAAGTTTCTGCTTGAAGATTGATTTTCTATCTGGCATCTAAAACGTACTGAGCGTAATTGAGGAAGCGAATCGCTAATGAGTAATGTTTGTCTCCCCCCCTTTTTAACATTTTTAGGAGCTCTTTAACCGCTGATGCTTAAATGGTTGTAGCTTCAAAAACTTTCATATAAAAATCAAGTATACCTAATTAGTTATAGCAATAGCCACACTACATCAGTTTGGTAAATTAAAACGGAGCTAAACTGCTTTAATGTTCAGTTTAAATTATGGCTACTCTGCTGAAAATCTTTCACATTCTTTGTGTTTTTGGCGATATGATTTTGTTTAACATTTGAAGTGAATAATCAAGCTGTATTTTAAGGTTTTTTGAAACAATACAAAACTGTATGATTTTGAATATGTTTCGTTGATTCGATAGCATAATTTATTTATAATTTGTGTGTTTTTGTTTAACAAACATGTTTGTTCAAACAAGCCTGTAATAGGATATTAATGTTACAAGTGTAGGAATCCTAACAGAAATTGTGCTTGACCGTTACGGTTGCCATTATGAAATCAACTTTTGGCTGTTGTTTTTGACGTACAGTATTTTACTGCTTATGTTATTTTCAGAAGGCAGACGGTTTTTTGCATCAATGGCAATCGTGGCAGTTTAATGCCAGTAAAGTAATTTTAAGTGTTATTTGTATAGGTGCAAAACTTTGGCAATTTGTTGCAGGCTTGTTTGTCATCATTCTCTAAGACGGTTGTTATGCGTGTTGACGGCACTAAACTGCTGTCAAGGTTTGGTAGTGTTTGCTAATTTTTACGTTTTAATTTAAGCTGAGTGCACAGTATGCATGATTAAATAAAAGCCATAACATTCAGCAGCTCATGCAAAATTGAAAGCATTCCCTTGACATTTTATGCTTCTGCTTAACATGGTTGTCACAAAAAGTTCTCAATTTGTCTTCTGGGATTTAGTTCATCAGTTCGCTTGGCATTACACAAAAGAACTTGCGATGCAAATGCACATGCTTTAGTTCAAGATATTTATAAGCATTGAGATTTCAGTTTGTAGTTTTTAAACTGCTGTCGTGAAACTGTACAAGCAATTATTTTGCATCATATTTTAGCCTATTTTCATTGTTTTCTTTTTCACTTTTTTGCTCTTTAAACCTTATATTTTAAAGTATTTTTGATCGTGGCTTTTTATAATTGAACACTGAATTAATATGCAATGTTTTTTAATAAAATTCTTTAATTATATGAATTGTTTCATTATGCAGATGATTATTTTTATTGGACAACATGACTTCTAAACAGATGCTACTATTTAGAAGTGCATGGCTAAGGCTGTAAATCGCAAACTCACAAAGTGTGAGTTTCAGCACTTTTTTTCATGAAGAATTTAATATTTTTGGAAAAGGTTTACATTAAAGACAAAGCAACTAGTTCAAAACTAAAGTCATAGCCCGTGAACGCAGCCTTGGCTTACGAGAC
Source organism: Trididemnum miniatum (assembly GCA_964006365.1). Lineage (NCBI taxonomy): Eukaryota > Metazoa > Chordata > Ascidiacea > Aplousobranchia > Didemnidae > Trididemnum > Trididemnum miniatum. Next base: position 6,128,955 of record OZ023239.1, read on the forward strand.
ATTTGCTTGTCCGCTATTTTAAAAACCTCATTTCAAAATCGTGTGAATGCTTGTTTTGCAAAAACAATAAACAGAACGGATTCAAAAAAAATTTTTTTCAATCAGATTTATCTCTTTTTTTTGAGTAAGAACCTGTGTGGATTAACAGTTTGGCTGTGCTAAAAATAGCTTTTCGTACCATTTTGTCGTCGTGATGTAAGCTAGGGCAAGTCCACCACTTTGCCAAAAAAGGTTAGACTCGAGACAGTCGTTTGAAAGAAATTTATGAACACGTCTTTGAAAACTTCGCGTTGGAAAGTGGAACGTCATGGCGTTTTCAAACGGAAGTAGTATATCACTCAAACTGCTTGCAAAGCTTGAATCTTTATTTAGACGAGCTAGCTAGTAACAAATGCCAGCATCAGTATTTCATCCCAATTTTACAACGCTATGCAAGAGTAAACTCATTGTTAAATAAAATCGTGAAATTTTGTCGACTAAACCTCAATATTCTAAAGGCGACAGTTTCTTTACGGGACAAGTAAATGTATCAAAATTATTGTCGAGTGCGATGCTGAATTCAACTTAAGCGTACTTTTGTTTCCACTAACGCAAAAGGTACGGTAACTTGTACCAATAATAACGTTTCGTTTTTCCTTTTGTCAGGTTATTTGACTATAGGCCAAGCAACATGTAATGTCAAGCAGTAGGCTAACTTTCTGCAACTAGGATTTCGAAACTCAAAAAAATAACCGAAACATAATCGTCATTGCAAGTTTACGCAATCAATCGCGAAGTGAAAGTGACAGCTCTTTCATTGTTTTTGTTGAACAGCATTTACTACCCTAAAGTAAATATCAATCAATCAATTTATTTATCGTAACTTAAGCACATACATGTGCATTGTGCGATGCCCCCCCTCCCTCCCCTTATGACTCTGTCTTTTGGTAAAAAAGAACAAAACTAATGGTGCTTAAGTGGCTGAAATATGCCAGACTTTTTGATGGTTTCTGTAGCTTATGGCCAGGGTGGTAGGTTGAGGGGTATGCATCCTCCCACCAGCTATTTTCAAAACTGTTTTTGATGTATACAATTTTTTGGTAATTTTGAGCCTCTTCGATATCAAGTTTGTCACAAATCCTAAAAAGTTTGCCACAAATTAAGCCTTACGCCTTAAGCATGCATAATCGAAAATGTGCGAACAAAATGCATCATATTTGGCAAAGCATTCAAGAATTAGGGTCAAAAAATTTGAACAAAATTAGCGTAGAAATTATTGAAAAAGCACTAAAATGGCCATTACTGCATGTAAATTTTCAAAAATTTTCCGGAGGATCATGCCCTTGGACCCCCTAGAGCTTTTTTTGTTTCTCAATCAGCTTCAAATTTGTTTTTCCGAAAAACATACGCTTGAAAAAATATGGAAATCATGGCACCCCCCCTTTTAAAATTTCTCGCTACGCCACTGACAGGAGACTGCGAAGGGACCGATGAAGGTCTTCGAGTCGAGCAGCCACCTAGATGAAAAAACGCAGGTGCGTCTTAGGGAGTAGCTCGTACGAGATGAATAAAAAATAATTTGGAACGAAATTAAACCATACTGACCCTTTGGGCAACGTCGCTCTACCGGTTCTTTTGTTACGCAGTCCCATACCTGCATAGCAACATTACGCAGCAAATACAAAGCAGCAAACGTTCGCACTTCGCAACACTTTAACATTTTTAAAGAACTGTCGTTTTGTTCATAATAATTTATCATCATATGCGTGACTTTTGTATCATTTGCGTTACAATGCGATGTAAGGCTTGAGTGAGCACGCCTCAAATAAACAACAATCGCGAGAGAAGAGGTAGTTTCCGTCTTGCTTTAATGAATTCTTCAATAAGCAGCTGAGTTCTTTGAAGCACTGCAATCGTTTTACTGCACAGTTGCTTTATAGATAACTACTGTAATGAATGATGTTGATGATGTAAATTGTAACTGATCTAACGATCAAACTCTTGATGGGATGGAAACTTTTGAATACAATTCATGAAACTATTTGTTCATTTCACTTTTGGCTGCCTACTTTTTAAGTTTTGTTTCGACGTGACTTAGTGCACACTAAACAGCGATTAATTTGCCGTAGTTGATTGCAATTCCATGACGCAGTTAGGCCGGTAACCACCGTGATAACAAACAAGGGCGTAGCCAGGAGGGGGGTTTAAACCCCCCCCATTGGTTTGGCAACGTTTGTGCTTAATAGCCGGATTCGTTGACCTGTCATAAGAAACGATAAGTTTTGTCCTTGCTTCATCTGCGATTGTTGCAACATCACAGCGCAAGCCCGCATTCCTAGCGTTGCTCAATTACGAGTTTGATTGTTGCGTCACAATATTATTTACCAAGCTTGCACAATCGCAATTACAAAACTGTTGGCTGGTGTTCATGGCTGTTGGTCTTACGATCTAATTGTTATTGTAGAAAATAGGTTTGCTTAAACATCGTTCTCCTGATTTCGTTAGCAAATATCTAATTCAAAGTCCACAAGTCGAGGTTTTAGTGTGACAGAGAATTTAACTATTGACTAGGGCAGAAATTTCTATAATTGATTATATGATGTCAAAGATGTTGAATTGCAGAAGTCGTGTAAAAAGAAAGCTATTTAATAAAGTCAGCTGCTAAAACCTAATTGAGTTTATTGAGATTTATTTTTTATTGATTTGTTGAGATGTCTGCAAAAAGAGGTTCATCTTCGACCTCAAATAAAACAATCTTTGATTATTTTAAAAGAAGTAAAACTTCCAATCCCGCTATCTCCGTTGAAAAAGAAACATCACCTAGTCCTTGTGAGCGCGTAGAACAGCATGGAGAAGTTGTTGATTCTGAGCAATCTGAAGGCTTCCTTGCCTGCGACCGGCAGGAAGAAGTCACTGAGTCCGAACAAACTCCAGACGTTGAAAAAACTGTTGATTGCTCCAATAATTATTAACGTTGACGAGGTGTCTCCATCCTCCACTGTTGCTAGTTCTAGCGAAGTTTCATCTGCTTCTAATCCTGGCTGTTCTAACAATGATAATGCGCTGACATCAACTACTGACATTCACTTTTGCCTCCATACCACTCACAGACATGCAGAAACTTAGCATTATTGAAAAAATATGGTCTCCCGGAGAAAGTCATGTATTTCCAGCAAGTACCCCACGAAACCTGCGTTTTCAGAATAGTTGGTTAAAACGTTTTAAATGGCTTGCATATTCTCAAGTAGAAGATGGAGCTTTTTGCAAGCATTGCGTCTTGTTTGGGAACAAATCAGGTATGGGAAGGGGAAGGCAAACTCTTGGCACTCTTTGCGCTAAAAAATTTGACAACTGGAAGAAGGCTTTGGATCGGTTTAAAGAACATGAATTATCAAATTATCACGATGAAAGCGCAATGATTGCTGATGGCTTGAAATCGGTTATGGAAAACAGGCAGGAATCGGTTTACAATCAGCTTAACAAAGCTGCTAAGCAACAAACCATTAATAACCAAAACAGAGTTCTACCAATAATTAAAGCAGTAATATTTTGTGGACGTCAAGGGGTGCCTTTGCGAGGCCACGTTGATGCGGGTCCGTATACTATTGAAGAACCAACCACAAATGAAGGCAATTTTAGGGCTTTGATGAGGTTTCGAATCAAAGATAATAAAGAGTTGCAAGAATTATTTGTGAACGCTCCCAAACATGCTCAGTATTTGAGTCCTCAAATACAAAATGAAATTATATCTATCTGTAATGATTTAATTCTTTCAAATCTGGTAAAGAAAATTACCCAGGCGGAGTACTTCTCAGTTCTTGCGGATGAAACTACGGATATTTCGTGAAAGGAACAGCTTTCTATCTGTATTCGATATGTAGATTCTGATAATTGCTTGCAAGAAGACTTTCTGCAATTTATTGCAGTGGACGGGCTTTCAGGTGAAAGCCTCTCCAGGGCAATTCTGACAAATCTTCAACGATTTGGGATAGACATCAGTAAAATGCGAGGACAAGGTTATGATGGAGCAGCAGCAATGAGCGGGAGACTCCATGGAGTGCAAGCTTATGTACGAAAGGTGGTTCCGACTGCTGTTTATGTGCACTGTGCTGCTCACAGTTTGAATCTAGTTATATCGAAATTGTGTTCCGTACAAGCAGTGCGTAATTGCATTGGCATTATTGGTGCTGTTTGCAAATTTTTCAACACTCCAAAGAGACTAGCTGTATTTGAAAGAGCTATCGAAAATTGCTCGCAAAACAACCCAAATAGACGCAATAGACTTGTACAAATGTCAGCAACCAGATGGATTGAGAGGCACGACAGTGTTATAGTTTTCTTGCAGCTTTATCATCCAGTCATTGCAGCTTTAGAAGAAGTTTCCTCTTGGCAAGATAGAGACTCATCAACAAATGCCCAGCAGCTGTCTATTTCAGTTCAGCAAAGTCAATTCTTGGTTGCACTATTTTGCTTAAACAAAGTTTACAACTTTAGTAGCGACCTCTCGAAAGCGCTGCAGAGTAAGTGTCAATGAATTTGGTGGAGTGTGTGGAGTTAGCGACTAACGTTCAAGAAGAGCTGGAGGACATGAGGGAAAACGCTTTACTTGTATTTTCAGAAATGTGTCAAGAAATCCAAGTTGTGGCTTCTCAGATTGATCTGGAGTTAAAAAAACCAAGGCTAGTTCCGAGTCAGAGTCAGCGAAATCGAAGCAATGTGCAAAGCGAAACAGTTGAAGATTATTATCGAGTGTCTGTTTTCATTCCTCTCTTAGATTGTTTCATTGGTGAATTGAAAGCCCGTTTTAACAATCATAAATCCATCTTGCAAGGATTTTATTCACTCCTTCCCAAAGAAACCGCAATTAACGGTCCTACAGTGGTGCAAATCAAAAATATTGAAGATCTTGCTAATTTCTATTCAAACGACATAGACAAGGACCGAAGCGGAGTGGAAGCCGAATTAAAGCTTTGGTTTCACCATCTTAGCAAACTTGATACGCGGCCACATGATCCGCTGGAGTATTTAAATGAATATAACTCTAGCATTTTTCCTAGCATTTACAAGCTTTTGAAAATTCTTGTGTCAATGCCTGTGACGACTTGCACCAACGAAAGATCATTTTCCACGTTACGTCGCTTGAAAACATATTTGTGAAACTCGATTGGAGCTGAACGTTTAAACGGCCTTGCTCTTTTAAACATATTCCGCGGCATGACTCCTACTCCGGAACAAGTCATGTCACATTTTTCCAAATCTCCCCGAAGATCAAATTTCACGTTTTAAAATGTGTTAACTTTCAAGCAAAATTTGTCACTGTTTCCCGTTTCGTAACGGTTAGTTTTTTTTCGTTGCATTGTGGACTTTTGTGCTTTATAGTTGGCAATGAGTTTTTGAGGTGTAGGCTTCATTAAAATTCGGCTTAGTGTTTCAAACCCCCCCATTGAAAATTCCTGGCTACGCCACTGATGACAAGGCCATTCAAATTCGATTATGATTCGGTCAAATTCGGTTTGTTCAGCCAGTGGATATGTTTGCACATACTTGCCAACCGACCGTTAAGTTTTTAGGTACAAACTCTCTACGGATTTTAGAAAGAAGTAGTTACCTTAAATAATAGTATACTACTGCTACAATATTCGAAATCAATCCCTTATGAGCATGCATTGAATCACGTTAAGCAATGATTCAGCAAAACTGAAATAATATCCTTGTCATCACAGCAAAAATCATCCTTGTTTATTGTTAAAGTTAATGTTCATGCCACAAAACAACGAAGAACTTTTTTGTCACAAACTATTGCACTACACTGCAGCTTACGTAAATTAGCGACAATAAAACAGAATTGATTCGAATATTAAAAAAGTCCCGTCGGCCTTGCTATGCACAGCCAATCCAGGCTAAACTCATTCCAGACTGCAAAGACTCTTTATTACATTGCTCAACCTAAACCTCTCAATTTAATTTCTTTTCTATAGGTAGTTCCCTCCCATTAGCCTACCCTGGATTGGCTGCGCATAGCAAGCCTGACGAGAGTTTTCTTATCGTCCAAACGCTAAGTTGACTTGTACTTTGTAACTTTTTCATCAGGTTAGAGTCTGATTTTCAGATTATTTGGATAAACGTCACAGACATTAAAACTAGTATCTGCTGTTGCATTTGCTAAACGCTCAGCAATTAAGTGTAGCGCGGAGGATGAAATAAACAGAGAATAAAAATAGACCTACGTCAGTGAATTCTTAACAAAATTTAGTCCTGGCGCTAAAGGACCTTAGTAGTTATAAAGCGCCATAAAACCACACAATTTCGTTTCAACAATCGTCTCACGTACGACTGCGACCTTTCGCGTTAGTGTTTGTAAGGAATAATTTGTCGGGAAATTGTCCGGAAAATGCTTACAACTAAGTAGGCTGCAAGAATAACGCCGTCACAACAGAAATACAAAGTTACGAACAGCGGTTGCTGCACACATTGCGAAGGCAACTATTATGTGTTTGCCAGTTATAACGTCAGTCAAAAATGATTAAACTCCGCATCACGTATAAGACATACGGAAATCTTTCGAACTTGAGCTTGAGCCAAGCGCTTGAACTTTTTCAAATTCATACGTATCAGCTGACCCGGAATAAGGGCACTAATGGGCTGCGAAGAAAATGCTGTATCAACCTCTGCTTTTCATCAAGCGGAGATAAATATTACGTAACGTTTAAATACATATACGTCAGTAGTTACATAATCACCGAAGTTCAACTCTATAAAGAAGCGCTATCAGTTTTCCGCCAAATAGCTTATGAAATTTCAGAAGTGATTAAAAATGCTCGAGTTCTTCCCCTGCCAATTCGGCCCTTGTTTTTTTTATCTAGCAGTTATAAGTAACGAAGTTATTCTTCGGTATTGAAGTGTTTTTGTCAATTTTGTCAAAGTCATGGCAGTGCCAGCATTGCGTGATGCCACAGTTCTTGCTCTGTACTTCTTACCACTCTCCATTCATTGTCATTAGGGTCAAAGCTTTCTATGCTTTTCACTGCAAGTCCATTTTTGTTCAATCTGAGAAGATAAAATATTTCATTACTGATAAAATTTTACGAGACAAGTAGATTGACACTTTGTCTAACGCCGACGTCATCGAAAAGGTGGGGCAATTGCGTGGCCGCCTATTTTGTAGATGCGAGGTATAGATAAAAATGCAAATGACAAAGATCTGAGAGTTACCTGTGACGAAACGAGTCATCAATTGTACTATTCAAGTTAGCTGATAAGCCCCTTGGGTAAATGGCTGAAGTGATATTTTTGAAACTACAATAGTGAGGCTACTTGTCATCGTCCTTGCAGCAGATAGTCTAAGTTACATAAAAAGATGCTAAGTTTCTCCATTGATTGTTAGGAGTCGCTTGAGCGGGAAATTGTGTGGGCACTAACATCGCTAGCTCAGGATAATGCCGGTGGATTCAAACTGCTAGGCGAGGTTGCTTTGAAAGGATTTTTCGGTCATCTAGTTCTGTTCACTCCTTAACAGTTGGAAAAGCGTATGGTTTTGCTGCATACCCCGAACTCTTGATGATCAAGAGAGAACGAATATGATGACCTAAATATAATCGCGTCTTTTCTTCCACGTCGTTACATCGATAACATGCATTTCCATTAAAGTAAAATGCACGTTTTCGACAATTTGTTTGAAGACATTTTTTGCCCAATTATCCTCCTGTCGCATATTATCATTATTTTTTTCATAAGCCGCATATAATGGCAGCTTAGGTTTTCATATTAGTGAATTGCATCGGTGGTGCACCCAGGGGGAAAGTGGGGTTACGGGGGTCGAACCCCCCCTCCTTTTGAAACCGAACACTTGTTTTTAAAGGGAAGTGTCCATGTGCAGTACGTGGTGTTATTTCAAAACAGCTGTGACAGAATTTGCCTCACACCATACTGAAGCCAAATCGGCTGGTTGGCGTAGTGTTAAGAGACATTGTTATCCGTGCGGGCAGAGGCAGATCCAGTAGAGATGTGGTGGATGCATCCTCCTCACCAGCCATTTTCAAACATGTTGGTGATGAATACAGTTTTTCCATAATTTCGAACTTTTGCGATAACAATAAACCTTATGCCGTCAGCACGTATATTCGAAAATGTACGAACAAAAAAATGCATCTTATTTGATGAAACATTCAGAATTAGGGGCAAAAAAATTAAACAAAATTTGCCTAAGAATTGTTCAAAAAGTGCCAAAATGGCCACTGCAGTTTGTAAATTTTCAAAAAAATTTCTGGGGGAGCATGCCCCCGAATCCCCCTAGAGTCTTTTTTATTGTCAATATTCTTCAAAATAATTCTGCCCGAAAAAAACACACTTGAAAATATGGCAAATTTGGGGCCGCCTCCCTGAAAAAATTTTTTGAATACGTTGCAGATATGAAAACTTTTTTAAAGGGCTTTTCACGCCTTTTTTGGGTTTAACATCTTTGTATTTTGTTAACACTCAACCTAATTCAAAATTTCATCCCCCCCCACACCAAAATTTTCTGGATCCACCACTGAGTACGGGTGTGAGGATTATTTTAAAACCCCCCCTTCGAAATATTCTGGGTGCGCCCCTAAATTACATGCATGATGGAAGATGTCGCAGTGTAGCATCAAACCCGCGCAATCGGTTCCGTAGTCCAATGCTCCAACCACTCGGCCATCGTCAGAATTGGGTGAGGTCTTATCGTTAGATCTTCAGTCGGCAGCTTCAAAAGTTTAATTAAAAAGCCTCCAACGATTTTTTGTTGGTGGTGCCTATTACAAAGCAAAAAATCGTCACCCCTGTCAAGGTGCTCAAATGGCAGAACGATGAGCTTTGTGTGATGCAAAGTCAGAGTTTCCTGAAAAATGTGCTCAACCAGGCATAAGGCCAAAATGGGTATTTTTTTTGCACTACAGGCATGCAGTTTTGCAAGCTGTCTTTAAATATTTGAACATGTTTCCATTCGTAACCGAAGTTTCAAACTGTATTCCTATAAGTGGATCATTAAGAGATAGCAAGCAGTTTAATGAGCTGAAATTTTTGGCATCATTCCATCTCATTAAAATTGAAATATATTGAACACAAATGATTTTCAAATTCATGATTATTGCTTTCGGAGACATTCCAAAGATATATTTTGAGATATGAATATTTGCACCCGGTTCCAGATTAACAATAAAGCTTAAATTAATCTTAAAATGGAAAACATTAGAAAATTATTGTAAAAATGAAATTTTCTAACCGTCTAATAAAATGTTATTGGTAATCCACATTTTTAAACCTACTTAATGAAATCGTCTGAAATTAACAGTCTGAACAAAAAAGGAAATATTAAGTGCAAATAGCATGCTGAAGTTATCAAAATCAAAACAGTCTTATATCTTCATCATACTCCTGTTATTACGCCAAAGCGTGTGTAACGAGTCGCGGGGGCGCATCTCCGCGGCTATAGGGCCTGAATAACGCAGCTCCAAAAAGACGTCGCTGTGGTGGTAAGCCGTTGGTGGCGCTGTGTCCGATTTGACCTGACCGAGAATAGAACCCATATCTCCCGTACCAATAGCGCTGTCTTTAGCATTGCACCTGCTGGTTGATTTGCATGCAGCAGTTGTTTTTAGTAATAATACAGAAATGGAGCAAGTGCCTTTGTCTAGTAGTGCTCTTACCCTCCTGACACGTAAATTTTTCCTTGCATCACACTAGCAGAGCAGGCCGCCCTGCCTGTGTTCATGTCGCTGACAAATGTCCAAGAGTTCTTTGTGACGTCATAAGCTTCTACGCTCTTCAAAATTGTCCGATTGTCTTTTTGTGGCTGTCCTCCTAAAAATCCTTAGTGTTTTTTCACTGAGCAATAGTCAAAAACGTTACTGTTTTGGCCAAACTTTCAATTGGATGAAATTACAAATTACGTTGTCGAGTTGCATAATTCTTCGCACAGCCAAGTTTAACACCAGAACAAATCCTTCCAGACAAAATTTTCATTTTAGAGCTGGCTGTAAGACATGACCTATTGACCCTATTGCCAATTGCAAGCAAACCGCTTTTGCAATTTTACAGAAAACTATTGATTAAAGCTACAGCTATTGCAAACTGGGATATTTTCCAGATTTTAATTAAAAGTAAGAACTTACTCCTTCAGGTAAAACAATAATATTTTTCAGGCAACACGCCTTGAAATTAATGTTTGACATGTCGAGAGCATGCTGAGAGTATTGAATTAACTAAACACTGTTTTACAGTTGAAAGGTACCCAAGCAGATGTGGCAAATTTTAGCTATTGCAGTTATAACTGTCAACTATATCCAATAGACAAGTTGGACCACCTCTTCTATGGGAAGCTTGTTATTAGCACATCGTTCATATATAGAGCACGACTAGACGTTATAATTCGATTTTGCTACTCATCTTCGAATTGCATTTGCATGACTTTGCAGCATTTTAGCAGGAGCTGCATCATAATGCGAAGCCATGTTAGGTATCATTTATTTCCTGCATCTCTAATATCATTTGTTTCCTGCGTCTCTGATCGCGAAAATAAACTTATGACTAAAATTCAGAGTAAAATGTCAGCCACGAAAAATAAAAATATCTGAGAGATTTTCTAGTAAATCTACTGTATGTTATAAACAACAACAAATGAAAATTTAGTAAAATAAAAACTGAATGAGAAATTAGCAAGGGACAAATTAACGTTTCGACTATAACAAAAGTCTCGTCAGCCTTGCTACGCACAGCCAATCCAGGCTAAACTCATTCCAGACTGTAAAGACTCTTTTTTTGGATTGCTCTACCTGGACATCTCGACGTCATCTCTTCTAGCTTGTGCCCTATTTTTAGCAGGCGACTGGCCTCAAACAACGATACCCAATGAAAGAGCCTATAACCACTAACCCCAAACTAAGTTACCGGTAGCCTAACTAGCCCACATTACCAGAAGCCCCTATGGCAACCCACTCATTTGCAGCTGCAGACGCGTTTCGACCTTATTATGGTCTCATCAGTGCAGCATAGCAACCTCCCATCTTCCTGAAAAAAAAATTCTAATCTTCAAAAGAACTATACACCCCAAATCTAAGCCTCTACTCGTTCTGCTCAAGGTAGAACAGTTGAAATAAAACCTTCAAGGAATCAGTACACGCTGGATTATGATGTCACAGATTCCCTGTAAACAATCGAGAAGAATAAAAATGACCGGTTGGTTTAAACATTGTTTTCCCGGTAATCTGAGAAGGAATTTTTTGTTTACGGTTTGTAACTATACCAGTTACCAAAACCTGCAAAAAACCTCTCTGTCCAACCCGTTCGCCCGTGAAAAAGCGGGGGACAAGGCAGGCACTGTGTCTGCGCATGCAGCCCAGAAAACACAGTGAACGTCAGCGCTTATCGGCGGTTTAAACATCAATATCCCGGTACATTTATCGAACTGCTGTACAGTTAAAGGATCCAGCAAGAGGATACAAAGAAGGATATGCAAGTCAAATAGAAGTTTTCTATTCTACACTTCTCCGATAGGCACCTGCAAAGTCAGCCAACAACAAAGTCCAATGAAAAACTGAATGGTAAAGATCTCCTAGCAACATTTAAGCTCGCAAAATCAAGAAGCTAACTTTACCAATAAAGCATTTTTAAAGGAATAGTTTCACTTTGACGATCAGATATCAACATCTTCATTATGCTCCCGACAATACGCCGAAGCGTGTAACGAGTGGCGGGGCCCATCTGCGCGGCTTGGATTTGTGTTTAAGATGATGAAACACTTGGCTTTGGCGCTAAAAACAACCATGAAACCAATTTTGGTCCTCCTACCCCTCAATTGAGCTTCCTACCTGAGGTCAAAGGTCACGTGAGGTCAATTTTTGTCAAAATTACTCTAACTTCTCTCCTACTGGTCATAGAAAGCTGATTAATGGCTCAAAAGATTCAGAAGACCCATGTTTCTATCTGTTCTAAGCGAACTTTTCCTTCCATAGCGAGTGGAATTTGAGTTATTTCAAAAAATCTTGATTTTAGCTAGTCCTGCTGCATATTTCGTGAATTTTGACGGGTATTGCATGATCTCGCATTTTTATCAATGTCTGTTGTTGCTCTGAATTGACTAAACAATACTGAATACGAATATTAAGCAAAGAAGATTCATTACTGTTAACTAGTTAAGCATTCTTGAATGACTATGTTGGTGAGGTTTTTTAATCAACAACCATAATTCGAATGAAGAGCGAGTGAAACTGTGAATGTACTTTACTGCATGCACTCAAAGTTACTGCACTTCTCTTCAAAGCTTTGTGGCAGTGTCCTTTATTGAATGCACACTGGTATGCTAATTTCGCTAAGCATATACAGTATATACGTAATCACGTATTCCAAAGTTAATTATTGTATTTAGACCTATCTTGAAATTATTTTAGTTGGTGTTTGCAGTGTTTTCCTGTAGTTCCTGACTATAACTTCATCAATTGCAACAAGCATGCTTACTAGAGCAATTGCAATTGCAAGGACTTTTGCGTTGGATCCCTGGTACAAATTCTAAAGCACTGATCAATTTCCAGAAGGAGTCCTTCCAACAAAACGAGATGTTTTGCAAAGATTATTGCATGAACAAAATTGGCATGGCAAAAATGCAGTCCAAACTGTTTCAAAAGAACTTTTCAAAATTTGAATTCAACCGAACGTGCGTACAGCCAATTTCATAAAGAGTTTTCGATCTTGCCAATGCGTTCAAAAAAATCGAGCGCTATTCTACATCCAAAAGAGGAGCTGCATTTTAAAAAAGAGTGGAGGACTTTATTAATGATATAGACGACTTGTGCGATGCGTTTTACCAAAACGAACAACGCAGGAAGAAACTGAAAAAATACATAGGCTACAAACTGAGTATGAATGAATCCGCCTGGAACTTCCGTCATGATCAATGTGGTCCAAGAATCGAAAAATGTGGTAAAAATATGCTCAATCTGATTTAAAATTTAATCGTAGGATGAAATGAAAAATCTCGAGCGAAAATCATCACGGTTAGCCATCGACTTCCATTTCACATGCAGCAGCATAAAGCGACGATGCGGTTACAACATCTAACTCCTTTGAGTTCTCTCCATCGGCCAAAGGTGCAAGCATGCAAAGCCGGCAAGGTTTAACCTGCCTTGCACTAATGTGTGAACGGTTTAATATTTCTGATAGTGCAGGTACTGCCATTGCGTCAGCAGTTTTAAATGATTTCGAAGTGATTGGTGATGACAATTCAGCAGGAGACAATTATAGACTCTATTTTGAAACAGTTGGGACTGCATTTTTGCCATGCTAATTTTGTTCATGCAATAATCTTTGCAAAACATCTCGTTTTGTTGGAAGGACTCCTTCTGGAAATTGATCAGTGCTTTAGAATTTGTACCAGGGATCCAACGCAAAAGTCCTTGCAATTGTAGTTGCTCTAGTAAGCATGCTTGTTGCAATTGATGAAGTTATAGTCAGGAACTACAGGAAAACACTGCAAACACCAACTAAAATAATTTCAAGATAGGTCTAAATACAATAATTAACTTTGGAATACGTGATTACGTATATACTGTATATGCTTAGCGAAATTAGCATACCAGTGTGCATTCAATAAAGGACACTGCCACAAAGCTTTGAAGAGAAGTGCAGTAACTTTGAGTGCATGCAGTAAAGTACATTCACAGTTTCACTCGCTCTTCATTCGAATTATGGTTGTTGATTAAAAAACCCCACCAACATAGTCATTCAAGAATGCTTAACTAGTTAACAGTAATGAATCTTCTTTGCTTAATATTCGTATTCAGTATTGTTTAGTCAATTCAGAGCAACAACAGACATTGATAAAAATGCGAGATCATGCAATACCCGTCAAAATTCACGAAATATGCAGCAGGACTAGCTAAAATCAAGATTTTTTGAAATAACTCAAATTCCACTCGCTATGGAAGGAAAAGTTCGCTTAGAACAGATAGAAACATGGGTCTTCTGAATCTTTTGAGCCATTAATCAGCTTTCTATGACCAGTAGGAGAGAAGTTAGAGTAATTTTGACAAAAATTGACCTCACGTGACCTTTGACCTCAGGTAGGAAGCTCAATTGAGGGGTAGGAGGACCAAAATTGGTTTCATGGTTGTTTTTAGCGCCAAAGCCAAGTGTTTCATCATCTTAAACACAAATCCAAAAGATTAAGTAAAATTCACTCCACCCTACCGCGCAACACAGCTCCAAAAAAATGTCGCTGGGGTGGCGTATCGTTAGCGACACTATGTCTGAGTTGACCGGCACGAAAATCGAACCACAGACCTCCCGCACCAATAGCGTAATGCTTAACAACTGAGCTAACCAGTCGATTCACTCTGACCATCCGTAGCATAATTTGGTGTTGCATAACCAGTAAACCACACCCACCAATTACATAAATGACGTCTCTTAAAACGACTGCAGCTAGCCATCGTCTTGCAATTTGCATAGGTGCCACTTCACTCCATTCGTTAGCATACATGTCGAAGCACTCAACCGTATCGAGATAACAACCATCTCCAAATCCACCCAGAGCAAAAAGGTAGCCTGAAATCATTAAGGAAGGACATCACTTTTGCTGCCAATAAAAACGTTTACCCACTGTTTTTTTGAACAATGAGAACTGAAAGATGTGACACTGCTATAAATTAAGACGTTCATGCATGTTTTTCTAAACAACCAGCCTGCAAGAAATTTCAACACAAAAATGCTATTTTTGACTGATTTTTGACCCGCGAAGTTCACGGAGATATCTTCCGCAGACCTTAAGCAATTTTGCCCCTTAGCAGATGTTACTGAAAGGGCCGAGAGCTGAAATGCTGCTAAAAAATCTTTCCCACCTTTGCAGGATACCACAGCACTTCCACTTCGAGGACTGTTAAGAGGTGCTATTTTTTTCCATTCATTGAGTGTCGGAGAGAAGCGTTCTCCAGATGACAACTTGTTTCCGGATTCATCAGTTCCTCCAATCAAAAATATGCTTCCTGAAAACAAGTTTCACGCTATTGCTTAATTGACTTAATACTTAATTAAAGAAAACAACGAAGTAGGCTAACGAAGACTAGTTGACAACACTTCAATAAAACAAGATTTTGAAAAGAAAACAGTGAATACATAAGAAAAAGAAGAGTCAACTAGCCCTATAACAGAGACTGCAATGTCCGAATCCAGCAAATAGACTTGTTTTGATATTTATTATAAGTCGACCCAAAAATTTTTATTATCTACAGCTGCTAGCTTCACGCTCAACATTTAAACAAGACAAAATCCTTCACAGTGATCATACTGTAGATAGCTTTTATGAAGCGCTGTCAACGCTTGCATCTTCAGGAATTTCAGGATTCAAATTGCAAAAGGTAAACATTATGAAGGACTTGGCCAACGAGCATGAAAACTGTTATTAAAGGTCAGGGGTGGGGAACCTGCGTCCCGCTTTAGTTTTAAATGTGGCCCGCGTGTAATACGGCTCGTGTAATGCTAGGCTTACCATACGTCCTCCTTTTTTAACATTTCGGCTTATTGAACAGTTAAAACATGTCAAAACACAGTTACGCAGCTCAAACTACGGCCTGAGGACGTGATGACCTTTCTTTCGTTGTTCACTTGATTTTGGGCGAAAAATTGAGCTTCTGCGAACGTGATGACCTTTTTCTTGGCTCTCCACTAAATTTTTAGAGGAACTTTTTTGCTCTTTACGCATGAAATGTAAATGCGGCCCGCTGAAAATGTCATGCGTGCATGGTGGCCCGCTATGCCTTGAAGGTTCCCCACCCCTGTTATAGGTACATGATGGCGCAGTTCCGGAGAACGGAAGGATAGAATATGTAAACAAAAAAAATGTTTGTTGCAGGCTGTTTTTTCAAAATGAGTGAGTGCGATGTCAAATTGTCCTTGGAAAAAGCCTTATCAAGTTAGATTGAAACGACTTGCCGAAAAATTTTCATTGAGTCTTTTGTAAAATTAAATTCATTGGAATGACACCAAAGCTAATTTGTCATATGACGACTTTCAAAGATCTTTACCGTGTAATACCGAGGCTCCCATAACATATCTTTTCTTGTTTGTAGATGCAACCTTTTCCCAATATCGATTTGAAGCTGCCAGCTCCATTCTGTAAACGTGATTGGTAGACGTTTCGCTTTTGAGTGGAACAGTTTGCCCTCCAATGCAATATACGTAATTATGTAGTACAACAGCAGAGTGTGAAGACACACCTTGAGGCAAATCCTAGATTAAAACAAAAACACTTAAATTGACATTTATCAACTTAACGTAAACCCTCAAAACAAACAATACAAGAAAGTTGATTATTTTTTTAGTTAATTTATCATTAAAATATACGTACCGGAAAATATGCATTTTCTCCGTAGGTAAGATTGTAAATTTCGTTCACTTTTGTCAAAGTTTTATGACCTCCAAAGCTCACTAATCTTTTTCGATTATCTGTTTTTGTTTGAAAACAAATTATAGTTACATTACAACTAAGTCATGCTTGAACTATTCTACAACATTAAATGAATTCTTCATTAGGACTTCAAGATTTTGCTTTTGCGTCATCAAAAAAAGATATTTGGCATGATGTTATTTATTTCAGTGTCCAACTGTCCAATTCTTATTCTTACAAAATTCAAAGAGTACGAGTATATTCCCTGAACTGAACTCGTATATCCTCTGAACGTAATTATTTCTTGGTTATGAATCTGGAGGGTTATTGGCTCTCTTAAGGTCAATCATTCTAAAGAATGAGTACCTTTTACTGAGTGCGTGTGATGTCCTGCTCAATGGTACCCTTAATTGAGAGAGTTGAAACGTAATTTTACGTCAATTATATCTTGTCCGCAGCGCTGCTCCTTCGTTATGCAGCAGAATCTAACAAAAATCAACGCAAACTTAATCGCGTATAGGCTGTGAACAGGCTTATAAAACGAATAGAAACTCTAATATTTCAGTCGAGATAAATTTAGAACCACAACTGCTTGATTTTTTTGCAGTCCTGTAAACGAAAGGGGAAAAAAAGTGGTATTAAACTTTATACTTTTACCTTGGTTTCTTTGTTGCCTTTCCTCTTGAACAACTGCATCATGAAGACGTTTGAGACTCGGTAGATTGCCTCTGACCAACGACTGCAAAACATTAACGGTGCAAAAACGTAACAAGCTTTTTGGTGTGAAGTTTTTTATTGAGAGTTTTATCAATCATTTCTGGGGGGCAAACGATTTTCATGTATACAAAAAAAAAAAACGATTTTGAAGTTTTGTCATCGAATTTGATGCAATTTGACAATAATAATAGTTGATAAAGTTATTATTATGCAAACTTTCACAAAATTATATACGCCATTCACTGAAGCTGAATTTCTCGCAAAGTAACTCGGAAAAAAACTTTTTTCTATATTGACTTTATTCAACATTTTGATTGAAAGCGGAACTATACCGTGTTACGTAATTTGATTATGGAATACTTTTGTAAAACTGAGATGATTTGAAGAGCGAAATTGGTTTTGACAAAGCTATAGCTCATTTTGAGCAACCTGCCAAAATCAAATCTTCGTTATACTCGCGTAATTACGCCGAAGCGTGTATCGCGGGCGGGCCCATCTCCGCGTCTTAGCACCTGGGCAACACAACTCCGAAGAAACATCGCAGCGGTGGTGAGCCGTTGGCGACATTGTACCGATTTGAACGGTCCGAGAATCGAACCCCAGACCTCCCGCACCCATAGCGTACGCTTAGCAACTGAGCTAACCAGCCATATACTTTATAAAAATGGTTTAATTTTATGGAATTTCGCATGATAATGCCACAGGTTATAAAGTGTTCAACCAGCAAATTTAAGCGAAGTAACATAATTTGATCAAAAAGTTGTAATAATTGCTTGACAGTGAATGTTCGAGCATTTATCATAAAGCTAAAATCGCGTACACGACGTATTTACACGATGAAACAGCCATCAAAGAGATCACATTTAATGACATATCATGCTTCTGAGGATGCTTGTTAATTAGTTCTAATGAAAGAAAATTTTCTGATTAACAGACCATTGTAAACTGTAATTTTTACCACTCTATATCACAAGAGTACTTTGAAAAAGCACGCAATTTATTACTACCTCGAAAGAATGTGACGAAATAAACAACGTACGGTTTATTAGCATCAACATAATCCGATAAGACGACTTACGTTGTACATTATGAGGCGCCATTCGTCGTCTTCGTTTGTGTAAAATGCAAATCTCTTCAGGTTGAGTCAAAGGATAAAGTAAAAAGGGAAATAAGTTCATTTATAAACCTGTAAGCCTAATGTCTTGTAGACATGTCTTGGGTCAATTGTGTGGTTGTTGCGCAGGTTAAAACCTTTGACATTGCACAGTTTCAAAAAACAAGATAGATCGAAAGGACAATAGTTTCATGCAGAGAACGAACCTTAGAGAATTGATTCATGTAATCAGTTCAATGATGACTTACTTCGTGTGAAATAACGTCCTCCATATACTCGACCGGCAAAAGTGACAAATCGACTTTTCGAAACAATTCTTGAAATTCTCCTTGACGATTTTCAAGGTCATAAGTCACCCAATGCATGATTGCTTTGTAGAATATCATTTCTCGAATCTACAAGCATCGTAAAATGATTAAACCTTAAAGCTTTTGGCATATAATGGTAATGACATCGCTATTGAACGCTAGGGCTGAGACTTCGTTACCCGCCCTCGGTTAAACTGGACTCAGTGTTGCCAACAGCTCGCCCTCGTTACGGCCAGGGTTGGGAAAAATCGATTGTAATCGATATTCGATTGCGATATTCTTTACTTTTTGTTCATCGAATCCATTGTAGCCTTTACTTTTTTGAATGAGTATCGAATATGGCCTTGTCTTTACTTTTTTTCGGCTTAAATCGATATTCGATAATCGATTCTTTTCGTCGAGGTTATTTTGTCTTACTTTAGTAAATTTAAAATGCTTGTCGGTATGTCATTCCTTTTTTGCTGATATAACTTTTTTGTGCCAAAACCCCGACTAAAAATAAAACAAAGTTGCTAGAACAAAGTCGTTTCGCATCTATGGTCGCACCCGCATGCAATGTCCGGTGCGTGTCTTTAAGCTACTCCGCGACCGTGAGCAAATTCCAAAAAAGGCTTAGCGCATAGGGCTAAATGCTCAATTGGTTAGGCTCTAGGTAGCTAGGCCTTGTATTGCGCTATGGAAGTAAAGTTGGCAGTTTAGTGGTAGTGTAGGTATATAGGTACCGGTAATTTTACTGCTTCATTGGTGGCCTACTGAATTTGTGATCAGCTGGTAGCCTGCTATGTTTTGGTTTCCTGAAAAACAATCATAGGCCTATCCAGTACCGGTACCAGAAATAACGTAAACGGAAACTCAAGGTTGATATGATTTGCTACTAGTGCATAAAGCTCAGCAGTGAAACCGCTTGACTATTGAATTTATCAATAAAATTGCTTAACAAACTCCAGTTTTTGTTCGATCTGTCAGTGCACCGGGAGGCCTGCGCTCTATAACTATTCAGTTCTTGCAGTTGAGCAAAAAGCAATAACCGAAGCTGGTCTTGCAGGCATGTCCGGAGTGTGTGAGGAGGGCTACAAAAAAGTTGTTACGGGGAGTCTTCCAAAAACGTTGCTAAAAGACATTATCTAAAATAAAACCACACACACTCGGCGTGTACTGTTAATAAAATACTCCTACAGTCAAATGCTCAATGTATGGAAACAAGTTAGTTTAAAAATTTTGGAAAGCAAAAAAATTTTTGGGGCTTGTAGCCCTTGGGGATAGGTATGCGATGTGCAAGGGTTATGGTATCACTACGAGCTTTGAGCCAGCCTGTAGAGTTTATGACTTTTTCATTTGCAGCGAAGTCCAAAAATTGATGTTAAAAATAATAAAGCAGCATGAGAGTGCAAAATAGCATAATATAGCATCATATTCTGTACACCTTCCTCGTTTAAATAAATGTTTTTTCTCGCCTGGTTTCTGCTTGTATAAACACAAGCTTATTTACCCTTCTAAAAATTTTAACAATCTCCACATAGCCTTAGAACTCCCAAGTCAATTTTTATAAGCACGTCAATCAGCAGATAGATAACCAAACGTATAGTTGCTGATTTTGCTAAATGTTGAAGACAATCAAGACTGTGCGCAAAGCGCTAACCCAGTTCCAAACTAGTGCAACATTTAATGCGAAATTGACAAATTGTAAGTAAGTTACTCGTATAGTAGAAACAAGTTTTACACAGTATGCAAGGCTTGCAAGCCCGGAAGAGAACATGGCCTAGAAGAGCAGTGCACTCATAGGGCATGGGGCGAAGACCCAAAAAATTTGATCACTTTGCGTACCAAATTGCATTTAAATTAAAAGAAAACACAATCCGGGTCCATCATGTTCGATTCTGACCTAAGGCCAAAATGTCACTGCTATGGTTTAAATGTTTAACCATCCGTTTGCTTTAAATGCTTTATCAGCATCATTGCTTTTGTCGTTTCAAGTATTTGGCGCTAATGTTCGCAATAATATATTCATTCCGTAAACCTGTACCAGCCAAACTATCATATTTCTTTTTTAATCTTAACTATGGACAAAAACAAATTGCAAAGCCAAAATGGAAGAATTGCCAGAGAGTTGAGAAACTAGCATCTGACAAAATTTGTGATTCAGGCGTATACCAGTAATTTTGCTTGCAAAAGTGCATTTGGTGTCAACACTAGGCTTGCAGTATTTCGAAAAAGCTAAAAGCACTCAGTATAATATCGAATATCGATTACAATATTCTTTATTCTTTACTTTCTTAAACTACCATCGAAATCGATTATTTCTTTACTTTTTGGTGAACTATCGAATATCGATTATTTCTTTACTTTTTTGAGTATCGATTCCCAACCCTGGTTACGGCGTTTTCAAAACTATGGTGTCCACGGGCACTAAGATGCAGAGATGGGCCCAGCCATTTTTGCTCGTTTCGGCGTAATATCGCTAGTATAATGAAGAATTCATTATGGTTTGAACGACATTCATCGTATTCACGCTATAAAAAAGCGTTAATTTGTTCCCTTGTCTTTGAGTATTTTAAAATAGATTTCATTGGAATTTTGTTTGCTCTTACAAGATACTTCAACTTCAAAATTTGCTGGGTCATTATAGCTAATGCATCAAATTACAAGTGGTTGGGATATTTTGGACGTGATAAAGCTAGTTAAAGGTAATTAGCTTGCACGTTTGTGTTCAAGGTGCATCTTATCTGTACTTGAACAATTTCTAATTAACTTGTGATTACTAAGTTGATGCCTTCACAATTTAGCAAAGAGTCCATGAGATTTGGATATACTGCAGGATAGGTTATTGGAAACGGTGATGAGTAGTTTTTACAACAGCCACAGCTGCATGGTGGTCGGTTGATTTCTCAATAAGTTTTGATGGTGCATCCTTGATCATTATGAGTCTTTTTGTATCTTGTTAGTATACTCGTTACATTAATAAAGCAGCAAACCAATGAAACCATAAGCTTACTTGTCAAAAGACGCAATGGTAATGAAAAAAAAAAAAAGAAACCAATTTTGTCTTGCGTAGTAGAAACGCCTCTAGCTTTTTAGAATTGGAAATTAAAGTGGAATATAGGTCCAGTGGCGTACGCACGGGGGAGGGGGGGGTTCGGGGGTCAAAAAACCCCCCATTGACGACTGAAAAAAATGGACACCTTCCTTTTTGAAACGATCCGCTTTTTTTCATGCAGAGATTTCCGAAATTGTTATCAATTGTCATGTTTTTCTATGTTATCCACCTTCCTTATGTTACATAATTTTGAAAAACTTTCATTGTGATGCAATAATTCCGGTAGTCAAACTTTTCTAGTGCGTTGCGCTTGACGTTGACGATTGCAGAAAAAGTAAAACCTTTCTTTTTTGAGACGAACCGACTTTTCATCGTGCGGAGCTTGCCGAAATTGCTGTCATGTATTTTTTCTTTTCTGTCCAACTTTCTAATTTAATTTCGAGAAACTTTTATTATGATACGATGCAACAATACCGGTATTCCAACTTTTCTGATGTGTTTTGCTTGAACTGCAATTTTGTCATTGATGCTGCTGTGAAGCAATTGGTAAGAGGGAGTTCCCTTAAATACAAAGTATCTGCAGTAACTATGGCTGCACACAAAATTAAAAAAAAACAAATCTTCACTGCTCTCGTTTCATTAAACTCGCTGTAGTATTGCAGCGTGGTAGCGAGTGGCGGGGCCCGACCCCGCGGCTTAACGTCTGGACAACGCAGCTCCGAAAAAACGTCGCAGCGGTAGCGAGCCGTTGGCTACTCTGTGTCCGATTTGACCGGCCTGGGAATTGAACCTCAGACCTTTCACATCGATAACGACAACTTTAACACTGCACTATAACCGGCCGGTTTGTTGAAAAATTATTAAAATATAAAAATCTAAACTGACACTGCCCTAAATGCTAAAAATAAAATAAAGATACTGCCAAGGAAGATCAGACCAACAAAAGATTAGGCCCAGGGGCGGAACGGGGAGGGGGTATCAAAATCGTTTTTACGCACCGCTACTGTCTCAGGAGCTGGAGTGCTCCGTTTCCCAGACACCCCGATTATGTGCTTGAGAGTATCTGATGATATCGACGCTGTTATTTGGGTGAAAAATTCTTAGATAATATCGACGCTGTTTTTGAGTTTAATCGCATGATCAGGGATTGCTCTCGCGCGTACAGTAATTTATTGTAGTTTAAAAATGTTTCGGTAGGGAGGGCAGTTTGTTCTCATGCTTCACTGTCTTCACTATTCAAGACAGGGGATAGCTTACTGGATACTGCTTCTTTCATAATGAGTGCATATTAAATGTTTATATCAAGGTTTATATGCGTTGTTTATATCAATGTTGGTTTTTGAAAAGATTTTTTTGGAGGGAAGCAATAACTTGTTCTACCCTCCTGGCTACACCCTGTTTGTGACGTTGCGAAAACTAGCCCACTTTAGTGAGTTAACCTTCCTATGACCCAAAAATGAGGTCAACTAAATTTTTTTCAGTGAATTTTTAACCACGGATTGACAGCTTGAGTTTCGATGAAACCTTTCGCTCCTTAAATGAAGTGCAAAAAATCAAGCAAAAGTGTGAATGAAATATCTGGATTTTTTTCTTCGTTATGGCGTAATACAGCTAAATCATAGTAGCTGCAATTGCGCAGTAATTTTGACTAGAAACATTACAATCCGATACACTTTAATACCTCTGAACTACTATAGACTAATTGTAGTATTTTTACGTCATCACGATGTGACGTCACTGAACCCCCCCATTGAAATATCCTGCGTACGCCCCTGTATAAGTCTATATCACTATCAGAGAAAAAATGTTTATAGTCGTTAGCAACTGAAATGCAAGTAGCTATGAAGTTGCGGGACAACCACAGTAAAGACTTTAAGTTTGCAATAAAGCTTGGCTATAATACGTTGAAACACTATCATTGAAATTATTGCTTTCGATAAGTAATTTTCATGATTTGCTGATCGATTGTCAAGTTTCAGAAATCAGGCTTATTTTTACCCTTGTGCGGTCTTGCTTTCCAAAATGGTCTAGCATTTCTTTCAAGGACAAGTTCTTAAATCCATCTGTAGCTATAATTTCGTTAAGATTTTCAACAATAAATTTGTCAATTTTCTCTTGTAAACTCGTGCTTTTGTACCGCTCGGCAAGTCCTTGTATAGCAATGGCAGATTGGACGGTGATGGCTGTTTCCAGGAAATCAAAACAAAAGTGCTTCACTTCTGTAAAAATTAATCAATATTTTTTATTTTTGTTGCTTATTTCAATCTCTTGCTATCACGAGAAAGCGATCAAAGCGCTATAACGAGCTCGTTTAGAGGTTGCCGGCCATTTGTCTACCACCCTATAAGAGGGTAAAATCCCGCCAAATGCACTCGGCCATCTGAGTAGTATTTGAGTTTTACCTGTCTTATTATTAATTTTTATTTTCTCTACGTAGCTCAATCAGTTTTTCTGGGCGAGATATTTCTGTTTTCTAACAGTTTAGCAAGGAATTTGTTGATAGCCATGTGAAAATTGTTTAATCAACTTCAAAATTTGTTGTTGCTATGCTGCATAAAATGATAAGAAGCAAGATTTTACGCCACCTCGTCAGTTCTGACTCTTTTGAAAGCAATGTCCTTCCTAGCCTACTGGACGGGAAGTCATGACAACTTCCTCTTGTTGGGTCGGAGGCTATATCAGCTCTCCATCACCAACAGTGCAAAGCGCTCCAATCAAACGTACCGTAGAGCGGGACAGCGCTGTTTCGGGTTATTAACCCTAGTCAGCCGCCCTCATGTAAGATTCATTTATCTTCCAGAGCGAATGATCTTGCGTAGATCACTCATCCCTTCGGATAAATATATCTTAAAAAATTTAACCTTTGTGGTACGTATCCACTCGTGTGTTTACGTCACCACACTAGTCAAATCCTTTATGTGGCCAGGGTGAAGATCAGCAACTACAAAAGCAACTGGACGGGAAGTTGGCCTGCAGGACGGGAAGTCCAGTAGGCCAGGAAGGACATTGCTTTTGTAGTTACTGATCTTCACCCTGGCCGCATAAAGGATTTGACTAGTGTGGTGACGTAAACACACGAGTGGATACGTACCACAAAGGTTAAATTTTTTAAGATATATTTATCCGAAGGGATGAGTGATCTACGCAAGATCATTCGCTCTGGAAGATGAATGTGTTTTACTTGAGGGTGGCTGATGAAGGCTAAGAGCCCGAAACAGCGCTGTCCTGCTCAACGGTTTTTTTGAAAGCATCATTTTAATGTAACATCGTATCAGGGATTCTTTACCATGTCAGCAACACCTATAGGCAAAAAACAAAGTCCAGTACCACAGTTTAAAAAGGTTATGCAAGAAAGACTGCCGTATTTTACAGATCATAAAACGCACTTTAAATCTTTTTTTTTTCAAAATCGATCGTGTGCTTTGTAAGCCGGTACGTCTAATGTATGGACCAGGTAGTGTTCCATTGCCATTAGAATATATTATTGAGTTTTGCTGTGTAATGAGCTTTGCGCGATAACCCAATACTTCTTAAAAACTGTTGCGCATTATTGTCCGTAAAATAACCTACGGTACTTGTACCAGGGTATTAAGGCATTTTAAAAGCCCTATTCAGGTCCTTAAGGATTGGGCCTCTAGAATCAGGAAAAATTAATGGAGAAAAATGATTTTTTTTCATTTTTAATCCCTACAGGTTTTTTTCAGGTGCCTTACCTTATCCTTAAAAAAATCACTTCTTGTATTATACCTACCAGAGAGTTCCATTAAGTTGGCGGCCATGAGAAGACTGCATACATTTCCACTATTAATATGGATTGTTCCAGTGTATATGTATTCAATGATATGTTCCATCGCTTCCGGGCTCACTTCCCCTGTAGCTGTTCCCCAATCATAATTTTCTGAAACCTGAGAAAACATGTTTTGTTGATCACAGACTGAGAAATTTCCCTCCTGTATAGCTTGATCAAAATAATCTATTTATACGGCAACCTATCACGCAGTGTGCAAATTGGTGCTTTAATTTTGCATACCTCACCTAGTAAGCGTAACTTTGATTTTGCTTTAGGGGAAAAGCAATACAATTAAAATGTGACAATAGGCAAAAATTGCAATTTTTTTATTGTATACACAATATATGACTTTATAGACAAACGCATGAGTAAAAAAAACTATAATAAATTCGAGGTTCTATTTATATTTGGCTTGCTGTTCAAAATGTCAGTAAGTTAATTTTAAAAGTATGTGCAAGCGACTAGCATGTTAAAATTTGCCTGGTATTTTTGCATGTGTAATACAATATACTTGCAAATACTATTGAGTCGTAGTGCATTATCAGCGTGGATTTTTTAACTCTTTTTCGTGCAACAGGACGTAAAACCGCTTCTTAACTTGTTGCATAGGAATAAACAGTCACGTGATGGGTGACGAAACTGCATGTGTATTTTTTGCAAATTGATTATGACGGAGTGATTTGTTGACGTTTGCGATTTATAAACAAGCATGTAAGCAAAAAAACAAAAACAATCAAGCTTAATGCGCCGTAATTCAGTGATTCTCAACCTTTACTGAGTCATGGACCCCTTGACTGCAGCACTGAGAGACCATAGCCCCTTGAGTATAACTTTTGTAAGACCCGGTCTAACATTAAAAATGCATTTATTACTACGCTCGTGCTCCCCAGAAAATACTCTGTAGCCCCCTTGGTGGGCTCATGGCTACGATTGAGATCCCCTGCCCTACACTTTTAGGAAAATAAAAATACAGAAAACAATCTCAAATTCTGCTATGTTACGGGTTCAGTTCAGAGATACGTGAGTCGATTTTTTTATGTTGAGAAGCAGCACTTCTGCCTTTAATTGACTTAGCTTGGTACAATTATGATGCATGTGATTTCGAACACAAAAAGAGCTATAAGAAAACGAAGTTTTGACGCAGACTTATATAAAATTTGTGACGTACATTAAACGTAAACAGCTCCTCAAAAAAACTGGAATAGCACGATAGAACCATTCGATTTGCCGGAAAATTTCTATCTCCGACGGTGATTGTGACGTCATTAAACAAGCCTTTGATACGATTCCTGCAAAGAAGTTTTTCAATTCATTTTGCTCGCCGATCTAAGTTTTTGACTTTAGTGAGAAGTGCCATCTAATGTATTAGTAGCTACATACATATTTTTTATCCTTCCGCAATGAGAAAGCGATTAAATCGTTATGACGAGCACGCGTAGAAGTTGCCGGCAATCTGTCTACCTCTTTTAAGATGGGGAATTCCGCATAGTGCCATTCCCGATGGCACAACAAGGAAACTTGCCGGCTTGTTCTTCATACTGTCCCCTTAATGCTGAGCGTCAAGCAGGCAAGCTGCTGTGAATACCAGTTTTATAGTGATTGGCTTCACCCGTCAGAGTCTACTAGCTCCAGAGGCCTCAGCTCATACCACTAGGCCATTTAAAGTGCTGAAATATCAACACGACAAGGATGCTCGTAAATTGCTGAGTAAGCTTAATGCTTTTCATGAAAATAGCCGTCGTTTTTAAGGCCAAGTAAAGGACTATTATCTCGTCACCAAATAATGATATAAACTTAAAAAATTCAGCAGTTCGGTGAAGTCTGCGGTAAGCAAAAGCGTTCATCGAACAATGAACATTCACCTGTTGGCGTAGTCTCGAAGGCTGCTCTCTTTCGCACTCTGACGGTACATTTCAGGGGCTGCAGTTTTGCCGCTGAGACTTCGACTTCTGCCAGAAAACGGTCTTGCTGTCATCTTTCCACTCTACCGATCGTAACTCTTATCTCTACCACCTCACACTCTGAATAGAGGTTCGTTTTATTACAGTAAGTACCCGTACCTAAGATGTTCTCACAGCTTGCAATTAGACACCTGAATTTAGTAAGCGTGCATACAAAACAATAGACTCATATACTGTATTTATTACAAAGAAATGTGACCAATACGCGCTTTTCAAAGAATGAACAATTTATTGCTTTTTTACATAGGTGGGCACAGCTAACGCAGAAATTAGCTCCACTAACAGCTAGTCCGATAATCAAAAAGATTAGCTTCGCTAACGCTAATCCGATAGCACGAAAAGATTAGCTTCGCTAACGCTAATCTGATAGCAAGAGTACCGGTAGATATTATTTCTCTGGCACAAAAAACGGGAAATGTGGCAACTTAAAAACTTTTCTTTAACAAAACCGCGGTAGCAACTATTCTTATTCTAGCGGATTGGCTGAAAAAATTAGCTTCGATAACCAGTCCGCTAACATTTTCGAACGTTAGCTTAACAGCTAATCCGCTAGTGAAAAAATTAGCTTCGCTAATTAGCGGATTAGCGATTTATGCCCACCTATGCTTTTTTGCCGTGTTTTTATCAACATTCTTTGAATAAAAGGTTTGTACTTAGGGCCGGTGCCAAGGGAGCTGCCCCTCCCCAATCAGCATTCTTGCTCCCCACACACACAATCAACAAGCTTGCTTCTTTGAAGACAGCGGCTTTTGTGCATAATTTTAAGAATTCTGTGTTTTGTTGAAATAGCTTCGCCTGAGCTGTTCTGCATATCGCTCAAAATAAAAAATATCAAATATGGAAATTGCGTTTGCGAACTACACAACTAGCAACTAAGCGTGCTCCACTGCTTTTCTTTTGGTCTTCAGCTTGTAATACAACACGAGATAGACGTGATGTATAACACAGAAACAGCATTTTGGAGTTCAGATCAACGTCAGCTCGCTGAAAAGTTCTCGTTCATAAAGAAGATTGCGGCATGAAAATACTACGAAACGTTTTTGCAATTTACAAAATTGATCCTATATTTAGCTCCTCCTGATAAACGCTTGCCACCTCCCCTCCCAAGTCGACTGCTCTGGCGTCGGTTCTAAAGCAAGTCTAGGTTTTATTAGATGGACGTATCTCAACCGCAAAGCGCCCTTGAAAAATCAGGCAGCTGATCAGAATAAGACTTAATTTCTGCTTGTAGCAACACAAACAGCCTGTAGTTTCACGAGTATCGTTTAATTTTACAACTTTTTAGAGTAACTTTGTTGACAAGTTTCCGCGGCAGCTCTCGATTAAAGTAAATACTGGTAGGTGGCTTCCCATTGAATTTTTCTACTAGAAAAATCTCCGTTATTATAAATTTTTGAGCTGTAGGCCTACCTCGTAATTTTTTTCTCGATAGCGCAAACTAGCAGTAGTTAACACTTGCTGGTCCCTGTCTGCTCATGCTGGGTCTTTAGAGTGGTTGACCACATTTTACAGAAGAAATACATCCAAGCGTTGTCTGTAGCCGATGGCAACAAAAAACTACCAAACACCATGACAACTATTGTTCAACAACGCACAAAAATTAATTGGTATAATTATTTTTGTAATAGCTTTTTGAATAAATAAGAGCCAAAGGTTTCAGGAAACGAAAAACCTTTCACAGTCTTCACAAAAATTATAAACCGTTAAACACATTAAATATTTATGAGAATGGCGATAAATGATAAACAACATCTAAAAATTTATTCCAATTCCCAGACATACATAATTTTGGTAGTTTTTGCCAAACATATAGACGTCGAAAATCGCGTAAAATTGGCCGTATTATATATTTGTGTATGCGCAAACGAAATATATTTGCAAATAAAATACGATGTAATCAGTGATGGGATTCAACTTTTTTGTCCGCCGATTCTATCACAAAAGTTAATTATTCAGCTGGCTCTACTTTTATTTCAACTGATGGTGGCTATACAAGTATAAACAACAATGCCGGCCGGTTCGCTGATTTAACAAAAATGCTTGAGACGGTTTTACGTGACCGGTGCGCACCGTTTGAATCTCACACTGGATGTAATGTGTTTTAAGCAGAAAAAATTAGGTGCTTTGCCAGTCCTTCGCCTCTGCGAGTTATTTTTGCTGAGCGCGCAGCAGTAGAAACAAATGGGAGATATTTCTTAAAATGATGAAGTTTTTCATAGCGATATAAAGAAGAAAATGCATCTTCAAAAGAATGAAATAAAAAAACGTTGTAATAGTACCAAAAGTATTTTCAGAAGTTACAAGAATTTGCATACAGGATTGAACAATGTATAAACGTGTTGTTATTTACAAACCACAAAGCACTTAGAGCTAAAAACACCACTAAGTTAAACATTATTGTTTAATAATTATTTAACTAAATTAATCAAACGTTTTCGGCGATTCTATAACGCCCTCCACTAGATCTACAATGAATTAATAATTATTGAAAAACTACACTGCAAACATTGGCTGCAAGAAAATTGCAAAATACGGTACTACCGCATTTGGTAAGTACCGTATTTTGTAATTTTCTTGCAGCCAATGTTTGCAATATAATCTTTCATTAATCATTAATTCATTGTAGATCCTGAAGAAGGCGTTATGGAATCGCCGAAAACGTTTGATTAATTAAGTTAAATATTAAACGATAATGTTAAACCCAGTGGCGTTTTTAGCACTAAGTGCTTTGTGGTTTGTAAAAAACACCTCTTTACCGAAATTATAGTACCGTATTTCTTATTTGTTGGTAAAGAAAGGCCATTATTGGGCTTTGTTTGGTAATAATAGAGCTTGTGACTTCACAATTATTCACAGACTTTCATCTTACTTTATTATTTTTTTGGTGTTTTTTTCAAGTTCTAAACTCTAATTAAAAAAAGTAAAAATAAAAAAAAACATAAAAAAAATAAATAAAAATCAACTAAACAAAATGGCAAAAGAAAACTGTGATGATTTTTGTGGTAAACATGTTCGTTATGAAAACGATGACGACATGGAGATATACGAGGATGCGTCAGACAAAGAGTTTCAGGGAGACGGGGAGGAAGAAAACTGCTATGTCGTGTGTGAGGAAAAAGAAGTGAGCGAAATGGGAGACGACCAAATGTCTTTAGTTTCCGCAGAAGATGACTTCGGCAATTCATGTTACAACCAAAAAGAAGAAAATTGCAAAGAATATGATGTATGTAGCGAAGAAGACTACTGCACATGCTATTAAAAGATTTCTGAAAACATATTTTACGTGACGTATAAGATCTTGCTCCTAAAAAGTCAAAATTGTACAAAAACGTCTTCGCCGACTAATAAAATGCTATGATGCAATAAACGGTTGTTTATTTTATTATTACGCACACGACATCAAGCGCATCGTTAGCCTCTCTCGCCATTGCCGAGGATCTGTAGGTAGTGAAAAGGCCGCGAATACAATTTTTAAAATCTTTATTTGTATGACCATAACATAGTGGGCCTTTACCTTTCCAGTCCTGCGGCCCATGTTCTTAAAGATATTGGCTTGGGTTGCCCCTAGTCTGCGCCACCTGCAGAGGCCATTGTTGTTTATACAGTTTGGAATTCCTTCTGGTGACCAGCATGGCTGCGAACTCGCCAGCATTTTAGTCGAGTTTGAGATCACTATAACATTTGCAGGCCGCGTTCAAGTTTTTTATTTTGCGAGTTCATCGATTTCCACCGAGTTTGTGCGAAGTTCATGTAGTTTTTATTGGGTCTAGGCGGAGTTTAAGCAATGTCCGTCAAGTTAAAGATAAGTTCAAAACTCAAATCAACTTTTTTTGAGTTTGTTTTTCGAGTTCGACAAAAAAGACTGAGTTCGGCGAGTTCGAGTTTGTTACCTTGATGGTGACCAGAGCCGTAGCAGCCGCTCCCCAAACCTCCCAATTGGAGGGGGGCACACTGCCAAAAGGGGCCCAAAATTGTCTTAAAGGACCCAAAGTTACATCAACTCAAAAACAAAATTTTGCTTTGCGAATTGCGTTGAATGGGATTTTTTGCGCTCAGATTCTATATTTTAGTTTTGAAATTCTTCGCTATCGTTTCCTTTTAAATAGCGTCATAAACTGCGTAATGAAGTCATAAAGAATATACTGTAAGATAAGAATCATCGAAACAGCAACCCCGCTAAGCATTCCCGTAGCCCATGTATATACTCGAAATCGATTCATCAATTGGGTACGTATGATGGGTTATCATCTCGCTTAAAGGTATCACACCCCAAGTCATACTCAGTGCTTGAGTAAACACAAAAAAGAGAAAGCAATTAAACTTCGGCAGTGACTCGATAATAGCAAACCAATTGAAGTGCCAAAAGATATTGCACAAGCTATAATTGTTATACCTTTAAGATTATCAAAGTGTTTTAGTATTTTTGACGCAAGGTAATAGCAAATAGTGCTTGCCACCGTATGTACAGTTAGCGCTATAAAGTTGATCGTACAAAACGGTAAAAATGTGAAATCACCGGCGGTTATGTGACTTATAATGGAAAGTAAAAACGGAAGCAACGCCAGCGTTTGGTTTCCCACTAGACCAGTGGTTCTCAAACTTGTCGGAAGTATCGAACCCAACAGGTGTCATGCAAGCATACATCGAACCCTTAATTATAACCAGGAGCGGATCCAGAAAATTTTAGAGGGGGGATGCAGTTTTGAATTAGGCTGAATGTTAAATGAGTGCAAAGACGTTAGACGTCTAAACCGGAAAAGAGCATAAGCTCTTTGAAAATGTTTCATTTCAAGGGCGTATTCAGAATATTCTTAAGGCGGTGGAGGGTGACATAAAATTTTTACATTTTTTAAACGTATTTTTTTCCGGAAAGTTAATTTGAAGCAACTTGAGGAACAAAAATATGGCTCTAGGGGGGTCCGGGGGTATGCTTCCCCGAAAAGTTTTCAAAAATTTAGACACTGTAATGGCCATTTTAGAGCTTTTTGAACAATTTTTATGGCAAATTCTGTTTAATTTTTTTGCCTCTAACTCTAAGTCCTTCACCAAATATGATACATTTTGTTCGCACATTTTTGATTTATAAGTGCTTAAGGCGTAAGGATGATTGTTATCAAATAGGTTTGAAATTATAGAAAAATTGTATTCATCAAAAACAGCATTGAAAGAGTATGGTGGGGGGATGCATCATTCCACGCAGTGATAATCATTTACTACAACTGTATGCCTTTTTGCAAAAACTTATTCTGATCTTAGCCGAACCCCTGCTACAGCCTCACCGAACCCCTGGGGTTCGGTCGAACCCAGTTTAAGAACCACTGCACTAGATCAAGCACTACGCACATAAGTAAAAAGTCTTTTGTCACAAAATAAACTCCGTGTCGTATCAAGAAAACTGAAACGATTCGTTTCAACGGAACCACATTCGTTTCGTTTTAGCCACATTGCATATATACGTGGGTGGTTTTGGTGGCAAATCTGATACAAAAATTATGAAAAACAACAATAAAACTGCAAGCATAGTTGCAATTACAGAATTAACTCAAATGGACGTAGAGCGTACCTCTTGCTTCCAAAGATTACAATCGTTTTCGATTGATTCGTTGACAATAGAAGTTACTTCCAAATTATTGTAAGTTAAATCACTGAAAAACAAGGGTGGCAGAATGCTACCAGTGTAAACGCCAAAAGTTCCCACTATGGAATCAATTGCTATGGCCAGTGCAACGTGATGGTTGGGAAACCACAATGTTGCAAATGTTGGTGCCAGTTTTAGAGCTACGCAATACGACACTCCTGAGAAAAGAATGGCCACAATTACATGTATAAGCGGGAAAAGAATACGAAATTGACCGGACAACAAAACATTTATGCAGGCGAACAGTGAACAGAGTGTACCCAAATTCAAAAACGTTCTCGAGCCGAAATATTTCTTACATAAAATCCAAGAATAAAGTGGAGTAACCAGGAATGTGCCAGCATACACTGACATGTACATCCAATCAAAAGAAGCATAGTTGACATCAAAGTAAGCCGCGTAAATGTAATTCGAAACACTGAACGAAGTTGGGACTACGCCGATTACTAGAGAGTATACACCATTGGCAAAGAGAAAGATCCAACGTCGCTTGTACAATTGGATATTTTCATCCCTTTCTTCATCATTCGTCATAGCTGCCGATTTTGAACAGTCGAATATGCTACAGTTGTCAACCATATTTGCTTTACACCAATCGTTGATCTGTTGCTAACTTCCTGAAAGATTGTACACGTATAATTTAATTAAATGAAGTGCTATAAAATCCAAAAGTTATCGTTTGAACGTATTTTTACTTTGTACCAAATGTAAATAATGGTTTCATGTATTACACAGAAACAAAGTGAGCAAAAGCCGTCCACAAAAATACCTGTAGTGGAGTCCATGCTTTTATTGTTCCGATTTTGCAAAAAATGACTGTGCGTATAGTTAGCGGCGGTAGCAGGAAAAAAGTGACGCGACTGGGTAGTTACGGAGTAGATACTATGAGTGACTCGGACTGAGTAGAAGCTTTACGGACAAAATAAATTGACTTAGGAATCAGCTTCTACATTAGGACTCGGACTATTGTACGGTATTAACCGTATTATGTACGGTATTAACCGTATTATCGTAACTTTGAAAATACTGTAATTGTGGTAACAACCTTGATTTGAGCACACACATGATGTTCTAATGTTTGCATTATGTTTAATCTAGTAATTTTGATTGCTGACTTTTAATTGGGAGATCTCAGTTCAACTCTCGAGCCAGCCAAATTTGACACAGTGTTGCCAGCAACGCGTCAGTCTCCACCGATGTGACATTTATGCAGAGTCAAGCCGTTGGTGCTTGTTCGTGATTGCAATTACAGATTACAATGTTAAATTACCGTACATGAGAATGGAAGAATGGAATGGAACATGCAAAAAAATTTAGTATGAAATGGAATATGGAATGGAAAATTTTTAATATGGAATGGATATGGAACGAAAGAAATTTATCAGTATGGAATATGGAAAAATCATGTTCCATTCCATTCCATAGCATGCCCTGGCCTTGGAGACGGGCCCCACACTCGTTACGCACTTCGGCGTAATATACCGCGAGTTAAACCTAAACCACGTCGATTCAGATGCAATAATTTAGCAATTTTACTAAATTTCTTTATGATTTGTGTCGAACTTCTACGCTGACAGTTAAACTGCAAACATTTGAGCAATGTTAGCTTATTTACGTTTATAATGCGTTCTAAAATCAAAAGAAAAAACGCACGAGTGAGCGTTTCGCTGGAGCTAAAGAAAAGTAAACTTGCTAAGATGAAACGCGTATTTCTCCAGTATTTTACAAATGACGAGTACAACACGTGCAACCAGTAGGCCTGATGATAGTAATATCAAGATCTGAAACATTTGGTAATGGATTTCTAAAGCGTATCATAAGTTAAACGTAAAACGAAACGCGGTATCACACCAAAGCGTGCTGCTAGTTGTGGGCCTAGTTATCCATCTCCGTGCCTTGGCGCTTGGACAACATAACTCCCAAGAAACGTCGTAGCAGTTGTTAGCGCTGACCTCCTTTCAATAATTCGTTTTTTATCGAACAATTGAGAAACATTGTACTGTATACGTGCCTTGCGTGGCATAATTCTATTTGTTTTACTTGGAACTTAGAACACTATCAGAACATTTACTTAGAACACTCTATCTTGGCCGAGTTCACGGACACACTCAGGCGGGGGATGGCGAGCATATGTAACATTAGCTTCGATAATGTCAGCTGGGCCCAAGCAGCTCTCCCTATCAAAAAAGGTGGTGTTGGTCTTCGTCTACCGGAGGATGTTTGTTTACCAGCTTATATCTCCTCCTTGAGTTCATGTCGGGCGCTTGTCCCAGATGTTCTTATTCATTTTCCCGAACTGCCCTTGGACAGCCCCTACGACGTGGCTCTGCAGCCCTGGCTGGATAATGGTTTAACACTCCCATCAAACTTTTCCAGTCAGCGGCTTTGGGACGACATTAGCTGTCAAGCTAAAAAAGATCAGCTCCGCTGCTCTCTAGACCAGCGGCAGCTCGCATGCCTTGAAACAGCATCACAGCCACACTCAGGAGACTGGCTTTCTGCTCTCCCACTACCATGGACTGGCTCTCTCCTGGACAACGATACCATCCGCATTGGCCTCTCATTGCGCTTAGGCTTACGCATCTGCGAAGTTCATCGTTGTCGTTGCGGTGGCGTGGTGGATGAGTATGGCCTTCACCCCTTATCTTGCCGGCGCAGCGCCGGCCGTTTCCCTGGACATTCGGTGCTTAACGACATTATAAAACGTAGTCTTGACGCAGTGGGTTTCCCTTCCATCCTTGAACCAGTCGGGCTTGATCGTGGTGACGGCAGGAGACCTGATGGAATGACCATCTTTCCTTTCACTGCGGGCCAATCACTTGTTTGGGACGCCACCTGCAGCGACAGTTTCTCCTGTTCGAACTTGATCAAGTCCGCCTCTGATCCTGGTAGTGTTGCAAGGCAGGCCGAAGAGTGCAAAGTTACCAAATACCGCACTCTGTCAGACCGTTTCCACTTTGTGCCTCTTGCAGTGGAGACATCTGGCATCATCGGCTCCAGGGGAACCTCACTGCTGCACCGAATTGGCGGCTTGCTGGCTGGCCAAAGGGGTGACCAGAGGGAGTCTATGTGGCTGTTCCAGAGGATAGCCTTAGCAATTGTCCGTGGCAATGCATTTTCGATTATCACAGCAGCAGGCCACCGGACAGCCTTCGACCCCTGATTTTCCTTTATTTCTTCTGTTCTTTCAATTTTATCGCTTTTCACGTGCCCCTTTGTATATATATTTTTTTTTTGTTTTGGTTTTGTCATAAGTTTTTATTTGCACGTGTAATAGTCCTTGATTGCTTTTTTATTGTTTAATATATTGTTCGTATCTTTATTAATAAAATTTTTTAGACAGTTCGCGTATGTGATCGATTCGGTCGCTACGGTAGGCTACAGAAAACGTAACATTGCCAGGGGCGTTGGAACTTATTTTAAGATGGGTGGATCCGACAAAATGAATGAATCCGACAAAACTGTACCAACGTCAATGAATCCGACTCCTACAACACCGTACCAACATCTGGGGTGCCAAGCCCTCAGACCCCTTTTTGCAGCTGCACTATTAGTCGCGTTATCGATTAGACCAAGTGATAAAACTATGATATACTCTGAACAGGCGTAACCTCATTACTGCTCTGTGTTGTAAATAAAGTTTATCAAGAAAATATTGCAATTCATGTTGCAGTAGGAAAAAAGAACAACGTGCACAAGAGAATGAAATGCCATCGACCGTATTCTATGGTTTATCCCGGAAAAAGTTCCGATGGATATAGAAAACGTAATGCGAACGCGCCATTACGTAGCACGCTTCCGTCACTAAAACAATATTTCTCTGAAAAAAAGTTGCACCAATGTTGTCAACAAAAATACAAAAAACAACAAATTTTAGACAAGGGACAAAGTAGAAATGAAACATAAGGCTAATATTGTTTCTTCAACAATTAAAGCGAAATGTCAAACAGAAACAAACTCAAAAAACAAGCAGCACAAAACACAACAAAAAATTCCACACAAACAAAAATATTCAGAAAAACAAACTCAATGCCACTGAATTGTCTAGCACAGTGGTTCTCAAACTTGTCGGAAGTATCGAACCCAACAGGTGTCACGCAAGCATACATCGAACCCTTAATTATAACCAGGAGCGGATCCAGAAAATTTTAGAGGGGGGATGCAGTTTTGAATTAGGCTGAATGTTAAATGAGTGCAAAGACGTTAGACGTCTAAACCGGAAAAGAGCATAAGCTCTTTGAAAATGTTTCACGTCAGGGGCGTATTCAGAATATTCTTAAGGCGGTGGAGGGTGGCATAAAATTTTTACATTTTTTAAACGTATTTTTTTCCGGAAAGTTAATTTGAAGCAACTTGAGGAACAAAAATATGGCTCTAGGGGGGTCCGGGGGTATGCTTCCCCGAAAAGTTTTCAAAAATTTAGACACTGTAATGGCCATTTTAGCGCTTTTTGAACAATTTTTATGGCAAATTCTGTTTAATTTTTTTGCCTTCAACTCTAAGTCCTTCACCAAATATGATACATTTTGTTCGCACATTTTTGATTTATAAGTGCTTAAGGCGTAAGGATGATTGTTATCAAATAGGTTTGAAATTATGGAAAAATTGTATTCATCAAAAACAGCGTTGAAAGAGTATGGTGGGGGGATGCATCATTCCACGCAGTGATAATCATTTACTACAACTGTATGCCTTTTTGCAAAAACTTATTCTGATCTTAGCCGAACCCCTGCTACAGCCTCACCGAACCCCTGGGGTTCGGTCGAACCCAGTTTAAGAACCACTGGTCTAGCACAATAATGCTACCACTTCGGTGCCATAAAGAAACCTCACCATTTTTTGGACATAAAACAGCTGAAATCCCTCTCCTTCCCTCTCCCCCCAAAAAAAGTTAGCTAAAATGTTGTGGGCTGTGAGGTTTTAACAATATTTTCGGTAAAAAAAGCACGAACCAAATGGCACAAAATGTTGCGGCAGTATTCACACAATTGTCTGTATGCGGTGATTACCTGTATGCATCGCTTGAGTTTTGCGTAAACTTTTGGTTTTCGCGTGATAGCTCTGATCGGCAAATTGCACGTGCCCTGCGCAGTGCGCACTAACAATAGGTCTTACCGTCTTACTCGCACTATTATTTGTGTAATGCAAAAAATACCAATTAATATAAAACAATAAAACCACTGAGGTGCGTGCATTTTAAGAGGGGGTTGAGATTTAAAAAAAAAGGAGCTGAAAAAATGAAGACGAGGCTTCAGTCCTTCCCACCCCAAAACCCCACTTCCAACGCCCTTGAACATCGCCCAGAAATTTGCGAAATGGCTCGTACGCCACTGTGGCTGTGGCTTAACGAGCCATAGCCATGCTTTAAATACGATGCCATGCTTTAAAACGAGCCATGCTTTAAATACCGGTAACGGAACGGTAAGTGAAGAAGCTAGCTTCATTTGCAAATTACAATCATGCTATGTATTCACCAAAAATCAGTCGCAATAATCCATAATTGTTCAGTCATGAAGGTTTTAATATGCCATAATAATTGAAATTGTGATGAAGTCTTCCAGTAACTACCGGTAGTGTGACAGTAAATATTTTGCCCCTTTGTTGTGAATATATTGAAAGTCTGTGATCATTCAATTATATTCATTGGTTACAATTCAATTATACGCTGATAATCTTTTTGAAAAATTAGAGAACAACCAACGCTTTATTTCGCGAAGGAAAGCGCTTTGCGAGAATGGCATCCTTAGCCATAAATCCATCTCGCTTATTGAAATCTGTGGTGAACGTTTATACTCGGTCAATCAGATCTGCCTGCCACAAATCTCAAACCAGTGAGTACAAAGGAAAAAAGCGTTTCTGAGATTTTACGGCGCAAATCAAATGTATAATATTCGCGGTATTACGCCAAAGGGTGTGACGAGTAGCGGGGCCCACCTCTGCGACTTAGCGCATGTATGGCAACACGGTTCCGAAAAAAAGTTGCAATGGTGACGAGCCGTTGGTGACACTGCATCCGATTTGATCGGTAAGGGAATCGAACTCTAGACCTCCCGCGCCGATAGTGATGTTTTAACCGCTACGTACGCCAGTGTGGCTTAGTATGCCCGCTCAGTGTTTTTTTAAGGTTTGGCTTGAGAAACCATTTGGCAATTTTAAAAGATCGACAATTTTTAAATTTGTAAATGAAACTGCAGTCAACAACTCTTGCAACGGAAATTTGCAGATTTTGGGAGACCGCTGGACACTTTTGACAGACCATTGCGGTTTCTCAAAACGCCCTAAAAAAACACTGTGCCCGCTATCGATTAGTTTCTGGAGTGCTTTGCACTGTTGGTGATGGAGAGCTGATATAGCCTCCGACCCGACAAGAGAAAGTCGTCATGACTTCCCGCCCAGTAGACCAGGAAGGACATTGCTTTTTTATTTATCAAAAAAATTGCAAAGGCAAATCATGTTTAAATTGTCAAAGGTGAGCGACAAAAACTGTGGGCGGTTGATGAGCGCACTAAAAGTTTAGTTGGAGGCTACTTCTTTTGTATGTGCCTCCCGCTCTATTTGCGAGTTTTTTGTTAGACTGG
The DNA here is from genome assembly GCA_964006365.1 of Trididemnum miniatum. Lineage (NCBI taxonomy): Eukaryota > Metazoa > Chordata > Ascidiacea > Aplousobranchia > Didemnidae > Trididemnum > Trididemnum miniatum. Next base: position 6,168,470 of record OZ023239.1, read on the forward strand.
GCAACCATGACAAGTAGAATGCATGGCCCCGCAAGAAGTTCATTCTCTTTTTGGTACGGATGTTGCGTAACAAGCTCGCATAAGAGTTGACGACCATTCGTTTACTACTCTAAGGTAAGAGAATCCTAAAAATTGCCTTTCCCAACGGCCATCAACTTGTCGGCTTGATCTCCACACTGTCCCTTTAATACCGAACTTCAATAAGCAGGGAAGCTGTGAATCCCTATTTTAAAGTTGATGGTTTGACAAAACTCGGAATCGAACCCGAGTCTACAGTATCAGAAGCAGATTTTTTGTCTGGCCAACCGTCTGGTTGGCCAGCTAAATTGGATATGATGGACTACAACGAAGCGGAAAGATAAATTCCCAAAACCTTGAGATTATTTCTCTCGTACACGCGACGCTGGGGGGTCCAGTACGCCTCGTTGCAATAAATTCTCGGCAGCGTCATTAACTACTGCTTCAAATTTATATGTTGGTTACGGCGCAGGTGGATCGCAAATACAAGGTTCGCTTGCAGGTGTGATTTGTAGTTATTACGGTACATGTGCTCGTATCTTCGAACCACAGAGCTGTAAAGATGGAAGTTTTTCGTATTCTTCGACCATTTTTTTAAATATTGGTAGGCTACTTTTGACCTTATCTTACCATTGTGACGTCATACTTTAATCAATTAAATTAGCAGCAAAACCATTTTACAAACTACAAAGCACTTACTGCTAAGAACACCACTGGTTTGATTAGTTATGTTAAATATATTGATTAGTTATGTTAAATAACGTTTGATTAGTTATGTTAAATATACCTGTACCTTAAAAATGTTAACCCCATTGGTGTTTTTAGCACCAAGTGCTTTGTGGTTTGTAAAAAGCACCTCTCTACCGAAATTGTAAAACCATTTTACTTGAGAAAATATTATGACTCGCAGTATTCAGTAAGAGTCATGGTATTCCATAACACATAAATAAGCGCTTGGAAACGCGATTAATGTCATTTGTCCCTATAGCGTCATCATTCATTAAGTTTTTGCGAACCAGTGCGTCAAATACTACTTCATTGTACTTATTATATCATAAATGACACATTGTTGCGCTATTATTGTGGAAGCAGTGCAAATGCCATTGTACCTTGCTATTGCACAAATGCATGGCAAATTTGCATTGCACAATGCACAGGGTTAAAACTACCTCAAAGTAGGCTAATGAGCAAGGGCTGGGAAGAGGCAGTCGACTTGAAGGAGCCGAAAAATTTTTGGTGTAAAAGTTAAAAAAAAAAAAAGTCTGAATACCGAGCCCGTTAAGACATGCCGAAACTAGTTAGGTCAACTATCTAGCCTTTAATGATGAAAGCTTGTTTGGCTGGCAGTTTGGATACCGGTACATCAGGAAGACTTACCGGTACTTGGCTAGGCAGTTAGCACAATGACTCAACAGGTTTCAGTTATTAAGCTTACTAGCATAAATTTGGTGTTACGAGGATTTTTGTGTGACCTCCGGAATAGAATCTTAAGAGTGATTAGGCGTTTAGGTTAGGCTATATTCAAATGTTGCGTTTCTGACTCAGTATCCTACCTATGTCTAAAGCCAAGGCCTGAGCGCGCAGGCTCTAAGGATTGTTGATAAAAAATGCAAAACCTACGGGTATATGCTTATAATTTTTGGAAGGGAACGCCAATACATTAACGACTTTTGATTAAGTGCGCAATAAAGGCATATAGGTCAGATGGGCGAGCTAATGCAAATACCTATTAATCCACTGCAATTATTACAAAACAGCTCTTACGATGCAGCGCAAGTTGGCAAGTTATTGTAAAGTTTGTAAGCCATACCCAAGGGTGGAAACCTAAACTTAAACCTGAAAACCCGGTTTTAAAGGGAACTTTGGAAACCCAAACTGAAACTGACACCTACTTAGCCAACTTTTTGAAAATCTAAACTTTTGAACCAAAACCGTTTTTTCTTGAAACGTCAAAACTGAAACTAAAATCTGTTTAAAATTTTGTAAGGTTTTGGGTTTTAAAAATTATCATTACCATCATTACCTCCACAGTTTCTTTAAAGCTGAGCGTCAAAAATAGAGATGCTGTGAATACTAATTTTTGAGTCATTGGTTTCACCGGACTCGGAATTGTACCCAAGTCGACAACGTCTGAAGCAACTGCTCTCTTCACTTGGCCATCTGAGGTGCTACTTATCATCGTAAAGAAACAAAAACGCCAAAAAGTAGAGCATTTAAATAATCCGTATTCAAAATAAAATAGCTTTCTTGGACGAAACTTAAACCAAAACTGAAACCCAGAAACCGAAGCTGTGCGTGAGCAAAACTGGAACCTATTTTTCAATAGCCGTAAAAAAAAAAAACTGAAACCTAACATCTGGGTTTCAACACACCGAAACTGAAATTGACACCCTAACGCCAAGTAACCAGGTTTCCACCCTTGGCCATACCTGCAGTGGTGGGATTCAAAATTTTCGTCAGCCGGTTCTATTACAGAAGTTATTTATTATCAGCCAGTTCTGTTTCAACTAATGGTACAAGTATGAGCAGCAATGCTAACCGGTTCGTTATGCTAATAAAATTCCCTGAGACGGTTCTATAGAACCGATGCCAACCGGCTGAATCCCACCACTGCCTACCGGTAGTAACCGCGTAGCAGCTTACAAATATGAAAAGCAGATAAAGGTACAGTACTGTAGGCTACTGGTAACTGGAAGTGCAATAGGCTGCCGGCTAAAGTTCTCGTTTTATTACAGTATCTATTGCCATTGAAAAGCTTCAGAATGGCATAAGTAGGCCGTTCTCTGCGAGTCTGCTTATCTCGTTGCATTTTTCATTTCATAGTATGCCAATTTGGCATGTTTTTTTCTTTTAGCTTAGTTTTTTTTTTTCTTTTCTTTTAGCTTAGTCTTTCATTTCACAATTTGCCAATTTGGCGTTGTTTTTTGTCTTTTGCCTTAAAAATTAGAAATACGGCGATAAGACTGTGATCATTATGTAAGACTAAGAGATAAGACTATTAAATTTGAATAAGTAAAGCCACACTGATGACAATATTTTGTTGCAATTTGTTCAAGAGATAATTGAATTAGATTTGTGCGGCAAGGGCAAAGAGTTCATCGTTGAGTCAACATTTGAGTCGAGTTGTCTTTGTTAAGTCAGCATTTGATGGGAGATGGGTCTGGAGTACACTTACTCCATCGTATTCAACACAGTCGGTACAATTTGTGGAATTGGAGCTCTAGGCCTTGTAATAACATCAACAATTTCAAACGATTGGCGAAATATAGAAGGTGTAGTTATGTTTGGATTATGGCAGTCCTGCTTCAGGAGTGTATGTAAGGATGCAGGAGATGAGAAATGGCTTCAAGGCACCCGGGGCTGCTTGTTAGTATCCACGTTTCTCACTCTTTCGGCAGCGCTAATAAATTTCATCTCCATAAAAATGCAGAGCAGATTAGCAAGAGAAATTTCAGGAGTGGTAAGCTACCTTGCAGGTGCTTTGACAGTAGCAGGAACTGTGATATTTTCGATTTATGCTCCCGCTTCCGGATACTCTAACGGTTTGGGTTATTTCTATGCTCTGCTATCGGGAGGTTTGAATTTCGTCGCCGGATTATTTCAACAGATTTCGTCAAGATATGTGAAATGAAATTGGTTGCGGTTGTTTTTTTGAAACAGATGTTATATGAACTCGGCGACGGGCTTTGTGTATATATTTCATTCTTTTCCCTTTTTTTGGCGTTTTGAAATTCGGTAACAATTATTTTTTGCAAGTCTTTTTGACGTAATTTACAAAGTCGTACCGGTCTTTTTGTAACCACCGTATTTTACGGACCATAACACGCACTTTAAGCGGGTGCGCGCGGTCTTACTAATCACCGCAAAGGACGACAAAGTACCTCAAATTGATGCACTAAACACTGCAAAGAACGACTAAAGACCTTAAATTGATTTACTAAACACCGCAAAGAACAACAAAGGACTTGGAATCATACCATAACAAAGAACGACAAAGGACTTTAAATTAGGGTTAGGGTTTTAGGGTCCTTTGTCGTACTTTGCGGTGTTTAGTACATCAATTTGAGGTCCTTTGCGGTGTTTTAGTCCTTTTCGGTGGTAAGTAGGACCCGGGTGCGCCTGACGTATGAATCAGGTACTGCTTTATTGCCTGCACCCAAAACTAGTACCGGCACTAAATGGGCTTTATACGGTAACCTGATATTACACTCCTTAAAAACTGCTGCGTCTTACAGCCCGGTGCGCCTTATGTATGACGAAAAAAACGAATCAAAGCAATAATTTGTTGACAGTGCGCATTATAACCGGGTGCGTCCGTAAAATACGGTACATCCAAAATAAACAGTGTTGAATGCATTCAGTCCTAAAACTACTTAACGGCAGCTTTCATTCAGAGCGTTATTGTTGCTAAAAATCTTCGTAATAACTCTGTATCTTAGCAAAAGCAACAAATCACCAAATCACAAGAAATTTGAAACCGTTAGTCATGAGTCAGTCATCAGTGTCATATTTATAGGCAACCTCGACAGACAAGAGAAGAAAGCCATAATTGCATATTTATGAAGGCAATTTATTTGTTGTTTATGCTGAAATTGTAGCTTTTTGAATGGTGAGATTTGTAGCAAGCCGCAGTAAACACTAGGTTATCGTCATATTAGCTCAGTTTTACTAAATTGTTTTGTTTAACATTGCAGAATGTGCGTCAATATCGACATTGATGTTAAATATGAATATCCAGCAAGCATTCTGCATTATCCAATGAATGTAAACATTTGGATCTGCATGGCGTAATAAGCCTACCTGTGATTTTGAACTGGTAGGCTACTTACGAGCCAAATTCAAATACTTGAAATTTTGTGATTTTTTCTCCGCACTGAGCACTTATTAAGTGAAAAGTACTGTAGATGCAGAATAGGACGATGCTTATGGGATAAAAGTTCTGTTGAACTAATTCCAATGCAGTAATCTCATCTGTAGAACAATTTAGCACAATTAAGAACATAATTTGGTAGTGTTGAGTTTGGAACCGGCCAATTAGCTAAGTAGTTAAATACATTGCTGTCGTTGCTGGAGAGCTAGGGTTCGATTCCCTGGCTGGTCTATGTGTGTGTTTTATTTGTTTACTGGTTATTTCTTGTTTTTATCGAACTAACTTGACTACTTCGTTTGATAATGTTTAATTGCATTTCATTGCGTGGGTGTAAGTGACTTGACGAGCATAGGCTCTTTCATTTTCTCCTGCGTATGTGCTGTGCATGTATGCGAGTGAATGTTGCAGTTAGGGATGGGCATTTCTGAATAGTTTGCTATTTCGGAATTATTCCGTATAGTTAAAACCGAATCCAGAATACCGAATCCTATTCTGTTTTTAAAAGAACCCATTTTGCGAAAGACCCAGCAGCAAATCTGCAGTAGTAGTGAAAAGAATTTCTTTGAAAAAATAACCTCAGAGCAACACTTCGTTTCAATGCAACATATTAAGTGTTTCTAAATGCTCTCCAGTTAAACGGGTTGTCTAATTGTTGAGAGTCGGCCCTGCACTTGAAAAACATCTTCCACATGGAGTTGATGTGGCTGGAATGCTAGGATATTAGTGCTGTGTGTGTTGGCGTTATTGGCGCGTTATTGATGCAAGCGTAGCGAATAATCACAGTTTGTAATAAAAATATTGGCTTATCAATGAAATCGAATCCAATTACCCGGTTTATACCGCAAAAACTATTCCTGATAGTTTGGTATTCGGATCCTTCTGGATTTGGTCTTCTGAAATGCACATCCCTAGTTGCAGTTGAAGTTGAAAAGTTAACTTTTAACAAAACCTCTGTTTAGGCAAGTCGGCTTTGTTTGAAAGTTGTTTTAAACGCAACGCTGGGAGCCGCAAAAAATTAGAGTCATATCTACAAACTCCTAACGATTTTAACCTTCCACAACCGCCCAGCGACATCATTACTAAAGTCAGTAAGTATTTGTACCATTAGCAAAGCTTGCATATCAATGCAAACGGAATAGAAATTCACAATCCGCGTCGTACAGATTGACTTGCCCTGATAAAAGAATTTATCTTGTTTGGGGGAGAATTGGGAAACTTTTCTACCAGGTATTTCAAAATTTTCCTTGAGTAATGGTGAAAGTTTAAGTGCCTGTAGCGATCAAACGTTACCTCGGCTAAAATCTTCCACATGTGGAGCACCGGTGTGTAAGTTTTATTTTCAAACAGTCTGACTAAACGTTTTCAGATTTCCGAGAAATGTTGACCGCAACTCGTACGAGAATCGATACTTCTGCTCTGAATCGATCCGTTGTAGGCTACCATTACTTGATGTTGTTTAGGCAAGCTTGGTTTATATGATGGTGAACGAAAGCTAAATCTAGTCGATAAACTTTTTGGTGCTGGGTTCCCAAAAACATCAGTTAGGTGGGCTTCGACTTCGACAAATCTTGAAACCCAACCACGATCGACATGTGAGTAGTAATAGCATGTCATAAATATTTAATATTGATGACCGTTTACATACTAATTTCTACTCCTGTCGCTTTCTTTTTATTTTCTTTAGGCAAGGAAAGCTCAGAGAGTGAGAAACAACTCTCATTCTCCCCTGACGTTTTCAACTTCTCTGAACCAGTTAAAAATGCTCTTGTTTGCGTCGATCCAGGTTCCAAATACGCAGAGTCGAGCTGCCTTGTACAGTAAGTTGCAATAAGCTGTTTTGTGAATCGCACTGTGGTGAAGAATCGTGGCAGATTCATAAAGCAAAACTGCTTTATTATAGATAAATTTAAAAATAACTTACCGGTCCGTTGACGTAGTCGTTAAAGCAAGGCCAGCGCCAAAGGGGGGGAGGCAGGGGGGCCTGTCCCCCAATCAACAAGCTTACGCTTTTAAAGATAGTCGCTTCCGTGCTTAATTTCAAATTTTGGCCCCCCTAAGTCGACTGCTCTGCCGTTGGCTCTGGGTTAAAGACAACCCTATCGGCGCACCAGGCCTGGGATTCGATTCACTGGCCGGTCAAGTTGAACACAGTGTCAGCTACGATTTGCCACCTCTGCGGCGTTTTTTGGGAGATGTGTTGCCCTGGTACGAAGCCGCGGAGATGGGCTCCCGCACTCTTTATAGGCTTCGGCGTAATTCCACGAGGGTAGCGAAGATTTTTAAGTTTGAAAGCTTTGGCTCATTGGTGTACGCTGGGAAGCTTTCAATGTTGTGTAAGAACCGATTATACAGGTTAAAAAAATTGTATGCATGGCCTGTATTTAGCTTCATTTCAAAATCAAACTTTTGCAAATTAATTACAGTCAGGTCTGCTTAACCAAATATCTCCGAACGCCCAATGCTTAGAAATTATTTGCAGACTACTTCAATATCTAACGTGTTAAATCATTAAAGGTTTTTGCAAAAAGCGATCCTTAAAATCGGAAACGTAAAGGAAGATGAATACTCGGTGATTTTATTGAACGGTGGAACGTCGATGGCGAATGAAGCGACATTGCGGACCTTGATGCCGCCTAAAAAAAAAGGAAAGGTCGGTGTTATCAGATAATATATTTGTGATATCACTGTCTGCCTTTCGTATAAGCTACGCGCTCTATTTGTAAATCTTTGGTTAGACCAGGGGTTCTTAACCGGGAGCCATTGCCCCCCCCCCCCCTTCGTATTACGTAACCATGAAACATTTACCCGGAGGCCACAAGCGCAAGGTTTATTAAATTATTAAACTGTTGACGGTAATTTACCATTAAGACCAGCGGACGGCTGTAGCTGCTACGAATGACAGAAAATTTTATTGCTGAGCTGGGGACCACAGGTGTTGAGAGTCTGTAGAAGAAAGCCACAAATCATAAAAGGTTGGGAACCACTGGGCTAGACTAAACCCCGTCGGTGTGTGGCTGCATGGCCCACTGAGAATGTATCATCCGTTTTGGGCGGGTGCTACGGATTTTGTGTTACAAGCTTGCATGGAAGACGGGAGTTGCCGGCCATCTGTCTACCACTCAAAGCTAGGTGATTCCCGTTAAGTGCCTTTCCCGACGGCACAACAAGCGGATATGTGGACTTATTCTCCACACTGTTCTTTTAATGCTTAGCGTCAAGCAAGGAAGCTGACGATCTCACTGGTTTGCAGATCAGCTTAGAAAAACTTTGTTGACTTGTACAACTTTGATGCTTTCAGCTCCTGGTGTTGGAAAATGGCTATCAAACGACCAAAACTATTGAGATGTGTAAATCAAGCAATATTGATGTGGTGGTTGTCCCACGAAACTTGAACAAGTTTCACGCCACTCTGATGACCTCATCTAAAAAAATCGCAGGGGTGATGACGGCCCACTGCGACCCATATTCGGGATATGTCATGCCCATTGATGTGATAAGCCAACTTGCCAAAAAAGTTGCGCCCAGTAAGCAGGTTTTTTAAAGTTGTTACACGAAATGTTTTGAACTCTACGACAGTTTTGTTTCATATTTTGCCTTTCGTCTTGCGGTCTCCGCATGACCTGCAAAACTGATTCACAATCTGTTCAATTCATTGATTTTTTGTAGGTATTTTGAGTTTGCGCTGAATGCTGAACCGAAGAACTTATCCCATTTTTTTTTTATCTCCACTTGGCTAAAATTAACGGAAACCCTAAATGATATAAGATTAGTGTTTTTCCACAGCTTTTCGTTGGTGGTTGTTATTGGGAAAGAATGTTGTTTGTAACTCTATATAACTTTAGACGACAACTTGCAGATTTACTTTCTTTTTCGTTTTCAGAGACCTTTTTCTGCGTCGACGCCGATCATACTTTCGGAGGAATACCGATTAACATGCGGTTTATCGACTGCTTAATCAGCTCATCCGGCAATAGTCTGGAATCTGCCCCAGGGATTTCTTTTGCATTTATGAAAAAGAAACTAATTGTTGAGTAAGAAATGTTTTGTAATGTAGCTTGTTTTTTGCAAATTTTTACTACCAATATATACTTTAAAAATAATTACTGATGAATTAGTGCCAGCAAGCATGTTCATTGTTCATCTTCGGTTTTGTGAAATGGGAGGCTGAAAATGCAATATGGTCCAACAAATTGTACAAAACTAAACTAAACCGTGTTTACAAAAAGAGCAGCTGTACCTTTTTGAAACTTTTCTTCTTCAACTTAATAAAATTTTGTGTGATTTGATGTTATTGCAAACCTACAACCAAAGCCAATGGCGCACCCAGGGGGTAGGGGGTCGAACCCCCCACTTTTGAAACCAAACCCTTGTTTTCAAACTGAAGTGTCCAAGATGTGCAAGTGCAGTACATGCTGTTATTTCAAAACAGCTACGATAGCATTTACCCCGCATCATAATGAAGCCAAATCGGCTGGTTGGTGTAGTGGTAAGAGACATTGTTATCAGTGCGGGCAGGGGCGCATCCAGGGGGAATGTGAGGGATGCATCCCCCCACCAGCCATTTTTAGACCTGTTTTTGATGAATACAATTTTTCCATAATTTCGAACCTTTTCGATAACAATAAGTCTTATGCCCTAAGCACGCAAAATCGAAAATGCACGAACAAAAGGCATCATATTTGGTGAAAAACTCAGATTTAGGGGCAAAAAAATTAAACAAAATTTGTCTAAAAATTGTTCAAAAAGTACTAAAATGGCCACTACAGCATGGAAATTTTCAAAAGTTTTCCGGGGGAGCATGCCCCCGGACCCCCTAGAGCCTTTTTTATTCTTAAGATGCTTCAAAATAATTCTGCCGGAAAATATAGGCTTGAAAATATGTCAAATTTTGGTGCCCCCTTCCTGAAAAAATTTCTGAATACGCCGCAGAACATGAAAACATTTTCAAAGAGTTTTTTACGTCATTTTTGGATCTAACGGCTTTGTATTTAGTTAGCATTCAACCTGATTCAAAATTTTATCCCCCCCAAATTTTTTGGATCCGCTCCCGAGTGCGAGATTGAGTATTTTTTAGAATCCCCTCCCCCCCTTTGAAACATGCTGGGTGCGCCCCTGACCAAAGCCCTTAACCTGACCAAGTAGCATCTATGAGATTCTTATATGGAGTAAACAAGAAATGTAGCACAATCGTAAATATTTCTCCCTGACTCGCCAACCTAACTGCTGACTGGTATTTAACTGTTTTGTTATTTTTTAGTCGCGTTTCTCGCGGTGACAGCATGATATTGGATTTGACTGCTCAATATAAAGAGCTAAAAGAAAATGGGAGGCTTCTATATCCTCCCGCTCCACATGACATCAACGCATTCAAGGTGGCGTTGATGCTTTTGCACAAACAAGGTGGTGTTAAGGAACGTGCAGCTAGGTGAGAAAGATACATTTCTATCCCATTTGCAACTTCTAATGATTCAATTGTTTGTAGATACCGTGCCAACAACGAATTGCTGAAGAAGGGAATGGCTGAGATGGGTTTTCGACGTCTGTACAACGACGCTGAAAATCCAAATGGTTATATCACCACCGCTTTCTACAAGCCTATCAACCCCTTGTTTGTCTATGGAGAATTCAGAAATAGACTGAGTGATTATGGTAAGGCAGTCTAACCCAGTCGTTTTTAACCGGGGCTACGCAAGTTCACAATTTAGTGTTGGGTTCAAGTAAATTAGTAAGTTGAATTAATACACAGAGGTTCCTCGAGTCTCTGGAATGTTTCATTAAAGTTCCGTTCCGCCAGAAAGGTAAAAACTACTGGTCTAACCGAAGGGTCTAACTGTCGGTATAACTTTTAAGTTTGGTGTTGAAATTTATGCAGTAGATTGGTTAACGTCTTGCTGCTTATTCGTTATCCATCTTTTTGTAAGTTACGCAACTGGGGTTGGCTGATCGGGTACCAAAACTTGACAGCCCACCAGAGGCATAAAGTACGGCCCTTGCCTTTGTTATACAAATCAATGTATTAGTTTGTTTGCATTTTCTTCTAATCACGACAAAGTAAGCGAGGCATCACAGCAAGTTCGCTTAGACGCTTCCATTCACCTGTTTGCCATTCAAAAAGGAGACTCTTAATTTCTTATTGTTGGCATATTTATCCTCCTATCACGAGAAAGCGACGGAGCGCTGTACGAGCTCGTTTAGGAGTTACCGGCCATCTGTCTACCACACTAACATGGGTGAATTCCGTTAAGTGTTTTTCCAAGGGCACAACAAGTAAACTTGCCGGCTGTCTTTTCTCTCTCACAACCAGTGAACTTTCCGATTATTGTGATTTCCAGTAGATGAGCTGTGATATAATTTACATAATATGGTGAAGAGCAACACTTTAAATGCATTTTGCATTTTTATTAAACAACATTAAAAAAAAAAAAAGTCGAACGTTTTCGGCTAAATCAACTAGCCTTAATCAAGACATCTAAAAAACCATACAGTTATTACAAATAAATCAGAATATTACGAAATAAAACAAAAAATTATTGAACAATTTATAGATAAACAATAATATCAGTCAAGCATAGGAACCAGAGAAGAGAGCAGATGCAAAATTAAGTTCAGTCTAAGAAATTAAGAAAATTATAAGCAAAAACGTAATGACTTCAACGAAGAGATAATAAGCTACAGAATGAAAAAGAAAAATGTTGTCCGGTGAGAAAGAAGGTAAGGGAACGAGAAGATATCAGTAATATAAGGTTAGAAAATGTTCAATAAGAAAGAAGCACCATGAGCATATAACTGCTTGTTAAGCTTAGAGTGTTTTTTTTTTGATGTAGAGAGCTTCTTGAATCTTGGTGTCAAAATCTGACCGGCATTTCTTCAGAATCTTAAAGTTATCAGCAGAAAGTTGGGCTTTGCAGGCTTCACAGCAAACATCACAAAACATCAAGTGATCCTTTATGGCGCTATTTTTGTGCTGATCAGCTAAGTTAAAATGTTCCCTTGCTCTTACTCCAAGATGTCGGGTAGACATACCTACGTATGAGAGGTTCGCATCACACGAACACGTAAACTTATAAACGACGTTGTAGCAAAGGGCATGAGAAGTACGACACTTTAATTGAAAGTGTATGGATGAGAAGTACGACACTTTAATTGAAACTGTAGGCCTATGGTTTTTTAGATGTCCTGATGAAGGCTAGTTAATTTGGCCGAAAACGTTCGACTTTTTATTGTTTTTTTTTTAATGTTGTTTAATAAAAATGCAAAATGCATTTAAAGTGTTGCTCTTCACCATATTATGGTATAAAAAATCTACCTCTCTACCGAAATTAATTTACATAACTTTATTGGTTTGACCCGACTTGAAACAGAGCATTCCGAGTTTGTCAACCCATAGGCAGACGCTCTATAGTATCCACTTGGTCGTCTGATCAAGCATTGTTCAAAGTGAGGAAGTAATGCTACTATACTAAGCCCAACGAGTCTGTGGATGTTTTTTCGGCCATTAGGCTTTTAACACGATTTGAGTATTGACGATCTTAAATTATTGGTCTCGTCACCATAATGCAAGGTCGACAAAAAGAAATTAACAGATTAATCCAGTGGGTTGCTGTATTTATCAATAAACGCTACTGCAAGCATGTGATAGTTCGTTTTCCAAACCCTTTCTGGGTTAAAGTAGTTCGTGGCAGTTATAGGCCAATTCTATAGCCTACCACGCAGGTTGAAAAACTTAGCAAAAAAAACGGCAGATTGATATTTAGTAACATCACTAATTTCATTCGTTGCATCGTCCGTGAGGGCAAGACGTAACTTACGATGTACCGGTAAGTTAATGTTCTTTTTATTATTGCAGTACCTCATTTTCAGTAAGTTCAGAATATGATTTTGGTGACGCATCAAAGTTACCTTCTTTTATTAAACACGTTAACGTCTTTCAATTTTTTTAGGATATCTTATTTCGGATTGCGAGTTTGCGCCAAGAAATACTTTCTGCATATGCAATATAGGAGATAAAGATTTGTCGCATATTGCGCAATTGATGCAGGCCATTCGCCAAGTCCTCAATGATATGCGAATGGTGGTACCCATCAAAGAAGCTAAATTCCGAACTGTAGTATGAGACTTGAATTATATGTTCTATGTTGATTCTTTCATTTTATGTACCATAGGAATTGTCCCTTGCTAGAGATATTTGTTCATGTAAACATGGTATTTTAATGAATATTTTCAAGTTTTGCCGTGGAGCATGGGGACATATTCAAAATCACCAGGAACCGATGATAAAATTTGGAACATTTTTGAATCGAAAAAGCTGAAATATATTAAATATGGAGTTTTGGAAGGCTAATACGCTGTCTCTGAAGTGGAAATTCAATGGTATTTTCAAGTTTATCTTGTCAAGGCTATGCTACATAAAGTCGAAAAGAGTTAAAACTATTTAATTTTCCACTTTAATTCTTTAGTTCTACTTGAAAATTTTTACCAAAACTCAATCCGTAAAACATAAATGGATTAGGAAAAACGGATTTTGAATCTCTTCTGTATAAGAACCAAGCGTTTCGATGAAAACTAGGTGCGTCAGTCGAGGCATTCGTGATTTGGCTATAGTTTTATCTCGTTAGAAATTCAGCTTGTGTTCGATGCAGCAGTTGTGGAATCATTTTGTACTTGAAGTGAATTTGCTGTGACGTAGTGAACGTGGCGATTGCGTTGTAGAACGTCACCAATCGAGGACGTTTCCCACGATCTTTTCGACTGCTAGTTGGAGAAGAGATGATGTGAGGCGAGGTTAGCCGCAGAGTCGCTATGAAGTTGAGGAAGTGAGAAGGGCATCCGATGGACGAAGGTGTTGTCTGGGAAGAAGGAAGTTACATCGGAGCCATTTAATTTGCAGTGGGATAACTGTCTGGGATGAATGCGTTTGTGGATCGAGGTACTTTGGGTTTTCTGGGGAATTGGGATTTTAGGTTTGAATTTTAGGCAAGAATGTTGGATCATTTTCCACTTGTAGCTATTCAACTGTGACGTGGTTGAGAGATGGCATTTTGATTGCGTTGTTACATGCGGGCGAATTAGCAACCCTCTACAGTTCCCCTCTTCCCCACTGCTGCAGTCATTGTAGCTGCTGTACAATGCTTTGTTAATTTGACCGTTCCCTATTTTACAACGTAATTACTACGCAGTATTTCAATCACGTCATAATCGAATTTACTGCTGGCGGAAAATGGTTTGACAGTTCTTCAAAAACTGAAGATCTCTTGTTAATTCGCCGGAACGTCTAGAAGGATTTCAAGAAACGACCGCGTTTGTTTCTGACCGTGGTCAAACTGCATTTTCGGTGACTCTGCTGTAATTTCCATTTTCCTGGACAACGTCTTCCTCATTGGTTGTTTCTTCTTTGCTTTCCTGCGGCTTCATGGTAGCTTTACGGCGTACGGCACCTCACATGATCACTTCCTCAATTTGCAGCAGAGGAGTGCGTGAGATGCGACCCTCGTGCGGTCTCGTCCATCAATGTAGTTTTTGCGTTTATGACATCACCATCGAATTGATTGCAGGAGAGAAATGGTTCCGCAACTGCTGCATTTAACGCAAACTGAGTTTATTTTGAGATAGGGCCTTAGGGAAGTTGGGAATCCTTGCACAATGAACGCACAGATGTTTGACCCGTACGCGACTGTATCAATGCAAGAATTTATCAGCTTGGCGTTGGAGCAATTTTCCCAGTGCTCGACAGGTTTTTTTGCTGATTGATTTATTTTTAAATTTGCGCCAGCTGTACAGGTAGCTGTAATTGCGTCAATAAACGCCTTTTCAAAATACGTCTATTTTCGTCAACGCATCACGTTTACTAGGTTGGCTTCCCCTTGTGTTAAATCGTCAAATCAGCAATTAAAGATTACGTCCTTGACAATATTTTGCGTACGTTTATGCTCTTTCTGATGTGAAGACGTCTTCTGTTCTTACCGAACTAATGAAGCTTATAAAGATTTAATTGTAGCATATTTAGCTAAAGCTGCATATCTTGTACAATTTGAATTTTGCTAGACTTTCGTAAGAGCTGTATGTATCAAAAAAATTCATATATAATCCACGCAATTTCTCGAAACTTTTTCGAAACTTTATTGCAGGGAGTCGAACCGAACCTGAACCGCGAACCAGTAAAAACCGCTTTTTTTCGGTGAACCCGAACCGAACCTGAACCGTTTAAATTTGAGATCATTGAACCTGAATCGACCCGAACCTTTAATATTTCAAATTTGTGAACCTGAACCAAACCCGAACCTTTAAAATTTTATGCAAGTGAACCCGAACCTATAATATTTTGTGGACATAAACCTGAACAGAAATCGTTTAGTAACAATGTTTGAACCTGAGCTAATTCTTAAAAAATATTAATAAAAATCTCTACACATGTGCTGCGATGCGCAACATTCTTTCTGTTTGGAGTTTTTTCTCGTTCTTCCAGTAACTTTACAATAACCTCAACTAAATCTAGTCAGGTTTTTTATTTGTTGACGTTTCGTTGGTACTGACGACCAACATCATCAGAACGATAAAGCACTGACCTATTCCAACCTTTGCAACAATCTTTCTGCTTTTCACAATTTAATGAATTTTTACATTTTTGTTTAACCTTAATTGATTATGGCATGCAATTTATATTTCGTTTATTTTATTGATATAAGACCCTAATTTAGTTTTTGGCCAAATTAAAGATTTTGAAGTGAACCCGAACCGAACCTGAACCTTTAAAATTTGGATTTAGTGAACCTGAACCATATAAATTTGGTTTCCATGAACCCGAACCGAACCCGAACCTTTAAATTGAACCCGAACCTTAAATGAGCCACAACGGCTCGATACCGTTGTGACGTTTTTCCACCCATTGAACGCTTCAAAGTAATATATCCGAATGCTCCCGAGATTTCGAAAATACTCGGGATTCCCGAAATTCAGAAAATTTCCGGAAAATTTCCCGAGCTTGATTAGTTTTTTCCTTAGTGCATTGTTTTTAATCCAACTTAAAAGTATTTTTTAATGCTGTTTTGACGATCTGAGTTCGAGTTTTTCAACAAATTAAGGAAAAATTTTTGATCTCTCAAGCATTTAGTCGTAAAAATTTTGGAAATTTTGAAAAACAATTTTTAACGAGTAAAAAAAAATTGAAAATTTATACGTCAGAATGGTGGATATCAGTACCACTGCGACACCCTTAAAATATAAAAAAAATTTTCCGAGATCCCGACATAAATTTCCCGGGAAGCGGGAACTTTCAAAATCCCAATTTTCCAGTCCCAATTTCCCGGAAGGAAACACTACCGAGTATAATAAAGGTTTGATTTGTTATGTCTTATGTTGGGAAAAATTCGATCCGGATTGAAGGAATTTAACCAGTTACTTTGAGAATTCTACCACAAAGGACTTGGCTTCATTAAATAATTCAAGATATTAAGTAACCCAAAAAATTGTGAGAAAGAGTGAAGCTTTCATAACTAAGGACAAGCGCTGTTAGACCCCCGCAACATAAACCGTATTTGAGTCATTTTTTCGGTTTCTTGTTTCTTGACTTTGAAGTAAAATAATTTGTCCGGCTATTTGCAGACCCCTCCTAAATAAAAGATTCTAAGTTTGTATCACACGGGTTTCAGTCGGTCATTACCTATCCTGAAAGAAATTTTAGTAGGCTAAACCGTGAAGGGAAAAGTGGTAGTTCAGAGGCTCGAGTGACATAGTCCATAACAGACGTTCACGTTTTTTACCATGCGTTTAAAGAAACAAGAAAGAGCAGTCATCAACGTCCATTAACAAAAAAAAAACAACCGTGAAAGGAAAAGTGGTAGTTGAGAGGCTCGAGTGACATAATCCATTACGACGTTCACGTTTTTTACTATGCGTTTAAAAGAACAGTTTATGCAATTGCTTTTAAGGAGCGGGTCGCGTCAAACTTTTGAAAAGCGTGCCAGATATATCATGTTTACACCATAATTTTGGCACCGGTACCTAAAAGTCAAGAAATAAATGCACGTCTTCTAATGCATAAATTTCGTACTAAGCTATTAAGCTACTTATAAATCAACAAAGTATTGTATTTTGCATATGCTCTGATCACAAAAAAAACAAACAGTCAAAGCAGGGCCGTATTAAGCTAGTGCTAGGCCTGTAGCAAAATTTTTGCGGGGCCCAAGTTTTTGGAGGCCCGGCCGGAGGGCAATAAAACCTGATTAGTCTCATTGTTTTATACGAAAGGCTCTTACCAGAATTCATTGAAAATTCGTAGATGGCTTAAATTCGCTGCAAAACTCTTATTTTTTTTTAACAAGAACAATTGTTTAAAGACACGAGACTCAAATTTTGTGAAAATTTGAGAACGAAGGAGGAACAACGCAAGCCTTGGCACAGCAAAACGAAATTAAGATCAAACTTTTTGTTGTAGGCACTAATAGTAAAGGTCTTTACCGTTCATATCAAAATCCCAGACGCAACAGAACACTAATAGGTAATAGCTTCTTCATGCTTGTTTACTGTTCCGTTGGTTGCTTAGCCACTGGTTTTTTTACCGTGCCGTACTTCTGTGGCGTATTGTTACGTCACTATGAAGCGAAATGGTCAAAAGAACGACGTTCGTTTTGAGTATACTCGTGGAGCTCCGGAGCCGTTATTGCTGCAGATTCCGATTGATATATAAATCAATTGAACGTGATTATCTTTGAGCTTGTGGTGCGTAAGATGTTGTTGCCACAGTACTCCCCTTTGCTGTGAGTGACGAGAGGCATCGCAAGTGAAGGATTCCAGTGCCAGGCAGAGAAATGGTCTGTAGCAGGAATGAATGAAGAAGCATTGCGAGCCAGCGTGGTGCTCAGCTCGAGAGAGTTGTGTTGTTGAGATTGCCTCGGTTGATTGCGTGTCCATGCGTCGGGTTGTCACCAATGTGGTATATTGTTACGTTGCTATGAAGCCAAATGGTCAAAAGAACGACGTTCGTTGTGAGCATACTCGTGGAGCTGCGGAGCGGTTATTGCTGCAGATTCCCATTGATATATAAGTCAATTGAACTTGATTATCTTTATGCTTGTAGTACGTAAGATGTTATTGCCACACTTCTATCATATCGACTCACTGTGATCTACTGTATAGGCCTACTCAAAAATACCATAAACATTTGCAATTATATGCGCGACTGGAAGTTAACGTTTTATTTTCCTGCAACGAACGCGATGTGCGGTCAGAAATCAGTTTGCGGCCAGACTCAGAAATACTGTAAGTTACATTTTAAGGAAGCTTATGATATAAATACATCAAAGAAAAATGGAGGCTAACAATTCGCTAAAATTTTATAAACCAGGTCCCTGAAGTCCTTGCCAAAAATTTTTTTACCCGAGTGTAGCCTAATTTTTTCTGTAATTTGAATCATAATTTTGAAAAGCGCGGGGCCCGTAGCAAATGCTACTTTTGCTACGAGGTTAATCCGGCACTGAGTCAAAGCGCTATTGCGACCTCGCTTAGAAGTTGCTGGCCATTTGCCTGCCACTCCAAGATGTGGGAATCCCGCTATGTGCTTTTTTCCAACGGCACAACAAGTAAACTTGTGGACTTCTTCTGCACACAGTTCATTTAATGTCAAGAGTGAAGCACGGAAGCAGCGAATGCTCCATTTTATAGTCAGTGGTTCGACTAAACTTGGAATCAAACTCAACTCTACAGCAGCTCTAGTGACGGATGCTTGTCGCTTGGCATCTGAGCCTGCAGTTTAAGCCCTGAGAGGACAATCGAAATAGTCGAAAAACTGTGAATTTTTTTTGAGTGGGAGTCGAAGTCAGTTGAAAAAACGGAAGACTAAGACGGAGTTGAACTGCAACCTACGCCGGAGTCAGAGTCGGATTAACTTTGCTCAACTCCGCAACTTTAAGGAACGTGCAGCTAAACCATCGACAAATCAAATCACTACAGCAATTTTACGCTCTGGTATTAATTACGAAACGACTGCCACACAAATGGCTTGCAATTTTGCAGAAGTAATTGAAAATAGCGGTTTAGCCCACAGCTATTTTTCAAAAATTTAGCTTCTCACCTACGGGCACGAGAACAAGAAGGTGAACAGCTCTGATGTTACATATATAGACCTATAGCCTACATAAAACAACGTAAGTTTGTTTTTTTTTTGGTTACTTACTCCCCAACCAAAATTTTATTATTTTTTGATATAGCAAAGCTTAGTGATTTATTTGTAAAAAAAATCGCATCGTAGGAAAATTAGAGGGCGAGGCAGTTTATAAATGCGTCATGATTCTTCATGAAAATTTTCAACAAAATCATCTTTGGTTATTAGTGGCGTAATATATTCAGAGTGGCGGATACCAGTCGTGTACTGTGGCGCCCTGGGAAGATTTGCTGTTACTTTTTCTGGACAATACGCCCCAGGCCCTGGCTTTAACGTTCGGTCTGTTGGCATAAATACTCTCGTGGACATGAAGTGGGTAGGTGCACGAGTTTTGTAGAGGTTGGGATCCACAACTTTGTAATGAGCGCTACCTGGAGTTTTTGAGAGATCTTGATCGAATAAATTTTTCAACCTTCCGGATATTGAATAACTAGCACTCGCAAATTTGTTCGGAATTTTACTGCCCAACATACTTGGTAAGCTGTAAGCATTCGGAGCAGGATTGCTTCCCATTTTTCTATATTTTGAGCGAGAAGTTAAGGAGAATTTCGGAGCGTTTGGAAGATGGGGAGGAACCTTCTCGTAAAAATATTGATCTGGACCTGGAGTTTTAAAAACCGATAATTCTCGGGGTCTTCCCGAAATAGTATATTTTGGTGCTTCTTTTTTTCCATTTCTAGTCAACGGTGAATCAATAAAATATATTGGTCCGGGGCTGCATTCAGTGCTCTTTATCAAACTGCTTCCCAGTTTTTGCCCCATGGAATACGCCGGCTCTGCTTTTCTTGTGACATCATGTCCTTTGAGACCCAACGTTGTTGGTAGTAAATATTTGCCAGCTCCTGGGCCTCTTTGTCTTTGTAAAGCGACTACAAATGGTTCGTTCTTTTTATCGCCTTCAGCAACCATCTTCTAAAAAAATGCAGTTCAAGTAAATGCGTTAACCTTGGACAATACTTTGAAATTAACGGCGAAATTAAGTTCATAAAATTTTTTGTACAGTGTTACGTCATAAAATGTTGAAGTAGCCTGATATCGTTGGAATAAATCGCAACAGAAACGAAAAAGTCCACCAAAAACTACTATATTTTTATTGCCAGAGTTGCGAACTTGAAAGAACTCGATCATTTTGCCGAACTCGAACTTGAACTCGAAAAAATATTTTTTCTGAACTCGAACTTGAACTCGCATAAAACTGCTCGAGTTCGAGTTCATTAAAAAGATATTTAAATTGTTGAAAAGAAATAAAAGATCACTACGAAATATAGTTTGTTGCTCAAATAGTCACAATCCATGTAAATTGAAGTTATGATTTTACCAAAAGAAAAGCTGCGTGTCGTTTATTTGTTTATGCCATTGCGACCTATAAAGTCCAGGGCTGCGAACTCAAACTCGCTGAACTCGGTCATTTTTGCCGAACTCGAACTTAAACTCGAAAAATAAAATTCTTGGAACTCGGACTTGCTAATATCTCTTGAACTCGAACTTGAATTCGGTTAAAAATCGATCGAGTTCGCAGCTCTGATTTTTGCTAACGAATTTCATAAAATTCTGCATAAAATTTTCCTTCCTAAGATCTCTCTCAACGCACAATTGGAAAAACTCTTTGAAAAATTTTTGAATTTGATAAAATTGTACTAAAAATTTTCAGTTACTGTAGGTCAAGGGTAAAAATCTTGATATGTATTACTGGAGCTGTAATTAATAACTTACTGTAGGCGTTGAAATAAATTGTTCTGTTTTCTGATTTTTTTTAGTTTGAAACCAAATCAGCTAGATGTTTCAAAAACACTTTCGATTAAAGAAACTCACTAACATGATCATAATCGCCGAACAAAAACTCAACGTTTTTTATTTTTTTTCTCTGGTCAGACTCACTAAAAGTACTTAATTCAACCGCTAGTTGGCGCTAATAAATCGGAGTTTATTGTCTATATTCTTTAGACCAGATCACTAAGAGTTGGTTGAGTGGTTGGTTCATCGGGCTCCGAAACAGCAATTTTGATGCTCAATTACGACATCTTCCATGATGCATGTACCTCACTGATATAAAATCTAAGCTGCAATTATGTAGCTTAAAAAATAACACAAAATGAATTTCAAAAAAAGTCTTACCAAAGTAAAATGACGTCGTCGTTCCTGGCCTGCTCAATAGGTGATTGGCTCATTCTGAAGAATGAATGTATCTTTTACCTGAGTGCTGCTGATGAGGGCTAACAGCTTGAAACAGCGCTGTCCCGCTCTAATGTAAAATTCTTATTGCAGCACATAAAAAAAGGCGAGTGGTTGGCGAATTAGACTACGAGTTGGATTTGTGGGTTTGATGCTCAATCAGATCATCTACCATACTGCATGCTCTTCAATAAAACAAAAACTAAGCTGCAGAGTTGTGTGAAACGCAAATAAAAGAACAAAAAGATTTCTTGCTGCGAATCAATAAACTTATTTTACTATTAGTTATACTTTAGGAGTCGTTTTGTTTTCAATTCTGTAATTTCTCTTGTAGGTTTACAGGCAAATTTCAAGCAGTTTATGGGTAGTTTTTCACTGAAAATTACGTTAAACGTAATAGCCTTTCCTGCACAAACTTTTGTCACTATTTTAATAAAAGATTATATTGAATGAAAAACTGTCTCGACAAGCATAAACCTGCACAGAAAATGCTGGCATTTTTTTTAGGTCACCGCCGGTGAAAAAATTAATGTCGAAAGATCTTGACGCGACATTATCATGAATTGCATCTTCGTGGCTTTAAGCCATGGTTTCAAAACGGAAGTACCGGTATTTGCAATAAAAGCGCTGCACAGTAGTGTGCTTCATATTTAATTTTTGAGACAATATTCTGTAAAAAACATAAAGTGTTTATGGCTATAAACGCAAACTAGCTTCTTACGAAGAAAGATTAGTTAAGGAAATTGCTTATTAACGATATAATCTTGCTGGAAAATGATCAAGGTGTTTTGGGAAGAGGGGGTCACATTTAAATGGTGTCGTTGTCTCTTCCCTAAACAGGCAACGAAAAACTTGTAGAAATATTTGGCCTTCAGCAGCCAAGCTATTATCATTATTGACTGCAATAACGTTTTGGTCGATGTATATGGTTTTAGTTTTCTCTTTTCCTATATTTGAAAATAGCTATTCATGTAATAAGATTTCCGAATAACCCAATATAGTCTGAACCATTCTCTGAAAAAAAAAAGAACCCTAAAGGCAAAATCTCCTAATTATTTTGTAATAAAGCAAAAGTTTTGTTCTGAAGGTTTAGCAAAGTAATAAAGAAGCAGTAATGAAGATCTACCGGCAAGTTTGCTCAGTTGATGAGACATTTCTGTCAATGCGGTAGGTCAGGGGTTCGAACTGCGGGTCGGTCAAACCGGACACAGTGCTGCCAACTGCTCGCACTTGCTGCGACATTCCTTCGGGACTGTATTGCCCAGGCGATAAGCCACAGAGTTGGGCCCCAACACGTTACACGCCTTGGCGTAATACCGCACGTATAACGAAGATTTTCCTTAGTAAAGCTCTTTGTGATGTGTTGCTGTTCTTCGGCCAAAGGTGAAATAGGTTTCGGAGTTGGTTTCACGCTCGCTCTTTGAAAAAAAATTGGCAATCCTTTCTTTAATTAACTAAATGGTATGCACGCTGCGTGAAATAGTTGCAATAGTGAAAAAAGAAAAAGGACAGTCGTGACAAAAAACAACATTAAAGTCAGTCGCGTTGATTTATATGTCATATTGGCATCTAACGACGCAGCTATTCGAGAAAGAACAAGTGGCAGTCGCGTTCTGCCCTACCGGCTTAGAACAAGTTATTTAGTTCGAGAACATTTTTCAGAAAAACTGCAGGTCAAGCAGAGCGCAACACGTTTAGATGTACTGGAAGACAAAAGTTACGCTCTTTTTATCATTATTTAAAAGCAGTCTATGAATTCTAGTGTGCGCAAGGGCAGTTTACGACTCTGTTAGCACTTTCAAAACCATTATAGTTGTGAATGTAGACGATGCAATAACGTTTCACTGAGCAGAACGTCCTGTGAAGTAAAAACTGTTTGTTGCTTTTGTATTTAGTCGTATATCTATCCTCCTATCACGAGAAAGCGCTATAACGAGCTCGCTTAGGAGTTGCCGACCACTTGTCTACCACACCGAATTGGGGGAAACCCGCTACGTACCTTTTTCAACGGCACAACAAGGAAACTTGCCTTCTTGTTCTCCACATTGTTCCTGTGATGCTGCGCGTCAAGCAACGAAGCGGTGAATACCAATTTTAAAGTCAAGCAACGAAGCGGTGAATACCAATTTTAAAGTTATGAATACTCGAAATCAAACCCGAGTCTACAGTTCCTGGGGCAGACGTTCTTACCACTAGTGACTAAGCCATCTGAGCTATGAAATGTGGGTACCGGTGGAGCAATTTTAATGTATCTCTCCCTTTGGAGCTATGCATTTGTAATTCTTGGAAAGTTGTAGCCTTTTGTACAATCGAACCCGGAAACAACCTCTGCGCTTTACCTGACTGATCTACGTTTGATGAAAATCTTTCGAACGCACTCTTGACAAGTCTGTTCATTGGCTAGTTCAAAATGGAGGCTAAGTGGTAAAAGTCATCTCCAAATTATTCAATTACCCTGTCCATATGTCCAGCTTAAGTGGTTCGAAAAGCCCAAGGGCTTTCTGCGTCATAAACAGTTTTTGACTTCATAATTTAAAGAAGGTGATTATTATATCAAAAATTTAATGACGATGCAGAAAGCCCTTGGTTTGTAAAAGCCCTTAAAATGGGCTATATTATTACTTTGGCACTTCTAAACCTGGGGTTCTTGGCCTTTTGTCTGGAATTTTACATTTTTTGGTGAACCAAGTCTCTATTTTCCATCACAAGGGAATTTTTAAATCCAACTATGAATGAATCTCACCATAACACCAGCAGTATTGTCAGTGTTACCCACGTGACTTAACTATCTCTTGCATTGATTGTGTTTGTCAGCCTGTAAATGATTTTGATTTGTAAAGCGAGTGAACATTTGGATGCAATATGGTAAATTTTGAAGCAGTGGTTCTTCTGCACGACCGGTCATTTCTCACTTGGCTACACCGCCATTTCCCGTCAACGGGGAATTTTCCACAGGTTCAAGAACTACAACTTTAAAGACGCACAAAATGAGAAGCATTTACTCAATTCGTAGACACTCCCCTACCCTTAAAATATCTCTGGAACCTGCCTGCTCACGAGTGTGTTGTGAGTAGAAATGACCGACAAGTTGGGTAGTGGCTAAAGACATTCCTATCAGCGAGGGAGGTTTGGGGTTCGCTTGGGAGGTTTGGGGTTCCCTTGGGATGTTTGAGGTTCGCTTCTTGGGCCGGTCAAATCGGCCACAGTGTCGCCAACGGCTCGTCATCGTCACGGCGTTTCAGAGCCGGTGCCAGAGCAGTCGACTTAGGGGGGCCAAGCGTTTATCAGGGGGAGCCAAAGTTTGAAATTAATCACAAAAGCCGCTGTTTTCCAAAGAGAAAGCTTGTTAATTGGGGGGCCAGGCATCCCCTGGCCCCCCTTTGACGCCGGCTCTGCGACGTCTTTTTGGAGTTATGTTGCACACGTCGCTACACGCTTGAGTGTAATACCGCTAGTAGAATGAAGATTTGATTTTGATTAAGAAAATATATACACAGGTACACGAATTGGTGATTTTGTTGCAGCTGTCTCACGCTAGGGTTTTAGGTACCACGTTAAAATACCGGTAATAACGAACATGAAGGTTGTCGTCTGTCTTTTTGCAATTATGTTCATCATACCATCTCAATGTCAAAGACGTAAGTTTACTACGCTGTAATTTTGCACTTTGACTTGCTATAATTACAGTAAACACTGAAATTACTGCTCTAGTTTCTTTGTCCGGTGAATGCTGATGTCACGCCCATTCACCTGTATAAGTAAAGGCAAAGTTACGGGACATGCTGGTACTTTAAGCTCACACTCTGCCGGCCGTTTGGAAGTGATGGCTCATTACAAATATCAATCACGAGTGTCGGAGTGATCGTAAGTTGTTAATAGACCCCCCAAAACTAGCCTTTTAATCACGTTTCCCGTATGTGGTAGACGTCTTGCAGGAAAATAGGTTGCTATTTGTTAAAGTTATTATATTGATCTGGCCTAGAGTAAAACCCAGTCAGTAGGCTATCAGCGGACGCATTTAAATACCAATTTCTAAATCTGTTTTTGACTCTGACATTTTCTGACTTTTTCGCATTGACTGTAAGCCTTTTACAGCTTCGTCGCGTTGCCAAAGTTAAACAAATGTTTGATTCTAAAAAATCAATAGACCTATTTGATTTTTTTGTTTTGTTTTAGTTTTCTTATTATAGTTTTCTTATTTATAGTTTTCTTATGCTGTAAGAAAACTGTGAGAGGCTGCAGACTAGACGACCGTGCCAATTTCTACTGCTGAGATTGGACAATAGGTCATTTCGCAATCTCTCACAGGATGGACCATGCAGATATAAATGAAAATTAAACTGTTGATACATTTTTTATTTTTCTTTGTTGTTGCGTCTATCCAAACAAAAATAAATGCACTTGAATGCACTTTTACGTCAAACAAAAATGCATATAGACACGTGGGTAGAAAGACGACAATGGTATTAAAAGGATTTCTATGTTATAATTACAAAAAAAGGAGCCTAAATAATTTGAAACGTGTGAATGTTAGAAACGTTTCGATTTAAACTTAAAACATTATCAATCTAAAAAATATCATTGCGAAAAAACAGAAAAAGTTACTATACGGACAAGCTCGAAGCAAATCATGAACATATGGATGCAATTAAAAACTTTTGGTTAAGGACTGGATTTCTATGTGCAGGTCCATCTGCTGCTGACAGGCGAAGATTAGAGACTATTCGTGAAGAAATGAGAGTACTTACGGAAAATATCCGTAACTTGAGAGGGGTGATTGCCGATCTTCGCCATGAAGACATTCCCGCAACAAAGGAGCTCATTGCACAGCTTCAGTCATCAAATGACACGGAGCCTGAACAGCTGGAGCTCGCACGCCTTGATTTAGAAGACTTTCAGTTAGAACTCCACGAAACAATTGAATCAAAAGTAGAAGAAAGACTTTATGTTCAATGCCTTCGAGAATGCATCGGTAACCTCTTCTCCGGAGCGGTGAACGAAACTTTTGCGGTTTGCATTGACAATTGCTAGTTTTAAGAAACTCAAGATTTCCGAAGTCATTTGTGATATTTTTTTCATTTTTCTTGCATGTAAGCATATCTGTAGCAGATGTTTAAGTAATAATTTTTCCCGTAACTTTATCTTGTATAAGCTCCAAAGTATCAGATTCGATATCATATTGCATAACGCAAATATATTTTGCATTATCTCACTTCATATTTTGTTATTTCGTTTTCGCAAACAGATAGTGAAATAAAACGATCTGTTTCAAAGACAAAAAACAAGGCGGTGCGATAAATACCGTGGAAGGTTGGTTTAGGTGAAATTGCCAGACAGGTTTGAAGCTCTCGAGACACAATTTTCAAGGTGTTGGGTTCGATATTCGTGCCGGTCAAATCGAAAGTTTTTTAGTCTCAGTTTTGGTCTCCGGTAGCGTAGCCAGCAAAAAATTTAACGGGCGTGGCCGGGCCAAGACGACGAGAAGCCCCTTTTTGATTGGTCTTCAGTGATCGATCTTTATAAAAGGTCTTCATACTTCTAAAGGGGAGGTAAGGGCAGTGCCGGTGCCCCCTTTCTCCCGGGCAACGCCACTGCTGATCTCTGCCATCGGGACTTACTTTCATCACCTTTCAAACAAAGAAGTAAAAGCTATAAACAATTGACATGCAATTTAAATCAAATGCGGAAGCTTATTGCGGGCAATGGATGAATAAGCCGAGAGACATCGAGGCTCTGCTACTCCTCTGTGGGCAATAACCCTAAACTGAAGTATGTTGAATTACTCTTTGAATATACCGGCACTGTCATATTTGTAGTTTTTGGTCTTTTGTCCGCTAGCTATGCACACCTGGCGACATTATAACCTACGAGCAGTTTACTTAACAGTAAAATAATCTGTGTTACGAGTGATATACGTAATAATGCAAATGTTTCAAACCGCTTGTAGGCAATAGGTTACACTAGATTTTAGAATAGAAGCTAAGCCCAATAGCAAGTTCGTTGGGTCAGTGGCGTACGCAGGGTTTTTCAATGGGGGGTTTCAGTGACGTCACATTGTGATGACTTAAAATACTACGTTATACTACGTCATCACGATGTGACGACACTGGCAGTGTCAATTTAGATTTTTAACGTTTATAACCGGACGGTTATAGCGTAGTGTTACAGATGTCGCTATCGATGCGGAAGATTTGGGGTTCAAGTCCCTGGCCGGTCAAATCAGACACAGTGTAGCCAACGGCTCGCCACCGCTGCGACGTTTCTTCGGACCTGTGTTGCACAAGCGCTAAGACGCGGGGTCGGACCCCGCCACTCGCTACCATGCTTCGGTACTGCAGCGAGTTTAATGAAAGGAGTACAGTGAAGATTTGATTTGATTTAAAAAAAAAATTTGTGTGCAGCCATAGCTACTGCAGAGACACCGTATTTAAGGAAACTCCTACTCACCAACTGCTTCACAGCAGCAGCATTAACGACAAAAATGCAGTTCAAGCAAAACACATAAGAAAAGTTGAACTACCAGTATTGTCGTATATCGCATCGCAATGAAAGTTTCGCGAGATTAAATTAGAAAGTTGGACCGAACAGAAAAAACATGATAGCAATTTCGGCAAGCTCTGCACGAAGAAAAGTCGGTTTGTTTCAAAATTAAGTGAGAATTAATTTTTTCTGCAATTGTCAAGGGGGGGTAACTCCCGGCCCCCTCCCATGCATACGCCTCTAGGGGTCATCTCCGCGACTAAGCGACTGGGGAACACAGAGACGTCGCAGCATTGGCGAGCTGTTGGCGACACTGTGCCGATTTGACCGGCCCGGGAATCAAGCCTCAGACCTTCCGCACCGATAGTATGTACTCTTGACCACTAAGCTAACGACCGGTACCGGCCCAGAAATTGAACCCAAAACCTCCCGAGCCGATAGCGATGTCTTTGGTTAACCCCAACTGGCTGGTTTGGTTAACTCAAAGTTATGACATCGCAAGCGGAACATCCGCCTACGTTGCAACCATTCTCTTCCAAGAATACCTCCTGCGCTGCAACGTTGGGTTGTCCAGCCTCGATATGCGTTAAAAACAATCGCTTGATGACATCACAACACGACTCCAGCTTTAACAATACCCATTGACTTTGTCCTGGCTAGCATTTTGTGTTAGTCATTGGTTCAAGCGCAACCCACCAGAAAAGTTTGACTATCGGAATTATTGCATCACAATGAAAGTTTCTCGAGATTTATAAGCAAGTTGGATAGCACAGAAAAACATGACAGCAATTTCGGCAAACTCTCTATCAAAAAAGGTGGATCGTTTTAAAAAAAGAAGTTTTTATTTTTTTTAAATCGTCGATGGGAATTTTATAAACCTCCCTCCCGTGCGTACGCCACTGCGTTGGGTTTCTGATGTTGCAGCTTAGGAAGTGCCAGTTGCATGTTTTTGCCGCTCTGGTGATAGGCCTACTTTAAAGTTACGAATTAATTGATAGTAAAGAATACTTGAGGCAAACCACTTCTTGTTGTTTAATAATTCTATTTATTGAATCATATTATAGTCCACTTATACCATCAAGATCTAATCACGATAGTTCCTTATAGCATACCAAGTAGTTTGTAGAAATTATGAGGTTAATTACGAAAATCCCCTGTAGCATGACAGGTGGTACGTGGGTTATAAAAACATATCAAAGACATAGGCCAGTAATTCTACAACAAAAAAAAATCAAATTTTCATTAAACAGGGTGTCCCAAAAACAATGACACCATTTGAGATGCAAATATCTCCAAAAATTATTGCTCGAAATCATTGAAACTTGACAGGCATATGAGTTGATATAATTTATTTTAAAAGATATTGTCATTTACGCGTTGTCGGCAGTACAACACACGTGCTCACAGATTTTCAGAAAATTCACAGGTTTTCAATATGTGCTCCTCCCACAACTCGGCAAACGTCTAGGCGATAACCGAGTTCATCCCAAACTCGCTGCAGCGTGTCTTCTGTAACAGTTTCTAACGCTGAAGAAATTCTCTGCTTCAATTCCACTACGTTTGTAGGCAGAGGAGAGACGTAAACTAAACCTTTTACCTAGCTCCAAATAAAAAATCGCAAGGGGTCAAGTCAGGTGATCGCGGGGGCCATTTTAGCAAAACTCTGTCATCATTCCCAGCACGTCCAATCCATCTTCCTGGCAGATTCTCATTCAAGTAAGCTCGTACTGAAAGTTTCCACTGGGGTGGAGCACCGTCTTGCTGGAAACTTTCAGTACGAGCTTACTTGAATGAGAATGAATGAATTGAATGAGAATGAGAAAGAATTGAATGAGAATGAAGTACTGCCGACAACGCGTAAATGACAATATCTTTTAAAATAAATTATATCAACTCATATGCCTGTCAAGTTTCAATGATTTCGAGCAATAATTTTTGGAGATATTTGCATCTCAAATGGTGTCATTGTTTTTGGGACACCCTGTATATATAGGCCTATCCAGTGGTATTACGCCGAGGCGTGTATGACGAGTGGCGAGGGCCATCTCCGCGGCTTAGCGCCTGGATAATACGGCCCCGAAGAAACATTGCAGAGGGGGCAAGCCGTTGGCGGCACTGTGTCAGATTTGACGGGTTAGGGAATCGAACTTAAAATCTCTAGCGCCGATGGTGTGAGCTTATCGACTGAGCTAACAACATTGTTATTAGAACTTCAGATTCGCACTATTTCTCTATAAATTATTATCAAACGACTCAAGAACCCCTGTAAAATATAAAAATTGTTGCATTCGTCATCAGTCGGGGTGTAGTCGGGAGGGACCAAGGGGACAATTGCCCCGCGGAAATATTTCAAGTAACAGCGTTTATGTAGAGATTTACGTCTCTCTTGTCCCAATGGAGGCAACGAAAGGCAGTTCATTACTTCCTTTTTATTTTAGAGGTCAACCGGCTGAAAATATTGTTTCGCCCTCCAATCCCCGAAATTTCTGGCTGGCAATGCCACCCTACAGTTTCTAAATAGTCACAAGTTCGAGCCGATAGAGTAAATAACTGAGGTTATTGTGTCTAGTAATATAACTGAATATAAATAACTGAGATTATAATGAACTGAAAATTGAACAGTAATTGAGGGAGACTGCGAAGTGAGCTTGTACTCTTCGAGTCAGCACCCACCCGGTAGATATGTCAAATGCGATCGGCTCCAGCCGTGAATCGAACCTGTCACCTAGGATCTGTCACTTACGCGCGGTAGCGATACGCTATCTCGCTCGTGACGATAAAAATTCAGTTCTCCTGAAATTGTTTTGTTAAAGTTGTCAGGTTTTTGAAAACGAAAACTAAGAAATATTTCGAAAAAAGTTCAGTTGAAATGAGAAACTGTTTCTTTTAGCTTCAAACGTTTTGGCTCTAATTTTAGTAAAATTACTCATCCCTTGGATTTTGTTGTTTCATCCGCGTCATTTGTAGTTGCTCACTTTTGGCGCTAAATTGTACGGATTAAACGTCACCCACAGTTTTTTGTGGTGACAACGCGTTACGCTACTATGAAAAGACCATCTCAGTAACTGGTAGATGAAGAAAATCAATCAATATTGCAGTTTGTTAGTGAACTACAAATCATATTTGTCAGCAGCGTTTAATAACTAACTAAAAAGTTGGGTTTATTGTGGATTACTCGAAAGTACAAAAATACTGGTATAGGCTACGTGTTGGAATTGGAAATCTAAAAGTACTTAGAAATTGGTGAGTGGTTTAGCAATTAGCATACTACTATTTTACTTGTGGTTGCTGTTTTTGTCGAAGCAAGATTGTCTTTATTTGTGTCAAAAAACACAAGTATGATCATTTTTAGCTCTATCATTTTTTAGAAAATATACTTAGTTACATAGACTTACCGTATTAGGCTTGGCAAAACGGGCTAAAAAATACCCTCTTTGGTGGGTTTTCTTACACCCTATACCGTCTTTTAAGTGGATTAACTTTTTGTGAAGTCACCCGGTGTAAATTTTGCGAAAGTCTAATCAATACCAATATCGGTATTTACTGCTTAGTTTCTGTATTTACGCATCAATTATTTTAATATTGGAGTTAAAACAAGTTTTAATGTGTTAAAAAAATGTAGGTAAGCTATTAGCAATGAACAATATTAAAAAAGACTTCAGTGCTGTAACTAATTGAAGAAGTTACAACATAAAGACCGTGATTAATGCACTTTTGATCTTTCGGCAAAACAACGTGAAACTGCAATTCAGC
This sequence comes from Trididemnum miniatum, assembly GCA_964006365.1. Classification (NCBI taxonomy): domain Eukaryota; kingdom Metazoa; phylum Chordata; class Ascidiacea; order Aplousobranchia; family Didemnidae; genus Trididemnum; species Trididemnum miniatum. The sequence goes on from OZ023239.1 coordinate 6,199,918, forward strand.
TGCTTCACAAGCACAAAATTACTACAGTCCTATCACTGAAAATATTTCAAACGTGTCACTTTGGAAATTTAAATGAGTCGTAAGTTGGTGAATCTATGCTGAGTTTTAGTGTAATTAGATGTGATATAATTATTTTTATACAAGGACAAAACTAATAGTTACAACTCTGCGTCAGATGCAATGTTGGCCCTACAGATTTAGGTTTGAATACAACATATGTGGGGCGAAAATAGCTGTAAGGTGGAAAATTTAGCAGCATAAAGTTAGCTGTCGTCATCATCAGTGCGTGCAAGGCAGTACCAATACTGAAAGTTTTGCTTTTTGAAGGCTTTATACTGAGATTTTACTGCCTCGCTTACACTGCTGATGCGACAGCTAAATTCGTGTTGTCGAAACATCCAGTTTTAAGAACTGCTGTGGCTTTTAGTTCCTGCTTAAGACTTGGTTTTATTTTACAATGAAAACCATTTTTTTTCAATGTCATATCACTACGTTAAAAGCAAAACCATTATTTTCAAAAAACATGAAACAATATTTTATATACTACAGGACACAGGTATCTACAAACTTATCGACACATAGAAAATAGACTGCTACTTTTAGATTTTCAGCAATCCAACATTTTATTCACACAGCTAGAGTTCAACAATATTTTAGGAAAAGTCTCATTTTGAAATTAGATGGTTTACAATTCTAGCTGTAGTGGACTTGTGCAGTAAATCTAAATTTTTTTTTTCCTTTTCAATGATTCATGAAATAAGCCCAGTGTAAGTTAATCAAATGATAATTTCGTCATTTAATAGGCTAATAAATTTTTAAAGTTTTTAGTGAAACCGGCTTTGGCGCTAAACACATTTCAAATAGAAAGTTGAGAAAAACAAAATGGCGGAAAACATAAGATAAAGTTCCAATTTATGCCACAAAAAGATGATCGAAGTTAAGAGCTTAAGCTCTAAATGCATCTAAAAGTTTATTTTTGGGCTTAAGTAAATCTTCGTAATTGGACAGGCTATATTACACTTCGTTGTTTGACAATTTTTTCAGCTGTATAATGCCTTGTGGGGCTCTGGGTAATAAGAACATCGCTTACGACTGAGAACCAATATCGTCCGTTCTATTTTTTATAGTTTGCTCAGCATGCTGAAATTGGTAGCGCAATCAGAACAAAATGACGCCCAAAGTTTGACTTTCGCTTTCTGTCGAGGCTGCAAAAACATTGTAAAAACAAGCACTTTATAATTTGACATTTTGGACTTTCTCGGTGCCTCTTTGTCCTGGTGCCCATTTGTCCGGTGCTAACTTGTCCTAATGCCGATTTGTTTTACGTTCTCCCGTTTTCACGACCAATTGGCTGATAAGAGCGTGGGGATCGCTCTGTAAAACCCCTTGCTTGCTTAAGAAAATATTTTAAAACCAGTGCTCCACTCAATACCTTTACTACAGCTGGTGAAAAGGCTAAAAAATTCATACTGTTGATGTTCGTATGCACTTCGTAAATTCACTTGTCAGTATTTTTAAAGTTTTGGATGGTAAAACGAAATTTACACCTGCCGTGATAAACAGTGGCGTACGGTGAACATTTTTTGAAGGTGTGCTCCACTCCACTATATGATGCCGCCTGCCGGAATATATTAAACAAATGTGTGAAAAAGCTCGAAAGTTCTATGCTAGCCGACATCTAAAGTTCTATGCCTTTTCAATCAACCTAATTTGCATTTTAGGCACACAATCTTGAGACGTGACTTCACAAAAACAGGTATAGGTCTATACACGTAAATCAACTTGACGGTCGCAGGCTATGAACTTCGAAATAACAATCATAATATGCAAATACTGTATATTTTAAAAATATACACACAGTAGCCTAAAGTAAAAATTGAGAAGCGTCAAAAGTCGTATAGTGCAAAAACATAACGATACCGGTACCGACGTCTGACATGGCAAATCTTCTAACATAAGGGCGGGGCCGTATCTAAGAAATATTTAAGGGGGTTTGATACGAATATTCATTACTGGTATAACAAAATTTTTAAAGTAAATTTTTACGAAGTTGTGTACGCTGTATTAACGCTTTCTGGCATAAACATTACAATGCTTGTTAAATTGTTTTCTTTGTCACTGCTATCGCTGTTTAGTGGTGCACTAGGATTTGGCAAAGTGGCGCAAAACTGGGGGTTTAGAAGTGGAGCCCCTAGCCGCCAACAAATTTTTACGGTTTTCACATAAAAAACACTCATTTAAGCACACTTTTTACCGAAAATGGACGTACCGTACCTGCAGTTAGTGCAATCTCTAGTAGACAATCCAAAAATATTTTAATAGACCTACCTAAAAACCGTGGTACCAGTATGTCTAAAACCAGAAGCTTGGCTAAAATAAATAAAAGGGAGATGCAACATTATTAGCTTTGGTGCATTTGATTGAATGACGTGTAGGTGTGTTCTATAATCTGCAACAACGACAGGGCCGGTGGGGGCATGGCTCTGTGGCTCTCCCTGAATGCGCCTATGCCGCTGGTCCTGGCGCTGGGCTTAGACTTACGTGGTCCAGTGTGCAAGACCCGAAATAGAAACCAATCAAAAGCACCCTCGGTATTTTTCATCAATGGTGTGAGAAATGCCTGAGCTACGTTGTTCACAGTAAAGACCTGGTTTGCAGTTAAAGGTACCTTATATCACTACGCACCAAAGTCACTGCTATACTTGTATGCATGGTTGTTACTTGTTATTGTTTTGGGGCTGTAAACTCAAGCAAAATCTCAGCCCGGATCCGAATTCCGAACCCAAAATTTTGCGATTTTCCAAACCTTGAGGCGCAAATTTTGCCAAAATTACGTATTTTAGTTGACTTTTCTAGTAAAACTATTTGCCTGTGACCAAAACTTTTCGAGTAGGCTACAATGCAAATACAACTGCATGCAGAGCCTTTATGCTTACAGAGAGCGAATATATAGCTTCTGTACAGAGCATAATTAAAGGTAGGCCTACTGCGCAGAAAGTGGAAGACATTTACTAAGCTGACAATTAAATTTTTATATACCAGTAGACTAAAATCAGATCGGAACAGCCCCTCAGCTTGTTGCATTCATGCAGGCTGCAAGGCAGGAACCCTTGTTTGAAGATCACTGTATTTGCATCTAAACCAGAGCTGGGCAAACTACTGCCCGCGGCTCGCATGCGGGCCGCGAGATCATTTCGTGCGGCATCTCGGGCCCCTACAGAAATATAAATTCCTACTGTGAATCAAAACCTTTTTTTACTCTTCAATAATTTTCAGTTGAAAACAGGGCATCTGATGACGTGTAGACCTTTATTTATTTATTTTTTTTGCTCTTCCAATCAGTGCGGCCCTCGGCTTTAAATTTTTTTCAAATGTGGCTCTTCGTGTGAAAAGTTTGCCCATCCCTGATATAAACTAATTTTCACTGCAAAGGATTCGCTGCAGCTGTGAGCACAAAATGAGAAAAAATTAACGAGTTTCGAAAAAGAGTGAGGAGGGGGAGGGAGGAATATATCACTTTTTTATTTACATTCATGTAAACTCATAATCTGTTCTGGGAGCAAGCATTGATGGTATGTAACACGATAATTTCCTTAGAAAATAGAAAAGCAAATTATTTGTAACGTTTGCACCTATACGTTTCTACTTGCACTAGCCCATTAAAATAATTGTAAATATTAAGCTTTGTTACGCATAATTATGCAGAATGCAATTTCTTTTTCAAGCAAGCAGTATCATCCGACACATAATCAAAACTATCTATTAGTTCAAAGCCGGCGCCAGAGCAGTCGACTTAGGGGGGGTCAAGCGTTTATCAGGGGGGGCAAAGTTTGAAATTAAGCACAAAAGCCGCTGTCTTCAAAAAAGAAAGCTTGTTAATTGGAGGGGCCAAGCATGTCGATTGAGGGGGCGAGGTCCCCCCTTGGCGCCGGCCCTGTATCAGTTGAACACGACGTTATTGTAAAATTTGCAGTAAACTGGTAGTGCACAACTGCAAATACTGCGACAGTTTTAGCACAAGCCAGGCGCCTGCTCCTTTTACGGCTCTGACGTGAAACCCCAAATATTAGCCTAATAATAGCAATCAATTTAACAACCAACTGCTCATCTTTAAATCAGTCTCCATGCTTTACCGTAATTTATTTGTATGAGTAATACACAAAGGCTTCAGCTTTTTTATCGGTTCGTGTCTTTTATACTCCAATACGGTCATAGCTGGATTAATTGTACTGCAAATGTACGAAATGTTGCGGCACCCTGCGCCTGGAGCGCTACACATTATTATAAGGAAACGCACTATTGCAACGATGATTCGAGGGACAAAATGTTACATTCTACTACAATACTTGCATGTACATTTTTGATGATTACTGGACTTGTAGTGTCTTAGTTAAAATTTACAAAAATATTTTGGGGGGTTTAATCTCCCCAAACCTCCCCCTAAATACGGCCTTGATTAACCGTACGGTAGTAGTAACAAATGCAACGGCACCCCGCGCCTGGAGCGCTGACTCTTATGATTTATCAAGAAACGCATGCCGTACCGCAACAATGATCTGCGGGTCAAAATGTTACATCCTGCTACAACGTACAATGCTACGTTTTGACGATTGCTGGGCTTGAACTGTCTTAGTGCAAATTTATAAAAATGTTTCGGGGATGAAGGGGGGTTTGAACTCCTTTTATCCCCTCTCCCTAAATACGGCCTTGCATATGAGTATGGACCTTCTAACTAGTTGTTGATAAGATACTATTTTCAGTTTTCCATCATAATTCCTGCCAAAAAATGGCTTTTTAATTATATTCTCAACAGTTGATTCCACTCCTCTCAACAAATTTGACTACAACTTTAAAATGTATAGGCCTGCATCGATCGCCAAACTTAGGAATATGACAAGCAACTACCGACAACCAGATTGATACAATTAGAACCACCGTACTATTTCCAATCTCTCAATATAATTTCTGCTAGAAAATGACTTTTTAATTATGCTGTTAACATTTTTCTCCATTACACTGAATAAATTTGACCTACAACCCGAGGTGCAAATCTATGTTAAGCATTGGGGGAAGTGCTGATTTGGCAAAATTAACTATTTTTTGCCATTTTTCGAGATTGGGGGGGATGATTTGGCAAATTTGATACCCCACGCCGGTTGCCCAAATTTTTGCCCACCACAGTGAAGTGCAATGAAGTGAAAACCTTAAAAAAAAAGGGGTCATCACTTCCCAGATGACCAACTTCTTGCCCAAAATGTAGTGAAGACTAAAAAAAAAAGAATCATCACTTCCCAGATGACCAATTTCTTGCCCAAAATGTAGTGAAGACTAAAAAAAAAAAGGTCATCACTTCCCAGATGACCAATTTCTTGCCCAAAATGTAGTGAAGACCAAAAAAAAGGTCATCTAGTTCGCTGACGTGGGGTATGAAAATATTGGGGGGATGCAGCCGAATTATTGAAGTGGGATACATCCCCTTAGGTTTGCACCCATGCCTACAACTTTAAAATGCCCGTAAATTGACCGCCATACTTTCGAAAATGATTAGCAATTACCAACAACCTCATCATTTCAACCATGGTGCAGCTCGTGTGAGATTGGACATGTATTGTGACGTTGCGTCTGGGTTCAATTTTAAAATAAGACACTTCTTGCATTTGAATTGTGTGGAAATACGATTGAGAATACAATGGAAAAGGTCGGGCTCGCTTGTGTTCAACGATATTCTGTGAACTTATCATGCGAGAAAATGTTGCGTCATGGATCAGCGTTGAAAAAAAGTAATTTTTCGTTCACCGCAAAAAAAAAGAACTTCGAGTGTGCTGATATTACATAGGTGGACGAGAAAATCCAAAAGTTTTAGTTAAATGCATTTAACGCGTGTGTCTGTGATGTTGCAGGGTGTGCGCTGAACACCTTGAACCTCTGGAGAATACGGCCCTGGTGGTAGAGCAAGTTGCAACTATTTCCGGGTATTGTAAGTCAACATCCATAATTTTTTTGTGACGACCAATAAGATTGAGCCAAAATATTACATTAAAGCGATTATACGCCTAATAGGCGAATTCAGCGAATAAAAACAAAGTAATCGATCGGTTCGTGGATAGAACTTTGCTTTCATCTAACCGCAATTTTCAAATACAGGAATAGAAAAGACAGCTGATAAAGCAAGTCCTCAGCGAGCGTCGGATTAAGAAGGGAGGGGCTATGGGGTCTCTATCCCTGGGTCCCCCGGCCAGGGGCACGCCAAACTTAAAAAATGTGGTTAAATGACGTCGACGTCCATCAAAGAAAAAATACTGCTAACGTTAAAACACGTTTGCGAATAAGCTTGGGAACCCCCAAAAATGAGCTCCGGGTACCCCCAAATCTTACGATGGCTTCTCTTCAGCTGAAAATTTTTAAAAACCAAAATAATGATTCCACAGAGACATAATCCGAAAATTTTCGATAAGTACGCAGCAGCAACAGGGGGTTACTTTATTAGTGAATCTACTTCTGTTGCATTTTTTTGAACAGGAACTGGACTAATGTTGTATTTTTAAATCTTGAGAGGCAAACTCTGTCTTAAAATCGTCACAAAACCTTGCATTATATTTAATGCAGAGGCTTAAGTTTCAAGGCCGCCTATGAAGAGGGCTGACTTTTTGAGCTTGATTGTTTACGCTTTTATTTCGGAAAAGAATCAAAACTTGATTATATCTTTACAATTCATTAGTATACGTCAAAGTGTACGTCAATTTTCAGGGATGACAAGGCTCCTTTTACAGACATGGATGCCTGCAAGGCTCAAAACGTGCTGGACAAATAACGTTCAAGACTTAAGTTGGCCGAGGGGTGAAAGTGTCTGCTTCTGGGGCGGTAGACTTGGGTCCAAGTCAACGTCGGGCAAAACCAATAAATTTAAATTCGTATTCTCAATTACTTGACGCTCGGCAATAAAGGTACTGTGTGGAGAACAAGTGGGCAAGTTTGCTTATAGTGGTGTAGGGAAAGGCAATTAACGGGATTCTCCCAACTTATGGTGGTGGGTAGCCGGCAACTCAATGTGGATACAATAAAATCACAGTGCTGCCAGTGATTCACCGTCGCTGCAGCGTTCTTCGTTCGTAGCTGCGTCTCCAGGAACAATGTAAAGATGAGCACCACCAACTAATGAAACGCTACAGAGCAAAACACAAGTTGGTTTGGTTCTTTTTGGAATTCTGCCCAATCATCTATTACTCAAAGCAGGGGTGCTTGGAAAGAGCTGTTGGCCATGCTACTTCAGCAACAGATTCAGAAAAATCAAAAGGGAGTTTAGAGTCCAAAAATGATTATCTAATGCATGCGGGGTTGGGAAAAATCGATTGTAATCGATATTCGATTGCGATATTCTTTACTTTTTGTTCATCGAATGAACTGGAGTCTTTACTTTTTTGAATGAGTATTGAATATGGTATTGTCTTTATTTTTCTCTCGGCGCAATTTGATATTCCATATTCGATTCTTTTTCAGGTTACTTTATCTCACTTTAGCAAATTTAAAATAATCGTCGGTATGTTATTACCTTGTTTTTGCTGATAAATTTTTTTCTGTGCCAAAAAAACACACAAAAAAAATTTTAAATAGCAAAGTTACTTCGCATCAATAATGTCATATACATATTATGTCCGTCGTTTGTGTGTAAATTACCGCATGAATGTGAGAACATCACAAAAAATGCTTGGCGTACACCGCTAAATGCTCAGTGCAATATCGAATATCAATTACCATATTCTTTATTCTTTACTTTTTTAAACTACCTTCGAAATCGATTATTTCTTTTTTTTTGGTGAACTATCGAATATCAAAATTCGATTCCCAACCCCGAATGCATGTGAAAAACAAAAAAACTAGGGGGCCTTAACCTCCCTCAGTCTCCCTCTGCATCCGCAGTGCTTAATGAATCATCGGTGAAAATGGTACTGTAGTTTGATTGCTGTAATCTCTGGATAACTTTCAAATTAGATGAGAGGGGCAAGCTTTTTACATCAGCTTAAGTAACCTCAGGTTCTAAATAAATTGGTGTTGATTACAAATGGCTTTGAATAGAACGTCGCGAAGCAAACAGTAATCACCTAACCTAGTCACTACAATCACACTAATAGAAGTCATTAATCAATGTCTAGTTGGTCTTTTGTATGTAATTAAGTTTCAAACAGCGCAGAAGGTACACTAATGTTTTCTTTTTTAGCCAATTACGTTTTGAAATAGGGTATGAGCCTTACGCAATAGTTTAAACCTGAATTCAGTAGCTATAGTTTGCTGTACTTAATGGTATAGCCCAGGGAATTGCTTTATGCAAAATTGCGGTGACTTGCTTAATTTTTAAAACGCTTGACGTTCCTTATACTTTCAATGTGGAGGAGATATTGACAAACAGTTTGCTGAGTAAGTTGCAAGACAGGAGGCCACATAAGCTGGAAAATCGTATTTCACGGGCCAAAACCTAAATTTACTCAGATTTTTTGTGGTTCTTGACGACCACAATGTCCAAATGTAACATTCCTGAAAAAATAGCGAGTGCGAACAAATATTGTTTGTTCAGAGTAAAATGCGAGATTTTGAGCCAATATTTGTTGATTGCAGTCGTGAACTTTTGGTTCTAATACATTTTTACAGAGTAGGTTTATAGCGCTGACAATGACACTGGCGTAGCGAGAAATTTTAAAAGGGTGGAATAAACTCCAAAAGCCATCAAAATAGTCTGGCGTATTTAAGTTACTTAGCAACATTTGTTTTTTCACTGAGAGACAAAGTCAAAAAAAAGGGAGGGGTGGGCATGGAACAATGCCTCCCTTTAAGTACGCTCCTGAACTCTAGATGTGAGCAAAAACTTCTGTCCAAGCATTTTCAGATGTTTCTTGACCGTATATTGTTTATAATAAAACAACAAAAATTGTTTTAAAGGTTGTTGGTTTTACGAAAAATCGGCATGGATGCAAATGGTTTACCCGAAGAAAACGGTACTCCAATGGCTAACGGACCAATAGCAAACCATATTTCGTTTTTGCCGAAGCAAGAAGACATTTTGATCGAATATGTTAAGGTAAACTGGCCGCTTAGCTCGGTTGTTAAGACATATTGCTGTCGGTGCAAAAGATCTGGGACTCGAATACTGGGTCGGTCAAATCAAACACAGTGTTGCCAACGGCACGCCGCCTTTGGGGCGTTTCTTCGGAGTTCTGTTGCCCAGGCGCTCAATCGCGGAGATGGCCCCCGCCACTCGGTACACGCTTCGGCGTAATACCGCAAGTATAATGAACGTTTGATTTTGATTTGATGTAAAGTTACCAGACAAAGTTGTCTTCCGTAATTGAGTTTGCCGACGTCTGTATGTCCTCAATCGCTTAATTTTGCCGAATCACATTTGATTGATTGGCTAATAATTATCGACCGTTAAATATAGTCAATTAACCATGTTGAATTGCATCATCTCTGACAAAATTAACCGACCACTGAAAGAATTATCCAAACAGTCAAATTACTCAAATAGTGAGCACTTTTTGCAATTTAATTACGCTAATACTAAAATTACCCCAAACAAAAAAGTTGATGAAGTAGCCTACGTTGAGAAGTAGTAGGACAGTTTGTTTATTTTAGAGTTTACGTGAGCAAACGCGTACAAAAACAACCTCGCTTGTGAAGCGTGACTTCAAAAGCGTGGCTGTATTTTACGATGAATATTGTCAAGCATCTGCCCCAACAGTTTGGCGGAGTGAGTAAAGACGTGCAAGAGGTCTGGGGTTTCACTCCCGAGCCGGTTACATCCGATACTGTGTCGCCAACGGCTCGCCACCGTTGCAGCGCTTCTTCGCAGCCGCATACGGCCCGCGAGATCATTTTGTGTGGCCCTCGGGCACTTACAGAAATATAAACCTTGCTCCTTACTGATATTGAATCGAATATAGGACATCTGCAGACGTAATGAACTTTTTTTGCTCATCTCTTGATTTTGAGTAGAAAATAGGACGTCTGCGGTTGTGATCACCTTTTTTATTTTGCTCTTCCAATCAGTGCGGCCCTCGTCTTCAAAATTTTTTTCAATGCGGCCCTTCGTGCTAAAAGTTTTCCCACCCCTGGGCTGCGCCAATCGTTACACTCTTCGGCGTAATAATGCGAGCATAATGAAGATTTGATTTGAATGTTAATCATCTTGCAATAAGAGATAAAATGATAACATATATTCAAGCAGAAGCAATTAGTATAGCTAATTAAAACTTAAAAAAAGGCGCTTACTTTACTCTTCACGTAATTTTTTTGCAGTAATGAAATACAAAGGTTTCCCCGAAGTTTTGGATCAGAATCTAGCAAAGTTAAGCCTTTAAACCGAAAACTTGGGATCGATTCCAAACTTGGTCAAATTAAACGTATAAAGTCACCAGAGGTCGTACCGGGACGCCATGAAGTCGAAAGTTATGAAGTCAAAATAAGCATCTACAGCGTATAAAGTCACTAGAGGCATACACTTCGCAAATGCAATCGTGTCACATAGTATTTCATAAAGTTCATTCATCAAACTTCATTATTTAATAACAGTCTGAGTGTCCGGGCAAAATGTTTTTTGTCTCAAGAACTTAAGTCGTTTTAAGCAGGGATGTGGAAGCGGTATATTTGCAAACAGCTTCCGCTTCTTCCGCTTCCAAACAGATTCACCGAAAACTTGCTAGTAAAATACGACCAGTGCATTGGTAGCCGATAGCGTAAACCGTAACTTTTTTTCCAACACGCTGAAAGCTCTTAGTCAAACTTTAGCAAGCGTTTTTTAAAGATAATTTGCAAAAAGCAAACAAAAGTCTAGAGAATGATTGAGTCACAATCCTGGGAGTCTTTTGCGGCAACTTTGCTACGAAACTTATTCCCTTCATTAGAAAAATGTTGATACACAGGACTCAGTGGCGTAGCGAGAAATTTAAAAGTGTGTGGGAGGGGGCATAATTTCCACATTTTTTTCGGCAGACCTAATTTGAAGCTGATTGTGAAACAAAAAAGGCTCTTGGGCGCCGGGGGCATGCTCCCCCGAAAAATTTTTGAAAATTTACATGCTGTAATGACTATTTTAGTGCTTTTTAAATAATTTTCAGACAAATTTTGTTTGAATTTTTTGACCCTATTTCTGAGTGCTTCACCAAATACGATGCATTTCGCACATTTTCGATTATGCGTGCTTATTGCGTAAGGCTTATGGCTATCGAAGAGGCTCAAAGTTATGGAAAAATTGTATACATCAAAAACATTTTTGAAGATGGCTGATGGGAGGATGTATACCCCTCATCTTAACCTCTGGATCCGCCCCTGGCCATAAGCTGCAAAAGCCATCAAAAGAGTGTGGCTTATTTCAGTCACTTGGCACCCTTAATTTTGTTCTTTTTTACTAAAAGGCAGAGTACAAGGGGGGCTATGGCACAATGCCCCCCTAAATACGCTCCTGACAGCACTCCATCTATTTCGTGACATGATTATAATTGAAAAAGAGTCAACTATTGCTTTTTGCGCTATTGATAAATTAGTTGCTTTTTTTCTGATTTGGAGAAAGCTAATAGAAAAAGCAATTCTACGTTAGTACTATCTGAAAGTCAAGCGATGAGTAATGGCTTATGATGAGATCTGGCATCCATGCGAATTTAGTATTGTAAAATATATTTAATCAATTAAATAAAATCATATCTATCAAGTAATTATTTGCTGTATGCTTTTTTGAATGATGTGGAAGCGGAAGCGGCATATTTTTCGCGCTTCCGCTTCCATTAAAATACTGTATGACCGCTTCCACCGCTTTCGCTTCCACATCCCTGGTTTTAAGAGAGGCTTTTAACGTTTCGTATCAGAACTTAAGTAATACGTTTACCGATACGCGACGTGCGACATGCGTTAATGCGACGAAAATTATAACGTAAGTGAATGTAGAATGTTTTCGCAGGTTTTCGCTAAACAGTGAAATAAAACAAACAAGGTGCGATAAAAAAATGTCGCTAGTATCGGTAAACGCACCATAACAGTTTCAGATTCATTTATTTATCGCGTTACAGTACATCAAATAACTTTCAACACAGCAGGAACAAATAAGAGAATTGACACATAAAAAATGCCAGTATTGAAGAAACTTAACAAAATCAAACATATCTATAAAGTAAACAGTAAATTTGACGGAAAAAATTGTTGACAGTCTATGCGACAGGGAAGCTGCAAAGTGACCGTCTGAGGGTCTTCAAGTCAAGTAGCCACCCTTTAAAGGTTCCACTAATTAGTGGTCCAAAGGTCAGCAACATGGTTTTGCGGTTACAAGTGTAGATTAGGCGTTATCGGCAACTCATCCTTCATGGCGGGTTCGATTCACGAATGCAGCGGATCGCATTTTACACAACCAGGAGGCTGCTAACTCGATAAGCACATGCTCACTTCGCAGTTCTGTTGCGTTTTCTGTTTTAATTTGCAGTTATTTCAGTGATCTGTAATTATTGCAGGAATTGTTTATACGGATGACCCTGCAGTAGGCCTAGATGAAAAAACAAAAAAAAAAACAATTAACGCCTACGGAGGAGGGATAAAGCCACAGCAAATCTCAAATTTGGACGTTTCGACCACATAGATTCAGCTGTTGTTATCAGCAGTGCAAGCAAGGCAGTACAACACTAAAAGAATTTCTGAAAAAACTGTTAAGTTCTTTAGGTTTTCTACAGCCGTGCTTTCACTGCAAATGATGACAGCTGAATCTATGTTGTCGAAACGTCCAGTTTTGAAATTTTCTGAGGCTTTATTTTCCTTCTTAAGCTATTTTCTCCCCGTAGTTATGGTCTTCCGAAATTAACGCTGAATTGGGTTAGGAACTTGGGACATAGCTGAGCGTTTTTTTTTTTTAATTATACTAAAAAAACATGACTTTGTATAAATCGTAAGCGTAATCGGATTAGTTTAGTATTACAGGGAAGAACTTCTTGGGGACGCTTATAGTTCGTGGGAAAAAGTGCTAACCTATCAAATTTCAGCTGCAACTTTTACACTGGCCTTTATACAATACAGACCGATTTCTATCCATCTTCTCATGAATTCTTTAATCGCATTTTCTTCTAGTTTTTCAGCCCCTGAATGCTTTGATTAATTAAGCTCATTTGCAAACATACTAAATGAGGATTGAGATTCCGTTTAGGCAACTTTCGATTTTAAAGCTGGTCTGAAAGTTATAAAGCCAAAGTAATCTACTGATGGAATGGGTGGACGCATAAAAAGCAATTTGATTGCTTGGTTTTTGCAACAAACTCTTTCTATGAATTTAAATTGTGTGAGTTTAATATTCAGGCCCAGGATGGCCCAAATCAGGGGTTCACAACCGGAGGCCATTGAACCCCTAAGGGGCACGAGACATTAACTAAGGAGCCACTAGCGCAAGATTTATTAACCTCTTAACGATAATTAACCAATTATGACCCACGGACAGCAGGGGAGCTACTACCAATAAAATACGGACAGAAAGTTATTGCTGAACAGGGGGCCACGGGGGGGTGTTGAGAGTATCTAAAAGGGGGTGACAAACCATAAAAGCTTGAGAACCACAGGCCTAAATCGAAATAAAAAACCCAACTATTAGTATTTAAAGCTCGGTCCTTGCCGCTCAGTGATGGAGACAATGAGTCTGGAAACGAAACTAATTTGTAAAAATTCACATGATTGGACAATATCGTTGCGTGAATATGACGTTGTTGGTATATTCAAAGTCATTGACCTACATCTGCAACACAATAAACACAACTAAGAAATTACCATTCTTCCATCTTCAATCTGTAGTGTCGTAGGCCAGTGAGAAATTGTCTTGTCGAGGGTACAATGGTTCAATTTGACACTATGGTTTTAGCCAATGGAGGTAAAGCACTTCAAGAGACAAAATCATAACAAAGGATACCATGGTGTCACGTGAATTCCGTTTACATTATTTTTGCAGTAGATTCAACATTGTATAATAGCGTTTTTCGGGCGTAAACCATAACAGAAGAGCATAGTATCACGTGAATTCTGATGTTTACGGTATTTCAAATTGTCCTATTCACTGGGTAACAACATTTTCAAGCAATGTAAATATAACGACTACGTGTGCAATAGCGTTCTGGCGAGGAGCGTGAAATAAGTTCGCTTTTTGGTTGCCAACCGTACGTAAGACTACTTAGGGAAAAAATATTGATGTTTTTGAATGCTCTTTAGCAGCTAAATGTCTTGCCTTGGCAAGAACATCGGTATTCAAATTATTCAAATGGGTTAATCTAATTCGTACAGTATTTTACCTCTTTCATTTAGCTCTCTTCGCTATCACCCTTTAATAGTCTCTGAGCGCGATATAGGCTACTGTAACTGTTAGTGTAAACGGACTGATTAGCTCAGGCTGGAACTAGAAAACGTAAGCCCAAACTCAATTCTAATCCGACCTAGAAGCTTTAGTCAGGCCCGAAGTCGAGTTTGGCCTAAACACTTACAGATAGACCTATACTGTAAGGTAAATTCTTGTTTCTTTAAATATAGGCCTACCTTGAGGTTTTGGCAACCAGATATAGACAGCTTCAAATACTCAAGACTGCTTGCCACTCAAACTGAATAAAGATACAATCGTTTGTCCGTAAGATCCACACCAGGGCCGGCGCCAAGGCGGGGCAAGGGGGGGGGGGGGCTGGCCCCGCAATCGACATGCTTGGCCCCCCAATTTACAAGCTTAATTTTTTGAAGACAGCGGCTTTTGTGCGTAATTTCAAACTTTGGCCCCCCCCTGATAAACGCTTGACCCCCTTAAGTCGAATGCTCTGGCACCGGCTCTGATCCACACAGGGCTCGAATTAAACCCGAAATTTCTCTCAAGCTTTGGACCCGAAAAGCCGGACTCAACTCGCGACTCTAGAGCGTAAAACTGCGTTTATTCAAAATAATTGCTATCTCGTACAGTGGAACTGAGATGAAGTTATCTTTTTTCTAGAAAATGTTCAAACTTCTATATAAAACAATTACAGGAGAAAGACAGCTTGAAAGCTGAACTGAAAGATAAAGACAAAGAAATTGTCAAGTTGAAATCTGCCGTGTACGACTTGAGTCAAAAACTTGAAGAAACAAGAAAAAAAGGCAAAAATAAAGGCAAAGATTTGAATTCTCCTCCTGTCCTGGTTGGTTTTGCGTTTTTTCGAGTGAATAGCGTACTTGTCGTCAATTTTTTTTTTCAATTTTTTCGAAAATTGTTGAAATGTCGTGGAGTAGTGCCTTGTTTATATTACGATGTTTGTTTAGGTTGTTTATTATAAGTTAGAGTGAGAGAGTACAAAAAACGAGGACTTTCTAAACAAAATCTAGCTTACTGGAGCAGCTTGCTCTTCGTTGGATACCTTATGCGCTGGCGTAGTCAGCCAAAAGTTTCCGGGCGGCAAAATTGTTCTACTGCATTTCCATTGGCTGAAAATTCCGCCTCCTAGACCTCCCATTTTAATGTCTTGTATGTCTTGGCGATGATTCCTGGTCTGTAGATTGTTTGAGAGGGGCTACTTGCCCCCTTTAATACGTGGTCAAAATAAACATAGGGATGAGTTGCTCCCTGGCTACGCCGATGCCTATGCCGATTTTGGGGAAGAAGAGTGGGTTAGCTTTGGCAAAGCAAGAATCGTAGCATGCAAGATACAGTAAGTGTACATGATTCACAGTGTGCTAGTTCTTAGATGAGTTTGAAATTCGTCATTTAAAAGCGTTGGTGACATCGATAGCTGATTTATCACGGGACATGGGGCTAAAGAAAACCGAAATTTCAATTTAGGGCAGTCCTGCAACACCTCGTTTGGATTCCGACAGATTGGGTGTGACGAAAGCGATGAAATCTCGGACTCCAACAACGAAACGGAAGATTATCAAACGAAAAAAAGGGAAACACTCAAAATCAAGCAACAGCACTGGAGAAGCAATTTTGGGGAGAGCCGATATGGACAGATACGAAAATGTGGCGGAAGTTATTTCACATTACGTGGTAAGTTTTGCTTTTTCCAAGAAAGTGCTTCACACGGATGACTCAAGTCGTAGAAAACTGGCAATAGTATTGGTAATTTGCATCGCACGTTGAGCTGGTTGAAAAGTATTGGCCTCTTTGCGTAATATCTGTTAGGAAGTGAGCTCTTTGGCCTACGGTACGCTATACAGATTTATTATTATTAGTGGGCGGTGGTGCCAAAGAGGAACAACAACGTTTAAACCTCTCTGGCACATTGTGTAGGCCATCAATTAGGCCCATTACAATTTTTCACCGCTTTCTTTTTTTTTTTTTTTTTTTTGTTTTATTCAGATTAGTCTACTGGCCGTATTCAGCAAGCCTTCCGGCCTGCTGCAAATACTTAGCCAGCAGATTTATATTTAGCTTTTGTACCACAGATTTTATTGTGGTTTTTTCTTTACCAAGCACCTTTCTTCGAAGGGTTTGGTAATAAGTGCATGCTCCAATATGGTGATTTGGAGTTTCTTCTTCCAGGTTACATTTTGGACATGTCGGTGACTCGTCACGTCCAGTGGTCTTCCTGTGTTTCTGTAAGTTGCAGTGACCAGTGAGGACTTGCAACACTTCATTTAATCTAGATCTGTTGAGACTCAAAAGTCGACGAGTTAATTGGGGCGAGGCCCACTCCACGTTTTCTTTTGTGCTCAGGCAGTCCTTTCGTTCTATCCAAGATGTTTTCCATCTTTCAACACTCCAATCCTTTATTGCAGCGCGACAGCTCGCATATGGGATTGGAACAAAAGGCTCAGGGCCGAAGCAATTAAATGCTGATCCTGATTTAGCTAGTGTATCCGCCTTCTCATTACCGTGGATGCCGGTGTGGCCCGGCGTCCATGCAACAGTGACGTGATTGTCTTCACCCAATTTATTTAGGTGTTTGATACATGATAATACTGTACTAGATTTTACAGTATTATTTTGGATTGCCAGTATCGCTGCTTGGCTATCCACTAAAATTATTATTTCTTCATTTAGAGTTTTTTCCATGGTCAGTTTCTTCGCTACTTCAGCTATAGCGAAGACCTCTGCCTGAAAGACTGTACTATATCTTCCCAAATGGAAAAAACTTTGGTCTGTGTGAGATCCTGATGGGTATTCTATATAGAAACTCGCACCGGCTCTTCCATTCAATTTGGACCCGTCAGTGTAGCATCTGATCATGCTTTGTTCTAAAGCACGTTCAAACTGCACTGCGTCCTTGCGTTCTAAAACAAGGCAATTGTACTGTTTTCCAAATACCTTTGTTTTGTTTATCAAATCTGCGGGCATGCTCAACAAAGACAAGTTTTCCTTTGCTTCATTGCATACGTCAACATGACTTTTAGTTTTCCCTGTTGATCCGATTGTCATGGCTGACCAAAGGCCCACACGGGATAACCTGTATGAACCTTTTAGCGCCTCTGACAATATGTATTCATTAATTGGCATGATATTCAACAGCATTTCCAGAGCACCTGTGGGGGTACTGGGGAATGCTGAAGAAATCATGAGACAAGCTAGTCTTTGTACTCTAGCAAGCTTTTTCACTAGATATTTTTTATTTAGTCCACCAACCCAGGATGTACACGCATATGTGATAACAGGCCGTATCATTGCAGTGTATATCCATCGCATGTTGTTGGGATTTAACCCCCACGCTTTGCCCACTATTTGTCTGCATTGTAATAACGCCGCAGTCGCCTTGCGAGCAATACGTGTTATGTGAGGTTTCCAGGTAAGCTTACTATCAAGGGTTACACCTAGTAGTGTTGCTTCTTTGGAAATTTCTAGCTGGCGTCCGTTTAAACGCAAGGTTCCAAAATCCGGCTTCCTTTTGTTAGTAAACAGAACTATTTCAGTCTTTTTACTGCTGAATTGAAGCTCTTGATTATGAGCCCAATTTCTTGCAATATTTAGCGCTTTTTGAGCCCTACCTTTGATCCACAGCATGTTGGTGCCAGTGACCAAAATTGCTACATCATCGGCATAGGCTTGTACATGAAAACCCCTGTTGCGTAGGTCTACCAACAAGGAGTTTAATACACAGTTCCATAGAAAAGGGGACAAAATACCACCTTGGGGATTCCCTTTTACTACTTCTCTTTTAATCTTTTCACCATTTAGCTCTACTTGAACTGTGCGGTGTCTCAGTAAATTCTCAATCCAATGGACGAGAAAAGGCGACACCTTCAATTCTCGCAGAGCATCGGCGATGCCACTATGTGTGATATTATCAAAAGCACCAACAATATCCAGAAATATTCCAAGTGCTGTTCTTTTCTTTGCCAAGCTTAGTTCTATGCGTCGTACAAATTCATGCAGTGCAGTTTCAGTTGAAACTCCTGCTCTGAATCCATACTGGAACGCAGAAAACCTTGCTTGCAAATTAGAATCATCATTAAAATGATACAGTACTAACCTTTCCAACCATTTAAGTTGAAAGGAAGTTAAAGTGATCATCCGGAAAGACTTAACTTCATGATAGTTTTCTTTACCGGGTTTAGGGATGAAGATACCAGTGCCTTCCTTCCATACTTTCGGCACATAACTGTACTTCAAGCACATTTGGAAAATGGTTTGGTATATATTTCTAATACTATTCCAGCCTTTTTGTAGTAGCACCGGGTAAATACCGTCTGGTCCCGGCGCCTTAAATGGCAGAAATTCGTTTATTGCTCTTTCCATCTTTTCAAGTGAACAGATGGAGCTAACAATTTCGTCGTGCATTGGTAACACAACAGTGTTATCATTTGGTTCTTCTGCTGCTTTACTATAGTTTACCTCTCGACTTCCCGGTGCTAGGGTGTCTAAAAGGCAATTCATAGTCTCAACAGAAGATTCGGTGAATTGACCATTAGGTCTTAAAACGTTGCTTAGTTGCACCGTTTCGTTTCGACGCATAATTTTAGCCAGCCGAGCGGTTGCACAGTGGCTATTCATCGATTCCGTAAAAAGACGCCAAGAATCTCTCTTGGCTTTTCTTACGGCATTTTTAAAAATCAATTGGGCCTGCTTAAAAGCTTCCCAATCGCTTCCAAGTTTTGATTTGATGGCTTTACGTTGGGCTTTACGAGCCTCTCTGCGGAGACAGGTTAGCTCTGTATTCCACCAAATATTTTCAGTTTTACGACGGATCTTACGCTGAGGGCAAGATACATTGTAAGATTTTATTATCTGTGATTGAACAGTTGATGCCAGTTTTTCTATATCATCTACTGATGATATGCTAACTGGTGTACTATTCAAATCATGCAACCTGTGACCAAGTTCGTTTGCATACTTATTCCAGCAAGTACGTCTAACGTTCCTGATCATTTTTGTTCTTTTGGTGCCACTTTGAACTCTAAACCTAATATACATGTGATCTGAAAAGGATGGCACATCACTGACATGCCAGTCACTTATACAGTTCTCAGCATTTCGGTTTATTAGAGTCAGATCTAGCACTTCTTCTCTTTTTCTCGTTCTGAAGGTGGGTTTACTGCCCACATTACAGATGTGCAAGTTCGCACTAGCACAGAACATAAGCAAATCCATACCTCTTGTATTGACGTTGGAGGAGCCCCATACTGTGTGATGTGCGTTTGCATCAGTTCCTATAACGGTAGGAATTTTATCTCTGTCACTGAATGACAGCAGCTCTTTCAGAATTACTGGTGGAGCTGGTTCTTCCAAAGCCATGTAAGCCGATACAAAGACAAAGCTATCTCCTTCTCGTCTTACATTTTTAACTCTCACTGCTACCACATCTTCGCTAGAAAATTGTGGTATGAGAGAGCATGTCATATCAGAAGTGACATAAATACATGCTCGGGGACGTTTATCTTTTTCATTACCTTGAAAAAGTTTCCATCCCCTGAGTTTACTTCTGATTGCACCTCCATAAGTCCAGGGTTCCTGAATTAGGACTATACCTGAACGAATGTTTTTTGTTACTTCACATAAGTTATAGCTAGCGGCCTTACTTCTGTGAAGATTAATCTGCCAGCATTCAAATCCATTCGACTTGGTTTTTCGTGCTGGAATTTGTTTTTGATTACTTAAAGCGTTTGTTGCAGATCTATTACTCATACACGGTATGAATTTTGAAAATACAACAATTTTGCTCTAAGGTATTGATTGTCAGTCTACTTTAGTAGGAACTGGTTGCCTTCGAACCCTGATCAAGGTTCTGAGGCTCCTCAGCTCCTTCCGAAGCATCTCTGACGTTCTCGATTGAGTGCTAGAAGACTCCATCGACCTTTTCGTTGATGCAGAGTTGCAGGCAGTTTGAAGATTATCTCCAGGGTTAGTGATGTTCAAACCCTCTAACCCCTTCCACAACCATCCTCGCTGCTTCCGCTTCTGATTTCTTTCATAATTTTTTCCTCGACGCCACTCAGACGTGCTACCAACGTCCAGAGACATTGATGGATTCTGAGTGAGCGAACCGGATATTTGAGCGGTATTCGACTTTTCAATCGACAATGCCGCTGAAACTGTTGCCTCTTGATTTGCCAGAGGCTTCTCCTCCAACAGAAGAGAAGTCCAGGCTGAAGGCAATTTTTTCGCACTTGTCTCCACCTCAACCCTTGCAGGAGTAGAGGTTTTGACTAGCTGTGTACTCTCACTGCCGCTTAATAGTTCAAGAACTGTTCGCTGCGACAGTGGTTCTTTCCTTGTTAGGGGAACAAACCGTACTGTTTTCTTTTTTCGTTTGTTTTTCATTCATAAAGTTTGGGTTTTTCTTTATAACTGGGAAAAACCTAAAGACCAGATTTGAAAAAAAAAAAAAAATTGTTATTAGGCCACGTCAAGTCCCGCAGCTGGACCCAGGCGACTATGTGCAATGGACTTGTCATTCTGTGCAGTGGCCTCAGGAATGCCCCCCCAATACAACTGCAGGCCCCCTCCCAGTCGCCAACTGGAGCTACAATTGCATGGAGATTTCCACAAGCTGACGGAGGCAGCCCCCCCAATTGGCTAGATCAGGGGCGGGCCTCTGAACTATCTTGCGGCCGCGGTACGGAGCGCGTTTTAGACCGGTACCCTCTACAACTATGAGATTCCATTGCAATCATCCGAGTTCCAGTCACGCAATCCTGACATGTCCCATATAAACAATTTGTGGTGCCTACCACCCGCATCCTCGCTAATGCCAAACCTGATTTATCCACTCCCTCCCTCACAGCTCGACTTCTCCTCCGCCAGGAAAAGAAGCCGAAATGCTTCAAGGAGCGAATTCAACAAGTAAGGCCGTTGCTAAGACTAAGTTGGCAAACATAAAAAATAAAAATGCCAGAGCCTCTTTAGCCAACATTACAATGTTGTTTCCACCGGACACCACGTGGAGGCGAGGTTGGTCTTATGTCCAGCAGTATACAGATTTACAATTCCAGTCACACTGCATGCTTGCGGGTATACAGAATCTTTTTAAAATCAATCTCATCGAGTTTTGTATTGACCCAATTTATAACAAGGTAAAATTATGTTGAGCTGACTAGAAATTGATTCGTAGCTGGTTAGCTCAGTTGTTAAGCAGAACGCTATTGGTGCGGAAGTTCTGGGGTTCGATTCTCAGGCCGGTTCAATTCGAAACAGTGACGCCATCGGCTTGCCACCGCTGCGACGTTTCTTCGGAGATGTGTAGCCCAGACGCTAAGCCGCGTAGAGGAAGCCTGCCACTCGATACACGCTTCGGCGTATTACCGCAAGACGCAAGTCCTATGAAGTTTTTTTTTACTTTTCGTGAATCTTGAAAGAGTGATATTTTTGAGCAATTTTCCACATTTGCAGGATGTCGCAGAGGCTTTTCCCGATATCAAGTTGGCCGTATTACTGGAAGCAGAGAAGCTCTTCTACGAAAGTGACATCAACAACGACGGAGTAAGTAATTTGTTGTGATGAATTAAACAATTGTAACAAACTAATCCGTTAGTGTAACAATAAGAGACGCTCAAGGATTGCTTATTAACAAAGCAAATTCAAAAGCGCTGTCTTTGACGCTGTAAATAAATTCCGATAAACGTTTATTGGCATTGTTTTATTTACGATATGAAAAGAAACAAACTCTTTGTATAAATATCTAAATGTTTTATTTCTTTTAAGCTTGCTGCTTTCATTCTGAGAGTGCAGCATATTGAACGTATACCACAAGATCTTTTTTTCTTCTAACGGCTGAATGATGGGCTTTGCGTTGATCAAGACGGATGAAATACAATGCGTAGTCGACTCTAATTTCAACTCATAAAAACACGATTGCGGTAAAGAGGTCGATTTTTTGTACCATAAACTTTTAAGCTGCAGCAGCCACCAAAAAAATTACAGCAACCAAAAAAATTACGATTTTCTTCAGTTGGAATCTATTCCGCAATTAGGGTTTTGGCCACATCAAAGTAGGACGCGGGCGGGTTTACTCGGCCCGAACCCGACACCCACTGTCCGAACCCGACCAAAGAATCAAAAGCCCGATTTCGGCCCGAAATAATGTAGTGTGCAAATGTAGGCCTACAGGTTATTTTATGCTGCTCTATAAAAGTGAAAGTAAAGTAGAAGACAAGCAGCTGAAAATATTTATTTCATGCAGAAAAAGCGAAGTGAATAATTTCCAATGCCTCAACAGTGTGAGGCGTCAAAAGTGTTCGTTTTTGATTGATCGTCAGCCCTGCTGACGAAAAGTTCCTTTCGGAATGAGAGCTGGAGCCCTGAGCTGCAAATATATTAAAAAAATAAATTCAGATAAAAAAAATTAAAAAAAAAAGATAAAAAATATTTTGTGTTGACATGCAGAATATCATCCTGAAAAAAGCCCGAAATAATTTGAAAATCACGGCCTGAACCCGATCCGAAAAGCCCGGCCCGAGTCCAACTCTGGGCCACATGATAGGCCTTCCACTATTTGTTAAACTGTAGTCCAACATTTTTTTTGAAAAACTATTCTATAGTTTTTCTAACTATTCTGTAGTTTTTCTACTTAGATAACGTGAACTGCTGTGAAAACTATGATTTAGACAATTGATGAGGAAGAAATGGAAAAAATGTTGATGAAACAAGGATACTTGTTCACCACCGCCGAGTTGAAAAACATAATCAAAGAAATCGATATTGATAACAATAATTCGATTGAATTAATGGAATACCTATCAGTAAGTGAATAACTACTGCAGTAGCTTATTTTCTCATTTAACAATGCACTTAAATGTCTATTCTTCGCTAGCTAAAAACTCCCAAATTTCACACTGATTCAATGAGGTTTTAATTTGGACATAATTCTTGTTTAGGTTTTGAACAAATGCGCTAAATTGGTCTTAAAATTCAACCGAGCTAAACATGGAAAGTGATGTACAGCTGGAGATGCAAGCAAAAATGTGAGGCTCGTATAATTTACAGACATTCCATGCCGCTAACAGTTCATATTAGAGCAGGAGTGGGCAATTATTTCACACGAAGGGCCAGATTTGGAAAAATTGTTGAAGCCGCGGGCCGCACGCTGATTGGAAAACAAGGTGAAGACTTTTTTTTGGGGATCACGGTCCACGTACGAATGTGATCTCCAAAATAAGAGGTTTTCACCTCGTTTTTTATTTCAATTTTGCACCGTTGAGGCTTATTTTTTGAAAATCACTGCCATCCATGATCCCTAAAAGAAAAAAAAGGTCCTCCGCTAAAATCTCGGTGAAAATTTAAGTTTGTGTGAGTGCCGGCGGGCCAGAATAAAAGGACCGGCGGGCTGGACTTGGCCCGCGGGCCGTAGTTTGCCCAGGTCTGTATTAGAGACTGTCTATCCGCTCAGCCTGAAACGATTGGGCCATAGTTGTCAACGGGCCAAAGATTTTTGGCTGTTCTTTCCTGGGACATTCGTGTCACATGTCCATACCAACGCAGTTGCGATTTTTCTAGTCGGAAAAGCAGCGCTTCGATGTTTAGAGATTCACGAATATCTGCACTTTTAACCTTGTCCAACAAGGTCAAACCGCTAATTCTTCGCAAGAATCCCATTTCGGCTGCTTGAACTCGAGACCTCACTTTCTCATTCATGATCCAACACTCATGGCCATAAGGCAGAATAGGAACATAGACCGATCTGAAAATGGATAGCTTTGCCTTGGTGCAAAGCTCCCGTTTCAGTACCACAGATCGGTGGAGCTGGCGCATTACTGCACTTGCTTTT
Source organism: Trididemnum miniatum (assembly GCA_964006365.1). Classification (NCBI taxonomy): domain Eukaryota; kingdom Metazoa; phylum Chordata; class Ascidiacea; order Aplousobranchia; family Didemnidae; genus Trididemnum; species Trididemnum miniatum. The sequence goes on from OZ023239.1 coordinate 6,224,070, forward strand.
CCGATGCGGATATCCAATTCGCTATTTTGTCTGCCATCACTTGTGAATGAGACGCCGAGGTACTTGAATTTCACTGACTGTTTTAGTGGTATTCCATCAATTTGGAGAGAGCAGTGCTTTAGTTGTCTGGACAGGCACATGGTTTCTGTTTTTGTTGAACTGATTTTCATTCCGGCAACGGAGCATGCATCCGAAAACCTGTCAATAGCTTGCTGGAGACCATTTTGGGTAGAGTCGAATAGCACAAGATCATCTGCAAATAACAGACGTTGTACAGTGCATTCACCGATCTTTACTCCGCCACAAGACTCACTTTTCTTAACCATTCTATCCATATAAATAAGGAACAGAATGGGTGAGAGCAGCCTTGTCGTAGTCCCACACTCACTCTGAAACGTTTCGTCGTTGCACTGTAAACACGAACACAGACCTCGGAATGCATGTACAGCGACTTAATGGCATTTAGTAACTGGCCATCAATGCCATACTGCAACAGCACCGCCCAAAGCTTGTCTGTAGGAATGCGATCATATGCTTTTTCAAGATCAACAAAACATGCATTCACCTCTTTTGCATATTCCCACGACTTGTAAAAGATTTGCTGCAAGGCAAAGGTCTGATCCATTGTGCTTCGGCCAGGACGAAAGCCACACTGAGCATCCGTTAGTTTACGCTCGACTATTTTACGGCATTTCTTTTCAAGGCGTTTGGCATAGCAATGCAATTACAGTTGCTCCATACCAGTGGCGCACCCAAGATTTGGCAAAAAAATTGGCCAAAACCGGTGAGCCACCGAAGTCTAAGAAGCTTAATGGGTGCTCCGCTCCTACCTGCCAATGAATTTTTACGATTTTCACGTAAAAACACTCATTTTAGCACACTTTTTGCTAATCGAAAATTCGAAGTGTTGACATCGCAAAGGTGCCATTGCATTACTGGATGATGTAGGGCTTTATGTTTACAGTAGAATACAACTACCTTGATGCATTAGGCAGATTGTAAATCCATTCCAATTGCAGCAAGAAAAGATTAAAATAACGAAAATTGGCAAAAAATAGCACAAAAAACTTTGTAACCTAAAATATTAAATGTAATTTAAAATCACAAACAGTAACTTTTCATAACTTCTTCAATATTGGCCCCACACCCGTGAAATTTTGGTTCTACGCTTTTTGTGTTAATTGGAGCCAGCAAAAAAAGTAACTTTTGTGACCTAAAATCGCCCTAATTATTATGCGTGTAAATGGCAATGCAAGCATCGAAGTATCAATGTATTGATATGAATGGCTTGGTCTTGCCCTTTGCCTAGTTCAACGGGCTTAACGAAAACGAAAGCGTCGGCACTGAGAAAATGAATTCCTTGGATATGCCATCACTTAGTCTTGCATGACCCAGATATTGCCTATCATGGTCTTATAGACAATATGAGGCCCTAGTCAATTTCGTTCTCACTTAAAAAAAGGGGGCTTTAGTGATCGCGCCAAGGCCCTTGGCTGCACCCTGCGAAGCCTGTAGGCAGCCCAAATCCGGCTCTGTTTACAGCCCACATTTTTTACATGTTTTTGATTTATGCAAATCAAATCTGGCCCTGGGTGTGGGCTTTACTTCAAAGTCTTATTAACCATATTAGTACACGAGCGATTTAATCTTACCGTATTTTGTTCTATTTTTAACAGGTTATGGTGAAAATACAACAGAGAAAAAAAGTCAACCTTCCCCAAGAATTGACTAAAAGCAAATTGTGTTTTATTCAGTAAAGAAGAAATTTTAAACTTTGAAATTGTATAAGCAGCTCTTTTCGCTGTGATCAAACGTTTGAAAACCTTTTTTCGAAACAGAAGTCGAAATTCTAAGTTTAATTTCGATTGTATTTTCCTAAATTGTGCTTTTTAGTTCAGTTGATTAAGGTGATTGATCTGACTTCACTCTTGTAGTAATTGACACTTTATCGCCAAATGCACTTTACTGTATTTACACATAATTGTTAGAGTTCATTTTTACGTTGTTTTATTTTGCACATTGTGTTGGTGTTAAAGTTGTAGGCAAGTAGCATATTATTAAGTTAATACCAGTATTATGTTATTTATTTTCTATCCCACTTTTAGTTAAGAAATATGAAATGTGTATAGCCATTAGCTGTAGCTCAAACCAAAGCCATATCAAAGTAGGAAACTTAATCAAACTAGTGACTAAAGCCTACACTATTTGCATGATGTCCTATTTAATGGCAATTTGACTGAAGCTATTCATAGCTGGACAGTGTTTGGCACTTCTATGTAGCCTAGATCATTTACTGTAAGCCTCAAATGCAATGTTCGCAGCCCTCTTCATTAACCAAGTATAAGATGCGTGTGGTGAAGGTGTGTTTGTGTCAAACATACATTTTTGCATTTGTACAATGAGTATTCGCAATTGTTGAAACGATGTGGTTGCCAAACTTTAAACCACTGACAAATGGTAACGTCGTCAAATAGACAAACAGCGACACCACGCGGGCGATCGCCCGAATGAGAGCGTTTTGTGAGTTTTAAATAGGTCGTCAAATGTTGCTAGTGTAAACACTGACACAACACACATCTTGGGAAACACCGCTCGCACTGAGGTAGACCGACGCAAAGCTGAACAGATGCTTTATATAGTCTTTCCTACAACGCGAAAAATCTTCACCTATAAGCTGTGCGTAGTTAGCCCGAAATATCGAGAGTGGGGGAGAGAAGAGTGGCAAAAATTTTTGTGCTACAGGATAGATAAATGCTCATGGTCGATTTAAAATTCTCCCCTGGACACAATAACACGTTGCCTAAAACTGTCTCCCTTGGGCATAGTTCAACGGAAATGCTTGTATTGCTGTAACACTGGTACCTAAAATATTTCGGGGGTGGGGGGGGGTCATTCCCTGGCAACGCTTCTGCCTATAAGATTGCTAAGAGGGAGGCATCCTAGATCTACAATTATCACGTGACATCAATACCAGGGCGTCTAATTTGTAGATGTAACATTGCAACCAATTCCTCTCTCGCTATTCATTACTTTTGTGTACAAATTTTGTTCAAATTTCAGGTACCAGTGTTACAGCAATACAAGCATTTCGGGGGGGGGGGGGGGGGGGTCATTCCCTGGCAACGCTTCTGCCTATAAGATTGCTAAGAGGGAGGCATCCTAGATCTACAATTATCACGTGACATTAATACCAGGGCGTCTAATTTGTAGATGTAACATTGCAACCAATTCCTCTCTCGCTATTTATTACTTTTGTGTTCAAATTTTGAACGCAGACTTCTAGTTGACGGTGAAAACACGTACAATAAACTTCAAATAAAGTTTTGATTTTGGAGCCCAGTAAGCAAGGAAGTGTGATAGATCTTAATCATTTACTGATTTGAAAAGAAGCGTATCACGTGACATTAATACCAGGGCGTCTAATTTGTAGATGTAACATTGCAACCAATTCCTCTCTCGCTATTTATTACTTTTGTGTTCAAATTTTGAACGCAGACTTCTAGTTGACGGTGAAAACCGTACAATAAACTTCAAATAAAGTTTTGATTTTGGAGCCCAGTAAGCAAGGAAGTGTGATAGATCTTAATCATTTACTGATTTGAAAAGAAGCGTACAGCATTGAGCGATCATCTTTATTAGTTCGATGAGATGTGTGGCCATAGTTCTGTAAAGGGCCAATTTACAACATGCATTAATTGAATCATGTCGAGTTGTAGACTGCTAAACTTTCCAGCAAACATTTGCAAGCAAGCTTAGTTTGTATAGGTATACAGTTCTGGGCTCTGAAGCAAATCTTCTATCACAAAGGCTTTCCGGCTTAGTTTCATCGCAGAAACAAAATTTAACCAGCTTTTAGGAGATACAAACGTTATACATCGAGATGAAAATCGAGTTATAAAGTTAAGTCTTGCTTTCGTTTGTAAAACTGGCGGCCTCATCAGTTTTTCCCCAAATAATTATATGTGCTTCACAAATTAACAAATTCGTAACAAACTGAAAAAGGGTTAGTTGCAACGTTATGAAACCCAATATGAAAACACGGACAAAAAGATAGCAAAGATAAACTTATAACAGTTATGTGATGTCAGCTGGGATCCTGGCACCAAAACATGTTCCGCAATAGTCGTCTGCAAGATCTCAATGCTTTGTTAAGAAAATGGTCACCCAAATAAACATCCAGCACTTGTCACACTTCGTCTTCGTTTAAAAGCATATTTGGAATTCCGTTGGAAATGGGGAAAACACGGCCCGATTTTGGGCATTTTAAAGAACCGCTTACAACTTCTATTTCCATTATTGCGTGGTGAACTTTCTTCAAAAACGCTTCATCATTTTCATAATTTCCTGAAACTTCTTCAGGTAGCTGATTAGGCTTCCCTACCTAAACATAATAAAATATCTAAAGACGACAATAAAACTCGCAATAACGCTTCTACAACTACCGGTATTCGACAATTAATGACAAATTTTTCAAAAATGCGTTTAATAGCCAATTTTTGCATCTTTGAAAGAGTTACCGCATAGTTCATTACCAATTTTTTCTAAATTGCTAGGTAATCAAAATACAAAAATGCTTCAATTTTTCTGATTTTAGTGACTCAATTTTCTCATTTTTAGGGAACTATAAAGGTGATATAAATCGCCGTAAAAAAGCCCGTTTGTTCGCATGAGCATGATCTTCCTCATAAGTCTGGACAAGATACACACAGTTCGGTTGAAGCGTTCTTGGCAATCCACGGGGCTGAGGGTCTACCCTTTTACTACTCCATGCTTGCGACAAAGCGGCTCTATTTGTTACCATCAGCCAGATGATGTACATCAGTTTCTAGGATGCACCAAAAAGAAGTTGGTAACATGTTATCCTTTAAAATTGACCAATATTACCGAAATACCGACATAAATTAATTTTTTACAAACAATCATACCATATTCATTGCATTAACTAACGCCGTCCATTCTAGTCGAGGAATCATTCGAGCGACAAATTCGGGATTGAAATCCGTTTCTTTTTCTTGTACGTCTGTAGCCTGCACAATTGAGAGCAAATCAATAAAAACTGATACAGAATACATACGGAAAAAATGTAACAATTAAAAGTATCACAAATATAATTTGTACGACCTAAAAATAGTGCAGGCAGCAGAGTAATGGATTTTGAATAGAAGTGAGGTGTGTAAACTAACTGTTAAAACAGAATAAGCTGTCACACAATGTTTTAGCTCTGTGAATTTTGATTTCAGCATTACTGTTGACCCAGTGGCGCACCCAGGGGGAGTTGGGGGGTCGAAACCCCCCTTTTTCAAACCGAACTTCTGTTTTAAAGTGAAGTGTCTAAACTGTGCAAGTGCAGTGCGTGCTGTTACTTTAACACAGCTGTGGCAAAATTTACCGCATATCATGCCGAAGCCAAATCAGCTGGTTGGTGTAGTGGTAAGATATTATTATCCGTGCGGGCAGGGGCGGAACTAGGAGGGATGCATCCTCCCCACCAGCCATTTTCAGACATGTTTTTGATAAATACAGTTTTTCCATAATCTTGGCCTTACGCTCTAAGCACACATGATCAAAAATGTACGAACAAAATGCATCATATCTGGTGAAACACTCAGACTTAGGGGCAAAAAAACTAAACAAAATTTGCCTAAAAATTGTTCAAAAAGTGCTAATATGGCCACTACAGTATGTAAATTTTCAAAATTTTTTCCAGGGGAGCTAGCCCCTGGACCCCCCTAAAGCCTTTTTTTATTCCCAACATGCTTCAAAATAATTCTGCCTGGAAAAGCACGCTCAAAAATATGGCAATTTGGGGGACCGCCTCCCTGAAAAAAATTATTAAATACGTCGCAGACATGAAAACATTTTCAAAAAGCTGTTTACGATTTTTTGGGGTGTAACTTCTTTGTATTTTGTTAACACTCAACCTAATTAAAAATTTCATTTCCCCCCCACCAAAATTTTCCGGATCCACTCCTAAGTGCGAGATCGAGTTTTTTTTAGAACTCCCCGCCCTTTGAAATTTTCTGGGTGCGCCCCTGTGTTAACCAGGTCTAATTTTAAACAAACCGTTGCGCGACATCACAGCATTACACTGTCAACAGTTAAAACAAAACATGATCCTCTAAGTTATTCATCAAATGACAAATGTTGCAACCACATAAGATCAAGCTGTTGATGTCACAATGCAAAGTTATTTTGTTACATACTATTACCAATTAGTCAGTAAGGCAATGTAAATCCAGACACAGCCAGAAGAACTTTTTGGTTAATGTTGCTTGGCCCTACATAGTAAACAAATTTGAAATACCTTACATATATTCATCGACTTGATGTTTTAAGAAGGCAGTGGCTAAGTTACGTGAACGTAATTTTCGTTTTCTGAATTCAAAGTTACGTGATAAGCAATTTTATTCTATTTTCTTCAGGAAATCAATTGTTAACCCCTGATCACACGAATCCGAAGCGATCCAAACCGAAGCCACCGAAGCGAAACGCACTGAAGCCGCAATGAGAATCGAACCCAAAACTAGTGCAGCGCTTCCCATTATATGCTGCGCTATATCCACTGAGCTATTGAGAAGTCGTGGCAATCTAGCAAATAATGGCGTTTATAAACCGATGCTCGTTGCACAACTCCCACGTAACTTTGAATTCAGAAAACGAAAATTACGGTCACGTAACCTTAGCCACTGTCTTTTAGGAAAGGCACTGAATTCAATAAAAAAGTTTCAATGTATAAATATATATATATAACAGTGCTCTTCAACCTTTTTATCAGCGAGGAACCCCTAAATGTACTTGAGCGTTTGTCATGGAACCCCACTAACAAAAATTAAGAAGTCATGAATTGCTTGTAGGCCTTTAAGAACATTAACTTGGTTATTTCTAAAACTAATTAGACTCTTCAACAAATCTGTATCTCAAACACGTTTCGTCACATTTTGGCAGTTGAATTTCAATCGGTCCGTTTTGGGGGAGGAACCTTTTTCACAATTAAACTGCATGGCTCATTATCGTTCACACCTTTGCTATTCTTTCGCTTCACAAACAAAAATATGTTGTCTTGCTTTATTTGGGTTGACTAAACAATAATAATTTGGTATACATTAAATAGGGGACGAAAATAGCTCAAGGTGGAAAAGTAATGCCACAGGGAACTGGACATTTCGAGACGGCATACATTTGGCTGTCATCGTCGGTGTGTGCGGGGCGGCGCAGGACTGCAAGTGCATAACTGTAAGTACATAGCAGCACAAAACTGTAAGTCCTTACAGTAATTCCGTACAAAACTATAAGTCCTTACAGTTTTGTCCTGCTTTGCATGCATTGCTGGTGGCGGCGGCTGGGTCTGTGTTGTCGTAGCATCCAGTTTCGAGATTTGTTATGGCTTTGCTTTTCATCCTCAATAATAATTTGGTTAGACAATGTTTTTACGTTTACGCTATTCTCAGACACCAGTTGTTTTTACGAGTGCAGTAGCACACTATTCTCATAAACTCTCAGAAGAAGCTCAAGTCTGTCGTCTACTCTACTCTAACTTCAACAGCTGTGAGTGGCTACATCACTCAACTGTGATGCAACAATAACAACGATCTAGTTCAGGGGTGGGCAACTGTTTTAGTCAGCGGGCCACATGCGGGAAGACTAAGTCCTTCCCGGGCCGCATTATTAAATGGCTCAAGTTAATATGTTCAACAACTATTATTGTCAGGGTCGCTCTGATTGGAAAACAAAAAAAAAAAAAAAAAGGTCTACACACTCCTCAGATGTCCTGCTTTCCACCGAAAATATCGGTGAAGCAGTGGCGTAGCGAAAAACTTCAAAAAGAGGGCCATAATTTCTACATTTTTTTGATCGTCTTTTTATTAAGCAGAACTACTTTGAAGCTGATTGACATACAAAAAAGGCTGTAGGGGGTCCGGGGGCCTGCTCCCACGGAATCATTTTGAAAATTTACATGCTGTAATGGCTAATTTAGTGCTTTTTTAAATAACTTTCACGCAAATTTTTAGACCCTAATTCTGAGTGCTTCGTCAAATATGATGCATTTCGTTCGCACATTTTCGATTATGCCTGCCTAAGACGTAGCCTAGCCTAATCGCTATCAACAATATTCGAAATTACAGAAAAATTGTATACATCAAAAACATTTTTGAAAATGGCTAGTGGGAGGTACCTACCCCTTTTCCTAGCCCCCCTGGATATAAGCTACAGAAACCATCAAAAGTACCTGGCATATTTCAGTCACTTAGCATTATTAATTTTGTTCTTTTTGCTACAAGGCAGAGTCAAAAGAGGGTCTTTTGAGTCAAAAGAGGTATAGGAATGGCACAATGCGCTTCCCTTTAAATACGCTCCTGCGGTGAAGAGCAAAAAAGTCTACTTTTCCTCAGATATCCTACAAAAGAGTAAAAGAGGTTCAGCTTGATTCGGGATATAAGGTCATATTTTTGTAAGTGCCAGCGGGCCGCATAAAATGGTCCTGCGGGCCGGATCCGGCCCGCGGGCCGTATGTTGCCCAGGTCTGATCTAGTTAATAGCATGGCAATGGGCTATAAGTGACACAACAAATATCACAACCACTTGTTTAAGCACGGTATGAAATATGAATGCTGCACAGTGACGCAAAAAACTCAGAATTACGCATCAGTGCACTGAAGCACAAAATCTACTCTTCTAAAAATGATGGATGATCACGGAACCCCCACGGAAAACCTTTTGAAGAGTGCTGATATATAACATACTTTACTACTTTGAATAATAAAAATGGTAATATAATGCTGGTAATGCCGGTACCTTAGTAATAAATGCAAATCACACAACCCAACAGTCAACTAAATAAAGTAGCATTTAACAATGTTCAGTGTTCCCTCTAGGATTTTGACTGGTGCAAATTTGCCCAAATGATAAATTCATTGAAATTTTTGCCCAAAAATTTCACTACTTTGAGGACCCCTTTTACAAATTTTTTGCATTAAATTTGCTTTTCCAAGATACAAGCTATAGTCTTGCATTAAAATATTCAAGCTTTTTGTTTAAGTTTTTCAGTTTTGCATTTACAATATTAATTTCTGGTTCAAAATCAGTAAAATTTGCGCAAAAATTTCGCATTTTTCTCAAATTTCTCACTCTAGAGGGAACACTGACAATGTTCATAAGCTACCATATATCCTCGCATATAAGCCGAGTTTAGAACTCAATAAAATTGTTGCCAAACTAAAGGGTCGGCTTATATGCGCATAACTCTGATCGGTAAAATTTTTTAAATTCCACTTAGCACTGTACTTGTTCTACAGCAAACTGACGAGCATAAAAACACGCAAGCGATCACATGGTATGGCCAACCAATTACAGACTGTTATTATCTTTTTTTCTTTCATGCGAAATGGAAAAAAAGATACCGGTATACATTACAAGACTGGAAAAGATCTCTTTGGGGAGTCTGAAAGTGATAATAATGATGAATTTAAAGGATTTTGAGATAACATAACAATAATGGTTATCATTTTGTTTACCGTAATTCTACTCCGCAACCTTTTGTAATGATATGATTTGTAGATATGCGTGTTATGATTTGTAGGGTCGGCTTGAATGCGAATTTATATAAATTTACCATTTCAAGGTTGTTTTCTAGAGTTGGCTTATATGCGAGATAGGCTTATATGCGAGGATATACGGTAGTTATATGAACATGTTAAGTAACAAGATGAACATGTTAACTAACATCAACAAACAACCAATAAAAAATTTTAAATTCTTGATTAAACTGCATCAACTGTAATGACAATGACTCCAGTAACAGAGTCATTATGCAAATAAAATATTTTCACTTTAAATCCTGTTAACCATACACTTGTTATATCAATTCCTATCTTACACAGTTTGTGATTGTCTGGTAACAACAGCAGAGCAGTAAACTGACGAACTGGCACACTGATACATGGACAAACAAAGCATTACTTACTTCAATAATCAAAGGGTATCCACCAGTTACACCCTTGACATGTGAAGTTAACATATTATGAGTTAGTAACCTCATTATTCTTATACTTGTAAGATACATGTATTGTACACAGTACAGTGTAGACAAGGCTACTGAAAATACAAAGGGTTTACTGCTAGTCTGCAAAATTAGATCCAAGACTTTAACATATTTTAATTTTTTGACATTACATAACTTATTACGGAGAAGGTACAGTAGTATATAATGCTTGTTGCTTTGATTCATTTTATTACTTTGTCACAATCTTGTACAACTTGGTAGAGCATGGCAGTGTTCCCTCTAGGAATTTGACTGGTGCAAATTTGCCCAAATGATAAATTCATTGAAATTTTTGCTCTTAAGATTTCACTACTTTGAGGACCCCTTTTACAAATTTTTTGCATTAAATTTGCTTTTCCAAGAATTTAATGCAAAAAATTTGTAAAAGGGGTCCTCAAAGTAGTGAAATCTTAAGAGCAAAAATTTCAATATTTTCCGTATCTTTTCCAAGATACAAGCTACAGTCTTGGAATAAAAATATTCAAGCTTTTTGTTTAAGTTTTTCAGTTTTGCATTTTACAATATTACTTTCTGGTTCAAAATCATAAAAATTTTCCCAAAAATTTCGCATTTTTCTCAAATTTCTCACTCTAGAGGGAACACTGGAACATGGAAAGGATACCGGTATATATCTACTAAATTAACAAAGTGCTAATTTATGGGCCTTTACAAATCGTCTCAACCAACTTATTATAGCAATAATAAATGGCAGTGTCCATTTTGCCATTAACTGCAAAATAGTTTCTACACTAAATCGATTTAGCTACCACTAGGTCAATCCTATAGTATGGATATGCATGACTTTTTTTGAGAGCAAGGCAAGTGACGGCAAAATAGCTTTCAGGTCCATTTTGCCTGGCACAGCAGATCTGAGATCCTGATTGTACCAAGACCTAAATACCACTGGTATTTTGCCGCAAATGGCAAAATAGACACTGCTTTAATAAATAAAAGAGCATCATTGTTTATATGTGTTTTTGGACTTAACTGAACAAGCACCTTAGCCTGCTAACTATGCCAGCAAATCAGTTTAGATACCTGTATAACTCAAGAACTACAAACTGCTGCTACCAGCCTATCCAACTATCGACCACGATAGGCCCGGTATAACTCAAGAACTACAAACTGACTGCTACCACTCCTACCAGCCTATCCAACTATCGGCCACACTTCAATGTAGGCCAGGAATGGGCAACCTTTTCTGGTCTGGGTGCCAAAGTCAGCTAAAATCAATGGCCAACTTTTCTGCACTGCCAACTAACCTGCTAATCGTGTTTTCAGCTGAAAATATTGAAGAGCAAAAAAAAGGCTTTCGCATCCTCAGATGTCCTGTTTTCCCATGGAAATTTTGTTGTGGAGCAAAAATAAACACGTCTACCTATACCGATAGACCACGATATCTTGAGCTTGTTTGATAGAGATGGGCGAGTAGTAATCATTCATTACAAAGTACCGTAACAGTTATCAAGGGTAACGGATAGTAACAGATTCGTTTTGTCAAAATACCGATTCCAAATTTTGACTCTAACAAAAGTCTCATCAGCCTTGCTACGCACAACCAATCCGGGGTAAACTAATTCCATACTGTAAAGACTCTTTTCCGCATTGCTTTACCTGGACACAGTGTACTCATTATTACTAACAGTGGACAGGTGGAAGCGTGGATTCCCGTGGAACCACTCTCTGTGCTCAGCAGTGTTGCCACTAAGGAATGTGCAAATAACATCAGATTTTGTAAACCTTCAACATCAGATTTTTTACGCTACAGTTTTGTTACAAACTGATCACATTTCGCCTTAATATTCCTACAAGAACAGTAAAAAATAGTTAGGATGGTTCCATAAACCTGCAGGAGTTATATCTCAAGCAACAATTTGCATGTTCAATATTAAAACACGTGGGCATACAACACCTTAGCAATTCAATGACACATGACTAAAACAGGATGCTTATAACTCTACAGCTTGGCTATCCCATAAAAAGACAAAAGATAGAATTTTTAGGCTGGTTAAATGTAACTTTGCAGTACTTACACAGTGTCTTATAGGGATGATCTGACTTAGAAATCCAATTTTTCAACTGATCATTTTCCAACCACAATTCATTAACACCTGGCTATATTCTAGCTTTTGCTTTTTGGGGGGACTATCAACCATTTTAACCCTTAACTTAGCTGAAAAAGTAAATGCTCAAGTTGACTTTCACCATTACGCTGGTACCAGCAGTGCTGTTCTAGTATACAAACTGCCAAAATATAACATTAAAATAGTGCTACAGACAAGTTATTTTGTGATGGGCAATTTTTCTTTCTTTTCAACCCACAACTCAGATTGTGAATTGTTATGGGCATTGTGCAATTTTTGGTTTTTCTACCTTTAACTCAGTTATGCATGAAGTGTTTTTTTTTTTCATTCCAGGAAAGGGAGCTTGATTAAGGAATTTGGTTGGAAAAACAGTCAGTGGCAAAATACACACTTTTCGAAAGCAGAAAAATAGTCATAAGAAATTTAAAAATTTTTAGGTATTTTTAACTAACCTGTTTAAAAAAATGTTTCAACATCGGATTAGTAGGTCAAAACATCAGACATCAGAAATTTTGCCTAAAACATCAAATCTGATGTAAAAACATCAGAAGTGGCAACTATGGTGCTCAGTGTCCGAAACAAAAGTCTGAGTTGAGAGTTCATCTGTTCAAATCGTGTTTCCCATTCCTATATTGAGAAATAAAAAAAATAATGGCAAGCAATTTCACAGTATTTATTAGACTATGAACTGCTTGGAACTTTTTTGTTTTTATTTCTTCTACGTAGTTTAACAATCGGCAATGTCTCCTTGAAAGTTTTAAAAACAGAAAATAAAAGCAGCAAATTTTGGAAATGACAACATACAGATGAACTTTCTTCAAAAAGCAATTATTACATCACAGGCTTTACAGCATTATTGTGGACACACGCAATAATGCTTTTTCGTTAAGTGGGCCCACTGTAAAAAATATAAGTACACTGTGACCTGGACATCTCGACTTCATCTCTTTTAACGTTTTTATTTTTTTTTAAAGAGTCTTCACAGTCTGGAATGAGTTTAGCCTAGATTGGCTGTGCGTAGCAAGGTTGACGAGACTTTTGTTATAGTCGAAACATTAGTTTGTCCCTTGCAAATTTCGATTCCAAACTGTATTCGTTTGCCATCTACAATACGAGATACTTGAAATGAAAACCAAGCAAAAAATACTGGTTTGAACCGGTTTATGTCGCATTTTTTTTGCTTTTCATTTCATCGCGAAAGCAGCGGAACTATAAATGCCATGGTTGAATCTAAGATGTCATCATTTCGGGATTGACTTATTGCGATCAAGGCAATAGAAATGTCTGCGCTATAGTCAAATCTCGATACTATGCCACTCCGCTTCTCTGCCACTCTCGGTATTATGTCGCTTTTGATCGTCCCAACGAAATTTAATAAGAAATAAAGTTACTATGCCATCCCTTAATCTCAATTCTATATGCCACGTGAGATTTATGAATGATTAGTAAAAAGAGCCTAGTGACGAGTCAATGGTTAACAGTACGTCACGTTTAGTTTTTGTATTGTGTTGCATAACTACAGCACTTTCGAAGTCAAATTTTCGTTTCTAATCGATATTTTACCCAAAATGTTAACTCAGAAGCGCAAGCGAACTGACTTAAACCAAGCAAGAAAACGCCTCCCACTTTTATTTCACAATGCTTCTGACTGGCAAGTCAACAAAGTCCTTCACGCTTGCGTGGCAGACAAAAGAGAAAAAATATTCGTTTGCCGCCAGTTTGATATTTTTTCTCTTTTATCTGCCCTGACGCTCACAAGCGGAGAGAAAATATGTGGTACCTATACTTGGTAATCATTATAGGATTCGAATACTTGTTAATCATTATAGGATTCGACTCCTATTATGATTACTAAGTACCAAATATTTTCTCTCTGCTTGTGAGCTTCAAGCCAGGCAAAAGAGAAAAAATATTCGTTTGCCGCCTGTTTCATATTTTTTCTCTTTTGTCTGGCATGACGCTCACAAGCAGAGAAAATATCTGGTACTTGATAATCATACTTGATACTAAGTATGATTATCTGGTACTTGATAATATCTGGTACTTGATAATCATACTTGATACTAAGTATGTTTTCTTTGTTTTTCCTGAAATTAATCTAGCTAACTCCATTTGTCTGTTCTTTTTCTCTTTTGCAACTGCTATCCTTCTTTTCACTGTATTGAATGCCCAAACGCCAGATTGAGTAATTTTGTTGTGTGGTTTTCGATATGGTCCTCCCTGATTGTTATCACTGATGAGGGACGTAATCCCGAAACAGGATGGCTCAGGTCTTATCTTGTGTGATACTAAGTATTAGATATTTTCTCTCTGCTTGTGAGCGTCAAGCCAGACAAAAGAGAAAAAATATTCGTTTGCCGCGTGCTTGATAATGTTATTATTATTATTATTAGGGAATTTTACGACGCTTTGTAACTTAAGATGTTTTTTAGCGCCAGGACTAATATCAGGAAAAAAATATATAAATGAATGAGTAACACAACGTAAATATCACACAATTAAACAAATATCGGCCTACCCCCCCAAAAAAACACATATCATAAACTTGAAAACCCAAATTTTGATAGCTTTTAGGTGAAGGGCTGCACCAGTGCTTGATAATGGGAATCGTTTGTGAGTCGAATCCTTAATGATTACTTTTCTCTCTCCTTGTGAGCGTCAAGGCAGACAAAAGAGAAAAATATGCGTTTGCCACGTGCTTGATAATGGGAATCGTTAGTGAGTCGAATCCTTAATGATTACTAAGTACCAGATATTATCTCTCTGCTTGTGAGCGTCATATGGCAGACAAAAAAGAAAAAACATTCGTCGTCGCGTGGTATTTAATTGTTATGATTCTGTTGCTCTTTTTAAATTCGAATAAATTTTGATTCGTGATTACTAGGGCAACCAGATTTTGACCTAAATTTTTTTAACTTTTGACCTAAAGAATTTAAAATTTTGACGTTGTTTTTGACATAAAAATTTTATCACAAAAAAAGCAACAACATAATTAAGCAAGTAAAAATAATGCTAAATAGTTTTTTATGAACGAAGTACAACGAAACCAACAGAAACAACGAACGAAATAGCACTAAAAGTGTTTCAATCAAATTAGTCCAAAGGTACAAAATAACTTTTTTTCGGTCCAAACAAGTTAAAAAAGGTCCAAGTTTCGCGAATTTGTACCCAAGATAGTCCAATCTAGCAACCACGCTTTTCTTCACTGTTAGAATTAAGCTGATCCTCAAAACTCGATCTCCGGCTACCGCGATATAACAATGAAATTCTGGAATTATTCGAAAACTATCGCTCGTCATAAACTCAGTTTACTACTTTTATACTCGAATGGTGTTTTAATGCGCTTATGTTGAAAAAGGGACTACCAGTTTGCTTTCCACAAGCTGGCAACCAATGATTACGAAGTAATTTGTTTCATCTATTTATTGAACAATATAAACAACGCAGATTTTGCATCTTGACTTTAAAAAGCAGATTTCGAGTTCAAGCAGCCGAAATGGGATTCTTGCGAAAAATTAGCGGTTTGACCTTGTTGGACAAGGTTAAAAGTGCAGATATTTCGTGAATCTCTAAACATCGAATCGCTGCTTCTTCGACTAGAAAAATCGCAACTGCGTTGGTATGGACATGTGACACGAATGTCCCAGGAAAGAACAGCCAAAAAACTGCTCTGTTCAACACCAATTGGTCGAAGGCCTAGAGGCCGTCCCAGAACTCGATGGCGAGATTACGTTGAAGATCTTAGTTGGTCTCGCCTTGGCATCCCAGCAGAGCATCTATCCTTTGTCGCAGAGGATCGAAATGCTTGGAGGCTCCAACTCGAGCTGCTGCCCCCGCGATCCCCCAAGGATAAGCGGGTCCAAAAAATTGATTGATTGAACTTTTAAACTACGCCTAGTTTGAAGCTAAAACATGCTCAGTAGAAGTTAATGGCTTTCTGAGCCAGGTAATAATATTTGACCTTATTGACTTTTGGTTGCCCTAGTGATTACCTAAACGAATACAAGTAACGGATGAAAAGTAACGAATACCTTTTCTAAAGTAATCACTTGGAACCGTTACTTAAAAGTAACGGTTGAGCACATTTCTAACCTGTATACTATGCTACACCCCTTTTTAATTTCTCGCTTTGCCACTGTTTCCCATAGGCTACTTTTTATCTCTATCACTAAACAACTCAGAACACGTAAAACCGCACAAACCATCTCACACACAAACCGCACAAAACCATTAAGCCGAGCCCGAGCCACAATCCCGAGAACCTGATTTTAATTTTAAATCCAGAATGCTTGTCGTAATGTCGTTTTAACGAAAATCCGTATATGCGGCACATCATGCGGACTTTGGTTTTATTCATTCCATTCCAAAGAACAAGACTCTCAAAGACGCAGAAGTGGTTTTCTTAAAAACAGACTGTCGCCGGGGCCGGATTTTCGTATAGGCTATGCAGGCTGAAGCCTAGAACCTCGGAGAAAACGAGGGGTCTCATCACGAACAACGAAGACCCTATTTCTTATTTTGGAAATCGACCATCAAGACCAGGCATGTCAAAGTCAAGTTTATTTTACCAGAGAGTTTACGAAAAACACGCCAGAAGAAAACAGCGAAAGACCACAGGGTCATCAAGTCAGCCGCACCTAGATAGTAAGTAATCACTTAAACAGTAATGGTAAAACACTTGGATTGTAACGTATGTATAAAACTCAGACAAGGGCAACACACGGTCCTTTTATTTTATCATAGGACATCTGAGGACGTGCAGACTTTTTTCTGCTCTCCACCAAAGTTTTCAGTGGAAAGCAGGACATCTGACGGCGTGCAGACCTTTTTTTGCTCTTCCAATCCATGTGATCAAATAGCCTAGGGCCTCTCATTGTCTAAATCTGGCCCTGACTGTCGCATGTCTAGCCACTCCTATTCACCCATTCCTAAAACCATAGTAGAATTTATGCCTAAACATATCCTTTTCCATAGTGAAACTTTTCGATTCACGTAAAATACGATTCAATTTTTTACACGTAAAGTGAAGTATCTTTAGGATACGAAACACTTTCCTTCAACTATGCAAGATGATCTCAGAATCAGGAGCGGATCCAGAAAATTTTGGTGGGGGGGGGATGAAATTTCGAATTAGGTTGAAAGTTTACTAAATACAGAGACGTTAGACCCAAAAAGACGTAAATAAGCCCTTTGAAAAATGTTTTCATGTCTGCGGCGTATATTTAGAAACTTTTTCAGGGAGGGAATACCGAAATTCGATATATTTTCAAGCATACTTTTTTCCGGCCGAATTATTTTGATGCATATTGAGACTTAAAAAAACTATAAGGGGGTCCGGAGGCATGCTCTCCCGGAAAATTTTGGAAAATATACATACTGCAGAGCATAGGCGTAGCCAAGGAGGGGGGGCACGGGGGCCATGGCTCCCCCAATCCATCCTGGACAAAAACAAGGATCTTGGCAGAGCCCGCGCCTAGGGGGGCCTGGTACCCCAATCGGCATGCTTGGCCCCCCAATCAAAAAGCTTACTTTTTTGAAACAGCGGTTTTGTTCTTAATTTCAAACTTTGCCCCCCCCCAACTGATGAACGCTTGGCCCCCTTAAGTCGACTGCCTTGCTGACGGCTCTGGATCTTGGTAATTAGGTTAAATACTTGCCATTGCGTGTTGTTTTTTTGCTGGGATTTTAATAAGTGGGCTTACATCGGAGAAAAACAATACAACTTTGCTTTTTGCATTGGCCAGAGTTATGATGGCGCAGCCGCAATGGCCAGCGAACAGTTAGGCGTCACTTCAATTGTTTAAAACAGTGGTTCTTAAATTTTTTTAAAAATTTCGACTTTGCGGTCCCCAAATATTTTTTTCTATCACGTACGGTCCTTTATTTTTAAGCCTAAATTTCCACGCAAAATCAAGTGAAGAGCAAAAAAAATAAAACAGAAAAGGCCATCACGCCCGCAGATGTCCAACTCTCCACGCAAAATCAAGTGAAAAGCAAAAAACAGGTCATCACGTCCGCAGATGTCCAATCAGCACAATTCAACGGGATAATTTTGTAAAATCCGCGAACTCTTTGCGGTCCCCCTGAAACTGCTTTGCGTATCCCAAGGGGACCGCGGTCCCCAGCTTGAGAACCACTAGTTTAAAACGAATCTTCTTTGGCATATTACTTTTACTGTGTTATGCATTGCTTAAATTTGAGCGCTTCTGCAGCTGCAAAAGTTTCAGCAATGCAAAATGCTAAAAACGTTGCATGAAAAGTGGTTAAAATGTAGACAACTGCGAAGAAAACAGCGTGGTTGAAATCCGTGGTTGAAATCAAAGAAGATGTCTCTAGTCAAGGAGAAAAAACGATATCTTGCCGGCTTATGTGAAACCCGGTTTGTAGAACGCCATGTATCGACACTGCAAAATTAAAGGCAAAAACTTTCAATAAAGTTTGCCCGACAACTGTTCAAAATGCTCTAAAAAAGCCTTTACAGACGTGAATTTTCAAAAAATTTCCGGAGAGCATGCCCTCGGACCCTCTGGAGCCTTTTTTGTTCCTCAACTTGCTTGAAATTATTTCTGCCAGAAGAACTACGCTTGAAAAGATGTCGAAAAATGGAGCCCTTCTCAAAAAAAACTTTTCATTACGCCTCAGACATGAAACTTATTTGCTATCTTTTCTGCGTCTTTAGACGTCTACCGTTTTTGTATTCACAGTAGTAAACATTCAACCTAATTCAACATTGCATCCCCCAGCAATATTTTCTGGATCCGTTTCTGCTGTTGGGTAAGATTTGTTAAACTTTAGCACCCCCAATTGAAAATTCTGGCTACGCCTATGCTGCAGTGGCCATTTTAGTACTTTTTAAACAATTATCAGGCAAATTTTGTCTAAATTTTCTGCCCCTAATTCTGAATATTTCACCAAATATGATGCATTTTCTTCGTACATTTTCGATTATGCGTGCTTAAGACGTGAGGCTTATTGTTGTCGAAAAGGTTCGAAATTATAGAAAATTTGCATTCATCAAAAACATATTTGAAAATGGCTGGTGGAGGGATGCATCCCCCACATCCCCCCCTCTCCCCCTGAATCCGCCCCTGCCCAGGATAATCCATCCATAAAATTCGGCATAAAATTGTTAATTCGTTCATAACAAAGCTGATATTTTTCATTAAATCTTTTTTAAAAAACTTTTTTAAAAATAACAATCCTATTAGCTTACTGTTGATTTGTCAGTCAACTTAATCCTTTCATGCTTTAAAGTTTAAACCGGGGCATCGAACCGCTTGAAATATCGCTCCGATTTAGGTTCAGGTTCCGCAAAACTTATTTTTAGCGGTTTACCTCCGGTTCAGGTTTTTCGTCGTTTGATTTTGTAAGTTTAGTTCTGGTTAAAATTAAAAATGCTTTGAATTATCGGGTTCAGGTTCACAGAAGCAAAAATTTAAAGGTTTAAAGTCGGTTTGAGCTCAAGAATTTGAAACCGTCAATTCGACCTATGTCCTGGTGCACAGCTATGGGCGCATTTTTTTCAAAAATACTTAGCTCTATTGTGTTTTACTACTTAGGCTAGGCTGACTGTATTTTTTAAGGTGCTACTGTAGCTCAGAAAAGATGTCCTCAGCGGTAGAAATAACTTCAGATTAACTACAGATGTTCTTAAATTCAGACGAATTATTCGACTTTTTTCCACCGTATCCAAAAATTGGATTCTGGTCTAAATCACGCAAAAGCCTACCGGTATATTTTTGGTTAAAATATTTCCATATTTTTGGTTAAAATAAGGATTGCAACACCAACGCGCCGAGATAAATGAAACGAAACCAACATAGCTAAGGCACTCCAAAAAGGACACTCCGGTCTAGGTGTAGGTTGAACAAAAATAATTCTAACGATACAAATCTGGTTGAGGTTCAAGAATTTTGATGGTTTCGGGTTTAGGTTAGGTTCACGTCTATTAAATTTCGAAGAAGGTTACGGACGACGGTTCGGTTTGGGTTCAATGAAAAGGAAGCGGTTAATACGGGTATTCGGTTTACGTTGCGGTTCGACGCCCTGGTTTAATCACTATAAAGTTCTTGGCATCAAGGCCGTATTTAGGTAGGGGGGATGAGAGGAGTTCAACACCCTCCCCCGAAATATTTTTATAAGCTTGAAATAACACAGTCCAAGCTCTGCAATTGTCAAAACATAGCACAGTACGCAGTAGCAGGATGTGAAATTTTGACCCGCAGGTCATTGTTGCGTTATGCGTTTCTTGATAAATCATAAGGGTCAGCGCTCCAGGCGCGGGGAGCCGTTGCATTTGGTAGGCCTACATCTGCCTTATGGTTATTTAAGGCCGTATTTAGGGGGGGTTTGGGGGATCAAACCCCCAAAAATATTTTTGTAAATTTTGATTAAGACACTGCGAATCCAGAGTAATCATTCAAAATGTAGTAAGCAAGTGCTGTGATAGAATGTAACATTTTGTTCCTCAAGTCATTGTTGCAGCAGTGCGTTTACTCATAATAATGTTTAGCGCTCCAGGCTCTGGGTGTCGCCACATTTCGTACATTTGCTGTATAATTAATCCAGCTATAACCGCGTTGGAGTACACAAGACAGGAGCCCATAAAAAAGCTGAAGCTTTTGTGTATTGCTCATACAAATAAATTACGGTAAAGCATGGAGACTGATTTAAAGATGAATTGTTGTTTGTTAAATTGATTGCTATTATTAGAGGTCGGCTGGTCGCCCGTCAGTGGGTAAAAGGAGTAGGCGCCTGGTTTGTGCTAAAACTGTCGCCGTATGTGCAGTTTTGCACTACCAGTTTTCTGCAAATTTCGCAATAACCTCATGTTCAACTATAGATAGCTTTGAGTACGCGTCGAATGATACTGCTTGCTTGAAAAAGAAATTGCATTCTGCATAGTGCATACTTATGCTGAACAAACCTTGATATTTACAATTATTTTAGTGGGCTAGTGCAAATAGAAACGTATAGATGCAAACGTTACACATAATTTGCTTTTCTATTTTCAAAGAAAATTATCGCAATCAATGCTTGCTCACAGAACAGAAAATGAGTAAACATGAATGCAAATAAGAAAGTGATATAATCCCCCTTACTCTTTTTCGAAACTCGTTAATTTTTTCTCGTTTTATGCGCACAGCTGCAGCGAATCCTTTGCAGTAAGAGTTGGTTTAGATAAAAATACGATGATCTTCAACCAAGGGTTTCTCCCTCGCAGCCTGGATAAATGCAACAAGCTGAGGGCATGGGCGATTGGGTGCCCGCAGAATTTTTCGTAGGGGGGGGGGGCAAATTTTTGGTGGGTCAAGTAAACGTTTTACGGTATCAGTCAATCTGCTTGATTTAAATTTAATCAACACCATAAGATGAAAAAGCAGTATCATAGGTCCAGTGGCGTAGCGATAAATTTTAGGAGCACAAGAACCGCTAGTGAGTTATTACTAAGGATTAGGGTTAGGGCCCTTGGTAATAACTCACCTGCGCCCCTAGCGGTCCTTGTGCTCCTAACTTACTTGCGAGGACGGTCCTTGTGCTCTTGCAGGTTTTAGCAGGACACGATAACTTACGCTCGAATTACCCGTAACAAAGACCAGACATTTTGAAATCAAGTGGTGGCTGGTTGTTGATGATCACTGTGTAAACGCTTAGCAATAACCTTAGTAATCTGCCCAACTGTGTAGAGTTCCATGGACTGAGAACTCGCACTACTTTGCTGCATATTTCGTTTGTAATGAACTCACATATAGCTCAGTTTAGCTATGCATAGTCTATTATTGTAGTAAACTCACATAGTTTTACAAGCCGAGCGAAGTAGCTGTCATCGCTTTGAATTTTCCCGTCTTCAGTTGACATAGAAATGATGTCATTATGGTGATTATTTTGCGATTATGATAAACAATGTTTAATGGCTTGGCTTAAAAACATTTTATACCGATAAAGCAAACAATTCAAAACACCGCTCTGCGGAAAGAAATTATTTCACTTGCAGGAACTTTGATTAGGTTAGGCCTAGCAAATGACTGAGGACTACAAATGGGTTAGCATTTACTTGGACCTGTTTCATCTATAAAATGGCGTCCCTAAGACATTTCACTAAAGCGTTTCGGATTCCAAGTCAAGCTCTTCTGGGAAGATGTGCCTCTGTTGGTGGAACCAAGATTAACGGAAGCGATAAATGTCAAGTACCTCCTCCCACGATTTGTCTAGAAGGTAAGATGATTCGATTTTGTTGCCTACGTAAACAATAAATTTAGTATACCTTATATTTGTAATGTACTATTACATGACTTTCTAGTTTGATTGACTGTGAAGCTGGACAACTACAGTCTAATCTAGAGAAAGCCAATGAGAGTTTAAAGTTTTCATTTTCTGCTCGTTTTCCATTAGACAGCTTTGATTGAATAAGCAGATTGAATAGACACAGCTGCGTAATATTTTAAGCCAACCATGGTTTTAAATTAAGCTCCTGCCAGTTGTTTTTAGAACATGTTATCTTTATTGATCTGAAAAGTAGGCGGGGGGAGGGGGCTCTGCAATAGTATTGTTTTTCAGAATTTTACCCAAGCAGTCTGTGGAGAAATCTGGCTGTACCGGTACCCAAAAAAGGCCTCTTTAGTTTTGGCACCCCTATTTGTATTGTGTACTAATTAGACGAGCCCACAACTTTGCGAGTTAGAAGCCTGAAAAGCTAAAAAACTACCCTATAAGGCGTGCTAGGGTTTGATCCATTGCGTCAAATTTGTTCCTCACTCACATTCCCGGTTATTGCTAATTTTGGGCATGCTGCAAATTTTCCTCATTTTTTAAAGTGAATGAATGGTTCTGTAGAGCGTCAAAATTAGAAAGATATGGCCCCGTGGATTAACGCTTTTTGATGTTAAAGTATATAATCAATAAAAAATATGCCCCGTTTTATAGTTAGTGAGAGTGCAATGACTTTCATTGTAATGTGTGTTGCAGAACCCCGAATGCCGGTTTACAAATCTGGAGTTTCGCCGCTTGAAAGTATCAATGCGCTTTCCAACAGGGCAGGTAAAAGTTATTTTAATTCATAACTGCGTTTTACCGTACTTTGGTGTTAGTAGTGTTAGGCCGTATATTTTTCGCACAATTTCTTTAAATATACGGACAGGGCCGAAACTAGGCAATGCGGCCCCCCCCAAAATCATCTTTCGGGGCCCCCTAAAATTTTTTTCTTGGATGGTGATACGAAAGAGCGAGACCCGAAGGGGCGATGCCAAGCTAGGGGGGTCTGAGACCATGTCCCCCCAGAAAATTTTGCGGAATTTGACCTTATTTTGGAGGCTTTTTGTGCGTTTTGAGCCTTTAAAATTCCTCAGTTTCAACATGGTTTAATAGTCTGTTTTACTAGGTCCCTTCCAAACCCACTAAAATAATGCTGCAAGCAAACCCTACTCTAACATTTCGCTGCCTATGCGAAGAAAAAACGCTTTTAAGGCTTATTTTTGCGCCTTTCACTTGAGCATGAGGGGCCCTTGGTACAGTGGTTGTTGTGCTTAATTTCAAACTTTGGCCCCCCCTAATAAACGTTTGTCCCCCTCAAGTTGACTGCTCTGCCGCCGGCTCTGTGCAAGGTATTGAAGTAGCCTACTGATATGCCATTGTGCTTTGAAAATCTAGGAACTGTAGTTCAGCTCAGTAGCGTTTTTGTAATACGATACTATAAGCCGAGTGTTTAGAGCCGACAAGCTCTATTTCTGCCAATTAGGATCCTACCTTATTTTTTTTAACTAGCATGCGTTAACCAAATAAGGGCAGTTACCTCCTTCCTCGGGCGAAAATTAGGCCAAGATATGAAAACAAACTAATGAAATTGAACTGCTGTCATGGACTACACTTGCTGTCAACAGCCAACTCCAACAGTCAACACCCAACACCCCCTTGACGATTGCAGAAAAAATAAACCTTAAATGGAACCGACTTTTCTTCGTGCGGAGCTTGCCGCAATTGCTATCATGTATTTCTGTTTTATTCAACTTTGTAATTTAATCTCGAGAAAGTTTCATTACGATGCGACGCAACAATACCGGAAGTCCAACTTTTCTGCATTGATGTGTTTTGCTTGAACTGCATTTTTGTCATTAATGCTGCTGCTGTGAAGCACTCAATAAATAGGAGTTTCCTCAAATGCGGTGTATCTGCAGTAACTATGGCTGCACACAAACATTTTTTTATGAAATTGAATCAAATCTTCATTATATTCGTTTCATTACATTCGCTGTAGTACCACAGCGCGGTAACGAGTGTGGGGGCCCGACCCCGCGGCTTATAGCGCCTGGGCAACGCAGGTCCGAAGAAACGTTGCAGCGGTGGCGAGCTGTTGGCTATAGTGCGTCTGATTCGACCGGCCTGGGAATTGAACCCCAAATCTTCCGCATCGATAGCGAAGTCTTTTAACACTACGCTATAACCGGCCGGTTTGTTGAAAAATTATTAAAATATAAAAAACTAAATTGACCCTGCCGTAAGTGCTAAAAATAAAATAAAAATACTGCGAAGGAAGACCAGACCAACAAAAGATTTGAAGAGGCCCAGGGGCGGAACGAGAGGAGGAGGCGAGCAAAATTGTTTTTACTCACCGTAACTGTCTCAGGAGCTGGAGTGCTCCGTTTTTCAGACATCCCGATTATGTGTTCAAAAGTATGTAATAATATCGACGCTATGATATGGGTGAAAAATGCTTAGACAATATCGACGCTGTTTTTAAACTTAATCGCATGATTAGGAATTCTTCCCTCGCGCAATTCATTTTAGCTTAAAAATGTTTCGGTAGGGAGGGCAGTGTTTTCTCATGCTCCACTATCTTCACTTTTCAAAATAGTTATGGGAGAAACTGTCCCCTTTAAAATGAGTGCATAATAAATATTTATATCAAGGTTTATATGCGTTGTTTACATTAATGTTGCATGGTTCTTGAAAAAAATTTTTGGAGGGAAGCAATTAACTGTTTTACCCCTTTGGCTACACCCTGTTTGTGACGTTGCGAAAGCTGGCCTACTTTAGTCGGTTAACCTTCCTATGGCCCAAAAATGAGGAAAACTAAAATTTTTTTGCAACTTTTTAACCACGGCTTAACAGCATGAGTTTCTGTGAAACCTCCTCTTCTCCCCTTAAATGAAGCGCAAAGCATCAAGCAAAAGTGTGAATGAAATATATCTTGGTTGTTTCCTTAGTTATGGCATTATATAGCTTAATCATAGTCAACTGCAATTGAGTATAATAATTTAAATTAAAAACATTACAATCCGATGCACTTTAATACCTCTGAACCACCGTAATTGTCGTATCCTTACGTCATCATAATGTGACGTCACTGAAACTCCCTCATTTGAAAAATCCTGCGTACGCCACTGCTAGATAGCGAACTTTAATCATAGGCTTTTTCCTTCAGCTCCCTGAAAAGGCTTTAACATATTAAATTTTCTGGCCCCCCCTCCGAAAAAACTGTTTAATCCGCGCCTGGCCTACTGTATGCATTAAGCATATTTACGAAAAGTAAATGACACATAACAAGTAGAAAATAAGCTGTTGAACAACATATACACGTAACAGGAAAAAAGGCAGTCATTGCAATGATGACAAGGTATTTAATAGCCATACTGCATACATAGCACATAGTTACTTTAATCATGTAAAAGATAAACAAACGAACTTTAGCCCTCTGTACTTGCAAGTGTTTTTGATGACAGCGGGTTTAATCTTTTAGAATTAAATTTGCACCAGGCAACTGGAATAGCTTTCAGAAGAAAGTTGTTCACGCCTGGACCTCTGATGGTTTCTGATCGCGTGAAACTGGCAATGATGGCTGACATCGGAAAAAGACACTCAGATTTTGGATACGTTGTAAAGTTAGTAGTTTGATTGTTATTAGCCCGTAAAGTATAGAAACTTTTTTATTTAAAGGTCACACATTAACTTCAGTGGCGTGCATATGGCCACAATGATCTACAAAGTTTTGACTGTAGCAGAATGGCTTAACAGCTATCTAATTTTCTTTGTTTTGCTTTTATTTTAATCAAAGGTTTGTCCGTGCTGGGATATTGCGAATTGCCAAAGTTGACCCTGACGTTTTTTCTACGATTCTTTTGCATGGAGGTGGAACATTCGCAACGGAATCAACCTTGCGAACACTCCTAGGAGAAAGCAAGAAAAAGGTATCAGTTGGTTGCAAAAATAATTATAATTGTTGGTAAGCTTGGTTGTGTCTAGCTAAGTTCTTGATGTTTTAGCTTTTGGTGATGGAAAACGGGAAATATGCTCAGCGCATTGCGGAATTAAGCAGATCTAGCGGTTTGAATGTGAAAGTGATTCCTGTTAACTTGAAAACTCTGCAAGATACGTTGTTAGCGTGCGGCAACGACGTTGCAGGAGTCATAGCAGTTCATTGCGAGACCTCCTCTGGAAAAATTAACCCAGTGAACGAAATTGGAGAAATAATTAAAAAATGCAATCCAGGTAGGTTGCAGCTTTCGTTCATAGTTGTGTTTTGTTCACTGGTATTTGTGATTCAACTGCTTGTATTTTCACTGTGTTTAAAATTGTTGCCCACTGCTATCTATGGTTTTGAAATTTATATCAAGAGCTTTTAAGTGTTTTTAACGAAATATATACCACCTGATTGGTAATATGATTGAAGAGCAGGCTGCGAGAGCGAAAGAAAGTTCGTGAATATGATCCTATTTCGACACATTGTACTGCACCATATTTTGCAGATTGCATGTACATCGTGGATGCTATGACTAGTTTCGGTGCAATTCCAATCAAGATGAAGAATGTCGATTTTCTTATTAGCAATTCTTGCAAATGTCTACAAGGCGTTCCTGGAGTCTCCTTTACCATTGCCAGGCGATCCATGCTAAATAAGTAATGTCGAATCGTTTGTTATTGACGTAATTAGGATGTAAACAAACATAATCAGAGAACACTATCATTTCACTGATGCTTTTGTTTAATTCACAAGATAATCAAATTGTTTATTAGATGTTTACTCAAATAGCAATATCTGTAATTTTAATAGGCATCGCGGTTGTAATGTTAGCCTAGTTTTGGATATTGGTGCACAATACGATGAACTGGAACGAACCGGTCTATTCCGCTATACACCGCCGACTCACGTGATGCTCGCTTTTAAAGAATGCCTTATAGAATATGCCGATGAAGGAGGACTTAAAGGACGTGCAGCTAGGTGAGAATAACCGGATTTAGCCCAACAGCAGTAAAAACATGAATCCATCGTTTGTTTTTTCATAGAAGTTGATAGCACTGATTAAGTCCTTTTCGTGTTAGCACTCATTGTCGTGGTCTTTGGTTGCGAAAAGTTGACGTCATTGTTTTTTACTGTTACGAGAAAGGAGCGAAAGAGCAATTTGGTTAAATCAGAATCTCTAAAAAGCTGCCGCTGTCTTCAGTTAATGCATTCTTAATTCTTCTAAATCCACCAGAAATTGTAAAGCATCCTGTCCAAGGATGCTGCAAGCACGCAGCGTAACCGAAGTGTAAGTTAAAAGAATGAGCTTGGATGTGACAGTTGCTGATGATTATCTCTGTAAGTGAAATCATTTCAAATTTTTTTCTGTTTTGCTGAAAGATACAAGAGAAACACGGAGGTTCTCAAGGAAGAAATGGCTAAGATGGGATTTAAACAACTTTTCCAGGATAAAGAAAATCCGGACGGATACATAGTGACATCATTCCTTTACCCTAATGTTCCTCAATTTGTGTTCAAAGAGTTTTATAAACGATTGGGCGATGCAGGTTGGCTAAATGCTGGTTTTGTGTGTGTGGTGTAACAGTTATAGCAATCGCTATTTGGCTCATCGGGAAATAGCGACGCACAGGCGTAAAAAATCTTGATCAAATAAATGAAATAATTTTGTAACTTAATTCAAAATCAAGCCTTCGGTATTATGCCGAAGCGTGTGACGAGTGGTGGGGCCCATCTCCGCGGCTTAGTGCCTCAGCAACGCAGCTCAGAAAAAACGTCGTAGCGGTGGCGAGCCGCTGGGGGCACTGCCCGATTTGTCGGGCCCGGGAATTAAACCCCATACTTTCCGCACTGAGAGCAAAGTGCTTTACAACTGCGCTAAATAAAACTGCCCAAAATTAGAGAGCATAATATTATCTGATTTTTAAGGACATGTAATTGCCACTGATAGAACAACTGCCACCAACTGTTTCCGGATCGGCAGTATCGGAAATCTGCATGAAGATGACATGAGAGCGCTAACCAACAGCATACGGGACGTCTGTGCCGACATGAGAATTGACTTGCCTCTGAAAGATTTGGTATTTTAAACTAAAACATTGCAACTTGGGATATCAATCGTGCACGCAATAAACTAATGGAAGTGACAAGTGCGTGGTTCAGAAAATATTTAACTAATGCTTAAGGCACTAATAAGGTAGTTATTAATTGCGCAGTAGGCCAGAGCGAAATTTGGAAAATTTTGTTGCATTGTAATAGCAATAAAAAGTTGACCTAAAAACATCTCATGCAAAAAATCAGCATTTAAATAAAGTTTAAGATCTCAACAAGCCAATTGAAATGGTCAATTTTGCCAAAACAAAGCCCAAATCTGACGCTTATTTGGCAAGTTTAAACATTGTTTATCAGCAGAAGGTTAGCTTCTCGTAACCCGATCATAGTCACTTCCTGCTGCTCTTAAAGTTTTAGAGTAGAATTAGTTCATTAACTCGTATAATCAAAAAAAGACTTCTTTTACTTTCAAGTTTTTATTCTTTTGCCACATAGCAGTACTGCAATAGCACCAACAGGCAACATCATTTAATTTCAAAGCTATTGCAATGCTTGCACCATTACAATCGATAAGCTCAATATTTGGGGTCCTTGAGGGGAACTTCAATTCTCATATCTTCAAGAACTTTTCTGATTTTATAAATCAAGTCATTCACGTCGTTGTCGGTTAGGTCGCCCATGGTAGCAACTCTAAAGTAGTTTTTAATACTTTTGTCTTGTTCCGAGATCAGACAACCTGAAAAACATTTTGAATTAATGCCAACTGATATAATGTGATGAGATTTAGCCGTTGTGCTAAATAGAGCTCAATGGTACGCGCTAGAGCAGGTGTGGGGAACCTTCAAGGCATAGCGGGCCACATTGCACGCATAATATTTTCAGCGGGCCACATTCACGTTTCATGCGTAAAGAACAAAAAAAAATTTTCTCTGAAGATTTAGTGGAGAGCAAAAAAAAAGGTCAGCTCCAATTAACGGAAGTTAGTTAAATTCCATAAATCGTCAATTTTGACTTTAAACGGCATTTGTTTTTAAAAAAAGGCTAAAAAATTTTTAATACCAATGTTTGCGTAGGCATTTAAGCAATTTTTCTGCTCACAAGCAGTATGCTTCGTTGTTTTTATCTCGCTTTTTGACCTCATTGGGCGCATTGTGCTAGTTTATCGATGTCAAACTTAACCAACAATAAGAGAAATAACCGTTTACAAAAATTTAACGGAAGTTATTAAGCTTTAACGGAAGTTAATTTAGTTCGTTAATTTCAAAAAGAAATTTAACGAAATAACTAGTTAATGAAAAAGTTAGCTTCGTTATTAACGATTAGCGAAATTGTGCTCACCTCTGGTTTTCACTGTTTAATATGCCGAAATGCTAAAGAGGAGGACGTATGGAAAGCCTAGCATTACATGAGCCGTATGTACACGCGGGCCACATTTAAAACTTAAGCGGGCCGCAGGTTTCCCACCCCTGCGCTAGAGCATAAATGCAACGCTATTAAAAGTATTATTTAAAAAGCCCTATTTGAATAAGATTTCGTTTTTATAGTTTTAGCATCCCTCCTCAAGAGCCTCATGGCAAAGTGTAGGCCTACTTTTATTGGTGATTTACTGTGTTATTAACTGATATACGTAATTAACGTAGAGATTCTGACACAATAATGAAAATTACGTCGCGAAACATCTTTTTGGTTCAAAATACCCGAGAAATTTTAATGTTTTCGAATTGACCTTAAGGACGGTATATTCCAACGCTTTGCAGTGCAGAGGTAATAGACATAGTGAATTAGAACTAGAAAAATAATAAACACCATTATCAACTCTTGATAACACATCTACAACGAATTGTTCGTTACTTCAATTCTAAAGATTACTATACAATTCCAAAGGCTTGCTGATTTGACCATGCTGTATAAAAAAGTAAATTCCCGCAATAAAATCATGCTTCGCAAAATGATCCGCGATGGGTTTGATCGAAAAGATATAAAAAACGGTGATGTTAGGTTCAAAATTTCTGACGAGTGTTTGCACAAAATTTGCCATTCCATGGATATATCTACCCAGTGGTGTGAAGTAACGAAGTAGTTTTACTCAAGTAGACTCCTTCAGTATTATAGTATTATTGCTTGGTAACGATAGTACTTACTTAAGTGATTTAAATTTCGACTACTTCTACTTTTACTTACGTAGTTCAATCACAAGGAACGCTACTCGAGTGGCTTTAAAAATGATAAGTAGTTAATATTAAGCAATGTATCACGCAAATGATAAATATTCATGCTTGATAATAAAATTGGCAACATTAGTATTAGGTGTATTGTTTTATTTTATGTATATAAGTTTCACAATTTCGTGATATTAAGTGGTCTTTTGTTGTTTGTGTTTGGCGTGGACAATGAGGTTGCATTTTGCAGATCATCACACACTTCACTTTTTTATTTTCGTCAAATGAATGCGCTAATTATCCTAAATATACTTAAGCATCGGCAAAATATGTCAAGTTTGGAAGTGTGCAAATTATCTTATGTCAAAGCTCAGCTTTATGGCTTTGGTTTTGTAAACGCTACTTTTTACTTAAGTACTGTTGCTTCAACTTGCTGGTACTTTTTACGTTTACTTGATTACTTTTTACATTCCCTACTTTCTACTCTACTTCAAGTAGATTCCGTCATCAGTAACAATACTTTTACTTAACTAGATTTCTGGACTACTTTTTACACCACTGTATCTACCTACATTGCACATCAACAACCCTAGTATATTGCACATTTCATCAGAGAAGACAATGGAATGGCCATTAAAAGATTAACATTTGAATCTACTCAACCTAAAAAAAGGGGTCGTCTTCGTAACACACTAATATCAAGTGTTACGAAGCATCTAAAACTGAATGTAAACCAATTTTGCAAAGTGGCATGGGACAGAGAATTTTGATCAAAATGTTTATGTGTGTCATTTTTGCGTACGTATTTTCTCCTATTTTCTAATGCGCTTGTTTCTGTTTCACCTTGGTGGATAGGCATGCGCATGGGTCCAATTGCATCTTATTAATATGAGACGCAGGATTAAACTTGCATATGTATAATATGGAACGATTCTAGTGTAAATTATTCAATAACCAATTTATTCTATAATAAATGTAGGCTAAGAATAGCTCAATAAGAATAGCTGAAAATAACCTCAATTTGAAAAATAAGATATATATAGGTACACATAACGTCCACATTGTCCTGCCAAAGAATTTAAAAAAGTCATACGGTAACGAATAAGGACCACCTAGTAAAAACGTCAATGTAGACCTGCAGTTGGTTTGTGTCATACTAACCTAAGTCTGCTAATCGCTGATAGAACTCGGAGTAAATAAACAGAGGATTATGTGGATACGCAAAAGATGTTATAAGATAGCCGTTAGGATTTTCGTGTGGTTTGAAAAGCGTTTTGAAGCCAATTCTTTCCATTTCGCGCAACAAAATGTCGTGGTTCTGTTTGTATCTAAAAATGCAAAAAGATTTAGACTTACATTATGCTAAAGGTGGGCCACTATTTTATGCTTTTCAGCTTATAGAGAGTTGAAAAACCGTGTATATGCAATAAAAAGGTAGTTTACTGTAACTCTAAAGAGGATGTTTTAAACCATTTTTTGTGCAACATACGAGGTCTGTTCAAAAAGTTCGTAGGCTGAAATCATAACACAAAATGTACTTTCTACAGCAGTTACAGGTCTGGGTCTCCTTCAAAGTACTGTCCTTCCCAACGCACTCACTTATCCCAGCGGTGTTTCCACTTGCGGAAGCAGTGTAGGTACGCTTCTTTTTTAATGCCCTTGAGCTCCTTCGTCGCATTTGCCTTAATCTCTGGAATGGTCTCAAATCTTCTTTCTTTCAAAGGTCTTTTGAGCAAAGGGAACCAAAAGAAATCACATGGAGCAAGGTCAGGTGAGTAAGGGGGTGGGGATGAACAGTGATGGAATGTTTGGCCAAAAACTCATGAGATCTGAGAGCTGAATGGGCTGGAGCGTTGTCATGATGGAAAAACCAGTCACCACTCCTCCACAATTCTGGCCTTTTCCGTCGGATGGCATCCCTCAGACGTTTCAAAACTTCAATGTAGGTTTGGTTCACTGTGGAACTTTCAGGAAGGTACTCGTGGTTGACAACTCCACTAGCATAAAAAAAAACTGTGAGCAGCACCTTGATTTTGAATCGAACTTGGCGAGCTTTTTTGGGTCTGGGGGATGTTTTGCTCGTCCACTGTGAAGACTGGACCTTTGTTTCCACGTCATAACCGTAAACCCATGACTCATCACCTGTTATGATCTTTGACAAGAATTCTTTATCACTTTCTGAGTGATCAAGCAAATCCTGACAGACATGAACACGATGAGCTTGTTGATCACTTGTCATCAGACGTGGCACAAATTTTGCAGCAACGCGATGTATCTTTAATTCTTCTGTCAAAATGTGGTGACAACAGCCTACCGAGATCCCACATTCTTCAGCAAGCTCTCTTACAGTCAGACGTCGATTCGCTCGCACCAGAGTGTTGATTTCATCAATGTGTGGGTCATCAGTTGATGTGGAAGGACGTCCAGAACGCTCATCATCTTCAACAGACAGCCGACCATTCTTGAAACGTTTATGCCACCTGAAACATGTCGCTCGCTTCATGGCAACATCACCGTAAACCGTGTTAAGCATGGCAAACGTTTCCGTAGTAGATTTTCCCAGCTTGACACAAAATTTCACAGCAAATCATTGCTCTTTTAAGTTATTTAAAAAAAATTTGTAAAACTTAAAATCCGACGAACTAAAAAACTAATCTTAACTTAACTGAACATAACCAGCTCTAAAATAAAGACATCTGCAATCAGAAAAAGGCGTCATAATCAGCTGATCTCTGTGAACCTAGCGACAGCAAGCGAATGCATCTGGAACAAATGAGAGCTGCGCAGTTCAAACGGAATACGAACTTTTTGAATAGACCTCGTATATTGTTTAGGATTCAAAGGCATTCCGACCGCCTTCGCTAATTGAATAGAAAATAGTTCTGCAGTGACTTATTTATCAACCCTCTAACTAATCCACACTCCACATACATTTAACTAGAAACTTGGCTTCTGGTTGTTTAAAATGCAACATTCGTTTCTGAC
The DNA here is from genome assembly GCA_964006365.1 of Trididemnum miniatum. NCBI lineage: Eukaryota > Metazoa > Chordata > Ascidiacea > Aplousobranchia > Didemnidae > Trididemnum > Trididemnum miniatum. Next base: position 6,257,619 of record OZ023239.1, read on the forward strand.
ACTCCGTCAAATCCTACTAAAGATCCACAATTATCTTGATTAGACTCAGAACCACGGGTAGGGCGGAAAAATTTCGGAAAACAACCACAACAAGGCTGCTCTATGGTAGTGTTGCTGCAAGACCTGCAGTTATACAAGCGCCGTTAGGCCACCATTTTACGGCTCATGCCACAGTAATATAAAATGGAGAAAGTATAGAAAACTCTTTTCGACTTATAGGAACAATCACAGAACATGAGTCCAAAGTCCTGCTTTCGATTTGGCCCAAAACAGAAAGCGAATATTAATAAATGGGATGAAATAAATTGATAAATAGAAAGCGAAGTCACCTTTTTTTTGTATATTACTCATCACTTGCATATTGGAACAGCTTTTATGACGTTTGCCGATGTCCCACAGTACAGCGAGGATTTTTTCGAAATATATTACAATTTTTTTGGGCTGTAGCGAAATTGCAATCAAAAAAAGCAACCGCTCCTAACAACCTCGAAAAATTTTCAAGTCTAAGCTTTAGATTTACTAGCTCTTATAGCCAAGCAGAATGTATGTCACGAAAAAAAGCATTATCGCAGTTACTGAAACTGCGGAATGAAAGTGACATTTTGTAATAAGTTTACCGATTAGCCCGGCCTTCCAGACTGCCTTGATCAGCGTACTCCAAAAGAGCTTCTTTAAAAGCAAGAAGGGCGTGGGTTGGCGGAAAAAATCGAAAATCTTTGGAGGCATCCAGCTCTTTTAACTGTTCAGTGATGTCCATAATTTTGCCAGTATTGGGTACACGCATTCTGAAACAGAAACAATTTTTAAACATTTATTTATCAGTTGCAATGATGGAGACATTGCATGCTTTTTAAAAAACTCTAAAATTTTTTTGGAATAAGAGAAAACTTGAAAACTGAACACAAAACGAAGGAGAGAAGTGTCTTCTCAGTAATGATGAGCACGTCGACGTCAATTTACTCTTCTAACGCTGCCAAAAAAAAAATAGTTCAAAACTAGTAAAAAGTGCCCTTATTCTACTGGAGCCTCTGCCAACGTCAAGAGTTGACAAACATATAAGTGAACAACCTTAAGCACCCAATGTCAATTGTCAAACGCAGCCAGTTGTGTAAACTTATATATCATTGAACACAACCACAATCTTCCGACAGTGGTGCTGCTATGCCAACAAGTGACTTTCTACTGTACAGCAAGCTGCTTTCATACTTTTCCAGTTTTTCTTTTCTCGCGATAACAAATGACACCCCAGGTATAGAGTGAAGACTTCTGCTGGAAGTGCCTACAACGAAGTCTATATTCTTCATCTCCAAAGGAACAGCTCCAAATGAGGTACATCCATCAACGAAAACCATGAGATCTAAATGAATAACACAGGCAAGTTGATAATATAAATGATAGCGTCGATGCAACTTACAATAGCCTATCGAAAGAAAATAGAAAAGAAATGCATCAGCGAATGTCAAAAACAGTAGGCCTATACGCAAAGGCATATTGCTCAACACTGATACCTGCAGTTGCTAAAACGCGGGTAACTGAACCAGAATTGCAATTAAAGCGTTGCCAGCACCAAGATAATCTGGTCGGAATTTCACCTACAATCAGCGCGTTAAACCCAAGTTTACCTTTGCAAAATGGTTAATTACGTTTTGTATTCCTAACCAATTTTCTCAAACATTACAGGCGTTTTACAACACATGTTTAAAAGGCACATATTTTCTATTTCAAGCCGCATATCAAATTATCTATTCTGCCAAGACGAAAAATAGGACGGAGGTCCTACTACAGTACAACGAGCTTGCTTCAAATGGAGTTGCCAGCTGCCTGTCACTACTCAAAGACGTGACTGTGATATAGGGTAATACTTTAAGCGCCGTTTAAAATCGCATAACCAAACTTGCCATAGTGCTCCACATTTTAGTGCATAATATCAAATAGGAAGTTGTGAATGACAACTTTGAAAACATTGGTTTGACTCGACTCTGAATGAATCAAATACATAAAATTCAAATAGTTACGCAAAAGTGAACAAAAATTCAATATGTACACTTCACCTTCCGAAATTTCTTTCACTGCTTCCGCTATTTCTTTCACAGGGTTCACCTTTCCAGTTGAAGCTTCGCAATGAACGACACACACACCTTTGACATTATCAGTTGTAGAAATCGCCTCTTCAAGAGCCTTCCGTTCAACCGGAATAACAATGTGGTTGATTCTATTGGACTTACATATGTTGGCAATGCGATCCCCATTTTTGCCATTGCTCATAATGATCAGCTAAACACAACGAAAAAGGATAAATCAATGCAGCCACATTAACCAATATCGGTATCACGGTATTACGCAAGGATCTTTTATCTCACATAAAAACAAACATTAAATTATTCATGCACAACTACAGTATAACAACATACCGATCTTTGAAAACCCAACATAGTTTTTAATGTTGATTCAATGACTAAAGATCCAGTTCCTCCATAAGGAATTGCTGTAAAATCATCTGGATTCACTTTAGCAATTTGCAAAAGCGAATTTCTGACAAACCTACAATTAAAAATCAACAGCATTACTCATTTTGAGAGTTTTTATGAAGCTAATTTTTTTGTTTTTCTTTGCCATAATTGGTTCTGAAAATATAATCAAGTGTAGTACACCTTCGTCTGAAACATGCTTTATGCTTGTCAGAACTACATTTAGCAAAACCTGTAAACGAACGTCTCGTAAAAACTTACGTTATTCTTGGTTCAACCACCTGACACGTTGACTTGTTTTGAGTACAGAATGTTATCGCTAACGAGGTTTTAATCTAATCAAACGGTGATTGTCATCATCAACGTGCAATCAAATCGTGTTTTATTGCTCATAAAGTTGATGATCGTGTACCCAAAAGTCAAAAATCGTTGCTTAATGTGGATAGACAAATAGGCCTATACACATGTTTCTGTGTATTGAGATTTGTTACGTGAATTAAGAGGACTTCATTTTACAATAAACAACACTTTATTAGAAATTCAATTAAGGACTGAAATGAGGTAAAGTAAAGTTCTCCATCTTTTACGGGAAAGATCAAGTATTCAAGCTAGAGCAATCAACAGTTGAACATGCAATCTCTATCCTTTGTTTGATACTTACTGAGTTACGAAGGAGCATTCGCTATGTCGAGAGGTCAACTCAATACGCATAGCAGCTTTTACGCGATCAGAGACCATGATTGGACCAGGAACAAAAAGTTTTCTACGGAAGTCGTTGCTTTGAACGGTGATGTATGCTATCAAAAAATTTGATTATGGAAGGTTGAGGGCTAATTGACCGGTTAGCTCAGTCGTTAAGCACATCCATATCGGTACGGGAGGTCTGATGTTCGATTCTCGGGCTGGTCAAATCAAACACAGTGTCGCCAGCAGCTAGCCAGCGGTGCGACGTTTCTTCGGAACTGTGTTGCCAAGGCGCTATAAGCTGCGGAAATAAGCTACGCCACTGGCTACACTCTTCGGCGTATTACCGTGAGTATAACGAAGACTTGATTTTGAGGTTGCAGGATTGTGGATGCAGCTTAGTGCTTCTAAAACAAATTCAGTGCGAAAAAATGCAAGCAAGGTAGAGATAATCATGTATAAAGGAACGAGCTGCACGGTGCAATGAGTAAAATTAGTCGATTAAAACAGAAGCAAAAACACACATAAAATTGCATCATACAATAGCTCCGTTATCATAACGGGATCTGTTTCTGGTCGCTATGTCTTTAGGAAAGATAATTTAAACTTCTTTCTCTGGACCAGGGCCGAATTTCCGTAGGGTTGTCCACGGTTGTCGCAGGGCTTGTACAAGCTGACTACGGTCCAAAAAGACCTTTAACAACGAGCACAAACTAAGTAGCTCTTTACGCCTTCATGGCATTGTTTTGTACTATCAGAATGCAGTTTAGTCAAAACCTACCCATAGGATCGATAGGCTTGATAAAAGGTTGCTGACATGATGCAGGTGCTGAATTTGGTCTCGCTTTCGGACTAGTCGCCTTTTCAGACTCGGTAGTTAAGAAAGAAGACGAAGTTGACTTGGCTGAACTTGCTTTTTCCCTTCTTTTTCCAAGTTGTTTAGCCTTAGAATCTAAATATATATAAATCAAAACGATCCGAGGTTTGTAGTTTGACTATCGCAGTGCTTATACAAGTTGCTTTAAATCCAATATATTCAATTGATGCAGATTTTTTTAGATTCGTGTGATTTTATGCCTGAGGCCAAGGCCTTAGGACTAGCTACAACTTTACCGCAGCACTTACCTATGGATTTGGCAGTTTTTTCAGCAATTCGCTTTAATGGGGTCTTTAGCGAGTCTATCAGTGATGATTTCTTGGTTGAAGCAGTACTTGTTGAAGTTGTCTTTTTTTGAGTTCTTTCTGGTGATGATTTTTGTGTTGTCATACTTGTTGTTGAAGTTGGGCTTTCTGCAGAAGTTGAACTGGTTAAAACTTTATGTTTGCTAGAAGATGATAAAGAAGACTTTCCACGCGTTTCGGTTGGAGCACTTGCAGCTGGGTATTTCTGAGCTTTTGTGGCTGAAAGTGGACGTGGTGGTTCGCAAGCAGCTTTTGATGAGGGGGAAGTAAAAGAACGAGCTTTTTCTGGGGTTTCTTTTGCAAGACGTGCTGGTGTAGAGCTTAGTTTTTCAGAAACCGACTCAGAAGCAGTTTTAGGTTTGCTAGAAGGAGTCGAAGGGATTTTTTCAAACTTTTTTAATGAATGGATTGCAGCTTCAGATGTAGAAGAACTACAGACTGAAGTTGTGCTCGGTTTTCTAGGAGCTGTTGAAGGAGATTTATTCGCAATTTTTGTGGAACAGTTTTCCATGTTAGGTTTGGAAACACGAGAGACAGAAATTGCGCTAGGTTTTCTTAAAGGTGCCGCGGAAGCTTTTTCCACTTTTTCTGAAGGACTTGCTGTTTGCGATTTGGAAGCATTAGAAATGGAAGTTGCGCTAGGTTTTCTTGGAGTTGTCGAAGAAGAATTATCCATTTTTTTTGCTGGAGGACTTCCCGTTCTAGGTTGGAAAGCACTAGAGACCAAAGTTGCGCTCGGTTTTCTGGGATTTGTCGAAGGAGACTTTTCCACCTTTGCTGAAGGACTTACTGTTTGCGATTTGGAAGCATTAGAAATGGAAGTTGCGCTCAGTTTTCTTGGAGTCGTCGGAGGAGATTTATCAATGTTTTTTGCTGGAGGACTTCCCGTTCTAGGTTGGAAAGCACTAGAGAACGAAGTGCTCGATTTTCTTGGAGTTGTCCAACGAGAATTGTCCATTTTTGCTGAAGGACTTCCTGCTTCCGATTTGGAAGCACAAGAGACGAAAGTTGTACTCGTTTTTCTTGGAGTTGTCAAAGGAGATTTCTCCGTATTTTGTGGTGGAGGACTTCCCGCTCTGGGTTGGGAAGCACTAGAGACTGAAGTTGCGCTAGGTTTTCTTGGAGTTGTCGAAGGAGATTTGTCTAATTTTGCTGAAGGACTTGCCGCTTTTGATTTGGAAAAACTAGAGACCGAAGTTGTGCGCAATTTTCTAGGAGTTGTTGGAGATATTACATCCTTTTTTAACGGAGGGCATGCCGCTTTCGGCTTTCGAGCAGTGGAGACCAATGTTGGGTTCGTTCTTTCTGGTGCAGTCAATGGAGATTTTTTGAACCTTTTCATAGGAGGGCTTCCAGCTTGAGATTTGGGAGCACTGGTGATTAAAGTTGCGCTAGTCTTGGGCGATTCTGATGAAGCAGTTTCTTCGGGCGTCTTTGATGGAAGAGATTCCTGTGCATCAGCAACTGGAGTTGCGCTAGGTTTGATAGAATTTGAAGAAAAGGCTTCTCGCTTTTCAGGCAACGAATAGCTGGTATCTAACAGTTGAAGAAAAAATGTTAACTTTTGCGTAGCTACTGAAGTATAGCCTATGTTTTGAAAAGACACAGCATTACGCAATGTTCTAGGGTTTTGAAATCTCTGGAGAATAATTGATATTCTCCATGTTCGATTGTAGAAATTTGAGTTATGATGAATCACGTAACAGAAAGAATCCACTATTTAGTAAGCAACGATATAGCCTACACATTTTCCAAGAGCGACTGAAAAAATAATGCGCATAGGGCTTCAAATAATGCGCATCTCTTCTGGTCGGTGCTTAAAAAAGTGCATACTCCTGGTTCAAAACCCAGAGAGCTATTACATTAGTGTCCTTAAAAAAGTTACTTCAAAAAATTCACCGAAATGTACAGCCCACCCCCTGTGCTGGTCTAGCAGAACTGAGCAAGACCCTTCAAAAGATAATCTTGGGTTGATTAACGTGGTAGAGGTACTACATACTACACACGTAGACCCCGGTTTACACGAATGACACCTGCTGCATACAGAACCATCATTCTAACTCTCTGTGAACAAGAACGTTTTTAGGAATTATTTGCTACTAGGCCCAACATATTGAAAAATGTAGATATAATATTTACTGTTGACATAGAATTGTATTACTGTGTTGCTACTACAGTAGCGTCAATGCATTGCTAAATATAGGCCTACGTCATGCAGTAGGCCTACGTAGCAATTCCGCCGTCTCTCATTAATTCCACAGCACATTTCGAAGCAAAAATATGAAGTAGTAAACTAAATCGGCAACACCTTTTTCAGTTGCAATAAAGTTAGTGACTATGGGGCGCCGTTTAGAAAAACTTGGGCCTATTTAATTTGCAACACATGTATTTTCGGCTTATTTAGTCCAAAATATGTCCGATTTGGATCAAAAAACACCTCCAAATTTTCAAAATCGGATATATTTTGGACGAAATAAGCTGCTTGAAAAAACATGTGTCGCAAATTGAACAAGCTTTTTTTCTAAACAGCGCCGCATATGTGGCATCATAATAAGAAACTGAGTATGATTGGAATCGTAACTTCTTTTTTCTTTTTTCTGTTTTTTTTTTTTTTTTTTTTTTGTTAAAGTGTGTTTGCACGTGCTGTGAGTCTGCGACTAGTCGGAAAATATCAATAGCAGTTCGATGAATTTCGATGTACTGTAAATTGCTCTGGGTTTCGAGGCTTAGTATTCTTATGGACGGTTAGTTTGTGGAAAATCGTTGCGGAGAACTCAATACGACCGAGAGTTAAAAGTTTACGTGAGGATGTCGGCCGCGGCTCGTACCCGCTAATAACGCCGGACCCGCCCTCGATACCCAACAATAGGCATGTAAATGTTGTTAGTAGGGTTTTCTGCCGCAGTGTTTTCCACTTTTAATGATTCAAAACCACAGTTGTCAACGGGCCGAAGATGTTATGCCCGACCCGAACTAGAATCCTAATTTATTAGCCAGTCTGAGCCCGATTTAAACCCGAAATCAAAAATATCACTTTAAATTTTAAAGACACTTTAATAAAAAAGAAAATGAATTTAACCCATACATAGTCGCAAGAGTTACCCATTCACAGGTTGGTAGATGCGACAAGGTGTTCAGTGTGCTTTGTTGCAGCAATCGCGAAACCTTATCACTCACTGAAAATCTCAATGTTGCTCCGACGTCCGGCCCGATTGAAGTCCGGCAATTGATCAAAATCCAAACCTGAGCCCGGCCCAAAAAACCCTAATCCAGTTGACAACTCTGTTCGAAACCGTATCGTAAGATTTAGCCAACCTGCTTTGGTGACAGAAGCTGGCTTTACTAGCTAGGTTAGATATATCATAAATGATAGAATGATGCTTTGATGTTGCGGTAGGCTTATCACCCGTGCTGTGTGATTAATTTTATGCGAAGACGTTTCCGGGTTTTCAGTTGTTTTAGGCTGCAATTTCAAACTTGCTTCGGCAATAATGATTTCGATTCGAATCTTTGGATACCGGTACTTTTTGCACAAATCGTTCTGATGTCAAATCGCATGATATATGCTACCTGTTGGTTTGCATAAATTAGAAGCAACCGGTTTAGTTGCTGTTGGTATATCCGCTGCACCACGTGAAGACGTTTCAGCAAAAGGTTTTGACCAAGAGGTTGAGCATGGCGAGTTGATTGTTTCTTCGGAAACTAAATTGGGCTCTGCAACACCACAAAAGCGCTGTCAAAAGTGACTACAACGGAAACTACAGGACAATAAATAGATTAGAGTAATTAGGCTATCCTTGTTCAATTACTATCGAGTCATTTGCGGCCATTGGTACCAGGAAAGCGAAAATGAATCAAGTCTTTACCATGTATGGCAAATACGATACGTATACAAACGAAAGCTTAAAAATTTTGGATTACGAGAGCATTATGAATTGTTTTCAGCAGTTTTCTTTCTCGCAGCGCAAATCAAGCAGGATTCATCGCACAATATGCGACTACGTTACATTATTTTACTACGATTAATTTTTATTTCCTTTTTAGGGAAAGTTTTAGCCTTGGTAACTTACTTAATGGACTGATGGTAATTGGTTTGGCAGCATTTTGACCGGTAGGACGAGAACAAACTGATGACACCAGGAGGCGTTCCTTTGCCTTTGTTTCAGCTGAAAATGCATAGGCATAGCAATAACAACACACAGATGCAAGGGCAATCATATTGCACGAACGAAAGAGTGCGATACCTTGATATTGATTTCTTCATTTTCAGCCTCCTGTCAGGAGAAAGCGACGGAGGCTCCATACATAGGACAAAACGACGAATCCAGACTCGCGTACGAGTTGCCTTTGTTTCCGAGTTTTCCGGTTGAGCTTTGCTTCTGACTTTTTTCGCTGCTGGTTAGATTCCACCAAGCAGTGATAATTATCGTAAAGCATCTTAATCAAGGACGCAACAACAAGGCTATGGTGGGAGTTGAACCACCAACCTTGCGATCATGGACGATGCTCCGAACCACTCGGCCACGCTGCCGAAGCCTATTTCGCGTTCCACACCTAGCAAGATGCGATCTAATGGAGGTTCCGCACCGACAGCACACAGAGTTACTCTCAATCAGTGCGCTAATTTTTTGGGTGGGCCATACAGCTATGGTTGCGCGTATTCGCTGAAGATTTGAAGGGGCTGGCTTTATCAGAGTCAGAGGGCTGTGCTGTGCACCGGTAGCTGAAGTTGAACGTCTTCAACTACACCTGCTTGCTTTGTGGAGTAGTTAGTGTAACAGTTTAAACAATTTTGGCTGCTGGACTAGTTCGCTAACCGGGTGCTTATATGTCGCAGGCCATCTTTCCGAAAACTCCTCAATATTTTTCGATAAAAATCTACGACGACGTACCTGTTCCTGAGCCACAAATTGACTTAGAATTGGCTAGTTTTTCATCAAAGCAGTCACAAACTTCTCTGCGGGTCAGAAATTTGCACCAAAATCTTCTGATCGCCATTTTGCTGTTGATTTACCATTACCATGGCTGAGCAAATGCCTACACTAAACTTTGGAGCAGATCTTACTTTTTCGATTTGTCAAGCTTAACATTAGTGCACTGCAACAGCTAGGCCAAAACTTTTTCACAAACCAGCCGACATTAGATTCGATAAAGCACACACTGACGCAATACAAGCAATTTGATAAATAAATTTTATTGTTACGTAATACTGCAATTCACAACCGTTGATTTTCACAGAGCGGTACAATAACCTGTGGTGTACCGAAAACCAAACGTATAATTCAATTAGGCTACACGTATTACAGGTACAATCATTAAAGCACAGAAACCCAAGAAGTGGTAAAACAATAGTGTTCATCCAGTCTATTGCAAGCTTGCATTTATCCTTTTGAATCTACAATAGGCCTATTTTGTCGCTCAAATTTTCACGAAAAGTAAAAATCTAAATTCATACAGCAACATTGTCTTCTCAATACAGAAAAAGAGAACAACAGTAATTGGTACATAGCCTACGTTTACGTAGGCTACATTACATAGTACTGCCTACTAAGACAGCAGAGTCATATCATTTCTTACATAAAAGAAAAATGCAGAGCAACCATTAAGTAATATTGAACTAAATTTAACTACAAGTAGATTTCAAAAATTTATAAATTCGATAGTCGTCAATTTTACAAATTGCTGATGAAACTTTGGCGACGTCTACAACGAAAATTCGAATCAATTTACTTGATATTATTCAGCGTAAAACGACGCCTGTAGCAACTGCGAAACTATTAACGTAAGGCATGCCGGCTGAAACTGTGTGATCTCGCTCCTCAAACATGTTGATTTCCTTGTTTGTTCATTTGCGTATTCATTTTCCTATCACAAGAAAGCGATTGAAGCGCTATAACCAGCTCGCTTAGGAGTTGCCGGCCATCTGTCTACCACCCTAAGATAAGAGAATCCCGCTAAGCGTCTTTCCCAACGGCACAACAAGTAAATTTGCCGGCTTGTTCTTCACAGTGTCCCTTTCACGCTGAGCGTCAAGCAGGAAAGCTGTGGATAACAATTTAAAAGTCAATGGTTTGACTCGACTCGAAATTAAACCAGAGTCTGCAGCTCCAGAGGCGAACGCTCTAACCACTCGGCCATCTGAGCTGTTTCCTGATAACAAAACTTATTTTCCAAAAACTGGAAGGTAAATGGTTAGTGACCGAATGCACAATAAACATGTCCATAAAAACTTGGAGAATAAACCAAAAATTAAGAAAAGCCAACAATCATGCAATTACTGGAGCTCAACTAAAATAGGCCTGTGGTTGTTATTCAGCATCTTGTCATAAACGAGGTAAGTATGCATGGCAATCCTACTGCTTTTCGAAATATGGTACGAATTTTCAAAAGTATTTGGCAAAACTGACAAACTGTATAATATATAACCTAATATTTGAAGCCTGAATAAGCCATACAGCTATAGCTGTTAAAGCTTGGAAGTAATAGCTTGTCTCATCGGCTCTATAACTTCATTCCAAAATTTATAGCTTTTCTTTCCGATATTTTTTCCAACAAAACACGGATTTTGGACAGAGAGGTATTCTTGTTTTGTAGCATCATATTGTGGCCATTTTGTTTTTACCAAAAGGCCGACGTTTGGATTTCTAAACAAAATATTCTTATTTGCAACATTATGTCATTATTACCAGTTTTTAGCAAATTTTATGACGACAATCCTCATTATCAAAATCAAATCTTCATTATACTCGCGTTATTACGCCGAAGCGAGTAACGAGTGGCGGGGCCCATCTTCGCGGCTAAGCGCCCGGGCTACACAGCTCCGAAGAAACGTCGCAGCGGTGGCGACACTGTGCCGATTTGACCGGTCCGGGAATCGAATCCCAGACCTCCCGCACCGAAAGCGTGCGCTTAGCAACTGAGCTATTACCTATCCATTATAAATCTAATTACCGATCATTAGGGCGATTTTTGGTTACAAAAGTTGCTTTTTTTTGCTAGCTCCAATTAACGTAAAAAGCGTTTGACCAAAATTTCACAGCTATAAGGTCAGTATTCAAAAGTTATAAAGTTACAAAAAGTTACTTTTTGTCTTTCCGGTTACATTTTGGTTTTCATGCTTTTTTGCATAATTTTTCTAGTTTTTTGTCTTGGATTGATGCAAGAAAGATAAATTTACAATCTACAAACACTAAGGTGCCTCTTTGGTGCCAGCCAACAACTATTTATGTGGAAAGAAGTTTTTCTATGCTTAACGAATTACTTGCAAAGGACAGAAACTTTCTACCACAAAATGTAAAACACTACATGTGTGTTCACTATAACTTAAGCACGAGGTAGAACTGGGCCTTCTTCACGTTTTTTCATGTTTGGCTGCAACTATTTTCGTTTTACTTTTATTCGTTTAATAAAGTTACTTTTTGGTTACTTTTTTACAAAAATAAAGTTGCATTTTTAAGTTTTTTAGGTTACAAAAAAATCGCCCTACCGATCATACAACCTTAATGGTTTATCAAGTGCTTTTCAAAAATAAAGACTTTCCAATTCCACTACATTTGCTTCAATCAATATCAGAAAATCACTCACCCTCCTTCGGATATTAATGTATCGGCCTACTTCAACAAATGTAAATTTTATCATTAAAACCAATCGATGGTTTTTAGTTGGTGGTTAAGCAAAATATGCAAAGTGATTTTAGTGGTTAAGCAAAATATGCAAAATGGTGTTAGTGAGAAATACCCAATCCACTAGCATAATTAGTGCCCACTAATCTTATCGACTGTCCAAAGCAAAATGTTGAAAGCAAAATAATTTTAATAATTTGGAACTCCCAAGATTGAATGATACATCATGCAGCCAGTATGCAAAAAATAAATCGAAACATACCCGTTTCGGGCAAAATTAACAATATATTTCATCCAATCCTTGGATAACAATTTCTCTTCATTAGTGAACTTTACGTTGAACGTTAATTTTCTTTTGCATAGCGGCAGTCCGAACGTGAATACAATATCATCTCCATGATCGCATTCGCAAAATGGTGCTTTTCTGGCAGTTACGGGCCCATAAGCGGGGTCATGGTTGTAACTTGGTTGCTGGGTCATCAAGTACATGTAGGTAGTGCCATTGCTCTCTGCGTAAAACAATGCTTTTAAGCGTAGTTCGTAACTCGATCGAAGCACACAAAAATTACCTGTAGTAGGTTGCTTTCTCGCCTACAGCTTACACAACTTGATTGGCATTATACTGAGTTACTGACCTTGAGTAACTTAGGCAGCAGCAATAAACACTGCTCTTTGGATATTCTTAAGTCAATAAAAACAGCTTTTTGAATTCGAACCCGAAATGTTAACAATGCACTTAGATAATGACGCGCTTGTATCCCAACCTCGTTACGGCGCACGCGCATATTAACGAAACTGGCAATTTGAAACATGCGCAGTAGCGCCATGGTGGCGCACGCCATTATAAGCCAGTCTTCAGATGTAGAAAGTAGTTTTGCACTACTTATACTTCAATAGGAATTTCCAGCCGCAGCGGAAACAAACTTTGCTCCCACACGGAGCCTTTTTTCTCGCACGCTCGATCTGTTCTGTGTACTTATTCGCTAGTGCTGAATAAGCTCCATAAAACAATTAGTTATGATACACTACATAATGTACAAAAATAACAATTAAAATTTAACTGATAACGTTAGTACTTAGTATTTGTAATGACTGGTGAGTGGGAAAGGAGAGGCAGAGCTGCAAACAGATCGATGTTGTTTAGTTGATCAAAAAACATAACGTTAATTTTGTTTCATTCAAAAACAAAAATTTTTTAAGTAAAGGCAACGTTACATTTACGTTGAAAAATTCTAAGAGTTTCGCTGAAACGTTAGTTTGAAATTGAAAATATGCTTTAGCTTATTTATTGTATATACCCTTGGTAGGGGTATTTAAGAAAACTGTAACTGCAATGTAAATACGAAAGGTTTCGATTTCTTTTGCGAATTTAAGCATGTACGGAATTTTTTTGAAAAATTTGCTTGACATATTTCATGTTGTAGGGAACTGAATGAGTTATGTAATCTAAAATGTCATTGATGACTTTTTCGCATATTTGGTGACACATATCCAAAGAGATTTTACAAACCTGTTCATTTGTCACAAAATTCCGTAAAGTGTATAAGCCTTGGCAAACTGTTTAATTTAGGTACGGTACCGTTTTTCTTTACAAAAAAAGTTTATTTCTTTATTAAAAAGCTTAAACTTTTAGAAATAATGTGCGGACAGGGGATTAAGTAAAGTCTACTGCCAGTACGATTGTACAATTTTAAGATCAAGCATTTCATAAAACTCTATCGTAGTGTGGAAAAAACTGCTACAAATAGGGACGACTTTGTTCCTTCGTAAATATGCCTAAAGAATAATTGATTAGGACTAGGTGTTACTCGTGGATTGACGTATTTTGGACGGTCACGACCGCATGACGTATTTTGAACGGTATAGCGCCTTGACACTTTCTCGTGATAGGAGGATAAGTATGCAAATAAATAAATAGATGAAAAACCTAACTTGAAGATTTTCAACATATTGCTTAGACTAATTTACTCATACGATATGCTTAGCAATTTAACGATATGCTTAGCACTGCGACTGCTATCACGCAGATCCGGCGCCAGAGCAGTCGACTTAGGGGGCCTAAAGTTAGAAATTAAGCACAAAAGCCGCTGTCTTCAAAAGAGTAAGCTTGTTAATTGGAGGAGCAAGCATGTCGATTGGCCCCGGCCCTGCTATCACGAATTTACAGTATAGATAAATTTTGTAGCTAAGAGGACGGTGATCATTTTTTTATTATCATTTTTTATTGTCGATACAAAAAATCAGTGGATATGCTCCAGTCCGCAATACCTCACCTGCAGTGCCAACAACGAGAGCCTATAAATATTTATCTATTATAAGCGGAGATAATTAATCGTATTACAATGATTATAACTAGTTTAGAATAGCAATATCGTAGGTTTACAATAACTACAAATTAAAATAAGCTGAACCAAAACTAGTAAAGCTCAGTTATAGTTCTTATGTGACAAGCCATTTGTTGTTGGCTACCAAACGAAGGTATGATGGCCGCATCACGGAATGACTAAAGCTTCAATAATACCGACAAAAAGATAACCCCAACTAAGGCATAAAAACTTTTCCTTACAGTAATTAAACCTTGCAGTTGGCGGTGAAAGTTTTGTACACCATATGCAATTGAATAAACGCTTTATGTTTTCATTTTCGTGCAAAATTTGGCTTATAATAAAAACGCTTGCTTTATTGCGCAACGAACTTTTGATAAAAACAAAGCAGCAGAGACCGGCGATATATCCTTGAATTTCCGAATTTTGCGGTTTAAATTATAATATCATAGGCCTATCGCAGTAATAAAAAATACTGTTGAAATCGATACCACTCAAAAAAAAACAAAAGAAAACGCTGCAGTTTCAAGAAATTTACGAAGAAGCGACAGGCAACTCACAATTCGCATGCATACGCACTTTACATCTTTTAAAACCGTCATATTGCGTGCTATTTAGGTTATTTCTTTTACTTTTTTATAAAGCGAGTGGGGTTTTTTAACGCAAAATTTTTGAATAGAGTTTCATAATTTTGATTTTACGATATTATTTTCAGTGATGGAGTACTCGAGTACTGTGCTCGTACTCCACAAAAGCTTTTCTGAGTACTCCTACTCGAAACTTTTAATCTCAAAAAGTACTCGAACCTGAAAGTACTCGGACTCGGTCTAAAAATCAGTCGAGTACACGAGTACTTTGATATTTTTTTCCGCTCTAGACTATCTGCCAAGATGGTAGAGACTTTGACGTTTTTGAAGTGCAATGAGCATGCTGTTTCAGTAGTGGATTTTATGTAAATAAATTTTCGTGCATATTATTGTGATTCAATCATCTGCCAATAAACTCTGAGACAAAATTAAGTGACAAAAAATTAAATAACTTCAAGAAAAGTGGTTCCGATTTATGCAGCAAATGTAAAGTTTAACTGCGAAAAATCAAAATGTACGCGGTACTCGTACTCGAGCTTGTAATACTCACAATCGAAGCCAACCACCAGTACTCGTACTCGAAGATTCTCAAAGCAAATATTCGGTACTCAAAGGTTGAGTACTCGACTTCATCACTGATTATTTTATATACCAATCCTGCTGCTCATGTGCAATCGCTCAAGGAAGGATATAGCAGCATAGCTTTTATTGCGCGAGATCGGTCAGACATCGCTGTCGACCCAGAACAACTGAAGCGTGAAAGAAAAAAAGGCATAATTCCAAGTTTCCAGTCTATGTAATAGAAAGTCTATGATTGCATTGTTCTCGTAAGTAAGTGGTTTACCAAGTTACCGTATTACTACACAATTTGTACAGTATAAGCAATACCGTAAACTTCGTTGCCAGGTCCAAACACCCGAATTACTTTTACTTACCATTATGTTGCACTGCTGTTTTAATCGCAGGATGCACAAACATTGTATCGTTCATTATTATTCCATATACTTTACTCCACTGATGCTTGTCGTCATGTTTGGTTTGTTTTCGATACTCTTCTGTTATTACGTCATAACCAGCATCCGGAAGACCTGTCTAACGGCAAGAAATGAATAACTCGCAGCAGTAGCATGGGTTAAGTCTAAGCCGCAGTTTATGACGGTTAGCAGGGTGCGAAATAAGTTTTGTTCATAATGACATCATCATCGCCATGTATTCTTGGGATTAGTTTGTAATTTACAATCGCGGAAACAGGTGGGCGATAAGCTAATAGGGCTCAAGCTTCCCCTAAATCTCTAATTCTATAAATCAAAATGTTTTTGTACTGCGATACTTTTAAATGCACATAAACACAAAATAAGTAATTTTTTCGATTTTAAGCCCTCCACTAAGAAAATTTTACTCTTGATTTAAGGGTGATCCTTTTTAAATTGATCTACGAAACATAACCAACATAACGAAATACCACAATATTACGTTCCTTACACATGCCGCTTTTCCAATGTAGCCTTTGAGTGCTTCCATGTAAACTTGGTGAGTAATACCAGACTTGAAATCTTTGGGATATTCCAGAGTCATGATACCATGCCCCTCGGTACTGTTGCATCCAATTATGTAAGGCACTGGATTGACTACTGCTTCATTTCTCAAAGCCGAAGTATCTTTATAGAAAAACTTTCCATCATACACTGGAGCGAAATTGATCATTTTCTGAACAAAGTATGCTGGATTTAATGCAATGAATGGCGATATTTTTCCTTGAAGACATAAAATCACCTTGCACATTAAAACTGCGTACAGTACAATGTGTCACGAAAAAATATTCACAAAAAAAACATGTCTACAACTTTCACGAAAAAAACGCCAAATGCAAATGGCGTTTTTTCGTAAACATTGCAAACATAATTACATTGTACTCAGTAGCTCATATGTTTTCGTTTTGCATTCGTTATTAGAAATTTAACCTTTTTATTGATAAATCTAATAGGCACAATAAGCTCACCAACTACACCATATCCCAAAATATTATTATATGTTAATCACAAAATAAAACTGAACTTCTACCGCAGATCTTAGAGCTGACAAAAATTTGTTTGCACATTCCATGGGTGACGTACCTGCGACAATTGCTTCATAGCATGTACCAGTTTATTTGCAGGGACGGACTTCAACTTCTTTATCAATGTCATATTATCTTCGTCATGTATATTAAGCTGCTTCTTCAATAACTCCAAAGGTATTCTTCCAGTGTTTCTTGGGAATGCTTGAACAATTTACATAGCTCATTTTCATATTTACTATATGGCTAAACAGCTCAGATGGCCGAGTGGTAAGAGCGTCCGCCTCTGGAGCTGTAGACTCGGGTTTGATTCCGATTCGGGTCAAACCAATAACTTTAATATTGGTATTCACAGCTTCCCTCCTTGACGTTCAGCATTAAAGGGACAGTGTGGAGAGTAAGTCAGCAAGTCTACTTATTGTGCCGTTGGAAAAAGCACTTAACTGGATTCCCCCATCTTGATGCGGCAGATAGGTGCCCGGCAACTCCTAAGCGAGCTCTTTATAGCGCTTTGATCGCTTTCTCGGATGCAACAAGCAAACAAGCCGCCCGGCTAAACTTTAAACTTTGCGCATTCCATAGGTCAAACGCACACCGTTTACGAACCGATAAAAATGGAGTGACGCTATTACAAGCCCAATTTATGTAATGATCATGCGCGATTTGCAGTCGTAGCATGATTACCCATATGAATTGATCCACTGTGAGAAATTGCTCGATGAAACAATCCTTTGGACATTGGAGATACAACATGATAATTCACTGACATAGCACCAGCACTTTCACCAAAGATTGTCACGTTATGTGGATTGCCACCGAACGCTCCAATGTGATCGCGCGTCCACCTTAAAAACGAGAGTAAATTGAATCATTTGTCAAGCGTGGAAAACCCTGAAGCGGTAGTCCTGGTACAACTAAATCGACTTGAACAGAAATGCCAAGCATCTATGCATGCAGCTGCAAAATACTATTGCAAAAATGACGAAATTCTGCTGACAGTGCAGAAATTTGGAACTACCTCAAGTTCTTGGCAGCTTTAAGTTAATGATCACATCAACATGCGTTCAAGAGTTTAAATTTTTTCTACACAATATTTTTATAATTTTTTAAAGACTTCACATAATTCTTGTGACAGAGCTGAGCTTCAGCAATCACTGCACTTGATTGTAAAACCACCTTACTTCAATGCCATCAACTGGTCAAACAACCCCATATTTCCAGTATAATCGGTCTCTCTTCCGAGCGAAAGAAACCCGAAGACTGATACTCTGTAGTTGGGAATGACAACCACCACCTCCTGAAGCGATGCAAGCACACTTCCATCGTAAAAACTTTCTCCACCATTATCAAAACCCCCACCGTAAATCCAAAACAAAACCTGGAAACGTAAGTGTTCATCAGATTGCAATTAAACATGCAATACTCAGAGATGGGTGCGATACTCAATTTTTGAGTTAATCGATATCGATACACTATACTTGAAAATAGAGTTAATCGATATCGATACACGATACTTTGAGGAGGTGTTAAATCGATACCGATATCGATACTCGTATCGCAGATACAAGTATCTCGATACAATATCAGGAAAAAAATCAATTAAAAAAATTGGTTTACAAATGAATTAAAAAACTGCTACAAGTTTGCACTCTGCGGACAATTGCAAAATGTAAAAATATCACGTAATTTTTTATTTTACTTTGTTGCATATTTATCCTCCTATCACGAGAAAGCGATCAATGCACTATCGAGCTCATCAACGAATGACGCTCGCTTAGGAGCTGCCAGTCATCTGTCTACCACACCAAGATGGGAAATCCCGCCAAGTGCCTTTCCTAATGGCACTGGTGAACTTGCCGGCTTGTTCTCAACGTCCCTTTAATGCTGAGCGTCAAGCAGGGAAGCTGTGAATAGCAATTTTAAAGTCATTGGTTTGACCCGACTTGGAATCAAAACCCAATCTACAGCTCTCGAGGCGGACGCTCTCACCACTCGGCCATCTGAGCTGTTAATTGGGACATGTTATAATTTCACAATTAACGTCGTTCAATGGCGTTACGAAACAATTGCAAATAGGCTAGTGATAAGAGAAATTTGCGGACAGTACGTCTCTTTGAACCAATAAGGAAATTTAGCTTCATTTCACATTCTTCAGAAACCGTAAATGAACACGCAGTCAACACCTGGTAGGATTGATCTTGCTCAAAAACAGTATCGAGATACTTGTATCGGCGATGCACAAAAACATGCTTAATCGATACCGATATCGATACAAAAATATCGCGCGATACGTATCGCCGATACATGTATCTCGATACTGCCCATCTCGGGCAATACTGCAGTTAGACAGAAAGATCACAAGGCCGCTAACTTTTGCAGAGAATCACACTTTTCTAATTAGTCTACGAGCATCGATTTTCTTCTTTACTCATCACAAGTTTACATTTCTTGGCTTAAACCGATTAAACAGTATCATAGCAAAAGCGATTAAGCTTTTTGCGAACATACACACTTATCATACTTGGAAAGATTAAAACAAATTTACCGGTAGGTTTGCTTGCTGGGACGGATTTGCTGTGTAAACACTCAAATACAAACAATCTTCATCTAAGAGTCGAGGTACATCTACAGCTGGACGATAAAGGGCACCAACTTCTAACCACTTTACGTCTTGTTGAGGGGAAGGTGGATGCATGGACGCATCAAGAACTCCATCCCAAGAATCCGGGCTGCGTAAAATATCTTAATCTTACTACCAATATCTGCAGTGTGCATTAAATCACCCGATTACTTATGGATCACCGCATTCGAATGCAGAAAAAGTCAGTAAAACCGACCGCATTCAAAGCCGAAAAAGTACGTACTTTCTGAACAGAACAGGAAAATTGACTTTAAAGTTAATCTGACTTTAAAGTTAATCGGTTTGGCTTTGAAAGCCAAATTATTTACGTAGTCTAGCGAGGGTTAGGTTAGGTTAGTAGACTAGAGAGGGTTAGGGTTCGTTATGGTCAGGTTAGGGTTAAGTTAGAGTTAGGTTAGGGTTTACCGGTAGGTCACTTTCTAAACCCTAACCTGACCCTCACCTAACCCTAACCTAACTCCAACTTAAAACGATTAACTTTAAAGTCAGAAAGCCAAAACGATTAACTTTAAAGTCAGAAAGTACGTACTTTTTCGGCTTTGAATGCGGTCGGATATACTGTCTTTTTCTGCATTCGAATGCGGTGATCCACAAGTAATCGGGCGATTAAACTTGTACATTGACGGCTTTTGCGCAGCGCAAAATATCTTAAAACTGTTGCTAGTCCTCTTACCAGGCTGGTGGTTCAAATCGGAGTTCTCCGATTGGTGGCTTTGCAAAGGGCAAGCTTGAGTAAAGATAAACCACTTTACCACCTTCAGCTTCAGCAAGCACTCGTCCTTTCACTTTTCCTAAACTGATTTCAACCACTGGGCAATGTTGACATTTCATTACAACGATACAATACCCTATGTTTCAAGATAATAGGTAGTTAGTTAGTTGCATATTTATCCTCCTATCACGAGAAAGCGATCAATGCGCTATACGAGCTCGCTTAGGAGTTGCCAGCCATCTGTCTACCATACCAAGATGGGGGAATCCCGCCAAGTGCCTTTCCCAACGGCACAACAAGTAAACTTGCCGGCTTGTTCTCCACACTGTCCCTTAAATGCTAAGCGTCAAGCAGGGAAGCTGTGAATACCAATTTTCAAGTCATTGGTTTGATTCGACTCGTAATCAAACCCGAGTCTACAGCTCAAGAAACAGACGCTCTATACCACTCGGCCATCTGAGCTGTTGAATAATTAACAGCACTGCATTATCCAAAAAATTAAACTCTGTTGTGCTGCAATGTATCATCAAAACACAGCTATCAAATAATAAGATAACACTTGGCTACAGCAAAGCATCGATTTGGGCGTTAATGATTAACGAAAAACATTGCAGTAAGTGGGATTACCAAAGCAAATTAATGAAGACCAGTTATATTGGTTTTTAAATCAGTCAACACAAACGCTTTTCTTAATCTAGGCACCGCAGGTAAGCCCAGACGGTCACTCTTTTCCTTTGCAAAAGCTTAAAGAACACCTCTTGAATGTGCAGCGTGTCGAACCTATCAATTTATTATTAGAAAAACATCTTGATTCACTAATATCAACATTCATCATAATCATCAATAAATTGAAAAAGGAATCACAATGATACAATGCATTGCATAGTCGAACGAAAATTCTTGGAACCAACCATAGACTGTACGCCTACTCGATTTTTTGTTAGATAAGTATAAAGAGACAAATAGCAATGCATGAAAGTTTCAAAAACTGCACTCAGTTTACACCATTTGTGGTTTGTCACTGCTGTTGTAGGAGTCTCATATTTTCGAAGATTTTATTTGTGAAACAACTTCATCCCAAAATTTAAATTTCTTTTCTTGATATTTAGTTCCAACATGGAATGGCTGCTGTACGGACAAATACTTTTGTTCTTCGCACGTGTATTGCGGCCACGTTACATTCACCGGCAAACCGACATTAGGATCTCTAGACAAAATATAACATTATTCAAAGCTTGTACTTGGTTTCTCTCAAAAATGCAGAACAATGAAAAAAACAAGACAAAACGCACAAAAATGTGAACCCCAAACATAAAAATGATTGATTTGTAGCAGCATATTTTTGGCAGGAGCATGTTTAATTTGTTTAGTAAGGCAATTTGCTTTAACAGCAGTTTTTAGCCAGCCTTAGATTTTATTTTAAATCCATGAAGTGTGAGCGTAGCAAGCACGGCAAATCATTACTTTTCCATTTTAGCAGAATATTTTGGGTTACCTCAACTCATCAGAGGTATTTTGAAACCTAGTAGCAACGTACCCGTTGTTTGCAAAGTTAACGATGTACTTCATCCATTCCCTGCTCAAACTTCTTTCATCATTAGTGAACGTAACTTCTAACGACAATTTTCTGTTTGTTAACGGAAGACCCAACGAAAACATGACGTCATCAGCATGGTCACATTCACAAAATGAGGCTTTTCTTGCACTTTCGGGCCCATACGCAGGATCATGATGGAACCTTGGTTGCTGTGTCATCACATACATGAATGTTGCACCTTTGCTCTCTATCAAATATTTAATTTATTGATAGCCGCAGTTGCCATAACAAGCACTGTATATTGACAGTTTTTGCGAAGTTGCCTCAAAACGTATAAAAAAAGCAACTGATGTGATAATTGTACATGGAAATAAGGATGTCCATTTCAGAATAATTAAGTATTCTAGAATAATTCCGAATCTTTTTTTTTTTTTGAATCCAGAACTTCGATTCCTTAGCCGAATCCTAAATCTATAAAATGGCCATTAATACTATTTTCATATCATTCCAGCACGCAACCGCTCGACTACTGCAAAACAAAACAAAAAAACAACGATATGCTTCATTTTTAAAAAATTTATAGCCAGCACAAGGATTACAGCACTATAAGTTGAAAGCATATATACACGCAGTGGCGTAGCCACCGAGCTAACAGCGGCCATGCACCTCTTAATTTTTAGAAACAAATGAAAAAATACAGCTCTAGTATGTATACAAGCGGTGCATACTACACTCATGGCCTACCGGTACCACAAATTTTTTACGGCCTCCGACGAACACCGCATGATCACACACACACGAGGCCAAGCGCGCACTTGCGTTTATGCGCAACGTCTGAAAAGATATATCACGCGCAATGTTTCTTCCCAATTACAAAACCGAATCCTAAAAACGGAACCGGTTTCACAGGATTCGATATTCTGAAATGGACATCCCTACACGGAAATAGTAACTTGTTTTCAGCAGTTTTAAGGCTTGGTTACGCAGAGCTGTTTTGTTTTTAAATCGACTGATTAATGCTTACCATTTCTATCTCTGTTTTCAAATTTGCGTAACTGCTGAGCGATAATTTGCGTAACTCCATGGAAAGTTGGATAATAATTTTTTCGGTATAACCTAACCAAGTATCGAACTTAATCTATGCGATATAAAACAAACGCTACAAACTTTAGGCCAAACATCTGGATGTAATTGTACTTACTAACATGCTGAGTGGCTGATTTTATCATAGGATTGATAAACAAAAGATCGCCCATAATTTGACCATGCAGTTTACTCCACTTGAATTTGTCATCAGGGACTTGCTGCTGGTATTCTTCAGTTATGATTTTGTAACCGTAACTTGGAAAATCTCTCTGCAAGTTTACAAGTTTTCAAAAAACTTACAAAAACTTCATTAAAATTTCATCAAGAAGTTATGTGATTATATTCACAGAGAATGCTCCTGAAAAGTTTTCGTATCTGTTACGGTCTTAGAAGAAAACATTTTAGTCCATCGTTCAGAAATAACTCACAAATTTAAATAAGGTACAACACACAGCACCTCACTTGAAGCTGACATAACCAAGGATTACTGCAAATGCAATTGAGTGTGGCAAGGCCTAGCTTTGAATTGAACCTCAGTGGCCTACCTCTGAACAAAACAACCTTTTAACCCAATATTTCTTAACCTTTTTTTGGGCAACAAATACCTAAAATATTCTAACAAAATCTACCAAACCTCTCGATCAAAAACAAGTTTTAACAGCCAATATAAAAAGTCGTATAAAGTATAATTAGTACTATATTGGGTCCATGGACACCTGAAGCCATAACACCTCTGCAGACTACTTGGGGTTGACGGGAGTTAAGCTTAAGAAACCCTGCTTAACCGATACCCCACGACACGGGCTGCCGTCATCTCACTGATCTTAATAATCAAAATATAGCTTCTGCTACCTCAACCTACCCTGACTGTTCTTCTAATAAGACTTTTGATTGTAACATCATAAATGTTTTTTGAAATTCCTCGGTTGAATTCTTCAACGAAGTCAGTCAGCAGAATCCCATGACCTTCCGAGGTGTTGCAGCCACTTATGTAAGGCACATTGCTTGCAGGAGGTTCTTTTTTCAAACAGCAAATATTTTTGGGAAAAAACTTTCCATCAATGACAGGAACAAATGATATGTATTTCTAAAAGGAAAAACAAAATTACTAGAACACAAAAAGAAAGATACCATTAATTTACCTTTGCAAGCTCTTTCATTGCTTCCATGATATCTTTTGTCGGAAGAGTTTTTAGCTTCGCAATTAGTTTCTCCGGATTTTCTTCGTTGATGTTAAGGAGCAGCTTCAGTTTTCTTAGTGAAAACTCTCCATTATTTCTCGGAATATCTGAAGGACGAAATTTAAATTTAATCAAAAAACTAGCCAGATGTGATTCATAGTCTAAAAAAACAAATTAAAGCGAATTATATTTTATGGAATGATTTGCCAAATGATATTAGAAGTATTGATGCAATAGCTGCATTTAAATCTGCTTTAAAAACTCATTTTTTCCAAAAACATGAAAAATTTTTGTCAGAAAACTATGTTGTATTTCTGGAATTTTTTTCAAGTTTAATATTTTCAAATGTTAAACATTAAATTTACGTCATTCGTATCCATATGCGAACAACTGGTTAATATCATACATTTTTATCTTTACTTAGAACATGGTTCTTCAACGGGGACGATTTGGGCCTTCAGAGAGGCAATGGTAAGAATTCTTGAAATTGGGGAGCGATTTTACTTTTTAGGAGGACGGTTTTAGAATTACCTCTACTGTTAACAATTGATTTCTGAATAGAAATAAATTCACATTTACTACCAACATATTGAATGATCTTGTTGTGATATCGATGTGCCTTTGCAAAAATACTTTATTTGCCTAATTGCAATGCTTTGCATAGTTGCAATACTTTGTACAGTTGCAATACCTAAATATTCACCGCATGATTATTCACTACCGATATACCGCTCGTGACTACTGCAATCGACTTACTCAGTCACTAGACCGGTAGGCCTACAGTTCGTTCGCTGTATGATTGCGCTGAACGATAGATGATCGTTTATTATTCGCTCCAGTTTATATTGTTTTCCGCTCTTGCATGGTGGGCAGAAAACAAACTGATTAATAACATTATGCGGATCTTTGACTTCATAGTTCTCTTGTGCGTACTCCCGCAGTTAGTAATGTTCTGCTGTATTGTAATAAACCAGAAGGACGTTTCATCTTCTTGAGCCAGGACGTAGTTAGTTTAGCAACCCCGACTGCTGCAATCTTTCAAAAACTTTTACAGATGATGTATTGCAAATAATGAAGTTTTATCAAAATTATAAAAGATTTTCTCAACGCCAGGGCTGGCAAACTGCGGCCCGTGGGCCACCTGCAGACCTTCTTTTTGCTCTTCACCGATTTTCATTGGAAAAATAGTAGATCTGCGGACGTGTAGACCTTTTTTTTGCTCTTCACCGATTTTCAGTGGAAAAAATAAAACATCTGCGGACGCGTAGACCATATTTTTTGCTTATCAATGCTTTGTGGGGGCAATCTGGACCAACACTTTCCAAAAAAGGGGCGATTGTGTAAAAAAGGTTGAACATCACAGACGTAAAATATCAAAAAATTCGTTTTCATATTGCTTTCTTGTACTGTTAATGCGTAATTTGTGTTTTGTTTAGTGTTAATGTGTAACTTTTGCACCGGTAAGAAAGTATGCTTTTGCAACGGTAATTGGTATATTGCACAAAGTGTTATGTCTCAGATATTTTATTTACCATCCAGTAAGAGGATGCAGGATTTTTCGGCCGGTTTTTTGATTTGTTCGTGCTTCAAAATGTTTATGGTCAGGTCTGTTTATGGCTTAAATCAAATTTGGGCTAGGGCTTAAATGGTCGGGTTTAGGATGGAACAAATTTATCTTCCACTCCATCGCTCCGATGGGTTCCACAATATTTAGAAAAGAAATTAGCTACAGTAGGCAAGGTCAGTAGGTCGTATAAAAAAAATCAAGAATATTATCGTAAACGTAACGGCACATTCATTACTTTTTGTTTCACAAACTGTTATCTTTTCTGTACCGGTGAAAAAAAAAAAACTTAAGAAGGCAAACAGAGCTATCCCACACTGCACTAGAATTTTATGCTCACTCGGACAAAAGATTGATCCACTGTGAGAAATTGCTCGATGAAACAATCCTTTGGACATTGGAGATACAACATGATAATTCACCGACATAGCACCAGCACTTTCACCAAAGATTGTCACGTTATGTGGATTGCCACCGAACGCTCGAATGTGATCACGCGTCCACCTTAAAACAAAATCGTAACAATTGAACAATTTCAACTTTTGAAGTATAACATTAAAGATTATGCAATAATTGGCACTCAAGACCCATTACAATGCACACCCTTTGCAGGCGATAGCACACATACCTCATTGCCATAATCTGGTCCAATAACCCCATATTTCCAGGATAATTAGTATTATTCCCAAGCGAAAGAAACCCGAAGACTGACACCCTGTAGTTTGGAATGACAACAACCACATTGTGGAGAGAAGCGAGTACACTTCCATCGTAAAAACTTTCGCCACCGTTGACAAACGCTCCACCGTAAAACCATATCAATACCTGTGCACAAATACCAAGGGGTGCATACAGGAAAACATTCTGACGAAGCACTGCTTTACGTATTGTGATTTGTACTTTTTTCCAGCAAATTAATTTATTTACAACCCAAAAAATACCTCATGTAGCCTACCGGTAAACAGGCAGCTTTCGAAGGATTTGAAGTATAAACACTCAAATATAAGCAGTCTTCGCTGCGACCAAACCGCTGATAATCAACAACTTGCGGTATGTACTTTGCAAATGTCTTTGGCGCAGCTAAATCCTGTTGAGGAGAATGAGAATGATGAGAGGCATCGAGAATTCCATTCCAAGAATCCGGGCTAAATATGAAATAAAAAATTAATAATGCAACTTAGTCAAGAATTCCAAAACTGCCGGCATCCGGTGGCGGCGCCAAAGGGGGGGAATGGGAGACTAGTCTCCCCCACTTCTGTGCAGGCCCATTTTTGTAAATCGTGCAAATCCGTTAAATTTTTTGGGGAGGATAGGGGAGGGGCAGACGTGGACCCCTCTTGGCCTCTTTCTTTTCCTGTCTTTAAAACACGAGTAAGTGTGGCATCATGTGAACGTACACACAGCAAAGTGGAAATCCTTAATAATTATTAGCAATCTTCTATGTCATCAGACCGACTTTAAGATCTTGTTCAAATAACTAGAGAACGTGACATATCCGACACTATGATGTTCGAAGCATTGGTTGATGTTTTTGAATTGAAGAGTCAAAGGAGAATCAAGCTATAAGCCATATGCTGCCATTGCTTTATACCTTTTCGTTTTCATTTTCACATTCGGCCACCCAGGAGCGTATTTAGGGGGGCATTGTGCCATGCCCCCCTTTTGACTTTGCCTTTCAGTAAAAAAGAATAAAATTAATGGTGCTAAGTGACCGAAGTATGCCAGACTCTTTTGATGGTTTCTGTAGCTTATGGCCAGGGGCGGATCTAGGGGGGTACATGAGGGGTATACATCCTACAATCAGCCATTTTCAAAAATATTTTTGATGGAAACAATTTTTCTATAATTTTGAACTTTCTCGATAGCGATAAGCCTTATACGCCTTAAGCAAGCATACTTGAAAATGTGCGAACAAAATGCATCATATTTGGTGAAGTATATGCTCAAAATTAGGGGAAAAATTTAAACAAAATTTGCCTGAAAATTATTCAAAAAGCACTAACATGGCATCAAAGCATGTAAATTTTCAAAAATTTTCCGGGGAAGCTTGCCCCCGGACCCCCCAGCAACTTTTCTTGTTTCTCAATCAGCTTGGAATCAGTTCTGCCGAATAAAATACGATTGAACAAAATGTGGAAATTATGCCCCCCCCCCCCTTTTAAAATTTCTCGCTACGCCACTGCTGCCAGTGCCATTGTTTTTTAACATTTTCCAGATTTTTCAATTTCGTTTTCATTCTTTACCGTGATACTGTGATAATACACCATATGTTTCACTAAATTTGGTTCATTTGAAGGGTAGACTGTTTTTTAATAGCCTACTTAGAAGTAGTACACTGTTACTACAGAACCGGGCTATTAGGCGCGATAACCGAAGGCAATGTCAATTTCTGAACAATCATGCTTACTAATATCCTATTTTACTTCATAATCAAGTCCCCATTTCGACGAAAAATTCTCCTGGATATAGCCTGCGCCAGAATGCACTAAATTAATTTTAAAATTTCGAAATTTTCTGGGGAGGTTCCCCAGATCTTTTTGAAAAAGTTTAAATTTTTACAAGTTTTTGTCGCTAGGTTTGTCCCCCCCCCCCCCACTTATCACATTACGGGCTAACGCCGCCCCTGCCGGCATCCTATGCGGATAAGGCAGGCGGGTAGCCCTGTTGTTGATTTTCGAATATTACAACGTTATAGGCTACATGCTTTTTTCACGTGAAAAAATATCGTTTTTAAAGTAGCTAAGAATAAAAATTTTTTTTGTTTTGCAAAAAATTTGATATCGAAACGTATGGCCCAGCAGCACCATTTTGTAGAAGTCAAAGACTATACACTCACATTACATAGTCAACAGCGTGGCCAATTTCCCCTTCTTTTGATAATTAGGGCTAATGAACCTAACCTTAGCTGCACATTCCCACGGCAAGTGTCTAAAGAACTTATCCTACCTTTCTGGTGGTTCAAATCGAAGTTTTCCGACTGGAGGCTTTGCAAATGGCAAGCTTGAATAAAGAAATACCTCTTTACCTCCGTCTACTTCAGGCAGCTTTCTCCCTTTAACTTTTCCAAATTTGATTTCAACTATGGGACATTCTGACATGGTTCTTGTAAAAATGTTCAAGCAAGGCTCTGTCGACTTAAAACAATGGCTTAAACGAGAAAACGCACAGTCAACGGCATGAGAGATGGTACGCTGAAATGTTTTTCACTTTGAAATGGTTGTACTTCTTTTGCTTCCATACACTACCTATACCGTACTCACTTTAAATATCTTTCTCAGTTTTCACCGCAATCCCACTGGGCCTGCAATACCGAATTGTTGACGCTCCATGCTCTGCAGCGATTGCTGTTCAAAGCTTTTTCGCCTTGTGTGCTGTGCAGTCAAGCGTTACATCAGACAAATACGTGACGTCCGCCGTAAGATTATTACGTCATTGATTGGAGATACATTTCAGCCATATTTAAACAACAATAACATCAACAAACAACACACAGATTTGTCAAAGAGGAAACTATGATCAAAAGCTCGCAATCAAACCGACCAGTTAGTCTAGAGCAAAGGTTCTTAACCGGGGTAAATTTTACCAACTGAGGGGGTAAATTTTCTGAATTAAAGACTAAAGAAAACTTCAATTTTCAGTAATGAAAAAGCAGCAGTGGTATACTGGGGGTAAATTGTACTTGTTTCTTTCAGCAAGAGGTAAGCGAAACAGAAAAAGTTAAGAACCCTTGGCCTAGTGGTTAAAGACGTCGCTATTCGTACGGAAGGTCTTGGGTACGATTCCTGGCCCGGTCAAATCGGAAAAAGAGTCGCTAATGGCTCGATCGCCACTTCTGCGACGTTTCTTGGGCAGGGGCGTAACTAGAATCAGCTGAGACCCTATAAGCATTGCCCAACAGGGCCGTGCCCAAAATATTGAAAAAGGGGGGTTAAGGCCATGTCAGCAGGACCGGATATATTTTCACTGCGCAAACGGAGGACAGGCTCTTTGAAGGTCATCACGTCAGTGTTCCGCCCAAAATCAAGTGAAGAGCAAAAAAAATATCATCACGTCCGCAGATCTCCACTTTTCCGCCCAAACGCAAGTCAAGAGCAACAAAAGGACCATCACGTCCGCAAATGTCCACTTTTCCGCCGCCCCCCTCCTGGATACGCTCCTGAACACCTGAAAAAAAAACCTGGGCATTTGCCCCCCCAAAAAGGCCTAGTTACGCCACTGTTCTGGGGAGCTGTGTTGTCCAGGCGTTAAG
The DNA here is from genome assembly GCA_964006365.1 of Trididemnum miniatum. Lineage (NCBI taxonomy): Eukaryota > Metazoa > Chordata > Ascidiacea > Aplousobranchia > Didemnidae > Trididemnum > Trididemnum miniatum. Next base: position 6,287,512 of record OZ023239.1, read on the forward strand.
CAGTGGAGATTAACTCCTTCCCTCGCTAGATGCTTCTGCGTAATACCGCGAGTGAAGTAAAGAATTTTGATTTTATATCAATTTTAAATTTTAACTTATTGTTTAAGAACGTTGATTCTTAATCAATAAATACCACACCACTTTTCTAAAAGGGATTTTTAATCAAAAGCTCACAATCAGCGTTTATTGTTTGAATCATTCAGTATATGTATCGCATGTATTGTGAAAAACGTTGATCTTATACTTTATCAAAGGCGCTTTACATAGGTTCCACAACATTATTCCAAAACTTGAACTTTTTCTCTTGAAATTTGCTTCCAACAGAACAGGGTTGTTGCACAGACAAGTATTCCTGGCTCGCATTGAGATATTTAGGCCAATCTGTCTTCACCGGCAGCCCAACATTGAGATTGCTGTAAAGTAATAAATAATTTAAAGGCGGTAAATTTTTGTGCCGGTTATTTATGGGATTGAATATTCCTCAGGCGACAAAAATTTTGAACTCATAATTCTATGCTTCGGTATTATAATTGCGCATCCAACATAAGATTTAACATGCACATACAAGATAGGTCTACATTTAATTTTTCACGAACCCGTATCGGGCAAAGTTTACGATATATTTCATCCATTCCTTGCTTAATTCTTTCTCGTCATCAGTAAACTTTGCGTCAAAAGTGAGTTTTCTTCAGCTCAGCGATATTCCAAAAGTGAATATGACGTCATCGCCATGGTCGCATTCGCAAAATGATGCTTTCATCGAAGTTTCATTCCCATAAGTAGGATTGTGGTTGTATCTCGGTGCTAGGGTCATCACGTGCATATTAGCGATACCCCCATTTTCTGGTAACAACATCTCCATATGACGTTTATTTATCGCTAAATGTAAATCGTGTAATTTTTTAAGGCAGCCGAGGCTTACATCAAGACACTACGTAGGCCTAGCAGTAGCCGGTGGTGTAAAGTAACAAAATACTTTTACTGGAGTAGATTACTCGAGCAGTTTTTTTCGGTAACGAGTACTTTTTTGAGTAGTTTTTATTTTGTTTTTTGGCTACTTCTACGTTTACTTAAGTACTTTTACTGTAAAGTAACTCTACTTGGGTAGTTTTTATTTTAGAAAAGTATAAAGTAGTCCAGTGCTTGAGTTACGTAACTAGTCTCACTTGAAATCCCTTGTTGCACTTAAAATCGTGCGTTGTCAAGTTGCGTCGCACCCAATGTCACTGTGATCGTAACCATATGACCGCAAGTTACTGAAAATGCTTAATATGTTCACAATACTATATTCATTCCATTAAAACCTATAGGCCTAGCAGCAAAACTATCGTATTTCTTTTTCATCTTTAATAAATTATGGAAAAAAGCAAATTGCAAACCTAAAATTGAAGTGTTAACAGAAATAAGCAGGTTTCCGCTTCCGACTTAAAGCTTATTTATTCATATGTTTAATTTTTGTTTATCCTTCTTTTCTTTGCGATATAGGCGCTATTAACGAGCTCGCTTAGGAGTTTCGAGCCACCTGTCTGCCTCTACGAGAACGGAAAATCTCGCCAAGCGTGGTTTCGAACGGCACAAAAAATGAACTTGCCGCCTTGTTCTTCACGCTGTCGCCTTTGATGCTACGCGTCATGCAGGGAACCTATACCAACTTTTAAGTCATTGGTTTAACCCTATTCTAAATCGAACCCTGAGTCTACAGTTCCAAAAGCAGACTCTATTCACTCGGCCGTCTGGGCGGTAATAATTTCTTTTGGTTTACCATTTTGCCACCTTCAAAGCAAGTCATCATCGGCAAGGGTGAAGTTGATACTTTAACGTTTGAGAACGCTATACTTTTACTTGAGTAGTTTTCAAATAACTGCTTTTTTACTTTAAAGTGCTTTTTTAAGTCAATACTTTCTACTTTACTTCGAGTAGCTTTGCCGTCAGTAACAATACTTTTACATAAGTACAGTTTCAAAATACTTTTTACACGACTGACAGCAACCAGACCCATAGTTCTTAACCTTTCCGACCTCCAATAGCCTTTTTTACGGATATTGGCTTGAGGACTATTATGATTTGTACTACTTTTACAACGACTTCAGTAAAGACTGATTCATAAAAAATATTGCAACAGCATGCACACTTTATAAAACATCTAAATCCATCATTCAACCTTTCAGTCATGTGAAAAGAGCCTCACAGAGAAGTTAAGACAACCTGATTGGATGGTTATAAAAGCTAATTTTTCAGTCTTTCGTATCTACCACCCAAGAATAAAACCCCACACCCCTGGTTTTAACACGCCGCGGGCCCGTTTGCTCGCAGAAGGTATTAAGACAAACGTTGTTTTTTTCGACATGGTACCATCCGAAAGTATAACGCAGAACGAACGCTTACCAACATGTTGTTTTGCTGATTTTAACGCTGGATTCACAAACATTGCATGGCCAAGAATTTCACTGAACATTTTACTCCACTTCATTTTGTTACCATCTTCCTTCCCGTCTTCATACTCCTAGCTTATGATGTCACAACTGTAATCAGGCCAGTCCATCTAGAACCAAAAACCATAAGAGTACGTGCGTACAGGAAACTTCGTGCAATGGGCTCACATAGAAAGGACGAAATTTAGAAGAGTGAGCATCGGACCAATGTTTTATGTAATGGAGTTCGTATATTGCGGACGAATATTACGCTTCTCGACTTGCCCATTATGTACGAGGTTAACAACATAGCTGTTCTTAGTTAGCACAAAACAAAGTTCATACCAGTTCAACAAAGCTATTTTACAGAATGCTCACACTGATCGTAGATCCCAAGTAAGACTTTAGAGCTTCCTCGTAGGATTCCTTCGTAATACCCAACATAAAATCCTTCGGTGAAGGAAAAGCGATAATGCCATGATCTTCAGTGTTATTGCAGCCGATCATGTACGGTACTTTACTGGCAATAGTTTCTTTTTCCAAATTTAGTTTGTCTTTTGAAAAAATCCTTCCATCAATTACTGGAAGAAAATTAATTTTTTTCTAAACAATAAAATAAAAATCTTATTATAATCTAAAAATTCATGGTGGTTTAATAATTGCATAAGTTGGTAAAAACGACTAGAAAACTCTTACGGTAAGCATTTTGTTGAGTTTTCAGAAAGGTATTAAAATATAATGAAGTAAAAAGAGATTGAACTGCTTTTGGAACAGCAACTAACGCAGGTTTTGATTTTACGTCAGGCCAAAAAACTTCCTAAAAAATCGATTTTGACAGCTTCCTTGCTCCACCTTAGCATATGAACATTGAGAAGAACAAGCAGGAAATTCACTTGCGTTAGCGATAAGAAAAGCGTTTTTAACGAAATTCTCCGACCCATAAGTAAAAAACAGATGGTCAGCAACACCTAAGCGAATTCGTTATAGCGGTATATGATGACGAAAAAAATATAAACAAGCATAATGGCGCCAAAAGGCGCTATTTCTGACAACCAGTAATTAATTACAGTTTCTATTATAATGGGTTACATGTCTTCTCAATACGACATTCGTCATTAAATAATATTGAGAGCATCACAGTCAAAGATAGACCACATATGATTCAAATCAATACCTTTGACAGAATATTTGTTGCGTATATAATATCTTCTGCGGGTAGACTTTTAAGTATCTTGATTAATTTTGTGGGATATTCTTCGTTTATTTCGAAGTATTCTTTTAAATGCTTCAAAGGCATTGTTCCACTTTTTCTCGGAAGATCTTGAGTGAAAAAAAAAAATCGGATACCAGCACAGCAAAACATAAATCCAACGTACCGGGGTTTCCGGAGAGTCGCCTAGTCTTTAGTCAGCCCACGGACACTTATTTTGGATGACGTTTATAAGTTACCAATATTTATACTAATGCTAGGCTTATTGCATTCATTTCAAATTCACCAAAAGCTTTTAACTTGGATTGTAAACAATTTAGGACATAATAAATAAACTTACCTGGAAAAAAGATTGAACCACTGTGAGAAATTGCTCGATGAAACAATCCTTTGGACATTGGAGATACAACATGATAATTCACTGATATAGCACCAGCACTTTCACCAAAGATTGTCACGTTATGTGGATAGCCACCAAACGCTCGAATGTGATCGCGCGTTCATCTTAAAACAAACTTGAAAATGAAATAATACAAAGATTGCACATTTTCTAATAACTTATTTATAAAGGCGTGACTCTCAAGGGTAAAGCCAATGCAGTTGAGGCATCGTGACTAATATTGCATAATATAATAAACCTTTTAGTCATGTTAGTTTCTTGTGCCAGATCATTTCGCATCAGGTCCTATAACTGTAGCTTATAAACTTGGGCCCCAAGAATGGACCAATTTTATGTTAATACAACATTGTCATCACAGCTTCGTCAATGCAAGTTAAGACTACAGCTTCAAATGTAGCACGAGACTTAAAAATAGTTGAAAAATACGTGGCAAACGATGTTTTTCTTTGGTTATCGTAAACTGATGTAAATCTACTCACTTCATTGCCATTACTTGATCGAGTAGTCCTATATTTCCAGGGTAATCGCAATCATTTCCCAAAGATAGAAATCCAAACACAGATACTCTGTAGTTGGGAATGACAACAACAACATCGTGTAGAGAAGCTAAAATACTTCCATCATAAACACTTTCGTCACCATTCTTAAATCCACCGCCATATATCCAAACATATCAGAAAATCAGCCCTTTCGTTGAAGTGACACTTATGTTTATTTCAATGGCTTATTCGTCTGTCATGAGAAAAAAGCAAAAACGTTACTTGTTGAAAAAATTCAGACTTTTTCTTTACGGTATCTATGATTCAGACTCGCTTAAGAGTTGCCGTTGTTTTGATTTCTTGCCAGATATGAAGTACTCGAGTATTGTACTCGTACTCGAGTACAGCTCTTCTGAGTACTCCTACTCGTACTCGAAACTTTTAATCTCAAAAAGTACTCGTACTCGAACCTGAAAGTACTCGGACTCGGTCTAAAAATTAGTCGAGTACACGAGTACTTTGATATTTTTCTCCGAGATGTCACGATCGTAACTCCATTTAAATAAACGTTGTTGCGATTTTTAGGGTATTCCCCGACCCCTGGACATTTGCTGGCTAGTTCCGGTTTCTGTTTTTTCACCAAAATAAGTGATTTAAATATAAGTGACCCAAGACTTTGGCCGTTTTCAGGAAGAATACAACGTAGCCAAATTTTCGATTTCTATTTTTTATTGCATACATTTGATGTTTAGCCTCTATTCTTCATTAAACGTAAAAATCAAATTTCTATCGCGTGTAGTTTTTGAGATATTAGTGAAAGAAATAGAAAAACACAACGTCGTGTTTTATCATTGATTTTAAAGTGTAAAGTTTAACAGCGAAAAATTAAAATGTACTCGGTACTCGTACTCGAGCTTGTAATACTCGTACTCGCACTCGAAGCCAACCACCAACACTCGTACTCGAAGATTCTTAAGGCAAGTACTCGGTACTCGTACTCGAAGGTTGAGTACTCGACTCCATCACTGTTTCTTGCGGTGGGTTTTTTAATTTTGTATTTTGCACTCAAGAAAAGTTGATGAAGCAGAGACGTTATTGTCAAACTTTGATCTCCTCTTCTCCTACGATCATGCTACAACGTTAATCGTTTTGTAGCTTCTTCCTTTTTCTTGTACCTTTGTTACATCTTTACTTGTTGACGATGCGGGAATAAAAGACACTGCTTTTACTATACCTTTTGACCAAGGGCGCAGCAAAAGCGCCTAGGATGGATTTGAATGATTTGAAACAGCTCAGATGGCCGAGTAGTAAGAGCGTCCGCCTCGGGAGCTGTAGACTTGGGTTTGATTCCGAGTCGGGTCAAACCAATGACTTTAAAATTGGTATTCACAGCTTCCCTGCTTGACGCTCAGCACTAAAGGGACAGTGTGGAGAACAAGCTGGCAAGTTTACTTCAGTGCCGTTGGGAAAGGCACTTAGCCGGATTCCCCCATCTTGATGGGGTAGACAGATGGCTGGCAACTCCTAAACGAGCTCGTATAGCGCATTGATCGCTTTCTCGTGACATGAGGATAAATATGCAACAAAACACAAATACAAAATCTATAACGTAATATTAACACTAATCAAAATACAAACGAAGCTTGTAACTGCATGCTTTGTGATACCATATAGATGTTTTGTGATAGTTATGTCGTTACGTCTTCAAAAAAGTCGACTTAACCTTAAGAAGAGGCTTAAGGTACAGTATCTGCACGATTTGGAGATCCTAGATTGAATAAAGAATACCATCATCAACCATATCAGAGTGATCCGTGTTGATGTTGACATCAACTGTTGATGTTGACAACAATACATCATCAACTTCGCGATTGATTTGGAAAAAACTTGAAACTGCTAATAAATGAAACCGAAAAATAACATTTCTATTTTCCTCACTGGAAGGTTTGCAGTTGCGCAAGGATTAGTTGTATAAACGCTCAAATACAAACAATTCTCATCGTAAGTTTTTTGTTCTTGATCATCAATTTCGGGCAGAAGCTGAGCAAGCTGCTTCACTCGTGTTAAATTTTGTTGCACAGGAGACGATGAATGTTTCGAAGCATCAAGTATTCCTTCCCAAGAGTCAGGGCTGAAATGAAAATGGCGAGTATTCAAAAATTAAATCTTCATTATATTCACGGTATTACGCCGAAGCGTGTAACGAGTGCCAGAGCCCGCTCCGTGGCTTAGCGTCCTGGGTAGCGCAGCTTCGAAGGAATGTCGCAAAGGCGGCAAGGCGTTGGCGACACTGTGTCCGCTTTGACCGGCACGGACTGTGGAAACCGAACCCCTGACCTCCTGCACCGATATCTTTAACAACATTACTGCACTAACTGGGCGGTATAATGTTATTAATTCTAATTCCCTTTTGACAAGTTAGAGCTTTGCAAAAGCTTCCAATCATGCCTTGATTAGGCCTTGAGTCAGTTATTGCATTGTCATCTGCATACAGAAAAAATCTGTACGCGCTGTCCAGGCCATTCATGAGATAGGTCCGGATCAATTAAGAACTATCGATTAACAAATCATAATTAAGGGCTTTTTGATTGCTGTGGTAAAATGGCATGTTTACTTTGCACAAACTATGCTGAATTCGGATTGGCTTGTAGTACAGACGGTTTCAAATGTAGTCTACCTTTCTGGAGGCTCAAATCGCAGCTCACCAACTGGAGGCTTTGCAAACGGTAAGCTTGAATATAAAAACACATCTTTGCCATCATCGATTTTGGAAAATACTCGTCCTTTCACTTTACCAAAACTGATTCCCACCACTGGGCACTCAGACATGCTTAATGTTCAGACAGATCCAACAATACTGACCTGTTGCCTGGTTTATGTTACAATTTGTAATTGTATTATAAATTCTAGGACAATATTTATTGTTTTATATTGTTTAGCGACACTGCTGATGATGACAGCTACCGCAAATCTATTTTGTCGAAACGTCTATAATCACAAATCTCCTGTGATTGTATTTTTTGTTATTGACGTAATTCACTGTCTTTTTCTAAATGCTTTTCTTCATTTACAATATTGTAAAAAGCATAGTTATAGCAATGAAAGCCTTGTTAGGTGATGGTGAGCATTAAGCACTTCGTGCTGCACGTAGTTAATGATTAAAAAACGTATGCTTCCGGGTTTGTACATGCATTAGCAACGGTCTTTTTCGCAAAGAGAGCAAGTCATGAGTTCACAAAAACCAAAAAGCAACCTATCTCGCTGCTTTCAATTTGAATTTAAATCGAACATTGCTGCTGCTTTTAGCGAACGAATTCATTTAATGTTATTGTCCACTGTTCATGCTCTTTTTATCAAGATCAATTATCAAATACCGGAATCATCAAGATTTGGTGTGCCGCGGTGCGTAGAGTAGCTTTTCTAAAAAGCCTCGGACGCAAAAAAGAGCATGGCAGTAATTTTGAATGAATTCGGCGGCTGAAAGCTTCAGCTATGTTCGATTTCAATTCAAATTAGAAGTAAGAAGCGTGTGACGTGTGGCGGGGGCTCATTTACGCGGCTTAGCGCCTAGGCAGCACATCTCCGAAGAAACGTCGCACCGGTGGTGACTCTGTGTCTGATTTGACCTGCCAAGGAATCGAACCCTAGACTTCCCGCACCAACAGCGAAGTCCGTAACCACTACGCAAACTGGCTAGTCATTTGCATCTTTAAAGTTGTACTGTAAATGATAGCGAAGACCAGTCCATGGATCACAAAAGATGATCTATCTAAGTATAGCAACCGCAAAGCCCAGATCCAATATCCAATGCGCTTACCACTGGCTCATCTTCACACGCTTAAATGTGATACATTATTTATGCGCATGTGCTTATGTGTGCCCACATGCTTAAGTGTGATACGGAATCCATATGCTTTTGTGTGAAACATATGTGTATGATACTCATGTGTGATGTGCGGTATGTTTTGCTTTCATCTGAAGCTATTTGGCGAAGCAGTCAGATCGGCGCCCGTTTCTGCATTAGAAATCGATGCCGCATTGCATGAAGAAGTAATTGGGTAATGTAGGAAGTTGGCGAACAGTTATGTGGTTTGCTTTAACTTTACCCCCCCCAAAAAAAAAAAAAAGAACAAACTGGAGTAGCGATTTTAAAGGGCCGAAGATGTTGAGTTTGACCCAAACCCGATTTTTCAAGCCCGAACCCGAATCCTAATTTATCAGCCAGTCTGAGCCCGATTTCAATCCCAAATCAAAAACATCACTATAAATTTTCAAGAAGTTTTTATAAAAAAGAATATGAGTTTTATCCATCCATATTCACACCGATGCCACAATGCAACAGATGCGACAAGGGGTTCTCTTTGCTTTATTCCAGCAAATCGCGAAAACCCTAACACTCACAGAAAATCTCGATTTTGCTCCGGTGTCCGGCCCGATTGAAACCCGAAAAATTTTCAAAATCCAAACCCGAACCCGACCCGAAAAGCCCGATTGACAACTCTGAAGTGGAGCGAAAAAGTTCTGCTCGTTCTTTTATTGTGTCATGCAGCCTACTCCACTTTGCTCAACTTGACAAGCTGCGTGACATCATAAAAGAACAAACAAAGCTTAGTTCCACCTTAAATTAAAGGAAATGTGAGGGTCGTTAACTCGTTGATCAAAGCACTTGCTGCATTAACGCACGTATATTACATCAAACAAATTTTAAAGGAAAAAATTTTGATGCTAATGGGTAATGTTATTTGCTGAATTTAATGTCCAATAGTGAAAGTCAATCAATTTTAGTCTGTTTGAAGTTTTGTTAGTCCGATCCAAAAATCTACGTTTGTTAATTATGAGGATATTGTATAACAATAAGCGTAAGTTATATAATCGGCTAATTTGAAACGAGGTTATTAGGCCTATATTTACTCAAACGCAAAGCACTCCGCTTTTGACAATAAACTTATCTCGAGAAAGCAATTTACCTTATTGAATTAAATTATATGAGCAAAATAACGCTTTTTTTATGTGAATGTGATGCTTTTCAAAAGCATCTGATTTTATCACTTTTTGAAAATGAATTTTATATTTGATATGGATATGCAAGTTTCAATATAATTACTTTTACATTTAACTGCATATAGCTTTGGTAAGCAATTGGCAAATCATTCATTAATCATTAAATAGATTTATGTAAGGCACGCTGCTGCTGCTGCAGATAAATATTGTTGATCGATGAAATCTGGAAAACTTGTTTTACCATGTAGGGGTCAGAAACGACATGAATTTACTTTCATGAAAAATGTAGAGAAACAACGAAATAATAGCAGCTATATTAGGTTTTTCTTAAGACTAAAATATCAGAAAAGTTACATAGGCCAATAGGGTAGTGAAAATTCAACTTGTAGTAACCCTGTGCGGAATAAATTTACAAACAAATTCTGCGTAAAACCATAACACAAAACAAATTCCTGATATTTAGAGATCAACAAAGTGACCTACAAACTAATATTTACTTTGTTGATATTTGCAATTTAGACTCATGTTTAGATCCCACTGCGGGTGCGATATGCAAAAACAACAGCGCACTGATAAGAAAGACACAAAGAACTCGAGAGACTTTTCTTCGGTTCACAGTGAGTTAGGATAGACTTGAGTTTTATTCGCGAAGCGGTAAAAATTTGTCAGCACAACAAATGATGCTACTTCTAGAAAGAGGCATGAGTTAGTGCTTGCCCTAGCTATAATAATATCACAGAAATAGTGGCTAATAAAACGCTAAAGAAATGATTATGCAATTCTGCATTACATCGCCGTAGATTAGTCATAAAAAAGTACAGCAATTCTCAAACTCAACCTTCCTTCAAAATAAAGGGCTGTTAGTTTACAGCACCTACTTTTCATATTAAACATGTTTTGAATGATAGGTTCAAAAATTAACAATTACCGGATAAAGATTAGGGTTTAAAAATATGATACATTTTGATACGGTTTTGTTGGATATTGGGGGAATTGGTTTGACCCAGATTCTCTACATTTTGTTTCTTTCATATTACAATATTCCTGCTGGTTTTAACGCAGTTTTCACAGTTTTTGGAGCTTATAAACCTGATTACAGGTAATGTTTTTGATTTTAGAGATTATAATGTTGGATTTTTAAGCTGTAATAGACTATAGATTGACATTTTTTGTTCATAGATGCAACGTTCCTCCAATAGACAACTCAACAGTTTATCCGGATTTGTCTGAAGCCGATATTCTCAATCTTACAACACCTTATGATTCAATTGAAGGAACATACGACACTTGCTACAGGTAAAAATGATGATTTTTATGAAACACATTCACATGCTGAAAGTATGCACGATAAAGATTACTTAATAAGTTTTTGCAGTCGGCGTTTGATCAGTTTTTAAGTCAGCTCATCCGCTCAATATATTGCTTATGCTTTAGAAAATATACCCGTAAAAAAAATTTGCTTCAATTTATGAAACATCTATGCTGGCAGATACGGATTTGATTTGGGTGAATGTACCGGAAGTACAAGTTGCGTTGATCAATCTTCCACTCCAATAAAATGTGACAATGGTTATTACTATGATCGTACTTTATTTGATCAAACAGTGGTCACAGAGGTAAGCAGTTGTCACAGGAAAAAATAGACTCTGCGGTAGCAAGCTTTTATTTGACTGTCTTTTGTTGCACATGAACGAACTGTTTTATGATTGATAACTTTTTTTCATTATTTTTAAATGGTTTCAGGAAAACATTTTCATGTGAACTCTGACAGCAAACAACCCGCCATTTCTCACATTAATTCAGTTGAATTAGCCTAGGGTAAAGTTGTACAGAACGACTGTATTCCTATGCACTGTACCATAACGACCAATATATATTTATTGTAAAACTTGTTTAGATTTATGACCCTACCAAGCCGAGTGATATCCTTACTGCATAACTCTAAGTCCACAACTGATCAGTGATGTTCCTACATAATGGTAAATAGCAGAATTGCGCTGAATCATGCTTATGGAATACTTGACGACTTAACTCTACTGCTATGCTATAAATGTACAAATGTGTGTTTCAATTTAAATTATTATGCTGCCATTAATCTACTTTTCAGTTTGATTTGATTTGTGATCAAAGATTTTGGGAAGCTCTGTCCAGCTCATTGTATTATGTTGGAATGCTGATCGGATCATTCTTTGGGGGACTTTGTGCAGACGCGTATGTACAGTATTTTGCTCTTTATTATTATCTTCATCTCATGGGCCGACCGATTCACAAAGTGTTTAAAGACATCGCTATCGGTGCGGCAGGTCTGAAGATCGATTTTCAGGCCGGTCAAATCGGACACAGTGTCGTCAACGGCTCGCCACCGCTACAACTTTTCTCCAGAGCGTTGTTGCTCAGGCGTCGAGCCGCGGAAATAGAACCCGTCACGCGCTTCAAAATAATACCGAGAGTTTTATCAGCTTTTTTATATTTGAGCAAAGATCAAACCAATTCCCCCATACTTGTATTTCAACAGATTTGGACGAAAACGATGCTGTCTTATCTGTTTTGTGGCTGTTCTTGCATGCACATTCGGCATGGCTTTTGCTAGATCATTCGCTCTCTATCTCACCTTGCGGGTTTGTCTGGGAGGCATCAGCCAAGCCCTTGTAATAATTGCATACGTTTACAGTGAGTTAATGAATTGAATTTTTGTAGCTACAGTAGTGTTAACATCTGATCAGAGCTCACATTTATTGGTTTTATGCAGTGGTAAACAGTGTCAGGACTTTTGTATTGCATTTGCATGGTAGTTGATTCAAGTTCTTTTGAAGGATTCAACTCAAATGCACTTTTGGATTTGTTTTGCGTGTAGTTTGCCAAGCGATCTTCATCAGTAAACTGCATCAAAATAAAATAATTAAGATTTTATATGTTTCTAGTCATGGAAATTGTTAGTCGAGATTGGAGAACGTTTATGGCTATTGGTTCCGGTTGTTTCTTTTCAGTAGGTTACATGATTCTTAGCGGAATAGCTTACTACTGGAATGACTGGCACGAAATGATGGTAAGAGAAATGCTTGGGTTTGAACGTGTACACATCGATTAATTGCTTACGTTTATCTGATGCAGGCTACGTAAGCAGAATCTTGCCATTCATTATATTATTTGTAGCTGATCTGCTTAAGTTTTATTGGTATTGTGAGCAGCTGTGGTAGCTTCTGAAGTTGCACTACTTCCAACGAGATGCAAAAAACATCAAGTCCAAATATGTCACCATACATATCGCTGCAGTAGTTTTGCATGAAAATTTTGTCCGGTATATTCAGACTTCAACACTTATGCGTTTGGCTAGTTTCGGGTCTTCACGATATTCCCCAACTTTAGGAGTCACCGCGTGCTCTGCACCATAAATTGTGGAAAAATAATGTTCCTCAAAAACATTTGCAATCAAAAATCACAGCAACGGTGTCTGAAGCTGAGGCACTGACATCTTGAGCTGACTCTCAGAAACTTATTGATGTAAGAGTGGTTCGGGTAAAACCAAATACTTTTCACAAAGTCGAGCTATAATTTTTTTGTTAAAAATCAACCCATCTTTAATGCATGTATTGCTGTATATGCCACCTTTGCCATAACTTCGTTTCATTTTATCACTCACAGCTGATTTGCGGCATTATCACTGCTCCTTTCCTCATTTTCATTTTAATTCTCCCTGAATCTCCAAGATGGCTATTTGCAAAAGGCAAAGAAAAGGAAGGTATCAAAGTTTCTGAAAAAATGGCGCGGTTGAATAAAAGGACAATATCGAAAGAAACATGGGCTACAGCAAGAAAGGCCGGTGAAGAAGTAAGAAAATAACTCTAATATAAGCGCATATACTTCAAATAATAAGTTAATTTGCTATTGGCCTATATCAGCAAGATATGAATTAAGATCTCGGCAATTTGTCAACTTCAGTACTGTTTCCAGTTCATCATCAATAAAAAACTTGAACGACAATATTCTACAATCGACTTGTTTCGACAACCGCGAATGCGATGGATCACAATAAATGTTGGTTTCAACTGGTAAGCGCTAGATACCATACCAGGCTTAATATTATCTACTACTACTGTACTTTTCGGAAGTTAGCGTCATCGTTTACAAGAAATGAAGACTAATTAGGAAAAAAAATTCAACCAAACAAAAACTTTGACGGTGAATTACCAGCCGTTGAAACAGTGATGGTCCTTCTTTCCCAGAGTGAACATTTTTCTGTCGTCTAAAGGTGATAGGCCTACTTGCTCTTATTTGCAGCTACAGCTGAAAAATCTCAAATCAAAAAAAGCGGCACCAATTGCTTTTTTTTAGGTTTGTGAACAGTTTTGTTTATTATGGAATAACGTTGAACGCTGGAGCTTTGGCTGGGGATATTTTTATCAACAACGTCTTAAGTGAGTTATCAAACAATTGATGTAAAAAAATAAAGTAGTAAATAACTCTTTGTTGACGTGATAATAACTGTTATGCCTTAATTTAGGCTTTAATTAACTAGATCGAGATCATATCTGCAAAAACGAGAATAGGCCTACTTTTAACAACGTTTGTTGCTTGATGCTCACACACAAAGTATATTGAACTGAAGAGCAAGCCAGCTCGACGAGCAATTTACTCACTTATTTTTCTAAACCCGCCTACTCTTTTGTGGTCGCGGGCGCGAGCGGTTTTACGAAATAACTTGATAAAATGCAAAAGTTTAAAGATCGGTGCTTTGCACAACAATTAACTAATCTTGTTAGATCACAAAATTCTATGACACTATAACCCACCAAGTGGAACGCGCAACTAAGTTTAAAACGAAACTATAACAACCATACCAATTAGTCCGGTTTGTTGCTTGTTACAAGGGTTGTAATTCCGGGAAATCCCGATCCCGAATTCCCGGGATTTGGGGTATTTTTTCCAATCCCAATCCCGGGATTACATGTCTAGAAATCCCGGGACTTATTAAATTTACTATACCCCTGATTGACCGTTTTATGTCAGCCTACGGAAGTGAGCATCATGTAATGTTACAATTCTAAAGTACAGAATTAAGTTTTACGTACTTTAGCTCAGCGTTTCTCAAATGGTGCACCGCAAGGGTTAGCTAGGTGCGCCAAACTTGTATTTCGTAAATTTACGACCTGTTATTTGCACTATTCTTTATTTTCGGAATTTATACAATTGGATACGATGACCATCTTGAAGTTGTAAGATATCCGACATTGCAATCATTACAGTCATATTCTTGGCGCAAAACCCTTTTCCTGGCATGCTGCTCTACATGAGTGGAGTCAGAGAGAGACTAAATAAAGTTACTATTTTCTACACTCGATAAAGTTGTTGATGGAAACAGTATGATGTGCTCTAATGCCTCTAATACTTATAGCAGCTAACAGATAGCTCAGCTTCTGCCCAGAGAGATTTTTGTTCTTTCCATACTACTTTTTTTAATTATTTGCTCAATCCCGAATAATCCCGGGATTATAAGTCTAAAATACCGGGAAATCCCGATCCCGGGATTGTATAAACTGGTCCCAAATTTACAACCCTACTTGTTACCATGAAAGGCATGCGCTTAATCACAAAACTATAGTGCCGACCAAAACTGCACGATATTATAATCGGTAACACTTTTAAATTTATTTATTTAAATATGTTTTACACCAACCATGCAATAATACTTATTTTTTAAAACACTTTTTTTAACATTAGACCCACTTCCACAATGTAGTGCGCAAAACATTGCGCTTAATCTTATTTTGTTTTTTAGATGCAGTGTTTGATTTGCTGGCTCACTTTTTCAACATGGCTTTGATAAATCGCGTTGGAAGAAGGTTACTGCTCACTGCAACTTTACTGCTGGCAGGAATCTCACTTCTAGGCTGTGTAGTTGTAAATGAATACGCTGGAAGCAATGAAAGTAAGTTCGACCACGATTTGACGAAAGTGAGAATTTCGTTCGTAGTCGTTCGGCAGAGCACCCGTGCCGGATTTAGTGCTAACAACTCTGAGGTCGATGTCCTTTTGCCATCTCAGGTTGTTGCTCAGTACGGATTGCAAGCAAGCATTTATCTGTATTGTCTCATTCTAAATTAAAACTGTTATTCGCAGGTTTGATTACATTTGGAGTGGTTCTCGCATTTATTGGCAAATTTGGAATATCTTCATCATTTTCTGTAATTTACGCATTGACAGCTGAGTTATACCCCACTGTTGTGAGGTAAGCAGTGTCGCGTTTTGGAACATATATGTAAACATGGGACGAAAATTGTAAATTTTTAAATGAGACCCAGTAAAGTACATGTGTACTGTACATTTATGATTGGATATTTAGATCTAACGGTGTTGGATTGGGATCTACAACGGCAAGAATTGGCGGAATTATTGCTCCATTTCTGATTTCTCTTCAAGATTATGCTAAATGGCTGCCTAATACGATTTTTGGATTATTTGGTAAAAAACATTAATAGCTGTTTGTTTCGTGAAATATCAGGTGGTTTTTCTTGGTCTTTTTTCAGCAGTTGAGATCTGATTGCAACGGGAATAATTTGTATTTTTAATTCAACTGATTATTATTGTTATCAGTTTAACATTTCTATTTTATTCTGGGTACGAGCCCTGATGTTGAGCTTATAGTGGACACTACTTTTAAAGTCTTTCGATGACTCGACCGATTTATCTTACCCAGTTTCCCAACGGTGATGCATAACTCGACTGGGCTAACGAGCTTGTTGGTATTGTTGGCAGCGTGGCACAGTGATTCAGATCGTTGTTTTCACGACAGGCATAATCACCAGGTTGAAGCTTCAACTCCCAACCAAGCCTCCTTGCTGCATTCTGGGACCTAGTGGTTCACAATAATTACCCCTGCTTGGTGGAATCTAACCAGCAGGAAAAGAAGTCAGACGCAAAACTCAAATGAAAAACCACCAAACAAACTCAATTCCTGAGCTAGCCTGGATTCGTCCTACGCTCGCTTTTCTGTGACAGTAGAATAAAAATGAAAAATCAATCACGTTGCAAATTTTTGACTGAAGACTAAATTGCGATTCTACCCTATTCTCTAATTGTATAATTTGAATGATTCTAGTGTTGAAAAGTACAAAATTACGAAGGAACCGGTACATGCTTTTCGGTGAAGATGATATGCCTATACTTTCACGATAAAACATAGGCCAACAGACAAATTTCGCATCATACCCTAAATTTGACTATTGTGAGGTGATTAGTTTTAGATATCCCGGTTATAAATGTCTATCTGGTCCATTTTTACAATTATTTTTTTCCATTTCTGGTTACCGATGGACTAATCATTTTGCAAAACTGCAAAGAATTACGGAAAAGCGTCCAACATAATTAGACAAGTTTTGTAGTAGTAGCCTAAAAACCAACTTGAATTTTGCCTTAATAAAAGAGCAGATAGTTTTGTTATAATATATTTAATATTTTCGTTATTTTACTAGCTTGTATTTTTGTTTATGAAGGTGTTATGGCCGGTGTATTGTCCCTTGCTTTTCCCGAAACCAACGGAAAACCAATGACAGAAACAATAGACGAAGCTGAAGATTTCTACAGGAATGCCAAGTATATCAGTTTGTACGTAAAATCTTATGCTGCTTTTCACTTTAACCCTCCCAACATATTCAAATTACTACTTAAACGTTGTACAAAACGTTTTGGGACAAAAATCAAATAAAGCAAAGGATTATGCTTACTGTAGGCCTGTTTGTGAGCGCAAACTGAAGGCTCTGTTTTCCAGATTGCACTACCACACCATCTTTGCTCATGAGGCCGATACATACGATAACGAAAACCTACATACGCGTATACCGAATGCGAACTTGAATAATTATATGACGTTGATTCCAATATGCTGATTTAAAAACCACTCAAGCAACAGATTTGAAAACTATCATGCAAGACTGGATTTCAATCCGAAATTCTGACGTAGGCCAGAAACGTTTCTCAAACTTTCGAGCCGCTTGAACCTGAGCCGAATAGCCTGGACTCAAGTTATTTTAGGGTAACTGAACGTAATACACTGGCTTATCGTTTTATGTTTATCACAGGAAAGATGAAATATGGTTACAACATTTACTAATTTTTTTCAGCAAAAACGAAACACAAGAAGATAAATCATACAAGAACGAGGCCAAATTAACCCGATTTTAATCTTGTCCTACAAAACTTGTTTGTTTTCGTTGCATTTCTACGAATTTCTGCGTGATCTTTGCTTTTTTTGATATTGTGAACGGAGCAAATAAATTTTTTTTATTGCAAAGCGTTTGCATTGGTCGTTTTCCATTCGCAGAGATTTTTATCAAGATGGTCTGGCGGTACCTCATGCAGTTATAGATCCAATGAGATGGGTTCGCTTCACGGCTAACGCCGATTGCATTTGAAATGTATATCGGGTGGCTGCTGACTCGAAATTTTAATAATTAATGGCATCAATGCCACAAATCTTCCTTTTCGTTTAGTAGCGGAGTATTCAAGACCATGAAATGAGTTTTAGAAACGGAATCTACGTACAAAATGATTGCTCAATAACTAGGGCCATTTTTTTTTTGACCTAAAAAATATATTTTTGACTTTATTTTAGTAAAATTTTGGCTTTATTTTGACTTAACCGCTTCCGCGTATTATTTACGTCTTGTTTGCACTTTGTTAATTAAATATGTTTTATAATCTGCAATTTACATACGTTTTTAAAGAAAATGGTAGCCTACTTCGAACATTTTCTCAATTACTCAGTGTTGAAGCTAATGCAACAAAGCGACGCATGACGTTAAAACCTAGGATAACGAGCCATTGTGTGTACCGGTATCAATTAGTGTGTAATACAAAAATTGCATTAGTGCAGCATAGCAACCTCCCACCTTCCTGAAAAAAAAAAAATTCTAACCTTTAAAACAACTACACACTCCAAATCTAAGCCTCTACTCGTTCTGCTCACGGTAGAACATTTGAAATAAAACCTTCAAGGAATTAGTACATGCTGGATTATGATGTCACAGATTCAACTGTACTGCACACTAACAGTATGTCTATGATTTTTTTAACGAAAGACACGCAGTATAATTACAAGGACGTTATATTGTAATACAGCATCATATATTTTTTTACGTTTTTAACATCAAAATTTTTGTCTTTTCTCAGTAATTTCTTGAGCATAGAAAACGAGCTCTCAACAGCAGCAGAGGTTGCCTGGGCTTTTTGCAATAGTGCGTAGCTTGTTGGGTCAGTTGTCAAGTTGGTACAGTTTATTATTGTTTCTAAATCAGAGTTGGATAGTCGTTTGTTAATGTAGTCTTTAATTGCGCAAGGATCATCATCGAATTGCATATTCTTCAGCAGTCCGTATGCTTTGGTTATTGTGCAGGCACTTCCTTCTAAAAACTCTACGTTGGCTGCTAGAGTCCGGTATTGATATATTTTAACCAAGTCCGACACCAAACCTTCCACATTGATAGCGTCTTTTGCTCTGCTGACTAAGAGGCCTGCACTTGTCCAATTGTTGACAATGCTACGAACAGCTGGAAGGTTCTCACTATAATATAAGGCAGCTCTAAGCCAAGTTGCCCATCTTGTAATTACAGGGTCAGGTGGAGATGGCAGACCAGCATCATGAAAATCTTTCTTGCGATCTTTGTTTTTGATTGTTGCTGCCTTGATCGTTGCTATTACTTCATCAATATTTTTAAAATGAGCGCGCACACGCATAGCGCAGTTATGTAGTAAGTGCGCAACGCAGGTGACATGCATCAAAGAAGGGTCTAATTCCTTTCATGTCTTTCCAGCCGAAGACATGTACCGACTACCGAGCAGTATCAGTCAAGAACAATGAAAAATTCTCGCGCTTTATTTCAAGTTGTCGCAATATGTCATCCACAGTGTGCAGAATAATACTGCTATTAACATTGCGACCGCTGTCAAGTGCATGACAATTAACGAGGAATGTCGGATTTGGAGCATCTAAGCGGCCCACAAGCACACTAATATACTTTTGTTTAGCAACCTCTGCTTCATTCACAACCAAAAAAATTTTTTTGTCACCAAGTAATTCTTGTATTTGTTCCTCTTTTTGGGATGCCAATTTAGTTTCCGAAGCAGCAGTTTCGCTGCAGTTTCCGAAGGCAATACTTCTCCCATTCTAGCAAACAGAGACTTTAAAGAAGGATGGTTCAGTTTATGAAGCGGGATATCTGTAGCTAAGAATGAACAAACAACCTGTTCCTTGAAGTTTACTTGATCGAAATGTAAAAAGGTTTGCTTACTTTGACATTTGCTTTTCGTCTCCAATTTTCCTTGTTGTTGCTTACTTTTTCGGTGGCTTTCCACAAAAAACTTTTTGTCGCATTTGACTAACACGTCGCAAAGGTTGCATCGCAAGTCGCCGGCAGGAGTTGCCGAAAACTCATGCGGATATTCCTGGCAAGTTTGCCTAACTTTCGCTATAGAAGATTAGGTTTGTTTTGGTATTTTTCGCTTTGCAAGCTACAACTTAAAAGACCACGTGTAAAGAGCGCAAGGCTTTTATAGGATTAGATTAATTCTCTAACAATTATGTATTTATGCATCAACAATGACGTTTCATGCATAATAAGTGCTATTTCCTTCTCAATTACCGCACGCATTATTGTGACGATAGTGCAAATATTGCAACTATTTCAAAAGTTTAAAATCAAATAAAACTGCGCATAAAATTTTAATAGCAGCTCAAAAATTCAAAAAAATATTAAAAAAATATAAATTAGTTTGTTTTTATAAGGAAATTTTAGACAAAGACAATTTTGACTTTATGCAAAATTTTGACTTACAAAATCTACCAAAACAGACTCCTGAACACCTGAAACGAACGTTAGTACCCATTTGATCATGTAACAAGGTCCTGAAAAAATTTTGACTTTATTGACTTTAGCGGGCCCTATTAATAACGCACCTGTGACGCGCCGGTTAACCTAGATGTTCAGCACATCGCTTCCGGCGCGGGAGGTCTGGGTATCGATTCAAATCAAATCCAATACAGAGTCGCCAACAGCTCACCAACGCTGCGACGTTCTTCGGGGTTGTGTTGCCCAGGCGCTCAGTCAAGGAGATAGGTCCCGACACTCCTTAAACGCTTCGGCGTAATGCCGCGAGTATAATAAAAAATTGATTTTTAAAAGATTTAACACGCCTGTTAATCTTTTGACGTTTTTAAGTTTAACGAAACGAAATTCTCCACAATTTAAACGAAGCTCTTAATGCATTCACTGTGGTTTTCAAGCTGAAAATACAATCACAGCCGCCTGCCACAACTTGCTGTAATTGCAATTCGAATCAAGTTTACTAATCGAGATCATGACTGGCTGCAATCGCAGTTGATTTCAATAACATAAGTCATCTTATAGACTAAGTTCTAACAAAGTGAGCGACAATGCCAATAATCTGGGCTTGTCTGCACTATTATCCGAATAGTTGCTGGATTTTTCTTATCCATCAATCATTTATGAACAAACACGCACAGTCTGATTTTCATCATTCTTTTGTGGATTACTTTCAAGCCCTAGGTCATATAAGCTTTGTCTAAAGTTTGTGCAGTGCTGTGCAGGACAAGATTTTTGAATACACATCAACTATTGGCCAATATTAAGCCATGGCTGATTGTCCAGTAGTAGAAACCAGCTTAGGAAAAGCAAAAGGACGAGTAGTGTCAAAAGTTGAGGGTGGCAAAGACGTGTTTCTGTATACAAATTTACCATTTGCGAAACCACCTATTGGAGAGCTTCGGTTTAAGCCACCAACCAGGTAATTAGTAACTTCTTGTGTTACTATGTTTAAAATGATATTGAACTTTGATTAATTTATTTTTATGTTATCCAGTAAAATTGATGACAAATTTTGTTTTGGTGCATGTTTACTGGCTCAATTTAAAAACAAGACTACATATACTACTTGAGTTGGTCAGTTATAAGAATTGCAAATTTGCCAATCGCAGCTGCTCGACCAGTACAGCAGGCAATCAGATTCAAAACTAATGCTCGTTTATTAACTTCTCAGTGGAAAATTTACAACACTTTATTGTTGGCGGAAAAACTTTTTACCTTCGAAAATCCTTAATTTTTGAAGTGTTTCAAGACATCATTTTAACACAATTCGACAGCTAAGCGAAAATCTATGGTTTTACTAATGCCCCGTCACAAATAAGTGGTCTTTCGCGACTAACTAAAACAGAAACTAATTGCTGGCTTATGTTACGGTAACCTAATAATTGAATGAATACTTCGGTAATAACATGTTTAAATAAATAGCGTATGAATTTGCTTAAACATTATTGAAAATTAGGCCAAATGATTAATTTGATTCACTTCAAAATTTTTTTGTCGGTTAGTCCAGAACCATGGGATGGAATACTTGATGCGTCCGAACATTCGCCGTCTCCTCACCACGACAGTACCCTAATGATCAAATTAAGAACGATGTTACCACTCCTGGATGACCGAATACCTAAAAGCCACAGTGAAGATTGTTTATATTTGAGTGTTTACACTACTAATCCGTCAGAAGATCAAAATCGACCGGTAAACCTTCGTTGGTCTTACAATGTTGTAATAATTATTTAACGGAATGCTGCTATCTATTCTGCCGTGTTTTGTGGAAAATTGCTTGTCCTTATGGGTCGCGTTTAAGCCGGCGTTATCTAGCATATCTGTAGGTCTATCGATTTTTGTCGTAGATGAAATTCCGCTATAATACTTAATTTAGTGCTTAAGTAAAAACTTGCAAGTTATAAAAAGGCAAATTACGTAATTTTATAATTAAAGTTAAAGCAAAAAACAACCTGTTTCGCCGCAATGCTATCAAGGGAGTGGGTGTAGACACTGTAGGTACAATCGTTATTTACGGTAGAAAAACACCCAAGGCAAAAAGTGTTGGCTGGACCGAGAAAGTATAGTCTATACGAAGTTCTGACCAAGTGTTTAAATTTTTTAACAATACCTTACAATTTACGGAAGATTTATGAGCGTTCCTATTTTAACCTTATTCCACTCTCACCTATGCTTTTGCTTTTGCACAACTCACCTAAATGTCCATAAATATTTTGTATTTAAGGTTTTAGTATGGATATACGGAGGAGGGTTTGCTATAGGTGGTGAAGCCTATTTTGACCTGAGTGCCCTGGTTTCTTTGCATAATGTGGTGGTGGTAGTTCCAAACTATCGATTAAACGTGTTTGGATTTCTGTCCTTGGGACAAAACACGGATTATCCTGGAAATGTGGGATTGCTGGATCAAACTATGGCTATGAAGTAACCCATACATAATATAGTTTTGAAATAATGACGTAACGACACTCCCCCACTCCCCAGTAAACAAAATCACCTGCTGCTATATTTAGCTGCAGCTTAAATTCATTTGTCTGCAGCGTAGCGTAATGCAGGGGTCGGCAACGTTTTGTATACAGTGTGCCAATTTTTAAAATTTAATGTCTAAACATATGTTTGCGTGCCAATAAACAATAAAATTGCGTTGCATAACGGCGTAAAAGACTTCTCATGCTTTGCAATACATTATGCAACTTTGCATTTATTTTCCGTACTTTGATTTGTAGGCCTACTGCAAACGATTTTTTCATATGCTGCTTTGTTTTTCGTAACGCGAAACTTCCTTTTTAAAAGCTTCATTCTTTTTCGAATCGTCTCTCAATAGTTTTTTGCGTTAGGTTTCGAAATGACGTTTAATACTTGAGGTAGGCAAGCAACATTTTTACTGCAGAGTGTACATAACATAGGGCTACTGCTCCGTCATTACGACAGACATATCAAAAAACATCTGCAGTCCACGACTCTTGAAATTGTCTCGCATCTGATGCAGCGATGCTGACCTTTTGGCCGCAGACATCGTGGATCATTTTTAAAAAGTTTTTGGAATTTTTTCACGACTCCGCGTGCCGCAGAAAACCACGTCGCGGGCCATGATTGGCACGGGTGCCAGGGGTTGCCGACCCCGGGCGTAATGGTTTGGAACGTCGTTATTACGACGACCATGATCGCATGGTTGATGGTTCAACTCCCATCTAAGTCTCGTTGTTTTCCGCTGGGTGGAATCTAACACGCAGCAAAAAGAAGTAAAAAAGCATAACTGAACCGGAAAATCCGACCCCTAAGCGAGTTTGGATTTCGTCCTATGTATAGCGCCTCCGTCGCTTTCTCGCGACAGGAGGATAAAAATGAAGAAATCAATCAAAATCGCATCTGCAATAATTGAATTTAGAAAACTTGAAATTGGTTAAAATAGGCTTAAGCAGTTTCATTTCAATCAAAAATGAAGGATTTGAAGCCCTAGATTTGCTCGATTGTGCTGATTATCCAAAATCGTTTTTTGTATCTAGGTGGACGCGCGATCACATTCGAGCGTTTGGTGGCAATCCTGATAACATCACTATTCTTGGTGAAAGTTCTGGTGCTATGGCAGTAAACTGTCATGTGTTGTCTCCAATGTCAAAAGGATTGTTTCATCGAGCAGTTTCTCACAGTGGATCAGTATTTATGGGTAGGTCACATATAACAGCAGCCTGCCTGCTTCTGTATTTTAAAGTGTTTGAAAACAAGAAACGTTGGAATCAAATT
Organism: Trididemnum miniatum; assembly: GCA_964006365.1. Lineage (NCBI taxonomy): Eukaryota > Metazoa > Chordata > Ascidiacea > Aplousobranchia > Didemnidae > Trididemnum > Trididemnum miniatum. The sequence continues at coordinate 6,311,631 of OZ023239.1, forward strand.
GAGCAGAGCTATTTATCATATTGTTTTGTAGGTTTTCCAGGCAAAAGTGGACCGGCTCCTTTACAACTGTTGGCAGAAGAACTCAAATTAAATGAAAAAGACCCCGAAACCCTTATCAAGATTTTGCAAACGCTTCCTGCAGAAGACATACAGAAAGTCCTAGGGCGTCTGGTGGAAGTGAGTAGGCCTAGTAGCTTTAGCTTAACTTCATTTTTGTTGAGGCATACATTACGCAACACATAAAAATGTAAAGAACCCACAAAATATCTTCGATTGTCACTCTAATTGCAAGTTGTTCAAAAACTGCTTTCATGTTTCGCGGGTGAACTGCATTGAACCATTTGTTCACTACTACACATTTATCGTAGTTTCTTTGATAAAGAGCTACGAATGCTGCGTAAAGAGCTCGCCGAGGAGTTGTAAGTCATATGTTTACCACTCTGAAATGGGAAATCTTGTGTAACAACGGCACAAAAAGTGAACTTGCCAGCATTTTATCCACGCTGTCCGTTTCACGCCAAGCGTCAGAGGAAGCTGAGGATGCTAATATTAAAGTTTGGTTTGACTTGAATCGAAATCAAAACCCCAGTTTCTATACTTGGCTTTTCGTGCACATGATTAGATCAAAAAATAACACAAAAGGCTTTTGTTAAATCAAAAAAAACTGATAGACCAGCGGCTTAACTTGGTAGTTCGATAGTTTGCAATTCAATTGGAAGACGGAGATAGGTACTCGCTCGAGTTATACTGAAGACTAAATAGAGTCATAGCATCCATAAAGCTACCCAACGTAAGCTCACTATCAGGGTTAATAAGGAAAAGAAAAAAAAAAATGGTGAATTAGAAACCACTCGTAAAAGCAAATTATTGTCGTGGCCCAACAAACCGTATGAGCCAAAAATCGCTGAAACCAACCTACTGTAACGTTCATTTTTTTTCATTAATCCGAATTGCAAAGATTGAGTACAGAGTTAGAAGCCAAACTTGAGTTTTTATTTTAGAGAATGGCGTATTTTCCTGCGGTAACTGACGGAAAGTTTATTCCCAAAGACTTTTCTGAACTGAGAAAGGAACCTGTTGCCAGCAACGTGCCTTACATAATAGGAGTAAACAACAGCGAATGCAAGGGTGCCATGGCTTGGGACCTGAAAGATTTGAGCGATGGCATTTCGGAAGATGTTTGCATGAACGCTTTGAAAGGTTTTATGGCTCAAATGATATGCGTAAGAAAGCCTAATTATTCTAATGTAATTCTGTTGACTAAATTTCCAATCATACATATGATTTAAGCCCATCTACTGGCGTTAATTTCATAAATACGGTCACGTGGTCAGTATCAGCGATGGCGGAAGCATTTCTAAAGTGGGGGGGGGGGGGGGGGGGCCAAAACCAAAGACCAGATTTTCTTCACCTAACAACCAGGGCCGGCAGTGGTGTAGCAAGAAATTTAAAAAAGAGGGGGCCATAATTTTCACATTTTTTTCCTGCGCATTTTTTTTCAGCAGAACTAATTTGAAACTGATTAAGAAACAAGAAATGTTCTAGGAGGTTCCGGGGGGCATGCTCTCCCGTAAAATTTTTGAAAATTTACATGCTGTAATGGCTATAAATTTTAGTGCTTTTCGAATAATTTTCAGGCAAATTTTGTTTAAATTTCTTGAACCTAATTCCGAGTGCTTCGCCAAATACGACACATGTTAGCACATTTTTAATTATGCGTGCTTAAAGCTTATAGCTATCGAAGAGGTTCAAAATTATAGAAAAATTGTATGCATCAAAAACATTTTTGAAAATGGCTGGTGGGAGCATGCATATCCCTCTTCCTACCTCTCTGGTTCCGCCCCTGGCCATAAGCTACAGAAACCATCAAAAGAATCTGACATATTTCAGTCACTTTGCACCATTAGTATTGTCCTTGTTTACTAAAAGGCGTAATCGAAAGGGGAGGGGCATGGCACAATGGCCCCGCCCTTAAATACGCTCATGAGGGCCGGATTTAGACAATGAGAGGCCCTAAGCTATTTGATTACACTGATTGGAAGAGTAAAAAAAGGTCTTCACGTCCTCAAATGTCTTGTTTTCACTGAAAATATCAGTATAATGAAGAGCAAAAAAAAGGTATACACGTCCTCAGATGTACAGTTTTCCACTGAAAGCATCGGTGAGGCGAAAAAAAAAAAGATCTTCAATGTTCGTGATGAGGGCCCCCATTTTCTCCGAGGCCCTAGGTTTCAGCCTGCTTAACCTATACGTAAATACGGCCCTATGCCTACAATCCATATTTAGCCGGTCCACATGTGGTATGTCCAATTTATGTGGGCTTCAGACCCATGGGTTTTGCTTCTAATTTCTGTTCCCCCCACCCCACAAACAAAATTTTAAAGAAGACATCTCTGGATTTAAGCTCTTTCCTGGGTTTTAATTTCCATGGTAGGCCTATTAAGTTTCAAATACATTCATGCAGAGGCAATATTGTAGAAATCAATGCGTGAATTACCCCCCCCTGAAAAAAAAGTTGGGGAGACCATGGCTCCCCCCCCTCCGGTTCCGCCACCTATGGTCAGTATGCCACCAGTTGATAAGTTTTAGGGGAATGAAGCTTCTCATTTGCGGTGCATCTGTTACCAACTGATTTTTTAAAAGTTTCATCATATGGTTGAAAGTTGTATGTTTTGAAAAAAAGGACTGCAATGGGTTAATTTTGTAAGTAGGCTTACAGCAAATCCGTTTTGCAACTGAGTTTCATTCGGGGCTTGCTGCTGCCTCTGTTTGAATCTCTGATCGCTGAATCCAACGCTATACTCTGCTACAAGGATTTAAAAGTATGCCTGTTTGATGAGCAGGTGCGTAAAAGCTTTTTTAAAAGATGCCGAGCCCTTCAACCCTATGGTATTCTTTTTCTCCATCACCGCCTTTCTATGCCTTAATTGTGAGTATCAATAGTATCGGACACAAGCTTCGGTTTCGCCCTCCGTCTTTTCTCTTGTAAGTCTAACCAATGCACCAATGTCACATTTGTCCTCAAAATTCGTTTTCTTGAAGTCTGTGTACTGAAATAACAAAAAATGAAATATATAGGAAGCCTACGCAATAAATATAGGTTCAAGTGATTACTGATAACATAGTAATTTCTGCCTAACTTTGCTTTCTAGATTTGTAACTGCATTCGCCCTGTGATCGACCCTGTAACCTATCTATCATTTTTTCAGACGGGACTACCTGATTCTGCTTTTGACCGAATCAAAGATTATTACATGGCTAGAATGGCAGACGAGGACGAACTTAAATGGAGTAAATTGTACGGAGAAGCAATGGGTGATATTTTTTTTGTGACACCAGCAATCAAAACTGCCCAACATCACGATGGTACGGAGATAGAGAAATTTGTTCATTTGGAGTCTGCTGACTATACTCCTGATGTCCATATAGGTGGATTTGGAGGGTTAAGCAGCTTAAGCGTTCTGTTGCATTTTACAAGTCTTTCTCTTATTTCAATCCTTAGGGACAAAACTGCAAAATAAACATTTACTTGACTTTTAGCCGCCCATCTACATAAAATCCTTATGTCTGATCATCTAGTGTTATCAGGTAAAGCACTGCATTTCTTCTAATAAAATCTACCTAAGCCAAAGATATTTCTTAAATCAAGCCGCACATTGAGCGCAGCGGTAAGACCATGGTAAGACTATTGGCGTACGCCTATTGATTACGTATTTTTGGAAATCTCAAACTACAGGTTAGCTGCTCTAGTTTTCCGCTAGCAGCTGAAATATTAATTTTTGATGACGAAATGTGTGTTTTCAGAAAGTAAAGGTGTAACCTATGTGTACGAGATGACTCAGCAACCAAAATACAGTCACGATCCTGCTTATGGGCCTGAGAGCGCCAGAAAACCCTCATTTTGCGAATGCGATCATACAGATGATATGACATTTACAATGGGAATTCCTTTGACTGATAAAAAACTTTCAATTGAGGCAAAGTTTACTGATGACGAGAAAGAACTAAGCAAGGAATGGATGAAGTATATTGTGAATTTTGCTGAAAACGGGTGGGTAGTTGGGTGCAATATCTACCAAATTGACGAAAACTTTCATAAGCCTCGCCTTTGCAATTTGGCTAATTTATAAAAGGTTCAATTGCTAACAAACTTAAATAGTGATGTCAATTACCTTTCTGCTGAGGTAATAATAATCAGACAAAAAACCTTTATTACAAGGGTGATACTGCGCAAATGTAACTCAGTAACAGCGACATTTCAAAAGATCGTTGCTTTAAAACTAATTCCTTCTCTAAAAAGAAGCATTGCGTTGTCGAGACATTGTTTCAACAAAAAAAAATTATTTTGTTCAAAAAATGTTAAAAATTTTAGCGGTATATTATTAGCAACGTAGCCTACTTTTAGACTTTGTTTGATCTTTCAGTGATCCAAACGTTGGCTTACCTGTGAAGGTCCGATGGCTTCAGTATAACTCTGAAAATCAGATTTATTTGTCAGTTCAACAACCTTGCTCAGGAGGAAAGAAATACAAAGAAAAGACCTTCAAGTTTTGGGAAGAAGTTATGCAACTACAGCAAAATCATCCAATAGCTTCGACATAATATTGTTTGAAGCTGGTAGATGAACCTAGAGAAAACAATTTGAAAACGAGGTTTTAAAATATAGCTCAAATTTTACATTTCTTTTATTGGCACCAAGGGTGGAAACCGAAACTTAAACCTAAACCTGAAAACTCGGTTTTAAAGAAAATTTTGGAAACCCAAACTGAAACTGACACCTGCTTAACCAAATTTTTGAAAGCTTAAACTTAAACACTGAAACTGAAACTAAAACCTGTTCAAAATTTTCTAAGGTTTTGGGTTTTAATATTGTCATCACCATCATTACCAGGGCAGTTCTTTTAATGCTGAGCGTCAAATAGAGAAGCTGTGAATACTAATTTTTGAGTCTTTGGTTTCACCGGACTCGGAATTATACCCAAATCGACATTTCTGTCAATTGCTCTCCTCACTCGGCCATGTGAGCTGCTATTTATTATTGTGATCAAACAAAAACGCCAAAAAGTAGAGCATTTGAATAATTCCTATTCAAAATATAATTGCTTTCTTGGATGAAACTTAAACCGAAACTGAAACCCAGAAACCGAAGCTGTGCGTAAGCAAAACTTAAACCGAAACTGAAACCTATTTTTCAACAACCGTGAAACCAAACCAAAACTGAAACCTGACATCTAAGTTTTAACACACCGAAACTGAAACTATAACGCCAAGTAGCCAGGTTTCCACCCTTGATTGGCACGCTACAAAACCTTTATATTTTGTATATATTTTCCCTCTAATTACCATTATTTGCTCACCCAATTTCACGTCCCGTGGCAATATTGTGTTTATAATATCTGCTTAAAAGTTCTGTACCCTTTCGAAGCGACTAAGACCGATCAGTTCTGTAAAATTTCAAGTTTGTTTTATTCTAACATAGAAGTGAGTTGCAATAATATACTATTACCTGCATACATAGCGTAGCGTGAACCGTTACAAGTCCACCAAATTTTTGTATTGCGTAGCATAATCGTATGAAACGTACGGTATCAAAAAAGCTTGTTTTACATACACAGCGATTCTAAGTTTATATTGGTTACTAGTCAGTTATTGGGGCAAAACTAAAAGTTATGGGAATGTTTTGTTTAAAGCTAACTTCAGTTGCTTCTGCATCAAACTGCAATTACTGGTTCTACATTGATGCCAATGGGATGCCTAAAAAAATTTTCGGGTTTGACATTTCTCAAAAAAATAAAACTTTTAACCTTATGATTTTATGTTATATCGTTTGATAGCTTGCGTAACTCCAACAAGACTCACAAAAGAATCATTTTTTCGTACAGCAGTGTCCTGTGTTCAAGCCCATGACTCAGCCAGTCCATGGCCTAAGAAGAGGGCTCCTGTATGTAGCCCCTCCATCAAACCTTCTTCGATACACGTTCACGTTCAAAGCCGTTATCGCCATGATTCTAGAAAAATCATTTCTAACTGCCAAAAATCTTCTTTGCGCGACTCTCTCAGAAAATTCTTGCTTGCGCCTTGCAATCAGTAAGATTAGGAATCAAAAGTTCATGCAGTCGACGCAGGGCCTTCCTCGATGCATGTTAAAAGCCGTTATCTCCCATATTCTTCTAAATTTACGACTTTAATACCGAAGACTGTTTTACGAGCACTTTTGAAGAAAAATTCTGGATACTATATAGCTGCAGCAAAGCGTTCGCTGATTCATTACCATTGTCGATCGTTAGATTTAACGAAATGTCGTTGTTTGGTTAGTTATTCTCAGTCATTTTTAGCTTAGTCGCAAAGAAATGTACGGTGATTAAAATAAGCATGGAAAAGGCAAAGGGACAAAATAATATTTAAAGTCAGAGATGGCAAAGACATTTTTCTTCATACAAGGATATAAAAAGTTTCTTTTCAGTAAGTATATCTAGTCATACTCCGACTCTGAACTCTACCCAGTACACACTCTTTCTTTTTTTTTTGTTTTGTTTGTTTTTGTATAATAAAAAGGTTGCTGCTCGACTCGAAGACCAATTGGTCCCTTCGCAGCTGCCTGATGCTGTGTCAATGTGATTCATTTGCAGTGCTATTTTTTTTTTATCGGCTGTTTTATTTTCGCTGCAACGAAAATAAATTTCCTGATTCCGGAATTGAGTATAGTCTTCCCCGTTTTGACTTGTTCTCAGCTCGAGATTGAGGCAAAACAAGGCTGTTTTTAATGGTACCGATATGTTATTTGCAATGTCAAGTTACCATTATTCCATTAACAACAGTGATATAGCCTGCACTCATTGCTCGGTGCTAAAGATGACATTTATGACATGACCATGAGCTATTTTGGGTGCCTTAAGTGCTAGTTTGACTAGCTTAGCTAGTGTTTCCTCCCGGGAAATCGGGACAAAAAATTTGGGGTTTTGAAATTTCCCGTTTCCCGGGAAGTTTTTGGCGGAATCCCGAAAATGTCTTTACATTAAGAAGGATTGCAGTGGTGCTGATATCTATCATTTCGACATAAAAAATGTGTTAGTTTTTCGTTACTGCAAATTAAAAAATTTTTTTGCTTACAAATATTATTTTTCAAAATTCGCAAAATTTTTTAGACGAAATGCTTGTGAGATCAAAATTTTTTCCTTAATTTGTCGAAAAAATGGGAAAACTCAAGCGAAGTTTGTCAAAACAACATAATAAAATGCTAAAAATTAAATCTGAAAAGCTGAAAATCAGAAAAAATGTCAAAATAATCCAGCTCGAAAAAATTTCCCGCGAAAATTTTCGGGAATTTCCCGAATCTCGGAAATCTTCGGGATTCTAGGAATTTACCGGAATTCCCTAGCAATTTTCTGAAAATTCCCGAGAAGTTGAAAAATCCGAGAAAAAAAGAAACTGTAAGTTAGCAAGACTTTTTGTCGGTCCGCTAACGGTCCAGTTCTGTTGCTTTTTTCTAGCATTGGGCCGCTAACACGCCGCAAAACCATTATTGAAAACCGTTTAAATTTATTTATTTTTAATGATAGGCTCAAACGATTTAATTTTGCAAACTAAAGCTTTGTTGTGTACTTTGTGTTTAATTTTTGCCCTGCAACTCGAGGTTAAGTGCAGCGAATGCAAATCGTTTGACTGGCTCAATGTAGATTTGGGTTTGATCCTTGAACGTATCAATTTGTGCAAGGTTTCTGTGGCTTGCTATCATGTTAACATTTCGTAGTAAAAAATCAAAAATTTTTTGTGTGTACCGCTGCTGACTGCTGACAAAATGAACTAACCACCTTCGTTGTTTGTCTCTTGTTGCGATAACTGGTAAAGCCGTAGCTCTAGGTTAAAATATCTGTTAAAAAGCAGTTTTTCCCAATTTGACATTAAAAACTGAAAAGAATGCATGGGTCCTTTTATTGGAAGGTTACTAATTTTCCGAGAGTACCAAGCGTACCCATGTCGTTGGTACAGTAAATAAAAAGAGTATTGAAATGTAACCCTGATTCGCATTAACTTACAATTTCAAAAAGTGTGTGACTGAAATACTCTCCCCATAAACGTGTTTTTCAGCATTTTACTCAACCCAAAATGTTCGTAATAGCAATACGCAGCAAAATTACGAAGCACTAATTAATTAAATATATCAGAATATACGAGTATAACAAAAAATCAAAGAATAAAAAAAACACGTTTTATTATTTTTTTTAGATTAAAAAAAACAAACAAAAAAAAAAAACTTACAACATCAGGCATGGCACAATGCCCTCCCTAAATACGCTCCTGGTCAGCAAGTATAGAAGACCGGAAGTTTCCGTAAGACTAAACAAATAAAAAACTGAAAAATTTTTAAATACCAAACTTTCAGTCTGTAAAGTTGACGTCATGAACAAAGTGACAATAAATTGTTGTAAACGTGTGACCGTTTACTATTGATTCAAATTTCACAATACGCGTGAGCAAAGTCACTCAACTTAGCCTAGTTGAGTGATTCAAATTTCCAAATATGAATCGGAAAAACTGTGCCTCAGCCTCGCCAATCACGAACGACTCTGCAGCTCGTGACGAACGAATAGAAGGAAGGAAAGAGCTGTAATGAAGGTTTAGCGAAAAACAAACGTTCAATATATGTGAACCTTATAAAGGCACGTTGCAACACGAAAGGCCTGGTTCTGTTGACTTTATGCTTGCAACGTACTTCGGCCTTTTAGACTGGTAAATTAAGCTTACTATCTGCATTTGTAATCAAGCGAGAATAAGTCGACCTATCAGCTGCAGGGCATCCATTTCAACAACCGGTATTCGATTCACGATATCTATAAATCATTAACGAATGAAAAGTGTTTTGTTGGCGTGCTTTTTATACGTTGCTCAATCGCAAAGTCACGCAGTTTTAGCTTCACAGCAATTTGCGATACAACTAGCGCAGGTCACCGAACGACAACATGACTGAATACCCAGTTGTTGAAATTAGCTTAGGCAAAGCGAAAGGACGAAAAGTGTCCAAAGTTAAAGATGGCAAAGACGTTTTTCTTTTTACAAGTCTACCTTTTGCAAAGCCACCTGTTGGAGAACTTCGATTTAAGCACCCAGTCAGGTAATTATGCTATGAAACTAGCGTACTAGTCTTCTGTTATGCCAGGGGTGGGGAACATGCGGCCTGCGTGCCACATTGTGGACTTAAGTTTTGAATGTGGCCCGCATCAGAACTTTGTTAAGTGTACAACACACCTGCAGCGTAGAAAACATTGGCTAAATACTGATCACATTCAACTACATGCTATATTTGTGACATAAACGCCGCGCCAAAGCCTCTGATATAAGGCAAAAGCAACTCACCATGAATGTTTAATAAATTTGAGACGTAATACTTTGGATTTTCACAGAGTAGTTTAAAAACTAATCGTTCACGTGGCCCGCTGAAAATATTATGCAATCGATGTGGCTCGCTGTGCTTTGCCGGTTCCCCACCCTTGTGTTATGCAATCTATAATCGGACTCAAAATATAGGCCGATGTAGGCGTATTAATAGGTTTATGCGCCAACATTGACAGCTCAGATGAACGCCAATATTGACAGCTCAGATGACCGAGTGGTAAGAGCGTCCGCCTCAAGAGCTGTAGACTTGGGTTTGATTCCGAGTCGGGTCGAACCAATAACTTTAAAATTGGTATTCACAGCTTCCCTGCTTGATGCTCAGCATTACTGCGCCGTCAACTATCTTGCACACAATTTGGTGTTGTGCTAATAGCTCAAACAAGCAAATCGAACTCAATTACCCAGTTTAAAATATCACGCCGCACTTCCCAACTAGAACTTAAATTTCCAATTGTTTGTTTTGTTTCCGAATCTATGTCTAAATCTATAATGATTGATTAGAAAAAGCATTTCTACTGTCCATTCAAAATACCGGTAACTCTATTTGACAATCAATTTTGCACAGGGCAGAACCATGGGAAGGAGTTCTTAATGCAACCCAACACCCACCATCTCCTTTGCAAGATCCTAAAGTGATGGCAGATTTCATTCTGAATAAAGTTCCTGCCGTAGCTGAGCGAAAACTTGACAGTTATAGCGAGGATTGTTTGTACTTAAGTGTTTACACACCAAATATGTCCAAATCTGCAAATCAACCGGTAAGAGTCAAGTCAAGTTTATTTTACCAAGAGAGCGCAGGACGGAAACGGCGAAAGACCTTACGGTTATCTAAGTCAGCCGCACCTTCGGCAGCTACTTACAATCATCAAACTGGTACCATGCACAAGAGCTTAAAACCCAGCGTTGAAAACACAAAACAGTGAAATTCTCGCTCACATAAAAGAAAAATCAAATAAATAAACACAAAAAGCACTGCAAACTTGTTTTATCAGTAGAAGGCTGTAGCATAGTTAAACGATAAGTAACTAAGCTTCGATAACTAACGCCGCTTCGATACAGTTAACACAGCTATTTCAATTGCAATGGTGACAAATTTTATGCAAAACGGAGTTTTTACGTATTACTAAAAAAATTATTTAGAAACCGTGTTAGAAGATTACAAATAATTTAATCAGTCAGTTCATCCAATTAGTTATATTTCAACAGAGCACTACTTTTATAATATTGTTTGAACTTTGAGAACGAACCATGACGAAATTCGTGCGGAATATTTTTCCTTATTATCTAAACAGATATGATGGAAGAGTTTTTTTTTCCATTTTGGTCAAAATGTATAATTGATAAAACTCACTCCTATGTACTGTAGGCTTTCAGCTTCATTACCAACACCGTGCAACTATCTTTACTAAGTTTTGTAACATTTCTCCGAATAAAACTCTGGACTCTTAGTGCCTACTACAGTTTTTATCAATGTTGTTCAATAAGCCCACTGACACGAATTTGAATAAAGTGGAAAAGGCATTTGCAATCTACACTCGGTCACTTGCACCTGCAAGTCGCAAAGTATTGGACAGTCGATACATTTTATTTGTCTTAAAATAATCCAGCATACATTCATTTGCTATATCGACATTGTAGGTAAAAATTAGAAAACGTAGGCCTACTTGTCAAGCGATATTTTAATCCTTAGCTGTACCTGGACCTGCCAGGCGTGCCTTGGTAAAATTCGAACTAGGGGGTTCCCTGCAGAATGCAAAAATCTATTATATTGTACCAGATGTTCTTAAACTTTTTCAATCACGCCCTCTGTTGCGTTAGTTTTTTTTCCACGCTTTGCGTTAGTTTCCACGCCCCACCACCAGTGCCGTGTGAAGACTGTTGCCCCTCCCCCAAAAAAACTCGAACAGGACCCTTTGATATCTAGAAGCATTAGGGCAGTTTCGCGCTTTTTCGACTCGGTTACTAACTTTCCTCATTAGCTATATTATTTCAAGGGACGTATCCAGAAATTTCTTCAGGAGGGGCGCCCCAAACTTTTGTACACGCAGTTTCTTTCGGTGTATGGCAAAATCAGAGCAAATTTGAAGCAGAATAGAGATCAATGATGACTCTAGGGGGATCTGGGGGCATGCTCCCCCGAAAAATTTTTGAAAATTTACTTGCAATTTACATCATGTAATTGCAATTATAGTGCTTTTTCAGCAACTTTTTGACAAAATTTTCTTGAAATTGTTTTGCCGAATTGTGAGTCTAATACAACAATATTGTGAGGCCCCTACAAACGCCTCCCCTCCCCCGACCGGGGGGACCAAACTGCGGAGATGCCTTAGCTGATATGGCTCTGTCCACCACGCTTCAAAAAACATGCAGAAAATATCGCAATTTATTTGCAATGTCTTAATCGACTTAATCGGAAGGATGCAGCTGTTTTTGGGAAAGAAGTTTTGATGTTCGACGCAAAAAAGATTTGAAAACACTCGTTCAATCATTAAGTCACTGCTATGCTCACGCCCCCCTTACAAACCTTTTACGAAATTCGTTCGCAAGGACTTGGCCGATTTTAAAAGCATACCCGAGCTTTTTTAGAATTAGGGGGGCCGGGCTCCCCTCCAAGGCAACCCTGGGACCTGCGCAAGAAATATATCACTCATCTTGGTTAGTTTGGTTTTAGGCCAATGCGTAAAAATAGTCATGCACGTTTAGTATTCTATATTTTGCTTAAGGTCTTGTTTTGGCTATACGGTGGTGGTCTAAGTACGGGTGGAGAAGTTTTTTATGACGCAAGTGTCCTTGCTTCTCTACATGATGTGGTTGTAGTGATTCCAAACTACCGCGTAAATGTGTTTGGATTTCTCTCTTTGGGACCAGACTCGGATCATCCTGGAAATGCAGGACTAGTGGACCAAGTTATGGCGTTGCAGTATGTACTGTTTTCGAATAGATCTGATACGCACTGCATGTGGCTAAATGCTCCAGCGAGAAAGTTTAGCTAAAGAAACTATTGCACATAAAATCATATGCCCAAGCAGCCCAAATCACGGTTCATAAGGTAACCTCAAAAAACTAAGTCCATCAAGCATTGATTAATCAGCCAATTAAGTTTTGTGGTCCACTATCATCGTCGTGATGCAAAGACAAGACATTATCTTGATCGTCTGTGATAGGAGCTACGGGGGAATTCCACAGCGGAATTACCTAAAGTGTTTAAAACAATCTTGCCGACGGGGTTCGAGTCATCTGGTACGTTTGGATCTTATTAGTTCTGCAATGATAATGGGTATTCTACTGTAATGTACAATAAAGTACATGCGATAGCTAAAATACACACTTGGTTTTTGAACATTTGCAACTCATGCTTATTTCGCAATGCAGATGCGAAGTTTCTGGCTAAGAAGCACTAATGCATGCTAGAACCACGAATATCTATGTTTACCACCTCGCCTATCAAGGTTAAATATGCGACTATAATTTTAACAGCTTATCGAGGTAGTTTCGAAGTACATGACGATACTGTAATTGCATAACCAGTTGTAGTTTTTGTTTGCAAAGGTGGACGCGTGATCACATTCGAGCGTTTGGTGGCAATCCAGATAACGTGACAATCTTTGGTGAAAGTGCTGGTGCTGCGTCAGTGAATTTTCATGTTTTATCACCGATGTCCAAAGGGTTGTTTCACAGAGCGATCTCACAAAGTGGATCAATGTTTATGGGAGGTAACCCAAGATTATAGTTAGTTGCTGTAGGTGTTTTTGGTTTTGTGGTGTGAAAATGAAACAAACATTGCGCATAATTTACGTCAGTTTTACTAAAACCACAAACATGTGTTGAAAAGTTGAAAAGGAATCCAGACGGCGCCCACAGCGCGGTTGAACCACGTCATTGCGAGAGTATCATAGAGAGGCGCGGATACTCTCCTATAAGCTGGATATAGCAACAAACATCTGTTGGTGCTGTTTGCGCGTCATTTCGATTTGAGATGTTCAATGTCGATGTACAGTATTTATTGTGACTGAGCGATAAATTTGCTCGAGTAAGAGTGCTAGACCTGCACCATTGTGTAGCATTCAAATAAATAAACAAATTCACAAAAGCAAACGCCCATTAAACAGAAATTATAAACCCAACCCTGTCTGAAGTACGTTAATTTAGTTAAATAATTACTAACTTCAGGAACTGCAACGACAAAACGTTTATAAGTGTAGTGTACTATCTTCAGATTTTCCTCGTGTAAATGATCCAGCCGCGCTGTTAGCTCTGGGGGAAGAATTGAAATTGGAGGAAAATGATCCTCAAAAGCTGGTTAAACGTCTCAAATCAATCCCTGCGGAAGACATTGTGAAAGCAGTCGGAAAAATTGGAGAAGTAGGTGTACTAACTCTACATATACTTCTAAGCAACTGAAATTGAAACAAATTATATCAAAACCTTTTATTTCAATTAGGATTGAACCATTTCATCAAATAATCTATGATGGTTCAACTCAGCCTAGCATTCATTATTTTCCTAAGTTTTTGGGTTAAAAATTTTATACCCAAAAATAAATTTTGGGTAATCGTTTTTGCAAATATTAATTTGGGTAATGTGGTAGCAAACCCAAATTAAATTTTTGGGTGAGTGTTATGACTATTGTTTTGGGTCAATGGATTTTAAACCCATTAATTTTTTTTGGGAAATAATTCCTGAAATAATAACTTGTGTATATTGTTTTTAAAGCCAAAAAAATTTTTGGGAAAATGTTAAATAACTTATTTTGGGAAAGTGAATTTTAAAACTAAGATCTTTGGGGAAAATTTTTAGATAATAGATTGGTTTTAAACTCAAAAAACGGGTTGCACTTTAAACAATTCTTAGTTTAGGAAACATTGAGTGCAAAACCCAGTTGTTTCATATAGCACTCGATGAGTTTTCATACGGCCCGCGCTTGTTGCTGCTAAATGTATTATTTTTGGCCTACAAGCACATGTAAAGTTAGATAGCCTGTCCAATCTAACTGGAGGTTGCTTTTTTACGCTGTAAATGCGACAAGACTATCTGATTGAGACGACAAAAACAGGCGAGAAAAGTTTAAACCATTATTACGTCATAATTGCAACAGAAACCATTTTTGTTACGAAGAGCAGCAAAACACATAGAACCACAAAAGACTATTAGCCTTCGGGTACTTTACATTATGAAATTTGTTCCTCTTGGAGAAAACTTTGGCGCCCCTGGTCTAAGGCCAACCACCAAAAACCTTACATGCTTTATCTAAGTTGATCACTTGGTCTGTAGGATAATCGAGCCGTCTAAAAATTTTCTGAGATTTATCTGCGTGTTTGGCAGATATTGGAGCTGGGAAGCCATCTTAAATTTTTATAGCATTTATCTACGGGCATTGGTAAATGTTGCTACATTAGCAAAACGGAAAGCCGGAAGCCATAGTAGTCTGCGATTTATTGCTTTTCAAGGCCTTACCACGAGCATGCGCTTAAATTTTGCTTAGACGTAAATGCTAAGCATTATAAACTAGCATTTGTGTAGCTGTTTTGCTTGATGAGACAGAATGCGTCATCTACCCCAAATTGATATAGGCCTAGTTAAATTTTGCAGTATATTTCCACTTGAAATAAAACCGATGACAACCCCAATTTCACAAGTCATTTAATAAGCTATTGTTGTCTTTTTTCTCACTACTTATGCTATAGCAATTTTAAGTTACATACCTGTGTCTAGTCATTTTAATTTCAAGTTCAACATTATTATGATAGACAGTTGCGCAAGCGGCTAACCTTCACTCTACCGCATAAACCAAACAACCTAAGCTTTCAACTTGCAGTATACCATCGTTTGTCAGCGTAATTTATTAATTTTGCTGGCAGACTTCAATAATAATTAAATGTGCATGATGTAATTCATCATTCTAATAAAATAGCACTTTTCAGAAATTAATTAAATTTTACTTTACGCTTCAATAAACTTTACGGTTTAGTGATCAGCGCAATCAGTGAGCGCCAAAATAATCGAAATTCGAATTAAATGATGCGTCGGAACTGAAGCTGCTGCTTCTCGCTGGAGTAAAAAGCTAATTTAAAATCTAAAGGTTCCGGTAACGACTTAGGTAGGCTATGTAGACACAATGATTTTAAAGTTATCTGCAGATTCATGTCTTCAACTTGCTGAAGTGAGCTATCATAGTATGCAGTATCTACAGATTTGGAAATGCTGCGAAGACCACAAGTACTAGTAGTCCGCAGGTCTTTTTATTACTAGCTACTAGACTTAAGACCTAGCTGCCTAGTCAGATGTCAGTAAGTTACTGGTTGCGCATGCTTCTTTTAGGTCTGCTAATGGCGGGATAGAAAATTAAAACATCTTGTTTTTTGACGAACTTTTAAATAATTTAAATTTGGAAAAGCTTATCAGAAGGCAAAAAAAATTTCAAGGTCTACTGGTACTGACCCTTTTCAGTGATTCTTAACTCCCAGAGTGCACTAGTACAGGTACGGAGGAATGGTAGAACTGGAGATGGGAGTGACTACAGTTCAAATTTAGAGTTGTTAAGCTGGGTTTACATAAGCTAAAAAAATAGTGCAAAACGGTGAGAAGCTGAGCTTTTATTTTATAGGCCTAATGTCATGCAACTTGGCTTTGCTAGTTGAGCAAAGTGGAGCCAAGCTTCATTGCAAGCTTCAAAGAACAAACAAAGCTCAGCTCCATTGACGTTTTTTTGTTCGTGTAAACCCACTATTAGTAGTTGCAAGTTGGACCATTAGAGGTTGGAGTTGATCAGAGTTTTGTGGAAATCTGAAGCTGAGTTGATCTGAGAAAAATGAGTCAATCTAAATGAGCCTCCATGTGGAGAAAACCGATTTGGAAATGACACTGCTGCCACTTCCCAATTTTATGTTAAAGTACCACAATACCCATTACACTGATACTGGTATGGATCTTGCTTATCCAAAGTGTTGACTGGATATATAAGCAATCAAATAGCTTGCAATGTACATTTATTGATGTAAAAACATAGTAAATTTCAGAATTAGAGAATGGGCCTAGCAGTCATGTTATATAGCTGATGCTTCATGCTGTTAATGTGATGTATGTACAACTACTGTGTCGAATTGTCATTGAAGTTTCTGATCATCAATTCATCATAACATGTATTTACCTTTGTGTGTGAAACCAAAACAGACATGCAACGAATCAAGGTAAGTGACTGATAAACAGTAAACATTATGCATGTTGTGTTGTAAATGCTAAGGCATTATGTAATGCTTCACACTAATAACTGATTGTATATGATACCCAGTTTTGTTAGGCATCCATGTGGCAGTGATAAACATTTAAATTGTTTTGTGAAACAGTCAAAAATGTGCCATCATATATTTAAAATATTGACAGAAGAGCAGTTCAAACTTTTTCTCGATATGCCATGCTCATCAATACGAATATGAGTATGTTACCAATCAAGTGCATTGTGATTATTCTACTTCATACTGCTATTTATAAATTTTTGCCTACCTAAGGCGCTTTAACCAATAGGCCCGGTATGCAACTCATAGAAAGTGACACGTGATTATGTAGTGAGTGGTTTCATGATTTTACGTATGCAATAAGCAGTAAAATCAAAGAACTTGGTGCAAAAAATATGGCTTGACATGCACTGCATTGCTCCCTGCAGCTGTGTGTTAGAAACTTGTTATGATAGTATACTACTCTTTCAGTTTTATTATGTAAAGTTAAAGCAGTGGTTATGACACATGGGCAACATGCATATAAAATAATTCACAGTGGATTATTTTTGCATCAACCTCTTTGTTTCATGAAAATCAGCAAACTTATTTTGTGACAATTACAGGTCAGCATAATTTGATGCTAGTCAAGCTGTTGCATGTTTTCTGTGTCTTTGATAAAAAATTATTATTAAATCAAGTAATGTGGCGTTAATGAACTTTGTTGATTGGAAATTTGAAATAATGTTTAAAATTTGAAAAGGCTATAGACTGGCTAAATTTTTTGTAGCTGTTGTTCCTGTTACTAAAAATGATCAAACCTCAATTAGCAGTTTTTATCCAATGGTTTTTATTGGGTAAAGAAATTAAAAATGTAATTCCACATAAGCAAGCCTGCTCCAAGCAAGTGGTTTATTGCTAAACGTTTCTGTGAAGTTTCAGAAATTGATTGTTTGGTACAGTTAAACATAAATGATAATTATTTAGTTGGGATGCAAAGGTGTGAACAACCTAAAGACTGCCATGGTAGCCCATGCTAAGGTTTTTATGTGCTTAACGCTAAGAAAGCATAAATTATAAAGCGCTAGAGTCCCTGTTTGCTTGTCTGTTATTTAAGACAAACTCTATGGCATTGGTTTACTTGCCTGTCTATAACGCGCAAAGGTTTTCATCAACGCATAAAACTGTTCAGTTCCAAAAGACCTGTTCGCACTGTAGATAGGAGTAAATAATAATTTGGTTTGAAACGCTATATGTCTTGTTATTACCATATTGCTTCACGCTACAATAAAACCGAATTGTCTCTTTTGTTCTACATCTAAGACACCCCATCACTCGAACTGCTGAAGATTTGACCTTAAATGAAAGCCTACCAAAGCAGATACGCGGGCTCTCCAGTTTGCTTTTTCTTACCCAGTCATTCCAAACCGTTTTTCATAGTTGAAATTTAACAAAAGCACTGCTGGACATAAGCCCAAGTTTAAACGGTTTCTCTCAAATACTGCAATTTATATAATCTGATGGAAATTTTCATTTTCATCATGCGCTTTTCTGGCTCATTATTTATATACAATATTTGGGCTTACAATTGCTCCATCTTTTTAGGGAATTCTGCGAAGAATGTGCATCGAAACACTAAATTCTGCAGACAGTTGATGCTATCTAATGCGTCCTGAATAGCACAAAAGGCTTGAATGAAAGCGAACGGAAAAAACAATTGAGACAAATGGTAAAATAAAAACTTCTCAGATGCATAATATGCGAAAACAGACGTTTTAGGGGGAAAACTTTGAACTGATAACTTGTCGAATTTATTCCAAAGAAGTGTGTTGCTGCTTATCGATTGTATAACATTTGCACTAAACATTGTTTGCCCGTCTTTGTTTCCTGTGTTCTATTCTAACGTATGGGTGTCATGTTTTTTTAGCCTATTTTGTTTGGTTAGTTTTTATGCAACATCATGACTGTGGCTGGTTGCTTATTGACATAATTTTGCTTCAGCGGAATATCTGACTGACATAACGTAAATATAATTAGGCATAGTCGAAACCTTCGTGACACAAGCTCTTGGTTATGGTTGAGAGCTACTGTAATTGCCTTTTAACATCTTGTTAAACTTGATTGCTGCTAACCTTGTTTTTGTGAGCGCACAATAGTTTGCACTTAAAGTGCACAGTAAATTGTTGATAATAACTGAAATTAATTAATTTTATGTATCATTATACTTCATTATTTTGTATCTTTGCAAAAGCATTATTTTGTATTGTCTCTGCGTATGCACTTCATTTTTTATTCTTTGAGTAGCATACTGTAACTGCTCCGTATCTATGATTGTTTATTTTTTTACATACATTTGTGAGTTAAAAATGCTTGGGTTTGCATATGGTTGTGGCAGATTTCTATTTGTGCTTGCAGGAATTGGTTACTTGCAATTCTCATTTAAATTGAGGTCATAATCGCATAATATTTACATCGTTTGGATCAGTTTTATTTATAATCGCTTCATATGTGAACCTAAACATGTTCAAATAATCAATGCTGTTATTTGTTGAACATTTAATTTGTACCTATTTCTTTTGACAATATAAAGCATTATTGCAATATTTTGTTGTGCATTTCTTGTGAACCCTCCATTATTAAGTGATTATGACGACTGTTGTGATTACGAGTTAAGCAAAAACGCATTCACAAATATTAATCGGAAAACCCAAATCTGAAAATTGGGCATTTTTCCTTAGCTAAAAGCTTTTGGGACAAAGCGCCCAAATTTTCAGCTTGGGTATTAATTACCCAATTTTCTTGATCTACAAGATTTAAGGTTAAACACCCAAATTGAAAATTTGGGTCGTTATAACCCAAGTTGACAAATTGGGTTTCTCAGCCTTCGAGCCCAAAATTTTCAATTAGGTTTAAAGACCCAGGTTTGTAGTTTGGGTCAAGTTACCCACTGTACTTGGGTTATGGATATTGGGTTAACAAACCCAACTTTGTAAATTGGGTCGTTATTACCCAAGTTGGCAAATTGGGTTTCTCAGCCTTCGAGCCCAAAATGATAACCCAAGTTTTTTGGGTCTACGTTACCCAATTTGATTTACAGTGTAGGCTATAGTTATTTCATAAATAAAACAAAATTATTGCGCTGTACTGCACTGAACGAGCACAGGCGGGCAAAATTATGCATAATTTATGCCGACAGCGCTTTACACCAAATATTATTAGGCCTATAATTTACTATGACACGAGATTTTTAAAGTGTGGATCGTCATACCTTTCAAAAATGGTCGCAAATAAATCGAGTTTTTAAAATGGGTTCTTCGAAAAGTTAAAATTATTTAAAATGGCACTTAGCCGATAAAATCTAAAAAGTACTGGTCTACGTTAGGGTTATGACATTTTTACAACCTCATATCCCTGCACCATAATTCACTGAAGTTTTGCTTAAAAACAAGGAAAAGAACCTCTATTTTTACTTATTTTTAAAAAACGTTACCCCGAGATAAGAAAATTGATTTTTCAAGTTTTCTATATTTGATCACAGAACGAAAAAATAAATTGAATACAATCGGTATGCTAATCTAGCTTCAAAACTCAAGCAGATCCTATGTTTATGACCTGTACGAGGTATGTAAGTTGTTTTCATGCAAATACAAGTTCATGAAAAGAGTTCGCAAAAGAGTGTTGCTAAATTTTACAGAATACAACAATTCAATGTTTAGCCTTTATTGCCTAAAATTAATCGAAGTGGCAGTTTGTCTTTGTTTTTGCAGGAAGTATAGAGTTGCTGCATTAATTTAATTGCACGTTGTGCGCACTGATTGCTCCTTGGAATGTTGAGTGGGGATGGTTCCTGCTTCCAGATGATTATGCAATGACTTTAATGCTTTTTTGTATGGTTTCAATATTTCAGGCAATTTCTTGTAATCATTTTCATTGTACATTTGATTAGTCAACCAATAATCTGCCCAGTCGTAAGAAATGAACTTGCATACTTTCTCCAATATTTTTCTTGCTGATGGAATGAGAATGAATGAAAGTAAGACCAGAATGGCTCTTGAATTCCACCTTGCATTGCTTATGTTTGGAATTGCCTGAAAGTTAATTTTAGGAAAGTTCTCTTTTTCTTCAAAGAATTTGAAGACCCTTGTTAGATGGTACAAAAACTTCATATCGTCTCTCCATCCTGATTTATCAAGAATCACATCAGTGCCATTAACAAACTGAGCTTTCAATTCCTCATAAGTTTTTATCAGTTGGGACACAAACGGGTACTGAATGTTGGGAGAACTGCTGTTTGGCCCAAGTTCTTCATCCATAACCTGACGTAGCATTCGGTCTAAAACGTGGTGTTGACAATTTATAAATTGAGGTTTGCAACCAACCTTTTCTAAAAACCTTTGTTGCAGTTGAATAACTACTCCGTTCTTTTTACCAGTGTTTACGCTAGTTGTGTCAGCAGTGATCATCTTCATTTCATAAATTGTATTCACCAATGACTTTTGTTATAGCTTCAGCAATAGTATCATCCTTGCCATCCTTTCAAAGCAATGCATCCAATTTTACTTGTGTTCTTTCGTTTTTAAGCACAACTACTTGATACTCATTCTCTTCAATGTGTTTCCCATCAAAATGCAAGGACCAGTTTTCCATTTGCAAATTCTCCTTTATTTGTTCCTTTAGTTTAACAGCTTCCTAAATGTTGCTTTATAAATGGCAGATTGACTTGGTGAAGAAGTAGCAAGACCTCCATCTGTCAAGTTCTTGAATATTTTGGAGGCCTTATTTGTTGACACCCCTGTAGATATCACTAAGTCTGCTGCCAATTTGCTGCTGTTGTATTTTCTTGTTGGTTCAGGTATGCTTTCTTCTTCCTCATTATACTCACTGTTTTCCGATTTACTACTACTAGGGGCATGACAATCAAATGCAAAACCACGAGATGTTGAGGGCAATTCAGCTTGCAATTTCTGTCTTTAGGAAGGATGAATTGATTTTTTACTGGCAAGTTGAGCTTGAGAATATCCAACTTCTCCTTTACTTTCTACTTGAAGATAACACAACCGCTTGTCGTCTGAAGATAACCAAAAATCTTTTGCTTTGGTAATATCAAAAAGCTTGTTCAAAGCGTCATACTTTCCTCTCCTAACGCATTCATCATGCACTCTCCTTGAATAACCTGATTAGAGACGTGAGGAAAATTCAGCTTATTCTTCCACAAGTTTGTGATTTCTTTTGAAATTTGTGCTATTCGTTCTTTCCTACCTATTATTTTGATCCCAAGATATTGGTACCGTCCAACAATTTGTATTTTTTTCAACATTCTACATTTTTCTTCTAATGAATTTTCTTCCAAAGGTATTGCACCTCGTTTTCTCCGTGTCTTCTGGAATCTCGCGAAGTTGCTGGTCCAAATGTTCTTATTTCTCTCACGTTCATTTCTGCTTTTTTATGCGATATGTTAAACCTAGCTTACTGTTTCTGAAAAAAACGTATGTAAGAAGAGCGGTTAGCAATTTAAGTAAATTTGTCAGCTTACGAATAATACGAGCTTAAGAAATGGCCGTCAAATGTCAGGAAACAAAGAAAATGTGCGTAATGAATTGTTAGCAACAAAATAAACAGAACACAACCAGTGATTATGACATAATGCTGCTCCTGCTTTCGGATTACCGATCACCCATATTATAACGCTGTAACACGCATACAATTTGAATTTTTGATTAGGGGGTGACCTTTTTTAAACATTGAGACGAATTAAGTTTTTGTTCACTGTTGTTATATAAAAGTTCATCCATTCATGATACAGGAAATCTTTTTTATAAAAAAAAGTATAAAATGTCATAACCCTAGTCTACATACTCCCTGAATTACTATCAAAACAATACCACGCGTGTTATAATTTTGATAACATCTTCGTCAGAAAAAGACGTTGTAGAATGTGCATTTCTTTTTTCGCAGAAAATGATGTTTTTCCCAGCTGTTATCGATGGAAAGTATTTCACGAAATCTTCTTCGGAACTGAAAAAAGAGCCAGTAGCCAATAAAGTGCCTTACATAATTGGAATGAATAATACTGAGGGTTTTGGCATCTTGGTAATGCAATTTCCACCAGGTTTTTCCGAGGATGTCTGTATGGAAACCCTCAAAGGATACATAGGAGTAGTTCTTAACGTGAGTACAGTCAGTTAAGACTTGAGGTGCTCTTGCAATCAATAAATATGAAATTTTCTTAAAAAGATGACAAAAATCCATTAAACGCATTTCGAGATTATTCAATCACACCTACTCGCGAAGCCAATATTGTTTATATAGTTGTCATGTTATGCCCGAGAACGATGAAGAAAATCCACTGATTTTTGGTGTAAGAAAAACGGGCATATCGGGACATTGGACAGAGTAAGAGTAAAATCTTTTTTTCCCATGCACAAGATGCGGAATACAAAATGAATAAAATTTACAAGGGCTATACGTTGTGATTGGACTACATTATTTTAAACATCATCATCAGGTGCATATGCTCGGATTGAGCGTCGGCAATCATTTGACGCCAGCAAGTCCTGTCATATGCTTGCTGAATTAACTCCGCATAGTTGATAGTGGGTTTCAACCATTTATGTAAATTTGATATATAGTTTATTCGCCGTCGTCCTCTAGCTTTATTTCCATGAATTTTGCCAGTGATCGATAGATGTTCGAGTTGACCTTTCCGAATTATGTGACCCAGAAATTCACTTTGTCGCTTGTATTTGATAAGTCTTCTTTTTGTTCCTGCTTTTGTCAATACTTCCTCATTGGTCGTGAATGATGTCTAAGAAATACGAAGCATGCGCCTTAACAAATTTTCGCAGCTTTGATTAGATTCTCATCCTGTGCTTGCATAGTCCAACACTCATTGCCATATGTTAATAGGGTATATAAAACAGTTAAAAAGTCTCAGTTCGGTTTTCATGCTAACCTTGCGGTCTTTGAAGAGTTTTTCCATTGTAAACATAGTTGCTTTATAGACTACGCTACCTGATTCCGCTTTTGATGTCATAAAAAAAGAATATGCAAAAGGGAAGGCGGATGATGACAAAATGAAGTGGAGCAAAGTATATGGAGAAGTGTTAGCAGACATTTTGTTTGTCGTTCCAAATTTCCATGCTTCCCAACATCATGTTGGTAAGAAAATGTTGGAACACTGTCATCCGACTTGTTGCATTTTAACCTCTCGTTGTTAAGACGTTGCTATCGGTGCGGGAGGTCTTGGGTTTAAATCTCGGGTCGGTCAAATCGGGCACAGTGTCGCCGACGGCTTGCCACCGCTGCGACGCTTTTTCGGAGTTGTGTTGCCCAGGCGCTACAACGCAGAGATGGGCTCCGGCAATCGTTACACACTTCGGCGTAACAACGCTAATGAATATTTTGTTTTTGTTTTTTCTCTCGGTAATAGAATAAATTAGCCTAAGCTGCTTATGTGCATTCAAGCCCTAGTCGTGCCAGATTATGTTTTCAATATCTGAAGGTGTAAAGCCAAGCCCTAAAACCTTGATACAACTTTTTAAAAATGCTTTTTATGCAGATAGTAAAGCTAAAACCTACAATTACGTGATGACTCATCAAACGAAATGCTTCCATGACGCTGTCTTTGGACCTGAGGTTCTCCAAAAAGCTCCATTTTGTCAATGCGACCATGGTGATGACATATTGTACACTATGGGCATTCCTATGATGGAAAAAAAACTCACATTCGATATGAAGTTCACTGATGATGAAAAAAAATTGAGCAAGGAATGGATAAAATACATCGTAAACTTTGCTAAGAACGGGTAGGTATGAGCCAACTCATGCTATATTTCTTTGCAGGAAATCGTAGGCTACTGTTCGTTTACAGATATTCGTTCTAGACAATTGAAAGAAAAAACTCCATACGTACTTTATAAACAAGGCTGCTTAATATAATACGTCGATCGCTATAACGACATCAAATCGCACGACATTAAAAAAATGGACGTCGGCTAAGCATTCATTCCGGTTGTGCGTAGCGTTTTTGTAGTGGGTAGATTATTTTGACTTGGTTGTTTCATACGCATCTCATAAGCTGAAGGAGTGTGAACGCTCCTGCTCTAGACCACCAGTTTTCCAGCTCGAAGAAGAATAAAAAACCCATGAACCATTCATAAATAATTTTCAGGGATCCAAACATCGGTCTACCTGTAAAGACCAACTGGCCAGAATATAATTGCGAAGATCAAGAATATTTATCAGTTCAGCAACCATGTACCATCGGAAGAAAATTCGGAGAGAAAAACTTTAAACTTTGGCAGGAAGTCATTTTACCGATGCAAACCAAAACCAGCGCTGATGCTTCCCAACAAAGCTAACAAAAATTATACAATCCAAACCTGTGTTTTTAGACCGGGAAAGTAACGCCTCTCTTGGGGGCGTACGTAAATTCATTTTTAAAGAGGCACGAACCTTATATGTGTATTACAACACATCCTTTTTTAATTTCGTAATTAATGTTTTTCCTCCTATTTTATAGACATCAATGTAGTTGTAAGCACGGTAGCCGTAGCCAACCATTATGGTTACCGATTCGTGATTAAGCTAGTAAATTGCAAAGCAATTACGAACCGCAGATTTAATCAGTATTAAAAAACGCAAATTAAGAAAATTTCTGATACAGTTTCTACAAATTATTACGCATTTTTTCGAAATTACTGCCTGATCCATGATGTTTTTATCGACGAGCATTTTTAAATGCTCAGACTTCAGCGATTATAAACTCATAATATTGTAGTGCATGATTTTTAAGCGAAAAGTGAAATAATGGTGATTCGTGCGTATAAATTTCAAGTGTGACTCGTTTGCACTTATCGCAAACTAATAGATTTTTACATCATTATATTTACTCATAAATGCAAACACTTTTCCATAACATGGGAAATTAAGCTATTAAAGTTATTGCGGTGTTATTGCTGGATAAACTATTTTTCTGTATAAGTTTATTGTCAAAGTTTATATGAAATAAACATATCTTATTGTTGCATGATGGGATTTTTTACTAAGAAATATTTTGCAAATGCGAGCTGCATTAGTTAGGAAATAAACAAAGATTGACTACTTATCCAAATACTTACCGTGTTACAAGAGTCTATTTAAAACAGCGCTTGCACTAAATTTCGCTTCGGCTTAAGCCAGATAAAGGAGTAATAACCACAAAGTAGCGTTTAGATGATTTAGTTGGTGAACCTTTTCCTTTTAAGCAATACTCGTTGCATTCATATTGCTTTCCCTAGCAGTTGGCAAACGCTTTCAGCTAGTCATGCTTTAGTTTGCATGCTTTAATTGCACCAAGCACTCGTTTCTGCAAAACCAAGAAACGCAAAAATCAGAGCGCTCAGTCAAAACGAAGAATGAGAGTTACTGCGCGAATATATACAGATTTTTGCAAAATATGGGAAGCCTGTAAGAATCACAGATAAACCAATTAGCCAATTGTTACTCCATTTTGAGGAAAAAACTGCGTAGATAGCAAGCCAACAAACCTGTTACATCATGTGCTACCTAAACGAGTGAATATCGAAAAAGGGTACTGGTTAACATTTGTAGCGCAGGGTAGGCTGCTACGAGCTCAACAATTACGAACAGTAAGATCCACAACTTTTTTAAGTTGAGTTATTTGGTTGCTCAAGTAGATTTAATGTTGATCTATGTCAAATGCGAATTCTAATCGCGTACATAAAGCGCATTATATAATCCTACTCATCGCTCATTTGCGTCGGTAAGCTCACATACAAGTAAACAGCAAGTGCACTTTCACATAGACTGAAAGGCATACCAATGGCGTTGCTTACATGCTTACCTTTGTCCACTGAACTTAAGTCAAATGAGTCATTAGTAATGATTTATGAGAAATGCTAATATTTGCTTTTACGAGCAGATTTAGGATCAAGCCATTTGCTGGACAAAAGCGACATTAAATTAGCTCAAAAAATCAAACAATCAATTCACACGTTTGTTTGACTTGTAAATCTATTAATAATTCAACTGACTATCATTTGTAGCCTTGATTAATCATGTTGCAATCTTAGTCGTTTGAATACATACTGCAGTTCGTGTCATGCGGTTAAAGTAGCCTGGAAGAGAAGCACAATTTTGCTCAAGATGCCTGAATGCCCAGTAGTTGAAATTAGTTTAGGAAAAGTGAAAGGACGAGCACTTCCTAAAGTAAAAGATGGTAAAGAAGTGTTTCTTTACACAAGATTACCATTTGCAAAACCACCTGTCGGAGAATTGCGATTTGAACCACCGGTTGAGTAAGTTTATGAGGATATAATTGATTGTGACTATTGAAATAAATTACATAAGCCTACTGTACTATTTTATGTGGCGCTATGTGATAAATTAATGTTGAGTAAGAGTTGCAAATGCTAATTGCTTTTGAAGTGGTTCGACAATACCGAGATTTTGACAATATTGTTTCAACGGACCAGCATTCAAGTCTTTACTGCCAGAATTCGTTTGCTTATGCAGTGGTGCTGTACAGAAACTTCCAACCAATGATAAAAAAGGCACATACTGTGTTAAATGCACATCATGATGTAGTAGGCGATGCCTTTCCTCAAGAAGCGTTACAATAATGTCAAATGCAAAAACAGAATTTTGTCGGCAGGGGCGGATCCAGAAAGTTTTGGTGGGGGGATGTGATTTTAAATTAGGTTGAACGATAACTAAATACAAAGACGTTTAGACCCGGAAACGGGCGTAAATAAGCCCTTTCAAAATGTTTTATGTCAGGGGCGTATTCAGAATTTTTTTCAGGGACAGGACACCAAATTTCGTCACTTTTTCAAGCTCAGTTTTTTACCGGCAGAGTTAATTTTAAGCAACTTAAGTAACAAAAACGACTCTAGGGGGGTCCGGGGGCATGCTCCCCCGGAAATTTTTTGAAAATTTGCATACTGTAGGCTAATGGTCATTTTAGCGCTTTTCGAACAATTTTCAGGCAAAGTTTGTTCATATTTTTGGCCCCTAACTTTGAGTCCTTCAACGAATATGATGCATTTTGTAAGCACAGTTTCGATTATGCGTGCTTAAGGCGACTCAGGTTTATTATTATGAACATAGGTGCAAATCTATGTTAAGCATTGGGGGAGATGATTTAGCAAAATCGACCATTTTTCGCCATTTTTCGATATTGGTGGGGATGATTTAGCAAAATTGACACGTCTGCAGATGTCCAATTTTTTGCCCAAAATGAAGTGAAAACCAAAAAAAAGGTCATAACGTTCCCAGAGGCCCAATTTTTTGCCCAAAATGAAGTGAAGACCAAAAAAAAAGGTCATCACCAGTGATGGGCACGATAAACCTTTACTAAAGCGATAACGATAATCGAAGACCAAAAAAAAAAGGTCATCACCAGTGATGTACTAAAGCGATAACGATAATCGATAAATTCAAAAATGCTCTCGGCGATACCGATAATCGATATATCTCAATTTCTTAAAGCGATATCGGTAATCGATAAATTATCGCCGATAAATTTTTCCGATAAATGTTGCGGTAAATTTTCAATGTGTTTTACGAAGTTTTTTTTCTTGTAAGTCAAATCACAAAAGTGTTTTCCTAGAGTTTTCAAGAAAAGAGAGCAGTTCACGGACTCTGCCGTGGGATTAAACACAACGAAGAGAGATTTTTTAAATCGCAACATAACTTTATCGACGTGGTGAATTTTGCTATAGCGCCAACTCCCTAACTTTGAACACTGTGTGGATAAAGAATCGTTTATCGCGATAATTTATCGGCGATAACAAAATATATCACAAAAGCGATATCGGTAATCGATAAATCCAAACTATTTTGAGCGATAACGATAATCGGTAAAAAATTATCGTCGATAAATTATCGTAATAAATGCCCATCTCTGATCATCACGTTCGCTGATGCCCAGTTTTGGGACATAAAAATATTGGGGGGATGCTACCGGATTATTGGGGGGGATACATCCCTCCATGGATTTGCACCCATGGTTATGAAGAGGTTCGAAATTATAGAAAAACTTTATTTATCCAAAGCATTGTTGAAAATGGCTGGTGGGGGGATGTGGGGGATGCTTCCCTGAATCCGCCCCTGTTTGTCGGGAAAGTTGCTATTCCTCTTTCTCTTTGGCCATGCTGCTACATTTAAGAAATCAGCTGTGTAACTTCAACTATGAAACAGCAATAAGCAATTCATTCTGCCTTATAATTATATTTGAGGTTTTTTGTCCGACTTGCATACAAACAATATCATTTAGTCCAGCGCCATGGAATGGAGTACTTGATGCATCGGAGCATTCTGCAGCCCCTCTGCAAGACTCAAAAGGCATTGAAGTTCTCGGACAAAAATTTCCGACAATAGTGGAGCGAATAGCTAAAGACTTTAGCGAGGATTGTCTATACTTGAGTGTCTACACTTCAAATCCCTCCAAAGCTGCTAACTTACCGGTAAGAAAATTTCTATTTTGAAAAACTGTAAATAGGCCTAGCACTAATGTGACATTGACGTACTAGCAGACTACACTACACAACATTAATTTTCCACCCTGATTCTTATTATTTGTTTTGTTTTTAACATTGACATATTTTGTATTCAAGGTCATGTTTTCGATATATGGTGGAGGATTTGCAATGGGTGGAGAAGTTTATTATGACGCCAGCGTTTTTGCATCTTTGTTTGAAGTGGTTGTCGTAGCCCCAAACTACCGAGTAAACGCATTTGGATTTCTTTCCCTGGGTCAAGACACGGATTATCCTGGCAATGCGGGAATGATGGATCAAATTATGGCCTTGAAGTATGCAGATTAATAAGTGTTTTGTCGCATTATGTTGGTTTGTGTTTTTTATTCTAGTTTTAAAATAAATGTATAGCCAGGGTTGGGAAAAATCGATTGTAATCAATATTCGATTGCGATATTCTTTACTTTTTATGTCGTACACTATGTCTATATCCGTGATTTCTTTGTAAGTTTACCGCATGAATGTGAGGACATCACAAAAAATTCTTGGCGTACACCGCTAAATGCTCAGTTTAGTATCGAATATCGATTGCAATATTCTTTATGATTGTTTAAACTACCATCGAAATCGAATGTTTCTTTACTTTTTGATGAACTATCGAATATCGATTATTTCTTTACTTTTTTGGGTATCGATTCCCAACCCTGTGTATAGCTAACCTGGTGTCTTTTCTTGGTTTACTTTCACAACTGTTATCATGTGTCAAGATGGACGCGTGATCACATTCGCGCGTTTGGTGGCAACCCAGATAACGTGACAATCTCTGGCGAAAGTGCTGGTGCTATGTCAGTGAATTATCATGTTGTATCTCCAATGTCCAAAGGATTGTTTCATCGAGCAATTTCTCACAGTGGATCAATCTTTTTTCCAGGTAGGCTAATTTATTAGTCTACTATCTTAAATTGCTAATACCTTATCTGATAAGTGGGAAATTGCTAAAAAGTTTTTAGGTGAAATATTAGCCCAATAAAAAAACTCACCCAAAAACCTAAAGATATGACCAATATTTTCAGAAAAAAGAAATTTTACCAATATTATTTTAGCAAAAATTTTAAGACTATTAACTTCAGTTGTACATTGCATTTTGGCTGTAATTTTTGGTTGCAACTTGCTCATTTACTCGCACGCAAGACAGTTATGTCGATGTGAATGTTTCAAAATATGTACCGTATGTAATGTAGGTCTGTTAAAAAAATACGGTAATTTAGTTACTGTCTAAAACTGTAGATTGTGTGTATTTATATGTAGGCTTTCCTCTACCAAGTACACCAGCTCAGGTGCTAGCGTTGGCAGAGGAACTCAAATTAGACGAAAAAGACTCTCTCAAGATTGTTAAGAAATTAAAGACAGTTCCGCCGGAAGACATCATGAAAGCAGTTAAAGCTCTAGCGGAAGTAAATGATTGATACGCATAATACTGTTTCTGGCATTTGAGCAAAAAAAAAATTCAATGCAATCATTTCAAAGAACATAACAAATCAATGTAGGATAAGCTAAAACCCTTGGTTCGGCCTCCAGTAACTCCTTGACTTCTATTGGTGCGCAATTTTTTTCCACAAGCCTACGTTTGAATTTGATTCATGATCAGTTGATCACGCTTATCACTGAGCTAGAGATGGCATGGACCGCTAAGAGACCCGCTAACGAGCCGTTAATTGTTTTTTTTATTGGTCCGCTAACGGTCCACTTCTATCTGTTGTTTTTTACTGGGCTGCTAAAGAGCCGCTAACAATTTTTGAAATCCCTTAAGTTTAATTGATTGTGATAAAAGGTTCATAAAAGGAATGGGCTTTGGACGGGCTGGGCTTTATTTTTGGTAAGAGTTGCCGGGTCGGTAACAGTTACTGGGCTAGAGGTTCCGGGCCGTGGGCGGTCCGGGCCCCAAAAAAGTCAGCCCAAGCCATCTCTACACTGAGCACATAGTCAACACTGCTCGTTTTCTTTCTTTTCTTTTTCTGGCTGAAAAGTCGCGCAAAAAGGCAATGATAGCGCAGTTAGTTGACTTGCTTGGCTTTTGTATTACTTCTTTCAGTTAGTACGTGCTTGCATTTTTCTGCAGAAACTAAAATTTATCCATTTACAGAAACAAATCTATTTTTCTCCCGTAATTGATGGGAAGTTTTTTCCTAAAAAGGTTGCCGAATTGAGAAAAGAATCTGTTGCCAGCAACGTACCATATATTATGGGAGTGAACAATACTGAGGGTGCTGGCCTGTTGGTTCTGCAATATCCGAAAGACTTTGATCAGGGTATTTCGGAGGAAGTTTGCACAGAATCACTCAAGGGCATTATTGGAGGAATGCTACTGGTGTGTGCGATCGGACTAATAATTGGTTAAATTCCCACGTGTGCAATACAAATAAATAACAAAGGTTATTTTCAAATAATTGAGCAAAAATTCAACAGTGACTGAAAAAAGGAAAGCTGTCACTGCGCTTTTTGAATTAGTAAAACGTGCTGAACTGCTAAAAAATTAAATTTTGATTGGCAAAAATTCTTTTTGAGCATTTGGTATACGACAGTTGCTGCAAGCTCGCAAACCAAATGAAGACTTTATCCCTAACGCACAATAAAAATCCTGCACGCCCGTGTAAGTAACATATTGCAGTTCAAAAATTTTTCAGATTAATATTTAAAATGTGGAAAATAATCTTGATACTCACGCTGTGGTCAATTAATTAACGGTAACATGATTTGCAGCCAGGACTTCCCGAGTCTGCTTATGAGACCATTAAAGAGGAGTATCTGAAAAAAAAGCCGGATGATGATAAAATGAAATGGAGCAAAGTGTATGCAGATGTTACGGCTGACCTCATGTTTGTCAAGCCAGTAATCGAAAGTGCCGAACACCTTCTGAGTAAGTCATGGCCTCCTTCATTTTAAGTGCTATAACACAATTGAGAAAACCATTCCACCGTTGTCATATGCTGGCAAACGCTTATTAAACTCTGCATGACACGAATTTACAAAGTTAATAAAACTAAATTCATTCCTTTCATTTTTATTTTAGAACTGTCAATGTAACATTTTCGGCTAACTTGTTTAAAAACTTTTAGCAGTAATGCTGACGATCACGTATATAGCAACAAAAGATCACGTACCGGTATACTTTATAGAAATACACGTATACCTATCTAGACACCTAAGTTTAAACATTTTTCAATCTGAAGATAAGCCAGTGCCTGTTAGAAACTTCTAAGGAGTTTTTTCAACAAGTTGCTTTTTAATCAGAAGCTGCATGGTCAATAAGAGTTCATTTTACAGAAAGCAAGGGCAACCCTAGCGTTTACATGTACTGGATGACTCAGCAACTAAAGTACAACCACGACCCTGCTTATGGACCTGAAAGTGCAAGAAAAGTTGCATTTTGTGAATGTGATCATGGGGATGATACGGTTTTTACTTATGGACTGCCTTTAATGGACAGAAAACTAACTTTTGATGCAAAGTTTACTGATGATGAAAAGACGCTAAGCATCGAATGGATTAAATATGTCGCTAATTTTGCCAAGAACGGGTGAGCAAATAGATTTACTTATTACTAATTACTCCTGGCGCGGGTGTGTAATTTCTTCGTAAGAAAATCACAGTAATTGCACTTCCTTGAAATATGTACGGAGATGGAATGTCCCACAATTGAGTCTCAGGAATCTTTTTTAAAAAAATACAAAAAACGCACATTTACAAGCAATGAAAGTTCAACCTTTCTAGAAGACGGGAATCTTAAACAGCTTGTCGGTCAATCTCAGCGTGTTGGTATAAAAACGTCGTCCTTTTGCTAGTGTTAGAGAAAATGATCGCAGAAAAGGATAAGTCAAAACTGCAGAGGGCTAATTGAACTCTTTTTCTTCTTTGCATTTTTGATGGCAAGATACAAATGTGCTTGGCAAGCAGTAACTATAAATCAGGATTAGCGATGAAAATCGTAAAACAAAGCGTTTAATAAATTAATGAGGGATTGTTTTGGACCTCACGTTATCGATACGCTTTACAATATCACTTCCTTGTTTGTTTCATCATACTCCTTATGGTGTTGTTTTTAAGGGATCCCAATGTTGGTGCACCTGTGAGGACAACTTGGCCACCATACAATTTAAAGGATCGAGAATATTTGTCTGTGCAGTATCCATTTTCAACTGGAAAAGCATTGGGAGGAAATGTGTCCAAATTTTGGGAGAAAGTTATTCTGCCAATGCGAAAGGATCCTTTTGTTAAAGCTCAAACTCAATTTTAAAATAATGCACTTATTGCTCGCTAATGTTAACCTTACATTCCCTTTTCGAAAAATACGCAACAAGATTGTGTAGTAATGTTATTCTAGTTTTGTACACTGTTTTAATTTATGCGTAAGCAGGATTATTATAAATTTATACTGGCAAAAACCTGATGTTATTTCATTTCCGAGCGTGCGGTATAGCTTCTTTATTTCAGCATAGAACATACGTAGTCCTATTGCAGAGCGCAGGCCTATCGTAACTGATACATAAGGCTGCATTGGGGAACTCAGGGGCTGAGTAACCTGAATCTCCCCTAAATTTTTAGCCTAATAGGCTACATTATAATGTATCAGTTACGAACAAAATGACCATTTGAACAAATTGAAACATACTTAAATAATATAGAAATGTTTCGGACAGAATACATCAACCATTGTTAATCTTGTTCAAATAAAAAAGGATTGACAATGGTTAATGCGATCTAGTCGAAACGTCTTTATATTATTAATATTTGAATATGTTTCAATTTGCTTTGGCTATTTTGTTCGTAATAAAACTTTTTAAAATTTCCATCAACCATGATTCAAAATAATGCATTAGCACTTCCACACTTCTAGAATCACTCTAGAGACACAGAAAGGTCAGTTAAACATTCTTTATAGACTCCTATCCAGGACTACAAAGTTTCTGGGTTTATTCCTGCATAATGCTACACAGTGTGTTTCTTACCTATAAATATACGAAATTTACTCATATATATATATATATATATATATACGGGAAACGTATTACTCAACGGAATTGTCAAACGAAGCTATAATCTCAAACTACATCTTTCAGATGGCCGAGCGTCCGCTCCTGGAGCTGTAGACTTGGGTTTGATCAGTGGTGAAAGTAGATAATTTTTCTTACGGGTACTGCGCCAGAAGCCCAGAACAGTGGTGTAAGTAAAGAAATTTTTCGTAGGTGCTGATAAAAAGAGGCAAATAAGCCTTAGGTATCCACTTATCCAATCACAAAATCCTAAACGCCTTAATTAAAATCAAAACTTTAAATTTTAACGAATTATGAAATAACAGATATTCCGAGAATGGCTAAAACTCAAATAACTAATTTGTCGCCATTTGAAAAATAATAATTTGGGTTTTTCACATGTTTTTTCGGCTAATTTAAGCTACATTTTGTCCAATATATTATAAAGGAAATTTCCTATATGTGTATGGGACAAATAAGTGGTTTAAAGCAGTCGAAAATACTGACGTAAAATATATAGGAAATTTCCTAATTTAATTAACTGCAAACTCACAGCATACACTAGCCACTACACTGTGTTTCACGTAAAAGAACGATCATCAGGTGGCTGGAAAAAAGTTAAAACATAAAAACTTTTTTAGCAAAATTAGAAAAACTTACGATTTATCTTTTTCTTGAAGTGAGGAGGAAGAGAAAATAAAAGCAGTTACTTTTTTATCCGGATAGCGCTCATCTGGGGTTTGTTATGAAAAGATTTGAAGGAAGAAAAGGTGATTGTTATGGAAAAAAGAGAATTATTGATGTGCGATAATGTCATAAAATGTGTCATATGATTGGTAAGTACACCAGAAAGAAATGGGTTGGAAGCGAAATTAACATAAATACTGGCGGATAAAATTAAAGCAAAAATGAAAAAAATGAAAAATGCATCACGAAGTTAAAAAAATCGAATAAACAATAGTTAACAATTGGCAAAAACAACAAACAGCAAAAAACGTTAGTGGATTCTTCTTAATTTGAACTTGTTTCGATGGCGGCATTTATTTAGTCAGCGACATGGCCTAGTGGTACAGCGCGCAGGTGACAGATCCTACGTGACGGGTTCGATTCGCGGCTGGAGCCGATCGGGCTGCTGACTCGAAGAACGCAAGCTCACCTCGCAGTCTCCCTCAATTACCGTTGAATTTTCAGTTCAATATAATTTGAAAATAACCTGAGTTATTTATTGATTTATTTATAAGAATTTCTCCTCTGGTGTTGAGTATATGGTGGGGTCCTATATGCTCTGGTGTTGAGTATATGGGTGGGGTGTTGAGTATATGGGTGACTATAACAGCTTTTTCTGTGAGACATAAACTGCAAGTTCTTCCTTTACAAAAATTTTCTGAAACTGATGCGACTATTTTCCAGGTTAAATTGAAGTCTGTATTTGATTCTTTGAGTTTCCAGATGAATTGTGAAAGAGCTGTGTCGTGGCAATGGGTGACGTTTTTGAAGGATTGCTTGTGGTTGTTGTATCTAGTTTTAAAAATTTCCTATGTATTATATAAGACATATTATTACTCACATTAGCCCAAAAACGCAGCGCAGTACATATAGGAAATTTTCTATATAATATGTAAAACAAATCATTGCTCAAATTAGCCCAAAAACGCAGCGCAAAACATATAGGAAATTTCCTATATAATATATAACACAAATTATTGCTCACATTAGCCAAAAATCATTAAATTATAGTGACAGTTTTGTGGAAAATTATTGCTCAAATTAGCCAAAAAACGCAGCGCAAAACATATAGGAAATTTCCTATATAATATATAACACAAATTATTGCTCACATTAGCCAAAAATCATTAAATTAAAGTGACAGTTTTGTGGAAAATTATTGCTCAAATTAGCCAAAAAACGCAGCGCAAAACATATAGAAAATTTCCTATATAATATATAAAGACAAATTATTGCTATTGGACAAAATGTAGCTTAAATTGGCCGAAAAAACATTTGGAAAAACCTAAATTATTTTTTTCCAAACAGCAACTCATAAATTTCCTATATATTTTGCGTCAGTTTTTCGGATTTTTTAAGCCTCATTTTTGTTTTATATATAAATAGGAAATATCTTATATAATATATCGGACAAAATCTAGCTTAAATCGGCCGAAAAAACATGCGGAAAAACCTAAATTATTTTTTTCCAAACGGCGCCTCACACTCTGGATTAGAATGAATCGCTAATCTGAGACTCGAAACAATGTCCTGTAGTACCGGACTGTTGCCTGCATATTGGAGAGTAAAAGATTTGCCACAGAATTATTTTGACATCAAGTTTTAAAAAGTTATTTTGGGGGGGAATTACGTCATCATTAAAATGAAGCTATCATTTGCACGAAGGAAAATTTTAGATTATAATGTCACGGTTTGCGCTGACTTGCTCTAACCACTGAGTAAATTTTTCCATCTCTGCTACCATAATCCAAATACGCCTAATTCCTTTCATAAAAATACCAATTTCCACGTCAATGCGGCCAAACTTTTGTAAAAAAAATGCCAAGTCTAGGCGGATCCTAGTCTCCTAAAAAACTTTGGGAATTTTTGGGTTGCAGACGAGACCCTCAAACAAACCCGGTTATTTAGCTTACTGGCACTTTGAATAAAAGGCTGTTCGCATTAAAGAATTTTGATTTTGATGAAAAGTTTGGAAGTAAATTTATTTAATAAAAGTGAACCCATTCTTCAATTTTCTTTTTTGGTGATTTGACTTGTGGAATGTGCAACAGGCTGGATTTAGATTTAAAATCTTTTACCGCTACGGCGTTCTGGCAGCAAACCTTTTACCGGAACGGCGTACCGGACCGTTTTGAAAACAGCTCATAAGGCCGAGTGGTAAGAGCGTCTGCCTCGGAAGCTGTAGACTTGGGTTTGATTCCGAGTCGGGTCAAACCCATGACTTTAAAATTGGTATTCACAGCTTCCCTGCTTGACGCTCAGCATTAAAGTAACAGTGCTCATAACAAGCCGGCAAGCTTACTTGTTGTGCCGTTGGGAAAGGCACTTAGCGGGATTCCCCCATCTTGGTGTGTTAGACAGATGGCTGGCAACCTCCTAAACGAGCTCGCATAGCGCTATGATCGCTTTCTTGAGATAGGAGGCTATATATGCGACAAAATGCAAATCTAAGCTCAAACGCGATTGTGAACAACTTAATTAAAACTGCTTAAAACGCGAAGACGTAACGATGATTAATTATGCTAGGCTATCGCATAACTTTTGAGTTCTTTCTGATAGGCCTACCTAAATTAGCATAAAAAAACAGTACCTATACTACTTACCAAATTTTCCGGCAAGATCAGCTAGTCCTACAGGACCCATAAGTTATAACTTGAAACACTTTACATCAAAACACCATAACGGTACATAACTTAGCGCTAAATATTACTAAAACTCGCACTTAACTCAGTTGCCTGCAACAAAGCTGCCGGCAACACTGCTTGTACTTTCCCTACTCCCTAGTAGTGAAAAGTAATCTGCAAAATGCTGCAATTGTACCATTAGCGCTATTAATCGTGACTGGAAAGTAAAAGTTGAATTGTGAGGCAAGAAGTAATTGCTTGCGATGTAATACGGAATTATCGAACGGCTGTAACCTTTTTTTAGGTGTTCGAAATTGTGGAATATTTCCTTTTTTGGGTGGGCTTAAGTTTATTTTATTCTTTTGTAATTGCTATTGTTTACTTATTTACTTTGCATGCACAATCGTACTTGTTTTTTTCACATCAGTCCAGGCCTCAAAAAACACTCTGTAGTAATTATACACCGCTTTAAAACCTGATAAAACTAATAATTAGGGCAAGTTTTTATTGACCTAAAAAATAAAAAACAAATTGACTTACAAATTAAAAAAAAAATGACTTTATTGATTTTACAAAAATTTGGTTTAACACGTTCATGTTTTCTAAAATTTAAAAGTAGAAACGAATAAAAATCAAGAAAATTCTCAAAACCAACATTTGACTCTACGCTACAGGCATTTACCACAGGCAAGAATTACAGCGTAAAATCATGTAATGTTATGTATTTTCAACACAACACTACACTAGAGTTTCTGTACTTGGCCAAGAGTATTTTCACTGTAGAAAAGCTTCTTCCCACAGATGCGCTAGCTAGTGGACTAAGAATATGGCATAAGCTTACCAATGAGAAATTACTTCATTGACAAAAACTTGCACGACTAATAATGAAACCTTGAAGTGGAAAATATACCATTGAAATTCTTCTCAGCCTTGCTACGCACAGCCAATCCAAGCTAGACTCCTTCCAGACTGTAAAGACTCTTTTTTACATTGCTCTACTGAACATCTCGACTTCCTTTCTTTTTTAGGTTGTTCCCTTCTTTTAGCATACGACTGGCCATAAACAAGGATGTCCAGTGAAAAAGCCTATAACTTCTAACCAGTGGCGTAGCCACGGGGGGGGGGGAGGTTACAACACCCCCATTGAGCTTCAAATGTCGTCATGCTTACTTCTTTTTCTGATATTTATTTCGAAGTGCTAGATACCTTGTCATTAATAATCTGGTTTCGTAATTGTCATAATAACAAGAATTACGTAGCGTTGTTTCCTGAATCTTGTTCTTTGCCGTTATGCTTATGAAGCATATGACGCAATTTTATTAGCAGGGCAGTGCCGCTCCTGTACACGCAACTGCCCTCGGACCCTCGAACCTTCCGTAGAAAAAAGGCTAAACGATTTCAAGCAAAAATGATGTAGCCTACGTGCTGTAGCTCAAAAAAGAACTACATCGCTAACATTTGAATATTGTTTTACCAGTTCCACCAAAAAGCATTCCTTTGACTTTTTTACTTACAACAATCGTGCTGTAACTGCCTTTGGTATTTTTAGTTTAAAACATCTCTCTTAAATTTGAGACCATTTCTTGTTATTATACAACCAGGGAAGGATCCTGAGGGTAGGATATGGGGTATGCTGCGTATGCTGCCCTTCTCCCCCACCAGCCATTTTCAACAATCTTTTGGATGAATTAACTTTTTCCATAACTTTAAACCTCTTCATAACAACTTGCCTTTGTCCCTTAGCACGCATAATCGAAACTGTCCGAACAAAATGCATCATTGGTAAAGCACTCTAAGTTAGAGGGCAAAAATATGACAAATTTTCCTGACAAATTGTTTAAAAAGCACTAAAATAGCCATTACAGTATGCAAATTTTTAAAAGTTTTTCCGGGGGAGCATGCCCCCGGACTCCCTTATAGTCGCTTTTGGTTCTTACGTTGCTTAAAATTGACTCTTCCAAAAAACTACGCTTGAAAAAGTTTCAAAAATTGGTGCCCCCTCCCTGAAAATAATTGTGAACACGCCCCTGACATGGTACATTTTCAAAAGGTTTATTTACGCCCGTTTCCAAGTCTAAACGTCTTTGCATTTAGTTAACTTTCAACCTAATTCAAAATTACATCCCACCCACAAAACTTTCTGGATCCGCTCCTGTATACAACGTATGGCCAAATAAATGTGACGTCATTCTCAGCCCCTCCCATTGCAAAATCTTGGCTACGCTACAGTGCTTCTAACCCACAACTAGGTTACCGGTTGCCTAACTAGGCCTACTCCAAATCACTACAAGCCTGCGGAGCAACCCACTCATCTGCAGCTGCAGACGAGTTGCGACCTTATTATGGTCTCATCAGTCCAGCATGGCAACCTTCCACCTTCCTAAAAAAAAGGAAAAACTCTAACCTTTAAAAGAATTACAAACCCCAAGTCAAAGCCTCTACATATAATTTACTTCTCAAGGTAAAATATTTAAATAAAAATTTCGTGGGAACAGCATAGGTATGGATTTTAATAACAAAAGGCTTCCTTTATAATCGAAGACTAGAGATGATCGGTTGGTCTAAACCAGTGGTTCTCAAACTGGGGACCGCGGTCTCCTTGGGGTCCGCAAAGCAGCTTCAGGGGGACCGCAAAGAGGTCGCGAATTTCTGATAAATTATCCCATTAAAATGTGCTTGATTGGGATGTTTGCGGACGTAATTATTTTTTGCTCTTCACTCGAGTTTGCGTGGAAAATTGGACTTTTGCGAATGTGATGACTTTTTTTTTGCTCTTCTCTGATTTTGCGTAGAAATTTATGCTTAAAAATAAACGACCGTGAGTTTTTTTTTCTATCCAGTTTCAATCCGGTTTTCTTTTTGTTACCGAAGGTGGCCGGATACACCTCATCCCCTCCGCAATCGCTCTCACACCTTCCCTCCATCTCGTTCGATCTGCAGCTTCCTCGATTTTTTACCCGACTTTCTTCACACTCTCTTTCACCTGACTCCTCCATGTCATTTTTGCCCATTCTCGCTTTCGCTTCCCATTCACTTCCATCATCATTGCCTTCTTCGATATATTATCATCATCCCTTCCAACCACATGTCCATACCATTTTACTCCATTCGCTTTTGCCATTCTATCTAACGTTTCCTTCAAACCCAACATTTCCATCAGCTCCTCCATTTTCTTTTTATCCTCTAATTTCACTTCACACTTTGACCTCAGCATGGCTCTTTCAGTTCTTCTCAAAATTGCCATTTCACTCTCTCTCAAACACCATGTCTCACTTCCTTATAGCATTGCTGATCTTACGCAACTTCCATAAACCATCCCTTTCATTCTCAAAGAAAACCTTCTACCACGTAACAATTCTTCGCATTCTCTAAATTTCATCCAGGTGATCCTAACTCTTGACGTCACTGCAGTTTCACATCCATCACTAGCATTCAGCCTGTCTCCTACGTAACAAAATCTCTTCACAGTCTCCACTTTATCGAATAAAGCTCCACTGGTTCTCGTCTTGCAGAACTGCAGGTTACCTGTTTCATTTTCGTGCATCTCTCACGTATCCACTTTGTACACTGTGTGCAACACACAGCGTTAGACCCAATCCTTTTCCCACATATTCCACAAGGATCTATTTTGCTCACAACAATTTCTCCTTCCGTTCCGCTCACCATCATCTTAGTTTTTCCAACATTCATTTTCAATCCCTTGTCTTCCAATGCACTTCTCCATCTTTGGAACTTCTCTCTTAATTCATCCAAACTTTCACTCATTAGAACCAGATCATCCGCGTACAAAATTTCATTCAAAAATCCTTCTATTGCATGTTCTGTCACAACATCAACCACAATAGCAAATATCAGTGGTGATAGCACAGACCCTTGATGCACACCAACCCGTACCCAAAATTCTTCCGATGTCCCTGATCTAAGTCCAACTTTCGTCCTTGAACACTCGTGTAAACTCATCACTGTTTGCACCAACACTTCTGCCAATCCTTTTTTTCTTAATCCAAATTCCATCACTTTTCTCGGTACCCTATCAAATGCCTTTTCTAAGTCTACAAAACACATGTACAGCTTTTGCTCTCTTTTTCGAAACTCCTCTTGCATTTTTCTAAGAATATACCATGCATCAGTTGTACCCTTCCCAGGCGTAAAGCCAAATTGCATGTCATAACCAGGCATAAAGCCAAAAGCCAAACTGTAAAAGAGAGAGATATAAAAAATCTTTGGGGATAGTGAAGTTGGTGGAGAACCACTGGTCTAAACATTATTCTGCCGGTAGGTTTGAAAAAGTGGAAAAATGCTAAAACTTTATGGAAAAATGCCAAAAATGTCGAAAAATGCAGTAATGTAGAAAAATGTGCAAAAAATGGAAAAATGCCAAAACTCCAAAATACCAAAACCAGAAAAGAAACGAAGTGAAGTTGTTCAGTTGAGCAATGTAAAAAGAGTCTTTACAGTCTGGAATGAGTCTAACCTGGATAGGCTGTGCAGTGTGAGTAGCAAGGCTGACGAGACTTTTTTCATAATCGAGACATTGATTTGTCCCTCGCAACCATTGAAAATTCTTGTTATTTTCCACCACAGAGTAGTCCAATTTTAACAACGTGACAAACTTTTTAAACCGAAGAGCAAAAGTGCTAAGAATGCATTGGTTAGATATTTTGTTGTATAACAGCTGGGCGGGCATTCTGATGAGGACATAAAATACCGCTACGTCGTC
This sequence comes from Trididemnum miniatum, assembly GCA_964006365.1. NCBI lineage: Eukaryota > Metazoa > Chordata > Ascidiacea > Aplousobranchia > Didemnidae > Trididemnum > Trididemnum miniatum. The sequence goes on from OZ023239.1 coordinate 6,353,814, forward strand.
AAGTCAGTGTACTTTTCAAAAGTGCTGCACCCGTTCTATGAAATAGGTACCGGTACTTAGCGTTTCTGTAAGAAGCAATTGCGCCTTTCTTTTGTCATTATAACATTGCATTTCGATCTTTCTATGGCATAGCTTGGGCTCAGCGTTTGCATGAATGATAATATTAAACTTGAATCATATTTCGATCCAGAACAGTGAACAATATCGTGCAAACAATCCTATAACGTCACTGTTTGACTTCCAATTCTATCAATCATTGAAGGATAAAATCGCTTATTTGATTTCCTTATGAGCTTCACCGCAAATAATTTGTTAAGCTGCCTACACACCAAATCTGGATTGCAATTTGCAAAAAGTCGAGTTAGCAAGAATTAGCTGCAGAAACATTTTTTGGCAAATCATGTGTGAATGTCCAGTAGTCGAAATTAGTTTAGGAAAAGCTAAAGGGCGATGTGTGTCTAAAGTTACAGGAGGTAAAGATGTGTTCTTATACTCAAGATTGCCATTTGCAAAACCACCCCTTGGACAACTTCGATTCGAGGCTCCAGTCGCGTAAGTGTGTGGTGTGATATGGTCAGGGGAGTAGTCAGCGGCTGCGACGGGGGCAAATACAACAAACCAAAGATTGCAAATATAACTGTACTTTATACAAATGTTTTCAAGTTAGGGTTTGTCAAAAGGGGAGGAAGTGCCACGGTGCCCCTACCTGGCTACCCCAGCTTACCCAATTCTTCACCGTCAAATGAACCCTTATCAAATTCTGGTTGCAATTACTATTTTTCCAGAAGGGCCGTTTGACTAACGACTTTGAAGTCGCTATTCGTTTTTACACTGTTCAATTGACTTTGATATTGATGCATTGGTTTTAAAGGAAGTTAGATTCTTTAACAAATGTTTGTTTTAGTCCAGAGCCATGGGGCGGACTACTTGATGCATCCAAGCATTCGCCTACTCCTTTACAAGACTTAAAACTAATGAAATTTCTTGGTGAAAAGCTTCCTGGAACAACGGATCAAAAACCTGAAATTTACAGCGAAGATTGCTTATATTTGAGCGTATACACTTCCAACCCTTCAAACGACGCTAATCTACCAGTAATTTTAATTTTGATATTTCCTACTAAGTAGGCACATTTAAGGAAACGGACAGCAATACTCTTGAATCAAGTCAGCGTAGGCTGTTAAACTTCCTTCAACCGAATGCTTTACCTTGTACTGTATTAGCATAAAAAGCAATAGCGATACTGAAAATCTTGGTGTATCGGCTAAGAGCGTCCGCTTAGTGGCCGGGAGACTAGGGTTTTATATTTATTCCCGGTCGGATCATACTAAAAAAAATCAAACCAAATCTTCGTTATACTCGCGGTATTACGCCGAAGTGTGTAACGAGTGGAGGGGCATATCTCCGCGGCTAAGCGCCTGGGCTACACAGCTCCGAAGAAACGTCGCAGCGGTGTCAAGCCGTTGGCGACACTGTGCTGATTTGACCGAACCTAAATTTAAACCCCAGACCTCCTACACTGATAGCGTGTGCGCTAAGCAACTGAGCTAATGGCCCGTTGTCTGGTCATACTAAAAACTTCAAAAGTAGTATTTGCAGCTTCCCGTCAGGCGCTCGGCACAACCGGAAGTGCGAAGGGTTATGTGTATGTGCGTTGTTCGTCTTGTATGTCCTCTAACAGCACTCAATTATTATTCATGATTAATATTTGTAATGGGCCTCTAATTGAGAATGTCCTACACAATGTGTGCTTGGCTCCCGCTGTCCCGCACCTTTACTGAAAATCTTATTGCCTAAATTAATTATGGGACCCATATTCAATGCCGTACCCAGGGGGAAGCACTTGGATTATTGTTTTTATCTATGTGCAAATCCAGCAATGGTCTCTCAAGCTAATCGCGAATCAGTAACCCTGGGTTATGTCCAGCTGTTAGCCATGATTGTTCTGTTTTTTAGAACTAAGTTTCTTCTAGTCGGAAAGATGCATCATTGCCGTTCTCTGACTTTTGTACCAGTAATTAAATTTTGCAGTCTGCACATGTCATTCTGCTTATTTTTTAGGTTTTATTTTGGATATATGGTGGAGGATTTGTGGCCGGGGGAGAAAATTACTACGACCCAAGCGTTCTTGCATCTTTGCATGACGTGATTGTCATAACCCCAAACTACCGAGTTAATGTTTTCGGTTTTCTCTCCTTAGGACAACACACGGATTATCCAGGAAATGTGGGATTGCTAGATCAAAACATGGCCTTGAAGTGAGCATATGCTGTAAAATGGTGCAAAGTTTTTATTTAGTTCTAAAAAACCTAATGTTATTTTGAGAAATTTCAAGGATAGGCAAAGCGCCGATCGCAGAGTGACTTTAACCACATCATAGGTGAAAGCTTCTATTTTAATAGTTTTACGGATTACTGAGATAAAAAATCGCTTGCAAGATGTCGTTGTTCGACGCAATTTGATCCAGGGGAGATTGTAATGATCAGCCCCTGAAACGCTTAAAATAGCAAGCGACCGTTGAAAGTGCTGTTTAGTTTACATAACATTTTGCGTTCAGTTGTTCTGTGTTCGTGAAATATTATGCACCATGAAACCATGAAGATAAATTACCCCTAAATAAACATTATTTTCCGATCCGCTTCTTCCTTGATCAGCGCCGAACACATTCTTCTGGAAGCAGTTCTGCATGAATGAAAAATTCCTGTAGTACTGTACAGTAAAGCACTACGGTATTCTTTACTGCAGTGGTTCTTAAATTTTTAGTTGCTGCACCCCATTCAAATCATCAACCAATTATCGCACCCCCTTTTAGAATTGGTTAAATATAGCGAGTTTCAAAAGATATAAGGTACTAGAACCAACACTCAGAATGAGAGAAAGTTAGCCTAAGTACTCAATATAATTGAGTACTAAGTTAGCCTAAGTACGCAATTATAGTCTGTAACGACATTCAATTCTGTTAGTTTCCACTTGCAAAATTGAAGTTCGTAACATTATGTTTTTTGTTAGTAAAAGAGTAGGCCTTATCAACCTTAATGATTCAGGAATATTTCTCGCACCCATAGGGATGCGAGCACCCCTGGTTAAGAAACAATGCTCAACTGGATTCGAGACATCCTTCGTTGTTGGGGCATTGACTTTTGTTGAACGAAAACTAACTTGCTTCCATTTTTATAAAGTTTCGTTTTTTGAAAAAGGTGGACCCGTAATCACATTCGAGCGTTTGGTGGCGATCCAGATAACGTCACAATTTTTGGTGAAAGTGCTGGTGCTGTGTCAGTAAACTGTCACGTTGTGTCTCCAATGTCCAAAGGATTATTTCATCGAGCAATTTCTCATAGTGGATCATTATACATGGGAGGTATGAACATTTCTTGGATATTATGATCATTCACAAATATAGATCTCAAAAGGATGATATGTAACAACTAACAATAGACCGCTAATAACGACAAACGATTGAGAGAAAGTTTCGCATCCCATGCCTTACAGATGGGAAGCGAAATAAGACTGATTGTCATGTGAATAAACACGAAATTGATTTGCTTTTCCTTTTTTATTAGAATTATATTTTTGATTAGAATTTTCCGAAAATTTTTTGTCAGTTTGTTCGTACACACGATTTCTGTTTCAATCTACCGATTGTGGCAAAAAGCGTTATCGCAAAATCGAACGGACTTACCCTGCTATTATTTCAATAAAATTGCTCCTCATGAAACTGGAAACAAAAAACAGTTTTTACATAGAAATTTTAAAAAAGCATAATCATTTTTACGACAATGTTATTAATTTTAGGTTTTCCTCGTAAAAGTGAACCTACTTCGTTATTAGCGTTAGCAAAGGAATTGAAATTAGACGAAAAAAATCCTACAAAAGTGGTCGAGAAATTAAAATCAGTTTTAGGTGAAGACATTGTGAAAGCAATTGGAGTCTTGCAAGAGGTAATCATCAGTCATAGTTTTTGCATCTGATTATACTATTAGGCCTACTGTATTTTGAAAGGGAAGTCTGTCCCGAATAGACTTGATCACCAAATTTATACTTTACACTGCCAACATGCCAAGTCTGTAACCTAAAGTTTATGTTTCTCAGAAAATGATTAATTTCAATCCTGTAATGGATGGCAAGTTTATTCCTAAAAACGCTTCCGATTTAAGAAAGGAACCGGTTGCAAACAATGTGCCGTACATAATAGGATTCAACAATACTGAGAGCTTTGGTGCAATGATTTGGCATTTACTGAAAGATTTTGATGAGGGGATTTCGGAAGATGCCTGCATGGAGACACTAAAAGGTTTTATTAAAGCAGTATCACTTGTAAGTATAAACCTACTAAGCTGGCCTTTGGTGGACTCAAAAGAGAACTAGGAGGCTTGTTCCTTGCATTTTTAGTTTAAAGGACAGCGTATTAATACATCGATATACCATAGGCTACTATATGACGTTTTAGGCGCTAGCTTTGCAAAATAAGCATTTACTAAATATTTAGCCTCCTCCTTACCTAAAATATTTTAGATCCAACTCTCATGTGGTAAAAATCAACACGAGTCTAATTTCGATATATTTTGTATTTCGACTACAACTTTATTTTTGCATTGATCTGATTGATTGATTTTTTTTTTTTTTTTATCCTTCTACCACGAGAAAGCGACCAATTAACCGCTTGACATAGGACGAATCCAAACTCGCTTTCTTTGCTACCGAGTTTTCCGTTTCAGTTTTACTTCAGACTTCTTTAATTGGCAGCTTGTTAGATTTCACTAAGCGGAGATAAATTTAATAAACTACAGCATCTTATCCAAGAACACAACGACGAGGTTTGGGTGGTAGTTGAACCATCAACCTTGTGATGATGGAAATCGTGAAACGATTCTCCAAACAAGTACGCCACGCTGCCGACTTTGTTCATTTTCTGACTCACCACAAAATGTTAGACTTCTTAACCTCACTCCATTGCCCAATATTATGCTCTTATTTACATTTTGACTCCAATGCTGGCAAACGTAAACATAAATTTCCTGGTGAAACTTTCTAAAAGCCAAAGTTCTACAAAAATTTTTACCCAGACACATTTCCACTGCACCCAATCAGGCAAAACATGAGGTACTTGAGTTCAAGGTAAATAAAAGATTTTTGCGATATTTTCATGACAGCCGGGACTTCCCGATTCTGCTTTTGACGTCATAAAAGAAAAATACCTGAAAGGAAAAGCAAAGGAAGACAAAACTAAATGGAGTAAAGTGTATGGAGATGCTGCAGGAGACGCCATGTTTGTAATACCATCACTTCAAACAGCTCGTCATCATCTTGGTACGAAATAGAGATTTAAGATCAAATGTTGACGATTAATTTATTTGATTTTGAGCTTCAACAAACAGTTTATTTTGCGCAAAATTTGTGACGTGTGGTTTGTTGGCTGTTATACTTTTCACATGAAACATGTTTCAAACAAAATAAATACCGCAAGTAAGTTGATAGACATCAGGAGTCATCCTAATTGAAAAATAAAAATGCAACAATCTTTTTTTCCCCATACTTTAAATACGCATTATGCGCACACAACAGAACCTATCCCAATAGAGTAATTACAAAAAATGCTCAACACAAAAGCAAAACACATTTCATATACAGCGTATTTCGCATAAACACAACAAGTAAAAAATAGAAAGGTCATGCTATGAGATCACTCTCATAGAAAAATCAAAAGTCAAAATTATTTTTTCGAAGTTTCAAAGATATTTGCGCGCACACTACATGATCTATGGCAGCGGTTCCAACCTTTTCTTTCTTCATTACCCACTTTTGATGTGAATGATCCTCGATTACCCACACCAATTTTTTCTGAAGTTTACCTCAGTTGAATCAATCGATGACAGTGAGGCCTCCAGGAATAGGCAAGGGAGGAACAACCGGGGGTGAGGGGGCAAAGCCCCCAGCCGCCAACGAATTTTTGCGATTTTCACATAAAAAACACTCATTTTAGCGCACTTTTTATCGAAAAAATGCATACAATGAGTGCAGTTACTATGGACAATGTAAAAACATTTTCGCAGCTTATGTCTAAAAGCAGAAGCTTTACTGAAATAAGTGAAAAAAGACTGCATCAATTATTAGTTTGAGAAATTATAGACTGAAAGTTAGGTTTTAGCACCTCATTACAGGGCTAAAGGGGGGCATGGCACCGTGCCCAGCCCCCCTGCGTGCGCGTATGATCGCTAAGGAGCAAAAAAAAAGTATTCACGTTTTCAGATGTCCTGTATTCCAGTGAAAACATCGGTGAAAGAAAAAAAAGGTTTTCGCGTCTTCAGATGTCCTGTAGTTTAGTGAAAACGTCGGTGAAGAGCAAAAAAAGGTTTCCACGTCTGCAGATGCACTGTATTGTAGTGCTGGGGACGGTGTTATTTTTCAGGGAAACTTTAATTCCCCACCTGAAAACCCAAAATTTCCCACTAGTGGGGAATTCCCCACCAGTTGGGAACCGGTGCTCTATGGCAAAAAAATAATAGTAAAAAATACCTACCACAAAAGCAAAATTTCAAAACACAAATTTACCATCTCAACATCAAATCAATCTCTAAATCTTCGGACGTGAAGACTTAAAGTTACAAATACTTTTCTAGAAAATTAAAGTTTACATTAACAGAAAGTCGAGGGAAGACGTACATGTACTTGATGACTCAAAGACCTATGTACAACCACGATCCTGCTTATGGGCCTGAAACAGCAAGAAAAGCCACATTTTGTGAATGTGATCATGCTGATGATCTCTTGTTCACAATGGGTATTCCTTTGACCAACAAACAACTAACATTTGATGCAAAGTTTACCGATGATGAGAAAGAACTAAGCAAGGAGTGGATGAAGTATATTGTGAACTTTGCCAAGAGCGGGTACGTTTTGGATAATTCACAATTTATTGCAAAAAGTATGGTTGTGCGGCAAAGTTTTTGATTCTATGTACTGTTTCGCGGTCTTTCGCTATTTGGTATAAGTAATCAAAATAATCCAGAAAGCAGTCATTTGGTGTTAATTAACTTGCCACAGTGTCTCTAGCATTTTCACCTGTTTTGAAAACAATATTTTGATCATGCTGCATTACATGAGTATATGGGCGTAAAGTGGCAAGAGAGAGACAGCAGGTGTTCCCATCGTTCAAGAAATTTAAGAGCTGTATCAAGTTATTTTATTAATAAAATGGAGCTTTTTAACATACCCGGAAAAAACGTGAGTCCCTGAAAAAAATTATCAATTCTTCGTTGAAAATATTTTTGTCGATGCTCCTGCTTAATCATTCGTTTTCTATAAAGTTGAGGTGGCTTGCATTCCATTTAATATTGGAAAAATGCTTCAATAAAATACGCTTTAACTCAGAGCAATAATGTTTTAATTTTTATCCAACCAAATAATAGTTCGTAAGTTGCAAGAAGAGATATCAAGAGCTCGTCAAATTATCATGTTACACAAGAGTTTTTTCTGAAATTATAAACATTGACCAGAGGCAAAATGCGTTACATAATGTTGAAAACATAACCCTTTTATTACGTAGGGACCCTAACCTCGGCCTCCCTGTAAAGACAGAGTGGCCACAATATCATTCCAACGATCAAGCTTACTTGTCTGTCCAGCATCCGTGTTCAGTGGGAAAAAAACTAAAAGAGGAAGTTTCTAAATTTTGGGAAGAAGTTATTCAACCAATGCAAAACTAATCTACATTCTTTCTACGGCGGAACTAGTCCCAATAATTGCAATATCATATCACTTGGCATATTATTGTAACTAGCTACCGTTAAATTTGCCGCAGATGTTAAAGTGACTTGCTGTGATTTACCTGCTTAAACTACTGTACTGGGCTAATAGAAAAAAATGTAATGTTTTTTGAAGGTGTGTTGCTACTGATAATTTCATAAACTCATGCTTCATCGACTTACTCTGGCTTTTTCCGGAAATATCGTCTTGTCTTCTTTATGTTATGTGAATTTAGCAAGTGTTGTAATTGCGTTATGCATACATTTTGTTGGTCCAGCATGTGTTACTTTGGGCATTTAACGCTATGAAACTCGCGTTATCCTATAAGGTTCTGCGATATAAAAAATATATAAATTTTCGTATGGAGTTATAAAAGTCTTGTAAAACTTTAAGCTTTGAACTAGAGATAGCATGGGCCGCTAAAAGACCCGCTAACAAGCCGTTAACCGGCCTTTTTATTGGTCTGCTAACGGCCCGGTTCTTTCATTTGCTTCTAACTGGGCCGCTAGCGAGCGGCTAACAATTTTTGAAATCTCTTTCAATTTTCATTTTTCCTTTAAACGAGATTTAAGGTTCATAAAAAGAATGGCCTTTGGACGAGCCGGGCTTTACTTTTGGGATGAGTTGCTGGGTCGGTTACCGCTACTGAGCAAGAGGTTCCGGGCCACGGGCGGTCAGGGTGGCAAAAAAGTCAGCCCGTGCCATCTCTACTTTGAACATCAGTGAGCTTTGATTTCACGGGTATGTATTCCTGCATTCGTGCTTTGATAACCTATAGGCATATCGCTAATTTTTATGAATGCTGTTTTCTTGCAAAAGTGGAGGATAAATATGCAACCAATTATTGCAGACTTGAGACTGGTTTAGATTGTTATATTAAAGTGAGTTTAAAACCGCGATCCCTCGCTCTCTTTTCTTTAGATTGCGCTTTTCGCTTCAAATCAGGGATAGCAATCGCATCGAAGAGGTTCTGTGATATTTGTAATGACTGCCAAACTACGATGCGATGTGCGATGGGATACTTCACTTAAATTGTGGATGCGATTTTTGTTGCGATTTAATTATATTACCTAAATTTTTTCGATGCGATTATTTGTGCGATTTTTGATAATTTCGATTTTTCGAGCAATTTTGAATTCTCACATTTTACAATATTTTTTTACAAACGGTCAGTATCATCAAGCTAGTTTTATTTAATGCATGCAGAAAACACAAGCTCTCTTGAACTCATTAAAATTTGGAGAAAAGTTTAAGCGATATTTCTTTGCTCTTTTGGTTACGGTGACAAACGAATCTAACGTAGTGGCAGCAGATGCAGGCGAGGACTAAGTTGCTTTTTTGACCAGGGCTGCAAACTCGAACTCGAATGAATTTTTTTTGCCGATTCGAACTTGAACTAGAAAAAAGCCTGAGCTGAGATCACGAACTTAAACTCAAACTAGTAGATATTCTAGGCTGAAAACTTGAATACAAACTCGAAAATATTTTACTCAATAATTACTTGTTTTTGCTCAAAACGACTTCCGTCATACTCAGAATCATCACTTTTTTTCTAAACTCGAAAGAACTTGATAAATTTTCACTGAACTCAAATTCGCAAAAATGAAAATGCTGAATTCGGAACTCGTAAAATTAGCTGAACTCAAACTTGAACTTAAAGTCGATAAAAAAATCGCCCGAGTTTGCAGCCCTGTTTTTGACACCAACAGAGCTTCGTATTTTTCGACGTGCTTGCGCTTAAATCTACCCGCAATTAAAATCAAAATGAGAATCGCCGTCGAAATGAAACTGACTGAGTGACTGAGCAAAGTATCAGAGACGTGAAAATTCTTTCTCCAAAGCCACAGGACGCCGCCAGGTTTTAAAACAAAGTATTTAGTTTGATGGACAGCTCGCTGTAGTGATTAAGTCGATTAAATTTCACTGCCACTAAATGACAAAATAGTTACTTCACTCTTTAAAAGAAATGGAGCAGGGAACAATGGATAGCATTTTACGACCTACAACAATCGCAAAATAATCGCAGATTTTTTTGATCATTTATGCGATTTGATTATTGATGTGATTCTTTTCATGTGTATTGATGCGATTCGTGGATGCGATAATTTTGAAAAAATATCGTTCGATTCGATGCGATTGCCATCCCTGCTTCAAATTCATAAGTGCGTGCCGCGTGAGTCGCTAACCTTGTTTAATGTTTGTACTGTGCTGCGTTTGCGTATAAGCACTCGTTTGCAGAAATAGAACTGTTCTTCCTCAGTGCGAGCTAATGAAAGGTGATTAAGCTGTGTTTTAGCTTTGTCTTAAATGCCATAGCATTGCAGCAGTCAGCTTGATTTATCTTAAAGGATGTCTCAATTGAGTTTATTCTTAAAGCCAAAATAATAGATATATGATATAGGGGAAGTGTGGGACCAATCGGACAAATTTTACTTAATTTTATTTTTTGTCCAATTGGTTAGACAATCCTAAATGCTTTTCAGTTTAAGTTGGACTTTGGTTGGTGGTAAACTTATCCCACACTCAAACGGAAAAATTCGAAATGCTATGGGCGATTTTATTTGCGATTGAAAAGTGTCACTCAAACGTTCGAACGATTTCCACACATGGTGACCTTTCGTCCATGGGGTCGGGACCTTTCTGACAGCTGCAAATGTGATCTAAAGTAAGAGAAAACGTTTGATAAAGATCGTTGCTACAATTAGACAACGAACGAATATGCATTAACACGAAACAACTACGTATAATAATAATAAGCGAAAATTACGGCAACGTAATCTACACACTATAGTTAACAATATCGGCTTTGAACGTAAAAATTCCTCTCAGCCGCTTCGATGTTGCGACTGAGACGGGTTGTGGCAAGATTTTTACGTTATCATTCAATGCTTTTCGGACAGCGTCTGGTGCCCTCCGAAAGGTCCCCAGGTAGCCATTTTGAACTTTCATCCCAAAATATTCTGGTTTTGAAATGTCACCTAGAATCTAGATGTATACTCACTGCCTTTAGTAAGCACAAGACTCACTCAGCTACCAGTGCAAACGAGATCTTAACACTGTGTGCAAGCTTCCTAAAATCTCATAATTGTCCTGCCTAATTTTTTTTACTTTGAACCAAGAAAAATAGTTTTTTTGTTGTAGCCACCACGCTTCTTGCTCCATCCGTACACAAACATGTGATTATACCCCTAATAAAACTTCACTTCCTTCACTAAAATGAAACCGCAAATTGATCACGTGATCACGGAAATATGCTGCTGCCCGATAGGTCCAATCGTACGATAGGTCCCACATTACCCCCACCGGTAGTAGTGCATTTTCAGTTTGTAAGATGATAATTCTAAGAGCGCAAATTAAAGAGTATCAAAGAAAGTCTTAGGGTCCGCCCGCAATGGACCCTCCCTTGGTACGCCAATGTGAGCATGAGTATTGAGCCTCAAGGTCACAGCAGAAGCTCTAGAGCAGGGGTTCTTAACTGGGGGTAAATTTACCCCCTGGGGGTAAATTTTCTGAGTTAAAGACTAAAGAAAACTTTAATTTTTAGTATTGAAAAAGCGGTAGTGGTACACTGAAGGTAAATTATACGTTTTTCTTTCGGCAAGGGGTAAACGAGACAAAAAAGGTTAAAAACCCCTGCTCTAGAGCAAGATTGTTAACAAAAGGGTTGTGATAATAAGCCTAGAACTACTTAGTAAAAATCTGCCTGGGTGGTGTTCTGTCTTGCTCTGATCCAACTTGCGTGGGAGCTGAGATATGCCGTCGAAGCAAACATGACAACAAGAAATGAAGCTAACTACTGGCGAATTTGAGATGAATGAAGGAGAAAGCCTCTCACTAATTTTTGTCGAGTAGGATTTGGTTGGGTTTTCAGATTGATAAACAAAAAATATTTTGCTCATATTATTGCGAGGTAAAAATGAAATATTTTGATTTGGGCCAAGTGTAGTTTTTGCCGCTAGATGTCAGTAAATACCCATCATGTTACCCAGAGCTGTACTTCACCATCGATCTCGATCATCGAGTCGTGAATGGGCATTTCAAGCTTTCACTGACAACAAGATGATCAATTAGCAAACTAGAAATAGCGCTGCGTTTGCAAATCGAGTAGAAGTTTGCTTTAATGGCCTCCGATGCAAAATGAAAAGTAAGTTTATTTAACTATTATAAGCTAATTAATACTCAAATATAGGCCAATATTTTTAGTACATGACCAATTTGTTTTCACTTATTTTGTAGTAAGTTGAAAGTAAGCTTACTAATGACAATAATGGTTATGTTTACATCAAAATCAGTTGTTGCGTTATTCTCTGCACTACAGGGTCTAACTTTGTTTAAGCTCTAAACTTAATGATCTTTTATGCGGGCACTGAAATCAAACATATATCTTAACCGCTAGCGATCTCAAATCCTATTTGAAATTTACTGGAACCGGCGTCAGAAAAGATTTAACACTAGCATTGTTTTCCGGTCAAGTCTGTTTCAAAATGGTTAATGTAGTACCACGTATTATCAAAGCTAGAACCAAGCACCAATTATTGATAGGAAATGTTTGGTAATTGCAAGCAATCCAGAGGGCCAGCAAATGTAGCGTCTGCCTATGGAGTAGTAGACTCTCGCTTGATTTCAAGTTGGATCGAACTGAAGACTTTTGAAGCTATCACTGCTTCGATGCTTGACATTCTATACATCAAAGAAAAAGGGTGGATATCAAGCCGACAAGTTCTCTTGTTATGCCGTTGAGAACGATGTATCGGCCTTGAAATTTGTTTTAAATTGCTCATAAGGACTTTATCTGAATTTGATGAGACTTGTAGATTATGCCGTTGTTTATTTACGTCATAATTATTCCAGGAAAAGTCGCATTGTTATATTTCAGGCATTGAAATTGTTGCGGCCGACTCTTTGGAGGAAACTTTATCTTGTGACGATGTATTTCTGGAATATTTCAACGTATATCTTTCTCTCCCGGTAAAGTTTTGTTTTGCGATATATATTTCAATTTTTTTACGGTAAATACCTGTCTCATATACAGTGATACGGATTTCGATATGAATCCAACAAAAGAAGGTTTGCTTCGGCTATAAAGGTAATGTGGGTGTAATTAGACCAATAAGCCTCTTCGAATTCACTCTTCATAGCTTTTAATGTTAAATGTTGTTTCTATCTGACAACTCCAAATGATAAATTGACGTACTAAGTTGGCCAACAATCAGTAGGCCTATTATTACTTCTTCAACAAGCATATTTTACTGTACTTGCTTTAAAACAACTTTTGCATTCTCTTCACGCTGATGTTATTAAATTTATATTAATCAAAAGCATTTGCTGAGTACTTAATCAATAAAAAGTAAGGGACAATTTCCCCTTCCTGCTGTGGTCTTCAGAGAAGTCATGTTAAGTACTGTATTAGCGTCACATTGTAAAGTCATCCATAAGCCAATCGGTTTATAACATATTTGGGGTCGATAATGGTTGATGTATATTATGCTTGTGTTAAAGGGCTTTGTTATTTTCATCATGCTGAAGAAATGCGATTTAACGTTGAAGAACATATTAAATTTAGGATTTTTCAATCGATTTATATTTTCAAAATCTATTCACAATCAATTTCATGTTGATAGTATTACAGTAATTTCGAAAAAATGGAAGTACGAGGATATTTGTTCATATGCTGGTAGATAAAGGATACGAGCCTTGTGTAAACAAACATAAGCCTTTTTAAAATTGTCTCTTCAAAAGGATCAAGTTCCAATTTTTTTGTTCTCTAATATCAAATCACATAATAGTTTTCACTCGAGAAAAGCTAATAATACATCACAATAAAACACTCGAATACCTGTTATTTTGAGAAAAACGAAACAACACTTTGTGAACTACAATAAATATGGAACGAAAACAGCTTAAAGAGGAAAACTAAAGCCAAAGTAAACCTCAAAACTGGACGTTTCTGCAAGATAGTTTCAGCTGTCAATTGTCATCATCAGCAGAGTAGGTTGCTTTCAGTTTTGCGCTGCCTTGCTTACACTGCTGATAATGACAGCTGAATCTATGTAGTCAAATCGTTTAGTTTCGAAATTTACTGTGGTTATATTTTTCCACTTTGTGAACTAATACAGCCAATAGTGATCTATCTTTTATGACTATACAGTCGACGAAACATAACTCAATTGATATAAAGCAAATAGAAAAGTTGATGGGGACAACTGAATGCTTCACCAACAAAATTGGCTGTGCATAGCAAAGCTGATTTTGTTCAACGTAATTTTTTTAACAGCTGATTTCGTCGGCATAAATTCAGCTGTTATCATCAGTACTGTATGCACGCTTTGTACTCTACCGCTATATACAGTAGCTACCGCTATATTAATGTTTTTTCGCAACATAAGCATGTTACAGTATCATCTAACTATTTCTTTAACCGCAATTTTGATGCTAAGATCAGCAGTGGATGTTTCTAAATCGAACATCCCTATTTCTTTAACCGCAATTTTGATGCTAAGATCAGCATAGAAGTAGTTCTGTTTCGTGGTGGTATTCAGCCGCTCACACCGGTTCTATAGAACCGTTTCAGGGAACTTTATGAGTTTAGTAAACCGGCCAGTATCGCTGCTTATACTTTCCGATTAGTTGAAACAGACCGGCAAAAATTATAACTTTTGCTATAGAACTGGCTGACAAAAGTTTGTTTCAAATCGCTTGCTACTTCGCTATACCCGATATCAGACATCTTCGCTGATGCCCAGTACATAATCACGTATTTTGTGACTGATAAATTTAATCAGCACTTCGGTCTTTATCAATCTTACTTTTCATATTTCCAGGCTTTTCCACAACGATTATGTTACAGTAGATTCACCGGAACGTTTCATGATCTTGACAAGGAAACAGTTCCAGTTGCACCCATACGACAAGATGACACGCTTATGTTAACAGGTACTGCTACCCTGTCCACATGTCCAATTTTAGTGGACTGTAGGCCCACGGTTCTTGGTTCTAGTTTCTGCATCGTAATCACTTTTTTAACGTCACAATTACTTTCTTAATTATGACACGAACACTAGACATGAGGACAAGGTAAATAATCACTAATGTCTAACACACATTTTAGCTGCACTAATACACTTTTTGACGAGTATCCTTTCAAAGATAAGCTTTTTCCAAAGTCTCAACACATTCGATTGATCCTGCAGCGTACCGTACCCTGGTGCAGCGCTTCCCAAACTGTGTGCCGCGGCACACTGGGGTGCTGCAGAAGAGGCTGAAGTGTGCCGCGAAACTTTCAAGCTTTTACAAAACCTTGCGCTGTGAAGTGTAAACTTTTAGAACCCGTAGTATTGCTTTGCCAACGCTCTTTTCAGAAACAACAAAGCCTTTTGTTTTAAGATGATCATAGTGACTTCACAATTTTAACATGTGACATCACAATGATATTTGGTGCATAAATCGGTAATTGCTGAATTGTTTTGAAAATATTTTAACCGAGTTAAAAATCAGCTTGTATAATAACAATGGATAAATATAAGCAAACGAAAGAAAGCAAGTGTTAGCGATAACAGTGTAAGATTAAAAAAGCAAGCAGTCGACTGTATGATGACCGTTATTTACGCTTTGGTTTTACTTGGACAGGAGATGCCGCTGTTCCCGTACCCTACCACTACCGGTATGCCTTGTGTGTTGCAGTAAATTAGTAAACGAGGCAATGGTACCGAGTAAGCTGAAGCGGCATCTCATCAACCAGCATTCCACTCTTTAAGGAAAAAACTACGACGTTTTTTACGCATTTGTTAAACCGACATGCAAAGCAAGCACGATTGATGAGTGATTACACATTCATGTCTGATAAATGCCAGGAAGCAAGCTTCGTTGTTTCTCAAGTAATTGCCATCGCAAGCAACCCCATACTGTCGCAGAATTGACAGCAGTTGTACAGAGACTGTGCTTGTCAGACATTCAACCCCGTATTAAAGCAATATGTGCACGTATGCAGTCGGACCCTTCTTATTAAAACAACGCTGCAGCTGGTATGCAATAAATATTGATATTATTTGAGTAACGAACTTTTGCAAAGTGGGTGGGTGTTCCGTGGCCTTATCCAAAATGTGCAAGTGTGCCATAACTCAAAAAAGTTTGAAAAGCCCTGCCCTAGTGCACGCTCATGATCTAACGAGTATGCTCCCGGTTTTGATGACACTGTTGTTAAAATCAGGAATGTGGAAGCGGAAGCTGGAAGCGGTTGCAGCGGTCATATTTTGATGGAAGCGGAAGCGCGAAAAATATGCTGCTTCCGTTTCCACACCATTCAAAAAAGCATACTGTAAATAACTTATTAGATATTATATTTTATTCAATTTATTAGACATTATTTTGCAATGCTAGCTTCACATGGATGCCAAATCTCACCATAGGGCATTACTCTTCGCCTAACTTTCAGATAGTACTAACGTAAAATCGCTTTTTCTTTTAGTTTTTTCAAGTTTTAAAATGCGCTAAAAGCAATACTTGATTCTTTTCCAATTATAATCATATCACAAAATAGATGGAGTACTGTCAGGAGCGTATTAAGGGGGGCGCTGTGCCGTACCCCCTCTCGGTCCTCTCCTCTTGACTTTGTCTTTTAGTAAAAAATTAACAAAATAAATGGTGCCATGTGACTGAAATATGCCAGACTCTTTTGATGGTTTTTGTAGCTTATGGCCGGGGGCAGACCTAGAGGGGGGTAGGATGAGGGGTATGCCTCCTCCCACCAGCCGTTTTGGAAATGTTTTCGATGTACACAATTTTTTCATAATTTTGAGCTTCCTCGATAGCAATATGTCTTACGCCTTAAGCACGCATAAATTGAAAATGCGCGAACAAAATGCATTATATTTGGCGAAGCACTCAGAATTAGGGTCAAAAAATTAAAACAAACTTTAGCTGAAAATTATTCAAAAAGCACTAAAATAGCCATTAGATCATGAACGTTTTCAAAAATTTTCTGGGGAAGATACCCCCGGACCCCCCAAAAACCTTTCTTATTTTTCAATGAGCTTCAAATTAGTTTTGCTGAAAAAAATACTCTTGAACACAATGTGGAAATTATGCCCCCTCTCACCTTTTAAAAAATCTTGCGATGCCACTGAGTGCTGTGTATCAACATTTTCCTAATGAAAGGAGTAAGTTTCGTAGCTAAGTTGTTGTAAAAGACTCCCAGGATTTTGACTCACTATTGTGACTCAATCATTCCTTTACACTTTTGTTTGCTTTTTGCAAATTTTTATCTTTAAAAAAACGCTTGCTACAGCTTGATCAAGAACTTTCAGCGAGTTGAAAAAAAAGCTACATTTTACGCTATCGGCTACCAACGCACTGGTCGTATTTTACTGGCAAAACTTTGGTGAATTTTTTGGAAGCGGAAGCGATAGGTGTGGAAGCGCAAGCTATTTGCAAATATACCGCTTCCACATCCCTGGTTAAAATGCGACATACTGTTGTTAATTCAAATTACAACGACATAACTATCCTATGTTATGTATACATCGAGCTTTTTCACCATTCCGTTCTATCAACCACAAATTTTTGTTCTGTATAGTTGACTTCTATCTCAGATCCTGTTTTTCACAGGCGCTTAAATTGTAGAATACGCTGTAGAAGGTGAAAAATATTTTTGAAATGTGTAAATGTGCAGATAGCAATGGTAGAGTTATTGGGGACAGAATTGGAGGTGGTGTCGGGTCAAAAACTTCCGTTTACGCGGCAAAAGAAGACGAACGTGAACGTGTAATAAAATGGGCGAGGGAGTACAGACTTCCGTTATTTCAAGAGTAAGTGAGTCGTTTTTGCAAAAGGAGCATATTGTTGATAGAGTGTGTTCAACGTGAATTTTGAATCAGTAGGCTATATTAGTATACTGCTGCGATATTAACAGTTACTTCCATGAAAGAATGCCTTAGATTTGTTTCTTTTGCTGTTACATTCTTTTCGTGCTTTTCTTTTCATGCAAGCAAAATAAATAATTCAACCGTTAATCAGTAATTTCATCTAATGAATGCTTCAACTGATTTTGGTATACATGTAGCGAGTGATGGGATTCAGCCGGTTCCCACAGGTTCTATGTCGGATTTTTATTACATCAGCAAACCAGCCAGCATTACTGTTTATACTTGTATTAGTTAAAATGGAACGGCTGCAAATATTCTAATAGAATCGGCTTGCAAAAAAAGTGAATCACACCACTGGGGATAGCCTATATAGCAGGTTTAAAAATTAAATTACTTTCAGAACAAAATTGTACCGAGAATTGAAGCTATGCAAATTGTTATTACGGCCTCTGGATTTACGTCGTGGTAGCAGTCGCATTCGTGGATACAGTCGATTATCAATGGGTTTTGCTACTACAACTTCTCTCGTCAGTGGAACCGGAAGAAACGAATCTCCTTCACGAGTTTTGACAAGTCTGGACAACCAATCCAGCAGTGATTGGCAGGAAATCAACAGCCCGAAGTTTGGTGCTACAACAGAATCAAGGCCAAGCAGCCGAGCGTTCAGTCTTCCTCCTACTCTTGGATTAGGTTAGTAATTAACTTGTATTTAGGGATGTGCCTCGAGGAAAATTACCTGGACTCGCCGAGTAACGAGTAATCACGACATTACTCGGCCGAATCCGAGTTCGAGTATCTACGACGTCAAAATATGAACTCAAAATTAGGTGAAGGGTAAAAAAAAAGGTCATCACGTCCGTAGAAGTCCTAATTTCGATCGAAATTCGGATAAAAAGCAAAAAAAAGGTCAAAATGATAATGGTTTAATACTTAGCCAAGTATCAATTAATACTCGGACTCGGCCGAGTCCGAGTAATGCCTTATTACTCGTCCGAGTACTCGGACTCGACTCGGCACATCCCCACTTGTATTACTTACAGAAACACACTTGGCGTAAATAGAAGGCTGAGCTGTGGCAGCCTGCTTGATTTCAAAGTTGTTGACTCAACTACTGCCTAACTCATTGCTGGGTTTTGAGTGACATATTTTACAACGATTGGTAGAGGCTATTTCACAACGTGCAACAAGCTTCAAACTTAAAAGTAGATGCAAAATTCAACCTAAAAACTTTGAAAGCTACGTCAACTTTCAGATCTAAATGTTTCGCACTCCTAGTTTTGTCTTGAGAAGAAAATACAAAACGAAAAACTTTTTGAAAAATTAAAATAGAACGAGAGTGTATCGTAAAGAACGTTATGGCAATATATAATGCATTTAATACTTTGACAGAAAAAACATGGTCTGCTACCGCACTATACGACACTTCCGCGACCAACACAAGCGGCACCCACCCCGATGAAAGCGTGGCTCGTCCCCGTACCCACAAGCGGAGATACCCCGTGACATCACCTGCTTCCAGACAGCAAGATCAATCACAAGCAAGCAGGACTCAAATGTATTCCGACTCGGGTTTGGGAACAACTGCTCTGGATTACGCCCAAAGTGGTGAGCACCGCTAGGCCTTGTCATAAAAATAGACCATTCTGTTTCTACTTCAAACCATGTCAAAGTCGTCCGCAGAAAACTTTCTAATGCGTGGCGACTGAAGAGATTATATTCTGGGAAAGTCATCATTTGTGACGCGTTCTTACAAGAATACAGTTACCTTGTCCTTATGTCCAATTAAAGTGGGCCATAGGTCCAATTGGACATGTGGACAGGGTACCAGGCCGTATCAAGACTTTAGGGGGACTAATTTTTGGGGGGTTTCATGCTTTTTTGGCTCTCTGATTTTAAAGTTAGCATCAGACCCTTTTTTAGAGGAGGCGAATTAGCAACCGTTTTTTAAGCGTGGCACGCCTTCAACCGCGAGGCTTTCATGGAGGGCCTAGGCTACAGATCCCTCCCCCTTCATTCGTTCTGTGTATAGCAACAACAGCCCTTAAAAATCTAGAACGGTTGTAGTCTGCCCCAATTTTTTAAGATAACGACCACGACTTAACATGAAAGAATCAGATAAATTACTTCGTGTTAAATCAGTGGTTCTCAAACTGGGGTCCGCGGTCCTTTTGGGGTCCGCGAGACAAATTTTCTGGGACCGCGAAGCACCTTCCAAAAAAATTAAAACGACGATCCTGAAGAAAATATTTTGTGTAAAATTAAGTTTTCAGGCAACTTTTCTTCCAATCAACTTAACAAACACAATTTGTCATGAAACCTTACAGGCTACATAGGCATTTATGATATCACAAGAAGCAATTTGATGTCACATTAGTGCAATGGCTCCTTTAGCGTGAAGTCTGCGAATGACGGAGAACGTGCAGTAGCAAAAAGGATCAAGTTTTTTTGCGGATGGCTTAAAAGTAAAAACCTGGTGGTTGCGGCAGCAGTATTGGTTTCAGAGAAGGATAGTGCAATGTGTGATTTTAGTCTAACTCTAGTAAATTGTTCATTTTCCTTGAATAAGTTTGCAAAGAAGCAAGTGCCCTCGTCACATTGATACAATAAAAAATCAACGTGTTGTTTTGTGTTTATTTGTGTTAATTTTTCAAGGGGACCGTGAGCCATTAAAAAAATTGCTAGGGGACCGTTGCGTAATTTTTTTTAAAAAGTTTGAGAACCACTGTGTTAAATCAAGTTGCTTCAAACAGTAACTGTTTGTCTTTAAAGCCTTTGTTGTCGATAATTAAGTAGTGATGATAATCTTTTCTTTACAATTAAATACCAACAACGTGTAATCAATAAATGTTGAATACAATGAAGCTGTAGATTTTGTACATTAAGCTATTCAAAGTCGGGTGTAATTCCTCGATTGTGTTTGGCTTAGCAACAAAATGGTCTTGTGGCAAGACTAGTGTAATTGTATCGTATCTTTCAACGGAGTAGATATAATTTTACGGCTCATTGTAATCGCACAAAAAAGCGTAAATTTTATCCTTCTAACCTCAGCGACCTGTACATATTTTGTTTGATACACCATTCAAAATATACTTTTACACCTGATGGGGAGAAGGTAAGGAGAAACTAGTTATTGCACAATGTAATTGCTTAATGTGGGTCGCTGATAAAAAACTATAACTGTTTTCTACAGTGTACTCATAAGGTGCGATCACACTAACGGAGACGTTAAGACCTTTGAGACATTGTGCAGGTTTATGTTATTGTGACATGACTTTGTACGGATGTGATGTTATAATAAGATAAACCCGCACAATGTCTCAAAGGTCTCAACGTCGCTGTAGGTGTGATCGCACCTTTATATACTGGGCCGTGTGAAGACTTGTAGGGGCACAGGGGCTAATTTTTTTTAGTATCCCTCGCTTTTTTGCCGACCTGACTTTGATGTTCGACACAGGCTTTGTTTTTAGAAGACACGATTAACCGGGAAGCTCCGGGGCTATAGATCCTCCCTCTTCAATTGGGCCCTACTGATATGCACAATGTCACATCACGATAAACCCGGTGCTGTACGCACTGTCGCTACTATGTGTTTGTCTTCCTCCGGCTTTCTGCGTCACACGTTATAGCTTGTTGCGATCAGACTCTATCAGAAAAATTCTAAATTAATGTGGCAAATCTCTTTCACTTGTCCTTTAAGAAAATTTTTGCATCGCCATGGATACACCCATGTCTTTTTGTAACATGCTTGAAGTAAGGAATGTATTTTTACGTAGTAATTTTATTTATAAAGTTGGAACCAGTGTCAAGACAAGAAACGTGCTCACAAGAGCGGATACGTTAGGAGTTGGATCAAAGTGGGACAGTGAGGAAGACTATGGAGAAGGCATGGCTGATTCTAGAGCAAGAACAGCTATGACGACATCAACACTATCCGGTGACGGCTATATGACACCAGCATCAGCTACAGCATGGAACGGTAAGAAAAAAATGCTTACGTGCACGGTATATTTCGTTGTGATTTGTATCTAAATTCCCACAGTGGTTCTTATCTTAATGATTAGCGCCCTCTCGTCACTACCTCTGCCCAAACAAGACTCTCAGCATATGCTCTCTCTTCTTTCCACTATCAAAAAAGCGTAGGTTTTTTTTTAATATACTTTACTTGATACTCAGACATACAGCTTTTGCTCGGACTAGCTTTTTCTGGCAAAATTTTCGGGAGCTTCTTTCAGAGCTGAATCCAGGAAACTTTTTTGCTCGACACCTTATTGCTCCAAATCATTGAACAAGGCGGTTGCAGTGAACTAAACCATCAAAAAACGATCGTCAAAAAGGGTCTCATTGTGTATTTTACAGTATCAAAGTATGAAGGCAAAAGCGCTCTCAGAACAGCTGCTTCACCGAGTAAACCTCACAGAGCTACAATTGTGCTTCCAAAAACCAAATCAACTAATCCTGTTGTCAGAATAGTAGCTGGGTAAGTCGTTTATGCTCTTTTTTATTGATAAACTTAGACTCCATACTGGCATTGGTGATTTATTACACGCCTGTATATTCGTAAACTACGCAACTACTGGAGCTGTTGACGCCCACGCTGAAAAACTCGAAGCAGAAAAAAAGTTTTTTTGTGAATAACAAATTTTTTTATGTTAAAAAGAAATCTTAGTGTGGACTTACTCAGGGCTGAGCAAACTACGGCCCGTGGGCAATTACAGAAATATAAACTCCTACCGTGAATCAAGACCTTTTTTTGCTCTTCACTGATTTTCAGTAAAAAATAGGACATCTGAGGACGTGTAGACCTTTTTTTTTACTTTTCCTATCAGTGTGGCCCTCGGCTTCAAAATTTTTTCAAATGTGGCCCTTCGTGTGAAATCATTAAAGCTCTACAAAATCTGTAAACTCACCCTTAAGCAAACTCTCATAAGTTAGTCTAGAAATAATATCAATGTGATTTATCGAGTTTATCTATGCTGCTATAAGGGAGTGACTCAAATTAAGCTTATAAATCAATAAAAAGAATTTCATTTTATAAATTAAGCTTGGATTAAACCTTGAATCCCAGTGGATTAGATTCAAGCTCAATTCATTAATTTAAATTTTTCAAGTTAATAGTATATGCATTTTCTAAAAAATAGCATTATCACGTTTAGATCTTCTACGGAAAACGGAACAACAATGAGCTCATCAGAAACAAAGCAAGAAGTGGAAGATGACATGACTTACGACGAAACGAATGATGACGATACGGATGACGATTTTGACGTGGAAGTCGGAGATTTTTTAGATTTTGACGATCGCGACTCATCGTGTGAAGAAACAGAAACTGAAATTGCTACTATTGAAAAAGTTCACTCAATGTCCATGCAACATATCAAAGAAAGAATTTTCCACACTGTGAGTTTGAATCGGTGCTTTTGATCGTAACATATTCTGCATCTCGGTTCGGTTCAGTCATTTTTTTGTGAGATAAGAATCAAAAAATGTTTATCTTGCCATTGATACGTGTACCTACCTGACAATTCAACTAATGGGTCTGAGCCTTATGAGGCTTCCTTCCTCGATCTTCCAATTCAACTAGAGTAGACAAACAAAATTCGTAGAAGTGAATATGATTTAGAGGAGGCTAATAAAATTAGGGGCAAAATTCACAACCACACACGCGACTGTGTTCGGGGCCCATTGCAGTGGCGTACATTTGTAGAAATTATTGGGGGTGATGATCATTGCAGCATCAAGTAAAACGTCACGATCGTGTCAACTTCTGGGGAGCTCCGTCCCCTAGACCCCCATCGCTGTTCTTCTTTGCACGTTACCTCGTTTTAAAAGTTTTGAGACTATGAACTTGAACTTCTTCAACTATCATAGACTGAACAGTAAGTACAAAATAACATGCTGGTACAGAAAATAAGCTGAACGTTTTCGGACAAATCGACAGTTTTCGGACAAATCCATTAGACAATGTATTGGTGACTAAGCCAATAGATATAGCAAACTGCTTAAATAAACATTTTACGACTATTGGAGCAAAACTGTCTAATGTCATTCCCTCATCCACAGCAAAACCAATCATTTTTGCTCCACAAAATTGTTCCTCAATCTTTCTGAACCCTGTATGCTATGAAGACATAATCAGACAGATTGATTTAATGAGTACCAGTAAGAGCGATGACACGTATGATATTCCTGTAAGTGTGTTAAAATTAAGCAAACGTGTGATTGCTCCTATTCTCAGTAAATTCTTCAATCAATGCATAGAATTGGGGATTTATCATTCTACACTAAAAATAACTAAAGTTGTTCCCATATTTAAGGATGGTGACAAAACATGTGCTTCCAATTATCGCCCAATATCTATTTTACCCCATTTGTCCAAAATCTTTGAAAAACTACTTCAATTGGATTTAATCAAATTTTTGAAGAAGTGCAATGTAATTTCTAGTAGCCAATATGGCTTTCAAGAAAATAAATCAACAACTGATGCTCTGGTTGAACTGTGCAACCATTTGAATAATCAACAAGCTTTAAATAAAATCACTTGTGGAGTGTTTATTGACTTGAAAAAGGCATTTGACACTGTTAACCATGATATACCGTATTAAGAAATAAATTGCTTCATTATGGTATTAGAGGCATTCCTTTTAAATTGTTTTCTGATTACCTTTCAAATCGGCATCAGTTTACTTGTATAAATACAGCGAAATCTAACTCTATGTTACTAACCACTGGTGTACCACAAGGTAGTGTGCTTGGTCCGATACTGTTTTTATTGTACATAAATGATTTGGCTAAAGCATCTACAAAAGCTAAAACCCTTTTATTTGCTGATGAAACTGCAGTATTTGTGAGTGAACAAAATGCCACTTTGTTGAAACATACTTTAACCACCGAAATTAAAAACATTGAAAAATGGTTAATTCAGAATAAATTAATTTTAAATACAAGTAAATCTTGTTATGTCATGTTTGGAAAAAAGAAATATGATCAATTAGACAACATGGTGCTGGTCAATGACGTTCATTTAACAAAAAAAACGTACACTAAATATTTAGGAGTCCAAATTGACAGTTTATTAAATTGGAAACCTCATATTAAAAAGCTGACTTTATCCTTATCGAAATGCATTGGAATATTATTTAAGTTGAAAGACTACATTCCTAGAAGTAGCCTTAAGATGGTTTACTTTGCATTAATAAAGAGTAAACTGGAATACGGAATTACACTTTGAGGAAACTCAAATAAATCAACCCTTGATAAACTAAACAAGATTCATAACAGGGCTATTGGGTGTGTAACTGGTCTCCTTTTTAGAACTGCTTTAAATAAACTGTATGCAAATACAGGAGTACTAAAAATATATGAATTGACCACATTAGAGATTGCCAAATATATGTATAAACTTCATGCAAACATGAAATCCGGCAGCTATTCTATTGATAACATTTCTTTAGTAAATACTGTTCATAAATATTGCACCAGACAAGCTGAACATAAAAATTATTTTGTGTCAAATGCCTTAACATCAACATGCCCAAATTGTCTGCTTGTAAATGGTACCAAAATTTGGAATAAACTTCCTCATACTTTTAAAAGTGAACTAAATTTCCGTCGGTTTAAGCACCTTGTTTTTGATTATCTATTAAAAACATACAGTTAGCATAAAATGATTTTTGAATTGAAATTTGTTGCAATTATGCTTACTTGAAAAAGAGTGACTGGTAATTACTGTACAGATAATGTTTAAATAGTAAGTATTGATTGTCTGAAGTGATTTGTTATATTGCTGGATTCTGATTTAAATAACAATATTATGAATAGGCCTATGTTCTACCCTTTTTGTTGCTGATTATTGATTTAATTAAAAGTGTCACAAGATTGTAACGTAATAAGCTGCTGCCTTGATATCAATTTATAATTATATCACAGGGGTAGAGATTAAATGACGAAATGGTCCCTTCCTGCCCCTGCATCACACATAAATTATTTACCGTATGTTATTTCATATTTGTAATGTCTGTGAAACTCTGCACGTGTGTTGTAAAAATAAAGTTCTGTTCTGTTCATTACAGTATGATCAGAAATAAAATGTTAACGCATGACAAACTATTATAAGCCGAAAGCAAAACAGCGAGGGTACGAGTCGTACCCTTGCTGTTTTGCTTTTGACTCGCATTAGTTTGCCCTGGGCGCGTAAGCTTTCCAGTTTCGATCATGTTCTAATGAAGGACGGCAGCGTGGCCGAGTGGTTCGGCAGCGTGTCCGAGTGGTTGTCGGCAGCGTGGCCGAGTGGTTGTCGGCAGCGTGGCCGAGTGGTTCAAAGCGTCGTTTTTACAACGGCCATGATCGCAAGGTTGATGGTTCAACTCCCACCCAAGCCTCGTTGTTGCGTCCTTGGATAAGATGTTTCATGGCAATTATCTCCGCTTGGAGGAATTTAACAAGCAGCAAATTGAAGAAGTCAGAAGCAAAATTCACTTGCACATTTCAGTGACCCACTTGTAATTTGGAAAACTTTACCCGCGGACGTGATGATCTTATTTTTGCTCCTCACTCGATTTTGGGCGGAAAATTGGACATCATTCTGCGGATGTGATGACTTTTTTTTGCTCTTCACCCGATTTTGGGCGGAAAATTGGACATTTGTGGACGTGATGCACATCCCCCACCTCCTACCCGAATGTACGTCCTTGGCCCATTGTAACACATTTATAAAAAGTTTAGTAGTTGTCCAGTTAAAGAATTTTTTTATGAGAGCATTTTGGCGGGACCCTATCGGAAAAAAAACACTTTGAATTAGTCGATAGGGCAATTTTGTTTACGTTATTACAGTATATCACTGAAATGCTTTAGGCTCCATTGTGTATCAAGAGTTTATTAACTTATTCGCAGAAATCTGGAATGGATAGTTTTTTGAGGTTTCTTCAAGGCACAGCAGGGGAACACTTGGTTGAGTTTTGGCTCGATACAGAAGCGTTTAAAGATTTAGTGACAAAATATGAAGAGAGAGGGTAAGGCTAAAATTGCTTTACTTCTTCTCATTTTCTTTAAAAGAGATTATTTAACCAAAAGCTATAAACTGCTGAGAATTAATGATGCTGTGATCTTTTTATGATTGAAACTTTAAAATTATACAGTGCTGCTTATTTAATTAAGTGATATTTCGTTGCAGTTGCATAACCCCACATCTTACGGACAAACAACCTTATCAAGACAGAGATGTTGAAACAGCTTTAAGGTTGAGAAGACATAGACTCTTCCGCCATATTTTGGATCGACATAAATTCATTTTAACTGATGAAGCTAGAGAACAAATTCGTCTTGCTCAAGTAAGTCGACCTATCAAGGTGTGTAAGCAATAATTAAGTAGCCGAAACCTATAGTGTAAACTTGAAGTGAGATTTTCTGGTGCCAAGGTACGGTATACTTACACGGCATTAATTTTTTGTAGATACATCAACAACCTAAAATTACTGTTACATCACTGAATCAAAATTCAACTAGGTGTAAAGGTACATTTTGAGTGAGTTTGCGCTCCTCTGGTCAGCTGCTGCCGAAAATATGCGACAAATGTGATTGGCTTCGATAAGGAATCGAACCTTGTCAGAACTGATCTGCGCCGTACCACTTTGCCATGTCGCGGACAAATTTTGTGATAGCTATGAGTTTTCTTCCATAGGCTCACTGAATCCAATTATTGCAGGCCAATGAAGGATTGAGTCATCGGGTGTTTTATCGAAGCCAATATGACGTATTACGAAGACTGCGTTCATATTGGTTGCCTCGATTTGTCATTCACAAAGAAGCAGAAGGAACTTTCAAGCAGCGATTGATTTCAGGTGGGATTAAAAATTCTTAAATTTCTATTTACTAATACTCTTTCTCGAAAGATCAATGATGGTCAGGCTAAACTAAGTAAAGAGTTGAAAGCAACTGCATCAGCTTAACAAGTTTTAACTTTAATACCTCAAGCATTGGCGGATCCGGGGGATAGGCTAAGGAGGCTGATGACTCCCTAAAGTTTTAGTTACAGTATAATAACACAGTGGTAGTATACTTGATCCTTCGGTATTTTCAAGTGCATAAAACTGCAAAATAAACATTTTTAGATTTTTATATTTTCCCTTCCCCCCCTAAAAACTTCTGAATCCATTTCTGGTCATAGAAAATAATAAAGTTTTTTTAGGCAATTGGGAAGATGATGATGCTTATGCCTACAATCCTCCTGTCAATAACAAGGCTATCTCTACTCTCCCAATATTTTCCATTGGATATCTTAACTTTCATGAAGAGACCACGTCGGATCCATCAAACTTGTCCGTTCAAACGCTTGAAGTAAGATAGTAAAATAATGCCGGTTCTTATACCGGGTGTATTCAAGCAAGTGCTATGTCATCGCTGCTACAAATCAGGGCTGTGAACTCGAACTCGCTGAACTCGGTCATTTTTGCTGAACTCGAAAAATAAAGTTCTTAGAACTCGGACTTGCAAATATCTCTTGAACTCAAACTTGAATTCGGTTAAAAATCGATCGAGTTCGCAGCCCTGCTACAAATTACTAAAAACTCCGCACTTTTCCTTCATATCACCCCCAGAGGCGTAGCTAGCCCAAAATGGGGGGGCTGGAGTGCCCGGGTGTACCCATTACTCTCTCCCGAAATTACGTCACTGACAATCCTCCAGCGCATTCCGTTTAAGATTTGTTTACTAGTTTAGTCATTATTCCAGTCTTCTCCGACAAGAAACTCTCGAGTTAGAGGAAAAATTTGACACAATCAAGCGATTGCTTTCATACAACCAAAAATCAGCAGTTTTCCGTTTTACATAATCGTGCACGGAGCTCTTTCGCTAAATTTACCCTACTCAATTATATCATGAGAGCTAGCCCTCATTTTTTATGATCGCGGCTATGAACTTGATGTTGAAAAGACCCAAGATTTTGCAATCGTCTCATAATTGACGTTAAACAAATATTAGCATATATACTCTGCATCTTGAGTCTCAGACTGGCTATTAAGCATTACCAATATAGCTGCCACTTGACTATCTTCACGCCTAAGATCAACATTACAAAATTAATTTAACATTATTTGCTGAAGAAACAATCTAAATTTCAAGGTCTTGATATCGTGCGCTGTAGCTCTGTCTGCATTATGTGTTGTATTTAGTCGCGTAATTATAATTCTCTTATCATGAGAAAGCGATCAAAGCGCTATGACGAGCTCACTTAGAAATTGCCTGCTACCAGCCTGCCATCACTCTACAGTAAGATGGGGTAAACCCGATAAGTGCCTTTCTCATTCGCTCAACAAGTGAGCTTGCCGGCTTTTTCTCTCCACTGTCTATTTAATGCGAAGAGTCAAGCAGAGAAGCTATGAATCCCAACTTTGCAGTCATTGGTTTGACCCGACTCGGAGTGTACAGCTCTCTAGGCGAACGCTCTTTACCACTTGACCATCTGAACTGTTTGCATTTTACACAACTACGAATGATTTTGTTTTAATCTAGTCAGCTACGACACAGATGGTAAATACAAATGCTTCCCGGCCAAGTACATCACAAATAAGAATGATGTCAGCTCGTTCCGCTTCGTTTCACTTTGCGATGAGGGCATTAATAGCTGAAGCAGAAGCAGGTTTTCCATTACGAAATTATCTGAAAAGGTTTGTTTTTAACGGATATTGTCTTGGAACGCAATTTTTAGCCAGTTTTTGGATTTGCTTTACGAATTAATTTCGTTTAAACAGAATTACAATCGATTGAAAGTCTTTTTGAATAAGATTGACGATGTTTTAAGTAGAAATCGAAACGTCTCTTAGTATTTGAATATTCAAGTATATTATTGGCTCTTGTTTTTGTGTCTTGTTTTGTGTAGCCTTTCCCATTTTTTTTTTTTTTTTTTTTAGTCCAGTTATACACTCACTGCACAAAATACAGTAATTGACAACCGACGTTTTGTGTAAATTGACATTAGACCTTGGACCTTTTTTGGATCAAAAAACAGATTGAGTGTTTCGGGAATGAATCAAGGCATACGGCGTGCTGGAGACCTATTCACCAGCGTCTTAACTCCAAACGACGGCGTAAAAAGTTCATCTTCACCATTACACTACCGTAGTTTTAAAAATTAGCAATATAAACAAACACAGTACATTGTCTTCGCTTGTAAAATACACGTTTAACTAATCACGGTCTTCTCAGGTTACTGCTGATTTGTGCTAGGGCAGTTAGTAAACGGCTGGGCTTTACAGGCCTAATATGCAATTGACTTTTTGTTTATTGTTTGTTTCAGACGTGAAAACAGGGCAGTGGTAAATACGTACGATTTTGTAATGAGTTTGGAATACCTTACACATCTCAGCTCGAAAAAATCTCTTTACAAAACTAGTTCGGACAAACATTTATCAGCAGGCAAGCTCAGTTCAAAGTTTGCTTCGTCATTGCTTTTATTAGCTTTTTACGACGGTTTGATTTTGTTTTTAGTTATTTTGGACGGTGTGGAGGCCTATTCATTGTACAGCACTTTTTTATCGAAAAATTCTCCTTGTTCCGTTAAAGTTCCGCGCAAGCTCTCACTTGGTACTCTGGAAAAAACGCTCAAGAGTGCCACCGAAGTAGGAGCAGGTTAGCAAATCATTATCGTATTTATCATTCTATACACCATAAAAAGACAAGCCAACACACAAAAATTTGGATAGAAAAATACAATAATCGATGAAGATATCTGGAATGCAAGCTTTAACAACATCTGATCACTGATCGTCGAAATTGTGCGGACTGGCAAACCAAGGTTCTCGTCGCCCATTGAATTTTAAGATATTTTTACAAAAAAAAAAAAAAATAGCAATGATACAGTACCTCAAATGACTGAGGCTGATCTCTACTTCGTAACATGTTCTTCGCCAAATGGCTGTCATATTTGTGCTGTGATGATTGGCAATGCCATGATCACGCAGAAAAAATTGTACTTGTGACGAATGTGGTATGTAACTTCTAGCAACACCTTGTGCAAAATTGATTAACGTAGCATTAATTTCAATACCGGTAGTTTGTATGTAAGGCGTATTGTTTGCAATGTTGTCCCAAATTTATTTACATATTATGTCATTTTTGATGGAGTTTAAATATTTTTAGTGCATACAACTGTTTCATCATCAATATTTCGTCACGTGAAAAGCTTCTCTTTGAATGTCATTTCAGGATGTTTGAAGAAATATCAGCAATTTGAAATCGCGAACTATTACGAGTAAGTACAATACCTTTCTATGATTAGCGATAATGCTTACAATCCGCCTGGTACAGGAGGATCTCTACAAACATTGTGTTGACCACCATATTCGACGGTTATGCTTAAGCGATCAACTTGACAATGGGGAATTTTTAGATTTTGATGTGACCGACTGATATCCCAGGGTAGTAATCACAATTCCTAGTCGTCTTTACAATTAACCTCAATCGGGTAAATGCCAGTAGCACCAACTGCACTGATGAGATCAAATAGCTTGTTTGAAGCACTCTTCAACGTCTCTAAAAGGCTATACTTTTTTCTCAGCTTCGCTAGTTACAGGCTACAAAAAAACAGAAAAGTTAAGCACAGTTATTGTCATTTTATTACCGGTACTCAATTATTCGCAGAAAAGATATTTTCATAGTAAAGGTTTAAAGTTTCGGAACCATTATCACCAACGGCAAATAAAAACGGGGCCTCTGATTGTCCTAAATTCACCCTCCCCCCCCCACCTTTAAATGTTTCTCGGGCTACACTTTTGATAAAAACTGTAGCGATATTTCTTTAAAAATTATGACAATCGAAATGAATAACAGGACAAGAGAAGGTAAACCTCGAGAATTACCATCTCCAGACGATAAAAAAGTTGCTTTGGTTTTGAAGACTTCTTCTAAAGCAGATGAGAGTAGCACTACTGCAAGCGAAACGACAAGTGGCATTAGCAAACCTTGGCTTACTGGTAAGTTGTTAATGCCTGTGCTAGTGTTGTGTAAGGTAGCGGTTCTTAACAGGGTCCTCAGAGTGTCAGCGTCTCTCCAACAGGAATTTCCTGCGTCTGCGTCTCTCTAACAGACGTCTCTCCAATAGGAATTCCCGATTTAGTGTACTTCACCTTCTTTTGCAGGTTGCATAGATTAGGATAAAAGTAAGGGTTTTATGGGTTGAAAAGGTTTTAGAAACCACTGACTTAGGAGAACAATTTGATAACGTACTTCTTTATATTCAGAAATGAAATTTTTTCAACGCTGCAAATAACGCTAAATGGTGACTAAGCAGATTAATCACGTATTGGCTAGCTAGCTTGGTGAATCATATTTGGCAGCCCCGTCTGCGAAGTTGTGTGTAATGGGGTCAACCGTCACCGCATTCTTGTAACAAATTGTCAATTGATTAAACATGTCACAAACTGTTGAATGTTTGGGAAACATAATGGCTGCCAAAAATCTTTTAAAATATTTCAACGTTTTTTACATACTGCATACGCTTTCTCACAATAAAAAGTTAAAACAAGTAAAATTAAAAAGCCTTGTATACATTTAGATGACGACACTACGGAAACGGATTCGGCGAGTACAATGTATTCTTATGATGTTGAGCGATTGAAGCAACTTGCTCAGTCAATTCGTCAAAAAGGAGCTAAAAAACCACAACGTTCTGCTCCGAAAAAAGTCGCACCAAAGAAAAAGCTGTTGAAGCGTGGCACCACAGCAGTTAGGGGTCATCTTGCATCAAAGGTAAAAATAAATTAAAACTTCGCAATACAATAAATGTTGGGCGAAAATAGCTTAAGGAGGAAAAATATAGCCACTGAAAATCTCAAAACTGTACGTTTCGACAACATAAATTCAGCTATCATCATCAGCAATGTATGCAAGGTAGTACAAAACTACAAGAACTAGAATTTACAATTCTAACTGCGTGTGATATCATCACCCAGGCAACAAGTCAAATTAAGTCGTACAATTATAACGTCATAAACCAAATGTTAATAAAAAGACTGACATCATTATTTATTTGTTTTACCATAACGCACAAGAAAGCACAGATAGGAAACAGCGAAAAGACCGTTATTTGGTCATCTAGGTCAACTGCACCTTTTTGCCATATCTTACTCTGACGTTAATTAGTAAAAAGTAAACGCAAACACACACACATACAAAATAATAATAAAGGGTTGAGCAGGTTGTCAGTGACGTCATAACTTTACGACAATCAGAAAGGGGGGTTTAGCTTGGGATTCAAAGCTAATATACAGCAGTGTTTAAAAAATAGGGTAAAAAAATGATAGCTAAAATACCAACATCCTACAATACTTCAGAAAACACAAATTACAACTTCAGAAAACAATATGTACACAAAGCACAAAAAAAACAAAAACTTTGGTTTTGGAGAAGGTAAAAATACATTTAAAGGGATACAGATATCAACTATTTAGTTACAATATCAATTTAAGTGGTGACATTTGTATAAAATTGATAATCTGCTGAAGGCAAGATAAAATGTTGTGGAGAAGGTGATTTCATACATATTTGGAGACGGTAGAAGATTTAACGTATTTTTTGAAAGAAAAGGAGCAGTGCTTAAATTTTTCGGGAATGTTTTTCCATATTTTCAGGCTAATGTGTTGAAGAGATTTTTTGCCAGCTTCCGAAGCGATAAAAGGTTGAAAAAATTCAGAAGTTACTTTTTGTCTAGTGTTATAATGATGTATTACTTCAAGTTTCGTGAAATAATTATTGAAAGAGGGTGGTAACAGACGGTTATTGTATCTAAACATAAATTTAGCGAACTCTATTTTAATCATGTCAGTAAGCATAAGTGTATTAAACTTAGAGTAAAGAAAGTTAATCGGTTTTTCTCTCGCACAAAAAAGACTTGCTCTTATGAACTTGTTTTGGAGAATTATCAATTTTTGTAAGTGAGAAGAGGCGGCTCTACCCCAGTTTAATAAGGAATATTGAAGATGAGAGTGAAAAAGACCGTAATAGACTAACTTGAGTGAGGATAGAAGAACGTAGTGTCTTAGTTTGTAAACCATACCGCAAGCTCTGGAAAGTTTTTTTGATAGTTTATCAATATGTATTTTCCATGACAGACGATCGTCTAAAAATACACCAAGATTCTTGACATAGTCGGATTTTACAATGACATTGCCACTAATACTAACGTTAAATTCGTTTGTGTCAATTTTCTTTTTGTTACCCGAGATAATCATGTAGCAGCTTTTATTGTAATTGACAGTTAACAGAGTTAAACAGTTTTGAGATTTCAACAAACAATTTTAGACAAACAGTTTTGAGATTTACAGCGGCTATATTTTTCTTCCTTAAATTAAAACTTATTGTTCTTGATAGGGGCTGGAGAGTTGTTTTCTTCAATAATTCGAAATGATTTTGTTTCTTAGTCAAGGGGACTTCATACACTGGCGGTGACTAGGGAAGCTGGAGTAGCCTAATAACCAAGGGTTTGCACGAAACTAGGGGCTTGCATTGGGTGTAGGTGACCTTTTTAAGATGCCTATCAATCATAGCTATTTTTATTTTTGCACTGAAGCCCTAAGAAAATCCTCGCTGAGACTCTGGCTTCATATGGCAGCCCAAGTTTCGCGGTGCCAAGACTAAGTTGGGTTGATCTCACAAAATTTTTTTCTTCGCTTCCGCCTGCTTGCAAAGCTACATTTCGTTATCCTGTAAGAGGCCGAAAATTGCAGCAATCCGAAATGTCAGCAACTTGCTTCCTATCGAGAAATAAAATCAAAAAAACTTCAATTATCGGTTACGGAACCGTAAGAGTAGATTCTAAGACTACCTGATGAGCAGTCAAACCGCGAAACTAGTCGTAGAATTATTTTTTGCAGCGTTAGAATGTCTTCGGCATTTGGACGTTTTTTTTTGGAAGATTTAGTCGGCAGCGTGGGGCAGTGGTTTGGAGCGTCGTTTTTATGACGACCATGATCGCAAGGTTAACGGTTCAACACCCAATCGAGTCTCGTTGTTGTGTCCTTGGATGAGATGCTTCACGATGATCAATCTCTGCTTGATGGAATCTGGCAAGCAGTAAATTAAACAAGTCAGAAGAAAATTCAACCGAAAAACATAGAAACAAAGGCAACTTCTAAGCGAGTCTGGATTCGTCCTACGTATAGCGCCTCCGCCGCTTTCTCGTGATAGGAGGATAAAGATGAAGAAATCAATCAATCTTCCAAGGTCCACCATAATATACCTCCATGATTTAATTTGTTGCAGGTTCAATTTAATCTTCCTGAAGAACAGAAAAGCACTGAACCGGAAGATCAAGAACACTTTGGAGAGGAAGAGGACGAGGAAGAAGGCAGCGAAGAAGGCAAGAAGAAAAAAAAGAAAAAGAAATCTAAATTGCTTCAACATCCGAACAGAATGACTTTTGCAGAAATAAAAGAAAACAAACTCTTATACACGTTCTTCAGAAAATATGTTTTGCAATGCGAAAGCGTAGAGGTAAATGTGCAAATTGAGTTCAATGAATTACTGTTGTCATCAAGCATCTTGCAATGTCATAGTATTTATATTGTATTTACAGCGTAACGTGATAACAGTATTAACATTTAATGATTCGTCTGGCTACTCAAGCAAAACCGATTCTAACAATGAAGTAGGCTAGTACCGTTTAATCGTGCTCATTTTACACAATACTGTTTTTTGCAGTGGTGTTGTTGGAGTGAGGTAGGGCCCTGCGACTCCCTTTTTGATGAGGCCAAATCTGAACTAGGCCAATGCAACATTGCCTTAAAATGCCTCAACTTTTGGTCAATTGTAATTTGCCTCCCCTGTAAGTGTGAGCACGTAGGCCTAACTGTTAAAGTAAAATCCGGCTTTGCTTTAGATACAGAACATCATGCAAATGTACCAATTATGTGACGCTCTGATGATGATTCCATCTCACGAATTTGACAGAAAAAACGCGCTATCATCTGAACTTGTTCGAACGTTTCTCCATCACTCTGGTATTCTTGCATGCTCATTGTGAAATGTAACCTATATACTTGTTATTTTCAGTAGCGTAATAGAGATTAATCAGTGGCATAAGGAGGAGGATCTTATGCGCACGCTGCC
This sequence comes from Trididemnum miniatum, assembly GCA_964006365.1. NCBI lineage: Eukaryota > Metazoa > Chordata > Ascidiacea > Aplousobranchia > Didemnidae > Trididemnum > Trididemnum miniatum. The sequence continues at coordinate 6,389,516 of OZ023239.1, forward strand.
CCTCAGGCCTTCTCCGCCACAAGCTCAGTCTTGTGCGTTTTGATTCCATTAGAAAAGTTGTGCCTTAATGTTAAAAAATTTTGCTTATCTTCCTGAAAGTATTGTAACATGTCATTTCTTTATCGCCCTTAGTCAAAAAGCATAGCGTACTGTATGAAGTTATATGATACGCATTATCTAAAAATCTTTATCGCCTTGATTGTACTGAAAAATTGTATTCTTTAATAAAAAAAACGCTTTAGTTGCGACCCTATTATTTCAAAAATTTCTCCCTGTGCTCTTGGAGGTTTTGTGGCATGTCTTTCCTTGTGATCTTGATGTGATAGACCCGCTTAAAACCCACAAAAATGATGTCTTTCGAAAACTGTAGCAGTAACAAGATGTGGTTTCGGAGACTCTTGCATGGTGTTATTAAAACGTTGTGCCCCCCAAAACAACTGTCCGCTTTTTCAAAATTTTGGATTTTTACTTGAACCGATAAAATGCTTTGATGAAGTAGCGAACCCAAGCCGTAAGAAATTCAAAGTCAAGCAATTGTTAATATACGAGAATTTTTGATTGATAGGTCCGAAGCAAATAGCGATGCCTTCCGAACGCACTGCTCAATTTTATGGGGAATTACCAAGTCCGTCTGATGAATCAGTCCAAACTCTGCAAGGTTACGTTGCACCAACACTAGATCAAGCTGCTGCTAATTTTTCATTAGGTTTTGGAACTTTACTAAAGGTAAGCAATAAGCCAATAACTACGACTTTTTTTAAGAAGCTTGTTTTTTTAAGACTAGTCCTAGAGAGTTGTTCATTTTTAATGGCAGTCAAGCAAAATTTATAATAACTAATTAGTGCTCAATCCGGGAGTCAATTCTGCTCCTACGAGTATATGCCAAGCTATGATGACTTGTGCTCGATCTTATCATTAATTTTGTCGATAATTAGGCGTACTGTAAATAGACATGTTGATCAATAAAAACATTTCCTATCTATAAAACCCACAAATAGGTCTACATCTTGAGTTATTTGCTTACCCTCCGAAAACAAACCAATTAATTTGTTGTGTTTTTGTAGGAGTACAAGTTGACTTTAAAAAGTGATTTGGGTCAGCATATGAACAAAGCAGAGCTTGCATTAAGAAGCCTTACGTTAAAACCGAGCAGCAAAAGAAGAAAAGCTTTGGGAAAACATTCAGCCCGACAAACACCAACCAGTGAACACAAAATTATGTTCGTAGAAGCTCTTGAAAGAGCTCAAGAAGGAAGTTTACCAGTTGATCTTATTCATTTTTATAAATATCTGCAAGTAAGTATTGGCTGGCCCCATAATTTATCGCAACCGGGGTTGAATTATTGCTTTTGTAAGACGAGAAACTAGGAAGCTGCAATGCTGCATTCATCTTAACAGTAGCCTAGCGGTAACTGTTACTGTAGTATGAGAATTTCAGTATAAAGTAATGTGAAGTAATTAAAAAATTTTTGGTCAAATTGCGTTTTATCTGCAATGTTGCTATTGATCCAAGTCCAACTTTCGTCAGTGCCATAATTTGATTTTTCGTTTCAACATTTTATACAAATAAAATGCGGACAGGGTTTTTTTAATAGAAATTGGTGTTTTAATAATAGACAGTAGGTCTATGGACTGATTCTGCATTTTATTATTATTCCTTAAGTTCTACGAAAAACTATTTAAGGGATTTGGACCACAGGAAGGCTTTCCTCTCATTCACAATGATTTGTTGTTCTACGTCGAAGTGAGCAAATTTGTTGCATCATTTCATGAAGATCATGACTTGGTGACTCTTAAACGAAAGATCCTCAGCATACGCGATTGTTTTATTGACTCCAATATGGAAAAAAGTTTGCAAGTAAGCTTGGATCACGCACTATTGCATTATCTATAGCTGTATTCAGTGGTGAGATTCAGCCGGTCCGAACCGGTGTTAAAGATCCGTCTCACTGAATTTTGTTACATCAGCGAACCGGCCAACATCGCTGTTTATAATTGTACCACTATAACTTTTGTAATAGAACCGGATGACAAAAAATTTGAACCCCACCACTGGCTGTAGTTAACACCTATAGTACGTACCTAATCAATCACTTATTTAGCAAGATAACCGTAAAGTTTAATTCACTTGTCCTGTCCACATGTCGAATGTTAGAGGGGCTTTAGGCCCGCGGTTCCTGGTGTTTCTGCGTCATAATCAACATTTTGAGGTCATTATTGCTTTTATTAACTATGACATCAAAAAACTGATAATGATGCAGAAACTATTAGTACTAAGAACTGCTGGCCTAAAGCCCATGGAAATAAGACATTGCGGTTGTTACCCCCTTTTAAAATTTCTCGATACGCCACTGGTTACAGTCCTCCGTGACATCAACTATGCCGAGCCTTACCGCAAAGACCTATTTTTGTATTACCGTATCTAGCACCTTCAAATCAAATAAAATCAAATCTTCATTATACTCGCCGTACTACGCCGAAGCGTGTAACGAGTTGCGGGGCCCATGTCCACGGCATAGCGCCTGGGCTGCACAGCTCCGAAGAAACGTCGCAACGGTGGCGAGTCGTTGGCGACACTGTGCCGATTTGACCGGTCCGGGAATCGAACCCCAGACCTCCCGCACCGAGAGCGAGCGCTTTGCAACTGAGCTAACGGCCGGTCATCTAGCACCTTAAAAATGTATAATAATCACCCAAGAAAAAGTAGTGATAAAGGCTAGAGTGTGGCGTCAATGCATGGTGAAAGGGAACTGAAAATATCGTGGATTAAATCATGATACTCAACACTAGCAACAACACATTACGTAATAAAAACTTGCTTAAACGGGAAACGATTGCACACCCCACACTTTTCACGCTTTGTTGCGCGCAGATTTTTTTAAAAGCAGCATTACCAGCGAGGTGCTCGATATTTTTCAGATTGACATTAAGACTGGAACAGCTGAGAGGCTCAGGAGAGCGATGGATGCTTTTGTTTTAGACCGGGGTCGTGACCCTCACGTGCCCACGCTATTTGATGACGCCCAGCACACTGTGTTTAACGAATTACTTCCGTTCTGGGCTGGGTTTGTTACGGCCATGACCCCATCTGAGAGAGAAGGAAAGAGACCAGGCAAGTTTAAGTGGTGAACAATTCTTGACGCAAATGCATCAAGGCAGAGTTCTTGCGCCAAATAGAATTGCTTCAGTATATTAGGCCTTTTTTAAAAAAATTGGACTTGGTGCAACTCAAGTCTCCCTCTAAACTGGATAAAATCATGACTGCCCCTTTTGAAAATTCTTGAGCCCTTGAATACTGCATGTTCATCAACTTTTGTTTGATTTAGTCTTGAAAAGTGAAAGAATGCAGAGAAGACGACTGGAAGCTTTCCTAAAAAGTAAAGATCCAAAAGTTGAATTTGAAATTCCTGGTTCACAACCAAAGTTTGACATGAAAGGGATTGAATTTACATTTTCCGTCAATGGAGGAATTCAATGGAAAGTAGGTCGTATGGAAGATCTTCAATTATGAAGTTTTTATTCGAGTTCCAGGATGATATAGAACACCTTGATTTAAATATTGCAGTTGGCGAAGTATCTATAGTGGTAGAAATTTGACATTGTTTCTGAGAATCAAGATAGGTCGATTCGTAAAAGTGTGTTTGATGTTATCCTCAACCAACTGATGTCTTTTTAACATAAATACTTAAATTGCGGAGTTTGAAAGTTTTTCAAAAAAATTTAAAGTAGGACAGACGTTTGTCAGGGTCGAAATGTAATTAAATAGGCCTACATAAAACAGAAGTTATAGTTGATTCGCCTTAAAATATATGTACGTAACAAGCACTCATTGAATACAGAATTGGCAATGAGATTTAGCTAAGCTAGGAAGTATTGAAGACCTTTAAGGTTTTCTGATCTTGGTGTTTCCTTTTCTTGATAAGCGATCTAAATTATAATTTGGGTATAAACAAATATTACGTCACTATACACTAATGAAGAATACTACTTAAGGTTAGTCGAAAGATTTTTTCAAGTATTTGCACAGAAAAGGGGTGTCTTGGCACAACAAAAAAGCATTTTTGGGCCAGAATCGCATCTTCCCAACAATGTTTATAGTCTACTCTAGCTTAGGATTTGGTTACTCTAATTCAGAAATAGCTAATGATTTAACTTACAGTACATTTTGTGATATTGACAGAGGTTTTCCCCAGTCGATCCTCGTGATCACTTTGTAAAACATCGGCAAAGAAGAAAATAAGTAAAAATCATGAGATGTTAGCTTCATTTGTTCGTTTATGATATTCTCATGGCAGTAGTGTCATTTCATTCGTCATTTAGAAAGTTTCGCAAAACATCCTCTTCCCTATAGCCGGTGATGGGAGTCAAATTTTTTGTAACTTCTACTAGGAAGCCGATTCTGTTAGGCTTACAATGTAGGGGATAGGCCTATATTAGGCCGGTTCTGTTTTAACAAATGGTACAAGTATAAAGAGCAGTGCTGACCGGTCCGTTAATCAAATAAAATTCCGTGAAACTGTTCTACAGAACCGTGCGAACAAACTGAATACCACACTGCCTATAGCTAACAAGACCTTTCATTTTGAGCTATTTTACAATTTAGGTGCTGCCTACGGACTTACTCAATGATACGACAGTATTTATTGAGTACTTTTGGTGACATTAACTAACCTATCTTTACCGTTAAAAATTTGCATGAAGTTACTCACCTTAAAGTCATGGTGTCCTGGAATGATATCTTGACTATTTAATCCGCCGGTCACTTCTCTGTTTTTTTTTTTTTTTATCAAGCCTATCCGCTTGTTTTTTTTCTTTTTTGAGAGAAAATTTCGCGCTGTTTTTTTTTTTTCATTATTTATTTATTCCCTTTTCGTTTTTGACGCATGAAAAATTGCTTTCCGTGGATTGATTCCAGAGACCCCCCCCCTAACTTTTTTACTGGCTACGCCCTTGGGAATATGCCTATTTGTTGTTGAAGAGATGGTTACAAACCTGAAGCGTGATAACAGCAGAAGTATCATGTTTATTATTTTCTACAGGCATGGAGCGACGCATCTTCTAGCCGCTCAAGTACTCCACCAGTGACTGGAATAATTGAAGTGGTCAAAGCCCCACCTACTGGACAGCGCAGAATAGTCAGACGCTCGGGCTTCACAATCCGTAAACTTCAAACTAGCAAAGAAAAAGAACCGGTAAGAAAACCAGCTTTTCCTTCCCCTGGACAAGAACGACTTGCTTCAAACCAACAAACTAAATCTAAAGCTGCTAAAAAACTCGTCGAACCCGAAATTACTAAAAAACGCGTTACGTACGCCACTTCGGTGTGTTGACATCTGCATTTATTTGTTTTTGAAATAGCACATTATGATTGTCTTGTTTTCGTTATTTATTAAAAATAAAGAAATAAACAAAAAACTTAAACAAATGGCTGAATCCGAAGGCCCACACTTCATCTAGTTTTAAGAGAACTGCTTTAGACACTGGCAGTTTTATGCAAATTTGCATAGTTAAATTTATCACTTAAATAACTTACAAAGCAAAAATAAACGTCATCAGTAAGCTTCGAAAACTACCTCTGATGTTTTTTAACTTAATTTTTCCCAAATTACGAATTATAAAACCGAAGTAAAAACTTTCTATGACTGACGACGTTTTTTTACATTTGCAATATGTGATATTTTCCCTCAACATCGTCACAGTTGTCGTTATCCTTCGCGCCATTTAAGTTCATTTTGCGTCCGCATGACGCAAACCTTTCACTCTGATTGGTGATACTTGCTTCTGATTTAAAAATAACTCGCCACTTCATACGCTTCCAAACTTATTCAAGTTTATGTGGGAGTCGCGTATGATTTAGGAAGCTTTTTCATCATTTTCTGTTTTCCTTGCGGAGTGTTTCGGCCGCTTTTACCACCATCATCACGGTTTCCTCCAGAGCCAGGTCGATGGTGATGCGAGAAACGATGATGACCGTGTCTAAAAATAACAGAGTCAACCCCACATTTTCAATACATCTTGCACACATTTTTAATTCTACCAAATTATTATTGTCTTGTTTTCGTTATTTATTAAAAATAGTGAAATAAACAGAAAATTCTACTAAATTAAAATTGCACGTTGACGTTGCAACTCAGGTCGACGACGTGGCACAGTGGTTCGAAGTGTCGTTTTTACGACGGCCATGATCGCAAGGTTAAGGTTTGTTTCTCCAGCAACGTTAGTTGATGCATATTTGGACAAATCTTACTAAAATGTGAATAAAAATATAAAAACTACAATATCTTTGAAAAAAGCTGTTTTCGCGTCAGGCTTCATAAAGCCCTCTGTCATAACTCTTTTGTGTAGCTTTGAAAAAACCTGTTTGCAACCGCTTCGCAGACGTCAGAAACTGATATTCATCAATTGCCAGACGATGCTTCTCGTTCTGACGAGTGCGTCATGAAAAGCTTCTGGGAAAAACAGTTTTTTACAAAGCTATGCAAAAGAGTCATGACATAGGGTTTCTTGAAGCAAAACGCGAAAATAGCTTTTTTCAAAGCTATTCTTAAGTTATTTACCGCCAATCGATTGTACAAAATTTAAACAAAAGCAAAACGAACCCCGCCCGATTCTAGACTGGATTTGCTTTAAGAGCATTCTTGTGATTGTGATGCGAGTGTATTGCTTACCTTTGTCGGTCGCCACCTTGAGCATTAAGAGTTGGATTCATGTTACTTTCTTCTTCAATGTTGGGATACAGATGCGCTTTATTGCCATCGCTGGCAAGGCGGCCATAAAACTCAACATGTCGTTGAGCGTTAACGTTTTCTATTCGCTTCGTCCACATTGCAAGTAATGATTGAGCTCCTGCGGTTTAAAGAGCAAATTAAAACATTTGAATTGAAGAAATAGATGCCGTTATCTTTTTTCATCACCTGAGCTACTATACGTCGTCCTAACAAGATCAAAGCAAACATCGCAACGCAAATGACCAGTCAGCGGGAGTCGCGGCTAAAGAGACCGCTATCGGCGAAAGAGGTCTGGGCTTCCAATACCGGCCCGGTCAAATCGGACACAGCGTCGCCAACAATTGGCCACCGCTGCGAAGTTTTCTTTGGAGCTGTGGCAGGCTGTTGGCGACGCTGTGTCACCTGCTTCCGCGTAAAACCGCGAATGTAATGAAGATGTAATAATGCAAATGAGAAGTAGTAGGCCTATAATAATCTTTCTCAGATGTGCTAAGACAAACCTGTCTTAAAACTAACCTTTTTGCGGTCGCATTGTAATTGTGACTTCATCGGAAGTTTTTTGTTTTTTCACGGGAGGGGGTGATTCCGGAGATTCAAATATTTCCCCACTTTCTAACCCACTCCGCCTATTCAAATAAACAGTTACAACACTTTAATTACAAAAAATAAAAGTCACTAATATTCGAAACATTTGAATACTTTCGAAACGTTCCGATTTATACTTAAACCATTGTCAATCTTATTCAAATAGAATCGAATTTTTAAGTATAAATCGAAACATCTCGAAAATATTCAAATGTTCCGAATATTATTGGCTCTTATTTGTCAATAAAGTATTCAAAAATTCCATCAATTGTGTCCCGAAGTTACAACGCTATTTCGGCTTATTAATCCTCATCAAAGTAGGAATAACTATCTCATACCTTAATGAAAAAAGTTTCACTCAAATATTATTATACTAAATTTATATACAATTTATGGTTGGGTTTCTATGGTGTATGAGGTCATGGGTTTAAACCCAAGTCTTCCTAAAGTGCAATTCACAAAACACAAATAATAAATAACTGAAGGTATTTTCAAATTATATTGAACTGAAAATTCAACAATAATCGGGGGCGCTCTTCGAGTCAGCAGCCACCCGTTATAAATGTCAAAATACGATGGGCTTTAGCCGCGAATCGAACACGTCACGCAGGATCTGTCACCTGCACGTGCTACCGCTAAGCCATGTCACAAACCTAGTTGTAAAAGGTTCACAGTGCTTATTTAATAACAGTACGGCCGACTTCAATACCAGTTAAGTTCAGTTTAAAATAATGATAATAATTAAAAACAATACTTCTCTCACCTTTTCTCCTCTCCGTTGCTTGATTTTGAAAAATTATTTTTTCCACTTCCTCGTCCTGTGCATTCAAGGAAACAGTCAAGGACATTCTGGTGATTAGTGGTTGTGTCTGCGTGGGCTCGTAAAAATGTCTCTAATTCATTCCATAAAGATTTGTACTGTTCCTCCCTGAAAATAATACTACCGGTATATAAATGATTAACCACCGCTAAGCTTTACCAAACCAAATCTTTCATCATACTCACGGTGTTACGCCGCAGCGTGGAACGAGTGGCGGGGCACACCTCCGCGGCTTAGAGCCAGGGCTACACAGCTCCGAAGACACGATGGCACACTGTGTCCGGTTTGACCAGCCCGCGAATCAAACCTCAGACCTCCCGCACCAATAGCGTTGTGCTTAACAACTGAGCTAACCGGTCGGTTCTTCATCACCTACTAATTAGCCTTTAGTTTCATGAAGATATATTTGACCAGTTTTACCTTTTGCCGTGCTTGGATGAATTTCGTAGCGGACCAGAAGGCTTAACAAGAGGTAAAGCTGCTCCTTCTTGTTCTAATTTAATTACTTGGTAGATTACACGCTGGCAACTGAGAACATCGTCTGCTGATAGGCTGTCCTGATAAGATGGAATGAATAATGCAACTCAAGCTATATATAATCTAGTGGCATTGCAAGAGTTCAACGCCTAAACAAATGATCCGATGAGCTATTTCCCCGTAAGTTTGGACATATCATACGAAAAATTAACAACAGAAATCAAATTCAGGAAATAATGTTAAAAATTATGAAAAACACACCGCTCTAGAATAAAATGATGAAAGTCTAAGTAAGCGAAATTGTTAATAAATTAAAAGTGCAGCTATGCTAACATATTTCATGGGCTACATTTACCTTGAGGAGTGGTAGAGTATAAATATAATGCGAAAAAACATCTGCCCCAAGAAAAAAATAACCGCAACACAAAAAACAATTACTCTGGAAAATACCGCATATCGTCAAACAAAAAAAAAGATATTAGCTGACTACATAGAAATAAACATACCTGTAGAACAATATTGAGTAGCAGTGCAACTGGCTTGGATATGTTAAACAAAATAGTTTGAGAATAAGTAAGAGGAAAACACCTAGTTAATCGATCCAACGTTTTTTTGGCTCCATCTAATGGTTGAATTTCTTTTAATTGATCGCTTAAAGGCAACAATTGACCTCTCTTTACAACTTCACTAAATTCCTAAAAAACAGGAACAGCTAATTTAAAGTCCGGTAAAAATATGAAGCGTAGTAGTTTGTTTTTTTTTAATTGGGGGTTCACAAAACTGACGCAAAGATACACTAAGACAAGAAATGAATCGGTCTACTACTGAATGTATCCAAGGCCTCCTTAAAAACGAAAAAATAAATGAAGCGGATATAAATTAAATCGATTGACACGGCAGCAACTCCAACTTTGGACTAACATAAAACTGCCTAAAAGAGATTGACGCATATTCATTTCCAGCTCTTTTTTTACTAGTACACGCGTTATATGAACCAGCTCATCGTAAAAAGTAGGTGGTAGTCCAAAATGAAATTTTACTTGAATCAAGGAGCAAGAAACCGCACAAAACTTCATCACCCAGACAAAAACACCTGCTTACATTTATTCTATAATCGGTTACTTTGCCACCAACTCCGTCAGAGATGCCAGGTGGGTCTTCAAATGGGCACCGGTGAACCCCCAACGCATGGAGGAATATGTCAGACCCTCGGCATGATATCATGTGGGTCATAACGCGAGTGCTGGATCCACTAGCGCTAGACCCTGCACCACCATCCGTGCCTTTAATCCAATGCTCCAACGACACTGAACGACCTAAAATATCCAGCATTAGAATTAAAATAAAATCTTAGCTTGATTAGGATGAATCAGGCTTGCATAACCAGAGTCGTGGAAGGTAAAGTGAAAACAGGAAAAAATCGGAGTTGAAAATCATCAATGAAGCAAGGACGGAATAATTTTGCTTGATCTACTGTAGAACCCTGGTTCGAACCAACCTCAGAGCAAACACACGGGAATTTCGCTCACCCTGTTTGCCTTCTTACTTTTGTAAATACTGCTCACGAACCCCTCCCACTGCATAACAAAACTCGCACAAAAATTCTGGTTCTGGCGCACGTTGTATTCAGTCAAACTTTTAGCGGGCAATTGCACAAAACTTTAGGTCAAAGCGTGGTTAGCGTGCCAACAAACTTACCGTTGAGCAAAAAGTTGGTTAGACACAGAGAAGGTCGGCTGTTCACATCAACCGGACTAATACGAGCTGCACCGGTACAATAAAACAGTTCTGAAAAGCAAAACATTCTTCAGCCTACAATAAAAGCTAAAACAAACTATATTCATGTCTAACCGCCAAGTCCAATTACTGGCACTTTTGCTGAAAAATTACTAGAGGGGCTGATGCCGTTATTATATCACAGTAAGCTTATGCAATCGGCCAGTTGGCGTAGTGGTTACGACATCACTATCGGTGCGGAAGGTCTGGGGTTCTATTCCCGGATAGGTCAAATCGGACAATGTTGCCAACGGCAAGTCATCGCTGCAACATTTTGCCGGAGCTGTGTTGCTCAGGGGCTAAGCCCCGCTACTCGTTACACGCTTTGGCGTATGACCGCGAGTACAATCGATATTTGATTTTCTTTTTTTTCAAAGAAAAGGGCGCTGTGAGGCGCGAGACAGCTCATCCGTCTGTCCCAGGGGCGAGCCAGATTATGAAATCGTAAGGAAAAGGAAGTCAACCCTGACAATTCAACATTCATCACACGCATACTCAGCATGTAATTCACGTAAAAATAAAAATAACACAGGAGAGGTCTCGGTGAGGATTTGTGTTATTTTTATTTTTACGTGAATTACATGCTGAGTATGCGTGTGATGAATGTTGAATTGTCAGGGTTGACTTCCTTTTCCTTACGATTTCTTTTTTTTAATATCAATTGATTTAAGTCACTAAGCACTTTTAATCGGTTAAAAATCATTCATGTAAACGAGTTTATTAGGCAAATTAAACATAACGCATTAAATCACATTTATGCAATAAAAATAAAACAAAAGCGCACCATTGACATCAATTTTGGGTGTACACCATTTTAAAAGCATGGTGGAATTTAATTCGCCATCCCACGTGCTTCGTTCCGGTTCAACTAATGACGTTCCAGGAAGACGACGGTGCAACAACAAAACGTCATAATTAGCTGAACTGTTAGCATGCTGTTCCTCCTGAAAATCAACACATTATCGCACACAATGCCCAATTTGCCCATTTACATTTTTAAAAACGAGAATAAGACAAACTGCAAAATAAATAAATTGCTGTATTTTTATAGATCATATAAAATCATTAAAAAAGATACGTCGATCACATGCAGGATTAAACACTGCGAAACAGCCTTTTACGCCAAATAATATAATGAAGTGTAAACTTGCAGAATGCATTTCGTCAAAACCGGATCAATTTCCGTGAAAAAATAAAGTTTGGTTTTAACTGAAGCGCCCAGTTTATCCCAAACGTTAGTAGACAACAAAGCATACCCACAAGTCTAGTAGCTATGCCTTGTTTGGAGTAGATTTTCAATTTTAATTCCCACAAATTCAAATCTGTGTTGTACCAAGTGCAGTCCAAAAGCGCAAAAGTTATTACCTTCATTGGGATACCCGTGATTGAGGTCACTGATAGATCATAATGACGTCTGACCAGATTCAGCAATCGATTCGCAATCGCTATGCCATGTCGAGTCGCTTTCACATCGTGTGTTTCAAGCAAGATTTTCGAGTTGTTTTTCAACGGAGATAAGTCGACTTCAGTGATTGAACAATCCGAATTGAAAGGTTTGACATGAATCAGGATCAATTGTACACTTTCAATTGGTAGCATTCTGTTGTAGGAATTAAATACTTGAGTAAAATTAGACGAGATAAGATGTGTTCAACGTGGTGTAGTCGAAGAACCGGCCGATTAGCTCAGGAGTTAAGCGCATCGTTATTAGTGCGGAAGGTCTGGGGTTGGATTCCATGGTCGGAAAATTAGACACAGCGTCGCCAACGGCTCGTCACACGCACTTTCTTCGGAGCTGTGCTGTCCAGGCGATTTGAGCAAAAGTACAATTACATGAAACCATATCTGTATTTTTTCATTTTATACTGCTTTGTAGATTTTAAATGTTATACCATCTCGAGAGGCAGATAAATCCTTTAAATTAGATATTTTTTGTAACTGCTTATCTCTTACTCATTACGATACTAAAATGATAAACATATTTCCATGTATAGAATAAACCAGACTATGGAGTAAATTTTAAGCTGTTTTGTTAGTTTGTTTTATGTAAATGATATAAACGATCGTTTCGATGCGTTGTTACAACCTGTACAAGCGTTTCTACTCATGCTTGAGGGAACACAGAAAGCAATACAAACTAAACAGCACAAACAGAGTGCTACCAACAATTTTAAATAATGACGAGTAATGATAGGCTGGATACTGCTCTATTGGGACATATATTTTATACTAATGAAAAAATCACATTTAAATAAGTATTGCATACAATTAACACTGCACTTCAGCAAGAAAACTAAAACGTTTACCCTTCTGATTTTTCCGCTAATTCAGAATGTCTCTTCAAGGCATCAGCAACGCAATCAACTAAAGCTTTGCAATGCGTATCACTAAAAACAACAACTTTGTAAAAAAATATTCAAACCAAATGTTTTTAAATATAAAAATCTAATAAAAAACATCACACAAGGACTATTCGACATGGAATAACTTGGCGTGAAACTTGCTAGGACACTTTTAGTTTTGACTTTTTGGTTAAAATCTGTCATTTTGTCTTTTTGCATGGCAATAAAATTTTTTACTAGCTCTAAAGGTCCAAGAGTTGATCAAAACTTCAATAAAAGACATGCAGCCAGAATAATTGAAAACATTTTTTATTACTTGACGTTTCAAGATGTTACTCATCCCATTGTCAACAGTAAAATGAGAAAGAAAGCAACCCACAATGTTGTAAGTTGGTTGCAACTTACAATATCGCAAGCTAGCATGAAGATCCAAGCATTGTGCTCAGATCAAAACTTTTACTCTTCCGATTTACAAGTCAAGTGGTCACTGATAAATAAACATGCTTTTGCTTTAAAAGGTCCACACTCCACGGCCCAAAAAGGAAGATACATTGACATGTGGGGATATTCATGAAAACTTAAATATTAAGATAAAAACTTAATTTGACAAGGGACAAATCAAGCTTAGGTATGATGAATTGCTTACTGTGTTAATACAGTGGAAAGGCGCGGCTACAATTTTTTATATGAACGTTTTCGTCTTCGAATTGATGTCCAGTGAGTATTCATGTTAATTTACCAAAAGTGAACGGAAAACGGAAAAGCTAAATCAGCTGCAAACTAATGTATCTTTTGTGAAGCACTCATAAGTAGGTAATCACGTGCTACCCTACCGCTAATCCAACAGCTGCTATTCCTGTCGCGTCTGTGTAAAAAAACTCTACAAAACCAAATGGAGGAAGTGTTAATTACTAGCAGGTAGTAATAAAAAAGCATTTTGCTTGAATGATATCAATATTATTGATAATGATGAAAATGATCACTGATAATTGAAAACCTAGAGTTGTTTTTGTTGGGTGTCGTTAGATTTGTTTTCACGTATCAGTAAAAAAATGGTTTTGTCCACTGCGTCTTCTATTCAAGGCAGCTTTTATTGTTTTTTAAGCAATTTGTGAAGCTTCTATTTGAAGGCAGCTACTACCCAAGTGCGTCTTCTGTTCTAAAAAATAAGGTAATTAAGCAAGCATGCAACTAAAAAAACTTAAAACAAGCAAGACACACAGCATTAATCAAATCGAAAAACTTACTTTTTTAGTTGAGTTATGCATATGATACGTCCTTTATTTGACACAGATTGTCCCCTATTTAATGCTTGTTTTTGACTTTCTGTGATATCACACATGGCTTCGACAGCAGAAACTAGTCCAAGCATAACACTGGAATCTCCTTTTTTTAAAGGTGGACCAACATCAGCCAAAGCTTTCATTAACTAGAAGCATAAAAAAAAAACAAGCATTAAAAGTAACCTGGAAAAAAAAGGAAACACCATTTACAAACCATTTTCTTAATCACAACTGAAACTGTTTTGGATAGTATTGGCAAAAACTTTTACATAAAACAAACAGGTATATAAGTTTCTCTTTGTACTGGTAAAGTAGTTTTAAAAGTCAAAACACTCCAATCAACATCGCTTCAATTAAAAGCTCATTAAAGTCAAGGAAAACTTGAATTGCAATATCATTACTAACACTAACAACATAATGATAATTTCGGGCTTACATGTGCCATAGTTTGCTCTTCTTGCACCCAAGAATTCAAATGTTTTGTTGCACAATCACTGACAATAAAACGAAGCAATTTGTCAACTGGAAATATATCCCATACAATACGACAATATTCACATAATGCTTCAATACAACTTGACCAAATGCTTTTTGACACAGGAGCAAGAGGAACAACACCCTGAAAAACAACAAAAACATTAGATCATCTCTGCCCAGTGCTCATGAATTAAATCTGCTACAGAGAACAATCATTTGAGGTCGTACATCACTAGACTATGAGTGGGCAGATATCTGCCATTACCAGGAAGAACACGACAAGGCCAAATTTCTGATTTTTTTTTAGGAAGTGGCAATTTTTACAGGCCCATAGCATCTGTCTTTTTAGTTTATTTTATTATTTCGTCACGCTCTCATAGAACCAAAAGAGCACAAAAGGATAATAACAGTAAACAAGCGCTAATTTGTACGAGCTTGTACAAATAGCCACCAGACTACTGCCTTTTTTAATTGCATAAACTTGAATTTTAGCCTCTATTCTTCATTATGCGTAAAAATCAAATTTCTATCGCAGGTAGCTTTTGAGACATTAGCGAAATGAAATGGAAAAACACAACATACTTGAGCATGTGTAATAACCGCACTTATTGCATAACATTGGCAGATTGGTAAAACAATGTCAGGAAACACTTGGGTATGCATAATAATCCAGTAATCTGGTAATTGCAGTTATTGCGTAACATTGGTAAAAATCAAAAACAAAATGTAAGTTTTCTAAAAACGGATCTCATCTAGAGCAAGCCGTCTGCGTCTAGAATAACCTGCCTGCATAAGGGGATGAAAGAGGTGAACAGCTTACTCTAAATGAGACCCCTTAAAACTACAAAATAGCTCACATTGTGTTCTTTCTGAAAACGACAGATATCAGAAAGCACGCCACAATTTTTTCCAGCTTTGCACTCACCTGCCCATTATATATTGGTCTAAATAGTGATAACCTATACCGGTATCTATTCCTAATTCAAAATTAAAAAGCTAACAACGATAGTCAAACTTTTTAACGTACCGGTATGACCTTAACCTACCCTATAACTTGACCCTAACCAAATCTAACTTTAACTGAATCAAATCCTAACCAAACCAAACCCTAACCAAACCTATTCCTAACCAAGCCTAACCCCAATCAAACCTGGGGGCTGATACTCTAGATGTTACCCATCTAGGACCTAGACTACTTACAGGTGGTCTTGATTTGGTGGAAATGTCATAATCAACCATTTGATTTGACGATTCTTTCATATACGATCCATGATCCAAAACAAAAATTGTCTTGTGCTTAACATCAAAACTAACCATTGTGAACAGTTAGGCCTAGCTACAGTAGGTTAACTTGGGGCAAGTACCGGTACTGGTATTGCATCATACTAATAGAGCAGGCCAAGACTATTAGCCTACTCAAATCTTACCGGTACACATAACTGTAGACTATGAACAAGGCTTGAAAATCCACAAAAATCTAGTAAAAAACAAGATTTTGTACCCGGTAACCAGTACGGTGGGCCTACCCAATTAAAAAGCCACTTTAACATTCTGCATTGAACAAGACAGAAGGATCAGCAAACTGCAAACCAGGTTAAGACTGGTAGAATAGTGTACCTCTAGACTATCGTAATTGCTTACCGATATTTGCAGTTTGCTGCTCTGTGCTTTTTAGAGTAATCACGTAAAATATTTGGGAGTATACCTTGATGACAAGCTTAATTGGCATAAGCACGTGGAATACATAGAGACAAAATTATCTGCTGCTACCGGTGCTCTGTTTAAACTAAGCAAGTACGTACCAACGCGTACCTTGGTTCCAGTCTATTATAGTTTAGCATATTCGCACTAGCAATGCGCAATTATTACATGGTGTAACTCCGCAAAATCTTACATCCATAAATTGCAAGTTAAGTAAAATCGTATGGTGAAAATAATGTGCAAAAAACATGGTAGGAAACTGAAGCTATTTCCATTATATCATAAATTGCAAATCTTAAAAATTGAAGGTATTTATAAATTGCAAACTGAAAAATTTATGGCCAATGTTCATGCAAACAATTTTCCTGAAACAGACAATAACTTTCTAAAGTTCAGGAAAGTGTCCTCAGTTCATTCCTACCCTACCAGACATGCTCTTAGTGGTAATTATCACCCTCAACGTTTTTCATTTGCCAAATCGAAACAATCTGTAAAAACAATGGGAGTAAAAATTTGGAACATCCTCCCTAAATTAATTAAAGAAAAGGTTTCCGCCAATATCAATTTGAAAAGTTTATCCAAACTATTAAAACAACATTTTCCAAATTCTCAGCATCTGTAATAAAAATTTTTTATGTAGCCTTGTACACCGTACTTTTACTTGCTCTGGTATATTTAAACTATTGTTCGTGTGTCCTGTACAATCATTTATCATTATTTATTTTATATTTTTTTCTTTTTTTGTTTTTTTGTGTGTTGTGTTTTCGCCACATGTTGTTTTTTTTATTTTTTTGCCACATTATGGCAATGAGGAGCGTGCAGATTTGATGACCGAGCAACCGGATGAGTTGCATTTCCACGGTCTTTCGCGCCTCCTCGTCACTTCACATTGTTTGTTTTCTTTCTCTGTATATCTCGTTAAAAATTGTGACAATAAAAAAACAAAGACTACTACTACTGCTGTTGTAGACTAGCAATGTTGCCAACTTTGTAAGGCAAGAATCCGCCAAATCATGCTGGAAAATCCGCTAGAACATGGTTGAAATCCGCCAAAAAATCCGCTAAAAAATTTACTGTACCTTCAGCAATGTTAGTCATGACTTTCGAAACGATTGGTTGCCTGTAGGTCTAGAATTCAGGGGCTTTCAACCTTTTCTGCGCAATCGCCCCTTTTTGGAAAATGAGGCACCGAATTGCCCCGCTGACAGCCTGAGAGCGTTCATGTAATTTTGCCACCAAATTCGGAAGAAGACCAAAAAAAGGTTTTCACGTCCGCAGAGCTCCATTTTTTCATTAAATTCAGATGCAGACCAAAAAAAGGTCTTCACGTCGGCAGAGTTTCTTTCGGAAGATCATTACGTATGTTGTTGGCAATTCTGAAATCGCCCCTGAGAAGTAAAATCGCCCCCCAATTTCAACAATTGTTAGAATCATCCCTTTGAAGGCCCAAATCACCCCCTTTGAAAAACCATGGTTTAGAATCTAGATGGTAGCATCAGGGCATGTAAGCACAGTCTCTACAGAGACTGTGTCTAAGATAAAGTTTGCACAACAAGGCTATAGCTTAGTAACCTACGACTTATGGTATACCGGTATTTCTAAAACATTTATTGATTCAGTTATAGGCTACATAGAAGCAGACTAAGTTGATAAGTCTTTGATGTAAAAAATGTGATGAGGTAACTACTAACTAGTTGACAACTAATTGTTAGTCTGCTACCCCCAACAACACCACAGAAAAAGTTAAAAGCTACTTGCTAATCCCGCACAGCACACAGAGCACCGATCCGGTACCGGTGTCCACTAGACTGGGCAAGTTGCAGTTCCTTCCAACTTCCTATGCACAGCACTAAGTTAGTGTAGCCACTTATTTGCAAGAAGCAACTTTTTTAATTACTAAGTGGCTTTGAAGTGGATTGAGCCTTTTTATATCAAAGTCCGTACCACGGACTCATGGACTTTGGTTAATATTTCATAGTAAAATGTTTTTCAAAAATCCACCAATTTGAAAAAAATCCACCAACACTTGCATAGAAATCCGCTAAAAAATCCGCTGTCCGCCAAATGCAAAAATTTTCCGCTAAGCAGAAGCAAAATCCGCCAAATCTAGCGGGTTTTTCGTTAAATTGGCAACACTGTAGACTAAGCTACCAATCAGGGTTTCCAGAACTTTTTATCATTTCCAGCCCAAAGCTACTTTAAAACCAGCGGATTCCACTCTGAACAAGCCCAAACTTGAAGAATCTAGCATTCGAATATATTAGTATAACGTTAATTTTTCGTTATGCATCAGCCACATAGTATACCCAATTTTACACATATAAATGTCAAGTTAGGCTTGGGAAAATAATTTGTGAATCCAGTTTCCGTAGCACAATAAATCCTTAAATAATTACTTTCTTCAGCATGTTTCTCTATGTAAAAAGGTATTATACATACCACCTTCAGAGTACAGTAAAATGCATTGGAGCTGGTACTTGGAGTTTTGTTTCAGAAACTCATAATTATCATACCCAATTTCACAATGCAACTTGTTTAACAATGTGGTTCAACTAAATTAGACCTAATGCGGCAGTTCTGAATGAATCTAAAATGAAAAGATTACTGAAAGCACTAATGTTTTAAAATACTAAATCACCAACAATATCTGCACAATGCTAACTATGGTATTAGTGAGTGGTACAAGATAATTAGCCTCTCTACACTTACCAACTTAATGCAAGAAGGTATTTAAAGAAAATTGCTAAGTTAAAACATCTTTGCTCAAAATATTCTATTTCACTCGTCGCAATTATTATACCCAACGCCAATCTTTGTGAAATTGTGCTCACGAAATATTTATGTTTGTTTTTATGAAGTTGTATATAAAAGGCTCATGTGGAGAAGCTAACAGAAGAATTGAATGCAGAACAGAACCAATCATGATACTGATGATCGTCGTGGACAAGGGATCAAGTAAAAACTAACTCTGTAACATAAAATCAAGTAGTCCACATCACTTCCAGTGGCGTACGCAGGATTTTTCAAAGGGGGGGGTTCAGTGACGTCACATCGTGATGACGTAAATATACTACAATTAACCTACAGCAGTTCAGAGGTATTAAAGTGCATCGGATTGTAATGTTTTTAGCCTAAATTATAGCGCGATTGGAGCTACCATGATTAAGCTATATATCACCATAACAAAGGAAACAATCCAGATATTTCATTCACACTTTTGCTTGATTCTTTGCACTTCATTTAGGAGCGAAAAGGTTTCACAGAAACTCAGGCTGTCAATCCGTGGTTAAAAATTTACTGAAGAAATTTTAGTTGACCTCATTTTTGGGTCATAGGAAGGTTAACTGACTAAAGTAGGCTAGGTTTCGCAACGTCACAAACAGGGTGTAGCCAGGAGGGAAAAACAAGTTATTGCTTCCCTCCAAAGAAATCTTTTTTCAAGAACCAACATTGATATAAACAATGCATATAAACCTTGATACAAGCATTTAATATGCACTCATTATGAAAGGGGCAGTATTCCCTGTCCAGAAAAGTGAAGACAGTGAAGCATGAGAACAAACTGCTCTCCATACCGAAACATTTCTAAACTACAATAAATTACGCGCTAGAGGAATCCCTAATCATGCGATTAAAATCAAAAACAGCGTCGATATTATCTAAGCATTTTTCACCCAAATCACAGCGTCGATATCATCAGATATTCTCAAGCACATAATCAGGGTGTCTGGTAAACGGAGCACTCCAGCTCCTGAGACAGTTACGGTGCGTAAAAACAATTTTGCCACCCCCCCTTCCCGTTCCGTCCCTGGGCTTCCCTAAATCTTTCGTTGGTCTCGTCTTCCTTGGCAGTATCTTTATTTTAATTTTAGCATGTAGGGCAGTGTCAATTTAGATTTTCATATTTTAATGATTTTTCAACAAACCGGCCGGTTATAGCGCAGTGTTGAAGATGCCGCTATCGATACGGAAGGTCTAAGGTTCTATTTCCAGGTCGGTCAAATCTAGGGTTGCTAACTTTGTGTTTAACCATTCCGGGACACCTTAATGCTTAGAATTTGAAAACTGATGCAACAAAAGCTTACGACACACAAATGACATCAAAAGCAACAGTGTGTGCTGCGCGTAATAGAGTGATAATCGTGCAGCGTTATTAGCTAACTCCCAACCTCTAAATGATCGTCTCAAATTAAGGTGACTGGTGATTTATCCTCCATTTGCAATTGTTTAACTTATTTGATTGTTATGTCATCAGGACGTCACAGTTGACGAAACGTCTTGTCCACAATATTACTTTCAACTCATTCTTATTTGATTGACGCATATAGAATGATGTGAACTACTTTTATTTACAAAAATATTCGCGTAAATTACATCCGTTTTCAGTTTTGAACGAAGCCGACATGCTTGCATGGCCTTTTATGTTAGAACGCCTTGGTTGTCAGTAAATTCCGGGACAGACGTGGTCCGGTCCGGGACACGGGACGTCAGACGTCAATTCCGGGACTGTCCCGGGCATTCCGGGACGGTTGGCAACCCTAGTCAAATCGGACACAGAGTAGCCAATGGCTCGCCACCGCTGCGACGTTTCTTTATAGCTGCGTTGTCCAGACGTTAAGCCGCGGGGTCGGGCCCCGCCACTCGCTACCACGCTGCAGTACTACAGCGGGTTTAATGAAACGAGAGCAGTGAAGATTTGGTTTTTTAAAAAACTTTTGTGTGCAGCCATAGTTACTGCAGATACACCGTATTTAAGAAAACTCCCACTTACAAATTGCTTCACAGCAGTATCAAAGACAAAATTGCAGTTCAAGCAAAACACATCAGAAAAGTTGGAATACCGGTATTGTTGCATCGCATCATAACAAAAGTTTCTCGAAATTAAATTAGGAAGTTGGACAGCACACAAAAAACATGACAGCAATTTCAGCAAGCTCCGCACGAAGAAAAGCCGGTTCGTCGCAAAAAGAAAGGATTCATTTTTCTGCAATCGTCGATCGTCAACGCCAAGCGCAACGCACCAAAAAAGTTTGACTACCGGTATTATTGCATAACAATGAAAGTTTTTCAAGGTTATATAATATACGGAAGTTGGATAGAACAGAAAAACTTGATAATTGATAGCAATTTCGGCAGTCTTTGCATGAAAAAAGGCGGATCGTTTCAAAAAGAGAGGTTTTCATTTTTTTTCAGTCGTCAAGGGGGGGTAGACCTCGAAACCCCCCCGTGCGTACGCCACTGACTCCAGCTCCTGAGACAGTTACGCTGCGTAAAAACGATTTTGCCTTGAAAACAAAAAAGGTTTCACTTTTTCTGCAATCGTCAACGTCAAGCGCAGCGCACTAGCAAAGTTTGACTATTAGTAGGCCTATTATTGCATCACAATGAAAGTTTTTCAAGATTTTATACGCAAGTTGGATCGCACAGAAAAACATGAGAGCAATTTCGGCAATCTCTGTATGAAAAAAGGCGGTTCGTTCCAAAAAGAAAGGTTTTCATTTCTTTTATAATCTTCAATGGGGGGGGTTTTGACCCCCGAAACCCCCCCCTCCCCCCCGTGCGTACGCCACTGATCACTTCTATTATGGTTAGAAGAAACAATTTAAAAAAATTCCTCCTGTTTTTTCCCAATTAACAAAAAACTGCAAAATGTCAATCACTTTCAGCAAAACTGCAATATAAAGGCTTTACCCATCTTTAATTTATGCTTTGCAAAACACTGAAAACTCGGGAAAAGCTTGTTTGCAGAAAGACGCTTGCGCTAATACTTCTATGACGTAGGCAACAAACGTAAATTGCCTTCTTCTTTTCGGTGGCAACGACTTACCGGTAGCGGCGGTAGAGACTAGCGACTTGAATGCAATCCTACAAGCAAGCAGGTAGGTCTATTTCAGAATTTCCAATTCTGAATTCATGTTCTCATCGATATAGCCTATTGGTAACCGCTAACCAAAAAATCCGCCCAAACAAACCAAAGACGCCCAAAACATTTATAAAACTAGCCCAAAAACCGCGGATCAAAAAATTGACCCGCTTGAGCTAATCAAAAGTAGCCCAATCCGCGGTTTCCCGCCCAATCTGGCAACACTGCTACCAATAGCCTGATAGCCAAGTCTACCGGAGCGGTACTCCGGTAGCAGGATTGCCAGATCCAAAAAACAAAAAATGCCAAACAGGTTGTCAAATAAGGCCAAACAGCCTAAATAAAGGCCAAATTTGCCAATTGTTAACAGTTTTGAAATTTTTTAATATCCACATGAATAATGGCATTAAAGCAATGTTGGCAGGGTGATACGTATTGGCATTGTAAAGAAAAAGACTAAAGAAAATCAGAAGATAAATCTGTTTACAGGCTTACTGTGTACACACTTTTAGCAACCTTTGATGTGAAAGGTTTTCTTCAGCAATAAACGTACCGCAATTAACACAACAAAACTAGCCTGCTTAGTATAACGTAAAGGCAGTGGTGGGCAGTAACTAGTTACTTTTTTAGTAACTGTAACCAAGTTACTTTTCTGCGAAAGTAACGGAATTTGTAACTAGTTACCACTTTAGAACCTCAAAAGTTACAGATACAGTTACTTTATGGAGCATCTTCTTCCGCTAAAAAAAATATTTAATTTCATTTCATTCGTAATAATGAGCTTGATTCTTTAACGAGCCCACTGAAACCGAGGCCGAATTGAAAAGAAATGTGATCAATTATTATTATTACTTATTTTTTCGCTAATGCACGCTAACATACAGTACAAAAACAGCATCAAGAATAGCACGAGAATGTTACATGCGCCAACAGGGAAAAGTGACGAAACCCAGAAGGTTTAAAATGTGCATCAAGTTATGTAAACACTAAACAAATCATTTCATTTCATTCAATGTGCTAAACAAGGCAACCGACAATGCTCTAGATCAGTGGTTCTCAAACTTGTTTGTGCCATTTCCCCATTACGGTACTGTGTATACCATCATCGACTCCTTGCCCTAATAAGCTTGTGTTCAAATAAACCTCGCAAGGGCGAGAGCTACTGATGAATTGGAATTGCCCAATTCGCAAAGGAAAATGCGTTGAAGAGTAAGAAAAGGTCTTACACGGTTCATGAGCTATCGCCCCCCCTTCGCTGCTTTCGCCCCTTTTTGCTTCTTGCCCCCTGGTGCTTTCAGAGATGGGCATTTATCGCGATAATTTATCGGCGATAATTATCGGCGATAATTTATTACCGATTATCGTTATCGCTCAAAATAACTTTGATTTATCGATTACCGATATCGCTTTTGTTATATATTTTGTTATCGCCGATAAATTACCGCGATAAACGATTTTTTATACACGCAGTGTTTAAACTTTAAAGTTAGTGATTTGGCGCTATGGAAAAAACACACGGTGTCCATTAAGACTTGTTGTAATTTTAAAAAATTATCTCTTCGTTTTGTTTAATTTCACGGCAGAGTCCGTGAACTGCTCTCTTTTCTTGAAAAATCTAGAAAAAACACTTTTGCAATTCCACTTACAAAAAAAAACTTCGTCAAGCACATAGAAAATTTACCGCAACATTTATCGGAAAAATTTATCGGCGATGATTTATCGATTACCGATATCGCTTTAAAAAATTGAGATTTATCAATTATCGGTATCACCCAGAGCATTTTTAAAGTTATCGATTATCGTTATCGCTTTAGTACAGAAAGGTTTATCGTGCCCATCACTGGGTGCTTTTCTGCCCAGTTTGAGAAACTCTGCTCTAGATACTTCGACAAGTAGTGACACCGACGACGACAGTGACACAAGCTCAACTTGCTTAAGTGACAATTTTTTGGCTGTTTGTTCGCACAATCAAAGCGACGAAGATCTAGCAATGTCGATTAAGTACAGAGAAGTTCCTTTTGACTTTGCCTTTTAGTAAAAAAGCCCTTTTGACTTTGCCTTTTAGTAAAAAAGAACAAAATTAATGGTGCCAACTGCCAAGTGACTGAAGTACCGGTATGCCAGACTCTTTCGGTGGCTTCTGAAGCTTATGGCCAGGGGCGGATCCAGGGGGTAGGACCGTAGGATTAGGGGTAAGTAGGCCCATCCCCTTCACCTGGCATTTTCAAAAATATTTTTGATTAGTACAATTTTTCATAATTTCGAACCTCTTCGATAGCAATAAGCTTTACGACTTGGCTAAAACACGCATAATCGAAAATGTGCGAACAAAATGGATTTAATTTGGCGAAGCATTCACATTATCAAGGTCATAAAATTTAAACAAAATTTGCCTGAAAATTATTTAAAAAGCACTAAAACAGCCATTACAGCATGTTAATTTTTTTAAAATTTTTTCGGGGGAGCATGCCCCGGATCCCCCTAGAGCTTTTTTTGTTTCGCAATCAGCTTCAAATTAGTTCTGCCTTATAAAAACTACGCTTAAAAAAATGTCAAACTAGTGGGCCCTCCCCTCTTTTAAAATTTCTCGCCGCGCCGCTGTTTCTAGTATTGCTGTTGAACGATTTTTTAGTATTGAAAAAACTTTTTAAAGCCGAAGCACTGTGGGCTTAGAGATATATAATCACTTTAAAACAGGGGTGGGGAACCAGCGGCCCGCGGGCCACATGCAGCCCGCTTAAGTTTTGACTGTGGCCCGCGTCAGAACTTTAATTGTTAAGTGTACAACAAAATGGTGGAATAAAAAACATTAAGATTTCTTAAAAACTGCGTCACATTCAACTACATGCTATATTTGTAGCATACAAAACTCGCAAATGTCTCTGATTTTACGAAAAAAAAACAGCTCAGTATGAATATTGTTAAATTTGCGTCGAAATATTGTGCCTTTTTAAAGCGAAATTTAGCAGTTAAAAGTAAATGTGGCCCGCTGAAAATATTATGCAATTAATGTGGCCCGCTGTGCTTTACCGGTTCCCCACCCCTGCTTTAAAATGTTATCGTTTTTGAAAGGCAATCAATTGTTATTACTGTAGCATTTATCGTATCAGAATCGTAGCCTACTTCCGTTTGGTTTCAATATAAAGATGAATGATTTTGGTTTGAATACACACCATAGAGCTCTAGGCCTACAAGTTAAGAATTGATATTTTTTGGGGGGGTTTGCGGCATGCAGAAAAGTAACTGTAACTTGTAACTGTAACTAGTTACTTTTTTAAATTTGTAACTGTAACTAAGTTACTGTTTTTGCGAAGTAACTTGTAACTGTAACTAGTTCCTTTTTAAAAGTAACTTGCCCACGACTGCGTAAAAGCCAAACACCATTTTTTACTGCCAAACCACTTCAAAAAAGGCTAAATTTCTGAAATTTGGTTCGGACTGTGGTTCGGACTGTAAACTAACACATGACTTAACTGTTAGAAGTCGCTCCGGCTCCCCTTCGATTCGACATACAATTTCACTCCGGTTCCAATCCGATCCGACAAAAATACCGCTTACTCTGGCTCCGATCCACGCTCATCTCTGCAAGCTACAGTCGTACTTGTAGTTGCTAGGATTTCCCTTTTTCCGGATTTTTAACATCTCGCAAAACGGAAAATTTTCAGAAATTTTTCGGAAAGCTCGGAAAATTCCCGGGATCCCGATAATCTTAGGAATTCGGAAATATTCCGGGAAAATTTCCCGAGCTTGATTATTTGGCCGCAAGAGGAGTGCCAACGACATTTTTCTAAATTTCAGCATTTCCAATCCAATTTTAAACATTTTTTAATACTGTTTTGACAAACTGAGTTCAAGTTTTTTACATTTTTCAACGAATTAAGGAAAAACTTTTTGATCTCCCAAACATTTGGTCGTAAAAAATTTAGAAAATTTTGAAAAATAATTTTTAACGAATAAAAAAATTTTTTTAACTTTACATGAACGCATTTTTGCGTCGGAATGATAGATATCAGTACCACTGAAACCCTTAAAATGAAAAAAAAATTCCCGGGATCCCGACGTAAATTTCCCGGGAAACGGAAAATTTCAATACCCCAAATTTCTCGTCCCGACTTCTCGGGAGGAAACACTAGTAGTTGTAATTCCTGACAGCATTTTTGCTATATTTACCCGCATAGAACCGCTGAAACTCGAATTTGCAGTTTAAACATGCATCTGCGAAATCACCTCTTGCTCGAATCAAGCAGTGACTTCTCATGAAGTCAATGAATTAAGTAAAGCTGTACGAGTGCACGACAATGACATCATAAAAGAAAAAAAAAACTAGCTCGGCTTGGTTGATTGCGTAAACAAACGGACTTAGGAGAAATTTGAAACATAGTTTTTAATCCAAGCCAAAATTTGTTCTTAAAATTTTTGAACCATGCATGGATCAAAACGATCACAAAATCTGCAATAACTCATGTAGGCCTACTGTCTTTAAAAATATTCGCCAAATAAATTACTCCGCATGCTAAATTACAAATCTTTTATTGAGCACAAGACTAGACAAAGTTTGTACAGCTCAGATGGCCGAATGGTAAGAGCGTCGGCCTCTGCTGGAGCTATAGACTTGTGTTTGATTTCGAGTTGGGTCAAACCAATGAGTTTAATATTGGTATTCACAGCTTCCCTGCTTGGCGCTTCACATTAAAAGGACAGTGTGGAGAACAAGCTGGCAAGTTTACTTCTTATGTCGTTGGGAAAGGCACGCATTCAATTTTTTTTTTTTTTTTCAGTTCAATTTATTTATTTACAAAGTGACGAAAAGTTCACAATGACTAACAATTTGCATAGGCCTATTGGTAGCAAATTTTTTCATAATAATCAAGTCAAGTCAATTTATTCGCCAAAAACGCAGCAAAAAGACGACGTTTAGGTAAGTGATAGCGAAAGACACAGAAGTCACCAAAGTCAGCTACACTTTGAACCATACACGCCTATTTAAGACGTCTATCTATGGTTTCAGGGCTAAATTCAACACGATTTGAGGCTTTGTGTCAAATGATTGTGACGTCAGTAAGATAACTCCATTTCTGCGCCAAGCTGAAAGTTATGAGCATTGCTCAACGATATAAGCGATATAAAGCGCAGGGCCGGCGGAACCGCCCCCCGAATCCCCCGGCCCCCGAACCCCCCGGGTCAAGGGCCCCGCCCTGAACACTGCGGCGATATTTTTCACTTGAAAATGATTTTAATACGTGTTAAGGCACAACATTAATTTGCTGGTATGCGTGTGTGTAGAAACGTGCTGACGGGGGGAGGAGGATAGAAGAATGCTGGACTCCTATTGCGCCGCTCTTATTCGAAATGAAGTCTACTGTTGGCAAAATCGCTAGCATGTAAACGATTTCTTTGATCTGTTGAATGCAGTGGCGGCTCGTGGCCAAAAAAACAAGAGGTGCTGCTAGCGACAAATTTTGACAAGCCTACTAAACTGTGGTAATCCCAAAGCCTATTACAAACGGTGCGGAATCGCAACCTTCCTCGTTACGTTGAACGAGCTCGGCTGTGACGTTTCTCGCTCGCAATTTTGACGTCAACATTGTTCAGAAAACATTTGTTGTATCAGCAATGGCAGCTTATTTAGCTCTCAGAAGTCACGGTGAAAGACGGAAGATTTGACAGAATCCTTTGGATAAGTCAGAAGCTGAACTAATATACGAATACCGGCTGTCACGAGCGGCAATATTGGAATTGTGTGATATATTACTGAAAGAAGATTTGCAGCCATCAATTGGAAGTCCGAGGGCATTGACGTTGGTGGAAAAAAGTTTTGATATCACTGAAACTGCTTGCTTTAGGCAGCTTTCAGAGTTCAACCAAAGACAATCTCAATATTGCTCAGTCAACGGTCAGTGAGGTTTTTTCAAGATTTGTTCACGGCTTGCTCAAGAAAAAAAAGCAAAATCTCGCTGTTGCCCCTTCAAGATGACGTTATAATTAACAAATAAAGCAAGACTTTTAATCAGTGTATCAAAAACTCTATCATAAACGTTGGTATGCCTTTTGAAATTCGAAAGTAGAGCAATTTTGAAACCTATAGATGACCATGGCTTTCTAATTTTCGTCACACAGATATGTAAAACGAACATCAAAAAAGTAACGAGTACCGAGTCGATACTTTTTGAAATCATTAGTTTGAAGGCATTGGTTTTAATATCAGTGCGAGCTTAACGAAGATTTGATTTGGATCTGGGGGTGCAGAGAGAATTTTTTTAAAGCATCTTATACCATCATGAAAAACATGCGCTTGAATAGCGATGAAAGCTAAAATCTTTTTATAGAGCATTGTCCTCGCAAAAACGACATTCTAACCAAAGACCACAGTCCTGCAAATATTTGCATTAAATGGTCTTCGGGGCTTCAAAAATTTTTAAAAGGTTTTCAAAATTGGTTCAGTGATAGTTCCACGATTTAAAGTAAAGTTTATTCTATCACATTTGTTACTTTGCTAATATAGCTATTTCAATACTTATTTTTGCTGTGGAACAAAACTTGTAGAGATGTTGGCCTGTTATTGAGTAAAATGTTTTCTTACAATCACCCGTAAATTTTGCATTTCGCTTCAAAATTGCTCCGACAGTTTTCTACTATCAGCACTTTAAGGTTCAAAAAGAAAACTATAAGCTTACGAACTGCAAAACCAGCCTCAAAATGACACCATGAAATGTAATTCAATGCTACTAAGACACAAAACCGTCACAGCACAAAATTACGGATTTGATGCGAATTAATTCCGTCAAGGACCAAATAAATTTAATAAACGCCACACACTGATAGTTCGGTAGTTTTCGTTTTGCCTTGAA
Organism: Trididemnum miniatum; assembly: GCA_964006365.1. Taxonomy (NCBI): domain Eukaryota; kingdom Metazoa; phylum Chordata; class Ascidiacea; order Aplousobranchia; family Didemnidae; genus Trididemnum; species Trididemnum miniatum. The sequence goes on from OZ023239.1 coordinate 6,418,415, forward strand.
TAAGTTTTGTGTTACCAGTAGTATTGTTTGTCAGACTTTCCCATCTTTAGTTTGATGCCAATGATATCCATAACACGTGTTGAAAACACCAACGGCAAAAACTTCTCCCACAGAAGAACACAAACGAACATCATAGAACAGGGGTTCTTAACCTTTTTTGTATTCTTTACCCCTTGCCGATTGAAAAAAGTATAATTTACCCCCAGGGCAACACTTTCACCTTCTTAATACTGAAAATTGAAGTTTATTTTAGTTTATGCTTCAGAAAAATTACCCCCTCGATAGACAAATTTTACCCCCAGGGAGTAAATTTACCCCCTGTTAAGAACCCCTGTCATAGAAGCTAAGTTTCAATTAGCAGACTATTACGTACACTATACCTTACATCCACACTGCAAAAAAATCTTTGCAATTAATTCAAGAGTTAATTATTAATTTAGTCCAATGAAAACATTATTGCTCTAAAGCAACACTATTCCCTACAGAAAAACAACTGGATGCCACCTGAAATGCAAATCAGCATTTTTTCTTGTTTGTAACTTGTGCACCTAGCCGCTTGTGATCTATATACCTTTTAATTATAATAAAATGAACCTTTCCATATATAGGCCTATGATAAGTGCATAGCCAGTCAGATAAACAGCACAAAGACAGGTAATGTTAAAAAAAACACTTTGCGATGCTGCTAGATCATAACAATCTACAGGTATGATTTCATATTCGCGTGGGGAGAGGAAAAATGCTCGTGAAATTTCAGAAAACTTGGTACGCTAAAACTACAAGACATTTTCGTTTTCGAATTTTACATGACTTTTTCTGTTTCGGCGTTTGGCATAATTTCAACAGCTTTTCTTTAAAAGTTCAAATTAATGCAACATGTTGTTTGCACCGTACGGAAATCGCACCGAAGAAGGTCATCTTTCATCGCTGGGAAGTGGGAACAATCTCCATGAAGATGGAGAGACTTCACGAGATACAGAAAAATAAAGAAGATGTCTACAATAAAGTGATAGATATTTTGGTTCGAATAGATGAAACGTATGGATTTTGTACATCGCAAATACATGTGAAACATTCCATGAAGTTGTACTTTGATTAGTAGGGCGCTACTTCTGTTTGTTACTAAATACTATGAATAAAAATTGCTGGTAACCTGATGCTAAAATAAACAGTGCCTCACCAAGCACGAACCTCACCGCACGTCGTTGGTAGGGTAGCCTAAAGAGAACCCACATTTTGAACTGGCTTGGTTTAGCACCATACCGTAAGTGATCTTCGAAAAGTATTCATAGGTTAACAGTAGGCCTAGTTTGTTCGAAGACTCAATCCCAGTCACCAGAGATGATCATAAGCTTAATCCAAGTGCTGGCGTACAGAGCCGGATTAAGCAATGGGCAAACTGGGCAGTTGCCCCGGGTCCCGCGCTTTGGGGGCCCTGCGCATTTACTAATCTCTAGCTGCTAGATTGTGCAAATATACTAATTTCAGCTCAAACTAACAACCCGCGGACGTGATGACCTTTTTTTGCTCTTTACCCGATTTTGGGCAGAAAGTTGGACATCACCGTTAACTGCCCAGGGCCCCGCGATCTCTTCATCCGCCCCTGCTGGCGTAGCCTTAATTCCTGAGCTGTTTATCGGTACCGGGTTCGGTATTTCATGAATTTCCCCAATTTAAAAGAAGTGTATTGTTTATGAATGCAGTATCAAATTCTCTTAATCAATTACATTTTGACGAATACCGTAATAAGCAACCGTTGCATATGTAGCTCCGGGTTATTATAGCTGTACTATTCTTTTAGCAGGTACTTTTTTACAGTAGTATTTATTAAAGCTAATGTACGGTATCGTATAGCCATATAAAATCGCTATAATTAAGTCATAAGTTATATTAATATTCCTTCGGAAATTTTGAACTTACTTGCTATTCCTAACACAGTAGCTTCACCGGCAGCTACCCGTAATTAATTTTATTATTTTTGCAAAGTATTCTTTCTTCTTTTTAATTTTTCACACACTTAAGATTCTAGAGTGTTTTTATAAGAATAATGGGAAGGAAATGAGAAAACGTTTTTGCTTGAAAAGGTTAAGTCTGGATGACATAACTCCAGTTGCGTAACGGAATCAACAAAAAAGTAGGCCTATAGGCCATGCGTAGTGTGCAAATTATTATGCAACGGTTGAGACACCCACGTTATGTAAGAAGGCGGTTTACGTAAGCCAGATTTTGACCAAAAATTAATCTGAAAGGGCTTGAAAATACATCTTCTTTGAAATGGCAGAAAATCGTTGAAGTAACATAGCCTCAGGCTGCGTTACGAAGGCGTTTTATAAAACGCAGCACTTCGAAATTCCACGTTAGTTCTTTCTCAGCCAGGATGGAATAAAGGTGTTTGGCGATTTAAATAAAGCAGCAATCAAAGTATTCTAAAAAATTTTTACAACTTTTTTTCTGTGATTACTAATAAGATATTATCCAAATTAAGCATCTACATATCTTCGATACTGCTAAATGTTTTTTGATGAGTATAAAAAGACTTTTATGAAATAATGTCTTGGCCAACCTAATTTAATCTTTTCAGAATAAACAAAGATACAAAAAATATAACAGAGCATATTATATAGGACAGTTGAAGCATAGAAAATAAATAAATTGGCGCTTCACTATTTAAGCGAGTGATGGCTGATTTGTTGAAATGGTTGAACAACACGAATTTTAATGAAAGTCCTGAAAGAATGTCTGATGTTTGCACAACATCACTCAAACCCGTACTGTATGTTGGAATACTGTCGGGTAAGTATGATTTTTCAGTTGATGAATTAATAAGATACAAAGATTATGGGGTTTCTTAAAATGCGGTTAACAAACCCTAAGAAGTTCTCAAATTTGCTTAGACGCTCTGTAAACTTGAACAAAATTGTGCGGTATGAACAACTACCTATAGGGCAAGACTAGTGTGTACTACGGGACGTTGCAACTTGCTTCTTGCATTGGGTTCTAGATTTCATACGTATGTTTTAGGAAATTGCATCCAAGAAAGTTAAAAAGCATTGCTGGTTTGATCAATTATTGCAGCGTCTCTATAGCCTCTGTATTCAATTGGCATCCTAAAAAATGCGTGACATTACAGGCCCAGTTAGGCCTTTCTCCTCTCCAAAAGTACAGCTAGTTTGACGTTTGGTCGAATGTATAGTTGAATACATAATACTAAAATCATTTTATGCTGTATTTTTAGTCGGTAAATCATCTTCTACGAACGTAAACCGAAGTGGACTTAAACTCAAAGAAACTATTTCAACTGTAACCGAGTGAGTGAGCGTGGTTTTGCTAAAAAAGTATTCACAGGTTTTGCTAAGAAAAAGTGGTGAGCAAAAGCCTTCAGAAATTTACTCTATAATCCTCCATAAGATGTGAACAGCGCTTTTCCAGTTTTTGTTGATGAACTGTCAGTTATTTCACACAGTTAAAAAAAATTAACTATGATTCCTGAGCATCCACCACGTTGCGTTCTTTTGGTATCCTAGGGGTTTCGGGGTCAGCAAAGTCATGAGTATGAGTAGGCCTATGTCATACATTTTTGTTGTGGTTTTCAGATTTCGAGTCGTGGTGAAAGTGATTCAAAATGCTCCAGAGAATGAGCAAGAAGTAAAGGTAATATTTACCAAGCGCTAGAAAAACAATGATTAAAAACTCGACCAGCTATACTGTAATATTATAGGGATTATATCCTCATACGAACACAATAGATATTATCCTTGAAACGTTACTTTAAATTTTAAAAAATATAGAGCGCAATCTCTATAAGAGTATCATCTTGCACTACACTGTAGTTGCTCGCTGATTTTGGTGACATGCTTGCAGCCATTGTTGCCATTTGGCATATTTATATACCAAATTTCACAAGTTTGGTTTATTTTTTTACGTTTGATAGTTGACTTTTTCTATTTGGTATACGTACTCAAATTTGGTTTATTTTTAGGATTTAGTTGCCAGTTTTTAGTGTTTGGTAGCCTATATCATTTCAATTTTCTTTTTTAACTTAAACCGACTATCTGATTTACACTTGGCAACACAGTTGTAACATAATTGTAACTAGTCAATAATCCATATTCAATAATCGTGCAGGATAATCTTTCCCAAACGGCACAGTTGGGAGTTTGTTAGCAATTTTACTACAAACAACACAGCCAAGATACGGCTGAAAAATACTTGGGCGGACGTACGGCTTACTTCTGGACTCTGGTGCCATTGTCAACGCTGAAAGCTTACGTTACACTGGGTCATGATGCAAAAAAAAGTCTTAACTGCTTAAGCCTTGCTGTTTTGCATCATAACTGAAGACCCAGCATAACGTTAGCTTTCAAAGTTGACAATGGCACCAAATGTGAGCCGAAACGTCCGCCCAGGTGTTTTTAGCTGTATCTTGGTTGTATTGTTTGTAATAAAAATGCAGGATAATGTTTTGACGCATAATTTTTCCCACTTCAAGGTCTGATTTTGGGAATATCGGCGAAGCAATTGAAGATCAATTCATATTTCCCCTCATTCATATTCAATTCCATGTGCTTAGTTGTTCTTTTTTACATATGTATATGAATAGAGAGGGAGATATATATTAGGTCTTCAACTCTGAATTGCTTCATAGATATTCCCAAGTTCGACCCTGAAGTGGGAAAAATTATGCGTGCGTAAAAACATCCAATCATTCTCTAAGTTAGTGTATCTAGGAATGTTGCTGAAGTTTTAGTGTATGTATAAATAAGCCGCTGTCTTAAAAAAAGTGTGGTTGCTGATTAGGGGGGGGGCAAGCTTGTTGATTACGAGGGTGGGCAGGAGAGGGGTCTAGCTCGGTCGTTGATTGGGTGGGCTGGCCCTTAACTGTACACTAGGTCTATCCAAATCCCGTAATTTTTAGGTAAAATTACTGCTGATGATATATATCATACTGGCATGACACTTACCAGTTCACTTTGTAATGAAACAAACATCTAGTGCAGCAGCGTTTTGATAATATCTAAATCAGTCAGGTGCTCTACTGGACACCACTTTTGAAGTTAGAAAGGTTTTAACCCAGTCTTGCTTAAACTGTTTAACCACTTTGACAGTTAAATGATTGCAGCAATACCTCACCCTGACACTAGTAAATGTTACAGCAAACTTTATTGGGCAGGCCTACCGGTATATATCAGTTTTTAGATTTGGTGTAAATTTGGTGTATTTTTTTTCAATTTGGTATAATATGTTGCTCTAAGAAATCTGGCAACTCTGCTTACAGCGATGGCGGAAGCATTTCTAAAGTGGGGGGGGGCCCAAAAGCCATGACCAGATTTCCTTCGCCTACAACCCATATTTAGCTTGTCCACATGTAACATGTCCAACTTATGTGGGCTTCAGGTTCACGGTTTTTGCTTCTAGCTTCTGCATCACAATCATCAAAAATTTAATTGTGACGCAGAAACTAGAGCCAAGAACCGTGGGTCTAAAGTCCAGATAAATTGGACAAGTCGACAGAGTAATTGTGTAGCTAAAGTGTTGTTTTAGCACCCGCAATCAGTGGCGCACTCAGAATTTGACAAGGGAAGGGGACATAACCGGGAGTCTGGGGGCTAAGGGGGTCTGGGGGCTAATGGGGTTTGGGGGCATACTCCCAGCTGCCCACAAATTTTGCGGTTTCACATAAAAAAACACTCATTTTAGAACACTTTTTTATCGAAAAAGGGCATGCAGTAAGTCCAGTCACTTTAGACAATGCAAAAATGATTCGCAGCTCATGTCTAAAAGCAGAAGCTAGGCTGAAATGAGTGAAAGGAGGCTGCATGCATTATTTTTTTGAGAAATTACAGACTGAAAGTTAGGTTTTAGCACCTTTTTACAGGGCCAAAATGGGGGGCATGGCATCTATGCCTCCCATTTTCTCGCATCTATGCATCTATGCCTCCCACTGCGTGTGTCTATGACCCCAACAGCTACTGTAAATAGTACCATAACCGTCCGTAAAGCCTCTGTTTCAGCGCCACTGTAGAAGAAGGATTGAAAAATAGAGCGCCACCCTCTAATCTAAATGAGCGCTATCTGTAATGCCACTACAGGGAAGGTGTTGAAAATGACGAGCACGGCTACACAGAGACTTGTCACCTGATTTTCCACATTGAATTTTTGATTATTTATCAGTAACTGTGTTACGGTAGATGTTTTTTCTTTTTCTTTAAAGGTTAAATGTTAACTCTGTTAAAAGTTATGTCTTTTTTGTAATTAAATTTATCTTCCCAAAATTCTGACCAGCTAGTCAAAAAATATAGCACCATCCTAGTCTAAACTGAACACCACCTCTAACAGAACGCCACAATAGGAGAAGAGAAGGGTAGAAAAATAGAGCGCTGTGGCCGTGTGGCGCTCAAATAGAGGTTTCACGGTGCGTCACGTATACGGTCACGGAAACAACGAAAGCAGTATGCTTTTTTGGAACATACGAAAAGATAAAGTTGGGATGATCAATAACTCAAGTATGATTAACGTTATTTCCTATACTGATAAGGTGATGCGTAGAGAAATAGTAGAACTTCCTAAACCGCATCGCCACTCGTAAAACTAAAATCGAAACGTTTTAATTGCTTTCTCTGACTAAAAAAAGCAATTTTGTTTGCAAAGGAATCGCTAGAGTTAGCACTGCACAGCAAAACAAAGTTAATCACATAATTTAAATACATTGAAACAAAAAAATTAAAAACTAGGCTGTAGATATTTTGCACAGTCCGCCGCTTTTATTTTATGACAGCTGCTTATTTTATTGATTTTGAAGGTTAATTGTTAACGTCAAAATTAAGTTTGAAAAAAGCAAAGCTCCCTCCTCCTCGAAAATTAGCCCCGTCTCTCGCATTACGAAAAATTGCTCTGCAAGCAGGGCCGTATTAAGGCCTAGGGGGGCCCCGGGGCTAATTTTCCGGGAGGTCCTCATGCTTTTTTGCAGACCTGATTTTGACGTTAGTATCGAACTTTTTTAGACGACGCCATTTCACGATTTTTTCTAGGGTGGCACACCCATGTAAGCAGCTGTTTTAAGAGGCGTGATTTACATAATAGGCCCCTTGCTTTGCTTTTCGCTGCTCTCAAATACACCAACCTACGTATCAGGCTGCAAATTCAAACCTGAAAGATATTTTTCGCAAAACTCGAATTTGAAAATTGAAAGTTTTTGAACTGAAAAAAATCAAATTTCGCTGAACTTGATCGAAAATAACACTAATGAGCTTAAAAAAATAAAAAAGTCTACAATTCTGACTAGTAAAAATTCATTTGCGCAGCCAGGATTTTGCAATGAGGGAGGGGGGTTGAGAGTGACATCATATTTGACCATACGTTGTATGCAGAAGCGGATCCACAAAGTTTTGGTAGGGTAAATGCATTTTTGAATCAGTTTGAATGTTAACCAAATGCAAAAACGTTTAGACCCGGAAACGGGCGTAAATCAGATCTTTGAAAATGTTTTCATGTCAGGAGCGTATTCAGAAACTTTTTTAGGAAGGGAGCACCAATTTTCGTCACTTTTCAAGCGCATTTTTTTCGACAGATTTAATTTAAGCAACTTAGCCTAAGTAACAAAAACGACTCTAGGGGGGTCCTGGGGCATGCTCTACCGGAAAATTTTTGAAAATTTGCATACTGCAATGGCCATTTTAGTGCTTTTTGAACAATTTTGAAGGAGAGTTTGTCATATTTTTGGCCCCTAACTTTGAGTGCTTCACTAAATATGATGCATTTTGTTCGCACAGCTTCGATTATGCGTGCTTAAGGCAACTAAGGCATATTATTATGTGGAGGTTCGAATTTATGGAAAAATTTAAATCATCCAAAACATTGTTGAAAATGGCTGGTGGGGGAATGCATACGCAGTATACCCCACATCCCTCCTGGATCCGCCCCTGGTGGTATAATCAGAGATGGGTATTTATCGCGATAATTTATCGGCGATAGATATCGGCGATAACTTTTTATCGATTATCGTTATCGCTTAAAATAGTTTGGATTTATCGATTACCGATATCGCTTTTGTTATATATTTTGTTATCGCCGATAAATTATCGCGATAAACGATTTTTTATGTACGCAGTGTTTAAACTTCAAAGTTAGTAAGTTGGCGCTATGGAAAAAATGCGGTGCCCAATAAAACTTGTAATTTTTAAGAATTATTTCTTTGTTTGGCTTAATTTCACGGCAGAGTCCGTGAACTGCTCTCTTTTCTTGAAAAATCTAGAAAAAAACTTTTTGCAATTCGACGTACAAAAAAAACTTCTTCAAACACATCGAAAATTTACCGCAACATTTATCGGAGAAATTTATCGACGATAATTTATCGATTATCGATATCGCCTCAAGAAACTGAGATTTGTCGATTATCGGTATCGACCAGGGCTTCTTTGAAGTTATCGATTATCGTTATCGCTTTAGTACAGAAAGGTTTATCGTGCCCATCACTGTGTATAATAACAAAAGATGGCCTCAAATTTTAAAAGAGATGTTTTAAATCAGAAATAGCGAAGGCAGTTAAGGCACGATTGTTGTAATGAAGTCAAAGGAATGCTATCTGGTGAAAGTGGTAAAACGATATTCAAATGTGAGCAATTTAGTTGTTTTTTGAGCTACGGTACGCACATCATTTTTGCTTGAAATCGTTTAGCCGTTTTTATACGGAAAGTCTGAGGGGCCGAGGGCAGTTGCATGTACAGGAGTGGCACTGCCCTGCTAATAAAATTGCGTCATTGCTTCAATAAGCATAACGGCAAAGAACAAAACTCAGGAAACAACGCTAAATTAATTCTTGTTATTATAGCAATTACAAAACCAGATTATCAATGACAAAGCATCGAGCACTTCGAAATAAATATCAGAAAAAGAAGTAAGTATGACGTCATTTGAGGCTCAATGGAGGAGGAGGGGTTGTAACCACCAACCCCCCCCCCCCCCCGTGGCTACGGCACTGTAAATATCTAATGAACTCGAACTTGACCACGCTAAAAATTAATCAAGTTTGCCGTCCCGCTAGGCATCTACGACTGCTCTGTGCTTATCGTCTCTACGTTTTACCTGCACTTTTAAGAACAAAAATGCAGCACAGAATATGATTACGAAAGTGGGAAAATTGAACATGGAAAGAAATACTGAATAGTGATGTTTATGATGCCCCACAATCGACGTTGCTCAGATTGATGCGCGTAGTGGAAAACACATTGTCAACATGATCTCGCTGTAAAAGATCAGAAATTTTTTTAACCTTAGTATCTGAAATGAATTCCTGGTTGCCAAGGCATGCAAAAATGAATCTAATGCACTTTAGCAGAAACTACAGCCAAAATAATGGCATATTTGCTAAACGCTACAGCTAAAATAATGACATATTCGCTATACTATTATAAAAACAGAAGAAGCGACAAACGTCTGTAGGGTAATACACTTACAATACTTTATGTGCTGGCTATCAATAAAGTAGCGAATAGCATAGCTTATCCACCGGACCACCTCGGCGGCTTAGACTCTTCAAGCCGGATAAGTAATGACAGCGACGTGGCGTGCGAAAAGTGTAGGGGGGTGCTGTACCCGGATTTAGACAAATCATCAAGGAAAAAGGTCTTCATTTCTAAAGAATATCCTCACTAGGAGAAAAGGGGGGCCCCCTTTCCCCGGCTACGACATTGAGTGATGGTCAAAAACACTGAAAAAATATACATCATGTGAAGCAGAACTAGTGTAAAGAATAACCCTCCTTCAAATGCTTCGCCGAAACGCTGTATTAAAACTTTTGCAGGGCTGCCACTTGCTGGTATCAATTGCTAAAATCTCAAAAAATCGTCATAACATAGTGATTCAACGGCCATCTAAACTTTCCATACTTAATTTGATTAAATTTGAAACAGAAGGGGTTTTACTATTTTGAGGTCGTCATTGACAAACTTTTTATCACTGATCTGGGGGGGGCCTTTTCTCGGTGGGCCCCGAGGCTATAGCCCCCATAGCCCCCCTCCCCTTAATCCAGCTCTGACTGCAAATACAGTAGGTTGTTTACTACAAACGACACTTATGACAACTAGCCTACTCTACCTCACCTCGTCTCCAAACGTACTGTAAAATGTTTTTTCCATACCAAAAGCTTACATCAGTGATTCTCAATCTTTTCTGAGCTGTGGCCCCTTGCCTGTATCTCTAAAAGACCGTGGCCCATATAGTCTGTAATTTAAAAGTCCTGGTCTGTTATAATTCATTAATGGTTCCTACCATCGTGGCTCTTAGGAAAACACTATGTGCTCTTTGGTCCCTTTGAGAGGCCAATGGCCAAGGTTGACAACCCCTGGCAAAGATGCTACCAATCGCTGATTTGCCTTTTATATGTAAGATGCTCATTTTAACATTTAAAAGCCGCAAGTTATTTTTTTGCTGTAAAAAGATTACACTTTCTCTGTTCCTCCCACGCCACAAACAAAATTTTAAAGAAAACATCTCTGGAATTAAGCTCTTTCTTGGGTTTCAATTTCGATGGTGGGCCTATCAAGTTTCAAATACATTCATTCAGAGATACTACTGTAGAAATAAACGCGTAAATTAGGCCCCCCCCTGAAAAAAACTGGGGGGCCAGCCCCCCCGGTTCCGCCTCCTATGCATGCTTACCATTTTGACCCATTGTAGAAACGTTTATTTGTTTTGCGGTTATAAAAATAAATGTGGTTTTTGCGTTCATTTTTATCAATTTTACAGGCTATTTTATGTGATTGGGCCGATAACCTTGGATTGAACTTGATTTTAACAACCGGAGGAACTGGATTTGGATCCAGCAATATTACTCCGGACGCAACCCGAGCTATCATTCAGAAGGAAGCGTTAGCGATGCAATGCGCTATTACAATTGCATCCTTAAAAGTCACGCCTTACGCAATGATATCAAGGTAATCGAATGTTTCAAAATTTTGTTATTACTGTAGTTTCAGCATATATTGCTGCAATTCATCGCACAAATCACGACACAAATCGAAGAAAGAAGATAAAAAGTGTGCAAGTGTCACTATTTCAGTGATAATAATTGCTGGGTAAATGCAACAATAACTGGAAGCCTCATTATGAAAATGATTCCTTTAAATTGTTGTTGTTTCTCAAATTGTAAGATATAATACTTTTACACTTATAGCTATGATTGGGCCTTAGGCGACTGTTCAAAAATATTAACCGAATGACTTTGTCTCAGCTTAGTCCAAGCCGTCAAGCTCATTTTGTATTTCATTTTAGAGCAGTTTGTGGAATTCGAAATAACGTCCTTATTGTCAATTTTCCCAGAAGCGCAAAAGCAAGCTCGGTTAGTTCACACGTGTGGTTAGTTAATTGTATGATTATTGCTTCTATACGTTGCTAGCCTGAAATGCCAACATTTTGATCTGCAAAGATGATTGTGATGGGGAGAAAAACATCGAGAAGGTTTCGTGCAAGTTGAAGCTGCATAACTACTTATTTCACATCTTGACTAAACCTGACGAAATTTGTTCGGGGAATGACCGATTAAAATATGCTTTCAAACCAAGGCTGCGAACTTAAAGTTAAACTCGCTGAACTTGCTCTTTTTTGCCGAACTTTAAACACAAGAATCCCTGAACTCGAATTTGAACTCGATCCCGTAAAAATATTGATCGAGTTTTCAACTCATCCTAAACTTGACAAAAATTGCTTGAACTTAATATACGCGCTATAAAAACTGTTTGAACTTGGCAAAAACTCGACAGAAATTACTGTGCTCGAATTGAAACTCGCAAAACTAAAAGTGAAGAACTTGAATTCCATTTGCCAGTTTTTGGTGAGCTCGAACTTAATCTCGAATAAAAATGCTTCCAAGTTCGCAGCCTTGTTGCTTGCAATCAGTGAATCTATGTCAGCAGTTCTCAAACTGGGGACCGCGGTCTCTTTGGGGTCCGCGAAGCAATTTCAGAGGACCGCAAAGAGGTTGCGGATGCTTGATATATCATCTCTTTGAATTGTGCTTGATTGAACATCAGCGGACGTGATGACTTTTTTCTGTTTTTTGCTTGATTTTGCGTGGAAATTTATGCTTAAAAATGAAGGGACCGTGAGTGATAGAAAAAAATCTTTGGGGACAGAAAAATCGAAATTTTAGAAAAGTTTGAGTACCACTGATTTACTATATGTGCTTACATGTCAGCGGATCGATAGCAGCATAATGTTGTTTGTTTGTATTAAGCTGTAAAGTTACTGCAATGGTAGATTCGAAGTGTGCATCTTATTAGCAACTGTAAGTTTTATTGAACATGCTGTATTTTTAGGATTGCTTGTCCGTCATTCTTCCTGTTTTACCCAAAGCTCTAAGACAGCTTACGGGCAAAGAATTGGTGGAAGAAAACTCTCACAGGTTTCCTCCGCTGAATGGCAGCATGCCGAGATATCTCAATCATAGCAATGACTCTACCTCATTTCAATCGCTTCATGATCATCAACAGAGCAATGATATCAACGCCAGAACAGCCTATTTACCTCCAAGCTGCTTCGTAAGTCCACGTTATAGATCGGCAGCTAAGAGGGTTTAGCTTACCCCATCTATAGGTACCAATAACCGCGTATATGGCGACATACCACGCCACATATTATGATAAAAATTAGCCGTTTTTGGACATTACGGCAAAATTATAAGATGCAACTGAAAACACACAATTATTTTAGTAGCACAGGCCCATTTGATGCTACAGTATATTGTAATGAAAGACTTCCGATGATTTTTGTGGTATGGTAAGGATTTTATTACCTAGCTTTAATAAAGCCAAAGGAAAATATCTGTCTGGGTCATACATTAGTGGCTTTTAACCTTTTAGGTGAAGCGTAGTCCTAATTACTTTCAGAAGCTAAGGAACCCTTGTGCATTGATTGAAGGAATAAAATGAAAATACTCATGTCCAGATTTAATTGTCATAAAAATACATGTTAAGATTATGCGTAGTAGTGCACCATTACGTGCTTGCGGAACCCCTGGATTGCACTGGCGGAATCCTGGTTGAAAATCACTGGCCTACATGATTTGAGACGTTTTTTCGGAGGTCATAACCACACCACTAAACCCTTTGACTCTTTTTATCTTCGCGGTAGTGACTGTAATAAAGGATAAGACAAAATTTTTGGCGAAAAGTCTAAAATCTTTGTTTTATGCTCGACTTGTCCGTTTGAACAGCTGGTAATGTTGTCTAGAATTCCAGTTCCGAAGTAGCGGCAAATACTGCTTCTCACAATTCCAACTTTAACGATGTCACACTCGCTTCACACGCACTTGCCCAAGTTAATTGCATGGAAGACAATCAACTTAGTGCTCATGAAATTCAATCGAACAGCGGAGACGTTATCATTCCGATGAATGAGGTTAGCACGAACGACACTTCAGTGAGATGTCTTCTTTCCGTTGTTGCTTACGCTATAGCCCACCTGAAGGCCCCACTACACAGACGCTCCAGTTGTTGAAACAAAATTAAAGCTGTCAGCGACGTCTCGGTAGCTACTGGTAATTTGCTCTTTGAAATACGAAAGAAACACCAAATGTTCAGAAATGGACGGATTCTGATCACTTATGGATTTAAATATTAGGCCTACTCGAGCCCTTCCATAATAAAACGTAGCATCACCGGCTGAACATTAGGTTACTGTAGTTTATGGTGATTTTAAACTTATTTGTGGCTTGTCTACAATAGATATTAGCCTAATGAAATATAAACAACAATGTTGAATTTTGGTGCTTGCCTGCAGTTCACAGATAAAGTAACATTTTCTTGTAGGCGAGCATTGTTGGAAGTAGGCCCCCAAGTCGTATTGACGACCTCCCGAACCACAGCATATCAGGTAAAGACTGCAACTCATAATGTTTTTACTAGTAAATAGTTTTCAAGCAATTGTATATTGGATTTTAATGCACGCTAACGCTTTGAGAATGTATCTCAGTGTCATTTGAGCGAAAACTGTCGGATCAGAACTATCGTTATATTGGTAGCCACTAGCTTGTGCACTTTCACCGAAGTAAAACAAATATCTGATTTATATTTCAGATTCCTTGGAAAATATCAACAAAGTAGCGAGAAGACCACGGTCATTGCCCTATTCCAAAATCCCTTTGGACAAAGCTCTCTCTCTTGTTTTAGACATCTCCACAGCACTTCCGGTGGTCAATAAACATTACAAAAGTAAACCGTTTTCCGACTTTATGATTACTATTGACAAAAATTTTCAAGTTCCCATTAACTTATTATGACACGGCTTTTTATTGTTGTATTACCTTTCATGCTATGATTTTTCTTTGTTTCAGTTGCTCTGGGATTTGTTGTAGCGGAGGATGTAAAGGCTAAGGATTCTGTTCCGCAATTTCCCTTATCAGCAATTGAAGGATATGCAGTCAGAGGTATTAGCCAACTTTTCAACATACTGAAAATTGATTAGTTTTTTCCCGCTAGTTGGTTGAAAGTTGAAATAGTTCTGTTAGAAGTTGAAACTTTAAAATTATTGTCGGTAATTTACGATCATCAAAATTAAACTGAATTTATGTCATGAGATTTAGTCTGGCTTAAAATCTGCATAAATCTCGACTCAACGCGTAGCTTGGTAGCAAAAAAGTTCCCCCTCCTGTTATTCAGTAGCTAAAAATTAACCCATATAAATCATACCTTTACTTCAAAAAGATTTCGTCATTGACATTACATTTTTTTAACTGCTCAGATGACCTAGCGGCCTAAGAGCGTCCGCCTTTTCTGAAGCTCTATACTTGCGTTTAATTCTAAGTCGATCAAACCAATGATTTAATTGGTATTCACAGCTTCTCTGCTTGACGATCTGCATTAAAGGGACAGTGTGGACAATAAGCCGGCGAGTTTGCTTGTTGTGCCGTTGCGAAAGGCACTTAGCGAGATTCCTCCGTTTTGGTGTGGTAGACAAATGGCTGGCATCTCTAAGCGAGATCGTTATAGCGCTTTAGTCGCTTTTTCGTGATAGGAAGATAAATATGCAACTAAATGCAAAATACAATTTTTTATTGTGCAGCTCTTGACAACCCCAGCAATTTGAACGTTCTTCGCAAACGCGATACTTTCGTCCGAAAAAATTTTGCCGGTGTTACTTTTCTAAATCCAGGAGAAACGATCAAAGTTAAGCCTCGATCTCCGCTTCCAAAAGCAGCAGACGCGGTTGTTCCGGTTGAAAACACATTAATGCTTCGACAAAACGCCAATGTAAGGAAGAAGAAAGCTTGTTCTCCGTAATATTCTTTGATGCTTCTTTGTTTTTTGTTGAGCATTTTGAGGCTCTGTACTCTGCAAACCTAAAGCGTAAGCAACATGAGTGAGAATCTAAAGTGAGAGTCGGCGGATTTTTTCTGCTTTTATTTCAATGCAAATTAGAGTTTTCTGATTGAGTAAATGCCGTTGTACACTGTTGCTGAAACACATACTGTAATATATTCATCTCTTACACTGTCGGTATGGGGGGTCTGGGATTGGATTCCGTGGCTGGTCAAATCGAACATATGTGTCGCCACCTCCACGACGTTTCTTCGTAGTTCGAAGCTGTGTTGCACATGCGCTAACACCCAGATATGGACCCCGCCGCTCGTAACTCGTTACACGCTTCGGCGGATTACTGTGAAAATAATAAATATTTTTTGTGAAGGCTGAGATGACAAAATTAATTTACATAGGTTGACGACGATGAACGTGAATTAGAAATTCGAGTGTTGAAGCAGGTGGTTACGGGTGAGAATGTTCTACCTGCTGGTTGCGAAATTCATAAAGAAGAAATCGTACTGAAGAAAGGAACCAAATTGAATGCGGATAATATAGGGATTCTGGCATCTGTTGGAGTCACTGATGTACTGGTTCACCGAAAACCTGTCATAGCTGTGTTTTCTTCGGGGAAGAAGGTCAGTTTGCTACTGGGCTCTCATATAACCGAAATCATAATCTGTAATGATTGCTTTTTGATTTTAAACCATTTTTCTATTTCTACTCTGCGTTGCTTGAGTGACTTCGGAGTCAAGACCTGACTTCATTTGAATCTTGATGTTGGTGGCTAGGAATTTCGCTCGAAAATTTTTATGAAGACTTTTCTCAACACCATCAGCAGCATATTTAGGCCTGTTGTGTATAGTTTGCGTCGCTTAATCGCTTAATGTATAGTTTGCCTCGTATACTTTAAATGCTTACGTATAGCAATAAGTAAGAGTTGTTTTTTGCAAACGCAAGAAAAACCCACTCAACTTTCCTGCAGATTTTAGATCCATTCAATACCGCTGAAAAAAATATGAACTTTGAAATTGAGCAATTGCTACGCAATATGAGCAATAAAATTTATAAAGAACAACTAATGCTTTGAAACAGTGGCGTAGCGAGAAATTTTAAATGGGGGGGGGCCAAAATTTCCACATTTTTTTCAAACGTATTTTTTTCAGCAGAACTAATTTGAAGCTGCTTAAGGAACAAAAAAGCTCTAGAGGGGTCCGGGCAGTGGCGTAACTAAGCCTATTTTTGGGTCAAATGCTCAGGGTCTTTTTCAAAATGCCCAGGGTCTTTTTCCAGGAGTTCGTAATGCCTTCAAGCCAAGGTATAATTAAAGCTATTTTGGGGTAATTTGCACACAATTCCTTTGTTTTGATGAACTTCAATATAGGCCTGCGTAAATAATTTTGCCATTAAATATATAAAAATTGGGAATATCGGTATTTGTGAAGTTTCGGTAGTTTCTTGGCTTTGCAGTTTCTTTGGAACTCACTTTGGGAGACTAATAAATGTTTGAACCAAGCGAATAGTTCTGGTCTACATCAGTGTTTCTGAAGGTGGGTGATAGCCTATCGCCCCTTTGCGGGCGAAAGAGAAACACCATGGGGCGAAAAGCGAAAAGGTGGCGAAAAGGGGCAATAGCACATTCTCGAAACATTAACCCTTTCTCGAAACATGAATAACACATTCTCGAAACAAATGGTAGGTCTACAAACAAATAATTAGTTATGTTGGGAACTGAGCAACGTATTAAAGACACTTTATGTCATTACCTGTATGCTCATGATATCTATAATTATCACCAGAAGAAAAGAGCAATTGTTAAACTAAAATACAATAATTGCAAATTTCTGGTCATTGCCAAAAATATTTGGTCAATGATCGAAAAAAAACAAACAAACTAGGTTCCAGCACAATGTCAGATTAAGACTTCGAATTTTGCTAGGGGTACAAACAATTTTCCGGGGTGTGATGACCTTTATCACCCCGACTCAGATATGGGCCACGCATCACACCATTATAGTCATTCTTTAGGCCTATTAAGGTGACATATGCTATGCCACAGAAATTTTTGAACGTGAGCCACCGCACACGTATTTGTCAGACTGATATCTTTCTGGCTCTGATTTTCGCTGCATCTGGTAGCGAACGCTTTGGGTCATCAATCCTTTTTATTAGGCCTACTTAAATGAAGTTACACTCAACCACTCAATGTGATCAGTAGTTTCAGTTTTTTTGACGTTAAAAGGTGTCAATTGATCACATTATTTTGTTGTTGCCTACCGAAAACCAAAACGCATGTAACCTCCATACAATATTTCATATTTTACCATAGCTCATCACTGTTTTTTCGCCATTGGGCAAATAGGCAATGCCCAGGGTCTCAGCAAACTCTAGTTACGCCTCTGGGTTCGGGGGCATACTTTCCCGAAAAATTTTGAAAATGTACATGCTGTAATGGCTAATTTAGTGCTTTTTGAATAATTTTCAGGCAAATTTTGTTTAAAATTTTTTACCCTAATTCTGAGTGCTTCACCAAATATGAGGAACTTTGTCCGCACATTTTCGATTATGCGTGCTCAAGGCGAAAGGCTTATTGTTATCGAAGAGGTTCGAAATTATGAAAAAATTGTATACATCAAAAACATTTATGAAAATGGCTTGTGGGAGAATGCATATCCCTCATCCTACCCCCCTGGATCCACCCCTGGCTATCCGCTAGAGAAACCATCAAAAGAGTCTGGCATATTTCAGTCACTTGGCGCCATTAATTTGGTTCTTTTTTTATTAAAGGCAGAGTCAAAAGGGGGGGGGGGGGGGCATGGCACAATGCCCCCCTCCCTAAATACGCTCCTGCTTTGAAATAACCTAGTTTATGCTTTCTTTTCAGGTGAATGTTTCGACAAGCTTCAACGTCGCTGAGTTTCCAGATCCAAACAGGATAACTCTTATGTTATTTTTGCGCCAACATGGCTATGACGTACTGGATATGGGCATTGCAGATGATCCTGCCACTTTGAAAGAAACGTTTCTTCTTGCCTGTGAACAAGGTAAACATTTAAAGTTGCCAATTATCGATGGTGATACCAAGAATTGTTTTCTTTGGCTTCTGATTAGAGCTACGGTACTAAAAATAACAAAATATACGTATTATTATCTTAAAGGTGTGAAAAATGACGCAGTTTTGAAGGACTGGGGAAACGAAAATCGTGAATCGTGAATTAGGTCAATCCTCTCTGCCGGAGTGTTCGATAACTATAGTTAACTAGTTAGAGCTAGCATGCGCTGTATCTGAAATTTCGCAACAGCCTGTTTCGCCGTAGTCAGCTATTCAGGAGGTATAAAGTTATCTACGTACAATACTACCTGACGATCTGCAGCGGCCGAACAGACAGAGTTGTTACATTCTAATGCCAATTATATTTCAAGAAGATAGCAACTGCGCAGCATCAAAACAAAAGACAAGCTTCAACGGACGCCCGCCCATGCCTTTTAACCTAAAAAGCCTCGTTAACTTTTCTCTGTGCAAGGAGTAGAGTTGTGTTCTCCCGCTCTAAAGCCTTTTGAGGGTTTTTCTATATTTTCTCATGGAAAGCAACAGTCAAAGTTGCGTTTACGACGTTTTTTTATATTTTTCTGAAGCTGACGTTATCGTGAGCAATGGAGGGACATCAATTGGAGAAAACGATTACATAAAGCCGATTCTCCGTCACATTGGAGCTAATATCCATTTTGGCCAAGTCAATATTCAGCCAGGGTAAGATTAAAATCTTATAACCAGTTCAATTTTGTGTTACGAATCTATATTTTTTGATCCAGATATACAATAAAGAAAGGTGCATTGGCTTTTTAAATTTTGGTTTTTCTTGGCAATTTTTTGCTTTATTTAGGCCTACTCATTTCTTCATTATATGATCGTTACGTAAGTCTTAACACTAAACTCCATAGGTGTTAACCAGGGCCGGTGCCTGGCCCCCCCAATCGACATGTTTGGCCCCCCCCCAATCGACATGCTTGCCCCCCTCCCAATTAGCAAGCTTACTTTTTTGAAGACAGCGGCTTTTGTGCTAATTTCAAACTTTGGCTCCCCCTGATGAACGCCTTGCCCCCCTAAGTCGACTGTTCTGGCACCGGCTCTGGTGTAAACAATATTACAGCAACTGGCCTACAGTTGCGATGACGCAACAACAACATACTGCAGCCTTGCTTATGAACAGTTTATGTTTTTTCAGCAAACATACAACGTTCGCCACGCTGAATTCACCTTATGGAAAGAAGCATGTTTTTGCACTTCCTGGTAGGTCATTTATTCCTTTTTAACAATTGCTTGAAAAAAATAGAGATAACATCAATTGGTGAAAGTTGCTCCCTAGAAACATGTTTTAAAGCTGTAGCCTATATTAAACCAGGGGCATGGCCGGCGAAAATTTTGGGGAAGAGCAGGGCCAGATTTAGGGAACGAAAGGCCCCGTTTTCATTCGTCTTCAATGATCGATTTCAAGAGGAGAGCCATGTTGGTCCTCCAGTCTACACCATTGTGCGGAATGTCAGGGGGTAATAACGTAGAATGGACGTTCGTTTCGTGCGAAAGCGTGGCTCAAAAGTGAAGATAGAGGCAGTAATGTTTTTTTGTTTTTTTTATCAAAGTCATGTTTTTTAGAAATATTCTCAACACTTCTCGTAAAAATAGGATTGAACACAATCTGGTAGGTCTCAGAACAGCTCATAGCAACGACAGCTCATAACAACGACAGCTCATAACAACTAGACTAAACCTTGAAAGCAAGAGTTTTCAAATTTCCAATGCAATTGTGTTACATTATGGCATTACCCTAATGCAGAGGTTTCGGGGGTAAATTTTACCTACCGAGGGGGTAAAGTTTCTCAATTAAAAACTAAAGAAAACTTTAATTTTCAGAATTAAAAAAGCAGTAGCAGTACGCAGTAGCGGTACAAAGATGATGTTGGGGTAAATTATACTTTTTTCTTTCGGCAAGAGGTAAACGCGACAAAAAAGGTTAAGAACCCCTGCCCTAATGGATGTTTGGACCTCTAGAAAGTTTTGACGGGAAGCCAATAGTAGTTGCTTGCAACTGCCATCTAGTCAGGGTTGAGAAAAATTGATTGTAATCGATATTCGATTGCGATATTGGAACAAAGCAATCATTCGTAGGAAGATACCCTGCATAAATACCCGTAGAAAGCCAGTGGAAATAGCACGAAGTGAATCAACAACAGTCAACAGCAATATACTGCATGTGTCAGTCAGTGCTCTTCCCGATACAAACTTGATAGCTTAAAATGGTGTCCCAGTTTTGTGTCTTGGAAGGTCAAATAGTCGTGTGGAAGTGCGCAACTAGAAGGTTTCGACGGCATCTCTGCTCAGCAATAGGTTTAAATTTCCATTAACAGCAGCGGACAACCACAACTAGTGTGCTACAGTTAAGAATTTATGTTCAGCCTACTAGGACATAGAAAAACTAAAACTTTTCCGACTTAATTAAGACCTACTAGCGTATTTTGTAATCTGCTTCTGCTACTTACAGTACGTTACTACCTTGAGCAGAACGAGTAGAGGCTTAGATTTGGGGTGTGTAGTTCTTTTGAAGGTTAGAATTTTTTTTTTCAGGAAGGTGGGAGGTTGCTATGCTGCACTGATGAGACCATAATAAGGTCGAAACGCGTCTGCAGCTGCAAATGAGTGGGTTACCATGGGGGCTTCTAGTGATGTGGGCTAGTTAGGCTACCGGTAACTTGGTTGTGGGTTAGTGGTTGTAGGTTCTTTCATTGGGTATCGTTGTTCGGGGCCAGTCGCCTGCCAAAAATAGGGCACAACCTAGAAAAGAGGTGAAGTCGAGATGTTCAGGTAAAGCAATGCAAAAAAGAGTCTTTACAGTCTGGAATGAGTTTAGCCTGGATTGGCTGTGCGTAGCAAGGCTGACGAGACTTTGGTTATAGTCGAAACACACTGCCTACGTCTGCAGTACAACTACTTCATAGTTAGTACATCACATGGGTTCTCATTTGAATGTCATAATTAAGCAATTTATAAGCTTACATTTTGGGAAAATTGGTGTTATTTTTCAGGTAAATCGATGTCGATTTTAGTTGCTTTCAACCTTTTTGTTCTTCCGTTTTTGAAGAAAATATCCGGCTGCAATAATCCTCATCCACAGCAATCTGTAGTAAAAGCTAAGGTTAGTAGACATAAGCTAGGTATTGTATGGTGCAGGCTACCGTCGTATCATTGTCCTCTGTCGGGATGGCCTATAAAGCGGTTCCGCAAAATAGGTAGAACGGATTGAATTCGATATGCTGGGGTAGTTCCTGATAAAAGAACGCTAGTTCATTTAGCACTTTAATGTTAATGTCTTAGATTTTGTTCAATACTTTGTGCTCAGGAACGGATTGAGACAATGAGAGGCCTAGTCTATTTGACTGATGAAGCCCTTTTGCTTGTAGTTATCGATGACCAGACCCATCTCTACGCACATAAAGGTCTCAATAATCGATTTAAAAAAAAGTCTTCGTTGTTCGTGACGAAGCCCTAGGCTTCAGCCTGCCTAGCCTACTGGTAGGTTAAATCAGGCCCTGTTTGTACTGTTCACTAACACCGCAATTGTTTATCTTTTTGCGCCCCAAACGTTTTGAGTCAAGGTGGGGCTCATGGGATAGGTCTTTAACTCCTTTCGAATTCGAAAATAATTTACTTATAAAAAATTGCTAAAAAGAAAAAGGAATTTTGTAATGCTTTTAAAAGTTGCAACTGTAAGTTGGATCCATTCATTATCTTATGTCTAAAAGTAAATTCAAATTCACTGATTTTAAGCAAACGAAATTTAAATTCATTTACTTTGAAAAACAAAATTCAAATTCATCAATAACTCGTGAGCTGATTCAAATTCAACTCAACTGACCAGTATACTCACCATTCACCTACCACTACCACTAATTCCATACTTGGTAAGCCAGATCAGGGCCGAAACTAAGCAATGCGCCCCCCTCCCCCTCCGAAATCATCTTTCGGGGCACCCTAAAATTTTCTCTTGGATGGTGATACAAAAGAGCGAGCCCCGAAGGGGCGATGCCAAGCTAGGGGGTCTGGGGGCACTCCCCCCAAGAAAATTTTGCGAAATTTGACCTTATTTTGGAGGCTTTTTGTGCGTTTTGAGCCTTTAAAATTCCTCAGTTTTAACCCGGTTTAATAGTCTGTTTTAGTAGGTCCCTTCCAAACCTACTAAAATAATGCTAAATGCTACAAGCAAAACCTACTCTAACATTCCGCTACCTATGCGAAGAAAAAACGTTTTTAAGGCTTATTTTTGCGCCTTTCACTTGAGGATGAGGGGCCCTTGGTATGCTACTAAACGTTTGTATGCTAGTTTTGCGACTGCTATTTTTCGAAAAAAATTGCAGGAGGCCCCTGTGGCCAAAAGTATAAACATGGTATGGGTGCCCCACATCGTGCGAGTTAGGACAAAAAATATATTGAATCTTGGTATGGGCCTATTTAAGGCACTTTATCATACGTTGAGTAAGTAGTACTAGGTACTGACTATTTACGGGCCCCCTTTTTTGTGCGCCCCCCCCCCCCCCGGTTGGGGGGTTCTATGAAATTATTAGTTGTGATTTATTATTGTATATTATTAGCATTGGCACTGTGGTAATCACTCACCTATATGGTTTTAAAGTTGTCACTATTTTAGTCGCTGGCATTTTTGGACGCTATAGCATGGCGTTTTTGGACGCACAGCATGGCATTTTGTAATTTCTTTTGCTTAAGTCGTGTTCGGATAATAGGCGTTTCGGATAACCGGCGTTCTATTGTAGCCTACAGCTTACGATAAGTCTTAGGCCTATTCTTTCGACGCAAAATATTTAAAATCATAAACTGTTTAATCTTTCCAGATTCCTAGTGACATTTGTCTTCAGCAGCATTCCGCATTTCAAAGCGTTGGCTTGGTTTGGAAACCTAACGAATCTGTTCCATGGGTGAATAAAGTACAAACGAAAAACCAAGTCACGAATTTGGACGGTACTAATGCGATGTTAATGCTACCAGCAGCGTCAAAATCACAAACGACATTGAAACGCGGTCATTTAGTTGAAGTAATGGTTATTGACCATTTATAAAATTATGATGTGATTTACCCTTTAAAGAGCCTTCATTTTTACTGAAAGAACATTTGCGACATAAAAAAAAGTTGACTTGTAACATTTTGAAGTGTCAGAAGAATCATTGATTTAGCGAAAAAAACGCCTTCTAGTTAACATAATATACTGCTATGGGCCTGACAGTAGGTTGAATACTGTAAATCATGAATGCTTATAACCATCATTTTGAATCACTTCATTCTTCAAAGATACTCAACTATACCCCACGTACTGCATCGTACCTGTTAAAGCGCTATGTTATCACGTGCTTTGTGTTTATGAGGTGGTAGCTGACTTGGTGACGCATAGTTTTTCGTTGTCTCCTTGCCAAGTTGCCGTATTTGTTATTTTTACTGTTTTCATTGAATTGATTTTCACTTGGTCAATAAAGAATTGTTGTTGTATATAGGCCTATTAGTTAGCCCACTACCTGCGTTGCGGAAAAATCAAAACGCTGCCTAAAATTCGCTGCAATCAAGCTGCTTCTATGCTCTGAGCATAGTTTATCAGACTTTTGCTATACGATTTTTGTTTTATTTTTTACTTGCCCTTGCATGCAGAAGATAATTTCACCGAAGTAGCCTATAGTTTACGTTTTAGAGTTAAAGACCGTCGAATAGTTTTTTTTTTAACAGAATGTTTAATTCCGGTAATTTTCGTGCAAAGACTACAATAATTTTGTGAAAAT
Organism: Trididemnum miniatum; assembly: GCA_964006365.1. Taxonomy (NCBI): domain Eukaryota; kingdom Metazoa; phylum Chordata; class Ascidiacea; order Aplousobranchia; family Didemnidae; genus Trididemnum; species Trididemnum miniatum. The sequence continues at coordinate 6,442,541 of OZ023239.1, forward strand.
TTATTGTATTTATATCATCGTACATTTTTTTGTTTGTTTCTGAAAGTTTGAAACATGCACTCCTAAATAGTGTGGTTTCCTTGAGTTAAGTTTTTCAATATCCATTTAACTTGGGTATGTTGATCAGCCTGATGAAAGGTTTTGTACAGGGCGTTGCCAAAGGAAAACCTATGGGGGCAAATTATAACCGGCTAACGACTGCAAATATTGCAGTATTTCAAAGCTTTCGACAAAAGTGGGCAGTGCTCTAATGGCCTTTCTCCTGGCTGCGCCGCTGCTGGCTAAGCAGGTTAATGGTGCTTGTAGGTCTTTTAGTCTCTGATCTACTGATCATCGCTGAAAACAAAATTGAAATATTTTACTCATCACGAAGCAATGGAAACAAAAACCACGTTTAAACCTAAAAAGATGGTACCGTAGGCTATAGTGTCAAACCAGGTAAACATAGCCTCCTGTCAACAAGCTGGTATTGCTTTTCGTGTCAGTTCGTAGCCTGCTTGGCATTAAGGATTTTTTTCGCTATAGGCCTATGTCTTTTACTTCTAGCACTAAGTTTCAAGGGCGGATCCTGGGGGGATGTGGAGGATGCATTTTCCCACCAATCATGTTTCAAAAATATTTTTGATGAATACCGGTACAATTTTATCATAAATAATTTGAACCTCGTCGATAACCACAAGCCTTACGCTTGAAGCACGCCTAATCGAAATTTTGTGAACAAAAATGCATCATATTTGGTGAAACAATCAAAATTAGGGGCAAAAATTTACAAAACATTTACCCGAAAGTTGTTCAAAAAGCATCGAAATGACCATTAGCCTACAGTATGCAAATTTTCAAAATTTTTTCGGGGGAGCATGCCCCCAGATTTTCCTGGAGCCTTTTTGTTCCGTAACTTGCTTCTAATAAAGTCTGTGGGAAAAAAATACGCTTAAAAATGTCAAATTTTGATGCCCACATTCCCTGATAAAAATCCTAAATACCGTACGCCCCCGGCCTCAATCAATCAATCAATTGAACATATTTCCTTACGTCAGGGCTGGGCAGAATACTGCCCGCGAGACCATTCTATGCGGCCCACGGGCACTTACAGAAATATTAACTCCCACCGTTAATCAAGCCAAGATCTTTCTTTTTCTTCATGTTTTGCTCTTCACCAATTTTAAGAGTGAAAATAGGTCATCAGCGGACGAGAAGACCTTTTTTTAGCTCTTCTAAGCAGTGCGACCCTGATCGGCTTCAAATTTTTTTCAAATGTGGCCCTTCGTGTGAAAAGTTTGCCCACTCTTGCCGTACGCTAAAAACATTAAAAATGCATTTAGGCCTAACCATACAAAAATAAATAAATATTGGTACGGAAAACGGAACATGCAGCAAAACGAATTAGCGTTGAGACATGCTAGTCTAAACTGACTGAGTGACTGCTGGGCATTGCGGCGCATGACCGGTAGATAAGTAATGAGAAGAAAAAAAAAAAGATTATTTGGTCCAACGAGTGATTCGGCAGCAAAAATTAAGACACACTACTTCAAAAATAAATACATAACTCTTAATAGCCATTTGCTTTACCTTTTTTAAATGATAACCAAGGTAATTCTTTTGCTGTTCTGATCAATCTTTCCCCGCATTTCAATATCGGTATCTCTAGAAAGCGACGAAGGCGCTATATGCATGGGACGAATCCAGACTCACTTAGGAATTGCCTTTGTTTCAGGAGTGCCTTGGTAAAATTCGAACTAGGGGGGCCCTGTATAATGCAAAAAAATCTATTGTTTTATACCAGATGTTCTTAAACTTTTTCAGCCACGCCTCTTTGCCTTTAGTTATTTTTGCCCACGCCCCACCACCAGTGCAGAGCGAAGACTGTTGCCCCTCCCCCCCCCAAAAAAAAGCTCCAGCGGGGGCCCTTTGATATTTTCAAGTATTTTGGCAGTTTCGCACTTTTTCGATTCATTAGCTGCATTATTTCAAGGGGCATATCCAAAGTTTCCTCAGAAGGGGCGCCCCCAACTTCCGTATTTTTTGAAAATTTGTAGGCCTAATTTACATCATGTAATTGCAATTAAAGTGCTTTTTAAGCTACTTTTTGACGAAATTTTCTGAGTCTTAATACAAAAAAATATTGTGGGGCCCCTTTAATTGCTCTCCCCCGACCGGGGGGACCGAACTTCGGAGATGCCTTGATATAGCACAGCCCACCACGCTGCAAAAACATGCAGAAAATACAGGGTCTTCATAAAGTCCTGATGCAATTTGTCATATATTTATAATGCAAATTGTATCAGGACTTTATGAACACCCTGTATAGCAATTTATTTGCATTGTCTTAATCGTCTTAAAGGGAAAGATATGCAGCTGTTTCTGGGAAACAAATTTTGAAGTTTTACGAAAAAAAGATTTGAAAATATACGTGCAATCATTAAGTCACTGCTAGTGCTATGCTCACGCCCTCCTTGCAAACCTTTTGCGCCTTCCAGGTTAAGAAACTCTGCTCTTAAGTCCAAACGTTCACATCGACTTGGCCGATTTTAAGAACCCCCCCTATAAATAATTTTTTTAGAGCTAGGGGGCGGAACCCTCCCACCAAGGCACTCCTGCTTTGTTTCCGAGTTTTCCGCTTGAATTTTGCTTCTGACTTCTTCAATTTGCTGCTTGTCAGATGATACCAAGCACAGATAATTGTCGTGAAGCATCTTATCCAAGGACGCATGCAACAGCGAGGCTTGGGTTGGAGTTGAACCATCAACCTTGCGATCATGGCAGTCGTAAGAACGACGCTCCGAACCACTCGGCCATGCTGCCGACTAAATTTTCACGGTGAAAATTTATTTTAAATTTTTTTAAATTTAAATTTTTTTTTAAATTTAAATTTTCACGGTGAAAAAGCTAAGTCAATAGTATTGACTTAGCTACCATAAATCTTGAAATTTTCTCGAAGCTTTTGGTTTCATCAAATGGAGTATATTCGACAATTTAACTTTTGTGTCAATTGCTGTTAGTGGAGGCCATGTTTCCTTAAATAGATGCCAAAAAGATACAACTAAAAATGAATGAAACCCCCCTAAAACTATCTACAGGTATTTTCTTGAAAACAGCAAACCCACGCGATCAAACAACTGCGTAAGTTTTTTCTTTACCTATGCTTGGTTTTAGAAGCTACCAAATTGCCTATTTTTTTTCTAATTTAGGAGACACTAGAAATGGTCCATATTGAGCACTGGTTTAACATATGGCACTTTCCTCTATTTTGTGCTTCATAATACCGCAACGGACCTCACTAGCGCGGGGCCCCTTCAAGGTGCGGGGCCCAATTTGATAAAATCGGTCAAATCGGCCTAAAACCGACCCTGGTTACGAAATTTAGTGAGTAGCACTAACAGCATGAAATGAGTGCCAAAAAAAAGTGTCCGAGGAAAACAGAGAGTTCAATTTTAACTGGGAGGACAGATATTTCTTCGTCATTAATAATGGTCAAACATAATGTTTGGTGTGTCTTCAAGTAATATCTGTTCCCAAAGAGTTTAATGCTAAGCGACATTACAAAACCCTGTATGAGAAAAGATACGGTCAGTGCCACGGAACTTCTAGGGAAGCAATATTGAAAAAATTAAAGAGAAATAATTTTAAGCAAACAGGTATGTTGAAAAGCTTTGCCAAATGTGATTCAGTTGCACATCTAACAGTTTCATAGGCTACGAAGTTGCGCTAACGCCAATTTTCAAGACTTAAACAAGCATGAAACGTAAGACATTTAGTAAGGCATATAGTGTCAATGGTAGAATAACAATCTCTCCGCCTATGATCAAAATCTAGATTTTACCTTTGCGGCCCGCGAAGCTTTTTCAAACCTTTAGGCGACCCTTAATGCTCTTAGTCTTGGACCACACTGGTTTATAGTGACTGCACTCACTGCACGCCCTTTTTCAATAAAAAAGTGTGCTAAAATGAGTGTTTTTTGTGAAAACTGCAAAAATTCGTTGGCGGCTGGGGGCTACGCCCCTTTTGCCAAATCCTGGGGGCCCCCACTGCTTCGCGCGCCCCCCCTCAGAAAATTTCTGCGCACGCCACTGACTGGTAGTCCAGTTTTTCTGATGTGTTTTGCTTAAACTGCATTTTTGTCATTGTTGCTGCTGTTAAAACAGTTGGTAAGTAGGAGTTTCTTTAAACACGGTGTTGCTGCAGTAGCTATGGCTGCACGCAATTTTTTTTTGAAATCAAATCAAATCTTCACTGTACTCGTCTCATTAAACTCGCTGTGGTACCGAAGCGTGGTAGCGAGCGGCAGGGTCTGACCCCGCGTCTTAGCACTTGGGCAACACAGGTCCGAAGAAACGTCACAGCGGTAGCGAGCCGTTGGCTGCACTATGTCCAATTTAACCGGCCTGAGAATGGAACCCGAAATCTTCCGCATGGATGGCGACATCTTCATAACTACGCTAAAACAGACTGGTTTGATGAAAAATTATTATAAACGTTAAAAATTTAAATCAACACTGCCAGTGACGTCACATCGTGACGTCGTGTAATTTTTACGTCATCACGATGTGACGTCACTGAACTCCCCCCATGAAAAATCCTGCGTGCACCTCTGTCAACAGTCATGCGTATACACGCCTATATTTTTTAGCCAATCAGTATTTTGTCATTAAAGGGAAACTGAAACGAATTTCATTCATTGGTGCAAATAACAATGAGGTGATATAGAGCCTTTTAAGAAAAAACCGGTGTTTTTTTGTGGTTTACTGATTTAGTTTAAGAAAAATCAGTCAAAATCCGTCCAACTCCGCTAATCAGTTTTTTGGCTGATGACGTCACTGGCATAGAACTCAAACTGCGTATGGGAGAAGCAGTGAGTAATTGTGTAATCACATATATGTGAGCGTGGTGTCTGGCAGATAGAATGTGTTTTGCTCAGTTTGTGTTTGCACGGTACCGGTAGTTAGAGTTTAATGCTTTCTAAAAAGCTTACTTTAAAAGATTAGACTAATTCATACAGCTGAGGTTGCTAGTGGAAATACAGGTTATGCATATATAATCTGGTACAGGGTAATTTAACTGCATCTGTACATATACCACTACTATCAGACTACGCAGTTGCCAGTATATTACTGTATTATGCTTAATGTTTAGTTGTCTCAAGTCGCTATGTGGATGATGTTTAGTTGTCTCAAGTCGCTATAACTAACTGCGAAATGTAAGCTTGCTGTTAAAAGAGATTGTCATTGGCATAGGCTCACAAGTTCACAACACATTAGTAGCCTACAGGTCCATGCCATTTAACCAAGTGCAAGCCACTGGCTTATTCCTTTGACTGGGCTACTTGTACCCTAGTACTGTGGTACAGACGTACCGGTACCTTGTTTCTGTGGCAATGTAAGTCAGCATTCTTGCGATGCGACAGTGCAGCTGGATGCTACCACTGTTACCAACCAATTAGCAGTAGGCCTACTATACCGGTACATGACTAATTGCAATCTACGAGCAGTCTAGCCAAAGGAATACGCCAGTGGCCTGCACTTGGTAAAATGGCTTTGGCCTGTACTAATGAGTTACCGGTATGAGCCTATGCCAGTGACCAATGTTCCCTCTAGGATTTTGACTAGTGCGAATTTGCCCAAATGATAAATTCATTGAAATGTTTGCCCAAAGATTTCACTACTTTGAGGACCCCTTTTACACATTTTTTGCGTTAAATTTGCTTTTCCAAGATGCAAGCTACAGTCTTGCATTAAAATATTCAAGTTTTTTGTTTAAGTTTTTCAGTTTTGCATTTTGTAATATTAATTTCTGGTTCAAAATCAGTAAAATTTTCCCAAAAATTTCGCATTTTTCTCAAATTTCTCACTCTTGAGGGAACACTGCCAGTGACAGTTTCTTTTCAACAAGCTTATAACCTGGTTGTGGCAACTGTATTGAAGTGGTATAGTTACATTACCAGATTATATATCGTATGGATAACCTGTATTTCCACTAGCAACCTCAGCAATATGAATTAGTCTAATCTTTTAAAGTAGCTTTTTTAGAAAGCATTAAACTCTACTAGCTACCGTGCAAACACAAACTGAGCAAAACTCATTCTATCTGCCAGCACATCACGCTCACGTATATGTGATTACACTGCTTCTCCCATACGCAGTTTCAGTTCTATGCCAGTGACGTCATCAGCCTAAATGCGGATTAGCGGAGTTGGACAGATTTTGACTGATTTCTTTAAAACTAAATTACAAAAAACATCATTTTTTTCAAAACGTTCTATATCACCTCATTGTTATTTGCACCAATGAATGAAATTCGTTTCAGTTTCCCTTTAATGACAAAATAGACACTGCCTATTATACCAGTATTTCATTATTTGAGCGAAATATCTGAATAGCCGACTAGCATACACATGTGTGACTGTTAGTTTAAAATCTGAAATTAATATTATTTTTTGTTTATAATGTATTCTATTGGATTAAAATTTTTATGTGCTTAAGACTTGATTAAAACTACCATAATTAAAGGAGAATTAATTCTCGAATGTTGCGATAACAAAAAGGAGTAGGCCTATGTATCAATTATGCTAAGTTTGGCTCTAACATACCAAACACCTTCAAAGCTTTGAATGTATAGTAAAGTTGTTAAAAAGTACCGTAATTAAAGTTTGGTGTATGTATTTTCGAACTTGCTACAAGTGGAGTTTAACTGAGCTAGTGCAATTTGTACCAAACTCCTTCAAAGCTTTGAATAGTAAGCTTATTAAAAAGTAAAATTTGGTGTATGTCTTTCCAAATTTGCTACAACTGTACAAGTGGAGTGTATTAGATTAAGCTAGTGCAATAAATTAATTAGCAATTGAAGAAACTCTGGTGCTCTTCAGTAAGTTTTATTTGTTTTTTTCCTGGTCTGGATAGTTGTTGAATTTAATATCACTTTCATTTATTATTCTGTCCATACAGTGAAAAATTATTGTGCCGTACTACTAAACTATGGTAGTGCTTGTGAACAGCACTAATTGTGGACTAGACACTCTTAGCTTTCTGCTTAACTTTTTAAACCATATCAGTATTCACTATAATTATATAATACCAGTATTTTACTTTTTCAATTTTGGATGTTTATTGGTAAAACTCTACTGTCAAATTTTGTGTTTTTTTGCTTTTACTTTCTGGTTATTGTTTGCTTTTTAGGAATAATGGGTAACTACTTGTAGCTACTCTGCTTTTAATGCAGTTTGGTTGGTTTGATTTGCATTAATCTGTTGGTATGTTCACTTTGGAATATGATACAAAACCTCCTCCACAATTTGACTACCGATTTAGTATCAATGACTTTCAAACTGATCAGCTTAATCATCTGAAAGAACAATGTTTGGCAGGCCAAGGCAATGATAACTTTAAGGAAAAATTATTCTATGAAATGGAGGAGCAAAGACGTGAAAGAGCAAAGTTTTATAAAGTAGTTCAAAAAAAACGTTTAAAGAATATATCAAGTAGTTTATATTCCACAATTTTTGAAAAATTACATCTACCACCAACTTGGTTGTCTATCTTTCGGAAAAAGCAAGGCGAAGAAATCAAATTTACCCCAAAACGATGGCAGCCACCGGAAGATATCAATGCAGTTGTATCAAAAGTATTTCCTGAAAAAGAATGCATGGCAGCATTACAACCAGGCTCAACGAATCTTACTGGTTTTGAAAGGTTAAAGCGTGCTTTTTTGCCTCGCTTTTTTGTTCCTAATTTTTCGAAAGAAGAATCAAGTCACATTTTTAATTCTAGCTTGTTTTGGAGTTATGTCAGAAACTTGGGCATGTGCGTTGGATTAGTGATGGCATTTTCATATGGCAAACGCTACATGCATGAGTTCGATCGAACTGCTGCTGGCAATATGTATTACAGTGAAACTGATGTTCATCGAGCTCGGTATGATAGTTTTTTGAAGGGGTATGCCCGTTATGCGTTTAGATGGGGATGGCGGTTTGCTTTTATTTTTGGCGGTATGTATTTTATCAGTCAATGTTTGGCTATTTATAGATTGAAGGAGAGTCCTGTCCATTATGTTGCTGCTGCGACAATACCCCTTGCTTTATATAAATGGACTAGGGGACCAAAAGGCATGCTGGTTTATGGGACGCTGGGTGGAATCTTCATAGGATTGCCTCTCAGTTTAGTATTTTGTGGCCTAAATTTTAGTCCAAGAGCTGCATGGTACAATGCTAGCGTAATGCCCGAAGTTAGCAGCCGTTATCACTGGCACAATTGGACAGATGATCAGTGGCAAATCAACGAAATTCGTATGAAGCAATTGTTGGAAGAATTACGCACTAATCGAGAATATTTTGATCCAACCCATTATGAAAATTTAATTCCAAACGCTAATTTATCCTAACACTCAACACTGAAAGAGTATTTTGAACTACGAGTGCTTTAGCTTGTGTGTTTGCAATTGTGTTTCCGTAGTTTTTATTTATGTTTCTACTAAATTGAATTACATTTGCCAACCTACAGTACCAAGTAACTTATCCCATGCGGGCCGACTTTTCTCTATTAAATGCTAATCAGCCGAAGTCCGGTGGCAGGATTTAAACGAGCTATCGGAGAACTACTAGTTACGAATCTCGTCGTCTGATTGTGATCATTTTACCTCCGCTTCTAGCATTAAATTTCCTTGGATTAGCTAAAAACCAGCGAATCGTAAGTAGGATCTTTGTTATGCTTGGCAACTCTGTCGCTTTTAGTGACTATGAGGAAAAATGATCAACTTTATTTTCAACTTTTTCATCATCGAGGTAAAATACTTATGGTTGTCTCTGGAGATCTGCTCTCTGTAATTTACATTCCCCAACACATAAACAAGAGTGTGGTTTAGGAGTATTTGGGCATGGTGTTAGGTGTTAGTGTTATCCCGGAACAAATCAATGGTTAAGCGCAGTTGCGCAGCAACGCAAGAAACTTTTCTGTACGAAAGGTCGCAAGATATTAATCGAAACACATCGTAAAAAAATTTTATTGCATGGAATGCTCAGAAGCAGAAACGTTTACTACAACAAAGCTGGCTTAAATATAACAGGACAATGTGTCTGGAATACTATGGGTGAAACACAAAAATGTCAAGACACGCATTTACAACAGCTATGACTGCATAAGTGAATAATTTACACAAATTGGTTGTATCGATACAACGGTTGTACGCGGGAGCAAGAAGTACAGAAAGTTCTATGACCGAAGTTTCAAAACTACCACAACCACACATGCACACTTCACAGTGATAAAAAAGATCATTTTGCTAGAGATGAAAACCTAGATTAAAGGTCGCGTTTTTCACGCACTACCAAAAGCTTTGCTTAAAAACTGCTGAATTTCTATAAAATTCTGATAACGCAATAAAACAGGCTGGACGCGGCGTTCTTTCAACGTTTTGTTTCAAAGTTAGAAATATTGTAAGCGGAAAGTAATGACGTAGAACCTAACGGAATTATTCGTAACAAATATAAAATGCGAACGAACAACGGTACTAATACACATTTTTAACGTAAGAGTCTCGAGGGCTCAAAATTGTGTGTAGAAAAACAATTAGCAAGTAGGTTGCTCTTTGTGACTACATAGATACCTATTAGACATTTAAATGATCATACTACATGGATACCGATTAAAAAGTGACCGAGAAAGACAGCGAACTTTGGCTCTTCGATCTGGCATCCGCTAGAATTTTTGAGTCAAATGCGATCGATTCCAGCCAAGAATCGAACCCGTCACAAGAGATTGGTAACTCAATCACAACACCATAGCCAACTTGCAGGCTTATTTACTTAAACTACCGTGTGGCACATTTACATTACAGTAAACGTACGTATCGAAATGGCCAAGAACACAAAACCAACAAAGGGTCAAACACGTGGTCTCTGGAAATCACCAATCATATGAAGATACAACACCGCAAAATACAGAGGCAGTTTTCGTTATGCAGAATCTCACAGCTTTTCGCTAGCAGCAAGAGAACCTTCGAGCGCAACTGAAAGTTAGTTGGCGAGTTCAAGCACTTTCATCCACCATTTTTCTGCATTATGCGCGATTTTCGCATTACGAAAGATCATCCTTAGCTTCAAACCATCACACTGCCTGCACTTTTCCCGAAGTAAAACCGCTGAATGATTTACTTCTTGGTTGCTGGACGGACGTCTTTTCTTCGACCACGGATTTGCGCCTTAGTATTGTTGATTCAGCAGGAAGGTGAATGGTAACATCCGGCGAATAAGGTTCAGATGACAATCCTACTTTATTCTGCATGATCTTCCACCAGCCGAAACAGCAACGCAGAACAATGCGCAACGAACGCCTCCGTCGCTGTCCACCCAGCATTCGGCCCAGCACAGCGTACAGCAATAACAAAACAAAGACAAGTACCAATCCATGAATATAAGCTCGCCATTGAAAGTGACGTCTTCCGTCGCCCATAAACGGTTGAATTCTCAAATCACGCGCGTTATCTGCAGAGTTAATTCGGCGCAGAGGAGGACCTGCGACATCTAGTGTTAAGTGACGCTGCTGTTTCCAAATAAAATTCGACGATGAACCGTTCAACGGAACAGGGAGCGCCCAGGTTAAGTTAGGACAGGTCTGAAGAGATCTAGGCTTCGGTTCTCCTAACTGAGGTACGAGTATCTAAAAAGCATAGGAATGAATAGCTTACCGTGAAAATGCAGCGTAGAAAACTTTTACCTTGGAATATTTGAACAAATGATTTCCCTCCAGTCTTTTCGGCAATTCTTTTCCATCATCTAACGGAATAAATGAGTCCCTAAAGCTGCTCACATTCACAGCGTTCATTTTGAATTCCGGTGATACAAGACCCTTTAACATATATAATACGGATAAATAGAACAAATGAAAGCTAGCAGTACTGGGATAAACACAAAGTAAACAACCAACAATTGCCGACGTTTTTACTGATAACAGTTGGGTAGCCTAATCAACTCATCTAATGCTCAGCCTACAAAAAAACTTACAAGGGTAGCAAACGTTAAAAGCTCATCGATTAACCAGAAGCAGTCTTTCGTCATGTGGGCGCTGTCAATACAGTTAGAGTCGCCATAAACTGCAATTCTTCCCGCGTTTTCACCCAGAACCTGAAACAACATGCCGTTAAGTGGTCGTCATAAAATTCTTTCTCTGGTGCTCAGCATCGGACAGCCTTGCACTTCGACAATGTTAGTTTCCAAGTATGATTTGACAGGGAATTCTACTCTGATCTAGAGTATATCTATTGTCTAATGTCAATACAGCACTTAATACTTTCCAGTTGGAAAAGATTAAATAAAACACAATTTTTCAAAAAACTACTTACCTGGTGTAAGCCTAATATCGGAGTATCTTGAACAGTGTTTGATTCTACTGATGTAATGATTTCCGCTCCTTGATCTTTCAAGAGTCTACCAATGATAAGGGAATTCTAAACGCAAAAAGCTAGAAATTGAAACTTTCGAATTCTGCTACGAAATCCGCTGTCATATCGTAATGAATACACCAAACTGATGATCAATCAACTCTGGAGATAAATTTTCTGCTTAGATGCTTGTGATATTCTAGTAACGACACACATAATAAAATAAAAGTTCATCCAAAATCCTTTACCGAGCAATTTTAACCTGCTTTGTCCTCTAACATATTAGAGAATCACTATTGAATAAAACATAAAAATACCATATTACCATAAACTTTTTAAACATTGCAAGAAGTTGCTACAAAACACAGGGAGAGTAATTAGTAGTCATACCACCTAGGTCGCCGCATTTTAACATATGACTTCAATAAACTAACCTTTGGAAATCTTGCGAGAGAAGTTCCCGAAGAATAGTGTAATTCGTGACCAGACAATGTGAAATCTCCTTCGTAAACGGTGTCAGAGAAAGCGATCCCAAAGTTTTGCAAAAGAGCATTTAACGCCGGAGCATTGCATCCTCCGGTCTCAGGCATCCACCATCTTCTAGTGTTTTCGTCGTAAAATTTTACTTTGGTCATCACTGATGTGTTATACCAGTCAGCCATAACTAAACAAAGATAATATACACTTTCATTATGGCATCTGTTTGAACGCTCTGGTGTATCATAAACTCCTAAAGCACTGACTAACTTCGCACAAACGCAATAATGGCTAATAAAGCACAGGGGCTTTAATCGAATGGTGATAGTAAAGCAAAGTTGTAGTTTTGACAATCCAAAATCAAACACTTGGCTTTGCTTTTATTTTTAAACCATTACTGAGTTTTCGCAACACAGAATTTCTGTTTTTGTTACACTGTAGCAATGAGATGTAATAAAGAAGTTAACCTCAGTACCACGGCGTTTCTCCGTGGTCCAAAATAAATATACCTATGCGATAATGTTTGCAGACACGGCCCAAACATTGTAGCCAAAACAGGTTCGACTTTGTAAAACGCTTTAAGCATTTTAATATGTTATCGCAAGCGGCTACAACTACAAACAATTTTTAACGACTGCGTGTGAACGCATAAACACGATCAAAATTACTTCTAATCGCACTGGGAAAACTTCAACTCTAACTTGCAGGACCAGATTGCCTTAAGCAAAATTATTTTCTGCAATTGTGCACAGTGATTCAACGTTCATTAAATTACACCAGTATAACTGGCAATCTCAAGTTACTTTTGACGCGAATTTCAAATTAACATAAGCTTAGTTGCTTACCCCAGCAATCATGTTTTTACCTATAACATTTAACTGCTCTTCAATGATGTCTTTTTGAAGCTTAGTTATTTCTTCCGGGTGAAACTCATCTTCTGGATCGACAATCAGCAGTGATCCGTAGTTTTTGGCATCAAAACAAGTATAAGGAGAACCAAGAACCTGAAAATACTTGGATCACAGCACAAGCTATTGCAGCTAAAACCTCTGATGAGGAAGACGAACTATGCAGCAAACAATGCAAAAAAATCACATCAACAATTCAACATACTGTAATACGCGCTGTATCATGTCGAAGCATATTACGAATGGCAGGCCCAATGCCCATCTCCGCAGCTTAACGCTTAGGCAACTCAGCTCCGAAACAACGTCGCAGCGGATGCCGAGCCGCTGGTGACACTGTCCGATTTGACCAGCCGGAGAATCGAACCAAATACCTACTTCACGATTGTCTGCGCCAAATGGCCAATCAGTGGTTGGTGGACAGAATTTCTGGCTCTGTTCTTTAAATTACAAACGAGTGGCATAGGTGCTTTAACAATAACATTAACGTTGGGTCAAAGGAGGAAGCTAGAGCATCTTGATCACTCAGACTATACCTAACAATCGCCGACACATTTATTTCATTCAACTGGAGCATCGGCTTACGACGAGACTACTGAATATTATGTACGTTTTTAGCAGCGTATTGCGTGTGCTGCAATAGTGATATCACAGTAACGCATCGAAGACAAAAATAGGCCAACAACAGAACTGCAGCTCGAATGAATTTGAAAAATCAAATCTTCATTTTACTAGCGTAATTATGTCGAAGCGTGTATCGAGGGCGGGGCCCATCTCCGCGGCTTAGCGCCTGGGCTACACAGCTCCGAAAAAACATCGCAGCGGTGGCGAGCCGTTGGCGACACTGTGTCCGATTTGACCGACCCGGGATTCGAACCCTAGACCTCCCGCACCGATACAATGTCTTACCAACAGAGCTAATCAAATGAACTAATTTCAAAAATATTAAAAAAAGATCTCTAATTCGAAATCATAAGCAATGATTATTCTATAGAAATTCAAACACGGATGGGTGCTTCAGACAGTTGTTGTCCGTGCAAACACAAAAGCACACATTTGCTCTGATACCAGCTACAGCAATAACCGGCATCAATGACGTAAGTTGGATTACAACAGTTAAACAAACATAGTCAAATGCGATAAACAATGTTTCTCACTTCTATGAAATAGCCTGCGTTGCGAAGATGAAGATAAAGTTCTCGAAAATTCGTGTGAATATGATCTCCATTCCAATCCAAAGGGTCATTTTTCATTCGTAGATTATCTCGGGGAAAATATCCTGCATTGTAGGAAAAATAAATTGATAGAAAAAGCCTTGAAGACAAAAAACAGGAAAACATCATTCAAACAACTGTTGGTTGATACTGCAGAGTTTTTTTCAATACAAAAAAGATAGAAAAATTCGTAACTGTAATGACTAGGACAAGTTTAAGCAACTTTTGCAACTTTTTTCTACAGCTGCGGGAAGCTTCCTATAAGAAACAAAAAACTTTATTACAGCACGTATGGAGCTGTTTGCCTAAATTTCATTTTGCAATTTGTTTGGTTTTGAAGGCAACTTTTACGAAATATTTAAAAATTTTGTTGCAACTTTTACAAAATATTTTCAAATAAATCTCACAAAAAAGTATGAACAGCCAAGTGTAGTTTTACCAGTGTTGTAGTCGAGATTACCTGCTTCGAGACTAAGACCCGATAATTTTTTCGAGACCAAGACCAGCAGTAATCGAGACCAAGACCGAAGCCGGCAATTATTCGGTCTTTTAAAAATATATCTATAGCACCATGTTGAATCAATAATTGTTTTATTTTCTAAAAATTGCAGTTGCATTTTAAATACACAAAAATTTCAAGCATTTCCGAAGTGAGCCTTGCTCTCTGTGGTCACATTATCAGCCCGCTTGCACTAAAAATTCTCTCCAACGGAGCCGAAGAAGCGGGTACACGTAGTGTGTGAGTGGAGAGTGTAAAAAGAGCAGGAAATTCACGCTTTCTCTCTTGCCAAAATTCAAAAATATTTGAAGGCACGGTCATCGTTGAAACTTAGTCCAAGTATTTGTTAGGTAGTGCCCTCCGTGTTGCCTTTGCCGTTTCTTGGTTGTCTTTTGCTGGCATATTTAGCAAAAGTGTTTGGTAACTAACAAACCCAGAAAACAACTTTTTATGTCGGTGTTCAACTGTTCATACCTCCTAGAAAACACCCTGTTACAACCGAACTAGTCTTCATAAACGTGAAGCAAGCTGCTCCAAACTTGCTCCCATTGTCTCTCTGTTTTCGCTTAAGTCTTACCAATTCGTACATATCTAACTTCATCAACAGCGTTACAACCATTTCATTCTAAATTGACTGTAAGTGTGGCACGCACATTAGCCCAAGCGCTTTGAAACCACAAAACAGTGGTTTCATGAGGTTTCAAAGCTCATTATACCAGTAATCAACCAATCAAGGCCGCAACAGCAACAATAGAAATGCTCAAATCAAACAATAGAAAAATCCTGTCGCCGTACTAACATAATTTCAGTTTAATTTGTACAAAAGAACTTGCTGCTGCAGTGCTTTAATTTTCTAAACGCAAACAATGGCTTCTGCATACGATCTAGAACATGGTTCTTCAACGGGGGCGCTTTCGGTCTTCAGAGGGGCGATTGTAACAATTGTTGAAATAGGGGGCGATTTTCGGGATTGCCAATAGCATATGGAATGAACTTCCGAAAGAAGCTCTTCACCTGATTTTAGTAGAAAATTGAAGCTCTGTGGACGTGAAGACCTTTTTTTGCTCTTCACCTGATTTTAGTGGAAAAATGGAGCTCGGTGGACGTGTAGACCTTTTTTTGCTCTTCACCTGATTTTAGTGGAAAAATTACTCAGGGGGCGATTTCGTCCAACATTTTCCAAAAAGGGGCGACTGTGTAAAAAAGGTTGAAGAGAAGACCCCTGATCTAGAACGTCTGTCAAATCTAAATAAGCGATAATCGATGAGAGAATTACTGAGGTTTGTTTGCAGTCTGCAGGACATCAGTTTTGAAACGCAAAGAGACAACAAAACAATACAATTTTAGGATTGAACCATATATATTCTATCCTCCGTGCGGTGAGAAAACAAAGCATGGAATGCATGGAAATCTGTCCATTTATTGTTTTATATAATTTTCGTTTACGAAATCGAATTAACGTGTTAAAACTTGTGAGTGCATGATTTAGTTTTTAGAGCGTTTTTTGTAGCCGACACAAACTTCAATTTTTGCGAATGAATTTCGCTTGTGTATCCTGCTTCAAAGCTTGTGAGATTGTTTTATTAGCAGGCAGCTGTAGCCTACCTGCGAAGCTCAAAACCTGAGGGTGCAATTGTGCACTTTGTTGACACAGCAAAAACAACATTATTACATTGAGCATCAAAGACCAAAAAATGCTCGGTCTCGAGAGCAACTTTAAAAGAACGAGACCAATACCGCACCAACTCGAGACCGAGATCAAGACCACGAGCCAAAGTTCGAGACCAAGACCGCGCGAAATCGGTCTCGGGACCGAGACCGGTATCGAGACCTACATCACTGAATTTAGTAATAATTTCCCAGGTGTATGTAGTCTGCGTTACGTCTACTTTGTTTTAACGCAAGCAGTAATTGTCACAGAATGCGTAATGAATGAGGTCTTCCATCGTCATTTATTCTGTAACAATAGGCTCGCTGTATTCTGCAATTATGAGCTTCAGCATGGTAGGGAAAGCAGCTGTTAGCTAAAGACCGTCACTTTGCTCAGGACGATGTTTGGAAATATTTAGCAGTGTATGTAAATAAATCATGTTCAAGTGAATAATTAATTGACAAAAACTTTGACAACTGATTTCACCGCTCGTTACTGTATATTCTTTCATGCAACTTTACAACTTTCGTTAAAAATAATTGCAACTTTTGTTAAAAAAATAAACGCAACTTTTTAATTTTTTTAGTGCAACAAAAACTTTGTCATAGTAATGATATAAGGCGATGAGACAACAACCCAAACACTTTATAGCAGTAGTCGGTAACCACCGGGCCACGGCCCGGTGCCAGTTCGTATGAAGTTTGTTACCGGTGCGTATACGTTTTCAGATTAAAAGTTTGAATGTGAAACATTTTCATAACGCTAGATACAATTTTCTGACCTAATGTTGCAAATTTATTCAAAATCAATTAACTAACCTAATTACAAAGTAAAATCTTTTAATTTATCAGCGAACAATTGATTATGCTGTCATTTTATTGTAAATCTTGTGTAAATCAAATAGCGTTAGGCTTAAATAACTTCAGTAATCAGGTTTGAGAGGCTACTATAAAAATTAAAGCAAAGCTGCTGCAGCAAGATTTTTTTTTAAAAACTTTAATACTTCAGTCCGAGCTCAACAAAATCGGCGTTTTCAGTTCTGAATAAAACGAGCTGTTAAACTGTTAAGATACTAAAACATTTGTGATTTTCAAAGGCCAGTCCGCAAAAAAATTTCAGTTTCAAACCGGTCCGCTGTACGAAAAATTTTGCCGAACCCTGCTTTATTGTACTGGGATTTCTATGCAGTAAAAGCCAGTTACGGCTGCAAATACACACTTGTAGCTTCAATTTCACGTTAACAAAGTTTGCAACATTCACGAAATCATGCTCTCTTTCAGTGTAATCTTAGACAGTAATTGCTATCTAGGACTATATATATACAACGGCGCTGACAAAGATTTGAAATTTCACAAAGCAAAATAAACCTTTCTCAACTTACCAGGAGGATAACGTAAGTTATGAAACTGATCCCACAAGATCCGTTTGGAGCGAGACGGAGTTGGGATGATGCGAACTTTAACCTGCAACTTCAGAACCGACTCCGCATCAATCTCGGGATTTGAAGCATCTTTGTAAGGAGGTGACGTCACAGTAAGCTCCACGTGACCCTCAGCGACGCCATCAAAGTTGGAAGCACGGTTTGAAACAGAGATGTAGAGAGCCAAGTAACCAGACCATGGCCACAGTGCATCGGAGTGGGAAAAAGAAACCTAGAAACAAAGTATATCATTAAAAATTATTCTGCAAAGCAGAGCTCAACCGCTCATTTGTTTGGAACTCAATGCTATTTGCTTCTCATATGAAAGCACTAACTTAACCAGAGCAAAGGGTGCAAACAAAAAACAGAGATCATTTCTATTCTCCAAAAACCATCGTTTAATTCATTGAAATTAATTTGAAAAGTCCATATTAAGAGACCAGAGAAATTTCTCATACTCAAATGCTGCAAATAATGAAATCTAACACACAGGCTGGGCTCAAAGCACACATGCACCCATTAATCACAAAGTTTGGATCCAGAAAGAAGTAAGTTTTTGCTTCTTACGTATGTACCAATGAATTTTGGCGAATATCTTAGATAATTTATACTACATTGCAGATTAATTTAAATTTCGAGGATTTAAAAGATAGGTAAATAAACTGGATTACAGAGTAGTTTTGCAAAGAATACCACGAACACGTAACTGCAAACAGCTGGCAAAACGCCACAATCTAAAATTAACAACATATTGTAACACAAAAGCTCACGACTAAGTTCAAAATCAACTCGTACAAAGCAGTGACTGGTTAAAAGTGACGACGCAAACGAGAAGGTAATGTCAAGGCTTCTAATACCAATGAATACAACGTTAAAGTCAGGACGTCGAACCGAACCCGAACCGGAGTTTTATAAATCGGTTTTACGCTATTTTTGTCGAACCTTAACCGAACCCAAACCATATTTTTCAAAATCGCCAAGAGCGAACCGGAACTGAACCGACTAACGTGAGTACTTGCGAACCTTAACCGAACCAGAACCGATTGAAAAAGCGGCTCGCTCCGTGAAGTCATTCGCGTTACGTTGAAGCTGGTTCGAATTCAAAATAATAATCACCTATGCAAATAATCGATGCATGGTGAAGAAGTCTTGTACGATTGATATATCCGGTCTCGTGGTACACACGTAACAGACTAAACAAAGCGCTTTGACGCTTTGACACTAATTTAACGCTACCTGTGGATTGAATAAACAGCCGGTGTCAGAGCACAGTAACAATTTAATTATCTCGAAATTGGCTTAACTACAAGTATTTTATGCATTATATTGGTGTGTCAATGCGAAAAAAAATTGCTTTGTACGTTTCATTTTTTAAATTATGTTACAAGAATTATACCATTTTTTACTGCGAATCTGAACCGGAACTTTATAAACCGGTTTTGAAATATTTTTTCCTGCAGCGAACCAGGGCTGCGAACTCGAATTTGAACTCGAACTCGCTGAACTCGGTCATTTTCGCCGAACTCAAAAAAATATTTTTTCTGAACTCGAACTCGCGTAAAACTGTTCAAGTTCATTAGAAAGATATTTTATAGTTAAAAAAAAATAAAAGATCACTACCAAATAGTTTGTTGTTCAAGTAGTCACAATCCGTGTAAATTGAAGTTATGATTTTACCACAAGAAAAGCTGCATGTCGTTTATTTGTTCATGCCATTGCGTCCTATAAAGTCCAGGGCTGCGAACTCGAACTCAAACTCGCTAAACTCGGTCATTTTCGCCGAACTCGAAAAATAAAATTCTTAGAACTCGAACTTGAACTCGGACTTGCAAATAGCTCTTGAACTCGAACTTGAACTCGGTTAAAAATCGATCGAGTTCGCAGCCTTGGAGCGAACCCAAACCGAAGCGTTTCAATTTATCTGAACCTTAACCGGAACTGAACCGAAATTAGAAATCGCTGTTGAACCCAAACCGAACCTGAATCGGAAAAATTAAACGGTTCGACTCCCTGGTTAAAGTAAACAAGGGAATTTCCTGTAATCGTCACATCCGCTTGTGCCGGTAGCATTACGCTATTAGGCCTACTTATCTTTAAGAATCAAAATAGACACGCATGAAATAGACAAAGCTAATACCTAGAAATAGATATTGTACCCGTATGTACGATTATTATGGTAATATTCCAAGTCGCAAAGTAACGAGAAGCTAAATACGCGAAAAATTATTATCAACAAAACCGCAACAGCGTTTTTGAGAGTCACGTGATGCGTAAAGAAAGTATAAGTACTAAAATTTTACGCTTACCTGGCAACAGTGAAGTGGTGTAGGGGTTAGTGTGATGGACTCCCACTCGCAGGGCAGGGGATCAATGCCCTACTAGGTTTTGATTTTTTGTCAGCGCATTATACTGAAGTCGCTGTAGCGATTTTGTTGAAAATGATTTTTTGCGTATATAGCTTCTCGTCGGAAGGTAAAGCAGTTGTTTGCATGATCAAGCATATTTTATAACCGTACAAGCACATAAAAAATTTTGAAAGCACTTCTTCATTTTTGTGTTAATTTACAACACAAAGAACCACGACAAAACAAACTTTTATCATGACGACTTTGACGTAGTATGAGCATGTGATTGTTGTTTTACGCATGACTGGTCACTCAGTAAAGCGGAACCAAACAAATGGCGATTAAAACATTGTACAATTTAGCTCAACTGAGAAGCGCATTTTGGCAAGGATGGTGATTATGCAAAGGACCTCCCTTTTTGACTTCGTATTTTAGTAAAAAGAAACAAAATAACAAGCGTTGCATAGTGACTGAAATATGCTAGACCCTTCTGATGACTTCTGTAGTTCATGCCCCCTTTGAAATATCTCGCTACGCTACTGGCTTAACTTTAAATATTAATCCTTGTTTGAATTAATTTTATCAAAATCACATTTGATCATACCATACCACAAGTGTACTTGCAAAACATGTTTAACCGCCCTGGGCGAAAAATCAACCTTAATAAAAGATTAAAAACGTTTCAAGTTTCGGCGAGCGAAAAGATGAGACAAACTACGAAAATAAGACTTTTCATATGACTAAAGTTTACAAGTAAATGTAAATTTAATGTGCATAAGGTATTCAAAATAAATTTCTACGATGTAATAATACAGTACATCACAACTTCCAGAAAAAAAACAACTTCCAAGTTTTGTAACCAGACTCAGAGAAAACTATCCTTGGATCACGTAAAATGGGAAGTAGCTACAATTTTAGTCCGCTATTGGTACTGTATACTCGTAAAGCCTATCATTTCAGACTGGTGACAAATTTTTCATTCTAAAACAAAAACTACTTAAAACATCCTTCGAATCACGGATACTGTAGATATGGCACTGGAAATATTTAAATTAAGTAATGAAATCTTGTTTAGTGTTAAAAAATTACTCCATTTACTCACACGAAGCAAAGACATCATAGCATTGCGAAAGACCAATAGCCAATTCAGTATCATTTATCGAAAAAAAGGCATTATTTTAAACTTTTACCAATGTTTTTTTGTGACATTTTGAGCTGATTTTATAAGCTTGAGTTATAGTATTTGACAAACGTTTCTTACCTCAATTAAATCTCCATTGTAAGATGAATATGGGTGCCAAACTGGCTTTCCTTTGATTTTACCCATCACTCCCATACCATTTAAGATAGTTACGTTCAATATGGTAGGTATACCAGTATAGTAGATTGGTTGAGTGCAATAGGGCCACATATAAGGACATTCTGTTAAGTCAAGGTAACTAGGCGTCAAGCTTGCTTGTGGCTGATAAGAGTTGAGGACCTAAAAACACTTACAAATTAAACTCAAAACGATAAGAGCAACTTTTTTCTAACGGAAAAAAAAAAATAACAGTATTGTAAGAATTACAGTGGAATATATTAAAAGCTTTTCGGGTTACGCAGTTATGTTATGACGCAGCCGGAAAACGAAAAATTGTGGTCACGAATTCAAAAGCTACTTACTTCATAAGCTTTGTATAAATTGAGCTTGCCTCGACCCTGCTCAAACATATTGAAAGTTGGAAGTCTTTCAGCTGAGTCCATTACCACTTGCTTAATGGTTGCTGGGTTTATCATTTTCGCTTTCCGCTCGTGTTTTATTGAGCTTAACAACAGGGTAATTGCGCCAGTGGCAACAGGGGATGCAACACTAGTCCCAGAAAGAGTTCTGCACCCACCACGCAAGTCTGGTCCACGGACGCTGGACCCATAGGTAACAATGTCCGGCTTGACCCGCCCATAGCCATCAGGAAGCTCCCAAGTGGTCATACCACGTGACGAAAAGCGAGCAATATTATCATACGAGTCAATACCACCAACACCAATTACGTCCATCATGTCAGCAGGGTTGTTCAAAGTACCTGCAAAATAATTGGAAGAGTGGCTAAAAACTCGGCTTTCAGACGCAGTAAGTCTAAGGTTCGATTCCTGGAAAGATCAAATGAGGGACAGTCTCACTAACGATACGACGTTTCTTCACAGCTGTGTAGCCAAAGCGCTAAGCTGGGCTTCGGGACTCAATACACGCTTCGGCGAAATACCGCTGGTACAATAAAGACTTGACTTTTTAAACTTCCAGCTAGCGAAGTAAAAGCAGGCATGTGTCATTCGGCTACCACAAATCACACCACCTCAAACGCACCATAGAGAGGACCATCATTTCCGATTGCAGACACCATAATAATATGATTGGCCGTCAATTCCCATACTTTTTCCACAAATGGTTTGTCCATAAAATCAGGTCCACCAATGCTGAGATTAAGCACATTTATCTTTCGCAGGATCGCATAATTGAATGCGTCAAGAAACCAAGATGTATAAGAAACCTAAAACAAAACCAAATGGTTAATTTTAATCCACTTTTCATCACTAAAATATGCCCGAACCTGGCCGTTTGTGAACACTCGAAAAATGTACATATCTGCATCTGGGGCCAGACCTGGGCAGTCAGCATAAGAACTGCCAATAACACCTGCCACAAATGTACCATGGCCCAAACCATCTTCCACAGTTTTTTCATCTGTCCAGTCGCTTTTTTCTTTGATGTTTTGGAAGTGAGGATGATTATCAGGTAACCCAGTGTCAAATACAGCCACTTTTACACCTTTCCCAGTGAAACCAGCATCCCACAGCTTCTGAGCTTGCAACAGCTGCAAAAACATTACTAATCATAAAAGTGGACGTTTCAAAAACATACATGCAGTTGTCATAAGCAGCAAAACTGATTTGTACTGCGATGCTGATAGCTAAACCCACGTGGTCTGAAATATCTTGATTAAACAAACTATGTTTCGGAACAATTAAGCTTAGCATTGATGGACCTCGAACATAAAATCAGCCCTCTGTTGAATAAAACAACCACGTCTTCATTTTCAGCCTATATTCATACCAATAAGAATGTCTTAAGCTCATAAAATTGTATATGATTCTCTGTATGCAATAAAACAGTGCTAAAAACTATAAAACTTAACGAAACAATTATTTAACAACGTGTAAATTACCTCTGTAGTTTGCTTTGGTTTGGATACAGCCTTCAGCAGTAACCTAGAATTATGTTTCGCAGAAGCGTACCAAAACATATGCCCAGCAGCTAGAGACGTGCGACCATTAAACCTTTGAAACTGCAAAGTTTCTTCATCATTTGCTTCGACACTGTTGAGAACACGCGTAACTTTACGTTGAGGCGTCACATGCTTGATACGTTCATGGTCAAGATCTACTAGAACCTGAAAAAATCCACAATACTCAATCCACGAAAAAATCCACACGCAATGTGCCGCAGCTATATACCAACAAGCACAGGATGTAATGATTTGATCTGATCGGAATTGAAACGCTTTTTTTAAATGAGAGCAAACTATTTTACAAATCACACTTTTCTCGACCTGTCATTCAATGAGTAAGAGCGGTGAATTACTCTCACCGAAGCCTGTCTAGCCTAGCAGTTAGGCTAAGAAACTGATTCACGTTCATATTGTCAAGAGACATTTTTAATGAATTACTGATCGCTCGAATCTAACCCCCGAGATCTTAGGCTACGCTCGAATCTAACGCACAAGATCTTAAGCTAATTTAAACGCAATCAGAAAAATAGAAGCTTCGTAAAATTACAACCAAGTCATCTTTAAAACAACCAAAAATTATAGTTTAACAAACACTAGACCAATATACGCATGAAATACCTCATCAGATTAACAACAAAACCCAGAATTTCCTGGTCTTCGATTACCTGGTGCGTTGCATTAGGATCAACCTGCAACACATCGAAATCACTGGGATATTTATTTGCTAGCCCCGAGTGAGGTAGTACTCCCCATTGATAATTTTTAATGGAAAAGCTTCTTAATGCTTCTTGTAAATATTGCAAACGGTCTTTTTCATCATAGTAACCATCATACTTTACGATGAAGTTGTCACGAACTACATTAACGAGAAATTCATTTTTACAAAACACATTATCATTAATGGAGTTATTTCTTGTTTCGCAGATATCATTTGAATGAAAGTCTTGTTGTGCAAAGGTCAAATTGTCGCCTTCAAGTGACGTGACGTCGGATTGTGGGTTTGCGTCCAAAGATGCCCAGAGGCTAGTCACCCCCCAAGCAATCAAAAAAATGCGGAGCAAGTTGCTATGGGTTCCAAATCCTCTGTAATTTACTTTGGCTTCATCCATTCCAAGAAAGCCCAAAACACCATTTCTATTTAAATTCAAGATCTAACAGCTATAAGGCAAAAACCATCATCAATACAGAGCACAGTGACGATGTAACGACACAGCAATACTTTAGCCTTGTAGTAACAAGTGTGGGTACTACACTGCTATTATGCATGTTAAGTTTGGCAAACAACTTGGGCCAAGCGGCCCAGCCCAAACAACTTTAAGGATTTAACAAAAATTTCTGACCTTTCAAGCAATCGCATGATTTCAAAATGCACAAAATAAGATAATGAAAATCTAACGTTATTAATCTAAACAGTTGTTTCAACAATTTAACACTCAAAGACACGTCTAACAGAAATGTCAACAATACGCAATGAAAACAAAAAGTAGTCACATACGCCTTAACAACAGCTGCATAATTTCACGATCCAACTCCGTAAACTGACTCTAGCTATCAGTATCGAATTTTTGGCACCAACTTATAAGCAACTGCAAGCTGTTTCTTGTAAGTATAAGACGACAAGTTTAAATGTAGGCAACAATACAACCGAACATTATTTCCACAAGCTGCATAACCCACACACCAAGCAAAAATACACCAAGTCTTTCTTATTTGAATTAAAATTCAATTCTAACATTTACACGTGCACAGACAAAATAACAGAACTTAGTGACCCATTTACCCCTATCACCGGATTCCACTACCATTTCCACCATCCAGAATAATTTTACGAACTCTTTTGCTTAACGCAATATATACTAACTACTACTAGCAAGTATTTGGTATCTCATTTTATTGTAAATTTAACACAACATATACTAACTACTACTAGCAAGTATTAGGCATCTGATTTCATTGCAGTTTGCCATTTTTGTGTTTCTAACAGTCAACAAATACCTTATGACAATTCTTTGTAAGTAACCATAATAAAACTTTCAACTTGGTTCTAATCACAACAGTTACATTAAACATTTCTCCACACACAAACACTCGACAGTTTCAGCACTCAATATACAGCAATCACGAAAATTTCGGGACTTCGTAAAAGTATCGAAACTTGGGCTTAAGCTAACACATTTTTTGTTTTTTCTACTGTTCTACTCTTCGGCTAGAGATCCAAAACCGAAAAACAGAACAAATAAATAAACAATCAAACCTTACAATTATTCTTTCAATACATCTTTCTCCCAGACCTCAAACTTTTATACAGTATAAAGATGCAAGAAATACTATATTGGTAACTGTTTCAATGTCTAAATAAGAACTTTCTGAGTAAGCAAAATCGCATAATAAAGTAATGAAAGATCACATTTTTGTTCGCCAGTGTCAGACAGAGTGTAGTATTTTTATCTCTGTCATTATAAAACCCTTCATGATATTAACAATAGATCCACCACGTATTATATTCAGTGTCATGCAAAATACAACAAAAATGCTGTTATCATAAACCAACATGACACGAAATTAAAAATGAAGTGTATGCAGCGTAAATTAGTTAAATTATCATATTAGAACTCACTAGGTGATCAGAGAAGCAAATACTAGCATACTGATTCATCCTGGAGCAAAACCCATTAGCACGCAATTTTCTTAAAAGCAGTGGCTTTTTTAAATAGATATGATAATGAACAAAAATAATAGTGCTCAGCTATCTTAAACTTACAAAAATTAGCATGGATTTGGTTTCTTTAGACAAAATGTACAAAACAAAAGATCCTATTATAAACAAATTTTGTTTGAAGTAATTTGGTGAAGCAAATGAACCTATTGCCGGTTATGAAGATGAAATATTTCACAGTGTAAAAGATTAATAGCGTGCTTATCACCAATTCAGATGCTTTGAACCATATATTGAACTTTGAACAGCATTTTCGTACGTTCAAGTTTATAAGAGATATTTGGCTGAGTTTTTCATAGTGGTTAATACAATAAGGTACGTTAAGTTTAGACACCAATCTCATTAACGTGTCAGAATGCAAAAGTAAGTATTGTCAGAAAATCCTGAATTTGGTAACAAAACCAAAGAGTTACTCGTCAGGGTCAATGCCAAGTTCCTTAAATTTTGATTGATAATTTGCAACCAACATTTTCAGGTGAGAATTTTCACAACGCAATTTTTTATTTTCAGCTTCCAATGAAGCGATATCCTTGCTTTTGCTAGACGAAAACAAGCTTTTATCGAGTAACTCGCTAGCTGATGGGCGATCATTTGGCTCATACGAAAGAAGAGATTGCAAAATCTGAGCAGTGTCGCCCCAGTGTTCTGTGTATTCCGCAGGCACGTCTTCTTGCCGAAGCCTTTTAATGTAAACGTATCTTTCATGGTCTGTTTGCAGTCGCCACGTTAATTCAAACAAAATAATGCCAGCACTGTACATATCGGCTTTGAAGTCATAATTTTCATGGGCAAGTTGTTCTGGAGCTGCATATGAAGTGGTACCAATGCCAGAAGTGTGTTCTTCTAAATCATCAAAGGTAACAAACGAATCTTCTGTGGCAGGAGGAGTTGCTACAGTAGAAGAGTGCCGTGAAACTGCTGGTCGGGACAAGCCAAAATCACCAAGAAGCACATGAGGTCTGCATCCATTCAAAAAAATATTGCGAGGTTTTAAGTCTCGATGCATAATTTCTTTCTCGTGGATGTAAGACAATGCAGATAAAAGCTGCTTGTAAATGTCCAAAGATATTTCTTGATCATCCAATGACAACAGATTTTCACTTGCATTACTGGCATTGTTTCTCATCTTCAACCACTGCTGTAAGGAAGAGTCACATATTTGCATTTGAATAAACAAAGTTATAGCAGAAGAGTGAGAATGAAGTGAAGGGTGACTTAATATCACAGGATTGCTCTTTCCTCTGACCCCATTCAAAAGCTGAATGTCTTTTAAACTGTTTGTAGATTTTGAGCGAACCACATTATTGTTAGACCTCAAAATTGGAAACGGAGCTGCAGGATTTCCGGTTTGAGTATTAAAAATTACACTTTGAACTCTTTTCATGTGATCCCGACGAACTCCATGAGTTAAAACAACATCACTTGGAGGTGAAGATTGATCAGGAAATTTTACACACTGTTTACGTTTAGAATCACCAGAATTCTTGGACTCAGAAGCACTCAGATCATCTTCATCTTGACCAATCCAAAACTTCCCATTTTTAAGAGGTTTAGCATGATCCGAAGATGATTCACCCCATGATAAATCAGTGCTGTTGCTGCAGATTGAAGGTTTAAAATCATGAAAGTTCTCGCTAAGATTATTGGTGATGCTTTGTTGGTTTTGAGAAGATGACATCGATTTTGAGCCATTTACTTCAGTTTTTATCTCCATTACCTCAATGCTATGTTCCATCCAAGAGTGATGATAGCGAACGACGTGTGGATGTTGCAATGCAGCCAAAGACTCCACTTCTCTCATGATTTTTTTGACTTGTTGACGATCACTGTCCAAGTCAATATGTTTAAAATCAATTTTTTTAACAGCGTAGTCTTGACGATCAATTTTATTACGAGCTTTAAACACTTTTCCAAAAGCACCTTTCCCAAGTTCACATATTTCTTCAAATTCTTCTTGATATCTTGATGGAACGAGCTTGAAAACTTTATCAGATGATGAATGTCGCTTACCTAATGGTATCAAATTAGATTCGTTTCCTTTCAATGAAATTGGCAAAGGAACAGAGTCGAATTTATATCTAACAGAGTGTATGATGTTATAAAATGATGCTTTGTACTGAGAACGAATTGATGCATATTCTTCTTGGTAAGTCACAGATGATACAACATTTAGCTTTTCCAACTGCACACAAATAGACTCAAAAAGTTTCTTAGATTTTTCAGCATCTGATTCATACAAAGAACAAAGGTGTTCTAATAAAGAACCAACCAGGACACTCTGAGGAACAAATGATGACACAGGTTGAGTGATGGCTTCATTGTTACGAACAGAACACAGTTGCTTATGCTTCTTGGACTGATAGGCTTTCTTTGATCGACTATCACCAGAAACATTCACAGAATCATATCTCCCATCATCCAGCTCCAAGACTGGTTTTGAAACAGGTATGGGAAAATGAAAATCAGTTCCACTTGCCATTACCTGACTACATTTACCAACTCACACACAAAGATTTTTGGATTATGTAAATATACTTAACCAACACAGATTTCCGAAAAAAGTATTCACAAGGAGTCCAATATCAGAAAGTACAGACATTAAGCAGCTGACCTGCTGCATTTGATTCTTAAGTGTTTTATTGAATTGACATTATCAGTTTTGAAGTAGACAATTACAAAGGCTTAAAAGAATAAAAGATTCATCCGTAAAAGTCAAGCAAAACTCATTGCAACCTAGTGTAAGATAATGGGTATGATACTTTGCCCATTTATTTAAAAATAATAGTAACACTGATCAAGGTAGTGCTTATTTTGCCGATAAAATGGCAGTACATCAATCCTATACAGTGTGGATACACATGATTGCCGCTACTGGCAAAATAGCTTCTAGGTTTATTTTGCCTGAAGTAGATCGATCCTGGATAGTGTGGATACACATAACTGGTAACGACAAAACAGACGCTGTCTAAAAACAAGCTTCAGGATTTAGTCCAGTGTTCCCTCTGGAGTGAGAAATTTGAGAAAAATAAGAAATTTTTGGGCAAATTTTACTGATTTTGAACCAGAAATTAATTTTGCAAAATGCAAAACTGAAAAACTTCAGCAAAAAACTTGAATATTTTAATGGAAGACTGTAGCTTGTATCTTGGAAAAGCAAATTTAATGTAAAAAATTTGTAAAATGGGTCCTTAAAGTATTGAAATCTTTGGGCAAAAATTTCAATGAATTTATCATTTGGGCAAATTCGCACAAGTCAAAATCCTAGAGGGAACACTGATTTAGTCTCTACATGTCAGCGCAGTAGTTTTTAAATCCGAACTTTGGTAATTATGAAATTGTTGAAAACTCTGCACTGTAACATGTGGCTCTTCGTATTATATTACAATGGTTGATTTACTTCACTGTTCGTGTTCCCATTAACCGTTAAGGTGCAACTGCAAAACTCAACGAAATTGAGTAATTTTGGGAAACATTTGTGAATTTTCTGAGAAGCCCACTTATTTGCCAATCGGCATGAGGATTTTTGGCCAAATTTGAATCAAAGTGTTCATTCTTCAACATTTTGAATTTATTCTGGAAAATCAACTTTGACTGTCCAAGTGTCTAAGGCAAAAAATTTGGTAGGTCTATACAGACCTAACAGTATAATCAAATTTTTTTCAACCTTTGGGCATATTTTTGATTAAACTTTAGGTAGTGTTTAGTCCAGAGCAGACTGGGGGTAGGGTTAGAGACAGTATTCCCTCTAGCATCTAGGATTTTGACTAGTGCGAATTTGCCCAAATGATAAATTCATTGAAATTTTTGCCCAAAGATTTCACTACTTTGAGGACCCCTTTTACGAATTTTTTGCAGTATATTTGCGTTTCCAAAATACAAGCTACAATCTTGCATTAAAATATTCAAGTTTTTTGCTTAAGTTTTTCAGTTTTGGATTTTACAAAATTAATTTCTGGTTCAAAATCAGTAAAATTTGCCCAAAAATTTCTTATTTTTCTCAAATTTCTCCCTCTAGAGGAAACACTGGTTAGAGACCTGCAACCACTGTTCTCTCTAAGGTGCAAAACTTGAGAAAATTGCGAAATTTTGGGCAAAAATTTTCAATTTTTCTTTTAGTTTGCCGACTGGAAAGGTAATTATTGTTTGAATTTGAATCAAAGTGTTGAATATTTTGGCGCAAAACAGAAGCTATACCGGTATAGTCTGGAACTCAACTTTGAGGCAAAAACTGCATCAAACTTTCTTTTAACTCCCTAAATTCTTGGGCAAATTTTTTATTAAAATCTATACGGTATTTGGACAAAATCGCACTTGCTAAAAGCCTAGAGGGAACGGTGCCTACAACTGAAGTAACTGAGTAATTTTAGGGGTTGGTGCTGTTGGTGTGTACAAAGAGCAATTTCAAACAATGCTTGCTGATTGACTGAACAATGGCCAAATCGCTTTGACCTGCAGACACAAATCAATCAGAATCTAGCCATTAACGACACTTTCTTAGAATCGGTAAAGCAGCAGGAAGAATTAAAGAAGTTTGGTCTACCCTCTGTCTCTCACTGCCTGACCTGCTGACTTCAATCTGTTTTTACCACCAAGCTGCTGGCTGTGCATGTTACAATCCAGGCTTAGGCTATTTAAAGTCTGCAGTCATTACCAGTAGACTTGAGCCGTTGAGTGTAGATAGTGTAATTTCATAATAACAATCGATTTTTCAGAGGACTGAAAATTGATACAGGTAGTCTACCGGTACTGTGAATTGTAAGCCTTGATCATCTGATCAGCCCTGACAATGAGTTGAAACTGAATAACTGGTAGTCTACCTACTGACCTATGATGTAACCAGGTATATAAACTCGTAGATATGACTTCATCATTCAGAGGCTAGGCTAATCCAAGTCTACTCTACAGCTCTAGATCCCATGATATGAACTGACCAGTACCGGTATATCTGTATATTATTGCCTTTCTCAGCAGTCATCCATGCTTTCGTTTTCTTTTGCTTACGTGATCAATGGCGCAAAATTGATGCAGCTGTTTTGCCTGTCGAGTAGGCCCCCTTTATCAACTGATCCAATTATTTATACCAGAGTAGATGTTCAATGTCTTGGTGGAGCACCGGTACTAGTCTATCTTAGAAGGTACCGGTATTCCTTTGCTTCGGACAAAATCTTTAAAAAGCGTAGTCTAGTTTTTTCTTTCACGCTCCAGCTGTTCTCAATCGACAGTGATGGAGCAAAAATACGAAGTCTATGATTCAATTCAATTTATTTCAAAAGCACAAGCACTTTCTGGGAACAGTAAAAAACCGTTCGGTTGTCTAAGTCTACTGCTCCCATCAAAAACAAAAAAAAATGACCAAAAATAAAAAATCGTGTTTTGGAGACACACAAATCGACCAAATGTCTCATTGGTCGCCTGTTTGTCGATTGAAAAACTATACTTAAAAATTAGCCTACCTTAGTCATTTTTTTTTTATTCATTTTGTAATGATTATTACTTATTAGGCAGACGTGTAGACGTGATTTTTTTTTTTGAGCTGTAAACTTCGCAAGTTTTTCTGTTCTAAATATAGACGTGTTTTTTTTTTTTTTTGAGCTTGCAGACGTGTTTTTTTACTAACGTTTTTTACTTGCAGACGCTTGCAGACGTTTTTTTTTTTTTTGAGCTGTAAACTTCGCAAGTTTTTCTGTTCTAAATATAGCAATGCCTGCTGGTATCGCAAGCAATGGCGGAAACAAGCGCAGGAATGCTGCTGACGATAATATTATGCAGTTTACTAAAGCACAATTTGAAGAAACAGTAACAAATTTGATTTCGCAGGCAACAGAGCCTTTGAAAGCTGAAATAGCTATATTAAAGAACGAAGTTCAACAGCTTCGTGAAAGTCAGAATTTCACCAGTAACCAAAATGATGATCTGGTCAAGGACTATCGCAGAGTGGTACAAACTAGTAAGAAACAAAAGCAGGACTTGATAAAATTGCGCAAGGAAACGGAAGATCTAGATAAACGTCGATATGAGGATGAAACAAAGATAGACGAACTTGAGCAATGTGACCGGCGACAGAACCTGGAGCTTCAAGGGATACCCCAATTTGGCAAAGAGGATATCACTCAAATCACACTTGACCTGGCTAAAAAGATTAATGTTGACCTTGAAGAGGAGGATATATCAATTGTACATCGCCTCCCTGCGAAACAACGAAGGTCAGAAGATCAAAGCGGCTCAAAAACTACCAAAAGGCACCCGACGGTTATTGTTCGTTTTGTTAGCCGACAGAAAAGAAATGAAATGTATGAAAATCGCTTTAAAGCCAAGGAAATTGAAGACTTTCCAGTTGAGGGTATGAAAAATCTATTTGTAAATGAAAATTTGACTCAACGGCGAAAACAACTTTTCTGGAAGACGAAACAAAAAGCGAAAGAACTCGGATTTAAATATTTTTGGTCAAATCTATATGCGGGAAAACGGAGATGCTGAAAAAATTCATATAAAAACAGAAAATGATTTGGACAATCTTGATTAATAGTGAGTTACTTTTTTTCGATGTTTTTTCTTGTTCAACCCAACACTAATAATTTTCAATCCCCAAATGCAAAACCAGATATTTGATAACTATAACTACTGTGAGTATCGAACTCCTGACAAATTTGATGCTGAATTGTCGAATTCTGCAATCCAGACAATAACCATCGTTCACGTAAACATTGTAAGCCTGCCGAAAAATTATGATGCATTAAAAATTTTTTTGGCAAGTTCTCCAAGAAATTTGACGTAATTTGCCTCAGCGAAAGTTGTTTAAATGACCGTAACTTAAAGTACTGTAATATCCCTGGGTATAGCATGTACTTTTGCAACTCTGCTACAAGAGCAGGTGGTGCTGTCATTTTTGTGAGAAATAACCTAAATTGTCGGCAACTGACAGAAACTAAAATCAAAGCTGATGAATGTGAGGATGTTTGGGTGGAATTAAAATTAAATAAGAGCGAATC
Source organism: Trididemnum miniatum (assembly GCA_964006365.1). Classification (NCBI taxonomy): domain Eukaryota; kingdom Metazoa; phylum Chordata; class Ascidiacea; order Aplousobranchia; family Didemnidae; genus Trididemnum; species Trididemnum miniatum. The sequence goes on from OZ023239.1 coordinate 6,475,384, forward strand.
TTTAGCAGTTGGCTCTGTATATCGACACCCTACCACCGATATGAAGCGTTTTGAGGATGCTTTCGTGCATGTTATTAAAAGGTTTAAGGCAAATCAAAATTATATAATACTGGGAGATTTCAATATTAACTATGACAAAAAAGCCTCATCACAAAATGTGAATGACTATGCAAACCATATTAGCAGCATAGGTTGTCTACAACTTATCGACAAACCAACAAGAACTACCCCAACTTCCAGCACCATAATTGATCATATTTACGTAAACACGGCCCTTACTGGTCAAGTACTACCGATTATACTTTATGATGACATCTCAGACCATCTTCCCTTATGCGCTGAACTTAGATATACGGCCCTAAAAAAGTCAACAATGCGGCCTATTTTTCGTCCAATAAATCAGAGAGTTATCGAATTATTCTTATCCAAACTTAACAAAGAACTAAATATAGCTGAAAAGCGGAATAACAACAATCTGGATAGCCTGATCTCAATAATGAGCGACTTAACAAACTTGTGCTGCCCAAAAAAGACGATGAGTCGAAAGCAGTATAAGGTCTCGAAAAGCCCCTGGATTACGTCCGGCATCCTAACATCCATCAAGCAGAAAAATAAATTATATGCTAAATAGATAAAAACTAAAAACTCCATTATTTTCGAAGAATATAAGAAATATAGAAACAAAGTAAGTCATGTAAAATAAGCTGCTGAGCGTAACTACTTTCAAATATTGTTTGAAGGCAGTTCTAATTCATCTGACACTTGGAAATATGTCAACTAACTTCTCAGGAAAACCAAACCAAAATCTTCAGTACCATGTACCTTACAAGTTGAAGGTCGAACGATTACTTCACCTCAAATAATTTGTGACAAAATTAATGACCACTTCGTGAAAACTGGTGAAAAATTAAGCGCTACTCTAACAACCAGTAATAAGCCGCATTACAACAATTTTCTTGGTAAGCGACAAACCACCTCCATTATGTTAAAGCCAACTGATGAATATGAAATTGCTGGGATTATTGCTAGTCTCGACAACCATAAATCGTCAGGATATATTGATATTCCAGTGACCTTAATCAAAGAATCTAAATTTTTAATAGCTCGCTATCTTACAAATGCTTTTAACGAATGCATGGTATCTGGTTTTTATCCGGATATCCTAAAAATTCCAAGGTTATTCCATTGCATAAAGGTGGATCTACATTGGACTTACACAATTATAGACCAATTTCCATACTTTCTCCGATAAATAAAATTTTCGAGACGATCATTCACAAACGGCTAGTCGACTATTGGGAAAAGTTTGTCATGTTTACTACTTCACAATTTGGCTTCAGAAGAAATCATTCGACCAACCTTGCTATCACTCACTTATACGAAAAAATACTTCAACAGCGTGATGAAAATAAATTGGTTTGCGGCATCTTTCTAGATTTCGCGAAAGCGTTTGATTGTGTCAATTATAGCATTCTGCTAGATAAACTGGAGCACTATGGTGTTAGAGGAAATGCCTTAAGCTTATTGAAATCATATCTTTCAAACAGACAACAATATACTGAATTTAGCAATCAAATTTCTTCTACCTTTCTTCCAGTTACAATTGGCGTGCCGCAAGGTTGTGTACTCGGCCCATTCTTATTTTTAGTATATATAAATGACCTGCCCAATGCTTGCAATATTGACAATATGATCTTATACGCTGATGACGCAGTAGTAGTATGCGCAGATAAAAATTTGGAAAAACTTAAAATGGATGCAGAAAATAATTTTCGCAAAATTGAAAACTGGATCAGTTGCAACAAACTGACCCTAAACTACAAAAAGACCAACTGTGTATTATTCAATTCCAAACGAAGCGAACCTCAAATTCAATTTAGTATCAACACCAGTAACTCTCCCATTGTGTCTACTGATGTTATCAAATATCTGGGGGTCTGGATTGATAGCAAACTGACGTGGAAAAATCATATTCAATTTGTTGTTGAAAAATTGTGCATTGCTAAAGGTGTTATTTGCAAACTGCGTCATTATATTCCTAATACTGTGTTGCGAAGTGTTTATTTTGGAATTTTTTACTCACATCTGCAATATGGAATTACATCCTGGGGGAAAGCCGCTGCAAAATATACGGATAGAATTCGAGTTCAACAAAACTACATAGTTAAGATCATGACTAGTTCTTCCTTTTTAAGAGTAAAACTGTTTCCGATTTACCAACAAATTTTTTAAATTTAAATAGCATTTACCATCTGGAAGTTTTAAAGTTTGTATACAAATTTAGGTCTAAAACTCTACCTCGCGCTTTTCATAATTATTTTAGTTTGTCCTCTAGCTGAAACCCACAGAAATATCTCGACAAGATTTAGTACCGGTAACAATTTGATTGTGCCTCTATTCAAAAAATCTGCCTCACAGCGATCTATTCGGTATGAAGGAAGTAAAATTTGGAATAACTTACCTTCTGAAATTAAAAATAATGATCGCATCGGTTACAAAACATTCATAAAATACATAAAAACATATCTACACAGTATTCAACAGCTATAGTCCCAAAGTTATTCACTGTCTTGAATTATTTTCTGCCAAAGTTTTTTCTTAGTTTGATTCATTTTTTTATTTATAGTTCTTAAATGTGAATAATAGTTAATCATATCTGCTACAGATATCTTCGCCATGTTATACTGCTTGCAATATGTATGTGTTGTTTTCAATTTGCGTAACCAGAATATAGTGTGTTTGTTCTTTTCTTTTCCCGTTTGCTGTGTATTTGCTGTTTTGTTATTTATTGTATGTATTGTAGTAGATCAGCTCTTTGTTTTTGCAATTCAAATTATGGTGAGAGGTTGCAGACCCGACGACCGTCCAGCTGCGTGAGCTGGGCATTATAGTCTTTTCGCAGCCTCTCACCGGGAAAAACGCTAAAAAAATCGCAGATTTTGTTGCTAGTGTTACTGTATTTCCTGAACAAAAATAAACCAGACCACTACTTATTAGTCTAGCTATTTTGGGGCTTACGCTGCTTTTACATCATGCTGCTACCCAAGCGGTTCTGTTAAATTAATAATTCATCTACTAAGTGGCGCTATGGTTCACTCTCGGAAGTTTCGTCTCGTGTGTGCGTGTATTACCGACAGCGAAGATGTGTTTACTTAAAAGACTTCTGATTCTGTACTGGGTTAATGGCCAGGCTGTACTTTGTGTTTGTTGTTTTTATACAGATATTAATTCGTATTTATTCACAAGGTTGTAGCAGTTTTCCAAAGCTAGTAATTTTTTGTAGTAATCTTGCGCGTTTAGTCGAATCTAAAGGCGACTGCGCCAGCTAGTCACACAGCTTCTAGTCTACCTGTTGGCAAAACTGTTTTCCAGTTTTCCCACAGGTTGCAGGTAACGGAAAATATAATTTGACTGACGTACGATGTCAACTAGTCAGCATGGAGTTCCCACAATATGGAACAAAGTCACTCACAATAATATTCCCAATAACAAGCACGAAGACGATAGCAGTAGCAGCGACGAAGAGCCTCGTGAGTACCATATTGTGAACATTTTTGTGGTTTAGACGCGCACGCACGGCACCCGTAGTATTAACAAAAGACATTTTGCCGCAAAATTTGCATTAAAAAATTCGTTAAGTTTACTTTTGACTTTGTCTTTTAGTAAAAAATTTAACAAAATAAATGGTGCCATGTGACTGAAATATGCCAGACTCTTTTAATGGTTTTTGTAGCTTATGGCCAGGGGCAGACCTAGGGGGGGGTAGGATGCATATCTAAAGGGATATTGCATATCTAAAGGGATTTTCCCAGATATCTTAAAAATTTCTCAAATAACTCCAATCTACAAAAAGGGGCCAAAGAATATGTGTTGCAATTATCGTCCAATTTCCTTGCGTTCACCTTTTAGCAAAATTTTTGAGAAATGTCTATACAGCCAACTTATCAATTAAATAAAAAAAATCTAATAACAAGTAGTCAGTATGGTTTCAGATCAAAATACTCGTGCTCTATGGCTGTATCCAAAATTAGTAGTGAAATTATAAAAAGTATAGATGATAGGAAAATAACTTGTTCAGTATTTCTTGACCTTGCCAAGGCATTTGACACTGTTGATCATAAAATTTTGTTTAAAAAAATGCAACTGTATGGAATTCGTGGAATAACACTTCAGTTGTTTAATAGTTATTTGAGCAATCGAAAAATGTTTACGCTTGTTAATGGTATGTCATCAAGGATGAATGACGTGACATGTGGACTCCCACAAGGATCTACATTAGGTCCTCTCTTGTTCACATTATATGTCAATGATCTACCGTCTGTAACAAAATTCAACGTAAAATTATTTGCAGATGACACAAACTTAACTATGTCTCATTATAGAGACAAAGAGCTACAAAATAATGTGAATAATGAATTAGAAAATATTTGTGATTGGATGAGATGTAACAAATTATCAATAAACTTTTCTAAAACTGAATGTCTACTAATCACAAGAACAAAAAACTAAAAATTCATTTGAAATAAAGATAAATAATCACATCATTAAACAAAACAGTTGTTCAAAATGTCTAGGTATCTACATAGATGATAAGTTGATGTCGAAAAAGCAAGTAAGCAGTGTGTGTTCTAAAATAGCACACGGTTGCTGGGCCTTCGCGAGGTTAAAAAAATATGTCAATCAGAAAACCCTGCTTAATGTATATTATGCAATGATCCAAAGCCATATACAATATTGCATATTAACATAGGGCACTGCTTCCAAAACTACATTAAATCCCTTGATAAAATTACAAAAACGAGCTGTTCGATTAATCACTAATAGTAGGTACAATGCACATTCAACACCTTTGTTCAAATCCTTGAATTTATTGAAAATAGATGACATCCATAAACTCGAAGTTTGCAAACATATGTATCAAGTAAATTCAAAACAATATGCAGGGGTAAATCCATCTACATACATTCCATTAAAATCAATGTATTCCTACAACACAAGAAAACGAGTAAATGAAAATTACTTTTCAAAGAGAACTAAATCTAAATTTGGCAGAACAAATATTGAAATACTTGGACCAAAATACTGGACAAGTGTCCCAAGTAATCTGAAAAATTACTCCTTACGAACATTTGCAAAATTGTACAAAGAATACATAATCACGCAGTACTAAATTCAAATTCCTGTTCTGCGAAAGGCAAAAATTTTAAATTTCTAATTTATTGCAGCTTCCTCAATAGGTGATTCCTATATATACTGAGTATGTGTGTTATTTATTTATATATTTTAGTATTTTGTTTTTTTACTTTAGTTTCTTTTGTGTGTATCTAGTCAAACAATTTGTTGCGAGTTAAACCAAATTTCAAAGATGTTGCGAAGGTGGTGGTTGACTTAGATGACCTTATGGTCTTTTCGCTAACACCTCGTCAAGTCAATGACTTCATTAATTTGTTTACGCATAAAATGTGATGGTGCTTGGCAAGTAAACTTGTTGTTGTTAAGTTGCTTTTATCACTCAAAAATTGATCACTGTGTTATCAGTTACCTTAGTCTTTCACAATAGTTTGCATTTTGTTAGATTACCTATCAATACCGTACATCTGATTTTGACCAATGTTGTGTGCGAACTTGGTCATTTAGGCCTACCTCTTTTGTTAAAGCCTTTCTTTTTTTGCCACATTTGAAATAAGTTCTGGGCTCAACAGAGCTTTAGAATGTACTGAAAAAGTTTATGTACTTTTAAAAAATTTTAAGCTGGTAGTCTGCATGTTTGCCAACCTAGAATGTAGAGTCTACTGGTACTCTACTACTGGTGTTAAATAACTGTTTGTTTTGTAAGGAGTCTAGAGTGATTACTACTGATGACAAAACTACATTGTTACTGCTTATCACTGAAACTTAGTTATGATATCGTTCTCAAATTAGACAAAAATTTGTGATTGTTTTAGAAGCTCGGATGAGAGTTGGAGAGATGTATCAGGCACGAGTTCCGCAATGGCAAGAAGGGACAAGTAATCATAATGACTATAATAGGCCTGTAGACTATGTTCATACACAAATATTTTGGTTTTGGAAATTTATTTTACATATTTGCATTTGGCATTATACTATTTTTTCAAAGTTTGACCAGATAAAAAGCTTTTCATGTCTCTGTTTCAATGCTAATAAAATTGTAAAAATTTCCAAATTTGTTTCATATAATCATTGTCAGCTTTTTTTATCTTTATCCCTTGTTGCATCTTAACTCAAAGACCTACGTGTAAAGCTTGGGTCAGTGGTTCCCAACCTTTTTTTAGTCACAGACCCTTTTTCAATAATTAGCAAGCTTACAGAACCCCACTTTTTTGTGATCAACCTTAAACAAATAGTTTGGTGAACCACGCTTTTGCAAATGCTAACAAACTTTAAATGCAATATTGCGCGTCGATTTAAACAACAAACTTCTTAATTATAAGTTTATGACACATTACATTCAAGAACCATCAGAAAAGTAACTTCAAAGAATATCATGCAAATGCACTGGTGCAATTTTATGAGAAGCCTGTAGTTTTTTTTGCACCAACACACTGAATTGTGGTTGGGTGATTACATTAGCAATTGCACAATATTTAACCATATAAAAAAAAACAGTTCAGCCTACTGCACTATTGGTACATTACAGCATTTTCATACGTACAAGTTTCTGCCTTGTGCCTACATCAACATAACATTTATTGAGTCAGTTATTGCTGATTAATTGTGTCGAATTTTAATGCACTCGCGGACCCCCAGGAAGCTTTGTATGGACCCCTCGGGGGCCTGTGGACCCCTGGTTGGGAACCACTGGCTTAGGTTATTAAATAATCATATTTCTTTTTTTAGCATTTATACAAGAAATATTAATATTGCTCTGAATTCTTCTAGTATTATTATTTTAGATTGATATTTTTGTGATTTAGACATCCCACTGTTTCAAATTAAACTATTTTTTCTGATACTTTTTGCGTAATTTTTTACTACAACTGTTATGGTCTCTACAGACAAACCAGCAACATTTTTTCTGATTAGAAATTTGTAAAGTTCATAGCTATTTTGGGATGCTGAAATATAGAGCTCGACCGATATATCGGTCAGCCGATATTTATCAACCGATAACGAGGTTGGCCGATATATCGTATCGGCCGTTTTCTACCGATAAATTATCGGCAATCAACAAAAACGTCTTATTTACGATTTTGCTAATAAATGCAAGATTTTTCGGCGGTTTTGCGTGCGCAGTTGCGCACACATTCAAGCACGAAAACGACGCTTTAGAAAGAGCGTGCACGCACACTCAAATGACTACAAGTAGGACGTTCAAAGTTTCAGAGTATATGCATATCAATGTGTGGAACAAAAATATGCCCAATAATTGTTTTTGACCTGGGGTCAGGTCAAAGGTCGAATAAGCAAATCTGAACAGTTTTTTGTGCAGCCTAAGGCTTTCGAACCGCTGATGCTAGAGACTTCAAATTTTCAGGGATAATAGACCTTAATGTGAACTTGTGTCTAACAAATTTTGGGGGGTGGCGGTCAACAGGTTAAAGGTCAATTAAAAAATTTGAAAAGAAATCTTTCCAAACGCCAATAACTTGTGAATGGAAACAGGCAGAACCTTCAAATTTATCAAGTATATATACGCAATGCATCTCGATAAGGGTAAAAAAATATTCACTGTGAATATCTGCATGTGACGTAACTTGAAGTCAAAGATCAAATAAGAAAATGTGTTGTTTGAGTTATAGCTATTGATTAAGATCAAATAAGAAAATGTGTTGTTTGAATTATAACTATTGATTAAAAACAGATAGGAACTTGAAATTTGCAGGATTGGTGTATCTTACCAGGTTCTTGCATTGTACCGACTATAAGCGTGTTATGTCACGTGACTCGGGGTTAAAGGTCAAAAAATTGATAAAATTTGCCAATATTGTGCAGTCTTAAGGCTTTTGAACTGCTGGAGCCAGAGACTTGAAATTTTCAGGGATGGTAGTTCTCAATGTGAACTTGTGTCTAACAACTTTTGGAAGTGGCGGTCAACAGGTTAAAGGTCAAAAAACAAATTTCATCAAAACAGAAGCAAAGTCTTCAGATATCGGTTAGCGGTATCGGCCTTTAAATTTTAAATATATCGGTATCGGTTAAAAAAATTCATATCGGTTGAGCTCTACGGAATTATTGATCAAATAAAACCTTTATTTATTCATCTGTAGATAAAGTTATAAATTTCCTCATAATGCATTTAGGTACGGACAAAATAACACATTCAAAGGAGGGAATGCTCGTGTGGACACCTTCCGAGAGACTTACTGAAGAAATTCGTAAGTATGAAGATGAAGCAATCATAAGTCATACTATTGTGGTACGTTTTTTTATAATTTTTTTGCAGTGGATTCTTACTGTCAAACTGCAAAAGAAAAGCATTCTTACAACATTGAACAGGCTCTCGGAATGTTGCTCTGGCACAAACATGACATCAAACAATCATTGACTGATATGCAAAACTTTACACCTATGCCAGGTAATGCTTCTGTTTATTATTTCATGATGTATGCAGTTTGACTGCACTTTGTTATATTTTCTTCATCATTCAATTTCTTATGTGCCTTTCTAATCACTTTCAACTTTTTACTCACAGCGTTTCAAAATTTCTTCTCATTCCACGCAAAAACTTAACGTTAAGGTACTGAGCATTGTTTTGAGCTCCTCCACTCTTGTAATTATAATGCTGCTCTTCGATTTATTTCAGCTCTCTAATTCTCCAGCTGCAGTTGTAATAATTATTTTCTTCTAAACTTGTCTTCAAAGTTGCATATTGCAGCTTGATTAAAGTTTTGCACTTCAAGCATTAGTAGTACAAACCACTCTTCCTTATATATTTTGAAATGAAGAGTGTAAATATACGGTACACTTGTTTCTTGCAGATGAATGGTCGACGGAGGATAAGGTACTATTCGAGCAAGCTTATTCGTTTCACGGCAAAAATTTTCGCAAGATACAACAATTGGTAATTTTTTTGCGTAATAGTTTATGAATTTTGTTTCATATTTCTGTGATGGGTTTGCTTTACTGCGTTTTTGTTTTGTGCAATTTCGTACTTGCGGACACTTTCCAATCACTCTTGGCTTTCCAATGTATGTTGTGGTGTCAAATAATTACCTTGAAACCTAACAGCAATAGTTGCGTATACACAACTGTACAACTTAATAAATACGTTCAGAGTGATCTCCTATTTAGAGCGACCTTTACTTGAGAACATAGCTAGTAATGCTGCTGTGGCTGTTTCTGGATGTTTTTAAGCCGCGGCTGGAGCTTGGTCGCTGTGGCTGGCTGCTGACTCGGAAGAGCGTAGTTGAATGTTCATAACTTGTGCTCAGAGTCCTTCACTGTACTCTTGAGTTATCATCTGTAGCTTTTTGTCGCTTCATTTCTTTATTTTAAGGATTTAAATGCTTTTCAGATTCCTGATAAAGAAATTTCGCAGCTTGTTAAACATTATTACATCTGGAAGAAAAACAAAACGAAAACTTCTCTGATGGACAGACAAGCTGCAAAGCAAAATCAGAATGACAGGTTTGCATTGATTATTTTGTCACACCCTTCTTTTTGATATGGTGTAAATGACAACGTTTTTTGCAGCGATGATTCTCTGAATGAAAATGACAGGGAACATATGGATATAGAGCAGGTTAGTGCGAAATTAAAGTGTAGAAGCTTTCGTTGGGCCTGCCGGAGACACCTCAGAAACTGATGTCATTGACTGTTGCAAATGTGCAGCCGTTGCGTGTTCAGCCGCGGAAAAATGATTAGTCGGAGTTGGTATCTGACAATTTATAGCATATTCAGCTGGGTGCCGGGATGACTGATTTTTATACATGACAATGCAAATTTAAAGTCGTTTTAAATTGATTTCTTTTATCAACTGCAAGTATTTGAATTGAATTTGGCTAGTTTTTGTTACTTCTTGAATCATATGCGGTTTCTCTTACATTTTTTTGACAGATTTCCGTGAAGAAAGCCACAGTTCATAGTGACGTAGAAGGCAAGCTTAAACTTTCGAAAGGTATTTACTGGATCATGCTTTATTTGTAATACAACGAAGCAAACTTTTTAAACTGTGTGCACTGTTTAGACATACATTTGAGTGTAGAAGATCTGGATGTTTTTGCTAAACACGAGAAAGGAGCAGAAGGCTTTTTGGATTCTCTGGACACACAACTAATAGATCTAAAACGACAAGTATGTTTTGCATGCGCATTTAGTATAAAAATGCTCAATTGTGGCATAGCATGCTCATAATTGCGACATTGGTATATTAAATGTTGGGCGGATCGCGATGTTAGCCCCAAGTGATGCCTTTCTTATTAATTGTTTTGGAAGTTAGGTTGCTTGTGTGAAACTACGCACACATAAAAAACTTACGTTCGACAAGCTCATGTTAAAATCTCAAGAAACGAAGGCTTTTTCGCCTAGAAAAGGTTGATGCATAAATCATAAATGTAAGCGCTAAAAATACAGTTGTTTGTTGAGATGCGTTTAAGGGTTATTTGAAGCGAACTAATTCGGGATTGATTTATCACTACTTTTTTAAATGTAGGGCTTGTATTATGGCAATGAAAAATTCGCAATCCTTCGTCGCTTAAGAAATATTGCGCAACGATGTCCACTGCTAACCATGATTTCAGTGGTTTATCATGCCTCTGCTGTTTGTAACATAATTGTTTATTGTAAGAGAATCCAAGATTTAGTATTATTTTGATACTCGTCATATAACACGTAATTCACTTAAAGGTGCGGATGGAAAAGCAGCAATGCGGCCAAATTACTTCAAAAATGAACGAGATTCCTCAACCTCCTGCATCCAGTATCGCAGTAACTGATTGTTGGACAAAAGAAGAGACGCTTTTAGCTGTAGAAGGTTTGAAATTTATAGCCAAAAGAATGTCTTTTAAGGAGAAAAATTGTATTTACGCGGTTAATTTTCCTCAAATCATCCAATCAGCGCTATTAATTGAGTTTGTTGCCTTAGTTTGTCGGTCTTTTTTGTTTTAATTGTATTCTGATATAGCAAAAAGTTTGCCCAAGTTTTTTGTAATAGGTACCCTGAATTAATAGGTACCCTGTTTTTTGTAATAGGTACCCTGAATTTCCAATTAATCTTTAAAATTAATTGGAAAATGTTTTTTGTGTATTTTCTATTAGACCTTTCAGTTATTTTAATAATTTCAAATAAATGAATCTGTTTTGATGTAGGAATAAAATATTGCGGAAAAAATTTTGATCAAATAGCCGCTATACTGCAATCAAAAACTGCGGAGCAAATTAAGACGATGGTTGAAGAACGCTATGATGAATTAAAAATTGACGAGGTGAAGATTTCTTGTTTTGATAAAAAGTAGATTTGTTTGGAAACTTTGGATATGCGGGAACTCACGAGCTGTGCTTTTTTGGTTTAAGCCAATTAAGTGCTCTTGTAGTAATTAAGCTTAGGCAAAAATTCGACTGTAGAAGATTTTGGATTCGACAACCGTGTTTTGTTTAGGTGCTGACGAAATAAGCGAAAGCAAACCCAGATGAAAAAAAAAAGTTAACTCGCTTTGAAGCCCATCATTAGCAATATGAGTCTGCAATATTTTTTATGATCTGACCATTATTAGACTGTATGAATTAAGACTGAAGGCTATTCACGTCCTTGTTCAATATAGGCCCAATAAGCGATTTGTGACAAACTTTTCCTGTTGTGTCCAGTTTTTTGTATTTCCACTGAAACGTTTCTAAAAGTAAACGAGATTCCGAGTCCAGCTGCTTTGTTAGGCATGTTGATAGGCGCGGAAAGTGTACTTTTAATTTGCCAGCCATCCCAAGTAGCCATGCAGATCGGGACCAGATGGTAATCAGATCTGGCATCAACATCCTTACTGGATCTGGCATCACCGATATCGAAATTATGCCAGATCTGCGCCAGGTCTCTTGTTTCTTTTATTAGACTCACCATACGTCCCGGTTTAGCCGGGAAAGTCCCCGTTCTAACGCCATGTCCCGACCGGTCGGTCGTAATGTCCCGGTTATTTAGACCTTAATTAGTCCTATATACATGGCGCGCCGTTTGAAAAAAACTAGGCGTTTTATGAATCGTGCTTAATACATGGCTCACAAAACGTGTATATTTTTTTCTAAACGGCGAATTTGTCCGATAATTGCTTAGCGTGTGTTTTTTGGTCCGACTTAAAGTACAATTTGTCCGATATATAAGTAGGATATTTCCGATATATACATATATATCGGACAAACTACGGTCTATATAAGCTCAGAAAACATGGTTCACAAAACGAACAGTTTTTTTTCCAATCGATACTCCATAGGTATAGGCAGAATAAAACAAGAAACACGGCAAAGTTCAACTTTCTGGATATCGCCTTCGTGGATTTCAATTTATGTAAGCTTTTCTGATGGTTATAACTTCGGTAGAGAGGAGATTTTTAATATTTGTATGGTAGCAACAGCAAATAATTGCGGAACATTTTACAAATTAACATTATTTATTTACCTTAGTTTATTTACAAAACAACATAGCATGCGGAAAACAAAATAAGCTGAACGTTTTCGGAAAAACCGACTGTTCTTCATCATAGCATGTTCAAAAATGAAAAGTCAACGCAGGGCAAACTAATATGAATGAAAAACAAAACGGCAGGGGTTATGACATATCAGGGCCGGCGCCAGGTGGGCTGAGCCCCCCTTATTAACAAGCTTACTCTTTTTGAAGACAACGGCTTTTGTGCTTAATTTTAAACTCTGGTCCCCCTGATAAACGCTTGGCCCCCCTAAGTCGAATGCTCTGCCGCCGGCTTTGTGACACATTCTAAAGCTTCGCAAAAGTAGATCTTTTTGAAGACGGCGGCTTTTGTGCATAATTTTTGCCTCCCCCTCCCCTGATAAACGCTTGCCGCCCCTTAGTTGACCGCTCTGCCGCCGGCTCTGTGACATATTCTAAGGCTTCACAAAAGTAATGAACTAAGTTTATGAACGGTCAAAACTACAAGGGAGGACGCAATTTTAACTCGTGATTTAAATTAGGGTAGTTACTATTTTTACAAAACAACAGCAATTCGGAAACGCATTTTTATTATAAAAATGAAATAGGAAGAAATTGCTGAAAGTGTTAACACCCATTGTTTGAACCCGCGATGTGGTTTCAAAGCCCAACGCCAATTCCGCTCAGCCATGTCACTTGATGATGGTTCAGTACATACTAATCAAACTAACAAAATACTGGCAATTACTTCTCCAATCATTAGCAAAACATGGTCATTTCAAATACTATTGGCTATACAAACAAAGCAATTTACCGTAACTTTCAGCAACAAAAAATTTTATACAATTACCCAGTAATTTTCAAAATTTCTGCTTACTTGCGGGTTGTGCAAAACTTGAATTTAGAACTTTTGGCCTACGTACAGTGAAGAAATGCTGGTTTAGTAGCTGCTAGACTAAGTCAGCTTATCTGCAATCCACAAAGACTTACTGCAAGACTGCTTTGTCTGTTTGTAGTCTGAGTTATAACACTAAACTGCGGTACACAAATAATTCCACATCGCTTGGCTGACTACTAGTACTAGTACCCCTTACCCAAACCATACGCAGTCATAATTAGTCGGTTAGATTAAGCCTGCCGCGTGTGGTCTATCGTCTGGTACTACCCGCATCCAAGGTTGGAAACCTGGCTACTTGGCGTTAGGGCGTCAGTTTCGGTGAGTTGAAACCCAGATGGCAGGTTTCAGTTTTGGTTTGGTTTCATGGCTGTTGAAAAATCGGTTCCAGTTTCGGTTTCAGTTTTGCTTACGCGCAGCTTTGGTTTCTGGGTTTCAGTTTCGGTTTAAGTTTCGTCCAAGAAAGTTATTTTACTGTGAATACGTATTATTTAAATCAGTGGTTCTTAAACTGGGTTCGACCGAACCCCAGGGGTTCGGTGAGGCTGTAGCAGGGGTTCGGCTAAGATCAGAATAAGTTTTTGCAAAAAGGCATACAGTTGTAGTAAACAGTGCCGTAGCAGCTCAACTTTGGGCCCCCCAAAAAAACCCTTTCAAGTCCCCAATACTTAGCTTTCGATATGAATTGTTTTAGGTTTTTCCAGGGGTAACAACTCAGTTTCTCACCACAATGCGAATACTGTGGTAAAATTAAAACATATAACGCGTTATCACTGTGTAAAAATAGAAGGTGTAATTTTAAGACAAGTTTGTTACACCCAATTCATTTTCCATTAAAATCGTTTAGCTCAGGGTTTTTCTACCTTTTTCTGCTCATGGCCCACTAAAATGATAAAATATGATGGTGGCCCAATAACTTTTGCTAAAAGGTACAAAGTCAACGTGATGGCATGATTAGGGAATGCTGATGTCGCTCTCTAGTCAAGCTCTGTGGCCCACTGTTGGGCCATGGCCAATAGGTTGAAAACCTCCGGTCTAGCTAGAGCGCACTTTTTCGTACACAGATGTTCTTTTGATAGCATCGTAATCTGGAGATCGGGCGCATTAACTTTCGATTGACAACATGGCCAGCGAAGAACCAATCGGATGGCTGAGTGGATAGAGCGTACGTGTGCTTCTGAGCCTGAAGGAGTGAATAGACTGAGGGTTTGATCACTAGTCGAGTCAAACCAATGACTTAAAAATTGGTATTCACAGCTTTCCAACTAGACATTCAGCATTAAAGGGATAGTGTTAAGAAAGCCGTCAAGTTTGCTTGTGCCGTTGGGAAAAACACTTAACGAGTTTCCCCCATCTAAGTGCGGTAGGTAGACAGATGGCCGGCAACTCCTAAGGGAGCTCGTGCAGCGCCCCATTGCTTTCTGTGATAGGTAGATAAAAATGCCAACAAATGGAAAGAAAAAAGATAGTCTGCTGTTTGCCGTGTTAGATGTAATAAACGTTTTAATAAATTTCAGTTTTCTGAAGCTTTGTTCAGCACTGGTAACAGTAACAACGCATTTTGTAAACTCGAGAAGCAAGGCAAGCGAGCACTTACAGGTATTACTATTGAATTAAAAGTTCAACGGTATTGAAGGGAGACTGCCAAACGAGCTTGTGTCGTTCTAATCAGCAACCATCTGATATAAATATCAAATGCAATAGACTCCAGCCGTGAATCGAACCCGTCGCAAAGAATCTGAACCTGCGTGCGGTATTGCCAGATCATATTGCTGACAATGGCTGTTCATGCACGAAGCTGCTGGGTGTAAACAGCAATGCAAAGACAGAAGCGACATCACATGTCAGCTTAAAACTTTCTAGTATCGACATAATAGCCTGGTCCACCAGTTGTTTTAAAAAGTTTGCTTTGAATCTCTTCCTCAGAAGCTGTACGATATAGATTTGCATCGCAACTAAACATTCTCTTTTTCTATTTTCATTTTTGATTGAGGAACTTTTTGATTGAGGAAGACCGGACCAATGTCCAATTCCTGCGCTATTTCAAAAGCACACGTTTTCAAACTAGCAAATCCTTTTTCAATGGACTTTTGTATTCGATGTCAGATTATGGTTGCTGACACAGAAATAGGGTAGGATTGAATTTAATTTACCGATCGGATGGCCGAGTGGATAGAGCATCTGCTTCTAGATTGGTTGACTCCGGGATTCAATTCCGGGTCCGGTCAAACCAATGACTTGAAAATTGGTATTCACAGCTTTTTTAGTTGACGTTCAGCATAATGGATAGCGCGAAACAAGCGGCAAGTTCGCTTGTTGTGCTGTTGGGAAAGGCACTAAACGGGATTACCCCATCTAGGTGTGGTAGACCGATGGTCGGCAACTCCTAAGCGAGCTCGTATAGCGCCCCGTCGCTTTTTCATGATAGGAGAATAAAATTGCGAATAAATAAAAAACAAATAGATAAAATTTTAAATCTGCTCACAAGGTGTTAATGAATTTGAATTTAATTTTTTCAAGAGGAATGAATTTGAATTTAAGAATGAATTTGAAGGGGCGATGCCAAGCTAGGGGGGTCTGGGGACATGCCCCCCCAGAAAATTTGCGGAATTTGACCTTATTTTGGAGGCTTTTTGTGCGTTTTGAGCCTTCAAAATTCCTCAGTTTTAACATGGTTTAGTAGTCTGTTTAATCAGGTCCCTTCCAAACCCACTAAAATAATGCTGCAAGCAAACCCTACTCTAACATTTCGCTACCTATGCGAAAAAAAAACATTTTGTAGGCTTATTTTTGCGCTTTTCACTTGAGGATGAGAAGCCCTTGGTATGCTACTAAACGTTTGTTTGCTAGTTTTGCGACTGCTATTTTTTGAAAAATTTGCAGGGGCCCCCTATGGTCAAAAGTATAAATATGGTATGGGGGCCCCACATCGCGTGAGTTAAGACAAAAAATATATTGAATCTTAGAATAGGCCTATTTAAGGCACCTTTATCATACGTTGAGTAAATAGTACTACGTACTGACTATTTACGGGGCTCCCTTTTTGTGCGAGGCCCCCCCGGTTGGGGGGTTCGAAGGGCGCTAGTTTCGGCACTGCATGAATGTGTCCGGCTACCATCAAAAAATCGACTATTAAGTTGATGGTGAGTGTTGTAGGCGAAAGCAGAAAAATTTCGTCAGCCTAACTATGCACTGCCAACCCAGGCTTGACTCATTCCAAACTGTAAGGACTACATTGCTCTGTTATTCTAGTACAGAAATACTTTGAGAAGTATTTTAAAAATCTTGCTAGGAGGTTCCCTTTTATTATTCTTCTTAATAAATGATTCTTCTCACATACTTAAACGAAAAAATCAGGGGAATAATGCAGGTATGAGTTAAGATGTCATAAGAGCCCTCCTTTTTAACTTCATTTCTTTCTAAGTTAGTTGGTTCCCTCCGATTAACAGGCGACCAGCCACAAACAAAAACTTTCAGTGAAAAAGCCTGTAAGTTCTAACCCCCAACTAAGTTAACAGTTGAAAAAGTCCATTAGTTCCGACCCACAATTTAGTTACCGGTAGCTTCACTATATCAGTACAGGCCTATCGAGCAACCCACTTATTTGCAGTTGCAGACGAGTTTCGACCTTTCTATGGTCTCACCAGAGCAGCATATTGCAACCTCCCATCCTCCTGAAAATAATTCCTAACCTTCAAAAGAATTGCAAACCCCAATTCTAACCTCTACTGATTCTTCTCAAAGTATATGAAATACTTAAACGAAAAAATCAAGGTTAATGCAGCTATGAGTTAAAATGTCATAAGAGTCCTCAAAAATAATGAAAAAGGCTAGAAATGATCGTTTGGTCCCAACATTATTCTCAATCAGTGTTGTAATGAATCGAGTTTATGAATTAAAAATCAATCAGTGTTGTAATGACTCGAGTCCGGACTTACTCGGACTCGAGTCCGAATCGAGTTTGGTGGACTCGGACTCGACTTGAGCATTTTCAAATGGACTCGGACTCGACTTGAGTCACAATCCCAAATGACTCGTACTCGACTCGAGTCCTTCAATGAGTGGACTCGTTCCAACACTGCCTTCTGGTATTACTATTTTAAACTGCCCATCATGATATGCTGTGTATGGGCAGAGCCGTATTAAGGCCAAGGGGGGCCCCGTGGCTAATTTTCCGGGAGGTCCCCATACTTTTTGCAGACCTGATTTTGACGTTAGTATCGAACTTTTTTAGAAGACGCCATTTGACGATCTTTTCTAGGGTGGCACGTCCATGTAAGCAGCTGTCTTAGGAGGCATGATTTACATAATAGGCCCCTTGCTTTGCTTTTTGCTGCTCTCAAATACACCAACCTACATATCAGGCTGCAAATTCAAACCTGAAAGATATTTTTCGCAAAACTCGAATTTGAAAATTGAAAGTTTTTGAACTGAAAAAAATCAAATTTCGCTGAACTTGATCGAAAATAGCACTGATGAGCTTAAAAAACTAAAAAAAATCAACAATTTTAACTAGTAGAGATCCACTAGCGTAGCCAGGATTTTGCAATGAGGGGGGGAGTTGAGAATGACATCACATTTGACCATACGTTGTATACAGAAGCGGATCCACAAAGTTTTGGTGGGGTAAATGTATTTTTGAATCAGTTTGAATGTTAATTAAATGCAAAGACGTTTAGACCCGGAAACGGGCGTAAATAAGATTTTTGAAAATGTTTTTATGCCAGGGGCGTATTCAGAAATTTTTTCAGGGAGGGGGCACCAATTTTCGTCACCTTTCAAGCTCATTTTTTTCGACAGATTTAATTTAAGCAACTTAGCCTGTAACAAAAACGACTCTAGGGGGTTCGGAGGCATGCTCTACCGGAAAACTTTTGAAAATTTGCATACTGCAATGGCCATTTTAGTGCTTTTTGAACAATTTTGAGGAAAGTTTGTCATATTTTTGGCCCGTAACTTTGAGTGCAGTTTCGATTATGCGTGCTTAAGGCGACTAAGGCATATTGTTATGAGAAGGGTGGGAAGAATCGATTGTAATCGATATCGATATTCTTTACTTTTTGTTCATCGAATGCATTGGAGCCTTTACTTTTTTGAATGAGTATCGAATATGGCCTTGTCTTTGGCTTAAGTTTTTTCGGCTTAAATCGATAATCGATTCTTTTCGTCGAGATTATTTTATCTTACTTCAGTAAATTTAAAATGCTGGTTGGTATGTCAATCCTTTTTTGCTGATATAATTTTTTTGTGCCAAAACCCCGACTGAAAATAAAACAGAGTTGCTAGAACAAAGTCGTTTCGCATCTATGGTCGCACTCGCATGCAATGTCCGGTGCTTGTCTTTGAGCTACTGCGTGACCGTGAGCAAATTCCAAAAAAGGCTTAGCGCATACGGCTGAATGCTCAGTTGGTTAGGCTGTAGGTAGCTACGCCTTGTAATGCGCTATGGAAGCAAAGTTAGCAGTTTAGTGGTAGTGTAGGTATATAGGCACGGGTAATTTTAATGCTTTATTCGTAGCCTACTGAATCAGTAATCAGCTGGTAGCGTGCTGCAATTTGGTTTCCTGAAAAGTAATCATAAGCCTATACCCAGTACCATTACGAGAAGTAAAGTAGACGGAAACTCAAGGTTGATATGAGTTGCTACTAGTGCATATAGCTCAGCAATGAGGCCGCTTGACTATTGAATTTATCAATAAATTTGCTTAACAAACTCCAATTTTTGTTCGATCTGTCATTGTAGGCCTACCGGGAGGCCTGCGCTCTATAACTACTCAGTACTTGAAGTTGAGCAAAAACTAATAGCCGAAGCTGGTCTTGCAGGCATGTCCGGAGTGTGAGAGGGGGCTACGAAAAAGTTGTTAAGGGGAGTCCTCCAAAAACGGTGTCACTTACTCGGCGTGTATTGTTAATAATAGACACCTACAGTCAAGTGCTCAATGTATGGAAACAAGTTGGTCCAACAATTTTGGGGAGCAAAATATTTTTGAGGCTTGTAGCCCTTGAGGACTGGTATGCGGTGTGCAAGGGTTATGGTATCACTACGAGCTTTGAGCCAGCCTGTAGAGGTCATGACTTTTTCATTTGCAACTAAGTCCAAAAATTGGTGTTAAAAATAATAAAGCAGCATGAAAGTGCAAAATATAGCATATAACGTCATATTCTGTACACCTTCCTCGCTTGAATAAATTTTTTTTCTCGCCTGGTTTCTGCTTGTATAAACACAAGCTTATTTACCCTTCTAAAGATTTTAACGATCTCCACATAGCCTTAGAATTCTCAAGTCAATTCTGATCTAAGGCCAAAATGTTACTGACTGTGGTTTAAATGTTTAATCATCCGTTTGCTTAAAATAGTATATCAGCATCATTGCTTTTGTCATTTCAATTATTTGGCGCTAATGTTCGCAAAAATATATTCATTCCGTAAACCTGTACCAGCAAAACTATCGTATTTCTTTTTTAACCTTAACTATGGGACAAAAGCAAATTGCAAGGCCAAAATGGAAGAGTTGCCAGAGAGTTGAGAAACTAGCATCTGACAAAGTTTGTGATTCTGGCGAGTACCAGTAACTTTGCCAGCAAAAGTGCATTTGCTGTCAACACTAAGTTTGCAGTACTTCGAAAAAGCCAAAAAATCACTCAGTATAATATCGAATATCGATTACAATATTCTTTATTCTTTACTTTCTTAAACTACCATCGAAATCGATTATTTCTTTACTTTTTGGTGAACTGTCGAATATCGATTATTTCTTTACTTTTTTGAGTATCGATTCTCAACCCTGGTTATGAGGAGGTTCGAATTTATGGAAAAATTTTATTCATCCAAAACATTGTTGAAAATGGCTGGTGGGGGAATCCATACGCAGCATACCCCACATTCCCCCTGAATCCGCCCCTGGTTGTATAAAAGCAAAAAATGGCCTCAAATTTTAAGAGAGATGCTTAAACCAGAAATAGCGAAGGCAGTTAAGGCACGATTGTTGTAAGGAAGTCAAAGGAATGCTTTCTGGTGAAAGTGGTAAAACGATATTCAAATGTTAGCGATTTAGTTATTTTTTGAGCTACAGTTCGCACATCATTTTTGCTTGAAATCGTTTAGCCATTTTTATACGGAAGGTCTGAGAGGCCGAAGGCAGTTGCATGTGCAAGAGCGGCACTGCCCTGCTAATAAAATTGCGTCATTGCTTCAATAAGCATAACGGCAAAGAACAAAACTCAGGAAACAACGCTACGTAATTCTTGTTATTATGGCAATTACAGAACCAGATTATCAATGACAAAGCATCGAACACTTCGAAATAAATATCAGAAAAAGAAGTAAGTATGACGTCATTTGAGGCTCAATGGTAGAGGGGGGTTATAACCCCCCCCCCCTTCCATGGCTACGGCACTGTAAAGATCTAATGAACTCGAAACTTGACTACGCTAAAAATTGATCAAGTTTGCCGTCCCGCTAGGCCGCTACGACTGCTCTGTGCTTATCGTCTCTACGTTCTACCTGAACTTTTAAGAACAAAAATGGGGAACAGAATATGATTACGAAAGTTGGAAAAGTAGACATGGAAAGAAATACTGAATAGTGATGTTTATGATGCCACAATCGATGTTGCTCAGATTGATGCGCGTAGTGGAAAACGCATTGTCAACGTGATCTCGCAGTCAAAGATCAGAAATTTTTTTAACCTTAGTAGCCTATCTGAAATGAATTCCTGGTTGCCAAGGCATGCAAAAATGAATCTAATGCACTTTAGCAGAAACATCTAAAGCAATGGCGTATTCGCTAAACGCTACAGCTAAAATAATGACATATTTGCTATACTATATTATAAAAACAGAAGAAGCGACAAACGTCTGTAGTGGTAATACACATACAATACTTTATGTGCTGGCTATCAATAAAGTAGCGAATAGCATAGCTTATTCACCGGACCACCTCGGCGGCTTAGACTCTTCAAGCCCGATAAATAATGACAGCGACGTGGCCAGCGAAAAATTTAGGGGGTGCTGTACCCGAATTTAGGCAAATCATCAAGGAAAAAGGTCTTCATTTCTAAAGAATATCCTCACAAGGAAAAAACAGGGGCCCCCTTCCCCTAGCTACGCCACTAAGTAATGGTCAAAAAAACTGTGAAAAAATATACAGTATGTGAAGCAGAACTAGTATAAAGAATAACCCTCCTTCAAATGCTTCGCCGAAACGCTGTATTAAAATTTTTGCAGGGCTGCCACTTGCTGGTATCAATTGCTAAAATCTCAAAAAATCATCATAACATACAGAAGTGATTTAATGGCTATCTAAACTTTTCATACTTAGCCTTAATTGATTAAATTTGAAACCGAAAGGGTCTTTTTTTTTGAGGACGCCATTGACAAACTTTTTATCACTGATCGGGCGGCCCCCTTTCTCGGGGGGCCCCGGGGCTATAGCCCCCCTCCCCCTAATCCGGTTCTGTGTATGGGGTGCCGTTTGGAAAAAACTATTCGTTCAGTGAACCATGTTTTTTGGGCTTATTTAAACCACAGTTTGTCCGATATATACATTGGAAATATTTTAGGCTATTTGTATATAGGACAAATTGTGCTCCAGGTCAGACCAAAATACACGCGCAAAATACGTCAGACAAACTCGTTTTTTTCTAAACGGCGCGCCAAACGCCGTTTGGAAAAAATGATTTTGTTCGTGACTCATGTTTTTTGAGCTTATTAAGGCTATAATTTGTCCGAGATATATCTAGGAAATATCCGACTTATATGTCCGACAAATTGCACTCTAAGTCGGACCAAAAAACACACGCAAAATAAGTTGGATATTTGATATTTCCGACTTATATATCGGATAAATTTGCCGTTTGGAAAAAAAACTATACATTTTGTGACCCATGTTTTTTGAGCTTATTTAGACCATAATTTGTCCGATATATATGGGGCGCCGTTTGAAAAAAACTATAAGTTTTGTGAACGATGCTTTTTGAGTCTAAATAAGCTCAAAAAACATGGGTCACAACAGTGGCGTACGTACGGTGGGGGGGGGGTTTCGGGGGTCAACTCCCCCCCATTGAAGATTTTAAAAGAAATGAAAGCCTTACTTTATAAAACGAACCGCCTTTTTTCTTACACAGATTGCCGAAATTGCTCTCATGTTTTTCTGTGCTATCCAACTTGCTTATAAAATCTTGAAAAACTTTCATTGTGATGGAATAATAGGCCTACTAATGGTGAAACTTTGCTTGTGCGCTGCGCTTGACAATTGCAGAAACAGTGAAACCTTTCTTGTTTTTAAGGCAAAATCGTTTTTACGCACCGTAACTGTCTCAAAAGCTGGAGTGCTCTGTTTCCCAAACACCCCGATTACTTGAGAGTATCACATGATATCGACGTTGTGATTTGGGTGGAAAATACTTAGATATAATTGACGCTGTTTTTGACCTTAATCACATGATTAGAGATTCCACTCGCGCGTGATTTATTGTAATTTAAAAATGTTTCGGTAGGGAGGGCAGTTTTTGCTCATGCTTCACTGTCTTCAGTTTTCAAGACAGGGAAAAGTGCCCCTTTTATAATGAGAGCATATTAAATGTTTTTATCAAGATTTATATGTGTGGTTTACATCAATGTTGGTTCTTGAAAGATTTTTTTGGAGGGAAGCAACTACCTGTTTTACCCCCCTGGCTACACCCTGTTTGTGACGTTGCGAAAGCTAGCTTACTTTGGTCAATTAACCTTCCTATAGCCCAAAAATGAAGTCGACTAAAATTTTTTGGAAAATTTTTAACCACGAATTGACAGCTTGAGTTTTTGTGAAACCTTTTCGCTCCTAAATGAAGCGCAAAGAATCAAGCAAAAGTGTGAATGAAATATCTGGATTCTAACCAAAGTCTCGTCAGCCTTGCTAAGCACAGCCAACCCAGGCTAAACTCATTCCAGACTGTAAAGACTCTTTTTTGCATTGCTTTACCTGTACATCTCGACTTCATCTCTTTTCTAGGTTGTGCCCTATTTTTAGCACGCGACTGGCCCGAAACAACGATACCAAATGAAAGAACCTATAACCACTAACCCACAACTAAGTTACCGGTAGCCTAACTAGCCCACATCACTAGAAGCCCCCATGGCAACCCACTCATTTGCAGCTGCAGACGCGTTTCGACCTTATTATGGTCTCATCAGTGCAGCATAGCAACTGATGAGACCACGTCCACAATAAGGTCGAAACGCGTCTGCAGCTGCAAATAAATGGTTCTTTCATTGGTTGCTATGCTGCACTGATGAGACCATAATAAGGTCGAAACGCGTCTGCAGCTGCAAATGAGTGGGTTGCCATGGGGGCTTCTAGTGATGTGGGCTAGTTAGGCTACCGGTAACTTAGTTGTGGGTTAGTGGTTATAGGTTCTTTCATTGGGTATCGTTGTTTCGGGCCAGTCGCGTGCTAAAAATAGGGCACAACCTAGAAAAGAGATGAAGTCGAGATGTACAGGTAAAGCAATGCAAAAACAGAGTCTTTGCAGTCTGGAATGAGTTTAGCCTGGGTTGGCTGTGCGTAGCAAGGCTGACGAGACTTTGGTTATAGTCGAAACATTAATTTGTCCCTTGCAAATTTTAAATATCTGGATTGTTTTCTTCGTTATGGCACTATAATAGCTGTGACGTCACTGAAACTTACGTCATCACGATGTGACGTCACTGAAACCCCCCATTGAAAAATCCTGCGTACGCCACTGGGTCACAAAACGTATATTTTTTTCCAAACGGCGAATTTGACCGATATATAAGTCGGAAATATCCGGTGACACGTCCCAGTGTAGCCCGCGCCCCATAGCTATGTCTTCGACACCAACATTCTCCACTTTGCCAACCTGAAGCCAAGCCCCCCCATTAGCATTAACATAAGTTGACGCTGTCGCTGTCAACTTAGAGAAAAGTATCGATTCGACGTTATCGATAGATCGATATTTTCTACTTTTTATTTTTGTTGTAGAATTTAGAAATTCGCTACTTTTTTTTGAGGTATCGAAAACGAATTATTCTTTACTTTTTCATTATCGATTTCCAACCCTGGACAACAGCTCCCAGTCCCAGCTAGTAGCCTAATAAATTTACCAAAATTATTACGTTATTTCTGCCTGCGCAAATAAAACTGTAAGTTTCACCGCACTGGCTCAGCTCCTTCGATAGCTCAGTTGGTAGAGCGGTGGACTGTAGAGGTATAGCAACAGTAATCCATAGGTCACTGGTTCGAATCCGGTTCGAAGGACTACCTTTTACAAAAGGTTTTTTGTCAGGTAAATCTATCGGTCAATGTGTTTCTTGTTTTTTATTTTTTTGACGGGCTTCGAGCGTTCAAGAAATAATGAAAATGCTTTACTTTGCCCTCTCTTCTAATGGCTTTCATAATTCTGCTGTTAGCACCAACAACAGCAGTTTAATTTGAATTATTAGTCCACTCTTATCCTCATTTTTGCTCAAAGCACTTCACTGATATTTATATTTCACATTTATTTTTGATACTCGGGTATTTACTTTCAAAAACAACCTAAAATTGCCTAAACATCAGTATGACTAATGCTAACTGTATGTTATATCATGATAATGCTTATACTTTTTATTGAGAAAGTTACTGAAAAGCTATTAGAAACCACAAACATAAAATCATGTAAAAAATATAGGTTTATATTCAACTCGAGCTTGGGTTTGAATTGCCGAGATGAACCTCAGTGGTCTGGGGTGCAGGCTTCAAACCTGTAGCTGACTAACGTCAGAGTGGTTCGATTCCACCTTCTGGGCGCCCTTATTTTCTTTCAAAAGCAGACTGAGTTGGCGTTCAGGAGCATCTTTTGTTATTTTTTTGCGACATAATGCCAATGCAAGTGGTACTCAGGACACCAAGAACCAGGCGCGGATTCAACAGTTTTTTTCGGAGGGGGGCCAGAAAATTTAATGTGTTAAAGGCTTTTCACGGAGCTGAAGGAAAAGGTTTATGATTAAAGTACGCTATCTAGCAGTGGCGTACGCAGGATTTTTCGATGGAAGGTGTTTCAGTGACGTCACATGGTGATGACGTAAAGATGCTACCATTACGGTAATTCAGAGGTATTAAAGTGCATCATCGGATTGTAATGTTTCTAGTCTAAATTATTACGCAATTGCAGTTAACCATGATTAAGCTATATAATACCATAACTAAGGAAACAACCAAGATATTTCATTCATACTTTTGATTGATGTTTTGCGCTTCACATAAGGAGAGAAAAGATTGCACAGAAACTCAAGCTATCAAGCCGTGGTTAAAAATTTACTGCAAAATTTTAGTTTACCTCATTTTTGGGCCATAGGAAGGTTAACTGACTAAAGCAGCCAGCTTTTGCAACGTCATAAACAGGGTGTAGCCGTGGGAATAAAACAGTCAATTGCTTCCCTCCAAAAATTTGTTTCAAAAACCAACCTCGATGTAAGCAACGCATATAAACCTTGATACAAACATTCAACATGCTCTCATTATAAAGGAGGAAGTTTCTTCCATAACTGCCTGGAAAAGTGAAGATAGTGGAGCATGAGAAAGCACTGCCCTTCCTACAGAAACATTTTTAAGCTAAAATGAATTGCGCGCGAGAGGAATCCCTGATCAAGCGATTAAGGTCAAAAATAGCGTTGATATTGTCCAAAGCATTTTTCACCCAAATCACAGCGTCGTTATCATCAGATGCTCTCAAACACATTATCGGGATGTCTGAAAAACGGAGCACTCCAGCTCCTGAAACAGTTACGGTACGTAAAAACAATTTTGTCTCCCCCCCCTGTTTCGCCCCTGGGCCTCTTCAAACCTTTTGTAGGTCTGATCTTCCTCGGCAGTATTTATATTTTATTCTTAGCACTACGTCAGTGTCAATTTGTTTTTTTTTTTATTTCAATAATTTTTCAACAAACCGGCCGGTTATTGCGCAGTTGTCAAAGATGTCGCTATCGATGCGGAAAGTTTGAGGTTCAATTCCCAAGCGGGTCAAATCGGACGCACTGCAGCCAACGGCTCGCCATCGCTGCGACGTTTCTTGGCAGCTGCGTTGTTCAGGAGCTAAGCCGCCGGGATCGGGCCCCGCCACTCGTTGCCATGCTTCGGTACTACAGCGAGTGTAACGAAACGAGTAAGTTGTAATGAAGATATGATTCATATTTTTGAAACAATTTTTTTGCGCAGCCATAGTCACTGCAGATACACCGCATTGAAGGAAACTCCTACTTAATAAGTGCTTCGCAGTAGCATCTATGACAAAAATGCAGTTCAAGCAAAACACATCGGAAAAGTTGGACTACCGGTATTGTTGCATCGCATCGTAATGAAACTTTCTCGAGATTAAATTACAAAGTTGGACTAAACAGAAAAAACATGATAGCAATTGCGACAAGCTTCGCTCGAAGAAAAGTCGGTTCGTTTCAAAAAAGAAAGGTTTCATTTTTTCTGCAATCGTCTAGGGGGTGAGTGTTGACTGTGGGTGTTGGCTGTTGACAGCAAGTGTAGTCCATGCCAACAGTTCAATTTCATTAGTTTGTTTGTATACCTTTTTTATTGTTTTATTTTTTTATTTTAAGCCACATAATTGCATCTTGGGTTTTTGTGTAAGTGAAGTATATGCATCATGGAAGATGACCTAGCTGAGTGTCGAACCCGCAAAACCAGTTCCGTAGTTCTACGCACCAACCACTCGGCCAACTCCATGTGCTTTTTTTATATCTTGGACTAATTTTCGCCTGAGGAAGGGGGTACTGCCCTTTATTGGTTAACGCATGCTAGTTATAGAAAATAAGGTAGGACCCTAATTGGCAGAAATAAGACTTCTCGGCTCTAAACACTCGGCTTATAGTATCGTATTACAATCAGGCTACTGAGTTGAACTACAGTTCCTAGATTTTCAAAGCATAATGGCATATCAGTAAGCTACTTTAATACCTTACCTTACAACATAAGCAAACTCTTTTTTTGTATTATGCTTTTCCGCAATACTGCTTTAATACAATAGCCTACACTGATTTACCGAATATGCTATCCAACTAACCTTTTCATCATGAATTTATTTCTGACTTTCATATGGATTATGATGTAGGCCTAACCAGTAATAATAGCTGCAGCCTAGCCGTTAATAAGAAAGAACTTTGATGACAAAAAACGCTGCTACTCAAACGACCTTCCTGAATCGTAGTTTAGAGTATTTCAAAATTTAATACCAATTATGACATTTGCTAACAAGTAAAAATTTATAAAAATTTAGGAAATTTCGGGGGAGGCCCGGGCCCTCTGGGCCCCCCTCATAAATCCGCGCATGCCAAGAACTTACACTCTTGATTAACGACGGGGTGGTTCGATTCAACCTTCCCTGTGCCATTTTTTAGTCTTTCTTTTAGTTTAAAAAAAAAAGTCATCATTTTGAAACTGGTTTTGTAAGCACTTTTTTTTAAATTGATTTTTCTTTGATTTCTTCATCTTTATCCACATATCACGAGAAAGCGACGGAGGCGCTGCATGGGTGACTCCCGGCCCCCTCCCTTGCATACGCCACTAGGGGTCATCTACGCGACTTAGCGACTGGGGAACACAGAAATATCGCAGCATTGGCGAGCTGTTGGCGACACTGAGCCGATTTGACCGGCCCGGGAATCAAGCCCTAAACCTTCCGCACCGATAGTCTGTGCGCTTGATCACTAAGCTAACGACCGGTGCCGGCCCAGAAATTGAACCCAAAACCTCGCGAGCCGATAGCGATGTCTTTGGTTAACCCCAACTGGCTGGTTTGGTTAACTCAAAGCTGTGACATCGCAAGCGGAACATCCGCCAAAGTTGCAACCATTTTCTTCCAAGAATACCTCCTGCGCTGGAACGTTGTGTTGTCCAGCCTTGATAGCCGTTGAAAACAATCGCTTCATGACATTACAAACAACACGACTCTAGCTTTAACAATACCCATTGACTTTGTCCTGGCTTGCTTTGAAAAAAAGCAATCAATGATTGGAGTATTTTTAGATTTATCTAAAGCGTTTGATACTATAGATCATAAAATATTGTTACAGAAATTAATGCATTACGGGGTAAGCGGTCTACCTTTAGAATGGTTTTCTAGCTATCTGAATGACGGCACAACAAGTAGTATGCAACAATCGATTATCTGATATTTTGAAAATAAAGTGTGGTGTCCAACAAGGTTCTATTCTTGGACCTTTGCTGTTTTTACTATATGTAAATGATTTTTGCAGATGTATAACAAAAGGTAAGACTATAATGTTTGCTGATGATACAAATTTATTTTTTAGTGAAAGTTCTTATGAGAAAGTATTCCAAGTGGCTAATGAAGAGTTAAAAAGTATTGATAATTGGCTCACAGCTAATAAACTTTCTCTTAACATAAATAAAACTAATTACATTGTGTTCCGCACTCCGAATAGTGAGCTTCCTTGTCAATATGCTCTCCAGTTGAGGAACAGAGAAATTAAAAGAGTCGTTTCTGTTAAATTTTTGGGCGTTATAGTACATGAACATTTGTCTTGGAAACCTCATATGGAAGCGCTATTGAGTAAAATTAGGATTACGTGCAGTATTGTTCACAAAATTCGCAATCATTTGAGCCAGCACATATTACTTTTGCTGTATAACTCTATGATAAAAAGCCATCTCCAATATTGCATTATGACTTGGTGCAATGGAAATAAGACCATGGTTAAAAAACTTCAAAGTTCGGTTAACAAGTTTATTAGATTAATATTTAAGCTGAATTATAGAGATAGTGTAAAAACTCTGATGCAACAGTATAGTCTTTTGACGATTCATCAATTAGAAGAATTAGAAACTGCTAGCTTTATGAATAAATATTTGCACGATGACTTGCCAGTCACTTTTCGGAATCTCCTTGACGACAACCAGTTAGCTTATAGTACCTCTCGTCAGACTAGAAGTCAATCTAATCTATTCCCCCGGTTTTGTAGAGTCGAATTAACGAAACAATCTTTGAAATATCGAGGTCCATTGACTTGGAATTCTATTCCAGTAACCATTCAGCAAAACAAATCGCACAATTCTTTCAAAAAAGCGATTAAAAAAAACGTGCATGACTTGGCATACCACTCCAGTAACTTATACAGTCATTAGCAAAAGTTTAAGACCAGTCTTTCAGATTTAAGGTATTTGTAGATTTTATCATTATTATCGCATAGTGCAGTTTTATATGAAGCAATATCCTAATGAAATTGCATCAGCCATCTGTCCATCACCAACACATGGGTTGTTTTCACGAAGAACCTATTTTACTTCATTTCGATTGGTTTTACAGCGTAATCAGTTGTGTACTAGCTGCTGTTTCAGTTCTTGAAAATGGGCAAAAAATCTTCTCTTTCCGAGACTAAAAGAGCCCAAATTGTGGTTTTAAGTGAAGAAGGCTACTCTGAACGAGAAATCAGTGCGAAGATGCAGTGCAGCAAGACTGCTGTGCACACAGCCCTTAAAAATTTCAATAATTACGGGAGTTACAAAGACTTGAAGAGAAGTGGGAGACCCAAAAAAACATCCCCTAGAGATGATCTGACAATAAAGCGAATTGCTGTACGTTCCCCAACAAGTTCTTTGAAGAAAATTCGTGCTGCGCTGCTTGGGAAAGGGACAGACGTTCACATCACCACAGTTTCTCGGCGTTTGAGGTTTAACTTTGGTCTTAAATCATATAAGCCAGCTCGCAAACCCAGGCTCACTCCTCTTATGAAATCAAAGCGTCTGGCATTTGCAAAAGAACATGCAGCATGGACATCTGAAGACTGGTCTAAGATCATGTTTTCCGATGAGTGTACTCTACAGCAGTTTGTGGTGAGAAAAAAGAACGTTAGAAGGCCTGTGGGTAAAAGGTTTGAGGAAAGATACACAGTTTCAACAATGAAACACCCACCGAGTCAAATGGTCTGGGGGGCATTTTCCAGGTCTGGTACTGCTGGATTGTATTTTTTGCCCCCAGGAAGTACAATGAACGGTTCCAGGTATGTGGATTTGCTAAAAGAAAAACTTGAAATGCATATGAATATTCATCAGTGCACAGTTTTCATGCACGACGATGCTCCGTGTCATCGCTCGAAGATTGTGAAACAATTCCTTTCAGAAAAAAATGTGGCAACACTGGGCTGGCCTGGAAACAGCCCAGATTTAAACCCAATCGAGAATCTTTGGGAAATACTCAAAAACAAGGTTGCAGAAAAACAACCTTCAAGTGCTGGAGCATTAAACCATGCTATAAAAGAGGTATGGGTCAAAGAAATTTCAAGAGACTATTGTGAGAAACTGATATGCAGTATGCCAAAACGAATCCAGGCGGTGATAAAGAACAAAGGAGGACACACAAAGTACTAAAATTGCGTGTTACTGTTTTACAATTTGTAATTTGAGCATTCACAATGTGTTATACTAAATTTACGAGCAAAATATACCAGCAGTGGCAGTAATTTGTATTCTGGAGAGGATAGACAGCAAAAATACATAATTTCTGATAACTGGTCTTAAACTTTTGCTAATGACTGTAAATTTATTGTGAAAAGTTCATACCGTAATTGTATTATGTACCCATATTTAATTGATTTAAAAGGCAAAAACAGATATCTGCTGTTAGTTTTTCTTTCACAGATTTGAGTTTCTCCAACCATCTCCCATTCGATGAGCATTTCAAATTTCTTGGTTTTCCAGTTTCCAATTCCAACAATCCTACGTTGTATGAAACATTTCTTTAATCTGCATCAGTTTTGTTGGATATTCAGCTGACTAGAACAATTTGAGCGAATTTACTGATGAAAGTTGATAATTATTATTTTTTGAACCACTATCGATACCGTAGTTGAACGTCAAATTATAATTGGCTTACTGCTTAACTCTCGTTCAAGTAAATTTTGCTTTGCAACACATTTTTTATTTTTGGTCTTTACTCTTTACGTGGCGTATTGTTTTTTTTGTTTGTTTGTTTTTTTTTTAAGTAGGCCTATAGCAAACAAAAGTCAAACTAAGGTGCAGCGACCGTGCATTTTTTTAAAAGTGTTTATTTTTTAAACTCCTGCACGTTTCAACGTATATCGTTTTGTCGCTGTAACCTGATTGGCCATGGTTTTTGTTCCTTGTTTTTGTTAGGTGTTTTTCTGGTCGTTAAATAAAATAAACTACTACTACTTGCATTTTGTGTTAGTCGTTGGTTCAAGCGCAACCCACCAGAAAAGTTTGACTACCGGAATCATTACATCACAATGAAAGTTTCTCGAGATTAATAAGCAAGTTGGATAGGACAGAAAAACACGACAGCAATTTCGGCAAACTCTGTATGAAAAAAGGCGGATCGTTTCAAAAAGAAAGGTTTTTATTTTTTTAAATCGTCGATGGGGGGGGTTAAACTCTGAAACACCCCTCCCCCGTGCATAGTGATGTAAAAAAACAGTTTTTTTTTGCACTTGTTTTTTATTACCTTGTTTTTTTTATATTTTTTTTATTCATTCTTTTTTAAAAAATTAAAACAAGTTTGTTTTTAATATCAAGCTTAGCAAGCATTATACATTATGTAGTTTGTGGAGTAGTGCGTATTTAGCTTAAAGCTTACCATATGGGCTTATTTTGCGATTTGCACAGTTCTGCCGCACTAAATTTTGAGTTTCCCCAAAATATAGCGTAACCACAACGTTGTGCTATTGAATGTTAAATCAGGTTAAATTGTGGTTTAGGTCCTTATTTGACCTACTTAGCTTGCTTGCGCTTTGGGTTATGGAAGAGTTGGGGTTTGGGTCAAAAACAACAAATGTAAACTAGGCCGGAGCCTATCTTCTCTACAAAAACTGGAAAAGCTACAGACACTCATTAGATGAACGGGGAAATACAGTGCATTAATGTGTACTATCGACCTTCGCTTATCCACATTTTTTTAATCTACCGGAATCTATTGCGATTGTTCTTTTTTATTTTTTATTCTTTGCATAGTAAAATTAAAACTGGCAACACCTTTCTGGTAATCGGTAATAACAAGCATGCAATCCATGATGGATTTAGGGGGCGAAAAGGTCGCTCCTTGTACTCTCCATTCGATCCATCACTACAAGAAGGCTTAACAATACACATCATGGCGACCAATACTCATATTTAGTTTAGAATCGGACTCGCATTTGTTTTCAAAAACAAGTTCGTTTTCAAAAAAAACAAGGTTTTTTTTTGTAAAAAAAAAAAAAAACAAAGGCAAAAAAAAAACGATTTACATCACTGCCCATGCGTACGCCACTGATGCAGCTCTTATAATGCAGGACAAAAATTAACCCATCCAGATTACAAGAAAGAATAAAAAAAGAGTTAATTATAACAATAACATTGAATTGTTCTTAAAACAGAACAAACTAACATTAAACTGTGACAAAATTACATATATCACATTTGGACCTGGAAAAAATCCATTGAACGAATTTGAGTCAACCATGAACGATAAACCTTTAAAAAAATCTACCGTTACTAAATACCTCGGAATATTCGTTGACGATAAGCTTAGCTGGGCCATCATGTTCAGTGTTAGTGCAAAAAAACCTCCCAAAAGACAGGAATTTTCCATAAAATTCGGAATTACTTAAACAAAAAATCGCTTATTAGGCTATACCTTTATATTATAGTTTTATCTACCCACATTTATTATATGGTATTCTCACGTGGGGAAGTGCCTGCAAGGCAATTATTAAAACATTGCAAGTCACTCAAAATAAAATTTTAAGAATCATTAGTTTGATTGATTTCTTCATCTATACCCTCCTATCACGAGAAAGCGGTGGAGGCGTTATGCGTAGGACGAATCCAGACTAGCTTAGGAGTTGCCTTTGTTTCCAAGTTTTCCGGTTGAATTTTCTTCTGACTTCTATAATTTGCTGCTTGCCAGATTCCACCAAGCAGAGATAATTATCGTGAAGCATCTTATCCAAAGACCCAACAATGAGACTAGGTTGGGAGTTGAACCATTAACCATGTGATCATGGTCGTCGTAAAAACGACGCTCCAAACCACGACTGCGCCACGCTGCCGACCGACTGATTGGTAAAGTGAGCTATAAAAGCGCTGTGACAAATAATTCTTTATTTCACTCACTGAATATTATATATTGGAACTGACCAAACTTATGTAGAAATATCACAGTCAAATGCTTCCCAGCACTTTTGAAAAATATTTTCACTCCTATGCTACCACCACTCATTGTTACGAAACTAGAAACACCTCCATGGGAAATTATTTTCTGCCGCAAATGAGAACAAATAAAAGAAAAAATAGTTTGCTATTTGCTGGAGTCCAAATATGGAGTTCTATTTAGCCTGAATGGAAGAACCTCAACTTTAGTCGCTTCAAACGTGAAATCAAACAAATGTTAATTACCAAATACTCCCAAAATAATAGGCTACCAATAACAATTGAAAACAGACTCTATCTCCACCAGAACTTTCAGATAATATTTTACATGTTATCACTTCTCGTTGTTTGGAAGTTTTTCACGTGTTTCGGTTGGGATACCTTTCCAAACCAGTTCGATACGAATGTTTTCGTGCACAATAATTTATGGTGTATACATGATAATGATCAATAGCTAGGATACCAAAATTAAAGACTATTAAATTATGGCATTACTACAGTCTGCAGGCACAAGGTTATCCCTTTACGTATTTATCATTTCAGTTTTGTTCCAAATTCCACTTTTACGCTTGCTGCTAGTATGGTTATGTACTTCAGGTGGCAGCGACTTAGATGAGCTTTGCTCACTTTGCTGTCCTCCTATGTACACATTATTGGATTGCCGCACAGTTGCTTGTATTGACGATTGTCGTTGAAATTTGTACATGAATAAATTTGATCTAATGATCAGATGCAGTCTCTTAATAAAAAAAGACCTAAAAACCAGCATTGCCATTCAGATCAACTGTATTTTTTATTAATATCATATAGGCGAGGAACATAATCAAAAGACACTTGTGAAAGTCATGACCTGAAAAACAAATTTTCAAAATCATCGTTCGTAACTGAAATACCAATAAGAGTGGTTTCATATAAAGATGTAAATGCAGCCAGGGGCGTACCGGCAGAAAATTTTGGAAAGCAAATTACATCAGGTCCAATCTTACAAAGAGGTCGGTATTGTAGGCCTTTAAGACTCTTAACTCATTTCAGATTAAGCGTTGTCAACAGGAAAAGATTCCCTCCAGCTATGCCAGTGAATGTAGTAATCACTAATAAGTAACCACACAAACAAGCCATTCTAGAACATCTAGCTTGTACCAATTTGACTTTCCAACAATGACGTTAGTTATTTAGGTGCAGCGACCGCGCTAATTTTTTTTTAAACGCTTTTGTTCTGTATTTTCATCTTGAACGTGTTCAACGTATATTGTTTTGTCACTGTTTCCTTATTTTTAACCCAGCTGTTTTTTTGTGTTGATGATGACGTTATTTTGGGGTTAATAAAAAAATCCTACTACTACTTATTTTCAAATCGTTGAACAGCAAACTTGACAGTATTTATAGGAGACTGCGAAGTGAGCACTCTGCGAGTCGGGAGGCACCAGTTCATACGTCAAATGCGATCGGCTCAATCGAACCCATCACCATGGATCTATCACATGCGTGGTAGGCATACCGCTTGGCCACAGGCCATGTCATTGTTTGGCCGCTCACAACATACGACTGAGGTACCTGAACTCATAAATCACTACGCTAGCCGCTTCCACGCGATTGCAGACATTTGATAGCAAATTTAACCGTCTAGGCCAATGGTTTCCAACTTTTCTAGTGGAGCGGAGCCTCAATAAAACATTCCATAGACTCGAGAAACTCCTGTGCATTAATTTAACTTACTAATTTACTTGAACCCAGTTCTAAATTGTAAACTTGCGAAACCCCTGGACTGTACCGTACCCGCCGGCGGAACCCTAGGGTGCCCAGGAACCACGGTTGAAAACCACAGGTCAAGGAAACTGGCAAACTGCAATGAAATAATTAACGAGAAAATGTTTTGCAAGAGGAGTTTCCTGGCACCGGCAGTGGAGCATTGCTAAGGGCAACAAAAACCAAACTAATCAGCAAATAACAAAGGACCACGCAAACGTAAGTTCATAACAAAAAATCGTTGCAGATTCATATCCCCCAAAATGTTCGTATCTCAGTCAGTACCAAGTCAAAATTTAATCACTTTCTGTAATTAAGCCTTTGTAAGAGTTCATTTTTTTCTTCTTGTATTTCAAAAAGTCTCTTTCGCAAAGTTATTTCCATTTCCTTGTCAGTCTCACTTTGCGAGGCCATTTCATGTTTGAGGGATTCAATTTTTGTCTTCAGAGTAGATCTGCAAAAAATGTTTTAAAAAAGAAGTCTGTCTTTGGAAAAATGTTGGTAGGCCTTTATGCAGAGGTTCCGCACTGGTCTTCCCATTGCTGTGTGTCTGCCGAGAGTTTGCAAAACCAACTTTTACCCGTTTTCTGTTTGTTTCTTTTTTGGACAGTCTCTCTGTACATCGAAGACATTTCACAACCGTTTCTAAGACCTTAAGCCATATTTTTGTTGTTCCACCTAGAGGATGCGGACGAGGACTACTGCCACGGACAACCACTGCCAAGCACATGGACAACTTTTCATATACTCAGAGGTCGCAAAGGTTTAACACTAACAGTCTTAATACTCAAATTATTACGACTTCGATCTCCCATCAAGATCAGGAAGCATCTAGACTAAAAAACCTTAGGGTTTTCCAATGCTTTCTAGCCTTGCTAAACTTCATGGTTATATTCAGTGAATGCTCGTAACGCATATTTCAAGGCGAATCTACAATAAATTGCTTTTAATTCAATACCAAACCACAACATTATAAGCTAAATACCGCTAGAAATAGAACAACCACCAACTTGTCAGTGATCAATTGCATTTTCTCTTGTTCGTATCTCGCCGCAACTTCTCTTGCAGCTTTTGTGATATTTGACATTAAAGATGTGACGTCATTGACAAGAGCAAATAAACAGGCTTTAACTTTCCTGAAAAATTCAGTTACTTTAATCAGAACATTTGCCGCTTTATTCCCACACAAAAAATCACATTATCACAAAAACCCTAACAAAGAAAATCGTTTGTGCTCCAATGCTTTCAATTGCACTTTAAAGTTTTTCAGTAATCGTAAGATTGACACCCTAAAAAAATTAACGCGGGCGGTTTAACGTGCTGATGTTGCGGTTAGGACACAGATTCGATACTCGGTCGAGCCACAGTTAAAACGTGGAAAATAATCACAGTTCAACAATGATTTATCACCGTTTTTTTTAGGATCGCAACTGTGCGCTAAATCGTGGAAATGGCTTCCACGATTTTCAAAGCGCTTGAGCAAACGAAACGGATATAAGCACAATAAAGGTGAAAAGATCATCATAATACATGATCACAGAAAACAGAATTTGAAAAAACACCACGATAAGAAGAGAAAAAGATCAAGAAATGAGTATTAAAAATATCTGTAACCTTGATATCTGTTAAAACCACAGTTCTTGAACATAAATTCTTACGTATCAAATTTTTCTTCAGGAGACCATTCTTGGGACATCCCTTGATTATCGTGGCGCAGAAGGGCCGACACAACAATTGACTTGGAAGGGGTCTTCAAAGGATGATCCGACAAGAGAGGAACATCCTCGCAGTTGACGTTCTCTAAAAATAAATCGCTGTGACATCACTTATTCTTTATCCCAATCATATCCGTAGCAGACGCTAATTAATAAAAATAGGGATGTGCCGGATACCGGATGCATATCCGGTGTCTGGCACTATCCGGCGCTGTTGAGATAGCCGGATAGAAAAGCACTATTCGGCCGGATACCGGATATTTCTAAAGTTCAGGGAAATTGCGTAGGGTAGACTCGGTAAAAATAAAACTTACTCCTTCGATTAATGGGAAAAAATTTGATGCAAGTTTGAAAACTTTAATTTTGTTTAGGCTCTCCACAAAAAGCAAAACCGAGTCCAAACGTTAGACTACGTTGGTAATTTTTATATCAAATGGAATTAAATTTAGTTTACAAGTTTTTTCGTTTGGCGCTGCTAGTTTTGTCATCAGGAAAGTCACTTCGATGGTGTAGCAGTAAGGCAGTAATCAATCGGCTTCAAACCGAGACGGTATAAGTTCGGGGACCACTATCGTTGTTTCATCCGTAAAGACCTTGCAAATAATTTACGTTTAAAAGCCTGTCTTCTGTCCCATAACTGGCACGTTCGTCTTTTGTTCAAAATGAAAAATGCAATGAGCGGCGGACATAGGCGACAACGCTTTCTCGAAGGCAAGCAGCAAGGAGAGGGAATTTTGTAGAAACTTTTGTTTACTACGTTAAAAAAAAAAACGTTTTAAGGTACCACTAGCATTGCAATGGATGTGTTTCTGCTTTTGAGTGTTGTGCGGTTTTGTAAGGTTATGTAGGCTAAGTTGAAGTCTTTAATTCAACATCCTTAGTTCATCAATCAGCTGTTTGTATTGAAGTTTGCTGTAATCTACCCATCATTACAGATTTACCGCAGGATCGATTTTTTGCAGTAATTCTGTGGTAGAGAAACTACAAATGAAACCATACGTTTTTTAGTAGCTTTGATGATAACGCAAAACATACGAAAATTCAAATTCAAACTTGCCTTATACCAACCGCTTAGCGTAGTGGTTAAAGACATCGCTAACAGGGTGGGAGGCTCGCCACGATTGCGACGTTGTTTTTTTCGGGATTCGAAATGGTGTTGCAAGGGCGCAGAGATGAGCTCCGCCACTCATTACGTGCTTCGGCGTAATACCGCGAGTATTAATGAAGATTTGATCTTTTTTCAAGTTTGCTTTTCGATGGGTAGGCCTATCACAAACTATTGCTCACAAGCGCAAAACCGCAAAAATCAACACAATGTGTGGCGATTGTAAACTCGATTGCTTTACTCGTAAAATCACGCCGCTGGTCACATGTTTGATAGAGTTTTCTTCTCGCTTTATACATAGCATGAGCGCGAAATTTCGTCAAAACAACGCTGAGATTTTGCACTGTTACATTTTGGAACTGTTTCAACTACTGTGCAATGTGCATGCAGTCAACTTTTGATATAATGAAAAAATCCCGGAGGCCAGATATATGCCTCCTCTTTCGGTGTTAGACCCGAGGAAGCACTGCTCCTGCTCCGACCGACTTGGCGTCCGATTTTCGGCACACTCTTGACCAAAATCCACACTTTTAACACAATTCTTCTTGACCAAAAAATAAAGCCCAGCGTTGAAAACGTGTTGCTACGCAAACGTAGTGTCGTGGATCGGAGTTGAATCAAACGCGATCAGTAAGATGGTCATTTTATCAACTGAGCTCCTGCTGCTCGACCACGTTGCCGATTCGGCCAACTTAGATAGAGTAATCAAGTCCATTTTAAATGACGCAATACTTCTGAAAGTTTTCTGGGTGTCTCATGATCTCATGCAATTAGTTTAATGGCTTGCTAGTCGAGCAAGACGACAGCGAGTACAAAAACCATCAAAATAATAATTTTGTCTTAGTGCTACTATCCGGTATCCGGCCGGATAGTGACGCACCGGATATCCGGCAAGTCAGATCTGCCGGATATTCGGCAAATTTGCTATCCGGCAGATCCCTAATAAAAAACTAAAAAAACCGCAATATGAATCACTCCAACTTTTGCAATCCTTTTACCTGAATTAGTTTTCTTTAATTTTAGTAAGAAATCTGTCATTATTTCAATCAGTTGCCTTAATTTTGTTTCACAATTAATGACTTCTTCTTGCTGTTCCATGATAGCGAGTCGAGAGTTGATTTTTGTTATATCGGTTTCTTCCCGAAGAACAATGATATCTTCTCTGTGGAAAAAGATACAATTTCGTTAAGTTCTGACGAAACAAAGGCTGCGTAACTGGCTTGCACTAGTTATAGCATAAGTGCGTGAAATAGCCTATTTCCAGATCAGCAGGAGCGTATTTGGGGGACATTGGGCCATGCCCCGCAACCCCCCTTTTGACTTTGCCTTTCAGTAAAAAACGATCAAAGTTGCTATGTGACTGAAATATACCAGATTCTTTTGAAGGCTTCTGCAATTTTCCCCCTTCAAAAAATTTCTCGCAGCCCCAAATTTTTCATAAACTTTATAGATCAGTCTATAAAAAACAAAGTTGTTTATTGCTTTGATACAGTTACTAGAATGAGAAACGTCTTTCTTACGGCCTCCTTTTATCCAAAAATCAAATCTAAAATGCTCCAAGATGTTAATCCAAGTTTTCATTCGGGTCCATTTGGATATGCATTGTGCAAACTTACCTTGCGCTTTCCAATTCTTTCTTCAAGTTCTCGATTTCATTCTGATTTTCTATTGCTTCATCTTTAAATTTCTGAACAATTTCTGTTGTGTTGTGCAAGGCTTTTTCAGTTTTGGCAAGATGAGACTGCAGTAGGTTTTTTTCTTCCTCAAAAAACTAAAAAAATTTTTTTTGTAAATTACTCACTCAATCATGGGATAGACACTGTTTCGACCTAATAAGGTCTCGGCATAAAAACTCAAGAGTAGTCCGGTAAGATGCCCAAAATCAATTCAAAGTTCATCAAAGGTTTTTTTGTTTGTGGTAACACAAAACATACAAATTTCCACTTTTGCCTAAGTGCATCCCTAATCGCATAAGCCAATGGTTTTAAACCTTTCTCAAGTTGTGGACCCCTAAGTTAAGCAATTAGTTGTTGCGGACCCCACCCAAATCAACGCAAATAAACACGATTCTAATTTTCCGCCCAAAATCACGTGAAGAGCAAAAAAAAGGTCATCACGTCTGCTGACGTCTTGTTTTCCACTGAAAATATCGGTGAGGAGCTACAACAAAAGGTGTATAATATCCTTATATCGTTCACAAAAAGATTATACTTCAAAATATATAATTAATAAACACCAGTACTGCGGACCCCTTACTGACCCTTTAGTCCATGCGACTCCCTTAAAATCATTCGCGGACCACTTGGGGGTCCGCGGACCTCCGGTTGAAAACCACTGGCATAAGCGATTAGTAATGCGAAGGAAGGAGGCCCCAAGATGAATTATAAAATTTTATTCCATACACTCGTTTTTTGTTACGATTACGAAAAACTTCGCAAGTGTAGGCTAAACTGACTTTACTCACATCTTTTTCAGTGGCAAATTCTACTTGTTCAAATGTTTGCTCATCTTTCAGTAATTGCAATTTTTTCTGTAAACTTTCCATTTCTTCACATTGAGCAGCGAATTTTTGCGTCAGTTGGTGCTTTTCGTTTCTTATTATTTCGCAGTTTTCTCGCAAGTCTTTGTTTTCTACAAAATATAAATTTAGTGAAATACTTCAATGCAAGTCTACAGCGCAAGAGAATGCGATTTTCCAAGCTTTCTATGAAACAATACGGAGCGGGCCCACAGAGTCAATATTCGGCTTAGGAAAAAGCGACGTGGTATTTCAGTTACTCTACCTTATCGTTCAAAATTCCAAGATAGGCGAAGTTTATTTTTTATGATAACACAAATCTAATTAACAACTCTTTTAAACT
This sequence comes from Trididemnum miniatum, assembly GCA_964006365.1. NCBI lineage: Eukaryota > Metazoa > Chordata > Ascidiacea > Aplousobranchia > Didemnidae > Trididemnum > Trididemnum miniatum. Next base: position 6,516,404 of record OZ023239.1, read on the forward strand.
ACCTTCTATCTTAAAAAAGAATCAACGAAAAATCAATTTTTATTATACTCGCGGTATTACGCCGAAGCGCGTAACGACTCACGAGTGACCAGGACCATTTCCGCGGCTTAGCGCCTGGGCAACACAGCTCCAAAGAAACGTGGCAGCGGTGGCGAGCCGTTAGCGATACTGTGTCCGATTTGACCGGCCTGGGAATCGAATCCCACAACTGCCGCACCGATATCGATGTCTTTAACCAATGCCAATTAGACAGCCGGTGCCAATTAAACGAAAAGTTATAAAATCATTATTTTAACATTAACTTTGATACACAATCCAATTTCCTTTTCATGCCAGCACAGTCGCACCTGCAATCAGCTGGTCATACGCCTGTTTTGTAGCACTTAATTCGCTGGACAAAAGCTTGCAACCGTTCATTGCTTCCACCAACTTCTCAATTTCTTCTTTTTGTTTCGAATTTTCATCTCTCAGTCGAATTAGTTCCTGTATTTTTAACACAAACTTAAAGCACAAAACACGCGAAAGGGTATTCCAATCAACCTAAAATTTGCCTATCACAGAGTATATTCAAATTTTAAGGCATGGTTAAATGTAAATTGGCGACAGCTAAGTTAAAGTGGTCAGAGCGGAGAATATGAAAGCCCAGCAAATACGAGCTCCAGATTCAGTCCCAAGAGCATCCTTAGACACCCAACATGTTAGAAGTCCCGTTGGTAAATCATTCGTATTGAGTCAGATAAAATATCGACAAATAGACAAAAAAATACATTAAATTAAGTCGCAAAGTAACATAATACGATGTTTACCTCATTTTCACTTTTTTCTCTTTCGTTCAACCTTTCACTTTTTTCGTTCAAAAAATCGCGAAGCTCTTCTAATTCTTTGGATTTTTTAAAAAACAAATCGAAAGTTTCTTTCCATTTGACTTCGCTGGTTTTAAGAGCTATACCAACTTCGGAATACACAGATAGCTCGCTCTTTAGCATCACGTTTTGCTTAAGCACACGCTTATAATGCGCTTCATAGCTGTCTGCAATTGGCAAAATATACCGGTAATCAATCACTTATGAAACTTTACGTGGTTGCGCATTTACAACAGCACCAAAAGCCTATACAGTTTGTTTTACCCCTAGTACGTTTTCAGAGGCGGCTTATTAAAAAAATAGTTACAAAATTTCAACAACAAACTTTGATCAAAGCTAAAAGATGCAATTTTCTAATCAACCAAACACAACAAAAATACCTTCATATTCATTAGAAGACAACTCTCGCACATCAGAATTTTCTTGCAACCGGGCGTTAGCGGATTTTAGCGCCGCATTTTCTTCTTCAAAAGCAGAAAGCTTTTTTTCAAGCTAAATAATTAAAATACAAACTTTAATTGCATCTGTATTGCTGCCGTTGCTGATCAAAAATATCTGAGAAATATCTACCGCAAATGATAGTTTTGATGCTTACCTCTGTTACACTGTGTGATTTTATATCTTCTTGGACGCTAGAAATAACTTTGATTTGGTCAAAAATGGTTGCAATGGCAGACCCAAACTGCATAACATTATACGGTTCTGAAATAACATGAAAATGCAAAAAAATTGAAGTTAAAGTTATGCAAAGGTGACACAAAAATACGAGCTTTTCTACGCAGAGAGAAGTACTTACGAAACAGGCTACACGACATAGACCTACGTCAACATTAATGGCTCTGTAGGTTACAATCGTATGATGCTTCGCAAAACAATCAACAAAAATACAAATTCATTGGCGTCAGAACTGCGGAGATGAACCTCCGCTAGCTTAATACAAAAAGCGGATGAAATTTCACGCAAAAAAAAATCAGATAAAATCGCATATTTGTGAAACGCAACTTAACTCGATAAATTGTTCTACACTGCAGATTCGCAGAAGAATATAAGGCTTACAAGAGCCTATCTTCGAACTTTGATGGTCTACTAAAGATAGCTTTATCGATTACGCAACTTTGCTAGTAGTTGAGACGTTTCTTTCGAAGATTGAGAAAAACTCTCAAGTAGCTTTCGTTTAAGAACAACCAACCAAAACTATAGCAGCTCTTGTAAATATTGATTGGACTTTGCAATTACAACTTCTGTTTATTTTTTAATTTGCCAGCTACTGCTCAAGGTTTTACAGCTTTCTTTTTTCTTTCTTGCACTGTGCTAACTGCTAATACATTTCCATCTCACTGAATTCACTATCGCGCTAATGGTAGAAAAAGACTTCACTACCAGTACAATGCACCAAATTTCTTTGATTTTTTGATCACGCTTGCAAGTCTCAAATGCGTTGTTAGTACGGCGAAATTATGACTAAAATAAGTTTGTTATTAAAAGCGAAAATAAAAGTTCCTGACCTGTCAACGTTGCAACGGTTTTTGTTTTCAAAGACTGATGTTGAAATAGTTTTTGATCCGAAAATTTGGGGTCTGCACAAATGACAACGATTTTAAATTCATTCCAGGCATTTTTAAACAAGAATATTCTAACCTGTTTGTGGCCCTACGTTTTCCTTATTTCCTGCCGTTTCGTCAGCTGAATTGCTTTTATCAATTCTTTCTGCGAGCAAAAAACAGGCTTGAAAGCAGATTTTTGCAAATTGAGCAATTTAATTACAAAAAAACGATAATTCTAACGTAGCAACGGTAATTACACATACAGTGAATTTGACAAAATTTAACCTTCTTGCATTTGAAGTTTTTTTGGAATCACTTTTTCCGACGGCTCATTTTCGTTCGATATCTGAACTTCAGGAGTTCCAAAATTTAAAGTTTTTTTTGTGTTGGATCCACCGCCCGATTTTGTCTTTAGATATCGTCCATGCAAAAAATTTGCCGATTTTGGTGTGACAGTCTTCTTTGGAGTCTTGCTACAAGGTGTTTTCATTTTCAGCATTACTTGACGTGCAGGGCTGTCAATCTGGAAAACATTCACAAATCTATCGCAAGTTTCACGAAACTTCTCACAAATCACAACCACAAAAAAAATTGGTTACGAGACGGGGATTCTTATCCTAGAATCCATGAACCCCAAATGGTAAAAGGTCCGGAAACAAAAGGTTTTAGGGTCCAGGGTTGGTTAATGCGGCTCGGGTTGGGCTTCGAGTTAGTGTTTGGGTTAGGGCCAGGGTTGGGAGTCCTACCATCGACTTGGTCAAGCAGCACACCCTATCTGCCAGTCAAATATTTAAACTCCGTTACTCCTAAAGACCAACCTTGAAAAACCCAGCATCGAACGTAATGGCAGGTTGTAGATGCTCTTTCTTCAAAGCCGCTTTGGCAGCAGCCAATCTTTTCTTGGCAGCTTCTCTTCTAGCGGCTGCAGCAGCAATTTCACCCGATGATCCTAAATAATACACGGTTATTGTATTTACTGGCATTAAAAAGCTAGGTTTTAGTCTTGTAAAAGCATTTTGCTTACAGAAGCAAACCCATTTCTAAATTCTTTCTCAAACGGGTATTTTCAAAAAAGACCCTCAATAAAGCTCTGATGATTTTTAAAAATATTTTTTTTAAATAATTACATGTCACAGTTCAGATGGCCGAGTGGTAAGAGTGTTCGCCTCGGGAGCTGCAAACTTGGGTTTGATTCCGAGTCGGGTCAAACCAATGACTTGAAAATTGGTATTCACAGCTTCCCTGCTTGACGCTCAGCATTAAAGGGACAGTGTGGAGAACAAGCTGGCAAGTTTACTTCAGTGCCGTTGCAAAAGGTACTTAGCGGGATTCCCCCATCTTGGTGTGGTAGACAGATGGCTGGCAACTCCTAAGCGAGCTCGTATAGCGCATTGATCGCTTTCTCGTGATAGGAGGATAAATTAATATGCAGCAAAATACAAAAAAAAATTTCAAACATAAATAATCAACTTATCATGCAACACTTCAATGCACAATCGTTCTAAACGTCAGCTCAAAAGCATCAACAAACCACATTTTCAATGCATCTTTACCAAACTACCATGACTAATTCAGGTAAAAATATGGTACCATTAAGTGCATTTTACATTTTTTTACGACAGTAACGCTTATCACTATTATTGACTTACTGGTTTTACTTTTCTTCAGTAATTTCTTCGGCTTGGAAATTTTCTCTGAGTCAACTTTCCACTGATTAGCCTTGCGTTTACCTAATGCTGTGAACTTGTCAATGACATCTTGTACCTGCAATGTATCAAGAAATCAAAATGACAAACCCAACAACCAACTAATACAAAAAAATAGCTTACCACTGAAATTACTTTTGCTAGCAACATCAACAGTACAAGTTTGCACAACTTGAATCTAGTTGAGTCGTAAGTTAAAAACAGAACAAACCTGGAAATAAATCATTTCCCAAAAACCTTGCAAGTCTTCGCACGTTACTGCTTTTTCACTTGTTCCAAATTCACAGTTATCAACAAGACCATGAAATTGAGCAAATCTTTCAGCTATCACTAACCGAGCTTGCCCAATAACGCTTCTTATGTCGCCCTGCAAAACAAACATGATCAATCAGAAAAATCCAAAAAAACACAAATTGTTGTTGCACAGAGAGAAAAGTTGGCAATGCAAAAATATATACACCTTATTGTGGTGGTGATGCGAAAATAAAATACAATCCTAGTTACACTCATTCAGATAAGGGGCTGAGGACACAAATTATGATACTTCTTGAAAGCAACTGAAGCTAATAGCTATATATTTTGGGGACATAAGTGCACGCTAACCATGCCACTGTATCATAAAATGCCTCCCACGCAGCAGCGTAAACTATTAAAGATATGTACATCGAACTTGCTTTTCAATCAAATATCAATGCTGCTGAAAGTAAAACCTACCCTACGCATAGTATAACTTGACAAAAATACCGTAATAACGTCAAGGTTGTCCACATCTGATAGTTCAGATTGAATTTTAGTCCATTTTTCACAAAGTAAAGTCAGTTTTTTTCTTTCATCCAACAAACATTTTCTAAAAATAATTGCTTATTTAAACAAACACTCTACAACATTAAATGCTTTGGTTGGGTGGATTTTGCTTGATTAATATAAAGAGAGACTTCTCCCAAACAATGAAATGCATGTTTTTAACATTATATGATATCAGCACAATCAAGTTACGATTCTGGCATCAACAGCACATTAAAATCTGTCCAATCTTTACAAGCAGTAGGTACCAATGGAAAGTTTACCTAAAATAAGGCACATCAAAATTGTCAGCTTTTGGATACATTATTTCCTTTTCAGGAACTGTTGCTGATAGCTTGATTTCAGACTTTTGAGGCAAACTAGCTTCTTCAACAGGAATGTTAGGATCTTGAGGCATCAAAGGATATCTCAATCCAGATGCCATGGTGTACAATGTAAAAATATCTCTGATAAACTTTAATTTAAATTACCAGCACATAAACTGCAAACATTCTACAAACAATCACAAAATCAAATATCCGTATATTGAAACATGCGGTACATGGTTGCCAGTAACTACGCCGCAGAAACTTCGTCACATGGCAACTTCATCACGCTTTGAGAAGGTGAGGGGAGGTGTGGAGATAGGTGTAGGAAAGTATGTTGGGGTGTGGGAGGAGATGTGGGAAGAAGTACGAGAGGAGGTGTAGGAAAGTGTGTTGGGGTGTGGGGGAGGTAAGGGGAGATGTAGGGAAAGGTGAGGGAGGAGATGTGGGGAAGTGTGTTGGGGCCCCACACTTCTCTACACCTCCCCCATTCCTCTCTCCACACGCCATCACACTTCCCCACTCACCCCATACACTCTCCCACGCCCCTAACCACACATCTTTCCTTACCTCCCCCAACACCTCTTCCCACAGCTCCCCCTAAACCCCAACACACTTCCCCACCCACCCCATGCACTCTCCCCACATCTTCTTCCCCCAGTTTTGATTATGTGGCGAAGTTACCATGTGATGATGTTACCTTAACAAATTTAACTGGAAAAGCTCGATAAAATATTTAACGACAACCAAACTTTCAAATCTTGTTTCGGTGTAGACAATGTAAATTTTTAATGCATGAAAGTGTGGCAAAGTTACTGTGGCGATGTCACCATGTGGTGAAGTTACTGGCAACCCAGTCCCAGTGGTGTAAAGTAACGAAGTAGTTTTACTTAAGTATTATTGTTTGGTAACTAGTACTTACTTAAGTGATTTAAATTGCGACTACTTCTATTTTTACTTACGAAGTTCAATCAGAAAGTAACGTTACTTAAGTGGCTTTAAAAGTTAAGCAATGTATCACGCACATGATAAATAATCATGCTTGATAAGAAAATTGGCAACATTCGTGTTAGGTGTATTGTTTTATTTTATATATATAAGTTTTACAATTTCGTGATATTAAGTGGTCTTTTGTTATTTGTGTTTGGCGTGGACAATGAGGTTGCATTTTGCAGATTATGACACACTTCACTTTTATATTTTCGTCAAATAAATGTGCCAATTATCCTAAATATACTTCAGCATCGGCAAAATATATGTCAAGTTTGGAAGTGAGCAAATTGCCTTTTGTCAAAGCTCAGCTTTATGGCCTAGGTTTTGCAAACACTACTTTTTACTTAAGTAACTTCAAATTGCTGGTACTTTTTACTTCTAGTTGGTTACTTTTTACATCCCCTACTTTCTACTCTACTTCAAGTAGTTTCCGCCATCAGTAACAATACTTTTACTTAGGTAGATTTCTGGACTACATTTTACACCACTGCCCAGTACACTACAGACACATTTACAATGTAATTTTTTGTTAAGAATACCCGTAGTGGGAACTACTGGTACACCACACACTCATTAAACATAAAAAATATGTACCAGTATGCAGTTTAGTGTATCTAATTCACCTTGGACCACTTTGGTCCCTTCGCAGCCTTTCCTTTGTCGCAGGCCAATTGTTGTTCTATCAGCACTGTGTTTTTGCGTCAAAAATAAAACTGATTCTGATTCCAATGCACTGTGCACGCTGACAAAGCCTATGAACAGTGAAACACTTCAACCTAAGAACTGAAGAACTAGATTAGTTCAGGCTTCGATAAGATACCAGTCTACGTAGATAAGAATATGCCACTGTAATGCCAGACGCCAGTATACTCAGTGCTCTGCTCAGTGCTGCTAGCAGTCAAGAACTCATAAGCTGTAACTGTGTAAGGCAGTGGCTTCGAGTGTTTTGTTAGTTTATACACCGGTAGTCTACTAACAGACTAGTTACCCAGTTACCGGTACCATACCAGTACCGAGTAAGTCTAGCCTATTTTACATTTATACATACAAATAAATCTGGACAGTAGTTTTATCACCAAGTCACAGGAGGTACTATATACCTAATAAGTATTCAAACTGTTCAGTAAACAGAGAGTCTAGCACTGAGCAGGACAGTGGTTAGGGATGGGCATTTCAGAATATATACCGAATCCAGAAGGATCCGAATCCCTAACTATCCGGAATAGGTTTTGCAGTATAAACCAGGTTCAGCTGTTCAGGGTTATTGGATTTGATTTTATTGAAAAGTCAATCATTTTATTACTAACTGTGAACTGTGGGTTTTGTCACGCTTGTATCAATAAGTCGCGCTGGGTCTTTCGCAAAATATTATTATTACTGGTACTTGTTTATTTCAGACTCAAGCACCAAGCAAAAAAAGCAGCGTGAAGCAAGATACAGAGAATAACACACATGAAAAAAAAACAAAAAACGAATAAATGAAATACAGGATGAATAACTGACAAATGTCACTTTTATCTAGGTTGATTTAGAATAGACCTAGGTTGATTCAAAAGCCGAATAGAATTCGGTATTCTGGATTTGGTTGTAACTATTCAGAATAATTCTGGAATAGTGAACTATGCTGAAATGCCCATCACTAACCACCTAACTTTGGTCTCTGGTAGGTTTGAGACCGCAAGCCAACTAGTCTAGTCTTCTGTCTAACATTCCCCACTATATCAGTAGCAGTGTTCCCTCTAAGGTGCGAAATTTGAGAAAAATGAGAAATTTTGGGCAAAATTTTTCAATATTTGCACATAGTCTAGCTAGTCTATAATGATTTAAAAGCAAATTAGTTGAAAGTGTCTAAATTTTTTTGTGTCAAATAAAAGTGTTGTACCATAGAAACTCTTATTTTAAACAAAAATTATTCCAGACCTCAAATTACACCCTTTAAATGTTTGGGCAAATCTTCAGTGATTTTCATAATTGGGCAAATTCGCGCTAGCTGACTAGTTAAAATCTTAGAGGGAACAGTAATCAGTAGACTATCAGTATTTTATTATTTCGGCATACACAAAAAGGGGCACATAAAGATACTACCGTAGCATTTGCACCGTACCATATGAAACCACAATTTGATGTACACTGTGGATGAAGCGAAAGAGCAGAGCTCACCAGGTCAGCTTCACCCACAATCTTACCTCCCACTTGATACATAAAAGAAACAAAGCAGCAATATACTGTACAAAGCATAAATTAGCAAGAAAAAAAAAATTTAGCAAGCTGCATGAGCACTAAGCACCAAAAATTATGCGTGCTGCCCCAGCCCTGCAGACACAAATGGCCGCAATTCAGCAGCAAAGGCAGATGAGCGAGTAGCACTCTAGCAGTACTACTCACTCATCCACCCCCGCCACCAAACTGCAACCATCCATGCCCACCAGACCAAAACAACACACACAACCCCCACAGCATCAAGTATGCCATAACAGATCAAATTAATAGCGTAAACAATCAAGTTGTCAAGTAATAAGTTCTCGACGAAGATTAGCAGTGTGAAGTTGCAATGAAGTTCACAACGTATTGTAATATTTACACAGCAAATATTATTGAGAAAACTCTACAAAGGTATTTCTTATGTTTCAGCTGTTTATTACCCACACTTATTTCGAATTCTAGCTCAACATTGCTAAATTGTGAGGACATGACTATTTCTACCGCCAGGGTGTGGGCTTGTTGCTCAGTGCTGTGCAGTGTGCGCTTTCTTCATCACATTTCAATTTTTTCTATCGTAATTTTAAAAAATGATTATGACATCAAGCCCACATCAATGTGGGCTTGAAGCAGAGGGGCGTGCCCAAAAATTTTTTTTTTTAAGTAGGCCTATAGCAAACAAAAGTCAAACTAAGGTGCAGCGACGGTGCTTTTTTTTTAAAAAAGTTGTGTTTATTTTTTAACTCCTGCATGTTTCAACGTATATCGTTTTGTTGCTGTAACCTGTTTTTCGGCCGTTGTTTTTGTTCCTTGTTTTTGATAGGTGTTTTTTTGGTCGTTAAATAAAATATACTACTACTACTAAATTTGAAAAGGAGGGTCCACAATATCCTGTTTACACGTTTCCACTGAAAATATCAGTGAAGACCAAAACAAAAGGTCAACGCGTCCTCAGATGTTGTGTTTCCATCGTTTTGCTGATTGCAGATAGGCCTATAACGGTATATCAGCTTATACCGTATTTCAGCAGGGGGGGGGGCGCAACCCCAGCAGCCCCCCTTGGATACGCCCTTGTAAAGTCCACGTAAATTGGACATGTGATGTGGACAGGGTAACAGGTAAGAGTGACATTTGTCAGTGTCACTTTCAAGACTTTGGTTTATTCTACCAGGCCACACATTACCTGTCTACCGGTGCTTCATCATGTTCTTGTACAACCGGGGAGAGCGTGGAGAAATAAAACTAACAAAACGGCTGGTTTTACGTGCCCGTGCAAATTGCCACTGTCAAACTGTAAATACGGTAACGGTAAAATGTACCGGGTCCCAACCACGCTTTACCAGGTAACAGCTAGCCTAATGCAATCATTCGTAGCTTCCCGCGAATCTACAATTTCAATCACCCAAGACCATTGAACCATGACTCAATGAAAATAAATCAATAGATTCGGCTGATTTCTGCAAGTATTGCGAACAAAATACTTCGCTGAAAGCTTCTTAGCAGTGTACGAAGTAAGGGGGGGATATAAATCCCCAGGTAAAAATAGTCGTATCCCCAGCAAAGAAAGAAAATTTGTCCTGAGGGGATGCCAAAACGTCCCCCCAGTGATAAGTGCCGAAGAAGTTAAATATTTTTTATACGTGCAGCGTATGGGTACGGACTGCGGCGATATTTTCCAGCATATCTTGAAGCCAGTGGCGTAGCAAGGGGGGGGGGGGGGCGGTCCGCACCGAGCGGCACGCCCGGGGGGCAGCATTTTGGATAAGCTTTATGTAATTTTTTTCCTAATTATTTTGAACAACCATTACTTTGTTATATCGCTTACTTGCTAATCGTAAATGTACATGTACAAGAACTCCTAAGCGAGTTCGTATAGCGCATTGATCGCTTTCTCGTGATAGGAGGATAAATATGCAACTAAATAAATAAATAAAATAAATTGTAAATCATCTTACTGTGTTGCTCAATACCCTGGCTCAAACTTGCGGAAATGGGCCCGCCGTCTCGTTTACGCTTCAATGCATTCCAGCGAGTCTAATAAAGATTTGATTTTAATGTTTATTATGTCACAATTGCGAACTGTTTTCTTCTTCCTCTTTGCATTATTGATTCACCATGCCCCCCCCCCCCCCCCTTTGGCAATGTAATAACTTTAGTGTGCAATTTTTCGAATTAATAATGGTTGCAGCCTCATTTCACTTATTTTAGCCAGGCCACTGCTTTTAGACAAGCTGCAAAAATATTTTAACATTGCCCATACTGACTGCATCACTGCATGACCTTTTTCGATAAAAAAGTGTGCTTTAATGAGTGTTTTTTATGTGAAATCCGTAAAAATTCGTTGGCGGCTGGGGGCTACTCCCCAGACCCCCTTGGCCTCCGGCGGCTGGGCGTTTCATCCCCAGGGCGGCACGACCAGGGGGCGGCATTTTGGATGTCATGATAAGCCTTGTTACGAGGAGGAGCAGACTCGGCGACCATGCAGCCTTCGGCAGCAGAATAATGGTCTTTTGCGCTATACCTCGACGCACGTGCTTTTTGTTTCATACGCCTAATAGCTAAATTGAAGTGTGTGTCTTGCCGGAGTCTACTAAAAAAGTTCTGTTCTGTTTTTACGCCTTAAGCACGCATAGCCTAATCGAAAATTTGCGCACAAAATGCATCATATTTGGTGAAGCACTCAGAATTAGGGTCAGAATATTTAAACAAACTTTGCCTGAAAATCATTCAAAAAGCACTAAAATAGCCATTACAGCATGTAAATTTTCAAAAATTTTCCGGGGGAGCATGCCCCCGGACCCCCCTAGAGCTTTTCTTGTTTCTTAATCAGTTTCAAATTTGTTCTGCCGAAAAAACTTTACGCTTGATAAAGAGGTGGAACCGCTATGCCACTGGTCCATAGTGACTACATCACCGCATACCCTTTTTCGATAAAAAAAATATACTAAAATGAGTGGTTTTTTTATGTGAAAACCGTAAAAATTGGTTGGCGGCTGGGGGCTACGCCCCTAGACCCCCGCTTGGACTGCGGCGGCTGAGGGTTTCACCCCCAGACTCTCGGTTATGGACCCCCTTTGCCAAATCTTGAGTGCGACTCAGATATTGCATATCATTTTTGCGTATTATTGTTGTGTTGACTGCACGGAAATGAAAGACACTAATTAAAATAATAAATAAATAATTGAGGTTATTTTCAAATTATATTGAACGGAAAATTCAGCAGTAATTGAGGGAGACTGCGAAGTGAGCTTGCGCTCTTCGAGTCAACAGCCACCCGTTACATATGTCAATTGCGATCGGCTCCAGCCGCGAATCGAACCCGTCACGGAGCATCTGTCACCTGCGCGCGGTACCGCTAGGCCATGTCGCTAATTAACTAACCTTGTTAGTACACACTATAGCTTTCGTAATCATTGCTGTAGTTTGCGAGTCAGCGCGCTTTTAACGGACCCATACTTTGTCATGTCGAATAGATGACCGGATTTGAAGCTGAGTAATGCTTAAAAAATTATTGCTCATTTGAGGGCGGCAATTTTTTGAACCGCCCCGGGCGGCAGAATCTCTAGCTACGCCACTGCTTGAAGCCATTATGGTTTCCTTCGCAAACTAATCAAGAACAACCTTTTCAGTGAACCTATTACAGAACAGTTTATTTTTAGCGCTTTGCAATGGTGTCTTTTTAAGCGCTTTGCAATGGTGCAGAACGGACGTGTTTGAGCGGCAGCAGCAGCAGTGCGCAATCACAATCAGCAGTCAAAACTTAAAACTATTTTCGTGCTACTAGTGAGGTTAGCTTGTGATCTCATACTGAGACTATGTCTGAAAAATTGAATAAGAAGTTGCACAAAGTTTTGGAAGCTATTTTAATGCTAACAACCAGAATTGACAATCTAAAAAACTGTGCTAAACTTATTAGCTCTCGAATGGACGATTTAGAAAAAAAATTTAATGAGAAATTCGAAGATATTCATACTCGCTTAAATTTTAAAACTGACCAAAAGGAAGTGGAAAAATTGAAAATATAACTAGCACTAGGCCTACTCGAAGATAACAATAATAATAGCCTATCCATGCAGTTAAATTATTTTTCCAGTCGTCCTTCTTTTGGGTTGCAGATCGATGGATTCTTTAATCTTGGTTACAGTGATGAAGGTCTTAAGACCGGTCTTAAGCAGGGAGTCGAACCGAACCTGAACCGCGAACCTGTAAAAACCGCTTTTTTTCGGTGAACCCGAACTGAACCTGAACCGTTTAAATTTGAGATTATTGAACCTGAATCGAACCTTTAATATTTCAAATCTGTGAACCTGAACCGAACTCGAACCTTTAATATTTCAAATTTGTGAACCTGAACCGAACTCGAACCATTAAAATTTTATGCAAGTGAACCGAACCAAACCCGAACCTATAATATTTTGTGGACATAAACCTGAACAGAAATCGTTTAGTAACAATGTTTGAACCTGAGCTAATTCTTAAAAAATATTAATGAAAATTTCTAGACATGTGCTGTGATGCGCAACATTCTTATTGGTTGCTTGGAATTTTTTCTCGTTCTTCCGATAACTTTACAATAACCTCAACTAAATCTAGTCAGGTTTTTTATTTGTACGTTTCGTTGGTACTGACGACCAACATCATCAGAACGATAAAGCACTGACTTATTCCAACCTTTGCAACATTCTTTCTGCTTTTCAAAATTTAATGAAATTTTACATTTTTATTTAACCTGAATTGATTTGGGCATGCAATTTATATTTGGTTATTTTAATGATATATAACACTCTAAGTTAGTTTTTGGCCAAATTAAAGATTTTGAAGTGAACCCGAACCTGAACCGCGAACCGGTAAAAATCGCTTTTTTTGGGTGAACCCAAACCGAACCTGGGGCGGCATTACAGAATTTATCTCAAGGAGGAAAAATAAAGCCCCTGTAAATCTCGAAACTGGACGTTTCGATAACATAAATTCAGCTGTCATCATCAGCAGTGTATGCAAGGCAGTACAAAACTGTAAGAACTAGAATTTACAATTCTAACTACAAGTAATAGCATAACCCAGGCAACGGGTCAAAATAAGTAGTATAATTATAACGTCATAAACCAAAAGCTAATAAAAAGACTGACGGAGTTAAATTAACAATTAAATAAGTAAAGAGGAGCGGATTTGGAGTCAACGTTAAGCAATGGCTCATATTTTTGAATAAAAAGTGACTCAAAAGAATTAATAAACGCGCAGAATCACCAGCGCTACTAAGCATGTTCGGTTTGGCAAAGTCCACTTTATGGTCAGGATTGTCCATTAAATGTCGGCAAACCTCGGATTTATCCGAACTGTAATGCTCCTTAAGTCTGTCAATAAGATTACGTCTAGTCTGTCCTATATAGCTAGAACCACAAGAACACGTTAATTTATATACAACCCCATATTTCATCAAGGTCTTTTGCAGTGGCGTACGCACGGGGGTTTCGGGGGTCAAACCCCCCCCCCATCCCCAATGACGATTGGAAAAAATAAAAACCGCTCTTTTCGTACCGATTAGCCTTTTTTCATACAGAGACTGTGTTTTTCTGTGCTGAATCAAATTGCCTATATAATCTCAAGAAACTTTCATTGTGATGCAATAATACCGATAGTCAAACTTTTCTGGTGTGTAGCGTTTGAACCAATGGCTGGCTCAAAATGCAAGCCTGGACAAGGTCAATGGGCACTAAAACTGGAGTCGTGTTGTGATGTCATAAAGACATTGTTCTCAACGGCTATGGCTGGACAAGACAACGTTTCAGCGCAGAAGGCATTCTTGGAAGAGAACGGTTGCAACGCAGGCAGATATATTCCGCTTGCGATGTCATAATTTTAAGCCAAACCGGCCCGTTGGCGTAGTGGTTAAACACATCGCTATCGGCGCGGGAGGTTTTGGGTTCGATGTTTGGGCCCGCACCGGCCGTTAGCTCAGTTGTTAAGCGCACAGGTTATCGATGCGGAAGGTCTGGGGTTCGATTCCCGGGATGGTCAAATCGGCACAGAGTCGCCAACGGCTCGCCACCGCTGCGACATTTCTGTGTTACCCAAGCGCAAAGGGATGGGCCCCAGTGACGTTCGCAGGGGTCGGGAGTCAGCACTCCCTTTCCCCTTGACAATTGCAGAAAAAATTAAACCTTTCTTTTTTAAAACGAACCGACTTTTCTTCATGCGGAGCTTGCCGAAATTGCTATCATGTTTTCATCCCAAACAACACCATCCCCCACAAAACATTTTAGCGTAAACCATTTCCTTACGAGTACAATGATCATCCCTCTTTACGCCTGCGTGAAAAGTTGTACCATCCCACCGTAAGTGTTTTTACAACTCGAGCACTGATTACGATGCAATGCTACAATACCGGTACCCGGTAGTCCAACTTTTCTGTTGTGTTTTGCTTGAAGTGCAATTTTGTCATTGATGTTGCTGTGAAACAATTAAGAAGTAGGAGTTTTCTTGATTGCGGTGTATCTGCAGTAACTATGGCTGCACACAAATTTTTTTTTTTTTTAATTAAATCAAATCTTGATTATACTCGTTTCATTAAATTCGTTGTTGTACCGAAACGTGGTAGCGAGTGGCAGGGCCTGACCCCGCGGCTTAACGCCTGGGCAACGCAGCTCCAAAGAAACGTCACAGCGGTGGCGAGCCGTTGGCTATACTGTGTCTGATTTGACCGGCCTGGGAATTAAGTCCCAAACCTTTCGCATCGATAGCGAAATGTTTTAACACTACGCTATGATTGCCCGGTTTTTTGAGAAATTTTATTAAAATATAAAAAAACTAAATTGACACTGCTCTAAGTGCCAAAAGTAAGATAAAAATACTGCCAAAGACGACCATAGACCAACAAAAGATTTGAAGAGGCCTAGAGGCGGAAAGAGGGGAGAGACAGCATTGTTTTTTCGTACCGTAAGCTGACTATCTCAGGAGCTAGTGTTCTTCGTTTCCCATGGGCATCTGTTTGAAAGCATCCGATATCGACGCTGTGATTTGGCAGAAAAATGCTTAGATAATATCGACGCTGTTTTTGACTTTAATCGGACGATTAGGGATTCCTCTCGCGCATAATTTGTTTTAGTAAAAAACGTTTTGGGAGGGAGGGCAGTTTTTCCTTATGCTCCAATATCTTCACTTTTCAAACTTCAAGCGAGAAACTGCCCCCTTCATAACGAGTGTACCGTATATTGACTGTTTATAACAAGGTTTAGCCTATATGCGTTGTTTATATTAATGTTGGTTTTTCAAAAAAGTTTTTTTGGAGAGAAGGAATTGCTTGTTTTACCCCCTGGGTACACCCTGTTTGTGACGTTGCGACAGCTAGCCACTCTACTTTAGTCAATTAACCTTCGTATACCCAAAAATGATTTCAACTAAAATTTTTTTCAGTAAAATTTTAACAACGGCCTGAAAGCTTGAGTTTCTGTGAAACCTTTTCTCTCCTTAAATGAAACGCAAAGCATTAAGCAAAAGTGTGAATGAAATATCTTTGTTGTTTTCTTAGTAATGGCATTATATAGCTTAATCATGGTTAACTGCAATTTAGGCTGGAACTATTACAATACGATGCACTTTAATACCTCTAAACTGCTGTAATTGTAGTGTAGTATCTTTACGTCATTACAATGTGACGTCACTGAAACCCCCCCATTGAAAAATCCTGCGTACGCCACTGGTCTTTTGCTTATCTTTCAGACGAAAGTTGTGTCCGATGTTCCAGGTGGTGTCGATAATCCGTAGAATAACTCGGTTCCATGTCTGCTTTTCCACTAAGGCGGACAGCTCTTTCTTGAGTTGCATTGACATGTCACCTAAAAGGGGCAACCGAACAATAACTGTTCTACAATTTTTGCGTTCTACATGGTGACTCAACATCTTGTCATATTTACGATTAAAAAATCTACTGACATAACTATCTAAAAAATAAGCAGGATAGCCATTGCGACCAAGCATAACCTTGATATTATCCACCTCTGAACAAATGCTTTCATAAGAGCTACAGATCTTGTTAGCACGATCGAGCAAACAATTGACCGAGTTATATTTATAGCGGCGTGGTACAAAGCTGCTCCATTTGGAATATAATCCAGTGTTGGTCGGTTTGCGAAATGTACCGGTTGTAATTGTCGTTGAAGTGTTATCTACTAAAACATCCAAAAAATTAATACATTATACATTTGTTATTTTGAATTTCAGTAATAAACTTTACGTTAGGATGTACTTCATTCAAACTGTCACAAAATATTTTAATGGAATTAAGGCTATCAAAAACAGCAAAGCAATCATCCACATATCGGTAAAAAGTTGATGGCTTATGGTTTAAAAGCGTTCTCGACAGAGCTTTGTCCACTAGATGGTTCATAAGAACATCAGCCAAAAGGCAAGATAAACTGCCACCCATAGCCACACCGTCATTTTGCTCAAAAAGTTCTCTATTGAATGAGAAGGCACCTCCTTGAACTGTCCATTCATTAAGGCTCCTCCTGGAAATGCAGCGAAATGCTCTCCAGTCATTACGTGATGATTCTTCGATAGTGATCTCCAAACCCGACAAAGGAAACGGAGTAGTAATTATAAATAAGAGTGACTATCATTCTAAAATGCTTCACATTCTTGATGATAAGACCAAGTTCTCTCGCGTTAAATCAGATAATAATTTGTCTAATCTCAGCAGATTTCAAAGGTTCCTGCGACGCCTCAAATCTAAAAAACTTCTTGAGGAAGATGACTACAGGCGTATCTATCCATCAGCAATCTCGTTACCGGCTATGTATGGTCTACCTAAAATACATAAGCCGACAGATCCACTTAGACCCATTCTATCGGCAACCGTAAGTTACAATCAGGAATGCGCGAAGTGGCTCTCACAAAACCTCGGTTTCCTTCGAGAACATCCGACGAATCTTAAAGATTCATTCACCTTCGTCAATAACATGAAAGATAAGTTTTTACACAATAAGGTAATGGTTTCCTTTGATGTAATTAGCCTTTTTGCTAACATACCGGTTGATTTTACTATTAGTTTGATATTGGATAAATTATTCGACAATGACACAGATTTTGTTCTTAAAGGAATAGATAAAAATAACATGAGGAAATTGTTAAAATGGATAGTTCAAGGAGGTGCCTTCTCATTCAATGGAGAACTTTTTGAGCAAAATGACGGTGTGGCTATGGGTGGCAGTTTATCTTGTGTTATGGCTGATGTTCTTATGAACCATCTAGTGGACAAAGCTCTGTCGAGAACGCTTTCAAACCATAAGCCATCATAGTTGCCACTTTTTCTTGACTAAAATAATCCAGTTTGACCTCAAAAATCATCTAGATTCATCTAAATCAGAAAATAAAATATCCAAAAAATTCATCTAAATGTAAAACTATATTATGCTTTAATAAATATTGACAAAACAAGAGCACGCACAATATAGTAAATTTACATTTAAACGTAATTTATAGAATTTTCATAGAACAACCTACAAAATATCTTTAAAAAATAAATGTGAATATTATAAAGCATTACGCCGTATTATAAAGTTATATCAATTAATATGTCATCGGTATCTACAATGAATATGTTATCGGTATCAAATAAGGTTCTACACGAGTAAAATAAATGTTCATGTTAAGAAAAAACAGTTTGAATTAGTTGTTCAATAAAAAAAATCATTTATTTCTTAGAAGACTGAAATTCGGAAATTTTTCAACATATAGAGTACTATTTTTTTATCAAGTTATCATATTTATTCATAATGAAGTCGTGTGTCATCATTAGCATTTTTATTACTGATGTTGTTTTTCATTATATTAACTAACTTATTTCAATTCGCAATGCCACGCTAAAAATTTTAAGACATACCTATTGAGACTTCATTTTTTTGATCACGCAATGTTGCCTAAGCATTCAAAAATATCAGTCAATGGTGAAATGTTTCTAGCAAACAATGCAGCTATATGCTTTTTACTTTTAACGTGATTCTTCAAGTCTTGGTACTTTGTTTTCAACTCACAATTACAATAATTATAAGAACTTTTAGTTTCATTATAATTTCCAGGAACTTGCATTATTTAGCTAGTTTTTTAAAGAAACATCATTTAACCATTCTTTTCTAAATTTCTGTTGATACTTTTTAACTTTCGGCATATTAAGAGTCAAGAATTATAAAACATCAAATGAATTGTTGCAAGTTATTGCTTAGCTTTCACTGCCGTATAATTTCCAAGTTCATAAGTTAAGTCCCTCTCCTATGGATTGCCACCTTAACGTGGTGGGGAGGTTTGAGTTTTCAATGATCCTTAGAGCAACGCCGTCGGTAGTGTTTAATCACTTCCATCAGGGTCACCCATGGCGGTAAGGTTGAAGGAGAGAAACAGACCAAGTAGCAATCCAATGCTGTAGCTAAATGGAAAGTTGTAATAACAATATTCATGCTGCATCGGACGGCGCGCAGGATAAAAAGGTCCGCGTTCGAGTTTTAGGCAGAGGGACTCGTTCGAAAAATAAGCTACAGTCTCCCCCACAAGCTGACCGTCACCGGAAACCCACCAACGCAGTCGCTAAGCGTTTGGGGAGGCAAATGGGGGCAGCGCACAGAAAACGTACTCGAGTTGGACCAAACTGCCGGGATCTAGCTATCGGGAACTGGAACGTTTCGTCACTGACAGGAAAAGAGCAGGAGCTTGTTTGCGAAGCCCAACAGTATCGCCTTGATGTTGTGGGAATTTCATCAACAAAGCGCCGGGGTTCTGGAACTGTCGAGTTGAACGGTGGGTGGAAAATTTTCTACTCAGGTGTTGATGCAGCAATGTCTGCTCAAGCTGGTGTTGGCTTACTTGTGAGCCCCAACATAGCTGAATGTGTCGTTGACTGGGTACCACTAGGAGGAAGGGTTTGTCTTCTAAAGATAAGGCTGCACGAGCGATCTCTGTGTATATTGCAGGTGTACGCACCTAACATAGAATCACGGTACGAAGCCTTTCTGGAGGAAGTTGAGATTGCATCGGGAAAAGCAACTTCAGCAGAATCCCTTGTCCTTTTGGGCGATTTCAATGCACATGTGGGCATCGACAATGCAACCTGGAAAGGTGTTATTGGGCAACATGGTGACCCTGACATTAACAAGAACGGAAGGTGTTTATTGCAGTTCTGTGCCACCAATGGGCTGTGCATAATGAACACATTTTTTCAGCACAAAAGAATTCATAAGTACACCTGGTACAGAGACTCTCTGGGACAACGCTCCCTGATTGATTTTTGTATCGTTTCGGCGGACTTGTTTTCTACCGTGTCTGATGTCCGTGTTAAAAGAGGGGCTGAGTTGTCAACTGATCACCACCTAGTTGTCTGCACTTTGAAAGCTTTGAAACCCTTGAAAAAACGAAAGACTTTTCGACCACGAGAAACTTATCGAATCAAATGGGAATCATTGGCTGACAAAGAGGTACGAACTGCATTTGCAGACAACATTGCATCTAAGTTCAAAGAACTTCCGACCTCTACTGAAGACATTGAAACTGAGTGGTGTTTGTTTCGAACAGCAGTCATTACGTCCGCTACTAACTGTTGTGGACGTAAGCGTGTTGGAGGGACGAAGAGTAGCGAGAAAAGAACTCCTTGGTGGAACAAAGAAGTTAAAGAAGCTATTCGTGCGAAAAAAGTGGCCTATAAGGCCTGGCTTGCAAATAAGTCATCACTTGAACTTCGTTCGCAGTACTCTGAAGCACGTAAGTCGGTAGCCACAAAAGTTAAACTGTCTAAGGAAAGGGCCTGGAAGGAATTTGGAGAAAGGTTAGACGATGATTTCAAAACGGCAAACAAAGTGTTCTGGCAGACCATTCGCCGTTTGCGTGGAAAAAGATCTCGAGCCGCTCTCTTTATCGAAGATTCAAATGGTGTGACTCTGAAAGATCAAGATGCTATTTTGAATCGGTGGAGAGAGTACTTTAGTGATCTTTTAAACCCAGTTGATGCTACACCGATACAAATTCACGAAGAACAGGTTGGGGAAGATATTCAGATAACCGAAGCAGATGTGAATGCAGTAATCAAATCATTGAAAACTGGAAAAGCACCTGGTGAGGATGATATCAGACCTGAAATGTTAAAAGCAATGAACATACCTGGTGTTCGTTGGCTGACTCGTGTTTGTAAGGTGGCGTGCAGT
Source organism: Trididemnum miniatum (assembly GCA_964006365.1). NCBI lineage: Eukaryota > Metazoa > Chordata > Ascidiacea > Aplousobranchia > Didemnidae > Trididemnum > Trididemnum miniatum. Next base: position 6,537,000 of record OZ023239.1, read on the forward strand.
ACTGGGCAAGCACCAAAGCAATGGCAAACTAGTGTGATAATACCTATCCACAAGAAAGGAGACAAGAGAAAATGCACCAATTATAGGGGCATATCTCTCATTAGTGTCCCGGGTAAGGTCTATGCCAAATGCCTTGAAAAGAAATGCCGTGAAATAGTCGAGCCTAAACTAACAGATGCTCAGTGTGGCTTTCGTCCTGGCCGAAGCACAATGGATCAGATCTTTGCCTTGCAGCAAATCTTTGAGAAGTCGTGGGAATATGCAAAAGAGGTCAATGCATGTTTTGTTGATCCTGAAAAAGCATATGATCGCATTCCTAGAGACAAGCTTTGGGCGGTGCTGTTGCAGTATGGCATTGATGGCCAGTTACTAACTGCCATTAAGTCGCTGTACATGCATTCCGAGATCTGTGTTCGTGTTAACAGTGCAACGACGAAACCTTTCAGAGTAAGTGTGGGACTACGGCAAGGCTGCTCTCTTTCACCTATTCTGTTCCTTATTTATATGGATAGAATAGTTAAGAACAGTGAGTCTTGTGGCGGAGTAAAGATCGGTGAATGCTCTGTACAACGTCTGTTATTTGCAGATGATCTCGTGCTACTCGACTCTACCCAAAATGGTCTCCAGCAAGCTCTTGACAGGTTTTCGGATGCATGCTCTGTTGCCGGAATGAAAATCAGTGTAACAAAAACAGAAACCATGTGCCTGTCCAGACAACCAAAGCAGTGCTCTCTCCAAATTGATGGAGTACCACTAAAACAGTCGGAGAAATTCAAGTACCTCGGCGTCTCATTCACAAGTGACGGCAGACAAAATAGCGAATTGGATATCCGCATCGGAAAAGCAAGTGCAGTAATGCGCCAGCTCCACCGATCTGTGGTACTGAAACGGGAGCTTTGCACCAAGGCAAAGCTATCCATTTTCAGATCGGTCTATGTTCCTATTTTGACTTATGGCCATGAGAGTTGGATCATGAATGAGAAAGTGAGGTCTCGAGTTCAAGCAGCCGAAATGGGATTCTTGCGAAGAATTAGCGGTTTGATCTTGTTGGACAAGGTTAAAAGTGCAGATATTCGTGAATCTCTAAACATCGAATCGCTGCTTCTCCGACTAGAAAGATCGCAACTGCGTTGGTATGGACATGTGACACGAATGCCCCAGGAAAGAACAGCCAAAAAACTGCTCTGTTCAACACCGATTGGTCGAAGGCCTAGCGGCCGTCCCAGAACTCGATGGCGAGATTACGTAGAAGATCTTAGTTGGTCTCGCCTTGGCATCCCAGCAGAGCATCTATCCTTTGTTGCAGAGGATCGAGATGCTTGGAGGCTCCAACTTGAGCTGCTGCCCCCGCGACCCCCCAAGGATAAGCGGGTCCAGAAAATTGATTGATTGATAAGTTAAGTCTATACAAATAAATACGGTACTATTTTTAATCACTAGTACACTCAGAGAAAAAGTTGGTTGGCACAACCACATAAATTAGTTAACTCAACCAGAATCTGTGTCCAACTCATTTTATTGGTTAATCTAACAAAAAAATGGAATGACGAAAATGGTTGATTTAACAATTAAAACTGGTTAACTCTACCAATTTTATAGTAAAAACGAGCAATTTTTCTGTCGTATTTAACCAACATATTTGGTTGAGATAACCATCATAGTCAGTTGAAATAATCATATACATCGGTTACGTTAACCTAAATGTTTGGTTAAAATTACAATAATTTTTCATTCTTCAATGAAAAAAGTTGGTCAAGACAACCATAAAAGTTGGTTATAGCAACCAAAATTTGTGTCCAACTCATTATTTTGGTTAACGTTAAACAGAAAATTGGTCAAGTTTAGCAGTAAAATTGATTAATAAACAAAAACGTGTTATCTAAAAACCAAAATTTTTGGTGAAATCAAGTGATAAAATTGATTTAGGTAAACAAAATAAGCGGTTAAGGTATATCAAAAATATTGGTTGTGTTAACTCTTCCGTTGGGTTGCTTAAACGGTAAATATTAGTTATAGCAACCAATTGCTATATTAACCCAACTACAACATGTAGTTGGTTCAAGTGATATAATTGGTTGCATCAACCAAGTCTCTTGGTTTTTTTAAGCCAAATATTTGGTTGCTTCAAGTGATTTTCTTGATTGAATCAATCAAATAATAACCATTAGGTTAAGCGATTTACGTTGTTGTTTCAAACGTTTATTTTGGTTGAACTAACCATGAGCAAAGATCAAACCAACCAAACCACTCAGTTATTACATGTGTTTTTTTTGGTTGAATTGACAAGTTACAATAGTTAATTTAAGCCATATTTTTGGTCATGACAAATGATCTTTTCAGTTTAAATAACTCAAAGTTAATGGTTGAAATAAACGAAATGTTTGGTCATTACAAGTAGCTTTTTTGGTTGAATCAACCAATTGTAGTGGTTAACTTAAACCAAATATTTTGTTGCTGTAAACAATTAAATGGGTTCAACAGACCAAATAAAGCACTTGGATTAAACAAGATATTTGATTGCTTTAAGTAATTTGTTGATTTGACTTAACGAAATGCAGTGGTTGATCTAGGCTTAACTTTAGGTTGCTGCTACTGTTTTTATTGGTTAACCCAGCCAACAGGCTTGGTTGAGTTTACTACAAAATTTGGTTGTAACGAATGTTTTTTTTAGTTTACTTAACCAAACTTGTGATTTAAAGTCAATTATTTGTTTGTTGAAATCGTTTATATTGGTTGAATCAGCCAAATATGAATGTTAACTGAAGCTGGATGAGGGGTTGTTGCGAGTAAATTATTCAGTCAAAATAGTCACATTAAACGGTTAAAATAACTTTTTGCTTGGTTATTGGAATTGCGTGCACTGGTTGAATCAAACAAATGTAATGGTTAATTCATGCTGAAAATTTGATTTCCGCAAGCTCTTATATTGATTGAACTACCTAAATGAAAACGTTAAAGTAATCAAACAATATTTGGTTATCACGAGCATTATAATTATGTCAGTTGAATTCTATTTTTGATTTTTAACTAGTTACTTCAGTCATGTGATCAATTGCAGCAGTTTTAGGCGTTTCTTTTTTCGGTCACTTTAATTTTTTTGGTCCGAGTATAAAGTTTAAGTGATCTATCTCCAATTAAAGGTGTTTTCGGTTTTGTAGTGACTGTAATACGGATATTTGTGCGTCACTTGCAATTTCATTTACGGTTATTGTGACCGAAAAAGGTTGGAAGATTTCGGTTATCGCGAAAAAAAATCGGTGAATGACCAACAAATGACCGAAAAAAAAACTACCCCAGCAAAATGATCAGCACAACCACAAAAACCACCATAAGTTAGTTGTTATTGCAAGTGTTTACTTTGGTTGTTTTATGCTTACTTCGCTTAGTCACCAACCAAGTAAAACGGTTTATCAAATTGGAAAAAGCTGAATGTAGCGACTATCTATACAGTATATCGGTTGAACAAACCAGTGAAGTGGTCAAACTGAACCGTGAATTTAATTGCAATCTACAAGCGCATTTTTTCGCGATAAGTAAAGGCATTAATTTCATTTTATAAATTGCATTATTAGATTCAACCAAGGACATCGCAAGTTGGGCAAAACAAAATACGGAAACCATTGTGTTTAGCTTAAAATGCTATAGCAGCTCCTTACCAAACTGGCACAGCTTCGTCAATATCACTTTAGCTAGTAAATGCGTAGAAAACTTACATTGCTTAAAAACTCAATCATGTTGATGAAATTGAATGCAATTTTACCACTGGTTTTCACAACACGTCACGAAACGAAAGCAACATATTGCAAAACAATGCATGGCCAGCAAAAAACAAGCAGAACGAACAACTGAGCAATGTGCGACTTTTGTACCTGCTATATTAAGCATTCATTAATTCAAACGCATAATGTAAAACAGACCAAAGGTAAAAAATGTAAGCTAGCATATTCATTTAATCGTGAACAGTAGCGCATTATTTACAGTAAGGCATCCATCATGTTGCATTACTTACAAAACAAGCTTAGCGAGAAAGCAAGCAATACTCGCAAATGACAAACAAGCACACTGAAAAAATGTTTGCAAAAACCAATCGGCAACTTCATCACTAGGTATGATAAAGCAATGAAACACCTTTATAAAATCAAAAGAAAAATGGTTAAGGCATCAATCTATTGCGGTTAAACTAACCATCGTAACAGTCAAATAGGGCTATGATCACTCATTATCTTCATGTTTTCTCTGTTTGAAAAACCATCAACGGTATTCAAAGTGTTGATGCAATGCTATCACACCAAATAGTGCAGTTGCCGATTGGTACATTAAACAACTACGCCAGAGTAGGCCTACTTGTTTAAAAAATGTGCCATCAACTCATTCACTTAATTTTTTTTATGTTATGGTCGTGAGATGAGTTGATGGCAAACCATTATTTTTGTATAAAATACCACGGTAGAGTGGTCGTTGGAGGGTACTGTAGATTAAACCCAAAAAAATGTTTCGAAACAAACCGCCACCGCTTCTGGTAACGTTTTAAAAGTGTAAAAGTCTAAATCGACAATTGCTAAAATTCTCTTGGGTTTCATTACATTTTCCAATGATTAAAAGTTGTGGCTGCCACGGATGCTCTTCCGTGCTGTGACGAGCACGTTCTTTTAAGTATTCGTCCACGCAACAGACCTCCTAAAATGAAAAGTTGCATTAACATAAACTACTCCAGGAATCATTACCATAGTTCTTTTTTCATTCTTGGCTTCTAATGCTAAAAAAGAGGTGGATGTAGAGGTGGAAAATCTGAAGCCACACTTACTGCCTAATATTATCAGAATTGTAAATTCTTGAAAACCTGTGAATGCATACACAGAATCTACCTCTAGTTTTACAAGAAAATGAATGATAACATTTACGAATTATACAATACACATGCTTTATCATGTAAAAGTTCATAAATTTCTTATACTTGAAGGGGGGTGTAGCAAAAATTGACTTTTTGAAACTTTTGTTCATTTTGAAACGTTCTTTATGTAGGACTTTATTGCTACTGCAACCTGAAACCACTTTGTCAAAAAAAATTCCGACTGCTTTTTTAAGTGATTGAGCTTTTTATATAACAGCTGATTTTCGTAGTAAAAAACGCGGGAATACCTCAGGGCCCATATACACAGTTCTCACTAGTAGCACGAACTGTGATAGTCAGACTATGTAGTCGAACTTGTTGCACGAGTTTGTATGCAGTCTGCTGTTTTTTTTTTGTTTTTAATTTCTGTAGTGAGGAATGGTTTGGTAAGGGTGTGTTTTAAATGACAAAATGTTTCTTTGGAAGTTTTCCGCTGGCTATCCTCCCTTTATGGGTATGTTTGTTTTGTTTTTTTTTTATTTTGTGATATGTTAATCAAAAGGCCGGAGGTTATCAGCAAGTTGCGTAGCTAGAGTAAACATTTTGAAAAGTTATTCGATTTTCTTACCCACAAGGGGGCGCTATAGCTATGTGCCTTTACGCCACTGCTTCAATATAACCATCAAGCCTCTTTTCTGCGTGTTGAAACTAAGGCAAACGACAGAAACACGAACAGAAAAAAAGCTTCTCATTAAAAATTCGTTTTTAAAGCGATATAAACCATTTTTATTAAATATTTTTATGCATAGTTTTACTTGTTTAAAACAAGTTTTGTTCCTGGATAAAAAGCATCTTTTAAATTTTCAATTCCATGTATTTAAATGACAAAACAATGCTTTAAATTATCATTTACGTCTTATTGCGTGCGCAACGAACAAGATTTTTGCAGCGTTTTTCCTAGGATTTTTTTTGCAATGCGGGACTGGCAGATTTGTCGAAGTTACTGGCGAAAGCCTAATTGACTGGCGAAAGCCTATTTCAATGTTTTGAGTTTCTGATAATGATATAACTTTGGTAGAGAGGAGATGTTCAATATCCAAATTGTAGCAACAGCTAATAATCGGAGAACATTTAGCATTATGTATTTACATTATTTACAAAATAACACACGGAAAATGAAATACGCTGAACGTTTTCGGACAACTCGACTGTCCTTCATCAGAGCATGAATAGAAATGGAAAGTGACAACAGGGCAAACTAATATAAGCGGAAAACAAAAACAGCAGGGGTTATGACATAATCTGATGTTTCACAAAAGTAATGAAGTGTGAACGATCAAATCTCGAGGACCAACAAAGTTTATTAACGCGTGATTTAAGTCAGAATGTAGTTACTATTTTACGAAAACATTGATAATGAGATTGTAAGAACGCATCAAATGTGCTCATATTGCCATAATTCAAGGGTCTAAATCGGAAAGAACGACCAGGCTAACAAATTTATAGTTGCTTTTGATTCTTCGTAATTAAAAAAAAAGAAAATAAAAAATGCTTAAAATTTCAAACTACCAAGTGCCGGTACCAAAAACTGAAACTGTCATTCCTCCGCATTGCAACAACCGAGCTGCCGAGCCGAACTGCCGGGAGCTGTGTTTGGTTCGTCCTGTTGGTTCAAACCAGTTCAAACTAAAAGCGATTTTTCGTGTAACAAAAAATGATAAGCTAAAAATTGGATATAAAATGGCCCGCAAAACAAAAAGTGGTGATTATTTTGGTGCAATTTGGGACAAATAATAGCCAGTTTACTTGCATAAGCCGTCGAAAAAAGGCAATGTCAGTTTTAGTTACATCCCCCTCTAAAAATACTTCCATATTACCTACAGGCGGCACATCGATGAAATTTCGCCGGCATTCCACCAGGCTGGGTCTCCATCTTTTGCTGGAACCCACTCCTTTTCAGTAACTTGCCGGCAAAAGGTTGGGGAGCAAGTACAGCGCGACGTTGCTCACTGCGTCTAGAAAGGATGCAATAGATTCAATGTCATGCATTAAAAACGAATTGCTTCAACTCAAAATCGATTATGGAATGGTACACAATTATTAATAAACATACCATTGTACTCTTCCGTATCAACCATAAAGTTGTCGATCTCTTTGACTAGGTTGGCTGTGGTTTTGTCCCTTAAGTTGGACTTTTCTACCATATAGAACCTTTTACGGGTATCACTGGAAATGCTGTCACTTTGCTTTTCCGGGTACAGCAATTTGACATCATTCCGCACCTGCGAAAATTATAAAAATTGTTTTCAGTATTTAGAAGATCTAAAAGCCCAGGGCCGAGGCAGATATAAAAAATAGGTATAAAACCACAGGGGTATACTCTTTTATTTGTGGGAAAACGCCAAACCGTTAATTGTCTCTTCATAAGAAGTTTTTTGAAACCACTGAAATCACGTGCTAAATCAAAACTTTTGATGGATTGCCTTGGCTAGAAGGATCAGTGCCAAAAGTCAGCCAAATAGTTGATTATCTGTAGCAAGCGCGACATGATTCTTATGTTTCCGGGATTGAACTCGCTTTTGCAACATTTAATGTTAAAAGGGAAAAAACACAATGCTTATAATACACACCGGTACTTAAAAACGTTATTTTCTTAATTAATCAACTACTACAGTCCTTATATCCTTATTGTTGAATATTTTGTGGTAGTTGCTTATTACGTGGTAGGGTGCTGCGACATCTATAATGTATGCAATAAATTAATATTTACCAGTCGTCAGATATCGGTAATATAATATACCATTAGCCAACATTGTTTTCTGATCAACTGGACGTGAACGTATTTAATTTTGCAGTCATTGCCTGTACCGCAGTTCTAATGATTTATGACGTCAATTTTAGGGGATGTTACAGCAAGTTTCATCTTTTGTTTTGATTAAGTATGGAATGCAATTCTTATTATTTTCATTTCCTTCATGTTGTTGTTTTTCTCCCAGACTTTCCCTAGGGAGGTTTAGTCATGAAGTTAACCTCACAACGGTAGTTTGTTGCTTTTTCGGAGTTTCGAAATAATTGTTTTTTGCGCTTTCATTTTTTTACTGCTAATAGAAATCTTCTTTGTGTAGGCTAATGGTATTTCTTTTCTTTGATCTGTCTGATCGTTTCTTATAAACTCCCTTTCACACAGGCACCCACTATCGCGTGTGTTCACTTTTCGGAAGACGCGCGTTTCATTACATATATAGTTACTTTTCACGCGAGTGACTGCAGTCGCGCAACCTAAATTTTCTGGGTGGGCCAAATCTTGATTGAAGTAATAAATTACGACGGAGGCTGAAGATGCAGCTGCTATTTTATTGTTGCTTACGAAGTTTCGGAAAGCTAAGCAAATAAGAAGAAAAATCAAAAGAAGGCCCCACAGAGCATAACCACGTTTAATGCCATACGTCAGGCCTTCGCTTCGGTGCATAACTTAGCAGCTCAACATCAATTTCTACTACCAAATAACTGCAGGGTCTATACGAGCGGGGGTCAAATGACCCTGGGGCTCATCCAATTACAGGGGGCAATCAACAAAGACTATAACATTTTTGCAAGGTGATATCTTAGGGGAAGTTTGTTTTAAATTTGCATCGAATTGGGGCTCTAGCTTTTACATTGGCCCTTGATAGGTTCAAAGTTGGACTATGTGGGCCCTTGTTAAGGATAGAACAAAATATTTGGGTAGCATAAAAGTGTATGAGCTAGAGTTGAATAATTAGTGTAGGCCTAACTGCTGTTGCTGCTCTGTTACATCTGAGAAACGCGCACACCAGTTTACAACTCCAAACGTAATATTCAAACAGAGTTACCTCTCGTCATCTACCAATCAAACAGAATACACGAAGAACAATGACAACCAATGAGCGTAGCGGTTTTCAACTGTTTTAGCGACCTAACGGAACTTACAGCTTACTAAACAGAATCAAACAGTAAGCACATGCGGTCGACTCTTTCTACCAGTCAAGTCCAAATAGACCATGAGGAGTTGTTGTTAACTCAGGGGTGTTTAAAACAAGCAAAAAGTTAAGAGAAAAAAACACATTAAGAAATTGTTATTGTCGATAAAAATTTCCCAAAAACTTCTCGTGAATAATACTCATATATTACTAATACATTGGAACAAAGTTACCTAAAAGAAATTTAACATATAAGAAACAATTTTATTTAATTGTGGATGATATAGAACAAAATCATTATTAAGATTGACAAGCACCCAAATTAAGATCTACTGAAGAGAATTTGACTTTTGAAGAGAAAAGCACAATAACAAACTTGTTTACGCAAAAAATGCACAATAATTCAACTTGCTGTAACAACTACTTTAGTTTTAGTTTTGTGTAAAATCGCTCCATGTGGATCAAGTTTCTACGGGATTTACTTTAAATTTTGCTCTTTTAAACTGGAATAGCGTTTTGTACACAGTCTCGATTACATGTGTGGATATTTGGGGGGCGCTCAAGGGGTCCTCCCCCTGGAAGTTTACAAGATTTTGATAAGTAGTAGTAAACTAAACACTCTAAAAATAAAAAACAGCTGGAAGTCGGAGTAGAATGATTTTGAACCTTTCCAGCCAATAATGTGTTTTTAAAATACAGGTTGCCAAAGTATTTGTAGCAACTGCAAGCGGGGCTTTCGTTAACTAAAAAATTCAAAAGTTTGACAACTTACCCAAGCAAACCCATTATTTCCTTTAAAACAAGGAACCTTTTCAAAGATTTGCTTGATCGAAGGGCTTTCCCTTCCCATTATCCAATCCCTTCTGCACTTTAAAGTGCAACCCATCTTTTCCTTTACTGCACTTGTGAGCTCAGTATTTGTTTTGAGCCACGCAAGAGCATCTTCACATTGTGGTAGCCCTTTCCACATTAGAAGTTGCTGGACCTAAACATTTACAAAATGTTTGCAAAATTAGGTTAAATGTTTGCATCCGCATAAATAGAATTACTTTTCGGCAAGGGTAAAATGATTGAAAGTGAACATGGACGGAACAGTGCTCACTGTTTAAAATCGAATAGATGCATTGGGTACGCAATGGAACGATTTCAGACCCAGTTGATTTGGTATACACTTCAAATAGCGTTCAGCAGTTTTAAATGTTATTTCAAATTCTAGAGAAAACCACGAAAAAGCAACCTCTGACTCAAAGCTTTTTCGACTGTAATTTCACCGGAAAAATTTTTTGCAGATTTTACGAAAGGAATTGTTTATGAAAATTGTTGGCGCCAGATAATTATGCGTGTTTGAATACGTAGAGCTCCTGATTTCAAAACTTTGGTTGATATGTAACGCTGTCTCGCAATTAATGCTTTTCTTGGTGAATATCAAAATTTCGTATTTATTATTTATGTTGGTATGAATTTCTGGTTTTGTTGAAAAACAATGACACAGTGTGAAAACTCACAGTAAGTCATGGTTTTCTAATTGATCAAAATTTCACAAGATCATGCTCCATTTCTCAGCTACTTTTAGTAATAATTTTTTCAAATCAAATCTATTCAGTATTTTTGTCCAAACAAACACATCTTTTAAAATCTACTTACTCTCATCATCAACGCTGTTGTTTTTATTGTTGGTGTTGATGGTAGATACGGAGTTGCGTTGTAGTTTAGCCAGTTTACGCTGGACATTCAATAGACGATCTTGTATAAAATCAATCGCGGGGTTGCCTCGCGATGCTGCTTGAAAATAATGTTGCTGCGAAAAAAAAATTCATAAGCAATGACAAGCATTTGAGAATTTGCAATGGGGAACGCTTTAAATATCATTCACATGAAACAGAGTTGTCCGGAATGAAGAATTTTGTTCCTAATTCCATTCCCTAGCTAAAGCCTTTGCTCCTATTCCGATCCGTTCCTAAATTTTAGAAAAAAACAATTCCTAATTCCTAAATGTTTCTCATCTACAACAATAGCAAGAAGTGTCATCATTCAGTTTATGATTATTTTTAGTCAAGGTAAATACCGATTATGTCAATACCAATATGAAAAATTATCATACACACAGAATCTATACCTAGTTAACCAACTTTTTCAGCAAAAAGATGCAAATTGAAACAAACAATCAAGGCAAGAGTTCTGTAACATTTTTTAAAACATTTTTTAAACGGTCAACCGGAATTCCTGTTCCTGTTAGCCACAAAAAAGTTCCATTGCGGCTTCTGTTCCTAAAAAAATCTATGTATTCCTGCCGGAACAAATTCCTATTCCGGTCCATGGACAACTCTGACGTGAAAGCATCCATAATGGGGTTGCATAGAAAATTTTTTTTCAGCGGCGTCGCAAAACGAAAAAGTTTGAGAAACCCTGCAGTAAACTATCGAATTTTTGAGTAATGCGATTTTTTTTCAAAAATTAATATAATTAGGCTAAGTCCGGAGCAATTACTGAAACTTCAGCTTATTAACAGTGAATCATCAAGGCAGAAAACATGAAATATCAAGTTATACAAAACTCGTGTTGAACCGCAAAAGTGTTTTAAAATCAAATCAGATTCAAAAAATCAAAATCAAAACTTCAGTATACTCGAGGTATCAAGCCGAAGCGTGTTACGAGTGGCAGGGCCCATCACCGCGGCTTAGCGCCCGGGCAATACAGTTTCAAAGAAACGCCACAACGATGGCGAGACTGTGGCCCATTTAACCGCTCCTGAAATGAAACCCAAGAAGACCTCCTGCGCCTAAAACGACTAAGCCAACTGGCCGAAATCTAACGCATGGACATGCGTACGCAATTGCACTCTTATTTTCTCTTCACCTCCCAAGTTTTATTTTGGTTCTGGACAAGTTCACGACTGTAGGCCTAATATAGATCTACTTTATAGGGCGCCGTTTGGAAAAATATAATTTGGGTTTTCCACATGTTTTTTCGGCCAATTTAAACTACAATTTGTCCAATACATCATACAAGAAACTTCCTATGTAATATATATGACAAATTAATACATAAATTAGTCAAAAAAGTGGCGCAAAACACATAGAAAATTTCCTATATAATATATAAGACAAATTATTGTACAAACTTGTCAAAAACAGCAGCGCAAAACAAGTAGAAAATTTCTTATATAATATATAAGACAAATTATTGCATTAATTACTCAATATACCGATATGTTTTGCGCTGCTATTTTTGGGCCAATTTATGCAATGATTTTTCTTATATATTATATAGGAAATTTCCTATATGATACATTGTACAAATTGTAACCAAAATTGGCCGAAAAAACATGAGGAAAACCTGAAATGTTTTTTTCCAAATGGCGCCCCATACTCCTCACAATTGAAAAAAGAATAAACGAAACACCACTCACCGTATTCTTTGCTTTGGCGTCTTCGTTTTTTTTTTTTTGATTGTGTTAAGATTTAAGAATACAAATATATGAAATTCAGGAGATCAGATTAACTACTATTAATTACTTACTCACTTAAATTAATTACTCATTTAAACCTGTTAGAATAAGGGCCGAATTCACCAACACGAATCAAACTGCGATCAGCTCAAACTAGATTCAACTTGCAAGCTAATGCATTTTTCGTATTCACAAACACGGATCAACTTTGATTGTTGATCAAAGAAGAATCAAATGGTTGATTTTCGCTCCAATTTTGATCGGCCAACATCGGCGAATTTTCCACTGTGGCAAGCTGAAAATTGCTAAAACAAAGGTGCGAAGCCGATACGACTGGCTTTACGCAACAGACAACCGGTGCGTCACGGAGGTTATTCCCCTTTTTCCTTGACTGCGTAGCAGTTTTGACAGCAAAAAGACAACGTCAGTAGCTAACACTTGATAGCAATACGTAAAAACAGCTATTAAAAGTCGTTGAAAACGTGAACAAAGTTATTACATTTTAACCTAAAATGATTTGCGTCTGTCATGTCGCTAATGCAGCAATTCTTTTTTCAGCTAACAAGTCTATCTACCGGTAACTTTTTTATTTTCAAGTGCGCAATAGGCCTATGGAAACTGGAGTTGATAAAATTTTTGGAGGGATCCTGTCAAATGATTCAGCGAAATAGACGTAATGCTTTTAAAATATTTACCGAAGAAGAATTTAAAAGCCGCTATAGCGATAACAACCAAACGGCATTATCTTTACTTCACTTACCAGACAGAGTAGGACACTACCTACGGACTAGATATAGCCCTATCAGCTGACTACCTAAACTTTTAAGGCAAGTCACTTCTGCACTTCATATCCAAACCAAAAAAATTACCGGTACTGGATGCTGGAGTACCGGCACCAGCAGACCTATATGTCATGAATTGTTGCAGCAAATACTTCTTCACAAAAATGGCCCCAAAAGTCCACTTTGGCCCAGCGCTTTTTAACTCTTTCTGGAAATAGAACTGGATGACCCACAAGTTTCGAGGTCCGACCTCAAACTAACATCCTCTTGCAAAACTTTCTACTTTGTGCGCAACCTTTTTGAAATATTTGCAGTCTTTCACGCTTGAATGAATATTTCATGTCCAAAAGTTAGTACTTGATCTGTTCTTCTTGGATCAATTGATTATACTTTGATTTTGGTTGGTGAATACGAAAGTGCGGTTCTTCTCAAAGTCCAATCAGTTGAGCGGTGTTTGATTTTGATCTATCTTTGAGTTGATCTGAATTGGTATATTCGGCCCTAAGCACGAAATTTCGACGTCAACTTGAACAAAATCAGTAGCACACTTAATTACGCAGCCTGTTAACAATATTTCTATCCAATAAACCTCTCTTTTTCCTATTTCGAGTGATTTCATTCTCGAAGCTTTTCGTCTGACCCTCTTCAGAAGAAATAGTTAAAAAAAAGGAAACTAGAAAAAATAACCACAGTTGAAGCAATAGACAAAGGAGATTGGCATTGATGGCTTTCTGTTTACTTCTTCGCGCTGTGTGAGGTCACAGTGCAATATCTGCACCTGCAATCAGGTCATCACGCTTAATTAGAATCAAAGCAATATCAAAAGTGTTAATCAAAATAAAGGTCGAAGTGAAACAAAATTAGAACAATTCCAAAGTGTAAAGTTCCTCTCGCCAATTAAAAGTCCTAGAACGTCGCCAATTCTTAAAAATGTTTCGTCAGATTGTCAGCTTCTTTTTGTGAAGAGTGTAGGCCTACTGTAAAATTAATTAAATTTCATCACAGAGGCAAAATATTTTCATATTTCACTTCAACAAACCTGCTTATAGCGATCTCCAACTGCCCATATAAACATTGATAATTGTGCATCTGTATTCTAAAAAAATGACTTGGATATAGGCGGAAGGGGTTTCAGTCCATTGACCTATCCCTCCTTATTTGAGCATTTACCTGTACGTGTAAAATAGCAACACACGTAGCACCTGTGCACATCAAAATCTTTAAACACGTGCACAATGCACAGCATGCGCACAAAATATGCACATTTTTCCGTTTCATTTCGTCACTAGATTATTGAGTCAAACTGAGCTACTTTTACAAGAGATTGTGTCGTAAAGTTTCCGTGTTAGGCAAAGTTTCAGTTCATGAATGTCAAATTTGCTTAAACATGCCTTAAGTTCACCTTAAATATTGCTAAGAACTCGAGGTTCACTGTACATTCTGGCAAATGGCAACACATGTTGTGAAATGTGACGTTTTATGGCGCTTTATAACTAGGACTAAATTTTGTCAAGAATTCACTGACGTATTTTTATTCTCTGTTCATTTCATCCTCCGCGGTGCACTTAATTGCTGAGCGTTTAGCAAGTATAACAGCAGATACCAGTTTTAAAGTCTTTGGTTTGACCCGACTGAGAATAGAACCCAGTCTCTCAGCTTCCAAGGCGAACACTCTTAACCACTAAGCAACACCTGACTGTGAGATTGGTTAGACATTCAAAAAATCGAAAACCAAAATCTTCATAACACTCGCGGACAGGGGCGTATCCAGGGGGGATGTGGGGGATGCATCCCCCCACCAGACATTTATAAATATTTTCTTGATGAATACACCTTTTCCATAATTTCGAACCTTTTCGATAATTACGCCTTAAGCACGCATAATGGAAAATGCACGAATAAAGTGCGTCATATTTGGTACAACACTCAGAATTAGGGGCAAAAAATTTAAACAATATTAGCCTAAAACTTGTTCAAAAAGCACAAAAATGGCCATAACAAAATGTAAAATTTCAAAAATTTTCCGGAGGAGCATGCCCCCGGATCCCCCTCCAGCCTTTTTTATTCTCAACATGCTTTAAAATAATTTTTCCATTTTTGGTCTTTAAAATAATTTTCCGTTTTTCTATTTTTGGTCAATTGCAATCAGCTTGCCCCATATTGATGGTCAAAATTCTACCCGCAACCGCATCGAAACTTAACTTTAGGTCAAGCACACTTCATTCCGAGTGGGGCAAACGCATTTTAGTCAAAATGGGTGAAATCTTTTTCGAGCAACAACACAAAACACGTTGATGTGCACAAAAATTTGACATATTTTTTCATTTTTGGTCAGTTTCAAACAGCTTGCCCCATACTGCAAGTCAACTTTTGCCCCCATTTGGTATAAACACAACTTGTGGTAAAGTACGCCCCATTACGAGTTGGGCAAACGTGTTTTAGTCCCCAAGGGTAAAATGTGTCCGTAATAATAAGACGTAACACGTCGAAGTGCCTAAACATGTGTATATCGATTTTCCGTTATTGGTCAATTGCAATCAGCTTGCCCCACACTGATGGTCAAAAATTTATCCCCACAGGATCGAAAAACACTTTTACGTGAAGCACGTTTTATTCCGAGTGGGGCAAACGCATTTTGGTTAAAATGGGTGAAATCTTTATTGACCAACAACACAAAACACGTTAATGTGCTCAAAAATTTTACACCATTTTTCATTTTTGGTCAGTTTCAAACAGCTTGCCCCGTACTGCAAGTCAACCTTTTGCCCCTATTCGGTATAAACACAACTTTAAATATAATACACCTCATTCTGAGTGGACAAACGTATTTAAGTCCCCAAGGGTGAAATGTTTCCGTAATAATAAGACTAAACACATCGAAGTGCCCCAACTTGTGTTTATCGTTTTTCCATTATTAGTCAATTGCAAACAGCTTGCCCCATACTGATGGTTAAAATTCTATCCCTACCGGATCGAAAAACAATTTCAGGTGAAGCACATTTCACTCCGAGTGGGGCAAACGCGTTTTAGTCAAAATGAATGAAATCTTTATTGACCAACAACACAAAACACGTTGATGTGCACAATAATTTGACCAATTCTTTCATTTTTGGTCATTTCAAACAGCTTGCCCCATACGGCAAGTCAAACGTTTGCCCCCATTTGGTAGAAACAACACTTTAGGTAAAGTACGCCCCATTACGAGTTGGGCAAACGTATTTTAGTCCTCTAGGGTCAAATGTTTCCGCAATAATGAGACGTAACACGTCGAAGTGCCAAAATTTTGCAGCGATTTTCCGATTTTGGTCAATTGCAAACAGCTTGCCCCATACTGATGATCAAAAATTTACCTGTAACCGGATCGAAACTTAACTTTAGTCTGAACACACTTTATTCCGAGTGGGGCAAATGCATTTTAGTCGAAATGGGTGAAATCTTTTTCGAGCAACAACACAAAACACGTTAACGTGCACAAAATTTGACCAATTTTTTCATTTTTGGCCAATTTCAAACAGCTTGCCCCATACTGCAAGTCAAACGTTTGCCCCCATTTGGTAGAAACACAACTTTAGGTAAAGTACACCCCATTCCGAGTGGAGCAAACGTATTTTAATCTCCAAGGGTGAAGTACTTCCGTAATAATGAGACGTAACACATAGAAGTGCCAAAATTGTGTAGCGATTTTCCATGTTTGGTAAATTGCAAACAGCTTGCCCTATACTGCAAGTCAAACTTTTGCCCCCATTTGAAAGAAACACAACTTTAGGTAATGTACATGCCATTCCGAGTTGGGCAAACGTACTTTAGTGCCTAAAAGTAAAATGTTTCCGTAAAAATATGACGTAACACGTCGAAATGTATAAATTTTGTAGAGATTTTCCATTCTTGGTCATATGTAAACAGCTTGCCCCATACTGATAGTCAAAAATCTATCTCCACAAAATCCAAAAACAATTTCAGGTGAAGCACGCTCCATTTCGAGTGGGGCAAACGAATTTTAGACCCCAAAAATGAAATGCTTCTGTCGTAATAAGACGTAACACGTCGAAATGCCAAAATATTGTAGCGATTTTCCATATTTGGTCAATTGCAAACAGCTTGCCCCATACTGATGGTCCAAAATCTATTTGCAACCGAATCGAAACTTAGCTGCAGAAGAAGCACGCTTTATTCCGAGTGGGGTAAACGAAATTTAGTCAAAATGAGTGAAATCTTTCTTGACCAACGACATAAAACACGTTAACGTGAACAAGAATTTGACATATTTTTTCATTTTTGATCATTTCAAACAGCTTGCCCCATATTGTAAGTCAAACGTTTGCCCCTATTTGGTAGCAACACAACTTTACGTAAAGTACACCCCACTCCGAGTGGGACAAACGTGGTTTGTTCTCAAGAGTGAAATGCTTCCGAAACAAAAAAACCATACACGTCGAAGTGCCCCAAATTGTGTTTATTGTTTTTCCATTATTGGTCAATTGCAAACAGCTCGCCCCATATTGATGGTCCAAAATTTTACCCGCAACCGGATCGAAACTTAACTTTAGTCTGAGCACACTTTATTCCGAGTGGGACAAACGCGTTTTAGTCAAAATGGGTGAAATCTTTATTGACCAACAACACAAAAAACGTTGATGTGCTCAAAAATTTGACATACTTTTTCATTTTTGGCCAGTTTCAAACAGCTTGCCCCATACGGCAATTTAAACGTTTGCCCCCATTTGGTATAAACACAACTTGTGGTAAAGTACACCCCATTACGAGTTGGGCAAACTCAATTTAGTTTCTAAAAGTGAAATGTGTCCGTAATAATAAGACGTAACACGTCGAAGTGCCGAAATGGTATAGCGATTTTCCATGGTTGGTCAATTGCAAACAACTTGCCCCATAGGCCTACTGAAGGTCCAAAATCTATCCCCTCAGGATCGAAACTTAACTTTAGGTGAAGCACACTCTATTCCGAGTGGGGCAAACGCATTTTAGTCAAAATGGGTGAAACCTTTTTTGTGCGATAACACAAAACACGTTAATGTGCACAATAATTTGACATATTTTTTCATTTTTGGTCAATTTCTAACGGCTTGCCCCATACTGCAAGTCAAACGTTTGCCCGCATTTGGTAGAAACACAACTATAGGTAAACTACACCCCATTCCGAGTTGAGCAAACGTATTTTTGTTTTCAAGGGTGAAATGTGTCCGAAATAATAAGACGTAACACGTCGAAGTGCCAAAATTTCGTATATCGATTTTCCATTATTGGTCAATTGCAAACAGCTTGCCCCATACTGATGGTCAAAAATCTACCCGCAACCGGATCGAAACTTACCTTTAGCTAAGGCACACTTTATTCCGAGTGAGGCAAACGCGTTTTAGTCAAAATGAATGAAATCTTTATTGACCAACAACACAAAACACGTTGTATGAGCACAAAAATTTGACATATTTTTTCATTTTTGGTCAGTTTCAAACAGCGTGCCCCATACGGCAAGTCAAACTTTTGCTCCCATTTGATATGAACACAACTTGTGGTAAAGTACACCCCATTCCGAGTTGGGCAAACGTGTTTTAGTCCCCAAGGGTAAAATGTGTCCGTAATCATAAGACCTAACACGTCGAAGTGCCAAAATTTTGCAGCGATTTTCCGATTTTGGTCAATTGCAAACAGCTTGCCCCATACCCATGATCCAAAATCTATTCCCACAGGATCGAAACTTAACTTTAAATGAAGCACGCTTTATTCCGAGTGGGGCAAACGCATTTTAGTCAAAATGGGTGAAATTTTTTTAGACCAACGACACGAAACACGTTGATGTGCACAATAATTTGACCAATTTTTTCATTTTTGGTCATTTCAAACAGCTTGCCCCATACTGCAAGTCAAACGTTTGCTCCCAATTGATATGAACACAATATGTGGTAAAGTACACCCCATTTCGAGTTGGGCAAACGTGTTTTAGTTCCCAAGGGTGAAACGTGTCTGTAGTAATAAGACGTAACACGTCGAAGTGCCAAAATTTTGTAGTGATTTTCCGATTTTGGTCAATTGCAAACAGCTTGCCCCATACTGATGGTCAAAAATCTACCCGCAACCGGATCGAAAAACAATTTTAGGTGAAGCACGCTTTATTTCGAGTGGGGCAAACGCATTTTAGTCAAAATAAATAAATTCTGTTTCGAGCAACAGCGCAAAACACGTTGATGTGCGCAATAATTTGACCAATTTTTTCATTTTTGGCCAATTTCAAACAGCTTGCCCCATACTGCAAGTCAAACGTTTGCCCCCATTTGGTAGAAACACAACTTTAGGTAAAGTACGCCCAATCCGAGTGGGACAAACGTATTTTTGTTTTTAAGGGTAAAATGTGTCCGTAATAATAAGACGTAACACGTCGAAATGCCTAAGTTTGTGTGTATCGATTTTTCATTATTGATCAATTGCAAACAGCTTGCCCCATACTGATGGTCAAAAATCTACCCGCAACCGGATCGAAACTTAACTTTAGGTCAAGCACACTTCATTCCGAGTGAGGCAAACGCATTTTAGTCAAAATGAATGAAATCTTTATTGACCAACAACACAAAACACGTTAACGTGCACAATGATTTGACCAATTTTTTCATTTTTGGTCAGTTTCAAACAGCGTGCCCCATACTGCAAGTCAAACTTTTGCTCCCATTTGATATGAACACAACTTGTGGTAAAGTACACCCCATTCCGAGTTGGGCAAACGTGTTTTAGTCCCCAAAGGTAAAATGTGTCCGTAATCATATAAGACCTAACACGTCGAAGTGCCAAAATTTTGCAGCGATTTTCCGATTTTGGTCAATTGCAAACAGCTTGCCCCATACCCATGATCCAAAATCTATCCCCACAGGATCGAAACTTAACTTTAAATGAAGCACGCTTTATTCCGAGTGGGGCAAACGCATTTTAGTCAAAATGGGTGAAATTTTTTTAGACCAACAACACGAAACACGTTGATGTGCACAATAATTTGACCAATTTTTTCATTTTTGGTCAGTTTCAAACAGCTTGCCCCATACTGCAAGTCAAACGTTTGCCCCCAATTGATATAAACACAACTTTAGGTAAAGTACACCCCATTCCGAGTTGGGCAAACGTATTTTAGCCCCCAGGGTGAAATGTGTCCGCAACAATAAGACGTAACACGTCGAAGTGCCAAAATTTTGTAGAGGTTTTCCATGTTTGGTCAATTGCAATCAGCTTGCCCCATACTGATGGTCAAAAATCTACCCGCAACCGGATCGAAACTTTCCTTTAGCTAAGGCACGCTTTATTTCGAGTGGGGCAAACGCGTTTTAGTCAAAATGGGTGAAATCTTTTTGAGCAACATCACAAAACACGTTAATGTGCACAATAATTTGACATA
This sequence comes from Trididemnum miniatum, assembly GCA_964006365.1. NCBI lineage: Eukaryota > Metazoa > Chordata > Ascidiacea > Aplousobranchia > Didemnidae > Trididemnum > Trididemnum miniatum. The sequence continues at coordinate 6,557,392 of OZ023239.1, forward strand.
TTTTTTCATTTTTGGTCAGTTTCAAACAGCTTGGCCCATACTGCAAGTCAAACGTTTTCCCCCAATTGATATAAACACAACTTTAGGTAAACTACACCCCATTCCGAGTTGGGCAAACGTATTTTAGCCCCCAGGGTGAAATGTGTGCGCAGCAAGAAGAAGTAACACGTCGAAGTGCCAAAATTTTGTAGAGATTTTCCATGTTTGGTCAATTGCAATCAGCTTGCCCCATACTGATGGTCAAAAATTTATCCCCACAAGTTCAAAAAATAATTTCAGGTGAAGCACACTTTATTTCGTGCGGGGCGAACGCATTTTAGTCAAAATGGGTGAAATCTTTTTGACCAACAACACAAAACACGTTAACGTGCACAATAATTTGACATATCTTTTCATTTTTGGTCAGTTTCAAACAGCTTGCCCCATATTGCAAGTCAAACGTTTGCCCCCATTTGGTAGAAACACAACTTGTGGTAAAGTACACCCCATTCCGAGTTGGGCAAACGTGTTTTAGTTCCCAATTGTGAAATGTGTCCGTAATGATAAAACGTAACACGTCGAAATGCCAAAATTGTGTGTATCGATTTTCCATTATTGGTTATATGTGAACAGCTCGCCCCATACTGATGGTCAAAATTCTACCCGCAACCGGATCGAAACTTAACTTTAGGTCAAGCACGCTTTATTCCGAGTGGGGCAAACGCGTTTTAGTCAAAATGGGTGAAATCTTTCTCGAGCAACAACACAAAACATGTTAATGTGCACAATAATTTGAATAATTTTTTCATTTTTGGTCAGTTTCAAACAGCGTGCCCCATACTGCAAGTCAAACTTTTGCTCCCAATTAATATAAACACAACTTTGGGTAAAGTACACCCCATTTCGAGTTGGGCAAACGTATTTAAGTTCCCAAGCGTGAAATGTGTCCGTAATAATAAGACGTAACCCGTCGAAATGCTACAATTTTGCAGTGATTTTCCGATTTTGGTCAATTGGAAACAGCTTGCCCCATACTCATTGTTAAAAATTTATCCCTACCGGATCGAAAAACAATTTCGGGTGAAGCACGTTTTATTCCGAGTGGGGCAAACGCATTGTAGTTAAAATGGGTGAAATCTTTCTTGACCAACAACACAAAACACGTTGTATGAGCACAAAAATTTGACCAATTTTTTCATTTTTGGTCATTTCAAACAGCTTGCCCCATACCGCAAGTCAAACGTTTGCCCCCATTTGGTGTAAACACAACTTTAGGTAAACTATACCCCATTTCGAGTTGGGCAAACGTATTTCAATATCCAAAGATGAAATGTGTCCGTAATAATAAGACGTAACACGTCGAAGTGCCAAAATTTTGTAGCGATTTTCCGATTTTGGTCAATTGTAAACAGCTTGCCCCATATTGATGGTCCAAAATTCTACCCGCAACCGGATCGAAACTAAACTTTAGGTCAAGCACGTTTTATTCCGAGTGGGGCAAACGCGTTTTAGTCAAAATGGGTGAAATCTTTCTTGAGCAACAAAACACGTTGATGTGCACAAAAATTTGACATATTTTTTCATTTTTGGTCAGTTTCAAACAGCGTGCCCGATACGGCAAGTCAAACGTTTGCCCCCATTGGGTATAAACACAACCTTAAGTAAAGTACGCCTCATTGCGAGTTGGGCAAACGTGTTTAAGTTCCCAAGGGTGAAATGTTTGCGCAAGAATAAGATGTAACATGTTGAAGTGTCGAAAATTGTGTATATCGATTTTCCGATTTTGGTCAATTGTAAACAGCTCGCCCCATACTGATGGTCAAAAATCTACCCGCAACCGGATCGAAACTTAACTTTAGTCTGAACACGCTTTATTCCGAGTGGGGCAAACGCATTTTAGTTAAAATGAGTGAAATCTTTATTGACCAACAACACAAAACACGTTAATGTGCACAATAATTTGACCAATTTTTTCATTTTTGTTCATTTCAAACAGCTTGCTCCATACTGCAAGTCAAACGTTTGCTCCCAATTGATATGAACACAATATGTGGTAAAGTACACCCCATTTCGAGTTGGGCAAACGTGTTTTAGTTCCCAAGGGTGAAACGTGTCTGTAGTAATAAGACGTAACACGTCGAAGTGCCAAAATTTTGTAGTGATTTTCCGATTTTGGTCAATTGCAAACAGCTTGCCCCATACTGATGGTCAAAAATCTACCCGCAACCGGATCGAAAAACAATTTTAGGTGAAGCGCGCTTTATTTCGAGTGGGGCAAACGCATTTTAGTCAAAATAAATAAATTCTGTTTCGAGCAACAGCGCAAAACACGTTGATGTGCACAATAATTTGACCAATTTTTTCATTTTTGGCCAATTTCAAACAGCTTGCCCCATACTGCAAGTCAAACGTTTGCCCCCATTTGGTAGAAACACAACTTTAGGTAAAGTACGCCCCAATCCGAGTGGGACAAACGTATTTTTGTTTTTAAGGGTAAAATGTGTCCGTAATAATAAGACGTAACACGTCGAAATGCCTAAGTTTGTGTGTATCAATTTTTCATTATTGATCAATTGCAAACAGCTTGCCCCATACTGATGGTCAAAATTCTACCCGCAACCGGATCGAAACTTAACTTTAGGTCAAGCACACTTCATTCCGAGTGAGGCAAACGCGTTTTAGTCAAAATGGGTGAAATTTTTCTTGACCAACAACACAAAACACGTTAACGTGCACAATGATTTGACCAATTTTTTCATTTTTGGTCAATCTCAAACAGCGTGCCCCATATTGCAAGTCAAACGTTTGCCCCCATTTGATATAAACACAACTTGTGGTAAAGTACACCCCATTCCAAGTGGGGCAAACGTATTTTAATATCCAAGGGTGAAATGTGTCCGTAACAATAAGACGTAACACGTCGAAGTGCCAAGATTTTGATGTTTGGTCAATTGCAAATGCAGCAGCAGCGATTTTCCATGTTTGGTCAATTGCAAACAGCTTTGCCCCATACTGATGGTCAAAAATTTATCTCCACCGAATCGAAAAACAATTTTAAGTGAAGCACGTTTTATTCCGAGTGGGGCAAACGCATTTTAGTCAAAACGAGTGAAATCTTTCTTGATCAACTACACAAAACACGATAACGTGCACAAAAGTTTGACCAATTTTTTCATTTTTGGTCAGTTTCAAACAGCTTGCTCGATACGGCAAGTCAAACGTTTGCCCCCATTTGGTATAAACACAACTTTAGGTAAAGTACACCCCATTCCAAGTGGGGCAAGCGTATTTTATTCCTCAAGGGTTAAATGTGTCCGTAATATTAAAATGTAACGCGTCTAAGTGCCAAATTTTTGTAAGGATTTTCCATTATTGGTCAATTGTAAACAGCTTGCCCCATACTGATGGTCAAACTTTTGCCCCTACCCGTTAGAAACACAACTTTAAGTAAAGTACACCTTATTCTTAGTTGGGCAAACGTATTTTAATCCACATGGGTGCATTGCAAGGGCGTATGCAGAAAAGAATTGAGGGGGACAAGTTTTGCAACTGTTGGTGCGCACTTTGGAGCCGTGTGAAATCTGTTGGAGGTTCCCATTGCCCACCAAATGCTTAAAGGTGCGTTTACCAATACGCGGCAACACGAGAAACATTGAATATTAAAACTATGCTGGCTTGCGGCAACGTGACAAGCAATTTGCAAGGTTGCGATATAAAATTTGCAAGCCTACGACTAGCAGTTTCATTGTTCAATGGTGTCGTAACTCGTCACAATACAACCTGCATTGTTTATCATTTCTCTCTGCACGAAAATACGCTGTCCGACTTGTGTGAAAGTATCACTTGTACCATCTAGCGTCTGCGTAATTTTGAAGAGTTTTTCGTTATTTCTTCCAAGCTTCGTTATGAAAGAGCTTCGATATTTGGTGTGGTTTTAAATAGATGCCGTCAAGCTTACGTTTCTGAGAGCTGATTAATAATATGATTATGACTTGCTTTGTCGGCGGTAACATGGCAAACATTTTTAGTAGAAACGACTAACTCTGTCTTGTTCAGAAGGTATTTTAACTTCAAATACACTTTCCTCTTTTTGCTGGAAATGTAGGTTTTATGCAGACTGCATATAACCAGTGGTGGGATTCAGCCGGTTCGCACCGGTTCTACAGAACCGTCTCAGGGAATGTTATTAGAACAGCGAAGCGGTTAGCATTGCTGCTTATACTTGTACCATTAGTTGAAACAGAACTGGCTGATAATATACACAGTATAACTTCTGTAATAGAACCGGCTGACGAAAAATTTGAATCCCACCACTGCATATAACGGCAATTGACTTATTGTATAAAATGTCGTTTTCACGACAAACATACTTTTGATGTTTTGAAAAAAACTCACACAGTGTTTCGTTTCAAACCTTCCGACTTTAAAACGATTTATAGGCCTAGTTTACTTCGCAGATTTTCAAATGAAGAGAGTTGATGTGGGGCGCCAGCGGAATATCTATATCTAGATAAACTTTTCAAGGGGATCATAGTTAAACATATTTTTTTCCGACTTTTGCAACAACGTTACACGTTCTTGAGCAAAAAAAAGGGCCAACTGAGTTGGTTTAAAATATCTTTACATTCATATTCTCATACCTAACACCAATGCATGCAACCAAATTTAACAGTTATCTCTACCGTTTGTACTGGATGCTACAACCGATTTTATTCATTGAACTAAGCACATTTTTTATCAATTACAACTAAGTTCTGTGGTTAAATCAAATAATTTTTATTAGTTATTTTAATCATATTTATCACATAATGCAACTAACTTTTAGCCTTATTATAACCAATAATGCTGGTTGTTCACAAACAAACTTTTATGGTTATCGTAACTAATTCAAGTAGTTATTACAACCGATTTTATTCATTAAAGTAACCAATGTTTCTACCAATCCTAACCAACCTCCGTGGTTAAGCCAATTAGTTTTTATTAATTATTTTAATCATTTATATCACATAACTCAACCAACTTTTAGCCTTGTTAAAATCAATAATGCTGGTTGTTCACTACCAAATTTTATGGTTGTCTAAACCGATTGTACTGGTTGCTACAACCGATTTTATTCATTGAACTAACCACATTTTCTACCACTTCTAACCAACCTCTGTGGTTAGGTCAAATAGTTTCTATTGGTTATTTTAAACATTTTTATCACATAACGCAACCAACTTTTAGCCTTATTATAACCAAAAATGCTGTTTGTTCACAAACAAACTTTTATGGTTATCGTAACTAATTCAAGTTGTTATTACAAACGATTTTATTCATCAAAGTAACCACATTTTCTACTAATCCTAACCAACCTCCGTGGTTAAGCCAATTAGTTTTTATTAGTTGTTTTAACCATTTTTATCACATAACGTAACCAACCATTGGCCGTGTTATTATAACCAATAATAAAGGTTGCTCGTAACCAAATTTAACAGTTGTCTAAACCGATTGTACTGGTTGCTATAACCGATTTTATTCATTGAACTAATCACATTTTTTACCATTCACAACCAAGTTCTGTGGTTAAATCAAATAATTTTTATTAGTTATTTCAATCATATTTATCACATAATGCAACCAACTATTAGCCTTGTTTCAACCAATAATAGAGGTTGTTCACAACCAAATTCAAGAGTTGTCTGAATTGATTTTATTGGTTGTTCGAAATGATTTTAGTGAGTAAACTAATAAAATATATCATTCAATTTACACAAAATGAGTGGTTACAGAGTATAATTTTTTTGGTTATTACAACCACTTTTATCACATATTTTTATCAACTTTTAAGCTTATTTTTGCCAATGATACTGGTTATCTATAACCAATTTTTACGGTTGTCTCAAGCAGTTTAATTTGTTATTACATCCGATTTTATTTGTTAAACCAACCAAATTTGTTGCTAATCCTAAACAAGATAGATGGTTAAGTGGTGCCACTTTTATTGGTTACCTCAACCAAATTAATTACCTAATGTTACCAATTTTTAGCCTTGAATGAGCCAATATTATTGGTTGCTTAGAATAACTTTCTTGGTTACTTCAACCAATTTCGTTGGTCGTTAAAGAAAATATTGTTGGTGAACCTAATCAAATTTAATCACTTCTTTAATCAATTTTTTGGTTGTTAAGTTTTAAGTACCACTAGTAAAAAATATTTATGTACATTTATATAAAAAAAAATTATTGGTTATTCCAACCATTAAAAAATAAAGTCTATGATACAAAGTTGGTACCCTTAACCAAGAATGTGATTAACAGCAACCAATAAACAGCTCAACCAACTTCGCCAACCAATGTTTTTTCTCAGTGTAATAATTTGTACAAAAATTATGCTTGTTCTAAATTCTTTTCAGAAAGCATGCCTATAAATACTGTAGAAAAATCCAAAAAACATCTAGATTTTTTTTACTGTAATCCAAAAAAATATCTAACATCTAGATTGTGTAATCTTACATCTAGGTTGATACAAAAACATCTAAATTTAGATGAAAATAATCCAAATTGGCAACTATGTAAGCCATCAATTTTTTACCGGTATGTGGATGATTGCTTTGTTGTTTTTGATAGCCCTGATTCCATTAAAATATTTTGTGACAGTTTGAATGAAGTACATCCCAACATAAAGTTTACCTCTGAAATTCAAATTCAAAATTTATTATTTGCTGTCGATTCATGGCGCTCGAAAAAATAGAACACCAAATAGCTAGCAACAATAAACAACAGGCAACTGCGAAGTGACCACAGTGGTCTGCGAGTCGAGCAGCAACCTACTGGAAATTAAATGACAATGGCGGTCAAAAACAGTGAGACCGGCTCGCTTCGCCTCACTGGGCTGAGCCTGCTTTTATAGGAGGTTCTTGTGCCTTTCTGTTTCCATACGTTCATGCCTATGAAACGAAACATGAGCTTTGCTGGTTTTCGATTATCCCGGGCAGTTTTTGGCCTTTGTTGCGTAATTTTGGTCTTGGTTGATAGTTAATACTATGGTTGTTGAAACAATGGTCTTTGGCTTCGTTTATTGCTTCCCAAGTTGCTGTAATTTGTTAAATTTTATTCGCGAGTTTCTATGGCGCTTTGTAGATGATTTTGACTTCGGTTTCTGCAGTTAGCTAAAATTTCCTTTTTTAAGCGACGCACTGTTGGCCTTGTTTGATAGTTGATGCTATACAGTTAAAAATTAAAATAGTGTGTTCTTTGGCTTCGTTTTTTGCTTCCCAAATTATTTTGTTGAACTTGATTCGCGAGTTTGTATGGTGCTTTGTAGATGGTTTCGGATTATTCGACTTCGATTTCCGCAGTTAACTAAATTTGCTTTTTACGCGCGCATGATATGGCTACAGTGATTGTGTGGTTTAAAACTAACCCACGAGCGCTTTCTGCTTCGCCGTGCTTCTGCGGTTTACGAAATCTTGGAGTTTGCAATCAAGTTTTAGACCTCGAGCGCTTTCTGTCTTGCCGCGCTCTTCTGATCAGCAAAATGTATATAAGCTTCGATTTTTGTTAGTTTAGTTAGAGCCAGCTTTGGCTCTCGTAGTTGTGCACCTGATGAGTCTGGAAGGACGAAAAAAATGATAACCGGTTACCCTTTTTCGTGCACTAAGCGTGAGTGTACACCCGGCCCATGTCGTGCTTGCATTGCTCGGTGTCGCAAACAATCACTACTGGAAATTAAATCTATAGCTAAAAGTCAGGTGTCGCTTTGGGAAAGGAGTCCAGATTTTATGCAATCAGAATAGTATTGACTATTGAGTGTCCATTTATTTAACTACGTTCTTATAATTTAAAACAATAAAATATAGTTATTTGGAAGATATTTATTCAAAAGAAACTTTTTATATTCTGTCTTAAATTTATTAAAAGGTAATTGTTTAAACGGTTAGAGTATTTCGTTCCATATTTTAGCTCCAATATATTTAAAAGATTTTTGTGCTCTCGTGGTGGAATATCTTGATATAGAAATTGCCTTTGACGAATAATTACGGGTGGAGTGAGCATGAACGTTAGACACATCAGTAAAGTAATTACTGAAGTGTGTTGGCAACATTTTGTGAACATACTGATACATGAGTTGAGCTATTTCATAGTGATATAGATCATCTAGCTTGAGTATTTTCAGATTATAATATTGTGGAGAAATTGGTTCAAATTTACTCGTTTTTATCATAATGCTTATAACTTTGTTTTGTAACATCTTCACTTTATGAATATAGGAGGCACAAGTTGATGCCCATGCAGGTAAAGCATAGAGAAGATGGGTGGACACAAGGGAATGGTAAAGAATTGTTAGAGTTTTAGTAGGAAGGTATCTTGACAATCTAGCCAAACAAGGGAATGGTTTAGCTAGATTGAATACCTACAGAACGAGAAATTTTGGATTCTAGGTAGGTGATATGCTCATTGAATTTCAAGGTATTGTCAATTAATACTCCTAGATATTTAGCCAATTTCGAGGGTTCTATTTTCTCTTCATTAAATGTGAAGGACGTAAGAGGAGCGGTTTTGCGAATGTATTTGTTCATTTGTTCAGAGGTGGATAATGCAGTATTAATTTTGCATTAATTAATTCAAAATAACAAATGTATTAATTTTTTGGATGTTTTAGTAGATAACACTTCAACGACAGTTACAACCAGTACATTTCGCAAAGCGACCAACACTGGATTATATTCCAAATGGAGCAGCTTTGTACCACGCCGCTATGAATATAACTTGGTCAATTGTTTGCTCGATCGTGCTTACAAGATCTGTAGTTCTTATGAAAGCATTTGTTCAGAGGTGGATAATATCAAGGTTATGCTTGGTCGCAATGCCTATCCAGCTTATTTTTTAGATAGTTGTGTCAGTAGATTTTTTAATCGTAAATATGACAAGATGTTGAGTCACCATGAAGAACGCAAAAATTGTTGAACAGTTATTGCTCGGTTGCCCCTTTTAGGTGACATGTCAATGCAACTCAAGAAAGAGCTGTCCGCCTTAGTGGAAAAGCAGACATGGAACCGAGTTATTGATTGATTGATTTCTTCATCTTTATCCTCCTATCACGAGAAAGCGACTGAGGCGCTATGCGTAGGACGAATCCAGACTCGCTTAGGAGTTGCCTTTGTTTCCAAGTTTTCCGCTTGAATTTTCTTCTGACTTCTTTCATTTGCTGCTTGCCAGATTCCACCAAGCACAGATAATCATCGTGAAGCATCTTATCCAAGGACGCAACAACGAGACTAGATTGGGAGGTGAATCATCAACCTTGCGATCATGGTCGTCGTAAAAACGACGCTCGGAACCACGACGCCACGCTGCCGACATGGAACATCGGACACAACTTTCGTCTGAAAGATAAGCAAAAGACCTTGATGAAATATGGGGTTGTATATAAATTAGCGTGCTCCTGTGGTTCTAGCTGTATAGGACAGACTAGACGTAATCTTATTAACAAACTTAAGGAGCATTACAGTTCGGATAAATCCGAGGTTTGCCGACATTTAATGGACAATCCTGACTATAAAGTGGACTTTGCCAAACCGAACATTCTTAGTAGCGCTGGTGATTCTGCATGCTTATTAATTCTTGAGTCACTTTTTATTCAAAAATATGAGTCATTGCTTAACGTTGACTCCAAACCCGCTCCTCTTTACTTATTTAGTTGTTAATTTAACTCCGTCAGTCTTTTTATTAGCTTTTGGTTTATGACGTTATAATTATATTACTTATTTTGACCCGTTGCCTGGGTTATGCTATTACTTGTAGTTAGAATTGTAAATTCTAGTTCTTACAGTTTTGTACTGTCTTGCATACACTGCTGATGATGACAGCTGAATTTATGTTGTCGAAACGTCCAGTTTCGAGATTTACAGGGGCTATATTTTTCCTCCTTAAGCTATTTTCGTCCCATATTTATTGTATTCCGAAGAATTTATCTCGCTCGACATTTTTCCGACTTGTGTTTGCGTGGCAATGACGAGCGAGAGGCTCAATAACCCAAACGATATTACCATTGCCTTTCGCCAAACATGAACTCGGAACCCCTCGGTAATGACGTTCGGAAGCATTTAGTGAGCGTTTGCGTTAGATTTTAGTAGGCTTGGCTTATGTGATTGTGACGTCATAAATGTCTCGAAACCGCATAGCAAATTTAAATAATTGAATACTTTGCTCAAACAACAAGCGCAAGCTGTGTAGTGTACCAAAAGCTGAGTAATGAGAAATAAAAGAAGTATTTGCGATGAACGCAGGGGACATTAATATACTCTTGATAGGAACGAAGAAAGCAATGTAAGGCTGATGTACTAGCGTCTTTACTCTTTTTAACTCAAACTAACGTTTAAAATCTGGCGCGTGCCAATGCAAGGGCGGATTCAAGGGGGGGATCCGGGGGTCGAATCCCCCCCAAAATTTTCAGACATTCGAAAAATTTTTTAGAACGTTTTAGAATTTAACAGTGCCAACGTTTTTATTTCAACGGCATCATTTCAATTTACTCTTTCCTGGGAAAGATTCCAAGAACGAGTAAATGTTGGGATGTACCAGTTTATTCCTAAACTTCCACAGAAAAGAAATTTTTTAATTGAACAGGAGTCACTTAGCTTTTGGCAAGCAGATTTGCCTAATCCCCAAATGCTTTCAGAATCTAATCGATGGATATGCTTGTGGAAGCAACGTATCAATGGTGAATTGCCAGCCACGCTGATTGAAACCCCGCGAGCTACAGATAAAGACTGCTTTCCGAACATTCACACCTTGCTCACGATAGGATGCGTACTACCTACATCAAGTGCAACGGCTGAGCGTTCCTTCTCTCTTTTGAGACGACTTAAGACCCACTTACGTTCAACCATGGGCGATAAACACTTGTCGGGATTAACAATAATGTCTTCTCACTATAGTATCCCAATTAACATCGATGCTGTTGCAAATCGCTTCGCTCAAATACATCCTAGACAAATGTTCCTGAGAAGCGCAATACTCGTAACACACACTTGACATATACCTGCTGTAATGTAGTGTACTCTTACTGAAGCTTCTGGTACCGATCCTTTAATTTTTTAAAACTTCACTATAGTAGACTATTATTTTTAACTAAAGCTGGATAGACGTTTTTTCGAGAAATTATTACCGATGCTAATATCGCCTCTCGATGTGAGCTGTGAAGTTTACCTATGGCTAGCTGGTATACAGCCAGTGACGTAGCTACAAAAGGTTTGAAGTGACAACTTACTGCCCTTTTCAGCCGAATATTAAAATCAATTATGTTTTTTGTCAACTTATTTCTTTAGTAGCTTGATTCGGCGTAATTGGACTAAAATTACTATAAAATCGCTTGTTTTGGCTTCAAAAATTGTAAAATTTTCTCAGTATGGCGTGAACTTGGCCCTGCTTCCCCTTTGTTGTGATTGTCGCCACATTGTAAACCCTTCCCTTTGATAAATCGTGATACACCGCTATGCGTTATATACCAGTATAGCCATTCTTGTTCAATAACAATATACGGTTTTAATTTTTTTTTTGCAAAATTTGGATCCCCCCCCAAACCAAATGGCTAGATCCGCCCCTGCAATGACTATGCTGAAATAGTGAGTGCACAGGAACAGGGGCGGATCCACCACCAGTTATTTTCAAACATGTCTTCGATGAATACAATTTTTTCATAATTTCAAACTTTTGCGACAACAATAAGTTTTACGTTCTAAACACGCATAATCGAAAATGTGCGAACAAAATACATCATATTGGTGAAACACTCAGAATTAGGGGCAAAAGATTTAAACAAAATCTGCGTGAAAATTGTTCAAAAAGCACTAAAATGGCCATTACAGTATGCAAATTTCAAAAATTTTCCGGGGAGCATGCCCTCGTACCTCCCCTAGAGCCTTTTTTATTCTTAATATACTTCAAAATGATTCTCCCGGAAAAAACTACGCTTGAAAATATGTCGAAATTTGGTGCTCCCTCCCTGAAAAATTTTTCTCAATACGCCGCAGACATCAAAACATTTTTCAAAGGGCTTATTTACGCCTGTTTTGGGTTTACCGTCTTTGTATTTACTTAACATTCAATCTAATCACACTTTCATTCCCCCCAGCACCAAAATTTTTTGGATCCGCTTCTGTACAAGAAACACAAGAAACAGGTAAATGGTAAACACATTTTTGAACAACAATGAGTTGTACCGGTAACGCTTAAAAATATTCACAGCTTTTCGGCTTATTTAAAAAATTGAAATAAGTATTATCAAAAAAATGCTTCAAATCATTTTACGTAAGCAGATAAAGACAAAATAAATAAGGGATTCTCACGAAAACTACCATGTACGATCAATTTAGTAGAAGCTTTGGTCGGGGTAAATTTTGAAAACTTTCACAAGCAAGCAGTTTAAGCGAAATTAAAACTTGCAATTGAACTGCTTGTTTTTTGCCCATATAACTTATTTTAGCTTCAAGTGATTTTTTTGCAAAACTAAGCATATTGCTGCTTTTGATAACCGTTTTTTTTTAATACTTTTTCATCTTAAGATGAAATAAAAAATTCTTTTCGATTCTTTTCTTCGCAACTGTTTTGTCGTCTTATGGCAAAGATGTCGCCATTATTCAAGAATTTCCGCAAAATTTTTTAACTCGAACACTTAGCGAGTGCTTTTCAGCTCTCGCTAAGTTAGCGAGGAATCCGAGACAAACTTGAAGTCGAGAAGAACAATGTAATAGCTAATTTAGCGGAGCGAGGAAATATGACGTTTTCAGCTCGCTTGGCTTTGTCGAGATCACTCTGTAATACGGCCCCTGAACCTTTAAAATTTGGATTTAGTGAACCTGAACCGAACCTTAAAAATTTGGTCGAATTGAAAAGAAAAATGATCAATGTACTAAACAAGTCAGCCCAGAGCCCACAATGCTCTACTAGATTCTTCGACAAGTTGTGACACCGACAACGACTGTGATGCAAGTTCAAGTGCCATTTTTTGACTGTTTGTTCGCACAATCAAAGCGACGAAGATCTAGCAATGTCGATAAAGTAGAGGAGCTCCTTTTCGCCCCGCCTTACAAACTGTTGATGCAAACGTTTTTATGCATGAAAAACTTATGGAACTTTTAATTCATCACAATACTGCTCTTCCTTCTAATCAGGAGCGTGTTCAGGGGGGGCATTGTGCCATGGCCCCCCTTTTTGACTTTGCTTTTTACTAAAAATGAACAAAATTAATGGTAGCCTACCAAATGACTAAAATATGCCAGACTCTTTTAATGGTTTTCGTAGCTTATGGCCAGGGGCGGATCCAGGGGGGTAGGCTTAGAGATATGCATTCTTCCACCAGCTATTAACAAAAGTGTTTTTATAAATACAATTTTTCATAATTTCGAACCTCTTCGATAACAATAAAGCTTAAGCACGCATAATCGAAAATGTGCGAACAAAATGCATCATATTTGGTGAAGCACTCTAAAATTTAAGCAAAATTTTCATGAAAATTATTCAAAAAGCATTAAAACAGCCATTATTACATGTAAATTTTTATAAATTTTCTGGGGGAACATACCTCCGAACCCCCCCCCAGAGTTTTTTTGTTTCGCAATCAGCTTCAAATTAGTTCTGCTGTAGCACCTACGTGCTCCACTAGCCTAAAATTAACCTCAGGAAAAAATAAAAATAATGCACCGATCGATGTGAAATTAACGTTACTAGCGGTTGCATCATAGTTCTCTATAATATCTATTATAGAGAATATTTATTATAGAGAACTATGGTTGCATCATTGTTTTCGCTCTTCTGGTTTGGGTTACTGAAAATTAACCATGTGCTTTTCGTTGGCTCTTGCAGGGATCAGTTTAGGCATTGTTTACTGTTTCTAATGATTATTTTGAACTGCAAGAAGTTGGAACAAGTCTATAATTCCATACCTGATGAATTTCCACTGAAGTTGATAGCCGAACAGTACAAGTTAAAGCCTAAAGGTTCAACTAGACTAGTTCCCCATTTGAAGTTGAAGGATAAAACAACATCTGGTCTTAAACACTATTCAGTCGCGAGTGTCAGTCTTTGCTCAAAGTTGGTAAGTCATTTCAACGCGTTTGGACTGTCTCAACTGAACTTTGTGAATGCTAGTGGCTGTTTGGCTTATACATTCCACGGTATATATGCTCAACCCAGCATTGCAGGGCCTATACCCGCCAGCAGTCGCTACACTGCCATAAAAAACTGCTCTTGAAAAAAATCTCGACGTAACGCCCACCCACCCCTTTTAAAATTTCTCGCTACGCCACTGCTTCTAGTGCTGCAGTTGAACGACTTTTTAGCATTGGAAAAGATATTTTAAAGCCGAAGCGCTGTGGCTTAGTGATAATCACTTTGAAATGTTATCGTTTTTGAAAGGCAATTAATTGTTATTATTGTAGCGTTAATTATCGTATCAGAATCGTACTTTTGTTTGGTTTCAATATAAAGATGAATCACTTTGGTTTGAATACACATCATGGAGCTTTTACATGTTAAGAATTGATAGTGGTTTTTTGGTTTTGCGGCATGCACGAAAGTAACTGTAACTAGTTACTTTTTTAAATTTGTAACTGTAACAAGTTCTTTTTTAAAAATAACTTGCCCACCACTCAGTAGCGTAGCCAGGATTTTGCAATGGAGGGGTTGAGAATGACTTCACATTTGACCATACGTTGTACAATAACAAAAAATGGTCTCAAATTTAAGAGAGATGTTAAACTAAAAATGCTTAGTACCACATTCAAAAATTCGGTTGATGACGTCATATATGACGTTACACTTTGTCCCCCAATATTTTTTCTGCAGGCGCCACTGGTAATTATCATTAGTGTGATAAAATGCGTAGGCCTATGTAAAAGTTAACTTAATAAGAATCTATTCGAATAAGGTTTCAGAAGTTTGTTTCATATCGGATCATTGGACATTATTTGTTTACTTAAAAATGTTGTAATAAATTACGATTGCTACTTCAACAATTTCGTGCTATTTTCTTCACTCCAATGAGGAAGACTACAGACGGCCTCTAGGCCTTCGACCAATCGGTGTTGAACAGAGCAGTTTTTTGGCTGTTCTTTCCTGGGACATTTGTGTCACATATGTTCATACCCAGGGCCGGATTGAGGCGGGGGCGGATGGGGCTGCAGCCCCAGGCCCACAACCAAAAATAGGCCCTACACTATCCTAAGTCAATGAAGTGATAACTTAAAGGAACTAAGGTAGCGTACGCTATTAAGAATCTCCCACTTATTTTGGAAAACACTGTTCAATTTGTGTCAATGCATTGTCATCACTGCCACTGTAAAACCCTACTCGCTGACTATGACGCAACAATCCTTTTGTGCGGCTGCTCGGCCAGTTACGCGAATACCGTCGATAGTCGATTCTAGGATGTAGCTTCAAAGGTAGGAGATTCCATATTATGTCAGCTAGAGTAATTTGAAAATAAAAATGAGAAAGTATAAAAGCGGTTCGAAAAAGGAAAAATCTAGAAGAGCAGAAGATAAACTGAAAATCAGGGTTGGGAATCGATACCCCAAAAAATAAAGAAATAATCGATAGGCCTATTCGATAGATCACCAAAAAGGAAATAATCGATTTCGATGGTAGTTAAAAAAAAAAATAAAGAATATTGTAATCGATATTTGATATTACACAGAGCGTTTAGCGGTGTACGCCAAGCATTTTTTGTGATGTCCTCACATTCATGCGGTAACTTACAGATAAACGAGGGACATAGTATAAGCGAAGCAACTTCGCTATTAAAAATCGCTTTTTTTGTTTTTTTGGCGCAAAAATACATTTGTCAGCAAAAACAAGGTAATGACATACCGACGACCGACGATTATTTTATATTTATTAAAGTGAGATAAAGTAACCTAGACAAAAAGAATCGATTATGGAATATAAAATTGCGTCGAGAAAAAAGTAAAGACAAGGCCATATTCGATACTCATTCAAAAAAGTAAAGGCTCCAATGCATTCGATGAACAAAAAGTAAAGAATATCGCAATCGAATATCGATTACAATCGATTTTTTCCAAACTTGCTGAAAAAAGATGCAGCAAAATCCAAAAAATTGACTGACTTTTTTGATGTAAGCGAACCGAAAAGCAACAGCGTAGAAACGACATCCTGTACCTTTGTCTGATGATTTCTAATTGCTCTGGCGAGCGCTCATTTTCAGCGTTAGAAAAACTAAAGAATCATGTGGGTTCGTTTATAGGCCAGAAAAAGTTGAATTCCTTAGCTCTACTCTGCATCAAAAACGAACTTTTGGAAAGAATAAACGCTGATGACGTGATTAAGAGCTGTACATAAGTACATTGGCTAAATCCAGCAAATGTGTCATTTGAATGTATGTACATACAAAGTAAAAACTTTGTTTATGTATTTGTGCTTTGCTTCAATTGGGGTTAGTTTTTACTTCAGCGAACGGGATGAAAAATAGGCCCCTGACTATCATATAGCCCCAGGCCCACAAAAAGCTTAATCCGGCCCTGTTCATACCAACGCAGTGGCGATTTTTCTAGTCGGAGAAGCGAAGCGTGTAATGAGTGGCAGGTCCCATCTCCGAGGCTTAGCATTGGGCAACTCGAATCTCCGAAAAGTCGCAGCGGTGACAAGCCGTTGGCGACACTGTGTCCGATTTGACCGACCCGGTATTTGAACCCCAGATCTCTCGCACCAATAGCAATGTTTTAACAACTGAGCTAACCGGCCGTTCCAAACGATATTAGCTGTTTTTGCCTTTCATAATTGAGGGCCCCCGCGCTCTTTATCTGCCCCGGGATCTCTTAATCCGCCCCTGACTGCGACATTGAATTTAACCACTCGGTCTTTTCTGTAGAGCTCAAAGTTGCTAGAATTCGATAAAATTGACTGATCGGAAATCAAGAACGGGCTATCTGAAGCGAAGAATTCGAACAAGAGCTTTATTCAGCGTAAGAGAGTGTAGCACAGCAACTTGGACAAGCGGCGTAGCAAGAAATTTTTAAAAGTTTGGGGCCGGGGGCGTAAACTACAGAAGCCGTCAAGGGAGTCTGGCATAGTTCAGTCACTTAGCAAATTTTTTTTACCAAAAAGCAAACTCAAAAGTGGGGTTCATAGAGCGATGACCTCCCCCTTCCTAAATACGCTACTGACTTGGACTGGTGAGTTTTCAGCGACCTCGATTAAAAATGCTTAATAGTTTGTATTCTCAGTTCACACTAAATTCAATGCAATCGAAGAAGAGTTACGAAATAGAGGTTGAGGTCTAACACAGGTTAAGCAAATAAAGCTAAGCTGTTCCATCAGCTCTATCAAATGATACAAAATTACTTTATTAAAAACAATAAAATACGACACGATGTTTTACTTGATAGGCCATTACACACCACGATAAAAAATAGAAAAGGCAGTGGAAAAACTTTAGACGAACGCCACACAAGCGGTTAAACATAGCACCAGGACGGCGGACGCTAACATAAGCGGTACAGGTACTTCATTTATGAACAAGGGAGGCAAATAAGTACACTGACAGCTTTGCACTAAAAAATGGCGAGAAAAATTGCCATTCTGGTTTTAATAATGGCTTAAATCGAGCTAATCACACGTTGGCAGATTGAAACAAAATTAATCGACATTCGTGCGATCCCCTTTTCTTGAATTCAGCGCAACCTTACTTACAGGAAAAACGGTGTAGCAACTTACTGGATATCGATAAAAAAACGTTCAAATTCTTAATTCTCCTATATAGTCCCTGATTTGCCTCGAATTTTATTGATAAATTGAAAATCTTTTTGCATCACGGTAACCCGGTTAGCAAATCTAGCTGCGTCATTGCAATCCTCAAAAAATCGAATCAAATAAGCTTCGGCAGCTTCTTGCAACGCAGCAATTGCTTCCATTTGCCAATGAGTAATACGAGGATTCTGACGTAGTTGGATCTCTCTAACCTAAAATTCAAACCTTTAAATTAATAGTCGGATAAAGCAGCTGACACAATTGTTGCCTATTTTACAGGATACAGTTATAAATGAGAACGCCCCTACTATCGTTTTCTAGCCGCGGTAGATTTATACTGTACAAAAAACTAACTAGAAATTGGAAATAGTCTTGCCAGAGGATTAGGCATAGGCAAGCTGCTTGCGACTTAAGAAAACGACAGGAGTTGGGCTCTTTAAACGAAAGGTTGGATATGAATCAGCAGATAAAGTCAAAACGAGCGTAGTTGTATATGAAAAAAAAAAAAAAAAAAAATTGTCCAGTGGGGGGACCGATGCTGTCGTTATTTTGGAGAGAAAACTAAATTGCTTCCATATAGCAGCTTGGGGCATCATTTTTCTGAATTAAAGCTTGTAGTAAGTTCATCGTATCAAAAAAAAAAATATTTTATGTATTTCAATAAATTAGTGAGCTGATTGATATTGATATTATAATACAATTTCTTCATATGCTAATCTTAATTTGCTACAGGTCTTATTTGCATATTGGTATTTCTTGACTGTGTTGCGCGAAATTAGCAGACTTATGGCTTTCTTTTCTGGACTGGTTTGTAGAATAAATAAATAATAAATAACTGAGGGTTATTTTCAAATTATATTGAACTGAAAATTCGACAGTAATTGAGGGAGACTGCGAAGTGAGCTTGCGCTCTTCGAGTCAGCAGCCACCCGTTATATATGTCAAATGCGATCGCTCCAGCCGTGAATCGAACCCGTCACGTAGGATCTGTCACCTGCGCGCGGTACCGCTAGGCCATGTCGCTGACAAGAAGAACATGGCAGCTCATTGCTTTGATTCGATTCAATTCAATTTTTTTTTATTTTTTCTCTTTTCAGCAATAGTAGATAGAGACCATTTTGTCTTCATTTTACTGCTAAATGTTGCTTTTGCTTCTTGGTTTCGTGCTGTTGTGCTTTGGCATTGGATCAACTTAATAATAATAATAAATTGTCAGCTCAAGACCCAAGAAAAGCTCAAACGGTTGTGCGTTTGGAATACTTTTAGGGTGTATTAGCAAGCGAAATGCAGGCCTACCTTAAGCTACTTAAGAAATGCGGTAGAAGAGGGAAACAAAATATTTCGCTCCACTAGAGAAAAATTTAGCTGTACTCAAAAGGCTACAGAAGAATCTGAGTGAGCAGCTTTAGCAATACAGTAAATTTTACCACTTTTTTACCTTTCATTTTGGCATACAATTTCAATCAACGAATTAATCGGTTTTAGAAAAAAATCGATATTCAGCCAACTAAAAACCTCATCATCCCCTTCTTCTCGACCACTGTATTATTATCATTACTTACACATAGTTACAAAAATGAGCCCAAATTCAACATCACTTACTAAACGACCGAACGGCAGTTTTCGAATGCACAGTTTGGTAGTGCGTTGCAGAGTGCGAATTTCTTGTAATGCTCTTTTTCCTGGTCTAAACCGTCGCTTGTTTCCTAATATTGAGTTTGTATTAGCCAACAATTAGACCTAAAACATTCAACAAGATGCAAAACTATATGCGGGTCCGTTGCCTTACGGTACGCGTTAAGAATGACCAAAAGATTAACATCTCTGCTAGCGTCATAACTTTTACTCCCTAAAGAGATAACGCAACTTTACTCACGTCTTTTAACCGATACTCTCTGTCTAGCAGACACAGATAAGAACTTAAGTTAAAAGGTCGGTCTTATTCCTTTGTACGAGATCACTTTTCCGAGGACCACAATATTGATTAAATACAAAACGCAATTTTTTTATGACAATGAATTACGAATGGTTCAAAAATTTAAAAGAGGACTGAAAACTTATTTTAAAGGATGCTTTTTTTTTCAGTCAAGTATGAAACAATACCTTTCACCACTTTTTTTTCAAAGCTCTATCGTAACCTTTTCATCTCACTAGATTAGCCAAAACGAAAACCAATTTTTCAGCTGTAAATGCGAGCACCACAATTTAAAAAAGCAACAATTGCCTCTGGTTAACTAAACTCTCTCGCTTATTGCCGCCTTGCACGAAGCACTCTATCAAAAAGAAAAGAAATTCTAAAGCGTCGTAGGGTTTCATCAAGATTTTTGAATAAAAAACATAAAACAAATCACTGGTAAACAATAAACACTAACGTTGTCTTGTAGAAGCTTGAATGACTGTCCTTTGGGGTACCGAAGACTTCCTTTTGGATGAACCAGATCTCGGAGTCTGTTGACGAGATGAAGGGGTGTGTAAACGTTTGGATGTACCGGGTTGTTGTTTTGAAGGTGTTCGGTTACTAGAGCCTAAATTGTAATGTTGCATAAGATATTATTTGGTTTCTTCAAAAAGGAAAAATAACGCCTTAAACTTGGTCAAGGCCAGTGATGAATCTGCCAGTTCATAAAAAAGTCATTTGCAGACTTTGAAAACATCAAATTTAAAAGGTATATATTGGGAAAAATTAATATGTGCAAAATTGGGAAAAATTAATATGTGCAAAATCATTATGCTAACATACTTCCAAACCATTCAAAAGCAAAAAATTACCTGGTCCACGACGATTAGGCATAGCGTGCCAAATTAAGACAACAGAAAAAATATTTCTAGGTTATATCTCTGAAACATGAACTAAGCAGCGAGTTATTTTAAAAATAACGCAAGCATGCATTAGCTAATCAGTAATGCATTTCACAGCTTATGGCATTCTTTTCTGCCATCGGCGCAGGAAGTCAGGAGTTTCATTCCGGGGCCGGACAAATCGGCACAGTGTTGCCAACAGCTTGCCACCACTGCGACGTCTCTTCAGAGCTGTGTAGCTGATGGATCCCGCCACTTGTTACACGCTTTTCGTGTAATACCGCGAGTATAATGAAGAATTGATTTTTTTAACTGTATAAAAAAAATACAACAGTGCTGATTGACCAATTTATCGGGTTGTTTCTAAAAAAGTACATGATTCGCGGTGATCCGAAGTACTTCTAAAAAGTACATGATCGCGTGACAAAAATTGATATGGTAACATTTTAACCAAAAATTGAAATTGTTTGTATGACATTTAACTTAACCTACAGGTGCAGGTACTAAATGCACCGGAACCCTGACTCCAAGGAGGTTTAGAATAAGATTCAGACAAATTTAGCTTACTGTTCTGTTGTTCTATTCGCAGTCAGTCCGAAAAAAAGGCACAAACTGACTCAACAAGATTGAACGCAAACACAGGCAATTACGACGCAACAGTAAAACAATACATGCAACTGGTAATGCAAGCTCTACACTAAGCTAGTCAAGCAGCAGTCTAAATCGCACCTAAAAAAATTAAAATGACAAAAACTGATCATCGCGATCACCACGGATCATTGGGAACACCGCGGATCATGTACTTTTTAGAAAAACCAATTTATCGAGGCAAAGAACCATTCGGTTTTAATGACTAACCTTGAGGCAGTGGGGTAAGACCTGCACAAAACTTCTAGCTATAATGGAACAAAATCAGTCCAATTAACAGGTACTATTTTTAGTATTACATGTATCCTCTAACACAGGGGTTCTTAAATGGGGGTAAATTTTTTGAATTAAAGACTAAAGAAAGCTTTAATTTTCAGTATTGAAAAAGCAGTAGTGGTACACTGGGGGTAAATCACAATTTTTTCTTCCGGCAAGGGGTAAACGAGACAAAAAAGGTTAAAAACCCCTGCTCTAACATGAAAAAATGATGGAAGCAGAATTAAAATTTATTTTTCAGTCTTTGTGGCACAGGTAATGACCAGCTCATAAATCAGCGGTTCCCAAACTTTTTTGCTGGAGGCACCCTTTAAAAAACTCGCGGCGCCGTAATGAAGCTAAAAGTAACAAATATTAAATTTCACCAAAAAATTGTATTTAAAACATAATTAAGATATTTATTGTGAAGTAGCGAAATATCGGAAAACGTATGCACTTAATGTGAGGTGTGAGTATGGCGCACCGTTTGAAAAAATATTATGTATTTTGTAACACATGTTTTTTCAGTCAATTTGGAACAAAAAATTTCCAACTTATATGTCGAAAATTTCAGACCTTTATATCAGACAAATTGCACTCTAATTCGGAGCAAAATACACGCGCAAAATAAGTTCGAAATTTCCAACTTACAGATCGGAAATTTCCGACTTGTTATATCAGACAAATTCATCTCTTTTAGTGGGACAAAATTGACCTGAAAAACAAGTCGGAAATTTTATATGAAATATGAAATTTCGGACTTGCGCGTATACATATGAAATTTCGGACTTGCACGTGTATTTTGGTCCGAATTAGAGTACAATTTGTCTGATATGACAAGTCGGAAATTTTCAATATTTAAGTTGGAAATTTCCGACTTGTTTTTCAGGTCAGTTTTGTCCTACTAAAAGAGATGAATTTGTCTGATATAGCAAGTCGGAAATTCCCGATCTATAAGTTGGAAATTTCGGACTTATTTTGCGCGTGTATTTTGGTCCGAATTAGAGCGCAATTTGTCTGATATATAAGTCGGAAATTTTTTGTTCTAAATTGACTGAAAAAACATGTGTTACAAAATGCATAATGTTTTTCCAAACGGCGCGCCATACCAGTCTCAATGATATCAAGATGTACTTTGGTCTGATATATAAGTCGGAAATATCCGACTTTTTTGTCCGACTTATAGTACAATTTGTCCGATATATATATCGGACAAATTACGGTCTAAATAAGCTTAAAAAACGTGGGTCACAAAATCGTTTTTTTTCAAACTATTGCCGTTAGCCTGCGCCGTTTGAACAAAACAATTTTGTCCGACTTATTTTGCGCGTGTTTTTTGGTCCGACTTAGATATATCGAACAAATAACGGTCTAAATACGCTCAAAAAACATGGGTCACAAAACAAACAAGTTTTTTTCCAAACGGCGCTCCATATAACCACGTAATCCTTTCACAAGTAAATCTTTTAGGTACTATTTTTCCACTGCAAAATGTTGAGATACAGAGCAGACTCGACACCAAACACCAAGTGCGCGAAAACCCGCGACAGATGCAACAAATTTTGCGGCGCTGCTGGCAAAGTCTCGCGCCCAGTTTGGGAACCGCTGTCATAAATGATATTTTAGAAGCCTAGAAGTTGAAATCAAGATACTGAATACTAGGGTTTCCCTTTTTCCCGAATTTTCAACTTCCCGGTAAACGGAAAATTTTCAATAAATTTTCCGGAATCCCGGGATTACAATAATCCTCGAGATATTTTCGATTCGGAAAATTCTCGGTAAATTTTCCCGAGCTTGATTATTTTGCTTTTTTTCTGGTTTTCGGCATTTCAGAACTCATTTTTAGCATTTTGTTGTGTTGTTTAGTTTGAATTTTTCAATTTTTTCGAAAAATTGAGAAAAAAATTTTTTTCGAAAAATTGAGAAAAAAATTCGATCTCACAAACATTTTGTCATGAAAAATTTTTCGAATTTTGAAAAATAATTTGTAGTACGCAAAAAAAAATTTAATTTGCAGTATCGCATTTTTTCTGTCGGAATGATAGATATCAATACCATTCAAATCCTTGCTAAAGCAAAAAAAATTTTCCGGGATCCCGACATAAATTTCCCGGGAAATTGAATACTCAAAAAAGCCAAATTTCCAGGGAAGTTTTTGGTCCCGATTTGCCGGGAGGAAACACTAGTTATAAGCCATAATATGACGACACAGTCTGCGATATTTCGTTTAAGCCAACTGATTATTGCCGTTAGTCTCCGGTCTTTTAGAGTTTGAGAAAGCCAAGTCAGTTATGTGATATAAACAAAGGTGGAGGTTTTTTGTGAGATAAATTACAAAAATAATTTTAAACTGAAAGATTAAAATATCAGAAACCTGACCACAGCGCGAGGCCCCTTAAACATGATGTTTTAAGTGGTAGCTTAACTAGCTTAATGGTAAATACAGCACTGTATGCAAACCACCATTAAGCAATCAAATCTATTTTTATAAGTTCGCTCCCAATGATTTTCAAGTCGCAATCACAAGAGTAGCGTAATAACAATTCGCGCAAATAAGCTGTATGATTGTTAGATCGCGCAAAACAGCTCAGATGGCCGAGTGATATAGAGCGTCTGTCTCTTGAGCTGTAGACTCGGGTTTGATTCCGAGTCGGGTCAAACCAATGACTTTAAAATTGGCTTCCCTGCCTGACGCTCAGCATTATAGGGACAGTGTGGAGAACAAACCGGCAAGTTTACTTGTTGTGCCGTTGGGAAAGGCACTTAGTGGGATTCCCCCATCCTGGTGTGGTAGACAGATGGCTGGCAACTCCTAAGCGAGCTCGTATAGCGCATTGATCGCTTTCTCGTGATAAGAGGATAAATATGCAACTAACTAACTATGTAGGCCACTGTTATTTCTCAGCTAAGATCGAACATCTAAACGTAACTCTGAAATAGGGCAAATTAAATTTCCCGGAATCCCGATCCGGGAACGGGAAATTTAATTTTCCGGGATCCCGAGCTACTTTACCCGGGAACGGGAAATTTACAAACAGCAATGCCAATTGTTTTGTGGGTATTTATAAAAGCATAGAGAAAGAATGAGTAAAAGATTGAAGTTTTAAATTTCCCGAGAAATTCAGTAGCTTAAGTAAAATAAAAACATCGGCGTAAAATACGGCAGTAATCCCACTGGTAGCCTACACTACAACTAAGTTGACGTGGAGCTACATCGACGTTCAAAATCTCAGCTGAATATTATGTGACCGACAGCAGACAAGGAAAGTTGAATCTGGAAATTGAAAAATGTACTATTATGGCGTCACAGTTAGCTTTTTCGGTGTGGTACCGGTATTACTGCGTCACTGACCTCTAGAGTATTGCCTGAATTGTGCTCAAGGTAGTCTCGGTTCCGAATTTTTGTTCGACAGAGATGATCTAATGTGAAATACTGATTATTTATTAGCACTAAAAGTTTACTATGACTTGAATTGTTAGGCCCTTCTCAAACCATTTTTTTAGAACTAGGGGAGCCCAGTCTCCTCGAGCCCCCCCACTAAGGCACCCCTGATGTGACGTCATTCTCAACCCCTCCCATTGCAAAACCCCGGCTACGCTACTGGCGCGAAGGGATAATAAAATAAACTAAAGAGACAAATGTTATGGTCATGTAACATTTGTCTCTTTGGTTTGTTTTATTACTTCATCATGCACTGGTACAACCAAGGAAAGCGCAAAGTGATAATAAAATAAACCAAAGAGACAAATGTTACGGTCGTATAACCTTATCCACTGTATTAAAGCAAACCATCCATTGTAATACAGTACCCTGGTACCGGTATGAAGCGGCTTAAAAACAAAGAGCACCAAAAAGTGCAGGGTCAGCCGTCTGTATACTGGTATAGACAGTAGACACCAGTAGTACCCTAGCAATTGTAGCATCATAGCATAACAATGTTAACAGCCAATACTAAACATTACCCAACAGAATGTTTAAGGCAATTTGCAATGCAGAGTTTACGAGTATCTATTTTACATTTAGACTTCACAGCATTGGACTATCAATAATCTGATTCGCGATGTGATTGCGTTCTTTCACCACCAAAAGTGTATGGATTTTTCTTAAAGCTTTTATGTGCTATCTAAGCTTGAATACAGCACCTGTGTATGGAATCCTTATCTAAGAAATACATCTTACATTTTGAATCATTTTTAAAAAAAGTTTTACTAGTGATATTTGCATACCGGTACGTTGTAACATTCCATTTGCTTCCTATCTTGATCACTTTGCATACTATACTTGATGTCAAATCTCTTGAATATCGCAGAGTTAAATTTGACCTCATTTTAACGTACAAAATTTGCTATCATTTGTCTGACTTGCATTTTGATGATTACTTCGTTTTTCGGAAATACAGGTTACAATTTAAGGCAATACAGTCTCTCTGTCCAAACTCTACAACAGTGTAAACACAACCAGTATGCCAGCATTTCTTTTTCAATCGTATTGTTAACATCTGGAACTGTCTCCCTAATGACGTTGTTATTGCACCTAGTTTGTCTTCTTTCAACACATTCGCTGCAGCACGTGAATTTGAAAATAGTACCTACGGAACTGAATTTCAGCGATTTTTTACTCATTTTTGATTGTTAATTAAATAGATAATGTAAAAATGAAAATACACATCTAAAAATTAGTTTGCAACCTATTTACAGCAAGTATAAGACATAAACACCTTCATACAGTTGATTGCAAATGTAGATGGCAAGCTGAAATACAAACAATTTTGGCAATATTTCAGGAATTTTCATACAAAGTAAAGTAACTTTTGCATTTTGAGCCAACCAGGTCAAATCTAACACCTAGTTTTTATGAACAAAATTATTCATCATTCCATAAAAAATGTATCATCAACTTCTCCAGATTCCCCCTCAGGGGTCGGTTTGTCGTTTCAGTCATAAATACTTTGACTTAACAAAAATGAACGAAAGCTAGCATTTAACTTTTACTCCATTGACTAACACTTCTCTGTCAGTGTGACTTTCAAACGCTGATGGATTCTTACCTTACTGGAATTAAAAATTATGCCACCATAAATGCTATTGTTAGACCCATAGGCACAGGCATGGCATGGTGCCATGCCTTCCCCCCTTTGGCCCAGTAATAAGGTGCTAAAACCGAACTTTCAGTTTATAATTTCTCAAACTAATAATTAATGGTTGCAGTCTCCTTTCACTTATTTTAGCCAAGCTTCTGCTTCTAGACATAAGCTGCAAAAATATTTTTTGTTGTTCATAGTGACTGCACTCACCCCATGCCCTTTTTCCATTAAAAAGTGTGCTAAAATGAGTGTTTTTTTATGTAAAAACTGTTATTTAATTTTCAAACTTTGGGAACCGTTTTGCGATTACCAAACCATGCTTTTTGCACTAGAGGAACCAGAAAACGGTTTCTGAAGTTTGAAAGTCAAAGCAGGGGAACTGGATACGGTTCTTGTAATGCAATTCTCACAGTAGGGGAACTGCAAACACAATTACGGTGGTTTGATAATGCAAGTAGGGGAACCGAAAGCATAGGAATGTGGCAGTTTAATAATGGAAGCAAGGAAGCCATTTAGTAGCCAGTAGTTCGGAGTTAGGGTTGTCAGGGGATAGGTTCGAGTAGGGGGGTTGAGGTCAGGGGTATGGGGTCAGAGGGGTTGAGGTCAGGGGGGTTGGAGTCGGGGAGTTGGGATCGGTTACCGAAAGGGACCATTTATTATGATGTTGCACGTACAGGTTTTAAGTGATTGGAAAAACAGTTTCGCTAAATAATGTGAAACTCAAACTACGGTAACCAAAAGTTATGCTCAAATAAGGTAAAATTTTTGATTACCGTAGTTTGAAAATTGTTCCTGTCAACAGGGGTGACTTTGATCACTTGTATAACTTCAGCCATTCCACACAGATCGCCTCTTACAGCTACACCTTCAAAAATTTACTGATTGTTACACTTGACCTATTCACTTTTTAAAACAACTTTGTTTTTTTCACCTGACGTCACATGCTGGGAGCATATCGCCATCTAATGTCTGATCAAAGTCACCCCATGCTAGGGGTGACTTTGATCACAGGTACAAATCTAATATAAAATCAAAGCAACCTCTCAATAGGGTCGACTTTGATTGTTTTGTCTCAAAAAAGGTTTAAAGAACAAATGCGGATTTTTGCGATAAGGAATGGATAAACAGAAACAGGGACTCTTAGAAAAAGGGTAAAAAAGAGCAAGCTAAGGAAGGGGGGGGTAAAGGGAGTTCTCAATTTCAAGGCAGTTGCTACCATAATGGGGAGTTCCTCAAAGCACTTAATATAAAGCCCGTGCAACTCTGTACAATAGCAGTAAACAAACTTCGAATTTTGCGCATAGCCTAAATGACGTTAAGTGTATTTTCACAAGGGGAAGGCTGAGTGAAGGAGTTGCTAAAGGCAGTTAGTAATAAGGGAGTTGTATAAAAGTTTTGCATAATTACATTAAAGTTTTTTCTGGCACCTGATCAGTCATAACTCACAAACTTTCGGTAAAGTTTACAATTGATCATCACTCTGTCATATACAGGTTATGTGACCGGAAATGGTCACGCAAAAAAAACATGTCAGCCTCAAAGTTTTGGGCCAATACAAGGTTTTAACCAAAATTAAATCGCAAACTTCAGATTCTGGATTTGACCCTATCCTACTTTCACTTTTTCTTGTTTTTGCCATTATATTGACAGTCATCACTGATCAGGTGATCAAAGTCACCCTGCCGATCAAAGTCACCCCTGTTGACAGTAGTAAGGAAGTTGCATAATCTTTTTCTGGTAAAATAGAAGCTTCCATGTTCAGTGTTGATTTGCACGGCTCAAAACCACAACTCAATCGAGCCCATTTTTTCTTTTCTAAACAAGCACATGTACTTACATGATAGTAATAGCGATAACCAGCATACCATACCACACCAAAATGATGAGATTTTACCAGACACATATTTATAAGTGGTTTTGCACCCAACAATAAATTTCCAGAAATGTTTTTATACCGGTACCTGACTTACCAGTGAAAGTGTTAAGCACCGTCCACTGTTCTCCCTAACCAGCCAACAGTCTGTCTAAGTTTTTAGCAAGTGCGAATTTACCCAAATACAAATTTTAATAAAAAATTTGCCCAAAGATTTAGTAGTTTAGGTGGTTTAGCTGTTTAAAGAAGGTTTGATGCAATTTTTGCCTTAAAATAAAGTTCCAGAGTATGCAGGCCAACTTCTGTTTTGCACCAAAATATTGAACATTTTGATTCCAATTCGGACAACAATCACCATTCCAGATGGCAAGCTGTAAGAAAAATTGGAAAATTTTGCCCAAAATTTTCTCATTTTTCTCAAATTTTTGCACCTTAGAGGGAACAGTGGCACTGTCTCAAGATATTTGATTTGAATGCTGTTACTTCCATTCATTTGTAAATGCCAGTGTTTTCAACTTTTTGTTTTTATTGTTCTACCATGACTTACCGGTACCAGTACGATATGTTCTGTGTTGTTTGCTTCTAGTTTCTTTTTTTTTTCTCACATATTAGTGTGACCGGGTGTGGACCCTGTCACCATTGTGTTGTATTTCAAATAAATAAATGGTCTAATATCAATACTCTCAGCTCTGGTACTGGTACCTTAACTAATTACCGGTACTTGAGATTTTCTACTTTTGAGTTTTGCTTTTTTTGCACAAGTCAAAACTTGAGCTAAAACTAGCCTAACCTTGTCTATACTAGCTGACTAGGCAAATCATGCTTATCTTTACAGCTTTCAGGCTTTATCTGTTTATTCTGCTATTTCACTGCATTCTAGACTAGTTCATTCAAAAATTTACGAGAAGCAAACTCGGCAATCGTCTTATTTTCACAACTCTCATGGTCTACTGCTTCACCTCGTCATGCTTTTATTTTGTTTTATGGGCATGCTTGTAGTCTAGACTATCAAAAGTTTATATTTTGGCTGACAACAAAAGCATGCCGAGAACAAGTAGACTACACTAGAACAGTAGAATGCGGTACAGGTACCTTTATACATTTTACCAAACTTTTGAAGTTTAACTTTTTACAATGCATTTCACGGTGGGTTGCTTTTAAGTGGTTGCCCCAGCCCTAACGCCATACTGTTTTAATTGCTAGTCTAGTCTAGTCTCACTGTAATTAAGTAAGTCACTCAGATGTTTTACAGATTTTAAATTTAAATCCCTAGCAATAAGCTAGTTTCTATGTTTGTTATGCCTGATTGATCATGAGTTGGTTTCATTTCAATTATTGCAAGGAAGTAGTAGGAGTAGTTTATTATTTTGACGCACAAATAAAAGGCACACTGGGGACAATAGCGAAAGAGCAAAGGCTCACCTAGTCAACTGTAACCACTAGTGACAATTAAAATCGGCGTTTCCATAGACAACTGCTTACTAATACCACAAAAAGTAAACAAAAGATAAGTTTCAAATGAAACCCTCTTTGTACAAAATATATACAATAGGCTATATACACTCATTTCCGACGATGCCGTAGTCCAGCAAGTTACTAACCAAAAGAAAGGACTAACCAGATCACGGTGCGGCAGGTCCACGTCAGCAACAGACAATCAGCTATCAAGCGCAGCATCAATGATGGCAGCATTACACAAAAATCAACGATAAGCAAACTGAAGTATCAATGTTAATTGATTTTAATTAAATCATAATAAAATTTAATTGTACTAATCGAGTAGTATTTCGCCTTATTCTTTTTTAAAAGTATAAAATGAGAAAGATTTTAAATTAGAAGGTATTTGTGTCCAAAACTTAGCACCACAAAATTTAATAGAACGTTTACCTGAATTAATTCTGATAGTGTTCAGATAGGAAGTAAAGTAATCACAAAGTGAGTTAAAGAAAAAAATGCAATTTTCATTTAATCCAGCGGTTCCCAACCTTTGTTTCTTCATTGCCCGCTTTTGATGTGACTGACCCTCAATCACCCGTGGCATACATGTTTTAAACCAAGGTTTTAAGGTGCAGCGACCATACATTTCTTTGTTTTTATTAAATAATTTTTTGTTAGCTGAAGCATATTCAGGCCTATTGTTTTGTCGCTGTAACCTATTTTTCGACCATTACTTTTGTTTGCTGTTTTTCTTTGTACTAGCGTGGTCGTTAGGCTATATGACTAGGCCTACCACTTTTTGCGCATGGCCCACTGAAACAGGAGTGGGAAACTTTTCTAACTGCCAAGATTAGGGCTACACTGACTGGAGGAGCAAAAAAAAGTCTACGCGTCTTCAAATGTTCTTAATCT
The DNA here is from genome assembly GCA_964006365.1 of Trididemnum miniatum. Lineage (NCBI taxonomy): Eukaryota > Metazoa > Chordata > Ascidiacea > Aplousobranchia > Didemnidae > Trididemnum > Trididemnum miniatum. Next base: position 6,588,126 of record OZ023239.1, read on the forward strand.
TCAAAATCTTCAAATGTTCTTAAAGTTCTGTAGGCCTATTTCAGTGAAAATTTCGGTGAGGAGCAAAAAAATAAAGGTTTACATGTTTTACGTCTTCAGGTGACCGGCCGATAGCTCAGTTGCTAAGCGCACGCTATCGGTGCGGGAGGTCTGGGGTTCGATTCCCGGGCCGGTCAAATCGGCACAGTGTCGCCAACGACTCGCCACCGTTGCGACGTTTCTTCTGAGCTGTGCTGCCCAGGCGCTAAGCCGCGGAGATGGGCCCCGCAACTCGTTACACGCTTCGGCGTAATACGGCGAGTATAATGAAGATTTGATTTTTTTTTTACGTCTTCAGGTGTCTGTATACCAGTGAAAATATCAGTCACTTCTGTTTTGAACTAAATCAAAATTCGGCTGCAAAAAACAGTGTTTAAAAAATAAAGTCTTCACCGTTGAGAGTGAAATTCTGGGATATTTCTTTAACCGGGACGGGACGGTGTTATTCTTCAGAGGGTGTTTAATTCCCCACCTGAAAACCCTAGATTCCCCACGAGTGGATAGTTCGATCCCCACCGGTTGGGAACCCATGAATTAATCCATCAATCAACGGAATCAAGCCAAGTAATCCACAAAACTACCGAGCAGTACTGTGTAATTTTCTTCTTCAGTTTAAAAACATTTTGTTGACTGATAGGTTTTTTGTTTGATACAGATTTTTTTTCTTAACAAAAATCCTGATTCGGCTAAGGCAACTGACTATTGTAAAACCTACAGGCAATTGAAGGAATATTAAGTATTATCATAAAGATTAATTAATTTACTCCTACATGGTTGTAGTAGTAGCCACAATTAAGATTCTGAGCTGTATAATTTTTCGATTTGTTTAATGTTTTATCGTGAAGTAACAAGTATGACCTGATAAAAATAAAACAAACACGAAGAATGAACGCACAGCAGTGCATAAAACATAATCATGGTTGATATTTTTGCGAACAGATACCTTTAAAGATTGCAGTCACACCGTTTAATCAGTTAGTCATAAAATGAATCGTAACGAACTAGCAATCAATTAAAAAATTAACATCAAGGCAAATCTTCATCATACACGCGGTATTTCGCAGAAGCGTGTGACGAATGGCAGGTTGGCAGCAAAGTAGCAGGGCTAGAGATGTAAATGATAATTTAAAACATTGTTTTTTATTCAAATACGAGTAACTGCAAATTTAAAGCACGTATTTTACTATCCTGGAGCAATACTTGTTTTGTTTTTTCTACAAAAAAAAAAAATTTTTTATAAAAAAAAATCACTTAAAAAACATGTTTGTTTAATTAAAAAATTTTTTCTGTTTGCGCTGCTGTTACTACCTTAGTTTTAACACCAAATACAAGAGATCAAATGGCATACAAATCTGGTTGGTATCTTACAGCAGTGACGCATGGCTAATTTGGCTATTGATCTGGGGCGCCCCCTTGCGGGTGAGTGAAATCAACATGAATTTTCAAGATGTTTACTCCAGCTAAACAACTTGTTGGTAATTTTTTTGGTATTTAGTTTTTGATGCAGGACTCCTAGAGCTAGGGTTTGCTGAATCCGAATTCCCTCGGTTGGGCGTACTGCGGGAGAAGAGATTCTGAATTAAGATGGGTGTGGCTGTTGCTGCAGCATCAGGCTCATATCTGCAATAAGCTCTAGAAAATATGTGTGTGTAACCTGGTGTGTGAAGTGGTCGATGAATCCCTAAAGCACAGATAGCGAAAACAGACGGTTTAGCGCTACAGTATCTTTTCCATGCTCTTCCTAATCAAACACTGGGAGCCAAGTGCAGAGTTTGTACAAATTTTTGGGCTTGTTACTACCAGGGATGTGGAAGCGGAAGCGGTCATATTTTAATGGTTACATCATTCAAAAAAGCATACTGTAAATAACTTCTTAGGTATTATATTTTATTCAGTTTATTAGACATTATTTTACAATGCTAGATTCGCATGGATGCCAGATCTCACCATAGGCCATTACTCTTCGCTTGACTTTCAGAAAGTATCGATACTAACGTAGAATTGCTTTTTCTTTCGACTTTCTCTAAATTTTAAAATAAAGCAACTAATTTATCAATAGCGCTAAAAACAATAGTTGACTCTTTTCGAATTATAATCATATCGCGAAATAGATGGAGTGCTGTCAGGAGCGTATTTAGGGGGGGGGGGGTTGTGTCATCCCTTACCCCGGTCCTCTCCATTTTACTCTGTCTTTAAGTAAAAAATAACAAAATTAATGGTGCCAAGTGACTGAAATATGCCAGACTCTTTTGATGGTTTTTGTAGCTTATGGCCAAAGGCGGATTCAGGGGGGTAGGATGAGGAGTATGCCTCGTTTCACCAGCCATTTTGGAAAATGATTTTGATGTATACAACTTTTCCATAATTTCTGGCATGTGATAGCAATAAACCTTACGCCATAAGCACGTGTAATCGAAAATGGTCAAATACTTTATACAAAATTCGGCTGAAAATTATTCAAAAAGCACAAAAATAGCCATTAGAGCATGCACATTTTCAAAAATTGTTCGGGGGAGCATGCCCGCGGACCTCCCAAGAGCCTTTCTTGTTTTTCTATCAGCTTCAAATTAGTTCTGCTGAAAAAAACAAACCTGGAAAACAATGTAGAAATTATGCCCCCCTTTCAAAAATTCTTGCCACGTCTATGAGTGCTGTGTATCAACATTTTCCTGCTGAAGGGAGTAAGTTTCGTAGCAAAGTTGCAGTAAAAGACTGCCAGGATTGTGACGCAATATTGTGACTCAGTCATTCCTTCACACTTTTATTTGCTTTTTGCAAATTATTATTTTTGAAAAAACGCTTGCTAAAGTTTGACCAAGAGCTTTCAGCGTGTTGGAAAAAAAGCTACGGTTTACTCAATCGGCTACCAACGCACTGGTCCTTTTTACTAGCAAAATTTCGGTGAATTTTTTTGAAAGCGAAAGCGATAGGTGTGGAAGCGGAAGCTGTTTGCAAATATACCGCTTCCACATCCCTGGTTACCACCATAAACCATTTTTACTTCTTCTAACGCTACAGGGGTGCGCCCAGGAATCAAAAAAAAAGGGGGGCACACAAGCCATGCCAGTTAACTTTCTTTGAAAGACGAGCTTTTGTGCTTGCTTCAACTTCGGCTGGACCTATCTTTTTTAAACCTCCAAACGACTGTGGTTTCCTTGCAATCGAACGTGTAAAACTTAACTTCTATGTATTGTTATCATAGACGTCTTAAATAGAGGGACTGGGCGACTAGCTAACTCGGTGTTTTGACCTTGGGTCCCAAAAAGTTATATTGAAGTTTCTCCACGATTTTTGAAGCTTTGCTTTTATACTTTCTGACAACGTGTATAATTTATTCACACCCAATTTTTGAAAATTTGAGGTTGATTAGACCAGGGTAAGTGACCCGAATCCTCGATTATTTACAAACACCCCCAAAATTTGTCATTATTAGGTACCACAAATAAAAATAAATTTTGAATTATTTTGATGACGTCACAATAGCTTCTTGTTTTACCTACGCAAACTCCATTGCGGCAATTATTCGACTTTGTGCAATTCCATCTTTCATTGCATTGCGGAATTAAATAAATTTTATTGACCTAACTTTCGCTGGTAATAATGCAGAAAACCCAGCCTAGCAACGTTTTGCATGTTGTGTCAATGCCATAAGTACAAACGGTATTATTTATTGCTTGGTTTGTCGCAAATCGCGAAAAACTTAATGAATATTGGGAGCATTTCCACTTACATCATATTGCGGAGGCCCACTCAGTAAACACAGCTTGGCGCTGGTTTAGTATGTGATCTACCGAAATTTAGGTTGTACATGAGTGATAGAAAAAAACAGCTTGGGTGTTTGAGGAGGAAGAAACTTGGCAATTAAATTTGCCCTAGGTTAGATTATTTCAAATGAATATTTTACTTCACTCAGTATGTGATTATGTGGCACATGTTTGACGCTCTTCATTCAGAATTTATTTATGTGTCACGCATAGGCCCACACATTGGGCAGGGGCAATGGATTGACTTTAATTTTGCCAAGCCTTCTTCTACACGGTAATCAGTACTTCTTCGTGTTTTTAAAGCTTCCACATTTATAACAGACAAGATCTTAATAATATGCTTTATTCCGAGCAGAAAAAGGAGTTTGTTGTATAAAGTACTGCATAATTCAACCCGGTAGTGTGCTTTTAATACGTTAAAGCCAAAAAATGTGATAAGTTTGAGTTAATTCTGAAAACTTAACAGAGAATGAAAAAAATGTAGTAAAATGATGACAATGTTCGTTTTCAAGTGACATCATCATTCTATGATGACGTCATCGACATTTGATTCTCTTGGTAGTTGAATGTAAGATTAAAGATAGCTTAAAAATAAAGTTTTAACTTCACATGAGTTGCAAACCAATGAATGGGCACAAGTTTGAACAGGACCCCCCTATTGTCCAATTACCTCGGGTAGACCACTAAATTTTTATGCTTTCCACTGCTCCGTTTATTAAAAGATTTTCTACAGCGAAAGAACCAGCTATCGACAATGTTTTGAGCGCCCAAGGCATGTAAAAAATAAAAAACAAACGCACAAATAGCTTGAGAAAACTACGCTAAAATTGCATTTAAAGTGACGTCATCACCCCATCGATACCCATTTTGGAACATTTATGGAATGCTTAAGGTACATGCCAAGTTTCACGCCTCTGTCTGCTCTTAAACATACTTTTTTAGAAAACCTCGTTAAAAATTTGGGACCCAAGTTTGAAATACCGAGCATGGCAGTCGCCTGTCCTTCTATTTAAGACGTCTATGATTGTTATATATAAATTATATAGATGATTTCTTTCAATACCGGTCTGGTTAGTTTTCCGTGGCTAACGTAATATGGCGTTCTAATATTTTTTAATGTTAAAATGGGACACATTTTGTTTTCCTTTGTTACGTCATAGTCACAAATTAAGCTAGAAAGCCATACACCTGATTTAAATCTTCAGCTACAGGAGGACTAGGCCTACCATTACCAATGCAGAGCAAACAGACCTGGATTACGCACATAAATAAAGTTTTTGCCCCATATCGCGTTGAAACTTCAAGACACACAAAAAACGAAATTGAACCTCTTCCCCCCTAGAACTAGCTTTGACATACTTTTAATGCCGGAGTAATGCTGGCTGGACATTTAACAATTACGTAACGGGCATCTCAGCTTTAAATTGTGAAAGTTTTGTGCGTTTGCCCGCGGGAAGAGGGGGGGGCGGCTTCGGCAGTTTTAAACGCTTTTTTGCAAGAAGTTTGTGTAGAAGTGTAAATGCACTGCGGCTGTATTATCTATCGGAACTATGCCGTAGCAGCAGTTGTAGTAGTCGCTTTTCCAATTTCCATATGCTGTAGTGGCAGTAAAGAATGTAATAGATAAATCAATGAGCTTAATTGGCATATCAAGCTAAAAAAAGAGCGGTTGAGATGTGGTTTTTCACAGCATAGCTTTAACATTGATCCAGTTTAGAGTTTAAAAGGCTCTTTCTTCTAACCATCGAACTAAAAATAGAGCATTAGCGAGTGGCAACGCCTGAACAAACTTTTGTAGGCTACTGAGTGATCAAAATTAGCAACTTGAAGCTCTTAATCAAAGTAGAATTTTTTTGCAAAGGTCAAATACGTGCATGTTGGCATCAAACACCTCTGGTGCAACGTCCTAGAGCTGACATCGCTGCTTGAAGTTGGGCGCCAGATATTGATGTATATTGTAGCCAGTGCCGAAACTAGCGTACCCCAAGCCCCCCAACCGGGGGGAGCCGCACAAAAAGGAGGCCCCGTAAATACTCAACACGTAGTACTATTTACTCAACGTATGATAAAGATACCTTAAATAGGCCTATTCTAACATTTAATATATTTTTTGTCTGAACTCGCGCGATGTGGAGCCCCCATACCATATTTATGCTTTTGACCATGGGGGCCCCTGCAAAATTTTCGAAAAATAGCAGTCGCAAAACTAGCAAACAAACGTTTGGTAGCATACCAAGGGTCCCTCATCCTCAAATGAAAGGCGCAAAAATAAACCTTAAAAACGATTTTTCGTCGCATAGGTAGCGAAGTCGCATAGTAGGATTTGCTTGAAATGTAATGAAAAAACAATGCTAAAAAACTGTTTTTTACATCACTAGGCAGGGCCCACCTCCGCGACGAAACACAGCTCCGAAAAGACGTCGCAACTGCGGTGAGCTGTTGGCGACACTGTGACCGATCCTAAAATCTCCTGCACCGAAAGCGATGTCTTTAATCACTACGCTGGTTAGCAATAGCAAAGACGAAATTTTGGCTGTAATACGGCTACTGCAGGTGTGGGGAACCGGCAAAGCACAGCGGGCCGCGTTTACTTTTAATTTATAACTTTGTTTTAAAAATACACAATACTACGTTTCAAATTCATTAAACATTCATGCGGAGATGTTTTTACCGTAAAATCAGAGATTTTCGCGTTTTTTCTGCCGCAGATAGGCCTATATGGCATGTTTTTATATAGCGAACTATACAGCAATAAAGCAGACCTATATAGCAAATAAAAGCAGACCTTGAATGCGCAACAGTTTTTAACACACCTTAGTGTGTTTCTGTTCTACCAGTTTGTTACAGCACACTTAATGAAGTTCTGACGCGGGCCCTATTCAAAGCTTAAGCGGGCCGCAAGTTCCCCACCCCTGGACTAAAAGTGTGAAAAAAATCGAATTTTTTTTGGAGTTAATTGCATGAATAGTTAATTAAGCCTGCATTTATAAATAGGCGAACCGGGTACACGCAAAATACAAAGCTTGGCCAAAAATAGCTATAAAAAAAGCACTTGAAAGTAACAACTCACAGTGAAATTATTAATGGAACAAAGTTAAGCAATTTAAAAATGCAATAAAAAAGTCATAAGCAAGTTATTCGTGACGCTAATACACGATTGTCAAAAACACAGGCATTGAGAAGGTGGATAGCCTTCATAAATAAGAAAACTTTTGCCATGTTAGGGCGTATTTAAAACAGCAGAAAAATTAGAGCAAAAGCAGAAACCTACCGACTTTTTAAAGTTTTTGTCGATGTAAGTATATTTACTGAGCTCATTTTGGGAAACAAACTTTGCCATTTCTACAGTATTTGTTCTTCACTCCTTTGAATCATATACTCCGAGTATCATTTGTTTCCGTGGAAACTAACTTTTCCATTGAAACAGCTTTAGATTTTATCCAACGTGTCTTTCAACTACTGTCACCAGCAATCTCGCAGTTTGCAGCCATGCACTGACGATGGTCGAGTTCTTCGATCACACAACGACAAACTGAGAAGTTTTCCCGATTGAGATTGACATATAACCTGGCGCCACTTGGTACCGAACCCGCAAGAAGACGAACACGATCCCCACGTGCCAGCGTTCCAAACCGGAATGTCGCCTTTACTTCGATTTACAATCGCTGGATCACCATTTCTTCCAGGGCTATTGATTACGGTATTTTGTTTCGGAGGTTTCGTGGGACAGTCAGAAACATAACATGGCAGTCTTTGATAAGGCTTACGATGGGCGTCGCAACTGAAAAAACAGCCTTTATTTAGCATTTGACAAAGTTTTGATTAGGCAAAAAATAAAAAATCAGCCAGAATGTGCACAAAGTGCACCATCTGAAACGAAATGGCGCTCTCAGCAGATTTTGACAGCTTAATATTTTTGTGAGATGGTTCTAAACATACTCATTGAGTGCAATTACGTTTTATTTCATCCTCGTTCCTTTCAACGGAAGTTGATTCGTAACAGTTGATACATTACTTGAAGAGTAAAAAACGCATCAACTGCATTTTATCACCACAGCGTATCCATTTTATTTGCAATATACCGGTATCGAACGATAAATTTTGCGGTTTTGAAACAGAGTTGTCTAGTTTTGAAACAATTGCGTCCACTTCAAACACTTACCTGTTTGATCGTCTTTTTCCGGCTTTGCACGTAACTTTTCGTTTCCGCCAACCCACTCCACATTTACGTTGTCCTATTACTTTGCATTTTCTCCAGCGTCCTGTCACCCAACGACTCACTTCAGTTTTAGGGGTTGTGGAGAGTCTGGACGGTGTTTTTGTTTTTTTACGCTTTGTAAGTGTCTAAGAAATATTCCAGTGAGTATTTGTTAGGTCTATGATAAAATAAATCGTAAATATTTTTACAATTTCAATGCTGGTAAAAACTTTAAATATAGGCAAACTTATTAATCACCTGCAGTTGCTTTGAAGACATTTGCGACTTGGCAATGTAGTAAGAGTACTTAATACGAGGAGGCATTATCTTGAGGCCTGATAAGCCGAGACTTAGAACTTGAAGAGTAATAGGTTCATTTAGAGGCATAGTGGATGAAACTTTTTCTGTCGTTACTTGTACCCCAGAGTATTGCAGCACAGTGCCTGAAATAAAATAATAAAAACTGTGCAATCACATTAGGTCCCAACGAAAAACAAAATCCACGTATAGCAATTTGAAAATGATTTGGATTCGCACGCTTACAATGATAAGCAAAAACTGCAATTTTAAAAACTTACCGTTCAGTTCAATATCTTTTTTAATTGTTGTTAAGGTGAGCCCTCCATTCAATACATATTGACCATTATTAGTTCTGACCAAAGCAAGGTAATTTCCATCATGAATTTGGTTTCGGAATGATTTTTGTTGAACCTTAATTGAAGCAGCTCCTTTTGGAAATGTGAAGACATCGTTGTACCCAGATAAACGCTTGTTGTATTTTCCTGCGGCAAATTGCGAAACTTAATGTACGGCAATCGGTATCGGAAGAAGTCAAAAGCAGCTTTTTGAGGGTCGTTACGTAGCGACACTGGGCCACTGTAATTGGTCAACATTTAAAACAATGGATAGTCTATTTTCCTTTGTCAAAAACCATGGGTTACGCCACCAATTAAGAAACTTTGTCAGGTGATAAATTGCTTGTTAATGAAATCTCTGTCACATGCCCACATAGTCCGCAAATTTTAAAATGTTGCATAAGGTTTATAAATCAGTTAAGAATTAGTCGAAGCATTATTTACGCTACTAAGCTTTTGTTTTCATCGTATATTAAACAGTCTATTGCTTAGGCTACAAGTGCCTTCGGCATCATGTTACAATATAAATTGTTAGGAAATAGCTATGAACCCATTACTTTCTTACTCAAGCATAAACACCTATGCACAACTTCAAGTTTTTCACACGAGGAAAGAAGAACGGTTTCATAGAAAAATTAATAACACAAACCTGTAACTCGTGCACAGTGCTTGTTGCTCATGTTACATAAACCACACTTGTTGTACTTCGATTTTGATCCTAAAACACCATCACAACCAGCTGGCATACATTGACCTTGAACACATATATCGGTGGTGTCAGGACCACATCTGTAAAAAAAGTACATTCATTGTTTACCGTTCTTTTAGCAAAAGCTATACTTTTTCATTTATATTTTCACATGGACTTGCAGTTTTTATGCTTATTGAACATTGATTCATTAATTACTGTACCTCTCGTTGATTTTTTGTATTCGTAACAATTAAAATGTGGTTAAAATAATTTGCAGTACAAGATCACATAACTAGTGATTCGTGAATGGCTGTCGGCTAAATGAATTTGCCATGTCTCCATCGCCACTTTTCACTGTTCATATATATTTTTTACCGTTGTTGTGGGCGTATAATATCAAGATGTACAAAAACAACACAACGCAAGGTTATATTTTCTCATGGGGGAAACTGGCAAAAGTATACAAGCGCATCCTCTCACCTTGTACCATCAACGACTCGATCTGAAAGAGTGATGTAGGATCCGCTTTGCAGTGATGAACAAATCAACTTGCATCTGTCTTTTTCAAAAACATCAGAATATTTCGGAACCCATGTTGAAGCAACGCGCACGCCAAGAAAAGGAAAACGTTGTCCATTATAAGTAGCACATTGTTCACTTCGAAAATCAATTCTATTTCGTCCATTAGCATTTGGACAACGGTCAGTATTGCAGCTTCTAAACTGAAGACGAGATCCAATGCAATATTTGCCGCCATCTCTAGGAGAAGGATTATTGCATTGGCGGCTAGATTGCTGAACACCTCCTCCACATGATCTGGAGCAAGAACCGTATTGACTCCATGATCCCCAATCTCCATCAACTGGAATCACTCTCTGACTTTTCGGAACACATTTTCCTCGCATGCAATGGTTTCCAGGGGAACAAGGAGAACCATCGGCTCTGGGGAAATTTCTGGTATGGCATTGGTTTGCTCTCCTGAAACAAAAAGTTGATTTGTAAAACTCAAGAAATCAGAGAAGAAATCGGAGAAAACAACCAGCACTTACGTTCCGCTAGGCAGCTGACACCATAATCGGCTGCATTCTCTCATGTAAGGACATTCGGTTGCACCTACGCCAAAGGTCATTTCGCACTGAGTATTTACATCATAAGAAGCCCCAGGAAGTGACGTAGGATATACCTGCAAAATGTATTGTTCCTTTTTCTGCATTTTCAAGCATAGCATGAAACAAAACTCGACAAAGCTTTGTACAATTTGACGTTTTGAAATGGCCAAGCCACACAAACAAACCTCGATGATTTGTTAGACAACTGTGTTATGTAGAAGGGTTTGAGGACTTTTTTGAAATCATGCCTGTTGTAGCAACGGCGTAAAATGAAATCGTGGTTTTCCAGGATTTATCAGAGTATAGAGATAGATATGCTTCAAACACCTACCAAGATTGCTTATCAAAACGTTAATTCAACTTCCTATTGCAGCTGATAATTGTTCCTAACTTCCAAGAGCTTATCAGTAGTTCGTAGTAACTTCAAACAATCCCTGGTCACGTAGTTGAAGTGCATGATTAATTGATACCGACCTTTGGTTTTTGTGGCTTGTCAAGTAAGCAGTCTCCACGTCCATCCAAAAAAAAATCAACGACCGCTTGTCGAGAACACAAACTCCACGGTTGGTCGTCGTCAATGCGGGTTATGGTCGAGCTCATTATGTGAGACTGAGGAATATTGGCGAAGTTTTTGCGGCAAACGCGATTATCGTCATGCATCATATTCAGAACATGACCCACCTAAAAAATGCATACCACATTAATTGTAGGAAATCAACGGCGTAAGAGAGGCTCTTATCAGGGCGATCCATGAGAAGATCTCCTTCAATACACGTTTAAAATTGTAATCGCTCAGGTTCTTCAAAAATCGTGTCTTTATGAAGCATATCTGCTACAAGCACCTCCATCAGAAAATTTCTGCGCACGCCGTATTAAATAAAGAAAGCTCATTTTACGCACCTCATGGGCAATAGTATGTGACGCGGAAAGACCATCGTCTTCTACGATAGCACAGCTGTGACGACTCGAACACATCGCCCCAACTTCAGCCATGCCTGCAAAAAAAGATAAAAATTAAGGCACTTCTGCAGCTAAACTTTACGCTTTAATAAAAAGAAAAAGTAAGAAAATCACCTAAACCTAAAAAAAAAAAAAAAACGTGAGTGTGTAACATAGAAAAACTATCACCGGTAATGGCGATCAAATGACTCATGGCATATCTTAGCCTTAAGCGGTGGATCGCTGCATGTCAGCACTTATCACCAAAGTGCTTCCGAAAAGTCTCACGCTTTTCAAAGCGTAAAAGCCAATGCCATTGCCAAAGCTAAAAATATGCTTGAATTGCTTGCAGCCAAGCGAAGCCTCGAATGATCGCAATTTGAATTTCACTACAAATTTTTGCAGAACGGAAAATTTTCATGTCTTATGTTTTTCTGTGGTTAACAAAAAATGCAAAAATCGGCTTATTGAACGAAACATAAACTGCGGCTCATTCACGAAATATCGTGGGTCTGTTGAACATCCATAAATTACTTTATTTTAAAGTCAAAATGCAGAAGTTATGACTAGATAAGGAAAAATCATAACTTTAACATTTTGCTTTACACGGTTATGCAATATTACGCAAAATTTTCAAGTTCGCGCGTAGTCGTCGAGTGATTAATTGATTGAGAAAACGGACAATGTGAACTGCTTGATCGATACGTGTGGTCCAACTTTAAAAAACCAATTGATTTGTTCTAACTTTTTTGTAGTTTAGGCGACATGCCTTTCATTATTTCTCATAGCTATTAAATACCCCAGATGACTCATAAAGCAATGATGCATTAAGGCAACTAGATGCAAAATTTAAGTCCGTTTCTGCAATAAGTTGCAGCTAATTCCAAATGATGCTGGTGATTATGAAAAATGAATAGTTACTACAACAACAGCAGTTTCAGTTTTCAAAAAGCCCATGGATATTTACATTCTTTTTCCAACAAACCTCAGCAAAATTTTGTCTGAAAATGAATGGCAAAATCGACTAGATCAGAAGATATTGACAAATGTAACATGATATAGTAAATATAGGCAATTTTACGGCTCATAGTGTATGTGCATAAGGGCACTGAATGATACAACTTCACGATATTGCCAATGTAAGCGTCCATCGCTGTAAGTAGCGAATTTACATATCCGCAACTGCACTTTTTGAAATGTTGATGTGGTTCATTTTGTTTTCTGATCAAACAGGATGTAGCGGTAAGGTTAAAAACCAAGAGCGGGGGTGATATTTAACAAGCATTTTCCAGCAAGTCAATTTAACGGAACATTGTTCGAGCCAAGTGCAGCTTCTTCCGTTATATTTTTTATTACAATACGGTACCTGGAAACTTACCGGTATGTTAGAAGTTGACTTTTTTTATGAAGTCTATTTTAATGTTTGGTTTAGTTGTGGATTAGTTTTTTCCAAAATTTTGCTTGCCACAATATACTAAATTTGATAAATCGCATACGTACAACTACGTAAAATCTATGTCTAAGTGATTTGTACCATAGAGTTAAGACTGATTTTGATGAATGGTTTATCACGTCACAATTACGATCAGTGAGGGTTTAGATAAAGCGATTCGGTCAATTACTAGCTTAACTTTTATTGGTCAACAAGCTATGCAAGACTTCAGCCAGTGATCAAGACCTTATTTTAGCTTTGATCCTTTATTTGGAGCCGAACACCACTTTTAACCGATTCGGTTGAAATTCAATTTCATTTGTCGATGATAATTTTGTATTCATGTAAATATATATGACATTGAAAGGCGACAGGCCTACTTAACTTTGTTTAAAAGACTATCGGCAATTTTCCATTGTCTTCATAGGAGGTCATTAAATAAATAACTTCTGGCACCTGTATAGCGCTTTCGTCATTAAAAGTTAAAAGGAAAAAGCAGAAACAAGCTTTATCAAGTCAAAACTAAGCGAATGACTTAAGTTGTTTTGTTATCATTACCTTGATGTGTCCTGAGTAGGTACCATCAAAGCACAAGCAGCTGTCGATTTTCCTTTCTAACAATAATGAGGTTTAAGTGCGCCACCTGTTTCTACAAGTTGACGGGTACTCAATGTAAAATTACATTTACAAAACCGTCTTGCGTGGCCTTCATTACTGCACAAATTGGAAATGTGTATAGTATGAGGTGCCGTTTGTAAAGTAAAAATTGTACTTACTTTAGGGACAAATCAATGCTCTTTCTTGCGCCAAGTCAAATGGTTACGAAAAAAGTATGCTATCCTGCGCCAAGTCAAATGGTAACGAAAAAAAGCGTGCTTTCATACGCCAAGTCAAATGGTAACGAAAAAAAGCATGTATTCCTACGCCAAGTCAAATGGTAACGAAAAAAAACATGCTTTCATACGCCAAGCAAATGATAACCAAAAATGCGTGCTTTCCTACGCCAAGTCGAATGGTAACGAAAAAAGCATGCTTTCCTACGCCAAGTTAAAGTTTTGTGTTACCATTTTACTTTGCGTAGGAATACATGCTTTTTTTCGTTACCATTTGACTTGGCGTAGGAATGCATGCTTTTTTTCGTTACCATTTGACTTAGCGTAGGAAAACATATTCTTTATTGCTACCATTTGACTTGGCGTAGAAAAATATGTTTTTTTTCGTTATCATTTGACTTGGCGTTTGAAAGCATGCTTTTTTCGTTATCATTTGACTTAGCGTATGAAAGCATGTTTCTTTTTTCATAACCATTTGACTTGGCGTAAGAAAGAGCAGTGATTTGTCTGTGAAGTGCGTACGATTCCTACTTTACAAACTGCACCCCATAATTGTGCGCAAAAAAGTTCAGAGCCCAGGCAAAATACAACAATGATGTAACAAAAAAGAAAACACGGAAAGAGCGAGAATTCATTAAATAGTAGGCCAAATAACTGATTTTTCATCTGCATTCTGCAGTCCAAATAAAAATTTTTACACCAATCGACCAATACAATTGGAAACATTTACGCGGAAACAGATACCTATCCCAAGATGCTAAGCAAGTGTGTTTTTACTATGAATAGGTGGGCTATCCATATCAATTCTTGAGAACAAGGCAAGCCTTTATGTTTATGTTGAGCGACATTACTGCTACGGTCAGTTGGTTACTGTGACAGCAAAGAGTAATTTTGCAGCGTTGGATTACTTTTCTTTTTAATTGTAGCTGTTCGGTTTGCACGGATGAATTAACACATGAGTCATTCGTCATTATCACGGCCAAGTTGAATGACCGCTTATTATGCAACTCTAAAATTACAAATTACGCGGAGTGCCAACTTTTGTTCAAACGTTGTATTATGTAGTCAACGATAAGCCCCGATGTGGCGGCTTGTCGCCCAAAACTGTAAGAAGAATAAGGCCAATTATGCCAAGTCCATCAAGCACTCAAGGAACTGCTTTTTAAACAAACTCGATCTCATTGTAATGTATTCTTCTTCTTAAATGGTGTGGATTATTTCGTGGTTAATAAGGCCATAATAAATTCTTGCAGGGTTTGGAAGTTGTTTGAGTATGTTAAAAACATTTGGGATGCTCGATCCAAGCATATCCCTCCACTTTCGTCGCTGTGAAATTGTCAATAATCTAGGTTAAATTTGGTTGCACCGTAAATGCTTTATCGCTCTGGTAAGTTGTTGCTGAAACGTTTACAATCAGTAACAACGCTTTCTCATTTAATAGCTGCTTCAATCAACACAAAAAAACTTTCACAAGAATAAGGTGGTGGCAATGTCAGACCATCATCACACTGGTCAACTTACCAAGAGTATCGCAACTATCGCCACATAAATTTTTTCTCGTCAGTAAGATGGCCAAATCATAATGTTGAGGGTTTGTGTCATCAGGTTGGTTATGCTGTTTTTGCCACATGCAAAAATTTCGCAAAGTGTGGGCTGCATTTGTTGAAATATGCAAGCTTGGATCGTCCTCCTCCAAAACCATAATCTGTACATCAAAAGCAATGTCGAATAAGTTATCTTACCAATCGTGATTGCCTCGTAGTTAACGAATCCAACGGAATAGCAGGAAACCTTTACCCATAAAAGTAATGGGATTAAACAGAGTCCATCTGATAGGTTTAAAACTAGTCGTGGAATTAGTTTTTCTAATTTATAGTAACAGTTACTATCTTCAGAACTCTTAGAAGTATATAAATTGCATGATGAAATTGGCTTATACAACTGCTAATATGAAGCATCAGTAAAAGAATCCCTCGATGCAAAGTGATTCAAAAGCATTAATTCCTGTAAAAGTGCAAAAATTAATTCTTACCTTTACTACAGTCAACTTTATTGCACTTCCAAGACTTGGGTGAGAGTAGGCTCTGTTTGCTAACATCATGATACTGAGAATGTAATGTTCTAAATCACTACCGTGCTCTTTTACCATCGATGCATCCGCTACAATCATGGTCTCGATATAGTGTTGGCGGGATTCGAAGCTCCTTTTGCTTCTAGATTTTGCTGGTTCATCTTTGAACATTTGAAAAAATCTTGAGAAGGATCTTTTATATCTTCTGGTGTTTCTTGATTCATTTACTCCACATGATGACCTTTTCTTTCTCGATATTTTCTCTGTGTTTATGCTTCTTCGTCGAATTGAATGTGGAATCAACTGGTCACTATTTAAGTTTATTGAATCAGAATTATCATTAAGTTGTGATATATAAAAATATGAATTGTTGGTTTTTATAGTGCCGGTTAAAGATCCGCAAATACTTAGAGAAACGTCAGAATTTTCATCTCCTGCGACGATTCCTTCATAGAAGCAATGAGTTGGAGAGACTGAAGGTGGCGACATAGAAAAACCGTTGTTTAAAGAATTGTTTTTCCAAGTATAAGCTGTTGTGAATGATGGGGCAAGAAAATCAACATCCGGTCGTAGGTGGACGATCAACTCCTTCTTGAATGCTTGAATTTTGTAAACAGGATTTGAAAATTCGTCGTGAAGCAATGAGGTCTCCTCAGACGAAAAGGATTGCTTCGGTTTGAAATGGATTGAATTTGATTCTATATTGTCCGTTAGTCTTATTGGGTATGTCAAACTAGTTGCTATAGGATTTTTTCCGCTTTGAACATCGTTTTGAGGTAGAACATCGACTTGAAATAGAGAATTAGATTTTGACAGTTGAAGAAAAAAATACAAAAAAAGAAAAGACACAAGGTTTGATAAAGAGAACATTTTCAAAAATAAATAAATACAAATAATCAGACCTTTTTATTTCAGTTAGTCATCAGTACCGCCTGCAGTCACAACTAGACAGTTCGTCTACGCACTTTTACCACTAAAAGCTAAATGTCATGTTCTGAGAAAATAATAATATGGTTAAAAACCGACATTCAACTTTTCTATTAAGCCAAATACGTCATAAACAGCGCTTAAATCAGCGATTATTTTAAGAAGCGTTGGTAATTGTACTTTTTTTTAGTTTTAAGTGCAAAAGTAACCAACTTAAAATATCGTCTGTTTACAACACATGTTTGCAAGTTTAAATAATGTTGTTATTTTCAATAAATCTGCATTAAAAATTTTCGAAAATCTTCAAGCTTTTCACAGAAATTGGAATTGTGGTAAAAATTTACAAGCCAATATGGTAAGTTCTGTCGTAAACTTTCACACTCACAATTTCCGATGAAAAAAGAAAGCCCGTAAATTTTCTAATTATTGTTATTGTTGCAAACTCAGTTTTAAACAAAGATGAAAGGTGCTACGTACGTATAATTCAAGTTCGTAAGAAAATAATAAACGCTAATTAGATCACTCTAACCAACGGTAGCTAAACTTAATCTTAATTCAGGGTTATATTTTTATAAGGTTAGTGTGATTTTGATTTTCCCACCATAACTTAATGTAATAATCACGTTAACTACTAATGCTTTTTTTGACACTACCCTGCTAATTATTCAATAAACACCTACTTAAGCACAATTATGAAAACATAATTGTTGTGAGCGAATAATAACCTCCTAACAAACTTAATGACATAAACTGCATCTTATTAATATTTTTTTTTCAGAAATGATTGACCGCGGCCACACAGCTACAAAAACAAAAAGATGAAATATAACACTGAGCGTATTACATCAACGAAAGTTTTTTTTATGAACTAACGGCTGTAGCTTAGCTAAAACTATTGCACACAAGCTACTTTACTTTACACACAAGCTAAATGATAGTCTATTAAGTTTTTGAATTTAACAATAACATGTTAAAGCCACAAAATATTAATCACGTATTTTTTTGCTAATCTTGAGTCAAATATTGCAGTAAAATAGTAAAAAACATGCTTCGTTAAACCAAGCCGTAGGCGTTTTTAAATACAAACAATAGAAACAAAAAATCCTAGACACGCTAATGAAATAAGCACTATTCTCTACACATGCTACTTAAAGGAGTAAAACGAAACGGTTTACCGAAGCTTTTTTTTCTGCATTTACTTTATTTACTACAAAAAAATGCAACAATTTTTTAAAAAATTTGTTATTCAGGTAAAATTAACAGCTTTTTATCGATGCTTCAGGTCTAGATTAGGCCAGAGCACATGACAATTTAACCCGTTAGAATAGAGATTGTTTTTTCACTATGAGAAGAGACTTGGTTTACATTTTATTGACAATTTTTACGATAAAACAACTTTTAGCGGGGCCTCAAGCCACAAAATTACATCCGTTTGAGTTTGATTAGTAATTAATGTAATCTCCTCATTACACTTAGTTTGTTAATAATATTTCTGGCGGTTTTATGGACTACCGGTTCTGCGCTGTATGTTAGTTTTTCCGTGAAAAGACTTTAATTCTGTCGCAAGTTAAGCAATTTTTGTAATCCATGATGGTAGTACTTAACTTTTATTACGTGAAATTTACGTGAACATGGCCTTGCACAAAACTTCATTTTCAGAGCGCGCCAAACTTCATTTTTTATTCTGTTTGCTGCAAATACTCAGATTAGACAGTTAGAGCTAGATTTTGCGCACCTAACTTTGTTCTACGGCTGCTCTAACGACCTGCAGACTGTTGCAGTAATGACCTACAGTATTCATGCTCAATGAACAAACTGATTAAGATTACAAAACACAAAACACTATGCTTGGTTTGGAAAGTGGAAGATGTTAAAAAACGGAAAAGATTCAGAAGATAGGGAGATCTTATCAGTTTTTCACAATCGGCTTAACTTTGAAACATAAAATTTACAAACCTGGCACTGGTAGGTCTCCTAAACCTCTACTTCTATGACACAAAGTCATATCTTTTCTAGGTCAGCTATCAAGTTCGTGACACATTAATCCTCTTAAATACAACGTCTTTTTTATAAAACGTCAAAAAATAATCCCAAAAAATTTTCGTTTCAAAATGACCTTAACTTTACCCTTGAATATGTACTACGCTTTTCAGTTTATTCTTTGCAATAACGTCAGAATATTTGCTAATTCAGGTTACCTATTACCTTACGACATGAGATATTGCAACTGCAAGTTGAAACAGCTTTAACCGAAAAAAAACTGTTTTCTTAGTCATAAATTTTATAAAAGACCTGCTGAGTAGTAAATGCTAATAAACGTTTGTCTAACCATCACCACAATATTCTACATTTTTATCATAAAATCTGTGTCAATTTTGCGCTAGATGCAGCATTTCGCTTTCGCTGTAGCAGTCACTTCACTCAACTCCTAAACGAGTTTATTGCTTGATTTTGCATTTTACGACCGAGATCGCTCTTGGCAGCTTTTATATTTCAGCGAGTTCTTTTTTCTAACTCGGACGAGCATGATGTCATCGTTTGCCGCGATAGCGCACCGAGCTAATGAATGAAGAAAGGTTGAAGATAATGTTTGACTGAGTCTTGAGGGTTGTTCAACTCTTACTATCTTTAATGTTCAGTAGCACACTAATGTTGTAGTGTTTGGATTGCAAATAAATTGTTTATCTTTTGAGTCTTGTTGCCAAAACTAAACACGTTTATACAAGATCAAAAAAAAGCAATTCAAAGATATCTCTTAAATACAACCGCCTTATTTTAAAAACTCCAAAAATATACTTTCCAATCGTTATCACGTTTCATGAATAAATATTAAGGCATAAGAGAATGTTTTTGTATGTTTTTTAGTATACAGATTTCGCTTGCGAACTCAAAATAGTAGCCTATATGACACAATACTTTATTTGTGCACTTAAATGTGCAGAATAACGGAAATTTCGATAGCGACGGTATTAAGTTGCTTCTCTTAAAACTTTTTCGGGGTAATAGCAATCTTTTAAAAATTGAACTTCCTTTTGAGTAAGATTTTAAGAAATTTTTGTCTTTATCACTCCCACAGAGACTGAGAACCTAGCAACATCACTGAGGTATTAACGATGGTCAGTGTTTTGCCTTCCTATTCGGAAAATTCGAATCTTACACAATACTGAAAATCACTAGAAAAAAGACAACAATTGACGTCATAGTGAAGTGTTTCAAATTGCATTTAACTAAAAATTCAACAGTAACAGAGGGAGATTTGGGTCGGCAGACACCAATGTCAAATGAGATCGGCTCCACTATGAACGGTCAAGTAGGTTTGTGATCTGCGCGCGGTGCCGCTTACAGGGCACGTCGCTGTCGCAAGAATACACCGCGTATAATTGATTTAATAGTACGAAAATTATTCTTTAATAAAAGTTCAGTTGATAAATTGTTACACGCAAAATCGCTCATAAAGTTGTAATAAGCAAAAGCTTTACAACTGAAATAAGTCGAAACATAAACAAAATCTTTCCACAAAGCTAGTGGTAATCATCCATTTTTCCGTTCTGTTGTAAACCAACATACTAACAACATTTGGTGGTTGATGTTTACGTTGTGTTAAACAGCATCTTCATGCTCGGCCGTTTCTCTTTAGTTTTTTGTAATACGTTTTTAGAAATATTACTACTTCGCTTAAGTTAGGTTAATCTTCACTTTGTAAACACCTGCTGTTCATTCGTTGCCTACCTAGATTTGTTGCTTAAATTAAAGGTTGTTTCTATCCTTGGTTCAACTCTATTACCTTGACGAAAGATGTAATAGCATTTTTACGAGTTTATGATAAACCATAGAGAACTTCAACAAGCAAGAGGGAATACATAATCGTGAATTACAAGTGTTTTTTACATTGCCAATTTTATAGTGATCTACAACTTTCGCATGACAAACTTACAAATTACAGTATACCGGTAATACTAATGGTCCGTAACCGTATCAATCCACCCTTTTAAGTACGCTTGTACGCTTTAAGCAAGTAGGAAGCAAACCACGGAGATTTATAAAAAGCATGGTCATCTCACCCGAAATTACCCAACATGCTGTCAAAAAGTAGTTCAAGTAAGCTGAAGCAATTTTTACAGCATTGTTTATTTGCTGTCTGTCTATATATCCCTGCTTCATAATGATACTGATCAAAAAAAGCGGAATTAAAACAAACTTTTGTTTACTTTAATTCTTTGGTTACATCTCGTGTTGAGCTTATGATTATGTTTTCGAAGATTGTGGCAGTGGGTGGGAAGTAGTGAAAGTGGAACGATTTATTTGATAATAATATGAATGGGACTATAAAATTCATTGCCTTTTTTCTGAAAGTAGTTGTTGTTACGCCTTTAGCGGCATTGATATAGAATTGAAGTACGAGCCTGAACTTGCATACCCATCAACATTTGAAACTGTTTTTGTTATGATTCATGATGATGTCATCTTCATACATTTTTACACGATATCTTATGAATATGTAAAAGATGTTTTTGACTGAATGAAGGGCTATTAAAGCTGTCCCATATGACAAAAATCAAGGTGATCAATCTGTTTTTTTTTTTAGTTGATAAATTGTAGTTAACCGTTGCTCATTCAATAAGAAATTCAACTTCAGAACAACAGTTAAATTAAACAAAGTGCCATATGTTTATTTTATGCTTAAAATAAATTTCCTATTCAATGTTTTGATATCGGTGACATTAGCCATGATGTCGATGTTATTATTCTTTTACTTTGATGATTATGCAGTGATGGTTATGGTCATCAAGAAAAAGCCAAGTACGACCTTCAATCAGAAAAGTTTAATGTTTAAACAGGCTTGACATATCTCATTACTCGTTAAACTACATAAGACGGAACGTACCATCGCAGTCAGCGATATGGCTTAGCGCAAGTGGTAGCCTACCGCACGCAGGTTGCAGATCTTACGTGCCAGCTTCAATTCAGGGCTGGAGCCGACCACATTTGACATGCGCACCGGGTAACTGCTAACTCGAAGAGCGCTAGCTCATTTTGCAATCTCCCCAATTTGCTGAATTTTTTGTTAAATGTAGTTTGAAGATAACCTCAGTTATTTGTTCAAGGCTACGAAAGAAAGCAATAATATTATTAATGACAATTGCTCAATGAGCTATAGGCACTTTAGGGGTGTGCCCAGGAATTTGAAAAGGGGGGGGGGGGGCGCAATTTAAAGCCAAGCCAGCAGGGCCGGATATAGTGAAGAACAAAAAAAAGGTCATCACGCCCGCAGATGTCCAATTTTTCGCCCAAAGCCAAGGGAAGAGCAAGAAAAAAGTCATCACGCCCGCAGATGTTTAATTTTTCGCTAAAAGCCAAGTAAAGAGCAAAAAAAGGTCAACACACCTTCAGATTGTCCTTCATACGAATACAGGGCCGAACTAGGCAATTCCCCCCCCTCCGAAATCATCTTTCGGGGCCCCCTAAAAATCTTTTGTTGGATGGTGATACAAAAAAGCAAGCCCCGAAGGGGCGATGCCAAGCTAGGGGGGTCAGGGGGCATGTCCCCTGAATTTGACCATATTTTGGAGGCTTTTTGTGCGTTTTGAGCCTTTAAAATTCCTCTCAGTTTTAACATGGTTTAGTAGTCTGTTTTACTAGGTCTCTTCCAAACCCACTAAAATAATGCTGCAAGCAAACCCTACTCTAACATTTCGCTACCTATGCGAAGAAAAAACGTTTTTAGAGCTTATTTTTGCGCTTTTCACTCGAGGATGAGGGGCCCTTGGTATGCTACTAAACGTTTGTTTACTAATTTTGCGACTGCTATTTTTCGAAAAATTTGCAGGGGCCCCTATGCGAAGAAAAAACGTTTTTAAGGCTTATTTTTGCGCCTTTTCCATGGCCAAAAGCATAAATATGGTATGAGGGCCCACATCGCGCGAGTTAAGACAAAAAATATATTGAATCTTAGAATAGGCCTATTTAAGGCCTATTTAAGTTACCGTTGAGTAAATAGTACTACGCGTTGAGTATTTACGGGACCCCCTTTTTGTGCGACTCCCCCCGGTTGGGGGGCTCGGGGTACGCTAGTTTCGGCACTGTACGTTTATCACCTTTACTCTGTGCATTTGTCTGCGGGGAGGGGCGGCACCCCCTGGATACGCCCCTGCAATTGTGGGAAAGAGTAATTAATTTTTTTGACTTTAAATGAAAATCCACCTGCGTTATTTCCAATCGCCAATAATTATTTCTCGAATGTTTTTGTGCAATACCATTTTGTGATTTTAAAAGAGCCAAATACAGAGACTTAAAGTTTCGAGTGTACGAAATCTTGTTTCGAGTTTTTGTAACAAATTTGTAAGAGTATTTACCATTACGCAACTCTAATGTGTAGTGTGAAAATGCTACTGAGGTGCCCTATTATTCTGAATAAACTCTTGTTGTTGCGTTTTCGTTATTTTTTTCAAAGGTAATGACTTAACGCTTTATTGTTTCGTTACTTTTGTAAAGGCATATTTTTTCGCACTTGGAGCTTTTAACGTGAGTTTTAAATGGTTACAATTACGTCATCCATCACTTATAAAAATCATGTCAAACTAGTTAAATTTATGTGAAGTTTTGTATCGTTGGCTGTGAAACCGTCATGCATTTTTTCTAGAAAAAGTCATCTGTAAGTGGCCAGTTGATCAAATACTGTACATGGGATATACGTCAAAGTTAATCCACACCTGCTCTTCATTTGACAAAAAGCTGCGTTATTATCTATCAGTACTTAATAAGGCAGATAAGTTTTTATGATGCTGACGCTGCATTCTTCGCAGTCTAGTTTGGAGAAAATATCTGATCTACACTTGAGCTCATTTATTACAATTTGCTCAAGCCCATTTGAACTATTTTACAACTTTAAGCAACGAACTGAAGTTTATTAGTTTTTGTATGGCTTAAGCATGTACTTACGTAGAAAGATTGGGTTTTGTTTATCCAAACACGTCACCCATATTTCCTCAAACAAGAAAGAGATGTTTAGGTAATCTTTATTGGTATCAAGTCGTGAGAAATAAAAACGAAGAAGTAAAACGTAAACAAACAAAAAGTATTACTGCAGTAGAATTCTGAAAGTGATCGCAACTCTTTTTTCTGCATTTGTGTATTTTAAGTTTTACGTAACTATCTTAATTCAGGCCCGCAACTAGACGGGGCCAGGTTCCCCTATCAACATTTTAACCCCCCCTGTCACATATTTGCTACTTTGCTTGCTTTTTAACTAATTACCTACAATACAGTGCTAAAAATGTGCACTGGTAACGTATATGCCCTCAGAACACAGTAGTGGGTTTATTCAAGTAAAAGTCGCTGTGTCATAAAGGTCCACTCCAGGCTTGCCAGATCCCAGTAATCAAATAAAGCCAGGTCGAGAAAAATAAAAGCCAAAAAGAGCCAAATAATTTCACTAACTACGAAATTACGGTGTGAAGATCATCACGTCCGCAGATGCCATATTTTCCGCCCAAAATCAAGTGAAAAGCAAAAAAAGCTCATCACGTCCGCATATACCAAATTTTCCGCCCAAAATCAAGTGAGGAGCAAAAAAAGGTCATGACGTCCGCAGATGCCAAATTTTTTCGTCCAAATCAAGTGAAGAGCAAAAAAAAGTTCATCGTATCCGCAGGCCGCAGTTTGAACCAAAACATTCAAAATTTTTCGTGTAAATATGACTTGACATATCCGTAGATGAAAAAAAGAGATTTATTTGCTATGACTTTGGTCGCAGTTTATGTCTGTGGTAGGCTACACATATTGTATGTACCACTGTCCCTCAAAAGTTAAAAAATAACCAAAAAAATGCTAAAGAGCCTAACAAAGTTTTGAAAGTCAAACATTGATAAAAAAAGCCAATTTTGAGGAATTTGCCAATTTAAAAAAGCCAATCTGGCAACCCTGGTCCACTTTCGCACAACCGAGAAGAGCGAGACTGGAGTAATTAAATAATCAGAGCAGCTTATGACGACCGGGTCATACTTGAGTAGACCCGCAGTAGTCAGTATAGTTGCAAACAAGCCGGGTATACTCAGCACTTAAAAAGAGAAATTAAAGCAAGTGTGGAACTGGCGGACCCTAACTTCACTGACGTTCATATTCCTCACCCACTCGGTCGCCTACAAAGTAATTGGAAGGAGAGTAACATTTTGGTGCATTAACTTTACGAACAAAAGAGTGTCTTTTCTAATGTGTATAAACTTGCTGCAGCTGTAGCCACTTTTGGGTGCAGTGTCGCTATAATTGTGAGTGCATTTTTTTGCTTTGTCGCTTATTGGCAGTCCTCTCAGGCGTTCAATGACTCACGGGCCGCAACGCAATCTTGTACTGCTTGCTTTTGAGAAATCAAAAACTTAAGAAAATTGATTTGGATGAATTTGTCCTAAATTTTGGCCGAAATAAACTCGTACAATTGCCTCTATTGTAAACGGTTAAAGAGTGTGACATTTTTTTAACGCAATTTTGTTGTGATTTTTCAACGTACTAGCAGCCAATTGTAATCTCTTAGCGTAAAACGTGTTTGCTTTTCTCATACATTTGTTGCAAATCAAAATCAAACCTTCATTATACAGTACTCGCCGGATTACGTCCAGCAAGCATGCAACGAGTTGCGGAGCCCATCTCCGCAGCTTAGCGCCTGGGTGACACAACTTCGAACTCCGAAAAAATATCTCAGCAATGGCGTGCCTTTGGCGACTCTGTGTCTGATTTGACCAGTGCGAGAATCGAACCCCAAACCTCTCGCACAGAAAACGATATCATTACCACTACGCCAACCGGCCATTGTTTCCAAATTTCAACTTCATATTAATCGGCAGAGCCGGCGCCAGAGCAGTCGGCTTAGGGGGGGCAAGCGTTTACCAGGGGGCCAAAATTTGAAATTAAGCACAAAAGCCGCAACCTTCAAAAGGTAAAGTTTTTTAATTGGGGGGCCAAGCATGTCGATTGGGGGGGCCAGACCCACCTGTGCCGGCACCAGGGCCAGGCCTCCCTGGTGCCGGCTCTGTTAATCGGTAATAATTTAATATTAAAGCAAACAGTTCTTCTGGTGTAAGGATTAAAGCTGAAATGGACTGATAAACTCTGAAAAAGGAGACCAACTGTTCAAATTCAGTGTAATAGATCTGACGTTTCGCTGGTCAGAACAACCAGCTTCTTCAGAGACACTCGAAATGATCCCACAAAACAGTAGAATAACTAGGCAAATTCAAATAAATCAAATCAAATCTTCATTATACTCGCCGTATTACGCCGAAGCGTGTAACGAGTTGCGGGGCCCATCTCCGCGGTTTAGCGCCTGGGCTACACAGCTCCGAAGAAACGTCGCTACGGTTGCGAGTCGTTGGCGACACTGCGTCGATTTGACCGGCCCGGGAGTTGAACCCCAGACCTCCCGCACCAATAGCGTGCGCTTTGCAACTGAGCTAACGGAAATTCAAGATCAAAATTATTTCTAATGAACTCATTATTACCAAATAAAGAAAAATAATACGTCAAAATAACAAATTACGTCAAAATATGGGAAGGGATACTGAAGAAACGTCAGATCTATTAAACTGAATTTGAACAGTTAGTCTTCTTTTTCAGAGTTTATCAGTCCATTTCAATTTTAATCCTTACACCAGAAGAACTGTTTGCTTTAATATCAAATATGCCTGGTGTACAACTCCATTAAACTTACATATTTACGGTAATAATTTAGTTAGGCCTTACCATAGGCGCACGCAAAGGAAGGCCACGGTGCCTTATCCCCTCCCTTTTTGCCCTGTAATAAGGTGCTAAAACCTAACATTCAGTTTATAATTTCTCAAACTAACAATGTTTGCAGCTTCCTTTCACTTATTTTAGCCAAGCTTCTGCTTTTGAACATAGGCTAAGCTGCAAAAATATTTCTGCATTGTCCGTAATGACTGCACTCACTGCAAGCATTTTTTGATAAAAAAGTATATTAAAATAAGTGGTTTTTTATGTGAAAACCTAAAAATTCGTTGGCGGCTGGGGGCTAGCTCCCACACCCCCGGCTGTGCCAAATTCTGTGTGTGCCATTACTCCTTACATAAAAAAAATTGAATTTTGCAAGCTTACATAGATATTGACTGTTTTTAAAGTTGGTAATTCAGAAAGTAGACAAAAAAATTTGGCCCCCGCGGCCCCTGTTAAAAAATTGCCCCCCCTCCCCCCCCCCCGAGCTCAGTTTCTGATTACAGGCCTGTCTTATAATTGCAGACAAATTTTACTGAAGATGGACGCAAATAATTTGTTAGGGATCGTGGTAGTTTTCAGTGGCGTAGCTAGAGGTTCTGGCGCTTGGGGCGATTCAAGAAATTGCTGCCCCCAAATGAGCAATAATTTTTTAAGAATTAATCAGCTTCAAATGCGACCATCTATTTTCCATGACAAAATATGCGTCAATTAAAAGCGCGCTGTCTTGCAAACTACAGCAATGATTTGGATGCTGGTGTGTGTTAACTGGCTTAGTTAGTTAGTGTCTCTCATTTCTGTACCGTCAACATAAAAATAATACGCAAAAATAATATGCAGTATCACTGGCGCACCCAGGATTTGGCAAGGGGGCTACAACCGGGGGTCTGGGGGTGAAACCCCCAGCCGCCGGAGGCCGAAGGGGTTTGGAGCGTAGCCCTCAGCCGCTAACGAATTTTTACGGTTTTCACATAAAAACACTCATTTTAGCACATTGCATTTTTATCGAAAAAGGGCATGCAGTGATGCAGTCACTATGAACAAAGCTAAAATATTTCCGCAGCTTATGCCTAAAAGCAGAAGCTGGCTGAGTGTGATCGATTCAAATAATGCCGAGACGAAGAAGAAAGCAGTACGCAATTGTGACATAAGAATCGTTAAAATCAAATCTTTATCACACTCGCGGGAATACTCCGAAGCGTAAACGAGATGGCGGGCCTATTTCCGCAACTTTGCGCCTGGGCATTGGGCAACACAGTAAGATGATTTACAATTAGCTATAGGGCTGTTTAGTGCAACGTCACAATACCCATTGTTTGGTTCCAAACAAATTTAAACCTAGCTAGTAAGACTGGCAAAACACATTTAGTTTAAACTTGTGTGCACTAAACTTTGTTTATTTCACGAAATGAGTTGTTTGCGGGCATGTATTTTTAATATGACGATGGTTCAATGTATCACTCCCGATTGGAGTCGCAGTTGCAGTTTTAGAAAGTTTCTACTACGCTTCCTATCGTAAATTTTGTAAGCAACCACATTTTAGCGTAATGTTGCTAAGTATTTGCATAGGTATTTGTAAAAAATTTTAATAACATCTGTGTGAAATGTCGGTCGTGGCTATTTCGGCAATTGCTGCATTTTTTTCGGGGGAAGAAAAACTTATTAAAAAGGGGGAAAATGCGTTAGAGAGCAACAGGCTGCAGAGTTTTGTGTATGACGGCAGCATGGGGATGATGAAGGGCAAAGTAAAGGCGAGTATGAAGCCAAAAGTTTATGAAGTGGAGGTGAGTTGCATGATTTCATGTTGCGCGAGGAGGGTTGCATGATGTTAAGTAAATATTGGTTTACAATTTCAGATTGGAATTAATGAAGATGGCTGCGTAAATCTTGCGCAGTGTGAGTGCCCCAAAGGACTGCTTCGGTGCCACCACATGGCAGTAGTTCTACTACATGCAGTCAAGACGGTATCAAAAACAGATAAAGCATGTGAATGGATACGAAAAAAAACACCCACTGAAACCAAGAGAGTGTTCGATTTTGTCGTAAAGAGTTTTTAGATCTATTCATCTCAAACAGGACTAATCTCTATGGGAGCTTCCATTCTTATAGAGATGGAAAGCGTACGGCAGATTGGCAGTATATGTAGTCCTATCACGTCCTACTGGCTTTGATCGCCCAACGAAAGTCCAAATTTGGAAGGTCTAAAATAAATCGTTTTTGCAGAACAATAGAAGAAACATTTCCCAGAGAACCTTCTTTCCTAGGGTTAGCAACGCGGACAGAGCGTGGTTTGCCGGGGCGCTGTCAATGAGCGCAATTCAAAATGGCTTTTCGTGGTTGTTGTCACCCGAACCCCCATCTTCCATTAAGCCTATTCTTACTGTAGACGAAGTTTTGTGTAGCCCTGAAGTCTTGGGAGCGCCAGCGGCTATCGAGGTTGTTCTCACACAAATGCAAATTACCCCACAGCAATCGATATTAGTGGAGGAAAGTACACGCGGTCAGCACAAAAATCCTCTCTGGTCTTCATATCGGAAAGGAAGACTGACGTCATCCAAGTTTGGTTTGGTTTTAAAGCCGATTCTAGCAAATAGGGCTGTGTGCAATTCGACGATGAAGCGTCTATTGGGAAAAGACAATTTGAGTTCGGTTAGATCAGTACAGTGGGGCATTCAACATGAAGCCACTGCTATAAAAGCATATACTGAACATACTGGGCTTACTGTGTTTCCATCTGGCTTATGGTTACATTCGTCAGGAATCATTGGAGGATCTCCCGATGGCGTTGTATCTTCAGAAAAAATTATTGAAGTGAAATGCCCCTTTTCGGGGCGCGACAAGCATCTGCTTGAATTGGTTGATACTGACTCAAACTGCTTCCTCAAAAGAACCGGCAACACCAATTTGCTTGAACTAAATATGTCAAGTGTGTGTGGTTTTAATTATTACCACCAGGTACAAGGCAATTTACATCTTACTGATAGAAAGGTGTGTGATTTGGTTGTATGGTGCCCCAAGTCGATGTACGTTATTCCCATCTACAAGGATGAATCTTGGCCGAACAATATTCCAATTTTATTTAATTTCTTTAAGACCATATATATGCCTAAGTACATGCAAGGTGGTGTTGATGAGTAGAAATTAAAAATGGGATGTTTTGTTGCCAACTTTTATGTGTTTACTGTTGCTGCATTCACATACTGTACATACTTGTGTGAGTTGTGTTATATTGACGTTTGCAGTTGTAGCTGCTTTGCCTACTAATCTGTGTTTTCAATACAATCGTAATTCATTCCAGGGTATTTACTTGGCTTTCTCACATATATAGAAATACACATGCTCCAGTATCGACAACTAGAGGCCTAATAACATCACAACAAAGGAAACGAATACGGTGATTGGAGCCAATAAGCTAAAATATACAACAGAAACTAAATGTACAAACAAAACTTTACAATTCATTTTCTACTTCACGAATAATCGGTTTTTGCAAATTCACCAAACATGCTACAACTTGAAATAATTTCGTTGCCATACATCGATAGTTGTGTGGAATCAAATTCAACACAGCATAGCTTTTCACTCGTTGAATGGCTCGCTCGACATGAATTCTTGACCTGGCAATTCTAACAGTAAGTTCAGCCTGTGATTTGGTGAACTGGGAATTCGTCAAAAATGGAGGCAAATTCAAATAAACGTTTGGTGGCAAAATACTTTGTATTAAAAAGCCTTTATCGGCAATAATAAGGTCACCAGGTTCCATGAGGTTGAGAATGCCGCAATGCCTAACAATTGCTTTGTCACTGGTCGATCCCGGATATAAACCACTCGCATAAGTTATAACACCGTTTGGGGCAACTCCGATTAGACCCTTGAAAGTATGACGCTGTTTGTAATGAGAAAAAGTTGCGCTCTGGGATTCCATATTACTCGGAACTTCACACTGTATCTCCGTACAATCAAGAATGATTCTGCAGTTACTAAAATTTGAGAAACAGGTTGGAAGACACATCCTGTTCTTGCTAACAGAAGGTATTTTGTCTTTTAAAAAACCGGCGTACAAAACTTCATGAAGGACATTAATCCATGTAATAGTCACGTTGGATATAGTACTGGGACACACAGAAAAGCGAACACCTAGATCTTTATGACTGAAATTGCAACGCAATTTCAATAGCGTGAGAAAAAGTTGATCTTGCAGTGAAATCGAGGAAACATTCCAACCACAATAATACGAAAAATCAAAACGGCTACACAACTGTAGCAACAGATCGAAAACAGCCAGAGATGGCAAACCCGTATAGTGCTGAAGTAAACTGCTGTCATCTTTGATGGCATCAAGCGAAAATGCTTTGGGTGCGTTTCTCAGCTGGCTTTCTAGCTTCGACACTTGCGATTTTAAAACATCAACCTCGACTTGCAAAGCGACGGAAGATGGGCTTTCGTAAGAACAGCAAGCAGACAACGATTGGTCAAGAGAAGACGCAGACTTTTTTTTTGCTTGCTTTCTCGGAGGTTCCGGATCCGCATATTGAAATACTTTCTTCGAATTTCTCCGGTACATTGTGGGTCCATTGTCTTTTAAACCATCCTTAAAATGGCAGCTGCAAATTCTAGAGCTGCTTGTGATTTGTTTGTCTTGTCGCCTATAAAGAATCAAAAATTCTTCGCAAATACTGAGCAGCATTGCACTAAAATCGTTGTTTACAAAGCTACATGCAGGAAGCCTAGTCGAAACTTTTCAAAAAAATGTTTACAAGTCGTAACTTTCACATAATGCAAATCATTAATCCATCATCCCGATATATGGTTAGTTTTTAAACAGACATTTAAATTCAAGTCAATTACTATCAATGAGTCGTTATCCGAACAAGAGTAATTATCTTGCCTTAACATCAGGGCTAGATTATTCTTAAAATTGAACAAGTTGAAGCTTTTTAGGCCATGAAAATTCGTCCTACAAAAAATAAAAAAGTTGTTCGAATGCGCTTTGCAAAGACAAATTGAAATAACTTTACTATCCATCGCAACCCAAAATAGATCTTTTAAAAAGTTTTTACACAAGTAAAAATAGGCCCATCAGTGATTTAAGCTTTACGCTCACAGTATCCGAAATCCGGTACTGCTTAGCAATAAGCTTAGCATATAGATAACCTAGGCATTCTACATTGTTTGATACACGTACCTGCAAAATTTCTCCCACCTGGATGCAAGTATTTCATTTGTCGGAAACCGATAAAATTTGCAATCCGAGGACTCACTTCGGTGGTTGCAGTCCGGAACAAAACATTGAACCATCCTAATCTAGAAGGAAATCGGCGCACGCATCGTAATTCGACAGATATAACGAGTTTAGTGGAAGCAAGTTTTATCTAAATGTGTTTTGCCAGTCTCAAGAGCTAGGTTCCAGTTTGTTTGGAACCAAACAATGAGCATTATGACGTCGCCACTGTACAGCCTTATTAAGCGATATAGCAATTGAGTTATGGTTGTTCAAAATAATTAAGAAAAAAAATTACATAAAGCTTATCCAAAAATGCCGCCCACCGGGCGTCCCGCCCCCCTTGTTATGCCACTGGTAGTTTTTGATTTTCACTTTTCCTTGTCATCACGGATAGTGATACAACAGCCAAGTAGGCCTTGTGGCGAAACGTTTATCTAGTCAACTGGGCGTTTGCAGTTTGCACTTGTTTTACCTGATTAAATCATTCCTTTTGCACTGTAAGAAGTTTAGTTCTGTAAATTGAGTTAAATTCGGTGGAAAACTAGTTTTCCGTTTTTGTGGGCTTAATACCAGTATATTCAATCAAAAAATGAAACTAGGAAACTAAAACCTATATATGTCTGCAAATACTTGGCAACGTTTTAATTTTGCTGGGCTTTTTTGTTTAAATATAATTTTTTTTCTATTCGCATTCAAGCGTCGATGGTGTAGCGGTTAGCATTGGTGCCTTCCAAGCACTAGTCCCGGGTTCGACTCCCGGTCGACGCAGATTTATTTTTGTTTTGGTGTATTTGTTAGTTTTTTCTGTTTTTCTTAACTACTACCAGAATAATATATTGTAAAATTTTAATTGGTTTTCTTCAACGAAATATTTTTCAACCTTTATTCAAACAAAAATTTGACTTACGAATCAAAGTAACAAAACAGTCGCTAAAAAATAAGAAAAAAAAAACATGTATGCCTACACCGTCCTGTATACCAGGGATCGGGAACCAGGGTTGCCGAAACGGGAAGGAGACAGCGAGGGCAACTGCCCCCCTGCCCTTTTACTAGGGGGAACAAGGAGGGCAGTATTGCCCTTAGAATTCCATTGGGATGGTAACGAAGTAAAACGTCTGCTTTCTAGTGCTCTGTAGCATAGCGAAAGTATCGGTGATTTCAGTTTCGCTTCCATTTTCTGCAGTTATTCCAGCTTTAATAGGACTCGATTCCAGTTTTTGAGAACTCGTAATGTTTACCTATGACTTGGACTCAGTGGCGTGGCGAGAAATTTTGAAAAGGGGTGAGCCATAATTTCCACATTTTTGCTAGGGGTATTTCTTTTCGGCGGAACAAATTTGAAGCAAATTGAGAAACAAGAAAAGCTTAAGGGGGTTCCGGGGGCATGCTCTCCCGAAAAATTTTTGGAAAATTTACATGCTGTAATGGCTATTTCAGTGCTTTTTGAATAATTTTCATGCAGATTTTGACTTTAATTTTAAGTGCTTCGCCAAATATGATGCATTTTGTTCGCACATTTTCGATTATGCTTGCTTATTTTATTTTTTTTTATTTATTTATTTTATTTTATTTGTTTTACCATAACGCTTAAGAAAGCACAGATAGGAAACAGCGAAAAGACCATTATTCGGTCATCTAGGACAATTGCACCTTTTTGCCATATCTTACTCTGACGTTAATCAGTAAAAAGTAAACGCAAACACACACTCATACAAAATAATAATAAAGAGTTGAGCAGGTTGTCAGTGACGGCATAACTTTACGACAATCAGAAAGAGGGGTTTAGCTTGGGATTCAAAGCTAATATACAACAGTGTTTAAAAAATAGGGTAAAAAATAATAGCTAAAATACCAACATCCTACAATACTTCAGAAAACACAAATTACAACTTCAGAAAACATAAATTACAACTTCAGAAAAAAATATGTACACAAAGCACAAGAAAAGAAAAACTTTGGTTTTGGAGAAGGTAAAAATACATTTAAAGGGATACAAATATCAACTATTTAGTTACAATATCAATTTAAGTGGTGACATTTGTATAAAATTGATAATCTGCGGAAGGCAAGATAAAATATTGTGGAGAAGGTGATTTCATACATATTTGGAAACGGCAGAAGATTTAACGTATTTTTTGAAAGAAGAAAAGGAGCAGTGCTTAAATTCTTCGGGAATGTTTTTCCATATTTTCAGGCCAATGTGTTGAAGAGATTTTTTGCCAGTTTCCGAAGCGATAAAAGGTTGAAAAATTCGGAAGTTACTTTTTGTCTGGTGTTATAATGACGTATTACATCAAGTTTCGTGAAATAATTATTGAAAGAGGGTGGTAACTGGTAACAGACGGTTATTGTATTTAACCATAAATCTAGCGAACTCTATTTTATTCATGTCAGTAAGCATAAGTGTATTAAACTTAAAGTAAAAAAAGTTTATCGGTTTTTCTTTCGCACAAAAAAGACTTGCTCGTATGAACTTGTTTTGGAGAATTATCAATTGTTGTAAGTAAGAAGAGGCGGCTCTACCCCAGTTTAATAAGGAATATTGAAGATGAGAGTGAAAAAGACCAACTTGTAGACTAACTAACTTGTAATAGACTAACTTGTAATCGACTAACCTGAGTGAGGATAAGGGAACGTTGCTTAAGGCGTAATTAAAGGTTTATCGCTGTCAAAGAGGTTCGAATTTATGGAAAAATTATATGCATCGAAAACATTTATGAAAATGGCTGGTGGGAGGATGCATAGTTGCATACCCCTCATCCTACCTCTGCGTATTTGCCCCCGGCCATAAGGACTCACGTCATTTTTTTTACTGGCTTGGGCTTTGAGCTGTGAAAAAAATTATGCGAGTAGACCTGATGGTGAAGATTTTATTTTTCGATGAACCGGCATGACAAATTCAGTATAAGCAGGTAGTAGCATAAAAACGTAACTTTTCGTGCTTTTAGCGATAGCTTAGGCCTACCAAATTTTTATTACGTCATTTTCATCGCTTCTCACCCACTGTTTCTAGCAGGCGAGCAGCAACTGTGAAGGTGGTAGTGTTACCATAGTGTAACTGTAAGCAGAGGCGGATCCAGGGGGGGGGATGTGGGGGATTTTTCCCTCCTCATTTTCAACAATGCTTTGAGAAATTTTTCCATAATTTCAAACCTCTTCATAACAATATGCCTGAGTCGCCTTAAGCACGCTCAATCGAAACTGTGCGAACAAAATGCATCATATTTGGTGAAACACTCAAAATTAGGAGCCAAAAACGTAAGCAAAATTTTCCTGAAAATTGTTCAAAAAGCACTAAAATGGCGTTTACATTATAGGCCTATTTCAATTTTCAAAAATTTTTCGGGGGAGCATGCCCCCGGATCCCCTTAGAGTCGTTTTTGGAATTTAAATTGCTTAAAATTGACTCTGGCGGGAAAAACTATGCTTGAAAAAGTAACGAAATTTGGTGCTCCTTCCCTGATAAAAAAATTTCCGAATACGCCCCTGACATGAAACAATTTCGAAGGGTTTATTTGGCCCGTTTCCGGGTCTAAACATCTTTGTATTTAGTTAGCATTCAACCTAATTCAAAATTGCACCCCCCCACCAAAAGTTTCTGGATCCGCCCCTTACTGTAAGAGTAAAAGTAAAGAACGGCGAAATCAAAGAATCCACATTCTCGTCTAATATGATTCGTCCGTTAATCGTACGTCTAAAAAAGGCACGAGACAATGCACATCTTAATCAACTTGCAGAACTTATTTAGGGGGATAGGGCATTGTGCTATGGCCCCCCTTTTTGACTCTGCCTTTTAGTAAAATAGACAAAACTAATGGTGACAAGCGACTGAAATATGCCAGACTCTTTTGACGGTTTTTGAAGCTTATTGCCAGGGACGGATCCAGGGGGTAGAATAAGGGGTAGCTTATGCATCCTCTTACCAGCCATTTTTTAAAACGTTTTTGATGTGCTGGCTACAATTGTTCCACAATTTCAAACCTCTTCGATAGCAATAGGCCTATAAGCCATCTACGCCTTAAGCACGCATTATCGAAAATGTGCGAATAAAATACATCGTATTTGGTGAAGCACTCAGAATTAAAGTGACTTCTTCATTTTTGTTATCCTCCTGCTACGAGAAAGCGATGGAGGCGCTATGCATAGGACGAATCCAAACTCGCTTAGGAGTTGCCCTTGTTTCCGAGTTTTCCGCTTGATCTTTGCTTCTGATTTTTTCAATTTGCTGCTTGCTAGATTCCACCAAGCAGAGATAACTATCGTAAAGCATCTTATCCAAGGACGCAACAACGAGGCTTGGGTGGGAGTAGAACCGTCAACCTTGCGATCGTAGCCGTCGTAAAAACGACGCTCCGTATCACTCGGCCATGCTGCTGACGAAAAAAAATTTAAACAAAATTTGCCTGTTTAAGCAAAATACTTAAACGAAATTTGCCTAAAATTTATTCAAAAAGCGCCAAAGTAGCCATTGCAGTACGCAACTTTTCAAAATTTTCGGGAGGAGCATGCCCCCACACCCCCTTACAGTCTTTCTTGTTTCTCAATCAGCTTAATTATGCCCACCCCCTTTTAAAATTTCTTGCTACGCCACTGCGCCCTGCCTTTACAACGTTCCGTCATCCCTGTCGGGAACCTGCGGCTCCAGAGCCACATGCGGCTCTTTAAACTCCCAGTTGCGGCTCTTTTTGGAGGTAAACAAAGACCTTTTTTAGGAATCATTTTCGGAATAACTGAAGTTTTTCGACCTGACGGTAGTTTTGCGGCTCCGTCCGGGTTTCGTATTGTAACAAACGGGCTAACTTGGCTCTTTAAGTGCAAAAGGTTGCCAACCCCTGGCGTATACCATCCCGTTAAATTGTGATATTCTGTAATACCTCCAGTTAGTATAGAGTCTATTATCCACTCGGACGTCTCATCAGTAATTTTGAAATAAATCTTGGGTTATTGAATTTTAAACATCAAGTTGATATACTTATGTGTTGTGCATTGTTTGATATTGTACTACTCCAACCATTGAATGACAAGCTTTTCATTTATTTTTTGAAAAACGATGCCTTAGTACAAAACGATTTGTGTTTACTGTTTAATATATGCTTGTTTTCACCCATATTAATGGCATAAAAATCAAATGTGGTTACTAGTTGCCCCACGATTTGCAGTTGTACCTCCATATTATGAATCTTCATTAGTGATAGGCAATGGGGCAGCCAGCATTGCTGCGACAAACGGGGAGTTTGGGGGGCTTCGCCTCTTAGGGTATGATAGGTATTTTTAAAGAATGAACACCCAGTCAAAAAGGTCACCGTACGCCACTGGTCTATTCAATAAAAAAGTTAAATCGAACGATGTAGCCAATACAGGTTTCTGCTGTAAGTGGTGTTAGTTTCTGTTGCTACAGGTTCCAACTCCTCAAGTATCCTGCTCCAAGAGCATTTCAAGATTCTATTGTTAACTTCCATTTCTATTAGTGTACTTTTCATCGTTTTTCTAATCGATATTAGTATTTTTTCAAAACAAAATCAGTTTTCCTTTGCGCATGATTACAGGAATTGGAATGGGGCGCCGTTGTGAAAAAACGATTTAGTAAATTTTGTACGAATTTTCAGCAACATTTACACGGTTTCACAGCTATTTAGTTAATGCAGGAGTTCTCAAACGATGACCCGTGAGGCACGTTTTTGTGGCCCGCAAGCTCTAAATTCTCAAGTCTCCAATTCTTTGTCCCCAAATTCTTAAGAATAGTATAGAATGCATAATTATCTGAAATATCAAGCTAATATCCGTAACAAAAATCTTTATCGCATCATCAACGGCGTTTCAAAACACAGCCTCCGTAGGCTGTTCTAGCGTTTTATAATGTAACTACGTTATGCATAAAACAAGATCAGTAAAGAAACAATAAAGCTGACAATAAAAAAATTATGACTTGCAGCCAAGATTAGACAATTTGGTGAAGCTATAAGTGCAGCCCCAAGGCTTGCATTGAAAGAATCAACATAAAAATGGAAAGAATAAGCATTTCTTGTTTTTTCTGTAATTAACTATATTTACGCGTGGCCCGAGACCGCCATCCCCAAATAAAGTTGGCCTGCTGATCAAAAAGGTTGAAAATCGCTGAGTTAAAGCAGGGGCGTGCCCAGGAATTTGAAAGGGGAAGGGGCCGCAATTTGAAGCTGTCCGTTTTCCGCCAAAAATCAAATGAAGAGCAAAAAAAAGGTCAACACGTCCGCAGATGTCCAATTTTCCGGCCCAAAGTCAAGAGAAGAGAAGTCCAATTTTCCGGCCCAAAAGTCAACTGAAGAGCAAAAAAAAGATTATCACGCCTTCAGATTGTCTATATCACCTTTACACCGCGAAAGTTTTACGCATTTGTCTGCGGTAGGCGGAGGCGGGGGCGCCCCTTCCTGGATACGCCCCTGTAAAGTGAAACGAATTGCATAACACGCTTCAAAAAATACAATAACAGCCAAAGTGTAACGACATTTAATAAATAGCAGCGATATTTATTAAATAACGGCGATATTTAATAAATAACGCGACATTCATTAAATAGCGGCGATATTTCATAAATAGCAGCAACATTGAATAAATAGCAGCGACGTTTAAAGAGCAGCGATGTCTAGCTATAGTGCTGCGAAAAAGTGAAGTGCTGCGGTAATTTGCCAACGAGATCTACAGTGTTTCCATTTAGCAGGGCATCGAACCGCTTGAAATATCGCTCCGGTTTAGGTTCAGGTTCCGCAAAATTTATTTTTAGCGGTTTACCTCGGGTTTAGGTTTTTCGTCGTTTGATTTTGAAGGTTTTGTTCCGGTCAAAATTAAAAATACTTAAAATTATCGGGTTCAAGTTCGCAGAAGCAAAATTTAGAGGTTCAAATTCGGTTTGGGTTCAAGAATTTGAAACCGTCAATTCGGCCTACGTTCTGGCACATTGCTAATAGGCGCATTTTGGTAAAAAACTACATATTGTATTTAGGCTGGTTGTACTTTTTAAGATGCTACTGTCGCTCCTAAAGGATGCCCTCAGCGGCAGGAATAACCTCAGATTAATTTCAGAAGTATTCGATTTTTTTCCACCGTATACAGGCCTACTGTAAAATCTGATTCTGGTCTAAATCACGCAATAGCTTACATCTTTGGTTAAAACATTTCCATCTGCGCATTTACTCTTAGATCAATCGATTTTACAAAGTAATGAAGCACTAATTGCATACGGTACATCAAGCAGCATCACCGTTGCAAGCTCCAGTGTTTCTCTTGCCGTCCAAAAAGAACTTTCAGCTTTATGACGCAGGAATGAACCCAAATGCGCCAAGGTAAATGAAACGAAACCATCAGAAATGGGTCACTTAAGGTCCGATCACACTAACTGAGACTTTGAGACCTTTGAGGCTTTGTACAGGTTTATCTTATTGTGACATCACATTCCCACCAAGTCATATCACAATAACATAAACCTGAACAATGTCTCAGAGGTCTCAACGTCTCAGTAAGTGTGATCGCACCTTTAGTCTCATAGCATTGATATCGCAGTCCCAAAAAGGCACTCCGGTCTGAATTTAGGTCAAACAAAAAATATTTTAACGGTTCAAATCATGCACTGTGACGTTGCGTCTTGGGTTCAATATTGAAATCGGACTCTTCTTGCATTTGAATCGCATGAAAAGAAAAAAGCCACTCTTATGAGGCGCCGTTGGGAAAAAAATAATTTAGGTTTTTCACATGTTTTTTCGGCTAATTTAAGCTACATTTTGTCCAATACATTAAAAAGTTTCCTATATGTATATAGGACAATTAAGTGGTTTAAAACAGCCGAAAACACTGACGCAAAATATTATAGGAAATTTTCTATATATTATATAAGACAAATTATTGCTCAAATTAGCCAAAAAATGCAGCACAAAACATATTAGGAAATTTCCTATATAGTGTATAAGACAAATTATTGCTCAAATTAGCCAAAAAACGCAGCGCAATAGCATTACTTACAGGAAATTTTTTACATAATATATAAGACAAATTGTTGCTCAAATTAACCACATATTTGTCTCATACATAAATAGGAAATATCCTATATAATATATTGGACAAAATGTAGCTTAAATTGGCCGAAAAACATGTGAAAAAACCTAAATTATTTTTTTTTTGCAAACGGCGCCTCATACACTCTCCTCAATATAATACCGATTTAGAATACAATGGAAAAGGTATGGCTCGCTTGTGTTCAACGATATTCTGTGAATTTATCGTGAGAGAGAATGTTGCGTCATCGGTCGGCGTTGAAAAAAAGCAATTTGTCGTTCACCAAAAAAAAAAGAACACCGACTGTGCTCATATTACAAAGATTAAAGATGAGAAAATCCAAAAATTTAGTTAGGTAAATATAAAATAACGGTGTGCCTGCGATTGTGCAAGGTGTGCGCTGAACACCTTGGACCTCTGGAGAACGCGCCCCTGACTATGACTTGAATAGTTGGGCCCCCTCAAAGCATTTTTTTAGAACTAAAGTGGGGTCAGCCTCCCCGAGCTCCCCCCCCTACCAAGGCACCCCTGCCGGTGAAAAGTGATCATACCTAGCGTAAGCGTCAATGCAAAAAACTATATCGTTGACAACGTAAATGCAAACCACACTTGTGGCTTCGGCTAGCGTCTAATTAAGAACTCTACACTTTACTATTGCTGGTACAAAAAGTTAATAACACAAAGACATTCTTGTTGGAAATGCGATTTAATCCACGTGACAATAGTCAATATGTCAATATATAGGATTGACAGTTTTTACGTAGGTCTACCTTAACAGGCACTTTTATGATGTCATCATTTTTTGCTTGAGGTCATACGAACTTACAGTAATTAAAGCGTTCCTAGCGAATCCAAAAACCAGTTGTTTGCCAAAATTTCTTTAAAATGCTAGTCAGTAGGCCTACTTGTTATTGCTTTTCAACAATTTTGATGACCAGAGCAGGCTTGGTCCAAAGGTTCCGATCGAGGCGGTCAGGCGCCTAAACCGGAAGCAGCCAGAATTTAGAAGTACTGCAGAATCATGATTTTTAGAATTTTGGAAAGGTTGCTCAACATTCAAAATGGCACTTGAAAAAAAAACCTGTAGCTTACATATCAGAAATATGGTTGAAGTTTAAGCCTAAACCTGCCCTTTATTGATATTTACACACGACAAACAATAATCAAAAAGTATTTTTAAAAACATGCTGTTTGATGCTAGTATGGGGCGCCGTTTGGAAAAAACGATTTTGTCCGACTTATTTTGCGCGTGTATTTTGGTCCGACATAGAGTACATTTTGTCCGATATATAAGTAGGACATTTCCAATATACATATCGGACAAACTATGGTCTAAATAAGCTCAAAAAACATGGTTCACAAAACGAATAGTTTTTTTCCAAACGGCGCCCCATATGATAGAAATAGAGAAATCATTACTTAATTTGTTTACGCACAAACACGGAAGAATTTGTTTTCTATTTCTGACGTTTTTTCGTTTATGTTTTGTTTTCTCTTTCACTTTTTTTTTATTTTGCCGACCCGACAAAAGCAGTCGAGCAGTCTAGATAAAATTTCGCTAAGTGCCAAATACGCACCAATTTATGAGCTTGGACCGGTAAGCATTGTCCTTAATTGCACTGTAAACGCTATTTTTGCTTTTGAAATTTCGAACCTGAGTCAAACGCCAACGCTGTTGCAATGCTTATAATTTGCCATTTCACAAAATGTGTGAGTCATTCTGATGCGCTAAGCTAGGTTGCTTTGACCTCCCTTCCTAGTTTTCTTGGTATTAACTCAATAATTGGTTCTTCGTTATTATCACTGAAAAGTTCGATTTATTGATTTGTTGACAACTTGTTTTGTTGATGAAATTACTTTAGTTTTATCGCCGAGTGGAGAATGGGCCTGGCCCCCCCAATCGACATGCTTAGCCCCCCTCCCCCAATCAATAAGCTTACTCTTTTGAAGACAGCGGCTTTTGTGCTTAATTTCAGACTTTGGCCCCTCCTGATAACCGCTTGGCCCTCCCTAAGTCCACTCCTCTGCAGCCGATTCTGGGATGTATCAAGATATTCGCTCAATGAAGTAAGAGGCCTACTCAGCTAATTAGTTTGTTTGTTTGTTATTAAATTGTCATGATTAGTCGCAGTATTGTCAAATGTAGCCTCAATTTTATTTGCATGCAGATAACAATCCATTGAATTTATTGTAATTTGTCAACAAAATTTAAATTAACGTAAACTTGTAAAATTCTGCCACGAATTTCCAGGTAAGTACTGCGTTTTGTTTTTGCGAGCGTTCGTGTTCGTAAATTGTCATTTTTATTTTAGAAAATGAAAATTATATGAGCACCAACAGATCAACAACCAAACAAGCGCTGTTCAATTCTCGTAGATAAGCTCTCGTGTAGCAACCGTATAACTGAAGCGCCAATGATCAATCAACGTTTCGGTTATGCACAGGGTTACCATTTCGTGCTTATTTCTACGACTTGTGTTTATTTTCAAGGGCAATGTCTTAGAGAACGTAAATGTGCTTATTTCTAAGAAACGTGCTTATTTTTGAGTCCCGTGCTTATTTTTGAATTTCTAGCGGAAAAAATAGGATTCTTCGGACGTGAAAATCTTTTTTTGGTCTTCACCGATTGTTAGTGGAAAATTAGGACTCTGTGGACAGGATTGCCTTGGTAGGGTAGGGGCTGGGCGGGTGCTCAGCCCCCCTAGTTCTAAAAAAACTGTTTGCAGAGGGGTCCGGGGGGGCTCTTAAACTCTGCCAAGTCCTTGATAACGTTACTTTAGAGCAGAGGTTCTCATACTGGGAAGCGTAAAAGGTTTGCAAGGGGGGCGTGAACATAGCAGTGATTTAATGATTAAACGTATAAGCTTATTTTCAAATCTTTTTTTCGTCAAACATGAAAACTTGTTTCTCCAAAACAGCTGCATCCTTCTTAATAAGACTATTAAGACATTGCAAATAAATTGTTATATTTTTTGCATGTTTTTTGTAGCTTGGTGAGCAGTGTCGTATCAAGGCATCTCCGAAGTTCGGTCCCCCCGGTAGGGGGGGGGCATTTGTAGGGGCCCCACAATATTGTCGTATTAGACTCAGAATTAGAGGTAAAAAATTTTTAAGAAAATTTCATCAAAAAGTTGTTAAAAAACTTTTATTCTGCTTCAAATGAACACCCTGAAAGAAACTGCGAGCACGAAAGTTTGGGCCGTCCCTCCTGAGAAAATTTTTAGATACGTCCCTTGAAACAATGCAGCTAAAGAGTCAAAAAAGCGCGAAACTGCCCAAATTATTGCAGATATCAAAGGACCCCATCTAGACCTTTTTTTGAGGGAAAAGCAACCGTCTTCACACGGCACTGGTGGTAGGGCGTGGGCAAAAATAGCTAACGCCAAAGGGGACGTAACTGAAAAAGTTTACGAACATCTGGCATAAAATAATAAAATTTTAGCATTATGCAGGCCTCAGGGTCGGGGCCAAGGGGGACCTGGCCCCTCCAATTGACATGCGTGGCTCCCCCAATTAACAAGCTTACTCTTTTGAAGACAGCGGTTGTTGTGCTTAATTGGAAACTTTGGCCTCTCCTGATAAACGCTTGGCCCCCCTTAGTCGACTGCTCTAGCGCCGGCTCTGCAGGACCCCCTTATTTCGAATTTTACCAAGGCACCCCTGTCTGTGGACGCGAAAACCTTTTTTTTTTTCTGGTCTTCACCAATTTTTAGTGGAAAATCAGGACTCTGTGGACGTGAAGATCTTTTTGTTTGGTCTTCACCGATTTTTAGTGCTTTCACATTAAAGAGCTTTTGACTTTTTGGTATTCTAACTTCAGCGTGTTTATTTTTTGGTGTGGACCTGTGGTAACACTGGTTATACATATGCACCAATAATTGAACTGTGGCTTACCCAACCAGTAGCAGTGTAAGCTTCAAAAATACAATGATTCATTGTAAACGAATAGATAGTTTTTTCACGAAATTTAAGTGATTGAAAAAATCGTAATCAGCCGTAACTTGTTTGTGGGACTCAAAGCTTACTAGCACTTTGATGATGTGACGTTTGTCAGTGATTCATATTTAATTTGATGACATTCAACTTCAAATGATGACTTTTTTCGCCTACATAATAAAGACAGAGTCCTTTTCACTAGAACCGCAGCTCACTTGTCAAGTGCGTTTGAAACCGCAAAAACTTTCAATTAAATTTGTAACTGGAAAGTTGTCTAAACAACAACTTTTTGATCAATTCAGCAAAAAAATCGAAAGAATCAGCAAAGTTGTCTAATTGATTGCTGTAATGTGCTTTCAGCGAAGTCATATTGCTAGTTTATCATTTACCGTCATAAAACACAAAAAATTGTGTTAGTCATTTGATTACAACACAACTACTAACTATACGCGGACGAGCTGTCTACAACGTCAAGCCGGTAAGCTTAAAGTACAATCAATTGATGCCACCACTCTGAAATTTGGTAGCGCTATGTCT
Organism: Trididemnum miniatum; assembly: GCA_964006365.1. Lineage (NCBI taxonomy): Eukaryota > Metazoa > Chordata > Ascidiacea > Aplousobranchia > Didemnidae > Trididemnum > Trididemnum miniatum. The sequence goes on from OZ023239.1 coordinate 6,632,203, forward strand.
TTTGCGAACTTGAAGTAATAATACAATAATAAACAACCCAGATAAATAATTTGTTAATTTGTCTCTATGTATTAGTTTCTCGAATTCTGTTGCTTTTTCATATGCAATGCGATTGAAACATTTTTCATTTGATATGTGGTTACAGTGATTTGTGAAGAAGTAAAAGTTTTGAAAAAATATTTTACACAGTTGACGTTGAGGCAGAGCCGGCGGCAGAGAAGTCGATTAAAGGGGGCTAAGCGCTTATCAAGGGGGGCTAAAGTTTGAAATCAAACACAAAAGCCGCTGTCTTCAAAAGAGTAAGCTTGTTGATTAGGGGGACCAAGCATGTTAATTGGGGGGCCCTAGCACCGGTCCTGTGTTGAGGTAAAAGGCATTGCGTGCTATCGGCGTAGAAAGTCTGGGGTTTGTTTACCGGGCGAGTAATTCAATACTCCGCCAGTACCACTCGGTCAATTTCATGTGCCTCGTCGCATTTCATTTAGTCGATGTAATGACTAGCAAACTCTCTAGTGCCACCAATCGAAACTAGTTTAAATTATGCAAAGGAATGCTCAAACAATATTGTTGTTGAGTTAAAAACTATTACGTAAAATATTGCAGCCTAAGAATACAAGTTTTAGTGTTCATGGGAATTTGTTAAATTGATTTTTTTTTGAAGAGAAAAAAAAATTACAGGCCTATGATGAAGAAGTCCAGCATGTCATTTAATACCTGAGATATGTTCGCAATGGTTTGAACTTATTAGTATTGAAAACCCTCTTTGCAATTAGGCAATAACTCATTCTCAAGCAAGGTTGCAATGCGCATGGCTTGCCGTTAGCGAGTGGCAAAGTACAGTTCCCAGCGTAAGTAAATATTTACGGCTATAGCCAAATGCACGGAATTACATCATATTCGTGCCACAGACTAGCTCAATTTACTATGAAGATAGCCAGCTACAGCAACTATAGCAAAGTGCCTTGCCACTCGAGGTTTTATCAGATTTTGGTTTTCATTAAAAAAAATCTAGGTTTTTACACCATATTATCTAAAACTACCCGTAGGTTTTCTCAAGGTAGGCTACCTAGAGTTATGTAATTATGATTGAAATCAGCTACCCAAATGAAACAAGCGAAAATGCATTAGCTTCACAAGCTAGCAAGCAAGAGCAGTTCGAACTGAAAAAGAAACTCGGTTTGTACGGAAGCATTTCGCTAATAGCTGGCACTATGGTTGGATCAGGCATTTTTGCTTCTCCAGTAGGAGTGTTAGCCGGAACAAATGGCAGCGTTGGAATGAGCTTGGTACTGTGGGCAGCTTGTGGCGTTATTGCTGGTCTGGCATCATTGTGCTATTGTGAATTGGCTTCAATGTTTCATGATTCAGGGGGAGAATACGCTTATCTATACCGAGGCTACGGCAAGGCCGGACCAGTCCTAGCCTTCACGTTCTCCTGGACCTCGGTCATTATCACTCGAACATCCGGAAATGCAGCTACAGCGGTGACCTTTGGAGCTTACGTAGTAGCCCCATTTTTTCCTGGGCAATGTCAACCTCCGGATGTTATTGGCAAGGTAAGCTAATTTGCTGATATAAAGGCCAAAAACAACATATTAATAATGTTGTTGATTGGAGGTTTCTCAAGTCGTCAAATTTTTCGTTAATGAAAGATTAAAACCAGTCTTTGGTTCATAAAATTGTTTTTTTGCATCTTTTCTTTTTTTGTTTCGTTTTTATAATGTTGTTTGTTTCCAAAGCGTGGTTGAGAAGTTGATCAAATTATTTGTCGGCGACATGGCCTAGCGGTACCGTGCGCAGGGACAGATCCTACGTGACGGGTTCGATTCACGGCTGGAGCCGATCTCATTTGACATATATATCGGCTGGCTGCAGGGACTTGAAGAGCGAAAGCTCACTTCGCAGTCTCCCTCAATCACTGTTGAATTTTCTATTCAATATAATTTGAAAATGACGTTAAAACAGCATGGGCGATAGACGGGTTCATCTCTTTAAAAGCAACGTCTTGAAAAAGACTAGCTAACTATTAAAAGTCTTGAAAAAAACTGTTTTTCCTTTTTTAAGACTGAGTAGTCTTGAAAAAGACTGTTTATTTCCTTGAAGATCTTTTCGGCCAACTCTCTTCAGATGGAAACCGTTGGCAACTGAGGAAAGAACGCATTGCCCGCGAATTTATAGAAAAAGATGATGCCTTCCATTCGCGAAGATCGTCTGCCGTCCATTCAGAGAAGCAACGTAGTATATAAATACCTGTGCCACTGCGACAGTGTGTACGTCGGCAAACTTCTCAAAGATTGGAGGACAGAATCAACCAACACATCCCTAAGTTCATCCGCAACCAAACCAAACCAGACAAACTGCTTCCACAGCGCAGCTGCAAAACTTCAGTAAGCAACCCTAATTCGGATTCGGCAATTGGTCATCATCTACTGCAAAACAAAAATTGTGCTGATAATTACAATAACAATATGTTTACAATTTTGGCTACTGGCAGATCCTCTTTCCATCTGGCCACACTAGAAGCAACTTTCATTAAAACCTTGGACCCAGGGCTTTGTCGTCAAAAAGAGTTCGTTTACCCGTTGAAAATCGCTCATTTTCCAGCCCATCACGTGATCCAATTCCGCCCTCGCTATTGACCAATCACATCCGCCCGATGTTGACCAATCAGCAGTGACCAGTCTCGATGCATGCTTTTTCTATAAACTCGCGTACAATGCGTTTTTTCCTCAATTGCCAACGGTTTTTTTCTGAAGAAAGTTGGCCGAAAAGATCTTTAAGGAAATCAACAGTCTATTTCAAGACTACTCAGTCTTAAAAGAGGAAAAAGAGTGTTTTTCAAATCTTTTACTTCAAATAGTTACCTAGTCTTTTTCAAGGCGTTGCTTTTAAAGAGATGAACCCGTCTATCGTCCATGCTGTTTTAAGATTTTGTAACCACTAAAAACCTATTTAAAAATAACATTAGTTACTTATTTTGTTTATTTTATTTCTTGTATGACCTGCGGATAATGCTTTATATTTTCAGTGCATAGCAGCGGCAGCCTTACTTGGATTGACTTGTCTAAATTATGTCAGCGTCAAAGCAAGTAGCAAGGTTCATAGTTTTTTGGCGATTGCAAAGTTTATCGGAATGGGAATCATTATAATCGGAGGAATTATGCGACTAATAGAAGGAGATAATGTTGGCTCGTACAACTTCAGCAACGCATTTAAACCGGAAGATCTAGCTACTCTTGGTTTCACACAAGTTGGACTGGCTTTTTATCAAGGCTTATGGTCTTATGATGGTTGGAACAACCTAAATTACGTCGCGGAAGAGGTTAAGAATTCAAAACGAACTGTTCCGCTGGCAATTATAGTCGCTGTACCGCTGGTTACTATTTTTTATTTGCTAGTAAACATTGCATACTTTGCTGGTAAGTGTTTATGCAAAGGTGCAGATAGCCTAATAGGCTATTATCATTTCGTAGTGCCTATCTTGGTGGTTTTGTCTGAATTTACCCTGTCCACATGTCCAATTTTAGAAGGTCAAGTTCTAGTCCAAGTTTAGTGGTAAAAGCAATAAAGTTAAATTTTTGATGTCATAATCACTTTTTTTAATTATGTCATCAAAAATTTATTTATGTTGCAGAAAGTCCGTGTACTTTTGGCCCACTAAATTTGAACTTGTGGACACGGTAATTGTGATCACCAGCAGTTTGCAAATTCCCTATTTCTTAGTTTATCTGAAAAACACCGTTAATCCAGTCGAATCTTTCTCTGAAATGACCGAATCTCATTTAAGTTTTTGAAATGCTGAAAATTTCGATGATAGAGTATCAGTATTAGCCTATTTCCATGTCCACATTTTGTTGGCTTACAGCCCGTGGGCTTTGCTCGAGTCAGGTAAAATTTTGCTTTTTGTGTGCTAATTTTTGCAAAGTCTCGGGCTTTCCAGGCCGCACCTTAAGAGGTAGGGTTGCCAATCGTCCCGAAATGCCCGGGACAGTCCCGGAATTGACGTATAGCGTCCCGTGTCTCGGAGCGGGCCACGTCTGTCCCGGAGTTTACGGACAACCAGGGCGTTCAAAGGCGCGCTCAGCCATAGGCGCACGCAGGGGGGAACGGTGCCATGGTTCCCCCCTTTGACCCTGTGATAAGGTGCTAAAACCTAACTTTCAGTCTAAAATTTCTCAAACTAATAATGGTTGCAGCCTCCTTTCACTTATTTGAGCCAACCTTCTGCTTTTAGACATATGCCGCGAAAATACTTTTGCGTTGTACATAGTGACTGCACTCACTGCATGCCCTTTTTCGATACAAAAGTGTGCTAAATGAGTCTTTTTTATGTGAAAACCGTAAAAATTCGTTAGCAGCTGGGGGCACAGCTCCCAGACTTCCTTAGACTCCGGCGGCTGGGGGTTTCACCTCCAGACCCCCTGGTGTGCCCCACACACATTTGCCAGACTCTGGGTGCGCCCCTGCGTGCAGCACGCGGTGTTGCTTTTGATGTCGTTTATGTGTCGTAAGCTTCTGTTGCATCAGTTTTAAAATTCTAAGCATTAAGGTGTCCCGTAATGGTTATACACTAAGTTGGCAACCCTATTAAGAGGTGGTTTGCAAAAGTGGGCTATTGCAAAAAGTGGACCTTCAGAAATTTGTCTTTAGCCCGGCCCACTTTGGGAAAGCCCACGTTTTTTGTGGACGTGGAAACAGCCTTTAAGAGCTCCATAGGAACAGCACACAGGAAGTAATGGCATTTTTACCCTGTCCAGTGTCCACATGTCCGATTAAAGTGGCCCAAAAGACTACGTGCTTTCTGCATCATAATGAAATAATTGATGTCATAATCACTTTTCTCAATTATGACATCAAAAATTTGATTATGATGGAGAAAGCCCCTGGGCTTTTGGCCCTTTTTTATTGGACATGTGGACAGGGTAACTGTATACCGGTACAAGTGACCTTATGTGTTAATGGCCTTTCTTTTAACGTAGTGCTCACTCCGGAAGAAATTTTAACATCTGATGCAGTAGCAGTAACGTGGGGCTACCGCGTCCTGGGCGGGGCAGGCTGGATCATGTCTGTCGTCGTATGTATGTCAACTTTGGGAGCTTTGAACGGATCTCTTATGACCGGAGGTCGTTTGCCATTTGTAGCTGCAAGAAGAGGACATTTACCAGAGGTTAGTGAGGACTTGTACAAGAGATCATTTTTTTACGCCGAGAAGCTTGTTTCGGCCCACATAAGTGAAAAGAACTATTATTACTTGATTCTAATCAATACAAAATCCTCGAGATTTTGGACTGCAAAAACTAAATGTTGGAAAAGAGATTAAGCAAGCAGCTAAATAGTTTATGACCCACACTAAGGGCCGGATTAAGCTTTTTGTGGGCCTGGGGCTTTATGCTAGTCAGGGGCCTATTTTTCATCCTATTCGTTGAAGTAAAAACTGACCACAATTGAAGCAAAGCATAAATACTAAAACAAATTATCTTTTCTTTGTATGCACACATTCAAAATCACACATTTTCTGGATTTAGCCAATGCAAAGCTTTTAATTACGTCATCAGCGTCAATTCTTTCCAAGAGTTCGTTTTCGATGCAGAATAGAGCTGAAGAATTCAACCTTTTGTGGTCCATAGACGAACGCACATGATTCTTTACTCTTTTTAACGCTGAAAATGAGCGCCCGCCAGGCAATTAGAAATCATCAGACAAAGGTAGGCTGCAACCTAAGGATTAGAACGCAAAGCAGTTGCATTAGGCCTACTGGACGTCGTTTCTACGCTGTTGCTTTTCGGTTCGCTTACATCAAAATTAAGTCAGTCACTTTTTGGATTTCGCTGCAATTTTTTTCAGTTTATCTTCTGCTTCTCCTCTAGATTTTTCCTTTTCCGAACCGCTTTTATACTTCCTAATTTTTGTTTTCAAATCACTCTAGCCGACATAATATGGAATCTCCAACCTTTCAAGCCACATACTAGAATCGACTAGTGACTACCGATGGTATTGATATAACTGGCCGAGCAGCCGCGAAAAAAGATTGTTGCGTCATAGTGAGCAAGTAGGGTTTTACAGTGACAGTGCATGTACGCAAATTTAACAGTTTTTTCCATATAATAGGTGGGAGATTACTAATAGTATACTCTATCTTAGTTTTTTTATCGTGGTGGGCCTATTTTTGGTTGTGGGCCTGGGGCTGCAGCCCCCTGCCTACACTGAGTACTCAGTAGCCTACAGACCTATAAACTTTTAAGATACCTTGTCCACATGTACACAGTTAAAGTAAATCCAAAAGCTTATGGGCTTTTTGCGTCACGATAAAATATTGTGTTCGTCAAAATTTCTCAGACACTGCTTCTCCCAGAAACGAAACAACCAAAAATATAAAGCAAAAATCAAACTGATTTTTAGATTCTAGCCATGGCAACGGTTGATTATTACACGCCAGGACCATCGATGATTTTCACAACCATATTAACTTTACTGTTTTTAATTCCAAATAATTTCGACACCTTGGTGAATGCCTTCAGCTTCACAGCATGGCTATTTTACTCCTTGGTGATAACCAGCGTTATCATTTTGCGTTTTACTCATCGGGAACATTCTAGACCATACAAGGTAAAAGCATTTGGAAGCATTTCGTATTTTCAATTTATGCAAAATAGCAGCAATGTGTTTTTTGAGGTGTTATAGTCTTTGACCGCAGAGAGGCGCGTTTAGAATTAACTTTCTTTCGTCAGAACTAGGTTTCTACAAACAGGAAATTAAATTTCAAGTTGACAAACGCAATTAAAAAAAGAAAAAAGTAGTTAAAACCGTCTTTAGGGAAGAACTGGAATTGCAGAACCAAGCTTTTTTGCAGTTGTTGCCCTCAAAAATTTATTCAGAATCAATTTTAAAGTTTTTACTACTTCTTTTTGAAATTTTTAAGCTTTTAAAAGTCCCTAATCTTTTATATGTCTAGTGTGTTTTTGTGACAGGTACCATTTCTTATACCCATCTTGGCTCTCATAGTTGCTGTGTATTTGGTGGTGGCACCTCTAGTGGACAATCCAGATGTTATAATATTGTATGCGGCAGCCTTCATGCTTTGTGGACCGATTGTTTACATTTTGTTTGTTTATAAGAAAATTAAGCTTCCTGGCATTGACTTTGCCACTGTGTTTTTGCAACAATTGATCAATGTAGCCCCTACATACTGGAAAGACTTGTAAACTTTACTGCGATTAAACTTGTTAATTTGTTTTTCTTTTTGATGCTATTTATAGCAAGTCTATATATGCAAAACGTCTCTGACTTGATTCGTTATGGCTGCACTTGAAAGGACAAAAAATTCTGCATTTTAAAAACTTGTGTGATTTGCGCAGACATGCTCAACTAACTCAGATGGCGCGTTAGAAATCAGTTATGTACATGCAGAATTTCTGAAGCGCAATCTAGGTTTAAAAGCCATAATCCAGGAATGGGCAAAGTGCGGCCCATCGAGACCATGCTATGTGGCTTGTGGGCACTTACAGAAATCCAAGCTCATATCGTGAATCAAGCCGAAGACCCTTTTTTTCTTTTTTTTTGACTCCGCGCTGAACGTCAGTGAAAAAAAACATCTGCGGCCGTGTAGATTTTTTTTTGCTCTTCACCGATTTTCAGTGGTGAAAACAGGATATCTGCGGACGTATAGACCTTTTTTTTTTCAGTGGTGAAAATAGAACATCTGCGGACGTTTAGATCTTTGTTTTGCTCTTCCAATCAGTACGGTCCTCGGCTGTGAAATTTTTTTAATTGCGGTGCCTTGGGTGAACAGTATTGCCCACCCTGCCACAATCAGTTGAAAGCTCAAATGGTCGAGTGGTAAGAGCGTCCGTCTCGGGAGCTGTAAACTCGGGTTTGATTCCGAGTCGGGTCAAACCAATAACTTTAAGATTGGTAATCACAGCTTTCCTGCTTGACGCTCAGCATTAAAGGGACAGTGTGAAGAACAAGCTGGCAAGTTTACTTGTTTTGGTGTGGTAGAGTAAGTAGTCAGATGGATGGCAACTCCTGAGCGAGCTCGCATAGTGCATTGATCGCTTTCTCGTGATAGGAGGTTAATATGCAACTAATAACAAATACAAAAGACTACAAATTTCCGCATGTTCACTTGTTCGTATAAATCAAACAAGTTTTCAAAGTTTACTATTTGTTCTTTCAGTTACTAGCATGGCGAAATTATCCCTTTGTTTGCTTTAGTGCATGATAATGAGAATACATTCAAAGTAAAAAAGGAAAGGGGTGCCGTTAGACATGAATTCGTATAAGCGTTTGAGTATGAACAGAGTAAGAAATTAAATGAACATGCTGAACCCACAGTTGAATTTGTAGAACTTCTGTTGTTTAGTTACATTTGCACGTACGAAAACCTTTAACATTTCTACCCGAATTACAAGAACCTGGTCTAATAGAAATAATCTTTATATATCGAAATTTTCCTCCACCAGATTACAGAGATGCATAAAGTATCACGGTAAGACATGGAATTCCATTCCGACTAAAATTCAAAAATTATCTTTATCTAAATTTATAATTAAATACAAATCTTACGTAATTTCCTACTACAAGTAGGCCTTATCGGTTCACTAACTTGTAATTCTTGCAATTTGCTCAGGTAGGCTTCTGTAAAATTTGTCGCATCGATCGTATTGATCATAAGACACAATATAACCTTTTTTAAAGTTTATGCTATGGGTGACTGCTTGACTCGATGACCGCAAGTTTTGTTCGCAGTCTCCCTGTCAATGTCGAATATTATTTCTTTTATTATCAGCTTATGTACTGTAAATTTGGCCGAAATAAATCTTGCTGTTGTTGTATTTATCACGAGAAAAGTGCTAAGCCGATACCTCGTAAGATAGGCTGTCCGTCTGTTTACCACTCTAAGGAAGATTACCACACTCTCCGTTTAATGGACTAGCGGTGCCGTGCGCAGGTGATAGATCCTACGTGACTGGTTCGATTCGCGACTGGAGCCGATCGCATTTGACATATGTAACGGGTGGCTGCTGACTCGAACAGCGCAAGCTCACTTCGCAGTCTCCCTCAATTTCTGTTGAATTTTCAGTTCAATATAATTTTTTTTAATGCTAAATAATTTTTTTTTAATGCTAATAAAAAAAAATAAAATTTTTTTTTAATGCTAAACGCCAAGCAGGGAAGACTCAGACTCAAGTTTTCATTTGTTGCTACACTACACTATTAAAAAATTACTCACAAATGACATATTACAGCAACAAGGTGGCTGCGAAGGGACGTTACGGTCATGGAGTCAAGCAGCCACCTTGTAAAAAAGAATAAACAAAATAAAGTCAAGTCAGCGATTGAGGCCTGTCTAAAAAAAATGAAGAAGTCAAATGGGAAGCTGAATATACGCAAACTTTAAGTTTTTGGTTTGACCTATTTTGGAACCGACCCTCGAGAGGCAGACTCTTTGATAGCATTAGGCCTACGAGATAGAGACTGAGTGTGTGTGGAACAGCACGAACATTCATTTATTTCGAACTCAAGCATTGAACAGGTAAATTTTGTAAAAAATTCGTTAGAAGTTTTTTGAAATTGAACTTGTTACTACAGAATGCTCTTAACTTTTAAATGACAAAAAGCATTTGAAAACAAAATGAATATTTTATAAATCTGGAGGGAAACACGTATTTTTCTCCAATCAACCCCGCAAAGCTGCGAAATCGAGCATAATGCAAACATTCAGATGTTTGTTTTTGCTTTGCTAGATGCTAGTAATTATCACTAACTGATGTGTAAACGCATTGTTAGTTGTTTGCGGTGGATTATTCATTTCTGGCGACATTTCAATTAAACTGCATCTAGTTTCGGACAAAGCGCATTTGAGTTTCATAACTAATCATGAGTAACTCATCAGGAAAATATGATTCAAATTCGGACAACACCCAAATTGTCTCTTCGAGTAGCGAAACTGATAGCAATGAAGAAGAAAGATTTGAATTGAAAAAAAAGTTTGGTCTAGCCGGTGGAGTTGCTCTTCTAGCAGGCACTATGGTGGGGTCTGGCATATTTGTCTCACCTATAGGAGTCTTGGCAGGGACCAATGGAAGCGTTGGATTAAGTCTACTACTATGGGCAGGTTGTGGACTTATTACGATGCTTGCTTCTTTGTGTTACTGCGAACTAGCATCCATGTTTCATGAATCTGGATCAGACTACGCTTATCTTAAACGAGGATACGGTCGTGCTGGGCCAGTCCTTGCTTTTACTTTTTCTTGGACCACGATTTTTGTCTCCCGAGCATCGTCAAGAGCTGGAGCAGCAATAACATTCGGCTCTTACATCGCAGCGCCATTTTTCGGAGGAACTTGTACTGCTCCGGATGTCATTGTAAAGGTAAGATGTAGTACAAATGGAAAACCGTAACTCATTGCTGTTCTAAAAGGGATTTTTTATCCATTACCGTAGGCATAATAAGTTGTGTGCTTAGCTTGACCTATCCATCTAAGGCAGGGGTGGGCAATTATTTCACACGAAGGGCCAGATTTGGAAAAACTGTTCAAGCCGCGGGCCGCACGCTGATTGGAAAACAAGGTGAAGTTTTTTTTTGTTTTTGGAAATCACGATTCACGTACGAATGTGCTCTCCAAAATAAGAGGTTTTCACCTCGTTTTTTATTCCAACTTTGCACCGTTGAGGCTTATTTTTTGAAAATCACTGCCATCCATGATCTCTAAAGGAGAAAAAGGTCTTCCGCTAAATTCACGGTGAGAATTTAAGTTTGTGTAAGTGCCGGCGGGCCAGAATAAAAGGACCGGCGGGCTGGACTTGGCCCGGGGGCCGTAGTTTGCCCATATCTGATCTAAGGCGACAATGTTGTTATACAAACTAACGCCGATTTTTAGGATCTGAGTTTTGAGGATGTTTAAAAGTATTCCAAGTGCGAAAATTTTTATCATTAGGCAGCTAATTACAGCATTACAAGTTTAAGTTTTTGGAATTTGATTGGACTTGAAACCGAATCTTTCTGTTTTCCTTTCCGTAGGCAGACATTGTCTTTTGCCATGTCTGCTTCATTCGAGTTACAGTACTTCTTAATAGTCTACCAATCTGTAGCTTACATTCGCTACCAAAACCTTTAAACCAGATGTCCGAGCGGTAAGAGCGTCCGCCTTGGGAGCTGCAGACTAAGGTTTGATTCCGAGTCGAGTCAAACCAATGACTTTAAAATTGGTATTCACACCTTCTTTGCTTGACGCTCAGCGATAAAGGAACAGTGAAGAGAACAAGCAGGCAAGTTTAACTTGTTGTGCCGTTGGGAAAGGCACTTACGAGATTCCCCCATCCTGGTGTGGTAGACAAATGGTCTGCAACTCCTGAGCGAGCTTGGTATTGTGCTTTGATCGCTTTTTTTGATAGGGGGATAAATATGCAACTAAATATCATACAAATTTAATATTTTTACAGTGCGCTGCTTTTGCTGCTGTCATCTCTCTTTCCCTCTTGAATATTTTCAGTGTGAAAGCGTCTAGTAAGTTTCTGAGTGCTTTAGCGATAGCAAAATTTGTTGGCATGGGAATCATTATTGTTGGGGGAATTGTTCGTCTTATACAAGGAGATAAAATTGGCTTGTACAACTTCAACAACGCCTTTCAAGAAGAGGATCTTGCTACTCTCAGCTTCACACAAGTTGGTTTGGCATTTTATCAAGGCTTGTGGTCCTATGATGGCTGGAACACTATTTGCTACATAACGGAAGAAGTTAAAAACTCAAAACGAACTGTGCCCTTAGCGATCATTATAGCCGTGCCCCTGGTTACCTTATTTTACGTGCTGGTAAATGTCGCATATTTAGCAGGTAAGTGAGCAATTATTCTATGTTTTTATTGAACTTATCGCCCAAACACCGTGTGAGGTTTTAGTCCAGTTCTTTAGCCTCTTGAAATGTGGCCCACTTGCGAGAGTGCAACTTCGACCGCAGTGGTGCTTTGTCGATCTCGATAAAAGGAATGACGCGCCCGGTAGGCGTTAGTGATAATTTGACAAACTGGAGTCTTCTAAATCTTCTTTTCCTCAAGTAACAGGTGTTAGTTTAGTAATAATTTTTTTTTTTAATTAAACCAAAAAGACAGTCACAAGGCGTAGACCACCCCTACATGCCAGCTCAGTCGAATCATGCCACCAACTTCTCCCTTTTATACTTTCGGAAAACATAGGAAATGAGCAAATGACGTCATATACAAAAGTAGACGATCGGAACAATGAGCCAAGGGATATATAATATTCTAAAACTTTCTGAATCAGCCAATAGCAGCGAAGCGGAAAATAGGAAAACATTAATATTTGGGCGATAAACCGATATTTTCGTCAAGATTTAATGAGAACCAACGAGCCAAGTTAAATATTAGTGAAAATTGCAATTATGCGAATGAGATACCGAAATTGACCTGTTCGTTACGTAAACGTCAAAAATACCTTGAAATCTATACAGTAATCACTCGAGAAACTGGAATTGGTGGTACGGTAGTCAATACAGAACGGAAAACTTTGCACAAAAAAGTGGCTTTAATTTACTAAACCAGATACGAATATGATCAGACACGAAATACAGTGAATGAAGTAAAGATTGCAGCGACGCATGCGCTTCACTACGATGAATTCGCCACAACCGACTCTTTACAACATCATTTCATTTTGTTGGTCCAAGTTACGGTATCTATCCAAAGCTTGCTTCGACAAATCTCTTTAATCCTATCCAGTGGCGTACGCAGGATTTTTCAATGGGGGGGGTTCAGTGACGTCACATCGTGATGACGTAAAGATACTACATTACAATTACAGAAGTTTAGAGGTATTAAAGTGCATCGTATTGTAATGTTTCCAGCCTAAATTGCAGTTAACCATGATTAAGCTATATAATGCCATAACTAAGGAAGCAACAAAGATATTTCATTTACACTTTTGCCTAATGCTTTGCGTTTCATTTAAGGAAAGAAAAGGTTTCACAGAAACTCAAGCTGTCAGGCCGTAGTTAAAAATTTCCTGAAAAAATTTTAGTTGAAGTCAGTTATGGGCTATAGGAAGGTTAATTGACTAAAGTATAGGCTGGCTAGCTGTCGCAACGTCACAAACAGGGTGCACTCAGGGATAAAACAAGCAATTTCTTCTCTCCAAAAAAACTTTTTCAAGAACCAACATTAATATAAGCTACGCATATAGGCTAAACCTTGTTATAAACAGTCAATATACGGTACACTCATAATGAAGGGGGCAGTTTCTCGCTTGAAATTTGAAAAGTGAAGATATTGGAGCATAAGAAAAAACTGCCCTCCCTACCAAAACGTTTTTAAACTAAAACAAATTATGCGCGAGAGGAATCCCTAATCATCCGATTAAAGTCAAAAACAGCGTCGATATTATCTAAGCATTTTTCTGCCAAATCACAGCGTCGATATCAGATGCTTTCAAACACATAATCGGGGTGTCTATGGGAAACGAAGAACTTTAGCTCCGGAGATGGTCAGCTAACGGTACGAAAAAACAATGTTGTCTCTCCCCTCGTTCCGCCCCTTGGCCTCTTCAAATCTTTCGTAGGTCTATGGTCGTCTTTGGCAGTATTTTTATCTCACTTTTGGCACTTAGAGCAGTGTCAATTTAGTTTTTTATATTTTAATAAAATTTCTCAAAAAACCGGGCAATTATAGCGTAGTGCTAAAACATTTCGCTATCAATGCGGAAGGTTTGGGACTCAATTCCCAGACCGGTCAAATCCGACACAGTGTAGCCAACGGCTCGCAACCGCTGCGACGTTTCTTTGGAGCTGCGTTGCCCAGGCTTTAAGCCGCAGGGTCGGGCCCTGCCACTCGCTACCACGTTTCGGTACAACAACGAATTTAATGAAACGAGTATAATCTAGATTTGATTTGATTTTTTATAAAAAATTTGTGTGCAGCCATAGTTACTGCAGATATACCGCATTTAAGGAAACTCCTACTTCTTAATTGTTTCACACCAACATCAATGACAAAAATGCACTTCAAGCAAAACACAACAGAAAAGTTGAACTACCGGGTACCAGTATTGTAGGATTGCATCGTAATCAGTGCTCGAGTTGTAAAAACGCTTATGGGGGGATAGTACATCTTTTCAGGCAGACGTAAAGAGGGATGATCATTGTAATTGTAAGGAAATGGTTTACGCTAAAATGTTTTGTGGGGGATGGTGTTGTTTGGGATGAAAACATGATAGCAAGTGCGGCAAGGTCCGCATGAAAAGAAGTCGGTTCGTTTTAAAAAAGAAAGGTTTAATTTTTTCTGCAATTGTCAAGGGGCAAGGGGAGTGCTGACTCCCGACCCATCTCTTAGCGCTTGGTTAACACAGAAACGTCGCAGCGGTGGCGAGCCGTTGGCGACACTGTGCCGATTTGACCATCCCGGGAATCGAACCCCAGACCTTCCGCACCGATAAACTGTGCGCTTAACAACTAACGGCTGGTATGGGCCCAAAAAATCGAACCCAAAACCTCCCGCGCCTATAGCGATGTGTTTAACCGCTAAGCCAACGGACTGGTTTGGCTCAAAATCATGACATCGCAAGCGGAATATATCTGCCTGCGTTGCAACCGCTCTCTTCCAAGAATGCCTTCTGCGCTGAAACGTTGTCTTGTCCAGCCATAGCCGTTGAGAACAATGTCTTTATGACATCACAACATGACTCCAGCTTTGGAGTCCATTGACCTTGTCCAGACTTGCATTTTGAGCCAGAAATTGGTTCAAGCGCTACACACCAGAAAAGTTTGACTACCGGTATTATTGCATTACGATGAAAGTTTCTCAAGATTATATTGGCAATTTGATACAGCACAGAAAAACACAATCTCTGTGTGAAAAAAAGCCTAATCGGTCCAAAAAGAGCGGTTTTTAATTTTTTCCAATCGTCAATGGGGAGGGGGGGGGTTTGACCTCCGAAACCCCCTCCCCCCCCCCCCGTGCGTACGCCACTGATCCTATCCTCTAAATTTATATAGAAACAACTTAGTTCCTCCTCCTGGCAGTAGCGTAGCAAGGATGAGGGCCACACCCTTTATTGATAAAATCTAGTTTAAAGTTTTTTTAAAACGTTATCGTATAATCCCGTAATTATGGGTCAAATCTGACTTGCCTTCTAGCCATAAATTTTCACTGGCCAAGTCTCTGGCTTCAAGTTAGCGTGAGCTGAATTTATTACCTTCAAATCACGTTTCATTTAATTGTCAAAAAGAGATCGGAGTCCCGAGACCCTAATCAGAGGAGTACAAAATCTTAATGTTGGGCTCAAAATTGACATATGCTTTCTGTAGTCAAGAATTATCGAAGTATCGATACTACTCTATGATAACTAAAAATTAGGAGATTTCAGTCTCCTTACGCCCTGGGTTCGCCGATGCTAATAGGCCTACTACATATATGAAATTAATAACCATTTTCGCACGTTTTAGCTTACAATCATTAGTTACAGGTGAAACATTAGCTTTTACAATCATTAGCTACGCAACTTTTGACTTTGGTGGAAGTGCTTTGCTTTGGTTTGGTGGTCAAGTTTTAAGCTTAACAACTACGATCTTTACGTTAAAATTTCCTGTTGTCATCTCAACAGTTCTAACTCCTGAAGAAATGCTGACATCAGACGCAGTTGCTGTGACTTGGGGCTTCCGAGTTCTTGGAAGTGTGGGTTGGATAATGTCGGTCGCTGTTTGTTTGTCCGTTTTGGGATCAATGAACGGAGGAGTTCTGGCTGGAGGTCGACTTCCTTTTGTAGCATCAAGAAATGAGCATCTGCCTCAGGTTTTAGCAATATTTTGAATTTCAAATTATAGAGTCTAAATCATGCCATTAACTTTCATTGTAGGCCTGTTCTTATTGAATTAGCCTAGTTATAATCAGAGCTGGGCACTCGGTACTTTAAAAGTAACGAGGATATTGGTACCGATACTTTGCTAAAAAAGTACCGTCAGTACCAATAACGGTACATTTTTAGCAAAGTAACAACGATATCGTTACTCGGTACCGATTTTCGGTACTTCTGAAACGAGAATTTTTTTCTTAAAGATTAATTTTTGTTTTGGTTTTCATCTTGCAAAGAATCAGAAACTATTTATTTGTCGCCGAGGTAAAAAAACGGGCATGAAACAACACACACATCCAAAAAAAAAAAGCAAAGCATTGGTGAATTATTAGCGATAGGGAGACTGCGAAAGACCTCTCGGACATCGAGTCAAGCAGCCACCCTAGATCTACAAAGATTCGTAGATATTAAAGACATAAGTTTAAAATAAATAAATTATAAGCTTTATGACTGTGTGACAACCTGAAAATGAATAACATATAGGTACTAACGATAGGAAGCAATGAGGTGTTGTTTGTATTTTGTTTTAAAAGCTTTAAAGGAAGAGGATTTGATTTGACGTGGAATAGAGTTCCAAATTTTGACGCCCTGATAATTCATGCTGCGTTGCAATTTCGAAGATGTTTACGATGGGATGCATAGAGTCATCTCACGATTATTAGTGAATCTAGTGATTCGGTTTGTAACGTTAGAGTTTTTAACAAATAATTCTGTAAGAGTAGCAGGAAGATCGTCGTGAAAAAAGCGATATACTAATTTGGCAGTTTCGTATTTAAATAAGTCTGGTAATTTTAAAATATTTAATTTTGAATAAAATAAGTTTGGACTGCCTCGGAAGTTCCCACCACCAATAAGTTTGACAGCTCAATTTTGAAGAGCACCAAGTCTTCCTTGGTATGTTTTATAAGTGGATCCCCAAATAGGGAGTCCATATAAGAGATAGGGATGTAATAAGGAGTAATATAATTTAAGTAGAGCATCAAAATCAAATTTGGAATCTAGAACTACTCCGAGATATTTGAATTCGTTGACTATTTTGACAGGTACCTCGTCATATAGCAGCGAAGTAGTAGGGTAGGGTATGCGTTGCATTGCTTTGGGGAGATTATCATCGCGTTGGATTTAACAGGGTTAACTGACAACTTATTCGCTTTACACCAGTGACTTAAATTGATTAACTCGTTGTTTATGTTTTCATGTAAGGAATTCAAATTAGCGTCAGCGAGCAGTAAACAAGTGTCATCAGCGAACAGCCTGGGAATGCAGTGAACGGAATTCGGTAGGTCGTCAATGTAGATCAAGAAGAGCAGTGGGCCGATTTTTGATCCTTGAGCTATGCCATATTTGATCGATTTCAAAGCAGACCTACAACCGCTCAAACAGACGTATTGTTTTCTATCGAGAAAGGATTCGATTAGTTTACTAGCCGGTCCACGAATGCCGTAATGATCTAATTTAGATAATAAAATAGAATGATTTACAGTATCAAAAGCTTTTTGCAAATATAAAAAAATAAGACTTGAGAATTTTTTTCTGTGAATATTGTTAAAAGCATTTGTTACAATATCTAGAATCGCATGTGTGGTAGAGATACCTTTTTGGAAGCCATATTGCGTTGGAGTAATGACATTATGCTTGTCTAAAAATTTCACGAGACGATTGTACAAAACTTGCTCATATATTTTAGAAAAACAGGAGAGGATCGAAATTGGACGAAAGTTGGAAGGGTTATTAATGTCGCCTTTTTTGTGCAAGGGGAAAATTTTCGCGGTTTTACAATTGTCGGGAAATATTCCATTCTTAAAAGAAAAGTCAATAAACACCTGTAGGAAAGGAGCAACAATATCACGAGCTGTTTTAAGAAATAATGGAGAAATATTGTCTTGACCCAGAGCTTTGCTCATGTTCAGAGATTGCTTAGATTTCACAATCTCACTAAGAGTGGGAGAATCTAGAAAAATAGAAGAGGAAACCCGATTGGAAAGATAATCTCTAAATTCATAGTTCTCTTGTGATGCGGCAGAGTTGGATAAATTTTCACCGATGGAGCAGAAAAAATTGTTAAAATAATTTGAGATAAGTGTTTGGTCTTGTATGGTGCTTCCATTGAGTTTTAACGAAGTAGGTAATGAAGAAGATGAGCTTGATTTCGAATGAAGCATTGATCGAACTGTCTCCCAAGTTTTGCGAGGGTCGTTGTGGTACTTTTCGAATTCAGATTTAAAATGCAACTTTTTGGAGAGTGTTTTAATTTTTGTGAGTCGGTTGGAATACTTTTTGAAAAAGGATTTTTCAGCCGAGTCGCCGTTGCTGAAATGGGATTTGAACATGGATTGCTTTTTGTGGATGGAAACACATATAGCTTTAGTAAGCCAAGGCTTGCTCTTCAGTCTTCTTTGTTTTCGAGATAAAGGTTTAAGTGGGGCGTGAGTGTCAATTGTTTCTGAAATCACTGCTGTAAACTCATTAAATGCATCATTGAAGTTGTTAACGGTAAGAGATGAATAGTGATCTTCGAAATCATACAAATTATTTTCCAAGTCTTAGCAGTAAGAATCGGCCTGAAAATTTGATTTGTCTCTGTAAAAGCTTTTAGCAGACACATTACTGCCTCGAGAATGAAAGTTATTAATTTGACAAAATATTGGGTAATGATCTAAAATATCACTATAAAGGATGCCTGGAAGTACAGAGTGATTGGTGTCATTTGTTAGAACATGGTCAATGATTGTAGAAGAAGAATCGGTTACTCGAGTGGGTTTCGTTATTATAGCGAAAACACCACAGCTGAGTAAAAGATTTAAGTATTTACAGGCAACGGCAGAGCGATTATCTCTAGAGATATTGATGTTGAGGTCCCCTAAGATGTAAAAAGGCTTATTAGAAGAAGAAGTTAGGTTAGATAGACAAGCGGAGAAATCATCAAGGAAGATGTTTAACCCAGATTGGTGTGGATGACGGCATACTACTCCTAGTATATATTTGGAGTTGGACTTACGTTCTTTGATTTCTAGCCATAAACATTCTGAGTTATTCAACGAATAATGATCGGGTGAGAAATGGTATTCCAATTTGTTAGATATGTATGTCGCGACACCTCCGGCGTTTGATGTCGCACCAACGTGAACAAAGCTATAGCCGGGAATGGAGATGTTGAGAAGGGGTTGTGTTTTAATTCGGGTTTCAGTTAAGCATAAGATATCGGGCTGTAATTTAAGGAAGTCCAAGAATTCGGTAAGAAAGTCGAAATTTTTTTGTAAAGAGCGAATATTGATGTGCATAAGTATCAGGGTGTCGTTTTTGGAGTTGTCGAGTGGATTAGAGTCAAGTGAATAATAGTTACAGGGCTTGATGTTTTGGGTTAAGGTATTTAAAATGTTGTCACACAAATCATCTGAAATTTGTTGAGATGTGTTTAGGGTGGACGCCTGACTCGACTGGTGGAAGTCAATTAAATTTTCTACTACTGTCGAAAGCGCCATATGTCACCAATCTAAAAAAGAACGCAGTTGTAGGTAGGAGGTCAAAACGTAAATTGGGCATCAGCAAACGCAAAAAAAAAACGAAACATGTTACAAAATAAAAACGAAAGCACATATTGAAGGTATCATAGTGTTGTTGATCATACTATCATTATCTATATTTTTTACTGGTTTTTTCAGCATTGCAACGAAAAAATTAAAAACAAATAAAATAGTACAATTAAAAATTGTGACTTTAAAATTTGACTATACATTCTATTGTTCTAACATTATACATCAAAGTAATAGGGTTGCGTAAAGAATACAATCAAGTATTTTTCATAGAGATTTTTACGTTGCTTGCGTAAAGGCAGTAATCGCCATCCTCAATGGCCCATTTGGTCGATTGACCTAAACGTCTCGCTTCCTTGAAGGCTGGCATTAGAACCTTTTTTTGCAAATAAAAGGATTTTGGCAAGTGGTCTGTGACGTAGACAGATCGCTTGTTCGGATCATTGTGATGACGATCAGCATTGTATTTTTTCAAATTTACCATAGAGTCCATCACCCTCTTTTTATCAAAAACACTGCCAAACTTGACAATAATCGGCCTAGTAGTCTTTTTGCCATTTTGAAATACAGGTTTTTGTGGCAATCGATAAAAATCGACGAAGGACAAGGATGTAGGATTGAGTTTTAAAAAAAAATGCGTTTTATTTTATTTTTGACTGTCGTATTTGTTATGATTGACGCCGAATAAAAATACAATACAATACAATACAAAGTTTTAGGCCATCCGATATGGACTGGTCAAGCAGGGTTTTAGTAGCTTCCCTAGTCTCCCACACATCCGAGCTTTCATTTACACCATGGATCAGAAGATTTAGCCTCTTACTGTACGACTCACGCATGATCGCATTTTTTTCTTCTGTCTTCGTCTTCTCCTCAAGCTGGGCAAGCCTTTTTAACACTGCATTTAGTTCTTCCTTGGTAACCCTGTCGTTTACTGCAGCTTCCAGGTTTTTTATTTTTGATTCAAACTTGTCCTCAATTTGTTCCAATCTAGTTTCAAAATTGCATAGTCTGGCCTCAACTTTTTCCATTTTATCAGATAATTTCTGAACTGCAGCTAATACTCTGTCTAGTTTCTTTTCAATACCACTCGCCGACACGATCAAAAGTTTCTTGGGTTAGGCTAGACTTTAGGCTGGTTAACTAACTTCAACTGATGCTGTAATAAACTATGTCGGGCCTTTTGAATTTTAGGAAGGATAGACAACTTTTTTGGGAGGAATAGCCGATTAGAAGTGTTGTTTAATGATATTAGGTTCAAAAAATGCGCTGCTTTGAGCAATCCACGTTTGTTTTTCTCTGTTAGCCAAAAGCACGTCTGCACGCTACCATAGCAACTGAGCAACTGATTAAACGTTGGTAAACTAAATTAAATTAAACTCTTATCAAGCTTTAATTAAAGCTTTATCAAGCTTTTTGTCGCAACTAAATTAATCGCAACTTTTTATAAACTAAATCGCAACTTTTTATAAAGCAACTAAATTAAAGCCTTATCAAGCTTTTTGTCGCATCTGGTGCTAGTTTAAGGTCTGAGTTGTAGTTTCACGCGAATCTTGATAGGCCTACTGCAAGCGAACACGTTGGTTATATCAACAAGGCGACAGCGGCACGCTTACTAAAACAAGCATTCTCATGTACGGCAACATTTATTCTATAATAATCTTTTGGTCTCCTTCAGTAGTTATGAGGCTAGGTATAAGGAGTATCATCATTAGAAACTCGCCCTGGAGAGCAGAAACTTTTGTCACACCCTGCTTATCCGGCTTCGTTGCTACATTCGAACAATACTATAAGGACGTGAAAGAGCTTATGGCCTATATACGAAAAAACTGTTGCAAACAGGGGCGGCTCGTAGTGAAGGCAAAAAAAGCTGTAGCCCACTCAGTTTTTCACCTCGTTATTTTTTTTTTTAAGAAAGCAAAAACTTTTGATCTGTTCTTATCTACACAACTATCGACAATATTTGTTTTTGATTAAAATAAGTTTCTACAAAAAATGGCAACACGTAAAAGGCTTTTCTGCTGCAGCCTTTCGTTGCAAGAACTAACTCTGTAGTGTTACGTCATCAATGCTTCAATGAGACGTATTAAGGCTGTGTCAAGGCACCCTTTTTGGTGCTCCTTGAGGTGTAAAGCTTAGAGATTGGCTCTACATTAGTTGCAATTATATCGAGATACTGGGTTCAATGAAAGATTTGGGATGGTACGGGTAGTTTATAGTTTAAGCTTGTAATAATAGCGGTCTAGTAAACTTTAATTATATGAGCTGATAGATTGCGTAAAAAGAAAAACTTTTAAGCTGTTGATTGACCGGTACCGCAGCTTAGCTAGGGTTGTGGACTAGCTTATTTGTAGCACACTAGGCTTAGCTGACTAGGTGCAGTAGCACTAGCAGAGTACCGGCAGTCTATTTAAATGCAAAAACTTCGTTAAGCCAAACTTACGTTTGCTCATGTAGACTACAAGTGCAGATTACCTAGACTACAGGTGCTCGCCAACTCAGCTGCTGCTGCAGTGGTATGATGAAAAAAAACTTGCTAAGTAGTAATAATTCATGGGACACTTGCCAGTGTACCTGTATTTGTCTAAAGCCTATCACCTTGCTTGTGAAATAGAGAGTTTTATTCATTTCAGAGCGAGTATTGGGCCAGCTTTTCTATTCATGCAGCCTACCCGTCTAAAATGGACACGAGCCGCCACTGGTTGCAAAAGTTCTTGCTGTGTGAATTTCATCTTTGTGTTGAAGGAGAATGTTTTCATTTTCAATGCCACTTTTAGTAGAGGCTGGTGTATCAGTAGCAGCATACTCAGAACTTTTACATGAATCAAATCTACATTTTTCTCAGAATTTGCAAGTCCATAGTTCTACTTTGATTCGATGACACCGAAATAAATTTTTCCATATAGGCCTAGTCTACACCAGAGGTATTCAACCTTTCTTACACAATCCCCCCCTTTTTGGAAAGTGTGGGTCCAAATTGCTTCCACAAAGCATTGATGAGCAAAAATAAAAAAAGTTTGCACGTCCGCAGATCTACTATTTTTCCACTGAAAATCGGTGAAGATCAAAAAAGAATATCTGCATGCGGCCCGCGGTTTACCAGCTCTGGCGTTAAAGAATTTTTTATAATTTTTACAAAATTTCGTTATTTGCAACACATTTGTAAAAGTTTTTGAAAGATCATTAAATAGGTATGTGGCTAATAAATCTGAATTTATTTCTATAAATTCACCACAGTTTCGAAACATCTATTTGAAACCCGACATTTTGTTTCACCTTATCTTATCTGTTCTATTTGAATAAGATACCCCTGATGTCTGATGATCCCTTTTGGGTGAAACAGACTGTCGGATTTTAAATAGATGTTATTAAACAGTGGTGAGTGAATTTGTATATTTGCTCTGACTGAACTCAGTTATCCAGCATTTGAAACACTGATTCGCAGGCAGTAGAATTCGTCTACAGCGGCACCTTTAGGGGATTTTAAAAAACTGCCGCTACAGGCAAATTGACGTCATAGGCGCTCGCAGGGGGGAGGCTACGATGCCATGCCCCCCCTTTCGCCTTGTAATAAGGTGTTAATACCTAACTTTTAGTCTATCATTTCTCAAACTAGTAATGGTTGCAACCTCTTTTTAATTATTTTAGCCAAGCTTCTGCTTTTAGGCATAAGCTGCGAAAACATATTTGCATTGTCCATAGTGACTGCACTCACTGCATGCCCTTTTTCGATAAATAAGTTTGCTAAAATGAGTGTTTTTTATGTGAAAACCGCAAAAAT
The DNA here is from genome assembly GCA_964006365.1 of Trididemnum miniatum. Lineage (NCBI taxonomy): Eukaryota > Metazoa > Chordata > Ascidiacea > Aplousobranchia > Didemnidae > Trididemnum > Trididemnum miniatum. The sequence continues at coordinate 6,655,378 of OZ023239.1, forward strand.
TCGTTGGCGACTGAAATTGCGTCCAACGTTATAAAAATGTTTCAAATTCAAAGCATTCATTCTGAAAACGCATACGGACCGGTAAAATACTTCGCACGGATCGGCACCGGGCCGCGGCTCGGTGGTTGCCTACCACTGATCTACAACAACGTGGTTTCGCGGTACTTTTCGAAGATGCATTTTGCGGAAAAACCCGGAAAGTTTTCCGCTTTTGATTTCTTGAGTTTACTCAAAAAAAGTTACCGAAATATCGGGTAAAACGGTCTAAAAAGTAACGACGGTACCAAAAACGGTATATTTTTAAAAAAGTATCGACGGTACCGATAACGGTACTAAAAAAGTATCGCGGTACTTCTGTACTGCCCAACTCTGTTTTTAATGCACCAATTCAGTAAAATTTTCACGCCTCAGTTATATTTTTGCAGATATTGGGAATGGCAACAGTTGATTACCACACCCCAGGACCATCTATAATTATGTCCTTGCTTCTTTCAATAATATATATCATACCTAATGATTTCAACCAGTTGGTTAACGCTTTCGGCTTTACATCTTGGCTTTTCTATGGGCTGGTTATTGCAAGCGTCATCATTCTACGGTTCACGCACAAAGATTATCCAAGACCGTACAAGGTAACATGAATAACCAAAAAAATCGCCGTAATACGTACGTGTATCAAGTGGCGGGGTTTATCTCTCCGGCTTCGCGTCGGGGCAATACAACTCCGAACAAAGGTCGCCTTGCTGGCGAGTCGTTAGCGGCTCTGTGTCCGATTTGACCGGCCCGTGAATCGAACCAACGACTTCCGATAGCGATATCCTTAACTACTACACCAACCGATCGATTCTAAATGCCATATAGTCGTTTTGAAATATTGTATCTTTCATCCTACGCAACTTAAGCGGTTCAAACTGGAACAAAACTTGCAGCAAACCTTTCAATCATCATCCTGCCAACAAACTTGACCTTTGGAAAAAAATTGCTGTCCGTCTCTAACCATATCTAATTTTCTTCAGGTCCCAATTCCTATCCCAATATTGGCTTTGGTCATTGCAACGTACTTGGTTGTGGCTCCTCTAGTGGATGATCCAGACATATTTATTCTTTACGCTGCAGGGTTTATGTTGTGCGGGCCAATTATGTACTTCATATTTGTTTACAAAAAACTTAAAATACCAGGAATGGATCACGTAACTATGTTTTTTCAAAAATTATTTAACGTTGCTCCTACTGATTATAAAAACAATTAAGAATGAAGTGGAAAAAGCGATTATGTGAGTAATTTGGGTTTGTGTTATTTCTGACGATTATGATTTGATTTTTGTTTTGTGAAAAATAATTGGCAAGTAAAGTAACTTTGCTAAAAACAGTGGTGATGCATTTTTATTTGTTTTTTGTAACGTATAATCTGTTCTCGGTTTTTGACTTCCAATAAACAAAAAGGACCACAGTAATTTGACGTAGGTCCTAACTAAATGCTAGTCAACCGGTAGGTAGCGCAGTTGTAACAAATTTTAACAAAATCGTAGAGTTAGCCTTACAGTTGGCCCGTTAGACTCTGGACGTGGCTTCGCGGGTTCGATACTCAACTGGGTCATCTACCACGTACAGTACTCACTATGTAAAAGCTAAGATGCCACAGTAAATTGTACAAAGCTCAAAAATACATGGTCGCCTTAAAAATCATAGTAAGGAGTAGCCTTCGCTTTGTAATTGTCTTCACGTTGATGTTTATCAAGATGATTTAAAAATGAACGCTGGAAAAACGATAAGGAAGGAAATTAATATTACAATTGGGTTATTAGCTTTTTTAAGCAGGTCTGTGAATATCTCTTCCAGTAAATTGACTCCTAAAACTCATCACAAACGACCGGTTTCAAGATCTTTGGTGGATTCGGTGGAAAAGAGGTAAGGGCCATAAGCTTTTCCATAAATTTTTAGTCGTACGTATTGATATGTAGCTATGCAATTCGATTATTTCGGACGCATAAATTGCAAGAGTAGGAATTTTTTATTTCGTACTCTCGCCTTTTTCAAATCATTCCGGATCAACCTTTGAAGTTGCCAAGTTTTATCAATTAACAATGTCAACACCCAGCTGAAATATAAATTCGTCGTGTTAATAATACAAGGATGCTTTGTATGGCGCAAGTCAAACTCTGGCGGAAATAGCCAATAATTAGGTAAATCTTGAATTTGTCTTAAGTGCTTTCAGAAAGAAATTCGAAGCTAGTTAATGATTGAAAGTTTACGATAGGCAGACTAATGATCTTTCTAACTTAAATTTGTGTAGTACAACGCCCGCGACCAAACCTTTGTTTAAACTGCTTTTAACACTTTCCTCATTTTTGATATATAAAACAATAAAAGCTTTATCACCTCCAGTGTTGTCAACTTGGATTATTTTAATCTAGATTTGGACTATTTTCGTATGATTCACGTGCGACTTAATAAATACCCATTTGGATGTTAGGTTATTTTCTAGATTATTTTAGCATTTCGTTTTGATATGTTTTGATTTGCTTACTTTGACAAATGTTATTTTGCCTTGTTCTGTAGCGACAAAGACAGTTCACCAGTGCCTAACAGCACATTATATGAAGAGATTTTCTTTTATTTTTTGATCTTCACTTGATTTTGCGCGGAAAATTGGACGTCTACGGACGTGAAGTCCTGTCGCGCAGTGAAAGTATGGTAAACCTATTTTACGTTATTTTATAATTTTCATTTATTCCTTGAAAATGTAACTTTGGAATGTTTAGATTATTGTGTGGATTATTGCTTTTTAAATTTAGATTATTTTGGATATTTTTTGTTGAGACTCTAGATTGTTTTATCTTTGAATGTTTGGCAACACTGGTCACCTCACATTAAAGGGGCGCTCGCACTGCTAATTTCAAAAACAGCGACGACTTTTTCCAGCGGAGTGTCCGGTGCAAAGCAAACTCAGACTCAAGCTCTTGCATGTGTTGCTACACTACAGTATTTAAAAAATTACTCACAGATATAACATATTACAGCAACTAAGTGGCTGCGAAGGGACCGTAAGGTCATCGAGTCGAACAGCCACCCTGTAAAAAGAATAAACAAAATAAAGTCAAGTCAGCGATTGAGGCCTGTCTAAAAGAAAGAAGCAGTATAATGCGAAATATTGTTTCTGAAATTCGTTAGCGCGATAATTTCAGGACCGCTGAAACGATTTCTCGGTTCCTGGGCAAAAATGGCCATGGTCAAAACTGAAAAGACATCTTCTAAAAAAAAACAGTTACCCATATCCACTGTGTGCACCTCGGTAATTGCCCGCTCCCCTCACTCGGCGCCATTGGCTGAACCGTACGTGGGGCCTGTGCGTTTGCTCAGTTTGCGTGCGTATTCGTAGGGTCACTACTGTTCATAAACAACACTGCAGAGTTTCAAAACGTCCCCAAAGCAAAAATAATGTGAAATATATAGCAATAAGAAACTCTGAAACTTGAAGCATATTTTACGAACGCGCCGTGGTACATGGCATGATTCAAGTGAGGTAAGTACAGACCTACTCTCTGCACATCCTCCATTGCAGTAGCATAGTTAACAATCTGTTTTATCTTCAATTTCTGGGGTTGTTATGAAACAATCAAATGTTTGATTATTTGAAAATTTAAATTGAAAAATTATCAAATAATTTTTTGCCGAATTTCAAACAATTTTATTCACTTGGAATTTTACAACTTTATCACGACAAAACACGTCTTGTGATGCAAGCATGAGCCAAGAGCGTAACAACAACACTTGTGTGAGTGTGCGATGCGCATTCATGGACCATTCCTTATGCTGACCACACAAAATCTGTGTCCCAAAGTGCACAAAAAACTGAAAATTTGTCTAAACACCCTTCCACCATCTTCAGTTGAAGCAGAAAGATGCTTTAGTGCTGCTGGACTGTTTATTACGAAGTTGAGATCTTCCTTCAGGGATTCCATGATTGATATTTTGTGCTTCATGCGCTCGCATTTGTAGCAATAAACAATTGTTTAATTAATTTGATTATTTGATTTGAATTGTCAAAAATTATTTGTTATTTGATAGTTAGTTAGTTGCATATTTATCCTCCTATTACGAGAAAGCGATCAAAGCGCTATATGAGCTCGCTTAGAAGTTGCCAGCCATCTGTCTACCACACCAAGATGGGGAAATCCCGCTAAGTGCCTTTCCCAACGGCACAACAAGTACACTTGCCGGCTTGTTTTCCACGCTGTCCCTTTGCTGAGCGTCAAGCAGGGAAGCTGTGAATACCAATTTTCAAGTCATTGGTTTGACCCGACTCGGAATCAAACCCGAGTCTACAGCTCCCGAGACAGACGCTCTTACCACTCGGCCATCTGAGCTGTCAAAAGTTTAAAAAACCTTGTTTCTAAACTTTAGATTATGAATTCGAGGCTGATCATTTGGTGTCACGAGTTTCGCAACTGTATTTCACTGGGAAAAAATTAATGAGGTGCACAATCATAATCTAAAGGCTTACTGTAGCCTAGATTTTCCTGCATAATTGCTTTTTATAAACCTATTGCCTCTAATAGTAAAACAACAAACTCCAAACCCACTTATGGAAAATGAAGGTTATTATAAATGGTTAAGTAATTACTTAACCATTTATAATAACCTTCATTTTATAAATGGTTAAGTAATTCCTTAGCCATTTATAATACCCTTCATTTCACCATTTATAATAACCTTACTTAAGTAATTACTTAACCATTTATAAAATGAAGGTTATTATAAATGGTTAAGTAATTACTTAACCATTTATAATAACCTTCATTTTCCATAAAGCTTGAACAGGGTTTTTATTATGGAGCTATCATGCGTATAGTTCTAATTCTTCTGTGAAGACCTGGGCAAAAACTAAGGATGTATTCAGAAAAGAACTAGGCCTAATCACCAGTCGGCCTAATTTTCCAAAAGCTAGAAATGCCGAGGCCCAGGGGTGCACCCAGCATATGTCCAAGGGGGGGGGAGTTAAAAAAAACACGAACTCGCACTCAGGAGCGGATCGAGAAAATTTCGGTGGGGGATGAAACTTTGAATTAGATTGAATGCTAACTAAATACAAAGACGTTAGACTCAAAAAAGGCGTAACAAATTCTTTTAGAAAATATTTTCAGTTCTACGGCGCATTCAGAAGTTTTTTCAGGGAGGGAACATCAAATTTTGACATATTATTAAGCGTAATTTTTTCTGGCAGAATTATTTTGAAGCATGTTGTGAATAAAAAAAACTTTAGGGTGTCCGGGTCTTGCTCATCCGGAAAATTTTTGAAAATTTAGCCTACACACCGTAGTGGCCATTTTAGTACTTTTTGAACAATTTATAGACAAATTTTGTTTAAATTTTTTGCCCCTAAAGCTGAGTGCTTCACCAAATAAGATGCATTTTGTTCGTACATTTTCGATTATGCGTGCTTAGGGCGTAAGGCTTATTGTTATCGAAAAGGTTCGAAATTATAAAAATATTAAATTCATCAAAAACATGCTTGAAAATGGCTGGTGGGGAGATGGATCCCCCACATTCCCCTGCCCGCACTGATAACAATGTCTTTTACCACTAGGCTTACACCAACAAGCCGATTTGGTTTCAGTGTGATGTGGGGCAAATCCTGTCACGGCTGTTTTGAAATGAAAGCAAGTACTGCACTTGCACAGTTTGAACACTTCACTTTAAAAACAAGGGTTCGGTTTCAAAAGGGGGAGTTTCGACCCCCTCCCTTGGTGCGTCACTGCCGAGGCCCTTAAATTTTTTGGGTCTTGCTCTAGGATAATATGTTACAAAGCTGTTTGAGACGAGGACTGCGTAGATAGCCCTTGCATTAGCTTGCTCTTGAAAGTTGTCACAATGAAAGGGCACAAAGAATTATAGAGCACTCTTCAGAGATTTTTTTGGAAAAATTTGCATTAATTTCAGTTGATAATTTAAATGCCGCAGTGCTGGCAAAAAAGCATTCGGTGTTTTGAATTTATCTAAGTGAGATCAGGAAGCAATTTGTTTCCTATATTGAAAACTTTTTTCCACTTGACTTGTAGCAACGAAAATCTGTCATCTTCATGTGGCATACGATCTATCAAATTCAGGGGCGGCTCGTCTAGAGGAGCTGCGTAGCTGCAGCACCCCCAGGAAAATCCCAACAAAAATTTATGAATTTTAATTATATTTTTCAACAATATCATTCTATGTTTATGCGCTATTAAAGTTTTCTTGAAAAAAAAAAAAAAAAGGATGAGAGTGGACCCCCTACCCCTTTTTTGAAAAACAAATATTATTTGTAATTTTTGATGAAATTGCTTAAAATGGCAACACTTCTGCGAAATCTACGGCTGCACTGGAAACATTAATTTACTCAGCGCCAACTCCCGCGCTTTCATGTTGCCATTTTAAAGCAAGTTAATAGTTGATTGTTAATTTTCTATTTTTTGTTTCTTTTTTTGTTTCTTTAATGCATTAAAAAGATCGATATTAAACTAAATTATTTTTTAAAAGTATTAAATGTCATGCGTAGTGGCTTTCTCAGTAATGCCATGAATTTTTAAAACGTAGAAGGAAGCTTTGGTTAAAATGTACTTCTTTCTGCTGTATTGCAATACTGGAGCTGCAGAAGCATTTTCCGGCTTTGCAGCGACAATGCAGTTACAATGGTACAATCATGGATACGTAATAATGGGTACAATACGTTTGTTAGCTGAATGACAAGTGCTGCTACTAGACAGCATGAGATTGTGTGTGTGAAAACGTAGAACAAATTAAAGGTTAGGTTTTTGTTAGCGAAACTGGTTTAGCTATTAAGCTGAAGTAGAGATGTGCTTTACCGTTACTTTTGAGTAACGGTTCCAAGCGGTTACTTTAGAAAAGATATTCGATACTTTATATCCGTTACTTGTATTCGTTAAGGTAATCACGAATCAAAGACCTTTTTGTTTATTTCGGTCTTCACCCGATGTTTGGGGGAAAATTGGGCGTCGGAAGCATAAAGACCTTTTTTTTTTTTGGTCTTCACCTGATGTTTGCGGAAAAATTGGACGTCGGTAGGCGTACTTTAGACTCTAAAGTAATCACTTAGAACTTAAAAGTAATCACCTAAAACTCAAAAGTAACGGTTAAGCACATCTCTACCAAATCTTCACGCCTTCAGACGTCCAATTTTCCCCCAATTGTCGGGTGAGGACCAAAAAAAAAAAAAAGGTCTTCACGCCTTCCGACGTCCAATTTTCCCCCAAACAACGATCCGTGATTACTTATACGAATACAAGTAACGTATAAAAAGTATGGAATATCTTCTCTAGAGTAGAGATGAGCTTAACCGTTACTTTTGAGTAACAGTTCCAAGTGATTACTTTGGAAAAGACGTCGGAAGGCGTGAAAACCTTTTTTTTTTTGGTCATTACCCGACGTTTGGGGGAAAACTGGACGTCGAGGCCCCGGAAGACGATTTCGGGGGAGGCCACGCATTGTCTAGTTTCGGCCCTGGATGGCATACGAATACAATTTGGAATCGGTATTTTGACAAAACGAATCTGTTACTATCCGTTACTTCTTGTTAACCGTTACTTTTTAACGAATGATTACTATTCGCCCATCTCTAAGCTGAAGAAGTTAGGTACAGAGATAGTTGGAGCAGGTGTATTTTCAGTGTTGTCAGGCAGTAAGGTTATTTGTCTGCTTGAGGCCAAGTAAAATATTACCGTAGAGCAGACATGGGCAAACTACGAGCCAAATCCGGCCCGCCGGCACCTACACAAACTTAAACTCCCACAGTAAATGAAGCGGAAGACCTTTTTTTTCCTTTAGAGATCATGGATGCCAGTGATTTTCAAAAAATAAGCCTCAACGGTGCAAAATTGGAATAAAAAACGAGGTGAAAACCTCCTATTTTGGAGATCACATTCGTACAAAAAAAGGTCTTCACCTTGTTTTCCAATGAGCGTGCTGCCCGCGGCTTCAGCAGTTTTTCCAAATCTGGCCCTTCGTGTGAAAAGTTTGTCAACCCCTGCCGTATAGGCTAGTCAGCTAGTTTCTTAGGTAGGCTACCAGCACCGGTAGCTCTGAAAAAATGTAAAATTTGAAAAATAATTGAAGTGTTATATAAACAGTTAACTGCTGGTAGTTCCATCAAACAGCTAAATTTACAGATCTAGGCCTAGTTGAAACAGTAGAAGCTGTAATTTAAACTAAACTTAAAAATCGCTGAGCTGCTTAGTTCTTTCAGATGTAAGCTACTTGTTCCACATGGTCCAGTGGTTTTACGAAAAGTTCAACTGCGGACTTGTATTTGTGGGCTTTCCGGTACTGAATAGGGTATGGTATTCACGTGTAGCTACCGTAACTAAAATCAAATCTTCATTAAACTCGCGTTATTTCGCCGAAGCGTGTAACGAGTGGCAGGAATCATCTCCGCGGCTTAGCGCCTGGGCTACCCAGCTCCGAAGGAAGTCGCAACGGTGGCAAGCCGTTGGCGACACTGTGTCGGTTTGACCGACCCGGGATTTAAACCCAAGACCTCCCGCACCGATAGCGTATGCGCTAAGCAACTGAGCTAACGGCCGGTCTTTGATTAATTTGGGAATAATACTAAGCATATACCTCTGACCAGTAGACCTGTTGGTACAATTGAAGCTTGGCTTATTCGATATCTATCGGTACTGCACATATCGGCCTACGTGGGAATTTTATTTAAAAGCAATACCACAGGTCCCCGTTCGTGCTTGGTGTGATTATTGCAATAATTTTGTATCTAATCGTCATTGTTGGTGGCCTGGTGTAAAAACGTTGATTTCACGTCAGCCAGGTTTATTGTTTTGCCTAGTTCGTTATTTGTCATTTTGTGAAACGTTTCAAAATTACTTCTACTCGGTCGAGTTTGTTAAACAGCTAAAAACGTAAAATTCAAATAAAATTTTAACATAAGTTCGAGCCGTGCGCATGACTGCTAAAAATCCGGTAAATTTTTGCAGATTCATAAACATGTTTTTAGACAACTTTATCGCTTTCGTTAATATTATTATGATGTGCTGTTATTTATGAATGAAATTATGCATTCTTGCCGAGTATCCTTCAATAAGTCAATTGCTACTTGTTGTTATTACCTAAAAAGTGACCAGAACATACAACGTACAGCACGTGAAGACGGTTGCTTTACGTGTAAAAAATGTTGCTGTTCTAAGCTGAATATAATTCTTGCAGCACCCCCAAGTGTTTTTTTCACGAGCCGCCACTGATCAAATTACGGGAAAATGCTAATTAGCCTACTCATTGTCATCTTTCAGTCTAAATGCAAATATTTGTATTTCAGACGGATTTCGAGAGGCCAGCTGAAACTGTTTGCTCTCGGTTTAAGGTATTTCAAATGCTAAGCTTGTAAAAGGCTGGTCGGCGATCATATTATGCTTTGCACTTCCAGTTACACGGACTTATAGTCGATGACAACATGAAATTTTTTTGATTATTTATTGATAGTAAAGCTTGATAATTTTGTTTTGATACCTCATGTTGTTTAAGCTGTAACCAATTTTAGCCTTCAACATTTCTTGTTTTTCGTCACAACTTACGAGCAGGGTTGTTGAGAAGGGAGTCCAAGGGGTACCTTTGGCAGCGGGCATGGACGTTTTGAGGGGCCTGGCGTTTTTTAGGGGCCCAAAAGTTTGAGAATGCCGCGCGTAAAATAATTTGGAAAAAGTTTGAAAGGGAAGCTCTTGACTGGTTGAAGGCAGACAAAGTCACCCCTCGCCACCACCTACCAGTAACACCACTCACTCACAGCTAGGGTACTAACATCTCAGATGGCCGAGTGATAAGAGCGTCCGCCTCGGGAGCGGTACATTTGGGTTTGATTCCGAGTCGGGTCAAACCAATGACCTTAAAATTGATATTCACAGCTTCCCTGCTTGACGCTTAGCATTAAAGGGACAGTGTGAAGAACAAGCCGGCAAGTTTACTTGTTGTGTCATTGGGAAAGGAACTTAACGGGATTCCCCCATCTTGGTGTGGTAGACAGATGGCTGGCAACTACTAAGCGAGCTCGTATAGCGTATTGATCGCTTTCTCGTGAAAGGAGGATAAAAACGTAGCTAAAAATACTAGCCTACCCATTTCCCCCAGTCAGCGCCACAGCTAAAGTAGCCCACCAACCAAAAATGTCTCAAATGTGTTCCGACTCCATAATGTGATGTGATACACTGGAGTACCGCTGCTATTGTTTTTAGATGTGTTATTGCTACCTTAACATAAGCATTAACCACACCTCTTATCTTGTTTTAATATGCATCGACGAAGGCCTGAGGGGGCGCGCGCAGAGGACCCCCCCTGCGTGCGCTACTGGTCATATTGATATCAGAATGGGGATCAAAAAAGAAAAAGGTCTCGGGGAGGAAATACTTTTTATCAAATTATGCAAAACGCTCGTTTATTCTTAATTGGAATTTTAACCTAATACCGGAACCACTATGATTTGTTGATTAGTTATGGTCGGGCGACATTTCGAGCTGTTCTTGCGAATGCCGAGAATTTGTGTTCGGGAGCGTTCGTGCGAGTAATCGCAAGAACTAATAAAGTCGTTTTGCAATAGCATCTCGACAATGGGCAAAGCTGAGAAGGTAAAAAAGATCAGCAAAGTCAAGGTTGTGGAAAGATGAACATAAAAGCGGGAACGCTGTAGAAAACATGCACCAAAAATTGCAAAAAAAAACAACCCGATGATTAACAATTTACTGATGAACATATAGCCTAAGGTGTACAAAAATTTGAATGAGCAAGGTAGTCGTATGGATAGCATGCCTTGTACAACACAAGACGACTAAAAATACAAATTAAAGTGCAATTATTAACGCTGCTTTGAAAGCTTCCTGTAGCTAGCATTTTCAGAGATAGGCCTATTCCCTACATTTTCTTTCACGCTCAAATCCGTATTTCTAAAACCAACAGAAGGCAGCTGCGTTTTTAACAAATTTCTTAAAAACTCAACTTCTCTCTTATCCATTCTAAATTCTTTAATAACGACATTTTCGGTCAATTCTTGATGAAAATCTGGTCGCTTATGCCTATGACTCAATGAAACATTACCGGTTTTTATGAAATGATATCTTGCAGCCATTGTAAAACACTAAATTCTTGAACAACTAATTAGAGATGGCACTGGCCGCCAACGAGCCATTGACCGGTTTTTTACTGGTCCGCTAACGGCCCGGTTCTATCTTTGTTTATTACTGGGCCGCTAACACTTCTTGAAATCCTTTGATTAATGTGATTAAAGGTTCGTAAAAAGAATGGGCTTTGGACGGGCTGGACTTTATTTTTAGTATGAGTTGCCGGGTTGTAGAATATTGAACTCCAAATGCGCGGTTCTTGTTTGAAATGTAGGCTACTGTAGGCAAAATCGCTTATATGTAAGCGATTTTTTTGATCTATTGAATGAACGAAAGCATTCTTCTGCCAAAATACACATTGTATGAAATGTACGTTATAGCAACAATATTAACTTCCTATTTCATGCGTCTTGCTTCGAATGAGGTCGCACACGGTAGGTGTTTAAAAGATCGTAGGTTTACCGTGGTTTTTCACAAAAGCATTAGGGGTGTGCGACTCCGCAAGCAAAGTGGATCAAAAAATTGGTTCGTCAAACGGATCGCCAAAAGTTCGATCAAATTTACATATTATAACTTCAAGTAAAGGTAAAGGTACGGGACAGCGGGTGCAAGCACACATTGTTTAGGCCATTTTCAATTGTCGGCCCATTACAATTTTCAATCACGAATGATTGAACGCTGTTAAGGGACATAACATGACGAACAACACATACACAAAACCCTTCGAACTTCCGCTTGTGCCGAGCGCCTGGCGCAAAAGCTGCGAATACTATTTTTAAAGTCTTTAGTATGACCCGACTGGGAATAAAACCCCAGTCTACCGGCTACCAAGTGGACGCTCTTAACCGATACACCAAGCGCCGGTCATAACTTCAAGTAAGGCCTACTTTGAACTTCTACTGTTCTTTTAAGTACCGGTACCGGTTATTGCCAATTAAATGGATTGATGATGTTGTTGGATACTTTTCTCTTGCTTTTTCTCATGTCATGACACACTGTGCTGGGGAGTTTGTCATTAATTTTAATTTATCATTGTGACGCTTAATAGCGCACAAAAAACAGCCAGTAGTTCAAGTGTTAAAACGATTTTAAGTAAAACATTTGCCGGTAGTCTGGTAAACGCTTGCTCTGTGGAACCAAAGGGAGTGTTCTTAAGAATTAGAATTTAAAAAAAGGAGTATTCTTCACGCACCGGTTATACCAGAATTGGGCAAACTACGGCCCGCGGGCCAAATCCGGCCAGCGAGCCAAATCCGGCACCTACACAAACTTAAACTCCCACAGTAAATGAAGTGGAAGACCTTTTTTTTTTTCTTTAGAGATCATGGATGGCAGTAATTTTCAAAAAAATAAGCCTCAACGGTGCAAAATTGAAAAAAAAAACGAGGTGAAAATCTCCTATTTTGGAGATCACATTCGTACGTGGACCGTGATCTCCCAAAAAAAGGTCTTCACCTTGTTTTCCAATCAGCGTGCAGCCCGCGGCTTCAGCAGTTTTTCCAAATCTGGCCCTTCGTGTGAAAAGTTTGTCCACCCCTGAGTTATACGCAGGCATTCCATACCGTCCTTATTTCAAAGATTTGTCGTGATTTTGAGACTCTACATGTTGGAAAATGTTATTGTCTTTATTTTGTCTTATTTGGACTTCATAAACCAAGCTTGGTATTGTCTTGCCATATTTTTTATCTTACCGTGAAAGCTTTTTATTGTGACATCATAAAAGCAACACAATCTTATTTGGTCCACAATAAAGCTAGACATAGATAGGCATGAAGCATTGTTAGCACTTCAGGCTGTCTAGGTTAGATGAAAAGGTTGTATCTTTAGCTCAATAATACCCAGGCAGTTTAATTATTTTTCCAGTCTTCTTTGTTTTGAGTTCCAGATTGATGGAATCCTTGGTTATACGTCAGACGGTCAGCTAGTTTTAGAAGCCAACTTAAATAAGATTTATGGTAAACCTGTTATGGTGAACAAAACATTTCGAAACGTATGTTAAATATAATTGATCGTTTCTCTGTTTTGTGGATTACTGTTAAGAATCAATTGCATAGAAATTTGTTTGCATTAAGAGGACTCAGTTTCTTCATCGACCAGTAATTGCTGTAAGGAGGCTTTACGCAGAATACGATTCAATTTACGTAAGTAAATTACGTACGAAAAAGTATCAAAATACGTGCTTAAATTTCAAACTAGGGCACGTAGATGCAAAATCGGACGCAATCGTATTTTGCGTGGAGACATACCCGTCAGGTTCGTTCATCAAAAATCGCACGATTATGCATGAAATGCAAAATCGGATGAAAATCACATTCTGTGTAAAATCACCTTTACCTTCCATTTTGCTTGCGGATAAAGGAGGCCGCACGTGAAGTTTTCCGGGGGGGGGGGGGGGGGCTCAGTTGGCCTAGCGCCGGCGCTGCTGGAGGCAACTACGCCAAAACCCAAACTGTGCCCCCCTCACTAAATCGTGGGGCCCCACTAATTGCGCATAATATCCATACTTAAGAAGCGGGCGTGGGCGTCGAAATAAATTTTGATTTCTTATCCAAAAATTCGGGGTATCACGACATATTTTGGTATCTTTTCCTAGCTTCTCTTTTTTCGTGATATTACTCAATGCTTAATACGATTTTACAAAGCTTGCGATCAGTAGCCAATATCTGTCTAGGTTGTTGCTCGCGCTCCTCCAAATTTTTTGGTAGCACGACGCTTCTGGTTATAGTTTCAAGTTTTTGCACATCATCAACAGTGGTCACGAAAAGTATAATATATGGCTGTGTTGAGAGTTAGGCTACCAGTAGCTAAATTATTTCAACTAGGATATAGCTAAACAGTAAGCACTGCCTGGTCAAGAGTTTTGTTGGTCATTTTTCGGTTGTTAATCGATTTCGTTATAACAAATGCCTCTTCAGACAAATCATCTCTTTTATCATTTTGGCGGACCATTCTTTTTGTCACTTTGCGGGAGCCCCGGAATCAATTTTGGTACCGGGCCTGGGCTTGGCTTTTTACGGCCCTGCTCACGAGTGATATACATAGTAGGCCTACCTATGTGATTATTTAGCAAGACAGCAGATCCTACGTGCTACATCAATAGGCTACTGTACTCATGATGCTTATCACCAAACTGAATAGTAAGGCCTATGACTGCGTAAGTCGTTTCACTAACTTAGCTAACCAGGAGTTAAACCTCATTTTCAGACGCACATTCATCCTTCTGTCACGAGAAAGCGATTAATACGCTGTACGAGCTCGCTTAGGAGTTGCCTGCCATCTGTCCACCACGCCAAGATGGGGGAATCCCGCTAAATGCCTTTCCCAACGACACAAGTAAACTTGCCGGCTTGTGCTCTACACACTGTTTCTTTAATTCTGAGCGTCAAGCAGGGAAGCTGTGAATATCAGTTTGACCCGACTCGAAATCAAACCCAAGTCTACTGCTCCAGAAGCGGACGCTCTTACCATTCGGCCATCTGTGCTGTTAAAATTTTGTAAGCGACAAATTAGAGCTAAAATTGTACAGAGTTGTGGCAAACTTAGGTTATAACATAGTCTTACTTGCATAATGGAATGATCAATATTATTATCATCAGTTCAGCACCAGATTTTTGAACTATCTTAGTAAATATGTTAAGGTTTTTGGTGGAGAGTTCTGAAAAAAAAAAATGCGTCGAGCAACCTCTAGATTGCAACTAATCCAACTACCAGGCGCTGGAACGAATCAAGCCAGGGCCGTAGAGCAGAAAATGGGCCGGCGCGATACCTTTTTTGGCCTCCCACGATCGTTTCACATCGGTGTAATAGCTAATTTACATGATCATTTGAGCTAAATCCTCTTCCTGAAAAGCTAGGTCCACCTTGTATTCAGTGTCTACTGACGCTACATGTCCTTACATGCATGGCTGCATAGATAGATGCATACCCCTATAAAACAATGACCGGCGTAAACGCACATAAAGCTTGAAAAGCTAAGTTTGGAACAGTGTGAAGATATGCGCGAAAAGTTCTCATCCGGTTGCATAGGCTATCCTGCTGAGAGGAATCCATGGGGAGCACCTCTAGCAGAGTGCAATCTTTTGATAATTTTACGTCAAAGCACAGACCTGCTATTTCACCAGCTCAATTTTAATTTGCCAGAGCGCTTTGTTTTAAGCTGATTTTGGTGGTTATTAAGGCTTATTATAGCTTACTTCCTAAGTGTCAAATATCAAGCTTTTCCGCTATATGCTAAGCTTTCGTCGGTAACATGATTCTTGATAGCAAATCTTTTATTTTACATACATGCTCGGTCACAGTGTTACGAGAAGTTAGGTTTTCGCAAAATGCATGCATAGCACATTATACGTACTAGTACATGTAGTAGGCTTACACATAACAAAAACAAGAAAAATTTCGGCATAATGTACATGTATGTAAATAAGTATTCACACACATATACAACACATACACTATCAACACAAAAACAACGAAACCTGCACAACTGTCACAAATCATATCCGTGAAATTAGTACATAATTTACTGTAGGAGTGATATACCTCGTATTGTGTAATGCTAGAACCATAGCTAACATATCGAGAATAGATAATTACCCTGTCCACTTGTCCAATCGTCATGAGCTTCAAGCACACGGCTTTTGGTTCTAGTTTCTGCATAATAATCAACTTTTTGATGTCATAGTCAAAAATAGTGATTATGACATCAATTATGGATTACGATGCAGAAACTAGAACCAAGAGATGCGGGCTTAAACTTACGGTAATTGGAATATGTGGACAAGGTAATTGTCCTATTTTATTAAGTTCAGATGTTTTGCCAGGTTATTCATTGCAAAATGAACAGAACAAAGTTTCAACAGGCAGAGTGAATTTTTTTTTTCGTTTTAACAGTTTTATTAGTCTCAAAAAACACTGTTGAATCCGCACATAAATTTCTACATTTTTGATATATTTTTTTTACATGCTACATTTGCATTGTTATAATTTGTCAAACTACGGCGCAAAAGCAATAACGTTATTATACAAAAATGGTGCATCAAAAACTATTGTGGTCCAACTCAGCTAAGGTTGCCTGTTAAAACTTACAGTAAACCTATCATTGCTTCAAAGCTGGAAAATGCTTTACACGTAGTAAATTGGATAATGTTTTAGAGAGAGCAAGCTTGTTTTTTATGTAATATATATACAATAAATTTAAGCCCATTGCTTTTAATGCAAACACACTACAATAAAAATAAATTCACCACATTTTCCGTTATGTCAACACTAGAGACCACAGGAATTCTGTTAGGAAAGGTTTATTTTTCTCGAAATTTACTATTTTTAATGAAGTACGAACACCCAAAAAAACATAATTCTGTCTTTTAGCGCTTGGGTGTTGTAGATACACCGATGGAAACGCGAAAGCAGGTAGATCCAGGGCACAATAAAACTTAACAATTTACGAAAGCATGTATTAAAAGGTTGATCTTTACTAATTGCCTGAAATAATTTACATCTACATTTACGTGACCAAATTTTCTTTACTGGGGACTCTTAATCCATATAACTAACAAGGTGAAAACGGATTAGAAAGTTTGGTGACCCTATCAAAGAACGTGTAACTGGTAAAGACTTGATTTTTTCATATACTAGATAATTAGAAAAGTTATTTAAACTTTAAAAAGTGTCATTCGGCTTGATTGATAGGTGTCGTTGGAAGGATAGCTAAATTTGCTTGCCACGAAATGGTTCCGCTTAACGAGAAACTGCAACATTTTAAACCTAACTATGTTGATTAAACCGGGGAATACGCGTAAGATGCTTTGCAAGATGAAATTTGGCGGAAGTTAAGCTATAAACTTATATTACGAAACGACTGCTTTGCGTAGTAGTAACGTGGTTACGCTTCCATTGTGTGGGCTAATGGCTTAACCAATCGGCTAAGTTGCATTCTTCCGATTACACGTACACCAAACCAGCTCTTTTTCAACAAGAAATAAGCTTGGTGAAAATGATAGCATTGACATGATCGCAATTGATTATAGAGCAAAGACTAGCAGAGGTAACATATTAACAGCAGTCACAATCACCAATTTCAGTACTAGATAAGTACGACATTACTTAGATAGTATTTACAAATAGACGTTATATCATAGCCCATAACTGCATTTTTGTCAGCGTTGGATCGAGAAAGCGCAAAAATTTGCACTGCTTCTTTGTGAAATTATTAAATATTAACAAATTTCTTTGAATTTTACAAGCAACTGGATGTAAAACCAGCAGGGGAATTTTTACAACCTTTTTAACTATTTACAACTTTACACCACGAATATTTTTAATAGCCAACAAATACCCACGCGGTTAAAAAAATTACCAGATTTCATTGAAAACTATAACCAAAAAATGAGAGCAATGGCGTTACACGCTTGAGTAAGCTCAGCCACTACTGGTAGAAGGTGATTACTGAAGCGTGGCAATGACGTGACCGCCGCCATATTAGCTAGTTCACTGTGCAGTGCCAAAATATGAAATTTATTTATTGTAGCAATGTTCTGCAGTGTCCGTCGTTACACGAATTATATTCCAATCCAAAACACTCGAATACGCGGCCTACTTCTGGATATGACATATTAACACTGCATTGACACATCAAACTAAGGTACACGCCTTGGGCATAGAAGAACATGCACCAAGCGGGACTTGAAACATGTGCAGCAGGTTAGAGTCAACATGAGAACAAGAATGGACAAACTGATAACGATATCGATACCGGTACCAAAAGGTGCAAGATTCGGTTTTAAAGGCGGTTTTCCAACATCCACAGTGATATTCGTGTACAACGGGGTACGTATGCTTCTAACCATTTGATATTTGAGATTGGTTAACCCATCTTTTTTTTGCCTCTCAGCCGCTCCAACCAGCAACGTGTATCGGTAAGGATTAACTCTGTTGTTCTTGTCTGAGGGGTGATACACCATTCGATATCTGCAGTAAAGAAAAAGGGTTTACAATAAGCTCTGTGGTGAGCTGCTTATAACAAACTGCATAATGATACATTCTACTTGACAATACTGTTTCGATAAATCATTGAAAATGGGCATTTTTTCAGTGGTTTATAGAATAATGGTTTTTAAGGAAAGCAAAGAGAACAATTTCAAAGATTTTATCTTGGCGGTGATTATAACTGGTAAGCAACGAATCTACCTCTGCCTTCATATAATCTATTCGCTCGTGCTGCGCCGGTAAGCTATTTTAAGTAAAAAAAAAAATCCAAAATGATTAATTAAGAGCACGTTAACTAACATCGGAAAATGTTAATAATTTTTTCTAGAAATCCCACACCCACACATACACATTGGGTTCGTCCAAGTCACGCAGAAAATTTACCACTCGGCACTAAGCAGCTCATATTTCACTATGATCACGTGAGTAACGAAATTCGCAATTCAAAGAATTTGTTTCAGCATGTGACTTTGAGTAGGAGTAGCGTAATAAGCAAAGGATAATTCATACTATCACAGCCATGACTTACAAAGGTGTAATTAACAGACCAACACATACTTATAAAATCGAGTGGATCTCATCTTAACAGATATTGGTTGACAGCGCAACACTTTCAGAGCAAAAAATGGCAATTGACGTTTTTGAAACTAGTTTTTTTTCAGCGTATTAAGACGATTTTGCTGGCAAACAACAAACGTATTATAAAAGAATCAGCGTTTGTCAACCGTGCTTACCGTCGTAATCATACACATATTGCAAAGCTCATTAGTTACACAAAACGTCATTAAAAAAAAAAGAATAAATGATACGAAGCAATGCAAGCGCTCAAAGTTCGAAACAACTAGAGTAAAAATAGCGCTACTTTTCACAATACATAATGGCCATAATACTCAAACTATGCTCGTGGGTATGAATCGAGCAGTGCTCCTGTTATACACGATCAATTGCCAGGAAGTGCTCGCATGATTTGAATCTTCACTCAACCAACTAACTAGTCATCGCCTTTGGCCATAAAAGTCAAGCTCACACGCGCTGCATTCATGTGATGAAGCCAGGTTTTCTGACCCAACAAAGAGCTCAGATGGTTGAGTGGTAAGAGCGTCCGTCTCGAGAGCTGTAGACTTGGGTTTGATTTCAAGTCGGGTCAAACCAATGACTTTAGGCCTAACATTGGTATTCACACCTTCTCTGCTTGACGCTCAGCATTAAAAGGCAGAGTGAAGAACAAGCCGGTAAGTTTACTTGTTGTGTAGTTGGGACAAGCACTTGACGGGATTTCCCCATCTTGGTGTGGTAGACAAAGGGCTGGCAACTCCTAAACGAGCTCGTATAACGCATTGATCGCCTTCTCGTGATAGGAGAATAAATATGCAACTAAATAAATAAAATAAAAATTACACAACTTACTTCGCCACTTCGTAGTGAGCCCGCTCTAAGCCTAAGCAGCTGTGTAATATCCTAACGTACATATCGTCATCCTCTGCACCCCAGCCCCAATATTCATTTGAATATCCATTAACCTGAAAAATGAGTTACTTTAGTTCTGCAAAATTATTTTCTTGCTTCCATAGTCGATAGGTTTACCATACTTTCACTACGCAAGAGGACAGGTTCTTTGAGGGTTATTATGTCCGCAGATGTTCATTTTTCCGCCCAAAAACAAGTGAAGACCAAAAAAAGGTCATCACGTCCGCAGGCCCGTAGTTTGCACTGAAATTTCCCAAAATTTTTCGTGAGAAAATGATTTGACATGTTTTCTCTGTTAAAAATGCCAAAAAAGAGGACATTTGGCCATTTTTTTGGCGTCCTCGGAGGACAAATTGTTTTGGGTCAAAATCGAGGACATGTCCTCCAAAAGGAAGACGTATGGCAAGCCTAATAGTCGATATCGTGTGCGCTAAGCAACTAAGCTAGCGGCCGGTCTTTCATGCCAGCAATTCGTTTAATAATTTGATTTTTAACCACTGGCACTTTTTCCCGTTTGGACCAGGGCACGCAGCCAACCAGTTGTCACGGAAATAAGACCCATCGTTTTCACCAGAAGGAGATTATAGAGCCTGAGCCATTCTGAAGCTGCACAAAACGACTGAGGTTTTCTGTAGTATTACCAAAAGCATATCCACCCTCGAAAAATGATCATAAAGCAGAAAAAGTTCCAACACTTGCTCTCCATTATGCAGTTACTTTACCGTCCGTTGATTGCAAAAAATTAGCCAATGCATAAGTCTATTATACATAGCTCATGACGGATGTGCACGAGCGCACGTTCAAGTCACTAATCCATTTCATGTGAGTGCTGATTAATCAATAACGACACGGCGATGCAGCATATGACAGTATCAACCAAGGCTGGAATAACCTCATAGTAATTAGCATAACCAAGTTTTTGTAAATTTTAGTCATAAATTAACAAGAATCACCTCTTGATTAGTTTACGACAAGCTTGAGTAAAAACACGCCCACTTTTAATAATTCATTCGTAGAAACTGAAACCACTAAAGCGACGTAAATGCCAGCGAGGCCCAACACGACTTTTTATCCTACAATACAAGTACAGCATAGCTGGGTGCCATATGACGCAAAACACGACCAAAACTTTACCAAGGCCGTGTAGTACGTTAACTACAGCTTATGCGTCAGAAAAATTGACGTCACAACAGAAATACCACTCAAAATCTAGAGTCATAATCGTTGAACTGCCCACGATATACTACAATCAATTTGATGACAGAATATTCTGTCCAACTTTAAACCGTTACGAACTGCGTAAACGTCATAATGAAACATCGGTGCTTCTGATCAATCAAAGTATCTGTTTCAAACAGCTTCAACAAAGGTACTAATAAACCATCTTGTTCCAACAAGATTATCATCTCTCCAACAACAATTCGTGGCATTCATCAAATGACGTAGACTAGTAATTACCACAGAACATTTTTTACACCTAACAAAAATTATATGTCATGTGTAACCGAGTGACAACGATTTCAGCAACAACCTACTGTATGTTGTCCAACAAAGAAAAAAAAACAACTTAAAAATACCATTCCAGCCTTAAATAGCACATTAATCATCAAAATCGTCCGCGGTTGCATTGTTTCTGTGACATTAATCCTAATCAAATGATTCATAATTTGCCGCAGCATACAAATCGATATGCTTTGGCTTACCGAAGGTGGAGATAATGTTTACAATAAAAACAGAAATGAAATAATAACAAATAACAGTTAGCATTTTTTCAAAGCCCATATGTTTGGCACGCACGATTGCGGAACTAGAGCAAGAAGGAAATAGTGCTGCGAAAGCACTCAATCATGATAGTAGCGCCAGCGCATGCTCTGATATTCGTGTACATTTCGCGTGACAATAAAAATGCGGCAGGACTACCAAGTAAAAACTAGCCAGCATTAACCCTGAGCAAAATATAAGTTTACCAACACTGTATTATGGTTCGTTGGTAAGTCTGGCATAATCTTCATTCAACCAACCGTTCGCTTGCAGGGTAGCTGGTAAAAGCACTTAACGGGATTGCACATCTTAAAGTAGTAGACAGATGGCCGGCAATTCCTAAGCGAGCTCGTTACACTTCCGCATTCTCTCGCAAAAAAAGAATAAACTTCCCATAAGGGCTATGCAGTGTTGCAGTCTACCAGCCATGGTCGCGCAGTCAAACGAAAGACTTGCAAATGGAAGCCTACAGCCAATACAGACGAAGAAAGTTTCCATGAACACAAAAATGGAGCAAAGAATGAATTAAAACTCATCGCAATTCGTCACGTGAATAAAGCTTCAATTTAGGCCATTTTCAATTAAAATCTAAATCCTATTGTACACAAACCATACAGAGAAAACCGAAACTAATTTGTGCACGCAAAGGTACTATCTCCAGGCCCCACAAACAAGCGATACATTTTTCATGATACATATCCCTGGCTTGAACAAGTAGGTTAAAACTATTTCACCTGAATAGCATAGTTATTTATTTATTTTATTTAGTAGCATATTCATCCTCCTATCACGAGAAAGCGATCAAAGCGCTATACGAGCTCGCTTAGGAGTTGCCAGCCATCTGTCTACCACACATAGATGGGGGAATCCCGCTAAGTGCCTTTCCCAACGGCACAAGTAAACTGGCCGGCTTGTTCTCCACACTGTCCCTATAATGCTGAGCGTCAAGTAGGGAAGATGTGAATACCAATGTTAAAATCATTGGTTTGACCCGACTCGGAATTGAACCCCAAGTCTACAGCTCAAGAGACGGACGCTCTATTTTACTTGGCCATCTGAGCTGTTTATAAGAACACAACCTTGTGTTTTTCAACTTTTTGGTGGCAAATGAGTGCTAATATCTACAGTAATTAATAGCGAAATAAAAAAGCAGCTCCAGTATAATGAGGTTACTGGCTAACTTTGTTTTGTTTAGTGTAGGTTACGATATTGAAGCTTTGAAAATACAAGCCTGATAAAGAGGTGAAACATACAGGTAACAAATACGTGTAGTTATTTCGACTCGACGACGTAACGTCGATTCCACGGTAACCGGGTAAATGAAACAACAAGCAAAGACTGTCTGACCGACACGTTGTTAGGGCTAAAGAAAAAGACAGCTACAGAAAACAATGCCGAGGTACACCCGTCACTTAGGTAACACAGCCGTACCATTGTGGAATTACGCCCACGAACACAATTGAGCGAAAAAAAGATAATAGACAAACGCGTGCTCTTCGAACAATAAGGATTGCGCGAGCACATACGGCATTCAATGGACACAAAATAGTTTAACAAGTTCTACTTAAAGACTCAATCCAAGACTTTTCCTTTAATTATTATTTCAATTTCGCAATAGAAACGTAACCAAAACACGGGCAAAGTCAACGCCACAAACATTGACCAGCATTATCTTAGTCACAGGATGAAAAACATGATTTTCTCTTACGGTGCTCATCAAGCAAGTGCATTTTTTTTTTCAATCAATCAATCCATCAATTCAACTTTCATTTCCGTACGCTAAAATCATTAAGAAGGCACTTGAACCAAATATTGGTACGTAAATTGTTAATGCCGAGAGCTTAATATAAATTAAGGCTATGAAAGTAATTAACATGATGTATTCACATGCACGCGTCATTAAAGAACACTTTGTGGGCTATGTGTATTTACTGTATTTTAAACGCTGTGGAATGGACAAGTAAACATGACTTCTTCCTGAGGTTGGAGAGCAAAAGCGGACTTAGATAACATTGAACACATCCTAACAAAACGTCAAAAAAGCCTAGGCTTACTGCTACGTACACTTGGAGGTAGTTTTAAAGTGTAGGCAGTTACTGCACGTTTAGGATGCATTTTTCATCCTTTTTAACTTGAGCTACAAATTTGCAGCTTTCCTGTTTCAGTTTTAAAAAGTCCAGGTAGTAAAAAACGAAACGGGATAATGTCGTTGGTAACTGCTGACTCGTGAATTTTCTAAATTTTCAAACAAATGAAGACAATATTTGTAATATCGGTATTTATTCATGACATTTTGCTGCTGATTCATATTTTCACTGTGAAACACCCAGTCTTCCTAATCAAACAATGGTTCAGTTATTGCGAGGGAAAGCCTGGTACCGAAGATTTGTTAATATGTAGCCACAAACGTCATATGTCCCAACCTCTGCAGTATGACGTTGGATAGGCTTGCTATTTGCTTTCCTTATTTATCACCCGCTCTCCCTATTATGGATGCTAATTTCGGTGTAAGCGCAATGCCGCAAAAAGTGTAAGGAATAAAATAAGACGGTCCTGTGTAAAGATAACACTTGGAAACTTCTTGTTATGTCGAGAAGCAACTGTATCGTTTGAAACTGAAAATAAAAGCCAAGAATATTTCTGCACATCATTTTTCTTTTCGAACACAGATTGAACAAGATCTTACAATGATATTTAGCTTCATTAATTAAAAAATGCCAGCAAAAACAGTCTATCAGCACAAAAAGTTTCTAGGCAGGACACCTTACTTAAAACTTTGTCTTACCCTTTCAAACTGATGCTGGGTCATAGCAATCACTCCTCCAAACAGAGCATCGTAGGGAAGTTGGTAATCCCATTTATCGATTCCAACCGACAGATGGCGAGGTACATCGGCGCAACGATAAAGATTTCGGTCATCTTCGGCTAGAAGATCAACGTCATGAAAGATGAAGCAATTAAAGTTGTCCACTTTCAAAGCTTCTTTAAAACCGATGTTCAGCAATTTGGCTTTGTTGAAAATTTCATTTCCATCTTGCTGAACGACGAAAACCGTGTAATCAGCTTGTTGGCGCATCATGATAGGATGGATAAATTTTAAAAACTGCCGCAAATGGGGTTCCCGATTTCTATGAGGAACAATAATGGCTATTTTGTTTCTAGGGGTACATCCAGTGGGCCTATAATGACCCCCTTCATTTACCCACGTATAGTTCGTTACAAGTTCATCCAGATCTACATCGTCGTCCTCATCCCCCAGGTTTAGTTTTCCAACCAAATTGGGGGGAGTCTCAGGACAAAGCGGCAGAGGTGAAGACCTTTCAACAAATCCCAAATCAGAGTTGCCTAAGGCTAAAGAATTGGAATTTTCCGGATCTTGACAGCTGTTCTCGAGACCGCGTATCCAGTCCAACTTGATGTTTAAATGCAAAGAAACTACTAATATGACGTCATGTATTCGAAAATACACAATTACAAGTTCTACGATCAGAAGAAGAAAGCAAAGGGTCAACCATTTTGTTCGAAGGCCGTGAAATGTCCGTCGTTTTTGCAAACCTTTGCTTTTGAATGAATGTCGCAGTGGCATTGAGAGACATACAGTTTATTAAACCGGCCCTATGTCGTTTATGCCTGCAAAAGCAACAAAGATACACCGCATTACAAAGGTGCTTCCATAGGCACGAGACAAGCTATACATTTATTTTAAGGTCTCGCGTAGTCTGTATTGGAATGTCAGTCGCGTTACTGCCTGCCAGGGCCGGCAAAGCAGTTCTACGTAAAATCGAAAACACTGATATAACAACTGAAAGTTCGTTGGCATGCAAGATATTCAGCTTTATTCTCTTGACAAAGTCGATCCAGCTATAAATACATGTACTTTTACAGCTCGCATGTTTTGCATACTTTTCATGAAAATGAAATGATGTCACTGTTTCCGCATCAAGTACCATCACTATTATCTGTCAATCTGTCACAACAAGCTTTGTGATTTTATCGCTAAAAAGATCAACAGCTTCACATTTACGTGACGCACATTCGGCAACAACGACCTCCCTGATATCGAAACATAGATTGGTTTTAACTGCAGGTATTTTACGAGCTCTGACTGAGAAACCAAATAACAATTAGGGCAAAATTAATCATTCACTTGATTACATAAATTTATGACGCCGGTACGTAAGAAACAACAACAGCCTACAAATGCCCAAAGCAAACGTAACCCAAGGTTATGGGCAAAAAAGTAACAAAAAATTCAGTTACGGAAAATAAAGCCACCGCAATTTTCCTTAGGCTATTTTTGTCCCCTATTTATTGTATTTGGCAATTCATTTTGAGACACCCACAAAGAATTAATTTTAAGGCTATACCTTTAACAGCTTAGATGACCGAGTGGTAAGAGCATTCGCTTCGGGAGCTATAGACTTGGGTTTGATTCCAAGTCGGGTCAAACCAATGACTTTAAAATTGGAATTCACAGCTTCCCTGCTTGACGCTCAGCATTAAAGGGACAGTGTGAAGAACAAGCCGGCAAGTTTACTTGTGCCGTTGGGAAAGGTACTTAGCGGGATTCCCCCATCTATGTGTGGTAGACAGGTATACGGCATATTTATGCAATGTACCCGACACCAGCCGAACCTTACATTCGTATTCTATTTGCCGGTCTTCACGATCCCAATTGTTCACCACGTGTCACAAGCGGGTCCTACTAAACTGTGTTTTTTTCGCGGAAATTGTCCGAATTTTTTGCTCAAGGTCCGAAATATTTGAAGCTATTTCGGACAAAGTGTTGAAAAAATTTTGCTTATAGCACAACAATTCGCTTGTGGCTGCTCCATGCTCACTAACTTGACTAAAATTTTGCAGTACTGCACGCAGGCGACATGGCCTAGCGGTACTGCGCGCAGGTGACAGATCCTACGTGACGGGTTCGATTCGCGGCTGGAGCCGATCGCATTTGACATATTTAACGGGTGGCTGCTGACTCGAAGAGCGCAAGCTCACTTCGCAGTCTCCCTCAATTACTGTTGAATTTTCAAAAATCAAATCAAAATCAAATCTTCATCATACTCGCCGTATTACGCGAAGCGTGTAACGAGTTGCGGGGCCCATCTCCGCGGCTTAGCGCCTGGGCTACACAGCTCCAAAGAAACGTCGCAACGGTGGCGAGTCGTTGGTGACACTGTGCCGATTTGACCGGCCCGGGAATCGAACCCCAGACCTACCGCACCGATAGCGTGCGCTTTGCGACTTCCTTTTTGCAATCAAACCGTTGCCACTGTAACGTCTGGTGAGTTTGTTTCAACATGCGTAGGCCTACTTCTTGCAACATTCTCGCTTGTCAGCATGGAGAAATTGTTGTCATCTTGTCAGTATGGATGAGTTTTTTGCAACCATATTTCGGAATTATGTCCAAACGCTTAGAACGATTGTGGCTACTGCGATATTGCGCATGGGCTTCGTTATTTGTACTCCCATGAGACTTTTATTGACAACTTGAAACAATTTCTTGCTTTTGAAATTTTGAGTGAATTTGTGAAATATTGAGCTAAAATAGATCTTCGAAAGACGAGGTTAATCATTGCGACTTCGGAAGAAAGTAATTCAACAACGATCATTTTCGGATAAGCATTCCGTGCTTTTGCACGGCTTTGGCGGGATTAAAGTTTCGTTTTCAAAACTAGTCTCGTGTTTTTATGAAACGCAGTAATTAGTTTCATTTGATTTAGTATTATATACTGGTAAAATCGTTTATTCAAAAATCTTGCCGAAAAATATTTTTAAACGTCCGAAATTTTTTGAGCGAAGTCGTCGGACATCTGTCCGACATTTTACAGCAAAAATATAAACCCAGCTTCTAAACACCGCAAAGCACTGAAACACCGCAAAGGAGCGACAAAAGACGACGAAGGATTTACCAAACACCGCAAAGGACCTGATAACCCCAAGCATAAACCTAATTTAAAGTCCTTTGTCGTTCTTTGTAATGGTATGATTCCAAGTCCTTGGTCGTTCCTTGCGGTGTTTACAGTAGATCAATTTGAAGCCCTTGGTCGTACTTTGCGGTGTTTAGTAAGTCCTTTGTCGTCCGTCCTTCGCGGAGTTTCAGTCCCTTGCGGTGTTTAGTAGGACCGCCACCAGCAAAGCCGCGACGAGAATAGAACCCAAAACTACTGCAGCATTTCCGTACACACGCTGCGCTTGAATTCAACGAATTAATTCAACTAACATCGATCAGAAGTTTTGCCATTTTACGCTAGACCTTAAATGCAAAGCAATACTATATAACACTGAGTCCTTAAAAATGACCGGATTAGAAAATTTTAGAGCTACCGTAAGTATTACCGGATTACGTTGCCAGTTGAGAGTCTGCAAGCGTAAAGTACCTTCAAACAACACATGCTAGTAAATTCCATACAAAAGACCTCTTCGAATCCTCAATTGTCTAACTATTACTGCAGCCACACCTGGCTGGAAATGAAGATATTCACACAATTCCTAAATTATAACATTGAACAACTTTTCCTGACTTTGTTTTGCATTCAAAGAGCTGCTCTGCTATCTCCAGAAACAATTAAATGATGTCCGCATTGCCAGGTCGCAACTTTTACATTTAAAATAACCAAGGTGATAATATGAGTGTTACTCATAGTTTTTTTACCAAATTTAAGAACTATAGATCTAATTAAAGCATCGAATAGAAGAAACATCTAACTACACAAGCAGCGTTTGCAGCGACAATCACTTCAAAACAAATAAGGTCATTTTTTACGACAGCCACAAACTTTTTACTTCAGGAGCGCTGTTGCATCCTCGAATCGGTCAGTGGAACAAAATGTGTCTAAGCTGTATGCAAGTGAAACAGTTGCTCCACTTTGTGAGCAAAAATCCTTCCCGCAATCAAGTACAGTATTCGCTTATCAAGTTTGCAAATGAATCACGAGATGAGCGGTCAGTGTGCAATTTCGAATATCACGTAGGCCAGATTTTACGCGGATCAGCATTGCCTAGTAAGGCAAGTCATAAAGCATTTTCATGATCAGAAATTTTCATTTGTATTTATGCAACAATTTGAAAGCTGTTGCAAAACAATTTCAGTTTTGCTTCAGATTTCGCTTAGTTGGAGTTGGCAGTTGCCCAATCAAATACATCACAAATATCGCTACCGTCAGCCAAGCAAAGACAGCCTGCAAAAGCTCTAAGTCTAAACCGAAGAGCGTGGCAACGGTGGCATATTATGGCATAATTTGCCGCTTATGGTTGGCTTTTCTGCCTCTCTGCTACTGCGATTGCCAGAAGAGAACTAGACAGCTAGAGATAATCGCTTAAAGACTAACGGGTTTATAGCTTGTACACAAAAATTTCCGCTACAAAATATTGCATAAGTCTATTCTGAAAACGACAATCTTGAGATTGCAAGTTTGTTTTATTATTTATACTGCGAAAGACATTGATAAATCGCGCATTTTAAAAATACTTGCAAGGTCTTTTATGGCGGATACCCTTCCTGCCGCACAGCTCTCCCCATTTCTCCGAGCTTGGGACCGGCACTCAGGTTGCCACAATTTATGTGCAACCTGAGTGGCGACCCGGAATAGGGAAAAGTCCAAAGAAGACTGCGAAAGGCAATATCGTCTCAAGTTGACCAGTTTTCATTCCGAGAAGACTTCAAGAAATGACTGTTTTCATCTTCTATTGTCAATATCTGTTGATAATGTATTTAAACATGTACCCAGGTACCGGTATTTGATCTTTAAGTTATTCTTTTCGGGCCCTCAATGTTTTTATTGGGTAATTACACACGCTACAATAAAAAAAAGCTATGTCTGTACTTATATACCTGAAGAAAATCAAGTATCCTCATTTAATTTTCATCAGGTGAGTACAGAAATAGTTTTTTTTTAGTGTAGCCTGTGTAGTTATCCAACAGTTACCCAATTTGGCAAACTGGACCTGATGAAATCAAAGTATTCTCATTTAACCAATTTTTTAAAAAAATTAAAAATGCATTTTATTGCTAAATATTCTCCTGCCTAAAAAATAGAATTGTTTGCATCTATGCATTTGGTAGCTTGCTGGTGGATCTAGAAAATGTAGAGTCAGCTGAACTTTTATTTTCAACAATTTATTTATTCATATATTATTATTATTTTATTTATTTTTTTGATGTTTTAATTGCTTTTTTAGTCTAAGATTTGCTCATATCGCCTGAAGAAACCATTGAGCAAATTTGATTTATAGCTTTGTTAGTTTATTTACTCTGCTGGGTGTTTTATTTGTGTTTATACACCAACATGTAAGCTGCACATATTCCAACAATACTATGCCTGCTCACAGGTGGTGGTTGACTTCGAAGACCGCATGGTCACATTCACCATCTCCTGGAGCTAAAAATAATTTAACGTATACCTCGTAAATTTCTTATATACTGGAAGCACTAATAAACCTTTGATTAATTGATACCCTGTCCAGGATGTCCATTGTCCAGTTGGTTGCCAAAACTTTCGTCACGTGGAACTTTCGTCACACCATACTTCTACAACGCCAACCAGACTCCCGGGTGCGGGGAAGTCTGTTGGGGTGTGGGGGGAGGTAAGGAAAGATGTGGGCAGAGATACGGGGGGTGTTAGGGGGAGGTGTGTTGGAGTGTGGGGGAGGTATAGGAAACCCTAACACACTTCCTCCCACACTTTCCCACATCTACCTCACCTCCCCCCAAATTCCAACACACTTTCCCACACCTCCCTCTACACTTCCCCACACCTCTCCACATATTTCCCCTCACCTCCCCCTACACCCCAACACACTTCCCCACACCCTCCATACTCACCCCGTACACTCTTCCACACCTTTTCTTACTTCCCCCACACCCCAACACACTTCCCCACACTCACCCCATACACTCTTTTACATGATGAACGTTGATGTACGCAATAGTGTGACGAAGGTTCCGAGCGATAATCGGATTCGACCCAATATATGACCGAAATGCGAAAGCAAACGACCGGGATATATCGCAGGACTCGTCCATGTATCTGATGTATCGTGTGACAAAAGTTCCGCAACGAAAGTTCCAAGTGAGGAAGTGACGAAAGTTCTGGCAACCGTCCAGTTCAAATGGAGCCAAAAGCCTGTGGGCTTTCTGCATCATAATCAATTTTTCATGTCATAAATAAAACAAGCGACTCAAAATCAAATCTTCATTATACTCGCCGTAATACGCCGAAGCGTGTAACGAGTTTGCGGAGCCTATCTAAGCGGCTTTGCGCCTGGGTAACACAGAAGAAACGTCGCAGCGGTGGCGAGCCGTTGGCAACACTTACGTCAGATTGGATCGGTAGAGAACCGAACCCTAGACCTTCCGCACTGATAGCGATGTTGTTACCACCACACCAAGCAAGTGACCATGGCATCAAAATTCAATTGTGATGCAGAAAGTCTGAGGACCTTTGGGACCGCTTAAATTGTACATGTGGACATGTCTAATGTAGCGTAGACTGACTTACCCTCTTTCAAAATAAAACAAATTAACGGAAACAACGTTAAACAACGTTTACGTTAATTTACAGACGAATCAACTCACTCAGTTTAGTCTTTGGGTAACGCATAAAACTATTTCTACAATGCAAGGTTTGAAAAGCTTTCTAGTCAAAAACGTTCTCGAAACCGCTGCTTTGCCATATCGCCGGTTTACATTGACTGGCAGTTTATTCACAATCACAGTGAAGCGGTGCCTATGAAAATGACGTCACGGGCACTGCCGCTTATGATAATACGATTGCAAACAAAACTAAACGTACTCTCTGCTAGTTGCTGTTTTCTCAGTATTGTGTGATAAATATAGCCTGCCTGACATTTTCGAGCTTTACCCTTCGTTTCCGTCTGCATCTTAACTGTTAACAAATTGATTTACCTCTAGCTTAAAACTACTTCAGCCTACTAACAGCGTCGCTAGGCAGCACTTCTCAACACACTCCCACTTAAATTTCTTTTATTGGCGCATTAGAAGAGAGAGAAAAAGAGGTAGAGAATTATGCGGAAAAAAGCCGGTTGTTCGTGACATAGGTTTTTCCTCTTTGGAGAAAGAATCTATTCTCTTTATTATGACGCATCCTTCACATATTTTCTTGCAACGCTTGATATCACAACCGCTTAGTTCAGTGGTTCTTAACCTGGGCGCTACCGCCCCCTAGTGGGCGCTGTTACCTTTTATAGGGGAGGTAAGGTAATTGCATTTAGAAGGTGTAAAAATATTTTGTGTCATGATCAATATACAATCGTGCTCTATACAGCTGTGTATGCCTGCTACTGCTAGCCCAGGGCGGAAAAAGAAAAGTAGGGGCTTCCGCGGACGTGATGACCTTTTTTTGCTCTTCGCTGATTTTTGGTGGAAAATAGGACATTGGGGCGGCAGACTAAGGATACCTCTGAAAAGGGGCGCTGGGGCAAAAAGCACGGGCTTAGTTGGTACAGTGTCGTAGCGTAGACTCATGACTGTTTACCAGAATACGTAGAAAATATGTCACCCTTGTGATCTTAGCGTCGTAAGTTCAAACGTAATAAGTAAAAGTATGACTATCCTACACTTGAGGTATTTTTAGTATATGTCGTCATCCCGTAAATATAGTAAATGAACGTTAAAAAAGCAAGTAGCAAAGACAAACAAAACGTACGAGTGCTTTCTCAATCTGAAATGATGAATCACTTTATAGTATATTTATCTGCTCAAAATTTATTCACTGCTCATAAAACTACTGTACCAATATTAAAATGTTATCCAAGATAATTAATCTTCGGTGGCGGCTTCAGGGAGGGGCAGTGTTTTTTTAAAGCACTTTGACGAGCCGAAATAGTTACTCAAAATTTCCCAGTGGTCTCTCAAAATCTCTTTCTACAATAATGTGGAAAGCCATGTTTTTCGTTATAAATTTATGAATGGTTCCTCAAGCCACAGTGGCGATGCCAGGGGGAGGGGAGGGTGGTGGGGGATGCATCCCCCCTCCACCAGTTAATTTCAACAATATTTTTGATGAATAAAAATTTTCCATAATTTCGAACCTCTTCGATTCAACAATAATTCTTACATTTTCGTGCAGCTTTTCGCACGTAAGGTGACGTAGGCCACGAAACAGTTAGAAATTATGACATAAAACTTCGTCAGTTTGCACGGCATTTTAGAAAACAATCGTTAGGCGTTTTACAAAATAACCGATAAAAAGCAAAACTGTTGGGGTTGTGTAGCGATAATTTCACCAACTTCTTACGTCAAAAAATGGAAAAATTTCGAAAACAAATCGGATTAAAATCGCATTTAGCGCAAACAAACCTTTAGCCACGCACAAATCGAAAATTTGCGAACCAAATGCAATACATTTGGTGAAGGACTAATTAGCGGCAAAAGAACAAACTTTGCGTTACAAATTATTCGAAAAGCACTAAAATGCCCATTACAGTATGAAAAAAATTCCGGGGGAGTGTGCCCCCAGACCCCCTAGAATCATTTTTGTTTCCTATTTCCTTTAAATTTAACTTTGCCAGAAAAAATACGCTAAAAAAATGACAAAATTTTGTGCTAAAAAGTTCTAAATGTGCTCCCTTCACTTGGACACATTTTCTGAAAAGGACTTATTTGCGCTCTTTTTCGGGTTTAACATCTTTTGCATTCAATTAACATTCAACCTAATTCAAATCTGCATCCCCCCCAAAAAATTTTCTGGATCCGCCCCTGTCAAACCAAACCTTAAAAAAAAGCAGTGGGGAAGGCAAAAGGAGCAGCTGCTCGCACGGACGAAAATTTGAGTGCAATGAAGTTATACTATTAGAATACACTAAAATTCGATCAAGAAACCCATAGTCAACAGCGTTTTAATTTAAAAAAAAACGGCATTTTAATTTTCGGTCTAATTCTTGTTGCTGCGTCGCCGCTCATTATTGTGGAATTGTATTGTATGAAAATATAGTGATAGGCCTGCCGATGACGCTCGAAAAGTGCTTAATCGTACCGATAACGCTACGAAGCATCGCACAATATCAAGAATGATATCTTGATTGGGGCCGCTCGTTCTTATCGTTTGATTGCTGCCTGCTTTGTATCCATATGCAGCTGTAGTCACAGATGGGCATTTATTGAGAGAATTTATCGGCGATAGTTATCGTTTATCGATGTTATCGATTATCATTATTATGGATTATCGCTCAAAATAGTTTTGATTCATCGATTACCGATATCGTTTTGGATAATATATTTTGTTATCGCCCATAGATTATCGTGACAAATGATTCTTTATGCTACAATGTTTAAATTCAGTGATTTGGCGCTATGGAAAAGATACATGTGTCCATAAAGTCTTGTTGGAAGTTACAAAAATCTCTCTTTGTTTTATTAAACGCCACGACAGAGTCCGTAAACTGCTCTCTTCTCTTGAAAAATTAAAAAAAGTATTTTTGTATTGACTTACAACAAAAAAACTTCGTCAAGCACATTGAAAATTTTCCGCAACATTTATCGAAAGAATTTATTGGTGATAATTGATTACCGATATTTTTTTTGAAATTATCGTTATCGCTTTAGCAAAGAATGCAGGGCCGTAGCCAGCCGGGGGCTTGGGGGGGCGCCGCCCCCCCCCTGAGAAAATCGCGATTTTATCAATAAAACCAAAAAATTATACTTTGATACAATTTTTTTCTGTTGATCCTCGGCTAGGTGCGGATCCACAAATTCGATAACCGGAAGGGGGGGGACAATATACTTTAGTCCTATTGAAAATATTATTTTAATTTCTTTTGCAAATAGTATAAATTGTTGACGTTTTGGGAGAGAACGATTGCCCAAGCCCCCCTCTCACTGAACCTTTTGGATCGACATCCGCAGCTGTTTTAAAAACCGTCTTTCGAACCTACAACTTGCCTTTTTTGCTTGCGCTTTTTGCTCGCGATGTTCGATTATTACATAGCTCTGATTATTACGTCATAATTGAATTTACTTTGTTTTGATGAAGAGAAAGAACGGGTTTATTTTTGTTGCTCATTAAACGACACAGAACACAGCAACACATGCAGCAGTGAGATTGTGAGACTGAGAAACAATAAAAAAAAAATCAGCGACAGGCAGCTGCTGCGAAGGGACCACCGGTCTTCGAGTCAAGCAACAGCCCTTACAAAATAATCTTAGTGAAGAGTTATTTTTATACACAAAATATTTGTTATTTACAGTATAATAGAGATGAGAGTTAGAGTGAGCGACAGAAAACAAAACGCTCAAATTTAAAATATCTGATTCTGAATGTAGCTATCCAAAAGAATTTTCTTGCAAGCATTTTTATATCCATTATGCGATTGTTGTCTAAGAGTTTCTGGAATTCCAAAGTTTTGGACCTTATACTTATTTACGGACTTTCGAGCTCTGGTAGTAGAAAATCGCGTTAGAAGTAAATTATTCTTGGTGGAGTTTCGAGTGGAGAAAGTAGTATGCAAATTAGATGAATAAAAAAAATAATTTTGTGCTTCCCCTGGAAATAGTTTTGTTCTCCCCTGGCACTCGGGTCTGGCTACCCTCCTACGTTCCTACCCCTCTCTGGAGTCAAGTTTGAAAATGGGTCCCAACCAGAACATGAAGCCGATGTTTTGAAACACACTAGCTTGTTGGGTGCTTATATTTTCTACGCATGTAGTATTTACTGCTAAGAACTTTTTGAAACTCCAGTACTTTACCAAAGCGTACACTAAACAACATAAATTGACTATATTAACACCTTGTATTTGAGAGGGCCTAATAACCTTTTCTGAGGCCTGTAGGCGCACTGATTGCAAAATAACTAATTTGCTAACAGCCTCAAAACCTCAAAGCTGATTCAGAAAAGTAATTTTAAAAGCAGAAAAAGCAATAGCTTCCAGGGCTTAGCCCCGGACCCCGCTGGGGGAGCTTACAACGCTCTTCCAGACCCCCAAGCTGAATGGTTGATTGTTTGATACAACTAAATCATCATTAACGTCTAGTGGCGTGTGCACGAGAAGAATTCAACTCCCCCTTTGCGCCCTTTGGCCATGAGACCAATGAAAAATAACTTTTGTATCAGCTTTATGCGATGATTTCTGCTTCTGGTCCTTTTGCTACCAGTATTATTGAATCAGTTACAAGTACTTTTTTTTAATAAAAAGTGCGTTAGAAGGAAGTATTTTTTGCTTAAAATTCGAAAATTCCGTCAGCGGCTAGGGGCGTAGCCCAGTTAATTTTTCAGAAAACACCTTAGGACGGCTATATCGTTGAAAAAAAGGTCATTTTTTTCGCCCCCCCTGATATTTGTTTTGCCCCCCCAAGCTGGTCCGGCTGGCTACGGCCCTGACAGAAAGGTTTATTGTGCCCATCACTGGCTGCAGGGCCTATCTAGAAAAATGTTTCGGGGGGGAGGGGTTTGATATGAATATTCACCACCGAAACAGCAAAATGTTTAAAGTAAATTTTTACGAAGTTGTGTACGCCGTACTATTAACGCTTTCTGGCATAGCCTAAACCAGGGGTGACGAACCTTTTTTGGCGAACGTGCCAAAATATTAAAAACAAAGTTTAGTAAGTTAATGCCGTGCCATTACATCAAACAAAACAAAAACATAATGTATTTATTGTCATGAAGCAAATATTAATGAGATTTTAGGCTATCGCATGGTTTTTCAACGGGGTCGAATTCAGATTTAGAGGCAGCATATTCAATGAACTGTGGAAAAAATGGTTCAGCGGACGTGAAGACCTTTTTTTTGGTCTTCACCCGATTTTAGTAGGAAAATAGTAGCTCTATGAATGTGAAGACTTTATGGGGGCAATTTGGACCAACACTTTTCGTAAAGGGGCGATTGTCTAAAAAGAGTTGAATACCTCTGCTAAACGAAATCAAAATTAAAATATCAAGTGGTGTGCCAGGAAAAATCTGTGGCGTGCCACATCTGGCACGCGTGTCGCAGGTTCGCCACCCCTGGCCTAAATATTACAATGCTTGTTAAATTTTTTTTCTGTGTCACTGCTACCGCTGTTTAGTGGCGCTCCAAGGATTGGGCAAAGTGGCGCTCCAAGGATTTGGCAAAGTGGCGCAAAACCGTGGGTCTGGGGACGGAGTTTCCAGCCGTCAACAGGTTTTTACGGTTTTCACATAAAAAGCATTCATTTAGGCACACTTTTTATCGTAATAGACAATGCAAAAATATTTTAGTAGGCCTAGTATACCTAAAAGTGTTTGTATGTCTAAAAGCAGAAGCTTGGCAAAAAATAAATAAAAGGAGAGTGCAACTTTATTAGCTTTGGCGCATTTGATTGAATGACGTGAAGGTGTGTTCTATAATTATTTATAACAACCGCAGAGCCAGCGGGGGGCATGGCACAGTGGCTCTCCCTGAATGCGCCTATGCCGCTGGTCCTGGTGCTGGGCTTAAACTTGCGTGGTCCAGTGTGTAAGACCCGAAATAAAAACCAATCAAAACCACCCTCAGTATCTTTCATCAAAGGCGTGAGAAATGCGTGAGCTATACGTTACTCACAGTGAAGATCTGGTTTGCAGTGAGGGCACCTTAATTCACTATGCACTACAGTCACTGCAGGACTTATATGCATGGTTGTTACTTACTATTATATTAGGGCGGTAAACTCAAGCAAAATCTTATCCTGGATCCGAACCCAAAATTTTGCGATTGTCCGAACCTTAAAATGCAAGTTTTTCCAAAATTACGTAGGTATACTTCTAGTAAAACTATTTTCCTGTGACCAAAACTTCTCGAGTAATGCAAGTACAACTGCATACAGTGCCTTGATGCTTACAGAGAGCGAATATAGGGCCTATAGCATGCATGGACAACCTTTTGTCACTGGGGACCAAAATGTGCATTTGAAACTTGACTGAGGGCCGGAGCCGTAATTGTGATTTTAAGTGTAATCTAGGTACATATTTTTCTGGGGTTTGGATTGTATTCATGTAATGCTATTTTACATGCAATGTGTTTTCAATTTTGTTTGCACAGGGATATCCATAAAAAATGTATACCTATATTGATATAGGCAGCATTTTCACCATATTTTATCAGTAATTTCTGTATTGACATATAATTCTAATCATGAAAATGAAAAATTTATTGAACCCAATGAATTGTCAATCTTAATATGTCAGATATGTTATAAAACTGATAGTAATGTTTAATTAAATTACTTTCTAATGGGAAATCTGGGCTTGGTGCTTTTTCACCAACGTGTCAATTTTTGGTGCTATGCTGGAGGCGGCCACTCTTAGACTATTTTCAAGATGACAATCTGTCAGTCTTGATCTAGTTTTTGACTCAGTGTGTTCATTTTGGTGCAGTTGCTCGCAGATACAAGTACTCCCAAATAGTGACATTTTCTTTCGGGCTAAATCTTTCGTAACGCACATTATATAAAATAAATGAATATCGATATATTACATAGGCCTACAGCCCTAGAAAATTTATTGGCGGGCCAGATGAGAAGCCTTGGC
Organism: Trididemnum miniatum; assembly: GCA_964006365.1. Lineage (NCBI taxonomy): Eukaryota > Metazoa > Chordata > Ascidiacea > Aplousobranchia > Didemnidae > Trididemnum > Trididemnum miniatum. The sequence goes on from OZ023239.1 coordinate 6,693,185, forward strand.
GGGCCGGATTTGGCCCGCGGGCCGTAGGTTGCCCATGCCTGGCCTATCGCTTCTGTAGGCTACAGAGCAAAATTAGAAGCACTGCGCAGAAAGTGGCAGACACTTACTAAGCTGACGATTAAATTTTCATATAATCCTGGTAGACTAAAATCAAATTGGAACAGACCTTCAGCCTGTTGCATTCATGCAGGGTGCAGGGCAGAAACCCTTGGTTGAAGATCACCGTATTTGTACGGTATCTAAACTAACTCTCACTACAAAGGATTCGCTGCAGCTGTGAGCACAAACTGAGAAAAAATGAACGAGTTTCGAAAAAGATTAAAGGGGATTATATCACTTTCTAATTTGCTTTCGTGTAAACTCATATTTTGTTCTGTGAGCAAGCATTGATTTTATGCAATAAGATAATTTCCTTAGAAAATAAAGAAGCAAATTACTGTATTTGTAACGCTTGCACCTTTAACACGTTTCTATTTCACTAGCCCACTACAATAATTGTAAATATCAAGCTTTGCTCAGCATAATTATGCAGAATGTGACTTCTTTTTCAAGCAAGCAGTATCATCCGACACATAATCAAAGCTATCTGTTAGTTGAACCATGGTTGAACATGACGTTGTTGTAAAATTTGCAGTAAACTGGTGGTGCACATAATTATACGGCGACAGTTTGAGCACAAGCCAAGCGCCTACTCCTTTTACGGCACTGACGGGCGACCACTTAAGTAATAATAGCAATCAATTTAACAAACAACAGTTCATCTTAAAAAACAACATTTTGGGGGGGTTGATTCTCCCATACCTCCTAAATACCGCGTTGATTAACCATATGGCAGATGTACCAAATGCTACGGCACCCCGCGCCTGGATTGCTGACCTTTTTGAGTCCGCATGTATTTGCGCTAGTTTAGAAATAGTCCATGGGCTAAAAAGGTTAAGAACCACTGTTCCAGACCGATGCGTTGTTTTCCGAAGTTTTATTTGTGGGATTGTTTCGTAAGATTGCATTATGAAGTCATAATTGTCTACTGACGTAATTTTTTTCGTGAGTATTCTGAACAGATCTCTCCATTACGTAATTTCACTGGGTCAGAATTTGCGCTTGTGACGTCACAATTGTATTTACTATGGTTTGGTGTGAATTTTTGCATCTCATATAATTTCTCTTCTTGTTTCTTTGTAAGAATGTCGTAGAAAGTTCTTGAACTTTAATTTAGGGTATAAATAGGCGTGAATTTTCGAGCGTGTTTATTCGAGTGTCGATTTAGTGTGTATAGAGTAAGCAATATTGTTTTATGCTGAAGGGTATAGCCCTTGCGTAGCTAAGTGAGTTAAGTTGGGTCGATTATTCTATTCGTTTGGTGAAGAAGGTCTTGGTTTTTTCGTAAGGTCAGATCTTAGAACGAATTAATTCCTACGGTTTGTCATACAACTCTTATCAATCGTTCTGTCAGCGAAGTAATACAATTCCTATTTCGCGACAGTTACATCCTACTCTTGCGTACTATGCCATGTTTTGATGATTGAACAGCTTGAACTGCCTTGTTCAAACTTTCAAAAATATTTCGGAAGGGGGGGAGTTAACCCCCCTCATCCCCCCCTAAATACGGCCTTGACTGGCTGTATAGTCCAAGTGAAAAATTTAATTTAATCAAATAGAAATGCTTTGATTCTGACTTAATGATTTTTCATGAAAATTCGGCGGATATTTTCTTCCCTACCTTCACCCTCATTTTCCTTTCTTTCAAAGTTGAACCACAACTTTGCAATTACTGTCTTCACGAAAATTAAATGTTTCAAACATTATGCCAAGTTTACGACACTTCTTAATCAGATTGCAAGGCTAATATTGAGTACTCGAGTTGAGGGGGTATGCCATCCCCTGGAAAACAGCACCATCCCACATTTAACATTTTAGCGTAAACCATTCCCTATAAATGATGACCATCTCTCCTTTCGGTTTTCGTAAAAAGCATGTACCATCCCCCCATAAACGTTTTTACTATTCTCAGGCCCGTCGAAAGGGGGGCCAGAGGGGCCATTTGACCCCGGGCCCCGTACTTTGAGGCACCCTATTTTTCCTCTGCAAGTAGATATTATTACCTTATTTTTTAATTTGATCGTGAGCTTAGCGGAAAACTGCGCAAGTAACATGAGTTATAATTTATCAAGCATTTTGATGTCTAAAAACCTTTTAATCTATCGCACAATATATACGTCTCAACTCACATTGAGCTATAATAACCAAATGCTTTCTACTTACTTTGTAGTAATGCTAATCGGTCCTAATGGACAATAAACTTAAAACCAAGAACGGTGAGCTCTTGCATGAAAAACAGCTAGAACGTAGTTGAGTTGCAAATATAAGACTACTGGCAAAATTACGCATTTAATGTGGAAGATGCGTGAATCAATTTTAAATGAGCCAATTTCTGGATTGAGCCAACAGGCTCAAATAGTAGGCCTATCAATTTAGTCGAGAACACAGCATTGGTGTTGGAATACTGCATCTAAACCACGGTTGGGCAAGCTTTTCACACGAAGGGCCAGATTTGGAAAAACTGTTCAAGCCGCGGGCCGCACGCTGATTGGAAAACAAGGTGAAGACCTATTTTTTGGAGATCACGGTCCACGTACGAATGTGATTTCCATAATATAAGGTTTTCACCTCGTTTTTTATTCCAATTTTGCACCCTTGAGGCCTATTTTTTTGAAAATCACTGCCATCCATGATCTCTTAAGGAAAAAAGATCTTCCGTTCAATTCACGATGGGAGTTTAAGTTTATGTAAGTGCCGGCGGGCCAGAATAAAAGGACCAGCGGGCCGGATTTGGCCCGCGGGCCGTAGTTTGCCCGTGTCTGATCTAAACTGTGGTAAAAAAATTTCGTTTTGCAACCAAGTTACCGCATTGGAAACAGCACTATTATAGTGTAACGCAGTGTGGTCCAAACCCTGGCCCTCCGGCCGCATGCGTCCCGCGGGCAACTTTTGTGCGGCCCTCGAACACTTTAACCTTCGTTGCCTGTTTTGTATCTAGCAAGGCTTAGAAATTTCCTCGCTCGCATTAATAGCGAGATTTTTTAAGAGGCGAGGAAATAATGACGAGAATGTTTCACAGTACACTTGAACGCTTCATTTTAAAGTAGAAATGTATCTGACGTCACAATAACATTTATTACGAATTAATGCAGGTTATGTAACATGTCGCATTCTCTCATATGGGCCTTTTCAAAACGATCTTCAGCGAAGATGTGTAGCGTAAGAGTTACTAAATTTAGTGAGTATTACTAACTTTTAGTCTTTTAGCATAAAATGAGTGCCAAAAAAAAGTGTCCGAGGAAAACAGTGAATTCAATATTAACTGGAGGACAGATATTTCTTCGTCAATAATAATGGTAAATCACAATGTTTGGTGTGTCTTCAAGTAATATCTGTTCCCAAAGAGTTTAATGTTCAGCGACATAACAAAACGCGACTAAACCCGCGTGAAACGTAAGACATTTAGTAAAGCATAGTGTCAATGCTAGAAAAACAATCTCTCCGCCTGTGATTAAAATCTAGATTTTGTCTTTGCGGCCTGCGAAGCTTTTTCAAACCTTAATGCGGCCCTTAATGCTCTTAGTCTTGGGCCATGCTAGTCTAACGCGCTTGTTTTCGCGTTTGAGTGATTTGAAATAATAATAGCGGCTCAACTAACGACCTAGATCAGCGGTTCCCAACCTTTTTTTCTTCATTACCATCTTTTGATGTGACTGATCCTCAATTACTCACAACAATTATTTATTACTAAAGTTCACCTTAGTTATTATATCAATCGATGAGGAGCAAAAAATTATGAGGTATGAGGCGCCGTTTGGAAAACAATAATATAAGTTTTTCCACATGTTTTTTTGGCCAATTTAAGCTACGTTTTGTCCAAGATATTATATAGCATATTTTCTATTTATATATACGACAAATATGTGGCTTAAAAAAACCGAAAAACTGGCACAAAATATATAGGAAATTTATGAGTTGCCGTTTGGAAAAAATAATTTAGGTTTTCCAACAAGTTTTTTCGTCCAATTTAAGCTACGTTTTGTCCAATATATTATATAGGATATTTCCTATTTAAATATAAGACAAATATGTGGCTTAAAATAGCCGAAAAAACTGACACAAAACATATAGAAAATTTCCTACACAATATATAAGACAAATTATTGCATCCTATATTCGTTTTGCGCTACTTTTTTTGGCAAATTTATGCAATAAATTTCCTATATATTTTGCGCTGCTTTTTTTTGGCAAGTTTATGCAGTAATTTGTCTTCGATATTATATAGGAAATTTCCTATAAGTTTTGTGCTGCGTTTTTAGGCTAATTCGAGAAATAATTTGTCTTATCTATCATATAGGAAATTTTCTATATGTTTTGCACTGCTTCTTTGGCTAATTTGAGTAATAATTTGTCTTATATACTATGTAGGAAATTTTCCATATATTTTGCGCTGCGTTTTTTGGCTAATTTATGCAATAATTTGTCTTATATATTATGTAGAAAATTTCCTAAATGTTTTGCGCTGCTTTTTTTGGATAATAATTTCAGCAATAATTTGTCTCATACAATATATAGAAAATTTCCTATATATTTTGCGTCAGTGTTTTCGGCTGTTTTAGACCACTTAATTGTCTTATATACATATAGGAATTTTCTATATAATATATTGGAGAAAATGTAGCTTAAATTCGCCGAAAAAACATGTGAAAAACCTAAATTATTTTTTTCCAAACGGCGCCTCATAGCCTTCACGTTTTCAGATGTTCAGTATATTCCAGTGAAAACATCGGCAAGAACAAAAAAAGGTCTTCACGTTTTCAGAGGTCCTGTATCCCACATAAACATCGGTGAAGAGCAAAAAAAATGTTGGGAGTAAAATTCCGGGACAGGGCGATGTTATTTTTCAGGGGGTGTTTAATTATCCACATGAAAACTTACCCACTAGTGGAGAATTCCTCACCGGTTGGGAACCAGAAACCTAGATGAAACAATAAAGAAACAAGGTTCTGCTGTTGAGTCAAAAGAGTGACCACTTCGACCTCTTGCAACAACCGTAAGTTGATAGTTTGCACTGTAGTAGAAAATGCATTAGCAAAACTAGAGACGCCTAACACGTGGTTTTCGGCAATTTTATTTGTATGTTGCAGCGCAAATCTACTAGACTAAGTGAGAAGAGTAAACAGAAAGTTTGCTTAAAGGCAATAGCGGTAATATTCCGCCTTATGCTGCATAGGTAAAAGATATCACAGACAGCAAAGTATGCTTTTTTTGACTAGGAGAGTAAGAGTACTGGTGTAGATTATATTTCAATTAAGGTGTCAACAAGAAAATGTGAGAACGGAGCGTCTAAGCGTAAGCGACGAAAGTTGCAAGAAAGTGCTGTGAAAAATTCACTCTCTACAGTTTTTGAACTCAAGACTTTGTGCTATTGCAAATCCGCATCAAACCACCATGCGGTAAAAAATTAACTTCAAAAGGCAAAAATGGGGTCAGGATTTACGTATACAGTATACTGATTCTACCGTTTTTGCTAAAGTTAACAGTGACGTCATCGTGGGGTCCTTTTTTGCTATGTGGTTCCGGGCTTCTATCGGCTCTCAACGGCCCTGACTATAGCCTACTTGAGCACTGCAGATACGCTAGGCTATTATATTTATTAACCTTAATAGCTTAGTTGCACTTAACAGTAGCACTAACAATGCCATTGAGTTCAGTACCGGTATGTTAGAGTGGTAGGCCTAAGCATACCTAAGTTAAGACGCCATGTTAATTAGAATCTAAGATATTTTTAAAATCCGTTCAGGCATAGGTGGCGGAGCTGGGGGGGCCCTGGCTCCCCCACATTTTTTTTAAGGGGGGGCCCTGGGGAGTTCTAATTTACGCGTTTATTTCTACAATATTGCCTCTGCATGAATGTATTTGAAACTTAATAGGCCTACCATCAAAATTAAAACCCAGAAAAGAGCTTATATCCAGAGATGTTTTCTTTAAAATTTTGTTTGTGTGGTGGGGGAACAGAAACTAGAAGCAAGAACCGTGGGTCTGAAGCTCACATAAATTGGACATGTCACACGTGGACAGGCTAAATATGGATTGTAGGCATAGGGCCGGATTTACGTATAGGCAGGGTTACTATTTCGTGCTTATTTCTAAGATTCGTGTTTATTTTCTAGGGCAATGTCTTACAAAACGTGAATGTGCTTATTAAATGTGCTTATTTTTGAATCTCGTGCTTAATATGTCTTAGTTCAAATGCATTTTTCTTTAAATGAACGAAAAATAGAAGAAAAATATGTTTATTTTTTGTTCCTTAGTTAATTTCAGCATTTTGAAATTTTTTGTTAATTTCTCCATCCAGTGGTTCCCAAACTTGAGGGCCATGGGCCAGCACGGGACTGTTTTCAGAGGGCTACAAAGCTTGACTGGAAAACAACAAAAGCGTTCCTTAATCATGTCATGATGTTCACTTCAAAAGTTGTTGAACCACCGGAAAAATAGGAATCTGCGGACGTGAAGACCTTCTTTTTTTGGTCTTCACTAATTTCTAGCGGAAAAAATAGGAATCTCCGGACGTTTTGGCAACCTGCTACTTCGTCCTCGCAACAGCAGCGTGCTTATTTTTTGGTGTGAACCGGTAATAACCTTGCGTGTAGGCTAAGCATGCAGGCTGAAATCTAGAGTCGGAGAAAATGGGGGGCCTGATCACGAACAATGAAGACCTTTTTTTCTTTTCGCCGATACTTTCAGCGGTAAACAGAACATCTGAGGACGTGTATACCTTTTTTTGCTCTTCACTATACCGATATTTTCAGTGAAAACTCGGACATCTGAGGACGTGAAGACCTTTTTTTGCTCTTCTAATCAGTGTGATCAAATAGCCTAGAGTCTCTCATTGTCTAAATACGGTCCTCAGGAGCGTATTTAGGGGCGGTGCCAATGTGCCATGCCCCCCCCCCTCCCCATTTGACTCTGCCTTTTTGTTCGCAAGAACAATACTAATGATGCCAAGTGACTGAAATATGCCAGATTCTTTTGATGGTTTCTGTAGCTTATGGCCAGAAACGAATCCAGTGGGGTCAGTTGAGGAATATGCATTCTCCCACCAGCCATTTTCAAAAATGTTTTTAATGCATACAATTTTTCTGTAATTTCAAACCTTTTCGATAGCTATAAGCCTTCCGCCTTAACCACGCATGTAATTAAAAATGTGCGAACAAAATGTATCATATTCGGCGAAACACTCAGAATTAAAGTCAAACAATTTAAACACAATTAGCCTGAAAATTATTCAAAAAGCACTAAAATAGCCATTACAGCATGTAAATTTTCGAAAATTTTACTCGGCCAGCTCCATGTGCTGCTTTTTACAGGCTTGTGTGGCTCAGTATACTTTGACGTACAGAGCCACCTTGCGGAAGCGACTTGTTGGTAATTCTGTCCACGCAGCTTGGTTTTAGAAATAACTAAAATTTTCATGTTTAATAAAGCAGAGGCCTGCAATAGAGTGAATAACTATTGCCTCCTTGTTCTCAACACTGAACCTATAACGCGAAACGGCAAGCAGTGAAGCCGATAGTTTTGACGCGACTAGGAATCAAATCAGAGTTTATTGCTATAGAAAGAAAGACGCTCTCACCTGATCATTTGATCGGTTAGGGTAATCGAACAAACAAAAGGTGAAAGTCAAAACTCTTCACTTACCCCTAACTTGTTCATCCCCAAAACAACTTTCTTTGTTATTTTTTCTAATAGGTACAGCCTAAGAATCAGAGGCATACGCAAAAAGAGTTCCTACGCAACCTCAAGACCTCCTTCGATACCGGAACATGTCTAAAACCTTTATTGCTTGGAATAGATTCTTCAAGAAAAATAGGAAAACGCTTTCCCGCACCCCTTCTCCCCAGAAAATTGCTGTGTATACGTCCCTGTGTGTAATACAGGCACTTTAGAAGCAACGGCCAAGTCTCACAGTATCATGTGCAGCAAACAGAATATTGATCTAGTTTTTTAGTACACAAACATCGCTGACGAACAGTGTCCACACAAATTTAAGTAGTCTTTTATTTTAAAAAGAAAAAACTTCTTCAACATTTTCTTGCATTGTTTGTGAAGAATATTTACGAAACACTGTTATTTTGTATGCGGACAAATAAAAGATAAAAATAAAGCAACTTCGTGATTTACGACTTCGGGGTGAGTATGTAGTCCGTTGGGTGTAAAAATATGAGACGCAGACATATCCCACATGTCTAAAAAGACCACGCCTTTAGTGTCTTTAAACATGCTTCTTGCTATGACATCTAGCCGGAAGGACAGCCAATCAGAAAGGCAGCATTGATTGCTGCTAAAATCATCCATGTTAAACACGTTAAAACCTTTAAAAATGACAAGCGTTTTTGGAGAACGTTTCAATAGTTTTTCTATAGCATGTTTTATCGTGTTAAGCCTTTGCACAAAAATACTTGGGTCGTACAACAACAAATGAGTGCCTATAGTTATAGCTATTACAGTTTCTTCCCCGCCTGCGATTTTATCGATTCTATCTGCTATGTAAGGCTGGCTGTATGGTGATCCTCCGTTTTGCAAAGGAGGACCATGTGCAGAAAAACGAAAGGTTACGTTATACTTGTCATCAATTGCTTCTCTTGGCTCCCAAATATCAGCAACTTTAACTTTTTCAACAGGGTTAAATTTATCTTCCGCAAAATAACTTGTAAATTTATCCATCCAGCTCAAAGCAAGAGGTTTAACAAAGTAAGAATACCATTGGCGAATCGTCGAATCACCGAGGATATAAATTGTCTTGTTGGACAAACAAGAAATTTTGTTTTTTTCAAGAGTGAAACCATTGGCATTAGCCGCATCACAATGCAAAGATTTCCAATTACTAGAAAAATATCCTCCTGGTCTTGGTGGAAGAGGTCCAGCTAGTTTACGAGTGCATGGAGGGAGACTTGGAGATGGTATATCAATGTGGTAATCTAAACAACAAACATTTAAGCTACCGTAAATCTCAAAACTGGACGTTTCGATAACATAGATTAATCTGTCATCATCAGCAGTTTATGCAAGGCAGTACGAGCCCCGGTACTTTGTACCCATCTGCAACCCCTCTCAACGGCCCTGGCTATAATTACACTGTTTTGGAGTTGTTGCCTGGGTTATGCTATTACTTGTAGTTAGAACTGCAAATCCTAGTTTTTGCAGTTTTGTAACTTGCATACACTGCTGAATGCTGATGATGACAGCTAAATCTATGTTGTGGAAACGTCCAGTTTTGAGATTTACTGTGGCTTTTCTTTTTCTCCTTAAGCTATATTCTTACTGTCATAATTAAAAACTGATTACGGCATCAAAAATTTAATTGTGATGCAGAAAGCCCGAGCGTGGGCATTGGGCAGATTTGTACTGCACAGTGACAGTGTAAATATCTCCTCCTCGTTGTAGCAAATTTCAGTATGTCTGACTGCTGGAGTTAGAATTAACCAATTCTAGTAGTAGTATTTTTAGATACCATATCATAGTTAACTTCGTAGAGCTTTATGTGTTTATGCGCTTTAGCATAAATATACATGTAAGATTGAAATTTTGTTCTCAGTGCTTGAGCAAGCAACTTACTTGGTTTCAAGACATAGATTGTTTTCGATTTTCCTATTTGAACTCTTAAATTGACACCTCTGTAAAAACAAAACACCATCATCAATTTGAATGGCGTTAGAAAAAAACTCTTGCATGAGACACAATCAAGCTTGATTTACTCGTCAGTTTATATTCTTTTTTATGATGCAAAGATTAGATTAAATACGACTAGCTTATGGACCTATAACGTCGCTCAGGAGTCAGGAAAATAAATGTTGATGTTTTTGGCGATTTACTGCAACGACATTTCAGGATAAAAGGAATTAAAAGATAAAGTTGTTCAATCCCAGGGACACCAATTATGACTTTTTTAGGTCACCACATAAAGCCGGCGCCAAGGGGGAGGGGGGCCTGGCCCCCACAATCGACATGCTAGCCCCCCCCTCTCCTAATCAACTAGCTTACTCTTTTGAAGACAGCGGCTTTTGAGCTCAATTTTAAACTTTAGCCCACTGTGATAAACTCTTGGTCCCCTAAGTCGACTGCTCTGCCGCCGGCACTGTCTCCTATATGAGCTTTGCTCCCTTTTGAGTGACTCAGCGTATACAGCAGACATGGGCAAACTACGGCCCGCGGGCCAAATCCGACCCGTCGGTCCTTTTATTCTGGCCCGCCGGCACTTACATAAACTTAAACCCCCACCGTGAATTGAGCGGAAGACCTTTTTTTTCCATTAGAGATCATGGATGGCAGTGATTTTCAAAAAAATAGGCCTAAGCCTCTACGGTGCGAAATTGGAATAAAAAACGAGGTGAAAACCTTATATTTTGGAGATCACATTCGTACGTGGACCGTGATCTCCAAAAAAAAGGTCTTCTCCTTGTTTTCCAATCAGCGTGCGGCCCGCGGCTTCAACAGTTTTTCCAAATCTGGCCCTTCGTGTGAAAAGCTTGCTCACCCCTGGTATACAGTATATATCATCACAGCGTATTTTCAACTACTGCAGCTTCAACCAACGTTTGTTTAAGTACATCGCTAGTGTCTATACCCACCTGCCTTAATCGGACCGGCAGACGTTACAGTTGAATGGGCTTAATAATTACGGAGTTACGAAACTGTTACTACCGCACAGAATATATAAGCTTTATCCTACTTCGTAAAAAGGCCCGATTCGTCCAACAATGAAGCAGCTTCATTTGTTCTGGTGACTTTGTATCTTTGAATTGCAGAACATTCAAGCGCTTTCGGTTTGTCACAGAACCAGACTTCTTTCAATCTTTGGTTTGTGAAATCACAGTAATCGTTCTCCAATTGATGAGGAGTTGCACCATTCATTGAAGGTAGCCATATATTGCAATCCGTCTCTTCTTTCATGTTCCCGTCCTCAAAAACTCCGTGAAAGTTTAAGCCAGGCGATCCTCTGGTCGACGTGACACGCCTCAGCAAATCTACCGCCTCACTTGGATGAATGAGAATCACTCGAAGGAAAAAAATTCCAAACATTCGAAGTTGCACAGTCGCTAAATAAGTGACGTAATGTTAGCGGATCAAAGGCACAGAGGGCTCCGCCTTCCTCCCTAAATTTTTAACCATAGGCCTACATTTTAGTTGATGTTTCAGCCGGTTAGCTTATGTAAGCTTTAGGTGATATGCACATCACTATCGGTGCGGTAGGTCTGGGCCCCGACTCTGTGGTTCGATTCCTGCATCGGTCAAATCGGTGTTGGCAAAGGTCGTCCTCACTGCGACGTTGCTTGGGAGCTGTGTTGCCCAGGCGCTAAGCCGCGGAGATGGGCCGCGCCCCTCGTTACATGCTTCGGCGAAATACCGCGCATACAATGAAAGTTTGATTTTTGAAGTTTATTTCTTGGACAGCCTACTGTTACACGCAGAAAACTGTAAGAAAGCACTTTTCTCGATTCTTAGCGTCCTCATCCATCAAAATTTTTGAATGCACTTTGGAATTTGAAGGTTTCATTTTGACAAAGCATCCAAACTTACAGTATTTCATCGTTATGATTTTACGTGGATGACTTTAATCCGGCCCACATTAGTTGAAAATGATTTGACAACCTTGCAGACAAGGTTTTCAGGAGAAATATTTCCAGCAGAAGATCAATCATGATGTTTTAGTGGAGAGGAATGTACCAAAAAGTTCAGATTTATTCATAAAATAATTTAATTTTTATGTATCCCTGGGGGAATGGCGGTAAAAGAAACGAAAACACACCAATAGGATAATAACTGACGGTGGCGAATAACTAATTAATATGCGTATATTTGACAGATTCTAATCAGCAGCAAACTTGATAGATTTTAATTTGTATTTTTTTTGCACTTGACAGATTTTACTTTTTTTGTATTTATTTGCATATTTATCTTCCTATCACGAGAAAGCGACCAATGCGCTATGCGAGCTCTCTTAGGAGTTGTCATCCATCTGTCTACCACAACAAAATGGGGGAATCCCGTTAAGTTCCTTTCCCAACGGCACAACAAGTAAACTTGCCGGCTAGTTCTTCACACTGTCCCTTTAATGCTGAGCATCAAGCAGAGAAGCGGTGATTACCAATTTTAAAGTCACTGGCTTGGCCCGACTCGGAATCAAACCCATGAGGTAAACGTTGATCAGAATAACTTACCTGAATTACTTTATGACTCCTTACAAACAAATTGTAACTCCTGCGAAACATATGACCTTATCGGTGAACGAACTTTTTCTTTTTCGAATATTAACTCTCACTTAATCATCCACGTCAATATCTGTTCACTCGAGTCGTATATCGATGAGATTAAGCAATTTTTAAAATGTATAAAAACCCCTCCTTCAATACTTTTTCTATCTGAAACTCGCATAAACGTAGACGCTCATACTGACATTGATATTCCTGGTTAGACGTTTGTCCACTTTCCCTCACCTACTATTGTTGGAGGCGTTGGTGCGTATTTCTCAAACCTCGTAACTTTTACTGAAATCGAAAATCTAAAATTGCAAATAGGAGGCTGCGAAGACCAGTGGTTTGAAGTTAAATTTGCTGGAGGAACGGATAAGTATATCATTGCTGTAATCTATCGTCACCCTAGGGATAATGCTGGTACTTTTTTGAATTCCATAGATGCAAAACTACAAATTCTAAACAAGAAACGTACCAAAATAATGTTAATGGGTGACACAAACATTGATTTGAAATGCGATTCTTCTCTCAAATCCGAATATGTACATATGATCGAAAGTAACGCTTTCTTAAGCTTAATCACTCAGCCAACACGTGTGACTGCAGGTTCGCAAACGATTATTGATCATCTTCTTACTAATGATGCCGAATCTGTAATCACACCTGGTGTCTTCTTACACAAATTGGCTGACCACTATGCCATCTACTGTTCAATCTCCAGTTATAATTTTAAGCATACAAAAAAACGTGAAAGTACACATACTTGTCGTAACATTCATTCTGTGGATGACAATAAAGTTTGTAATGACCTTGAATCTTCCCTTATGCCCATGATGTATGATATAATGCACTTGCCTCTATCGCATTCATCACTTGATCAACACTTTAACTATTTGGTCTCCGCAATGTCCGAGGTAATCGAGAAACACGCACCCCTTCAAACTGCCTCACGTTAGCAAAAAAAAAATGCAAAACACACCTTGGCTCACTAAAGGCTTATTGGTTTCTATTAAAAATAAACAAATAATGTACAAAAAAATTCTTTCTCAGTAATAACGAATTTGAAAAATGGAGCTCCGAAAAATTTGCTAATAAGTTAACCAGGGTCAAAAATTTATCAAAAAAAAAAAATTACTGCAACGATGCAATTAGAGAAAAGAAAAATAACCCAAAAGAACTCTGGAAATTTACTAATTCGGTTATTCCCTCAAAACTTCTGTTTCCCCTCTACCTACCACAATAAAAGTTGATAACACCGAGATTGCAAACCCTGATAAAATCGCAGAAAATTTTAACAACTATTTTGTTGAAATTGGCCATTTGATAGCAAAAAGCGTCAGTACCAACGAAAATTTCGACTTTAAATCCTTTTTGAAAACCTCAGTGTCTCAGACCATAGTGCTTGAACCTACGCAACCCATAGAAGTTTTCAATGCTATAAATTCTTTCCATCTTCATAAAGCCTTTGGGTGCGACAACATTTCTTCTTTTTTTTCTTCGTCTAGGAAACGAAATCCTAGCACCTATATTGTCTGTTTACTTTGGTCTGGTGTTTGAACTCGGCTTTTTTCCTTAAATCTTTAAAACAGCCAAAGTTGTACCCATTTTTAAAGCTGGTGACAAACATTTGGTGCGTAATCATCGCCCCATTTCTCTTCTTTCATGCTTGTTAAAGGTATTAGAAAAAGTTATCAAAAATCGGTTCCAAAATTTTTTTGAAAAACATGAAAGTTTCCATGATTTTTAATGTGGTTTCAGAGAGAAACGTGGCGTCATGCATGCACTACTGTATGTCATTACACCAGCTTATGATGCAATTGAACACAATAAATTTTACTGCACTTCTTCTAATGGATCTACGTAAAGCTTTCGATACTGTATTCCACCAAATATTGTCACAAAAACTTCTTCATTATGGAATACGAGGTCCAGCTTACTGTTTAATAGAAAGTTATCTTTCCAATCGTCAACAATTCGTATCTATCAATAATAGTGCATCATCTTTGAAATCCATTAGTATTGGCGTTCCTCAAGCAGTGGTGGGCACGATAAACCTTTCTGCACTAAAGCGATAACAATAATCGATAACTTCAGAAAAGCCCTGGGCTATACCGATAATCGATAAATCTCAATTTTTTTAAGCGATATCGGTAATCGATAAATTATCGCCGATAAATTTTTCCGATAAATGTTGCGATAAATTTTTAATGCGTTTGACAAAGTTTTTTGCAAGTCACATTGCAAAAATGTGTTTCCAGATTTTTCAAGAAAAGACAGCAGTTCACGGACTCCGCCGTAGCATTAAACAGAACAAAGAGAGATGATTTAACCAGCAACTACACTTTAGAAACACAGTGTATTTTTTCCATAGCGCTAACTAACTAAATTTGAACACTGTGTGCATACAGAATCGTTTATCGCGATAATTTATCGGCGATAACAAAATATATTACAAAAGCGATATCGGTAACCGACAAATCAAAAATATTTTGAGCGATAACGATAATCGGTAAAAAATTATCGCCGATAACTATCGCCGATAAATTATCGCGATAAATGCCCATCTCTGCCCTCAAGAGTCCATTTTAGGCCCGCTCCTCTTCCTTATTTACGTTAATAACCTTACAAATGCTAACTTTGGTCAACCTCGCCTTTTTGCAGATGATACGTGTCTAGCTCTAAACAATTCCTTGCTAAATGCTCTTGAAGTTAATTGTAACTGCGAACTACGCCAATTACACAACTGGTGCAATGCAAATGAATTACAAATTAACCCAGAAAAGTCTACAATTACTATTTTCCCTCCTAAATTAAATTTCCCTCGACCAGAAGTAAACTTCATTTATAATACCTCGTCTATTTCGTTATGTGATTCTGCAAAATATCTCGGTGTTGCCATAGACAGCACATTAAATTTTAAACCACATATATCAGACCTTAAAAAACATGAAACATTCCAAAACAAGGCAATTTGTCAGCGACATGACCAAGCGGTGCCGCGCGTAGGTGACAGATCCTACGAGACGGGTTCGATTCGCGGCTGGAGCCAATCGCATGTGACATATATAACGGGTGGCTGCTGACTCGAAGAGCGCAAACTCAATTTGCAGTCTCCCTCAATTACTGTTGAATTATCAGTTCAATATAATTTGAAAATAACCTCAGTTGTATGTATCAAGGTCTGTTGGTATAACCAAGTAAGTGACGATTTTTGTTCCCTTCTTCTACACTCCTTCTCCTCTACTACGCGCTCGTACTCCCCCACTTAGTTTACGGACTTCCAATTTGGGGTAATACATTCGAAACCTACCTTAGTAAGTAACAAACTTTCCAAAACAAAGCAATTCGCATAATCACTGATTCTGACTTGCGCACCCCAATAACCCCGAAGTATCGAAATTTGAAAATTTTCAAAATTACTGAACTTTATACGTTTAAAATTGCCAAACTAATGCACCAGCATTCCAAAAACTCCCTCCCCTCTTGCTTTTCTACTTTTTTCACTGCGCTTTCCGACATTCATCAAAGACAAACCAAGTCAAAAACAAAAAACAACTTCTACCTTCCCAAACTCTCTATACGCCGATGTCAAAAGTCATTAAAGTATCATGGAGTTAAAATATGAAATGCACTATCTCCCGAATTAAGAAATCAGTCCTTTAAAAGCTTTAAAATCAACATGAAAAATCATCTTCTTGACAACTACCTGTAATTCTGAAACGCTATCTCCCTTTTTACGTATTCAACGTCATACTTTTTGTAGAACCTCACGGTAACTGCCGCTTAAGCGGCTGCTAAAATCTCTGGGTGGCTGCTTGACTCGAAGACCTCAAACGGTCACTTCGCAGTCTCCCTCAAGGTTTCAGTTGCATGCGATTTTGATTTCAACTTTTTATTTTGTGCTTTGCTTTTGTGTTATTTATCTAAATTTTTTTTTTGCACCTGTTGCTTAAACAAATTGCCTACCTACCTTCCAACCTACAAAGTCAACAGCTTTCGAGGCGGAAGCTCTCGGGCATCTATGCTGTTAATTAAAAAAAAATCAAATTGAAACATTGAATTGTCAAAACATGTCGAGTCTGGCTCCAGGACGGTATAGGCCTATTCGTTTCGTGATTATATCTTAGACATTTACACTCCAATCCCGGGAAGCGAGAATAAACCTCCACAAATTTTCATAAAGCTTTAAATCCAAAATTTGCAGAACTCTGAAACTCTAAAACAGGGGTGTGCAGCAGGCGGCCCGCGGACCACTACTTGGCCCATCAAGACATTTTGTGTGGCTCCATCAACACTCTTATTTTTCCTCACCAAAGCATAGAATCATAATCCTACAGTTTAATTGGAGTAACGATTTACACTTCGAGTATTTTTTTCGTAGCTAAGCGAAGTCATTTGATTACGATAGTGCATGAAGTAAGCATTCTTTCGCTCTGTGGTTTGGATTGGTTCACTTAATAGCTGTGTCTGAAAAATTTACGTTAGACACAATATGCTTCTCGCATTAGGAAGGAAGTGGTGTTAGCCGCCATTGTTTTTTCAGTTTATTTGTTTTTGTGTTTTGTCTCAGATGGCCGATACAACGTGTGTCTCTGTAGATTCGGGTCGGGTTTGATTCCAAGTCCAGTCAAATCAGAGACTTTAATATAGGTTATCACAGCTTCCCTGCTTGATGCTTAGCAATAAATGGACAGTGTGGAGAACAAGGCGGCAAGTTTACTTGTGTCGTTGGGAAAAGTTGAAAACGGGTTGCTACAACCCTTGTCAAAGCCGATATTAACAAATTAAGCAAAAACTTTAAATTCTAAAAGTCCCGCTAAAATGTTACACAATTAGTATTTTGCATTGTGAGAAATTTTTAGTTCGTCGTAATGGAAAAACTAATTTTTTGGTGTGGCTAAGCTGGATTTCTAAGTTGGTTATATGGCCCACCGATAAGAAATCTTGCGCACCCCTGCCCTGAAACGTCACCAATATATGTACTGTTGCCAAAAGCTTTTCAAATAATTGGTACCTGTGTAAGTTCCATCATTATGATCCACCACGTTAGCTAATATGCCTTGCCCTCCAACGTTATCCGTCAATAAAACCCGGATGTAGTCTCCACCAAATTGCTTCTGCTCACCTCGTTTATTACGAGCAACGATTCGAATTCGTAAATCGGTATTGATCTACATAAATTTAATACGAAAAAGTAATAGTTGAAGTAGTGGTCTTCTATTTCTGCACCGTCAACACAATGAAGAATACGATAAGATTGAGGAAATAAAAAGCAGTACAAAAAAAGGGAAGAGGCAACAAAATCATTAACATTAAGGCATGAAAGTAGAAGAGGAGGTAGTATAATACAAAAGCGGACGTGGTCAATGGCGTACGCACGGGGTGGGGGGGGGTTTCGGGGGTCAAACCCCCCCTCATTGACGATTGAAAAAAAAAAAAACCGCTCTTTTTAGACCGATTAGCGTTTTTTCATGCAGAGATTGTGTTTTTCTGTGCTGTATCAAATTGCTTATATGATCTCGAGAAACTTTCATTGTGATACAATAATACCAGTAGTCAAACTTTTTAGTGTGTAGCGCTTGAACCAATGGCTGGCTCAAAATGCAAGCCTGGACAAGGTCAATGGGCACCAAAGCTGGAGTCGTGTTGTGATGTCATAAAGACATTGTTCTCAACGGCTGTAGCTGGACAAGACAACGTTTCAGCGCAGAAGGCATTCTTGGAAGAGAACGGTTGCAACGCATGCAGATATTCCGCTTGCGAGGTCATAATTTTGAGCCAAACCGGCCAGTTGGCGTAGTGGTTAAACACATCGCTATCGGCGCGGGAGGTTTTGGGTTCGATTTTTGGGCCGGTGCCGGCCGTTAACTCAGTTGTTAAGCGCACAGGTTATCGGTGCGGAAGGTCTGGGGTTCGATTCCCGCGATGGTCAAATCGGCACAATGTCGCTAACGGCTCGCTACCGCTGCGACGTTTCTGTGTTACCCAAGCGCTAAGAGATGGGCCCCAGTGACGTTCGCAGGGGTCGGGAGTCAGCACTCCCCTTGCCCCATGACAATTGCAGAAAAAATATAGCCTTTCTTTTTTAAAACGAACCAACTTCTTTTCATGCGAAGCTTGCCGAAATTGCTATCATGTTTTCATCCCAAACAACACCATCCACCACAAAACATTTTAGCGTAAACCATTCCCTTACAATTACAATGATCATCCCTCTTTACGTCTGCGTGAAAAGTTGTACCATCCCCCCATAAGTGTTTTTACAACTCGAGCACTGATTACGATGCAATGCTACAATACCGGTACCCGGTAGTCCAACTTTTCTGTTGTGTTTTGCTTGAAGTGCAATTTTGTCATTGATGTTGCTGTGAAACAATTAAGAAGTAGGAGTTTCCTTAAATGCGGTGTATCTGCAGTAACTATGGCTGCACACAAATTTGTTTTAAAAAATCAAATCAAATCTTGATTATAGCCTACTCGTTTTATTAAATTCGTTGTTGTACCGAAACGTGGTAGCGAGTGGCAGGGCCCCACCCCGCGGCTTAGCGCCTGGGCAACGCAGCTCCGAAGAAACATCGCAGCGGTTGCGAGCCGTTGGCTACACTGTGTCGGATTTGACCAGCCTAGGAATTGAGTCCTAAACCTTCCGCATCGATAGCGAAATGTTTTAACACCACGCTATAATCGCCCGGTTTTTTGAGAAATTTAATCAAAATATAAAAAACTAAATTGACACTGCTCTAAGTGCCAAAAGTGAGATAAAAATACTGCCAAAGACGACCATAGACCTACGAAAGATTTGAAGAGGCCAAGGGGCGGAACGAGGGGAGAGACAGCATTGTTTTTTCGTACCGTAAGCTGACCATCTCAGGAGCTAAAGTTCTTCGTTTCCCATAGACACCCCGATTATGTGTTTGAAAGCATCTGATATCGACGCTGTGATTTGGCAGAAAAATGCTTAGATAATATCGACGCTGTTTTTGACTTTAATCGGATGACTGGGGATTCCTCTCGCGCATAATTTATTTTAGTTCAAAAACGTTTTGGTAGGGAGGGCAGTTTTTTCTTATGCTCCAATATCTTCACTTTTCAAATTTCAAGCGAGAAACTGCCCCCTTCATTATGAGTGTACCGTATATTGACTGTATATAACAAGGTTTAGCCTATATGCGTAGCTTATATTAATGTTGGTTCTTAAAAAAATTTTTTTTGGAGAGAAGGAATTGCTTGTTTTACCCCCTGGCCCTGGGTGCACCCTGTTTGTGACGTTGCGACACCTAGCCAGCCTGCTTTAGTCAATTAACCTTCCTATGGCCCAAAACTGATTTCAATTAAAAATTTTTCAGGAAATTTTTACCACCCCCTGACAGCTTGAGTTTCTGTGAAACTTTTCTTTCCTTAAATGAAACGCAAAGCATTAGGCAAAAGTGTGAATGAAATATCTTTGTTGTTTCCTTAGTTATGGCATTATATAGCTTAATCATGGTTAACTGCAATTTAGGCTGGAAACATTACAATACGATGCACTTTAATACCTCTAAACTACTGTAATTGTAACGTAGTATCTTTACGCCATCACGATGTGACGCCACTGAACTCCCCCCCCCCCCCATTGAAAAATCCTGCGTACGCCACTGGACGTGGTTGCAACACCCCAAAAGTCCATCACTATGGCACTATAAAAATGATTGTTTTGCTAGAAAGAACAGCCAAAATTTTGGATGGTTGAAGTTATAAAAGAAGTCTTAACAAAAAAAAAAAAAAAAAAACTCAAATCATCGTTATACTTGCGGTATCACGCCGAAACGTACAGCGCGTGACGGGCCCATCTCCGCGACTGGGCAACACAGCTCCAAAGAAACGTCGCGTCGGTTGCGAATTGTTAGCGACACTGTGTCTGATTTGATCGGGCCGGGAAACGAACCCAGAACCTTTTGCACCGATAGCGATGTCTATAGCTACAACACCAACCGATTGGTTATCAAATGAGTCATACTTTCTAAAACCGTAGTTTCGCTGGCTTCAGCGGTTAAGAGGTTTTCTTAAGCTCATATCTTTCAATAGATTTACCTAGTTCGGTAGGTACAAATAATTATTTTAGAGGCATTCAGTGGCATCTAACGACATCCAAAAGTTATTGGAGCAATTAAGAAGTTCGATTTTTGTTTCTTCAGTAAACAGTCAGCTAATCAAGTAATTATCCTATATTCTGGAGAATCGCTCCGAGCAGAAAAAAAAACATGACAGACCGAACAGAACAAGAGAAGTACAACTTAAAAGACCCGATATTGTAACATACCATTTAATCAATGGAGAGGGCAAAAAGATAATATGGAATTAGGCAAAATTGCATCACCTAGGATTGTCTATTGGCTTTTGTCAAAAAAGAAAAAAGTGAGTTTTAATTCAGGTCTCTGCAGTTCCAAATGCCGGTTGCTCTCAAAAAAAGCAACAACGCCTGGCTGTTTCAGCAATGTAATTTTCTTAACTCACCTTGTAGAACTTGGTATATACATGATCGCGATGCAAAAACAAATACGATGACTCCTTCGGATCGGTGACGTCATCAATAGATGTCGGATGATCCGGATTATTCCAAGAAAAGTGCTCTCGAACGGATTCTTTTTCAATAAAATCACGCGGGTCTTTAATTAAGGGGTGAAGCTGAAAAAATCCGTTGTTTTATCACAGCCAAGCTATTACTTTATAATAGTAGGCCTATTATAATCTCTGTGGAGAATATCTTTTCGTAAACCACAGAGTACCTAGTGCAAGTAACACCCCTGGATTTAGTATAAAAGGTAAAGGTACGGGACAGCGGGTGCAAGCACACATTATTTAGGCCATTTTCAATTGGCGGCCCTTTACAATTATCAATCATGAATGATTGAACGCTGTTAAGGGACATAAATAACCAACAACACATGCACAAAACCCTTCATACTTCCGCGTGTGCCGAGCGCCTGGCGCGAAAGCTGCGAATGCTATTTTCAAAGTCTTTAGTGTGACTCGACCGGGAATAGAACCCAAGTCTCCCAGCTCCAAGCGTACGCGCTTAACCGACACACCAAGCGCCGGTTAGTGGATTTTGCATAAACCTACTACTTCACTAATCTAAACTCGAACGTTTTCGGCGATACATTACGCCCTCTTCAGAATCTATCGTACAATTAATGATATTTAAACAATTACACTGCAAGGGCGTAATGTATCGCCGAAGACGTTTGAGTTGTAATTAGTAAAATAGGCTAGTATGTTCAGGGGGCGGCGGAACAAAATTTTACCGGGGGGGGATGGCATCAAAGGCGGATTCTGGAATTTTTGAAATTTCGTGTTCTTTTTAGCAGCAGTCAGGTACGGTAAGAACTGAGCACTTGTGGAAGGATCCGTGGAGATTCTCCCAAACAAAAAATTGAAAACCAGAATGAATTAGGAGCAAACTTTACTAACAATGAAGGAACAAAACTGTTGAAAAAAATGAGAGCAAGATCTCATCGAAAATTTGCATGATGTTCTTAAAACGAAAAGTTGACCAATACAATCTCACAAGGAGTTGACAAATTTGTCAAACGATCTACCAACAAAACATACTATGCTCCCAAGGCGATGCGATAGCCTGCATCTCTGCATCCCATTGCTAGCCAGCTCAGCATGCTAAAGTTATCGATTGTTTTACCTTGCTTTATATTGAAACGACCAATTGACTATCAAAAATTTTGACCGCTCATCTCCAAAAGCGGACCCAGAAAATTTTGGGGGGCATGAGGTTTTAAATTAGGTTCAATGTGAATTAATTGCAAAGACGTTAGACGTTTAGACCCGGAAAAGAGCGTAAATAAGCTCTTTGAAAATGTTTTGTGTAGACAAAGGGCGTATTCAGAATTGTTTTCAGGGGGGTGGAAGGGAATCACATTTTGACATTTTTTCCTGCAGAATTACTTCGAGGCAAATCGAAGAACAAAAACAGCTCTAGGGAGGTACGGGGAAATGCTACCCAGGATTTTTTTTGAAAATTTAGGCAGCGTAATAGACAATTTTGTGCTTTTTGTACAACTTCGAAGGAAAATTTTGTTAAAATTTTTTAACCTCTAATTTTGAGTTCTTCACCAAATACGATGCTGTGATGCATTTTGTTAGCACATTTCGATTTATGCACGCTAGGTGTAAAGGATTAGTGTAAGGATAATATTTTTTTTAAGGATTATAATTGCTATCGAAGAGGTTCAAAATTATGAAAAAACTGTATTCTTCAAAATCATTGTTAAAAAGTGGCTGGTGGGGTGATGCATACCCCACATCCCCCCTTGCTCATCTCTAGCTTAAACTAGTTGCCACACTATGCAACAGCTGATTTACTTTTAAATGGCTATTTTTTAAGTACAGGAAAACCGGAGGAATGGACGATTGTATCATCATAAACAAGTAATCAGAATGAATAGTCATTACAACTTGCGATTGTACAATCGTCATTATTCCACGTAAAATAACGATCTACCAAATTTGCTCGTCGCGTTATTTTTTAATCAGTAATACGTAGGCCATCATTGGAGCCTACAATACTGATTAAAGCTAGACGCTTTTTCTCCTAAAACGCGTCCCTCTCTGGAAATCTTCTGGAAAAACGCGTCCCCCTCCCGGGTTCCGCCGTCCATGAGTATGTTAAATCCAGTGGTGTTACTTGCACTACCGTAGGTGCTCAGTGGTTTGTAATAGCAACATCTTTCATAATATTCTTTACCCAGGATTGCTGCCCTTGATCATATAACAATTACTACAACATTGAACTTAAAACATGGTGTTTGGTTGCAAAAAGGGCATAGCTAGTACACTTAATAGCAGACTACTATCGAGTAACAATCGTTACACGACTGTTTCGGTCGTTCAACGTGAATAAGAATTTTGATGGCTTAGCTATGCACTTTCAAAGTTCGTATAAAAAGTTAGACAGATTTGTATCATCAAAATAGTTGCATCAAGTCAAAAGGTGTCAAATCAAAACTATAATCTACTCTACTTCGTTGTATTAGCGACAAAAATTTGTTTACCAGTTCAAGCATTTTTGAGTTATATGGCGCTTTGTTGGGAATCTCCGTTGTGCGTTTACTCACCTGTAAAATTATAATTGGTTTATTTTTTCAGACCAACTTGATGATAAGCCAACTACTTGTATCCGTAGCTGAGCTGATTCAATCTCCGAAATGCAGCTGTTTGAATAGAGTAAACTATTTAACTTTGCTTTAGTTTAAGCCTACTTACAGCCAATAACAGTGCGAAAACTCGTTTTCATTTTGACTGATGCGGTTATTATATGTAAGTCATTAGCGAATCAGAAAAGGCAACTCAAAGGCCATTGTTAAAAACTGAACTTTCGAAAGCTGAGGGTTATTGACTTTTCAGACTTCTGCCCAAAGATCTTAAGTTCTGTTTTAACTGTTTAGGCGGAACGCCTGAAACTTCACTCCGCTGGCATAAGACGAGATAAAAAGTATAGTTTTCTTTTTTAATAACCAACAAAAATAGTACCAGCAAGAGCAGAAATTAATCGGAAGTTAAACCGATTGAATTTTTACTCCAACGACTTGCTTGAACCAAAAATATATGACTTGAAATAAAACGTCTTGATCGCATGAGAACAACTGACCCAATAGTTAGTTGCATATTTATCCTCCTATCACGAGAAAGCGATCAATGCGCTATACGAGCTCGCTTAGGAGTTACCAGCCATCTGTCTACCACACCAAGATGGGGGAATCCCGCTAAGTGCCTTTCCCAACGGCACAACAAGTAAACTTGCCGGCTTGTTCTCCACACTGTCCCTTTAATGCTGAGCGTCAAGCAGGGAAGCTGTGAATACCAGTTTTAAAGTCATTGGTTTGACCCGACTCGGAATCAAACCCGAGTCTACAGCTCAAGAGACAGACGCTCTATACCACTCGGCCATCTGAGAAAAAAACGGTGAATAAAGTTTAACTTATAACGTGCAGTGTGCAAAACTACAAAATTTCGTTGATTACGCGAAGAGAAACACGCATTACACAATTTGACAGATTTCCAGCATGCGAGGTCCAAAGCGCCTTGCGCAATGACTTCAACATACTAGACTTCTTTCAACATAAATTTTGGAGACAAGAATTCGAGACCGTGGCAAGGCGAGTGAACAAAAAAGATCGTGCGTTAACAGCCATGTTTGTTGGTCTACAATACACTCTGGCAATCTTCAAGTAGCCTACTATAGCAGGATATAAGGATGTCGCTGACTCCAGAAAAAGCATTACGATGTACTGGTCACATGCTGCCAGATTCTTATATATTTCAGCTTTACATGCCGTCGAGAAGTTTGCAAGTTTTTCTTTTACACGATGAAATCTTCTCTTTTTGGAGATCAATGACAATGATTGCTCATGACATTGACATGCGTTAATCAGGGCATGCTATGGAATGGATTGGAATGGAAGACGATTTTTCTATATTCCATACTGCCAAATTTTTTCCATTCCATATCCATTCCGTACTAAAAATTTTCCATTCCACACAAAATTTTTTTCCATATTCCATTCCATTCTTCCATACTAATGTGATTTAACATAGTGGTAAATACACTATTAGCAAATTATACGGTACGCGCGTTAACTGCAGGATAAGCTTTCCTATCTAAAACTACCCATTCTCATTCGTTGAACTATCTTATAATGCAAAAAAAACATAATAAATGAACACATGCATGAAAAAATAGACGTAAACAATGTATTGATGCTCAATCCAAAAAAACAACAGGCTACAGTCAAAATATGCTAAACTTACATTGCAGAACCGAAAAGTGACTAATTATCCTCATTCTAGTTCAATTTATGAAACATCTGTTTTCCATAAACTACCAATTTATAATTTTGGTCGTTTGAATTTCCAAGTGTGCGGAAATAAAAGTTGAATTGAATGGAACTAGAATGAGAATGCTATCGAACTTTAGCAAACTAGTGAATAAGGTGAATGCATAATGCATACACGCACCTTGAAAGCAGAGTCAAATTTACTGAGAAACAGACTAAAAGCGTCTAAATTGATAACCTATCTCCAGGCTTGTCCATGGGACATATTTTTCTGTCCCATCCCATCCCATCCCATAGCAATTTATGCCTGTCCCATCCCATCCCATGGGATTCCCATCAAAATACAATTCAATAAATTTTATTAAATCTATGAAAATTTACACCATCTAAGATTTTTTCTCTTCTCATTTCTAAAATTAATTGAAAATTTTCAGTAAAAACACGGAACTTCAGGATTACACCATTTTTCCAGTAATTGGTGTCCAAGTACACCATCTGGCAACTATGGTGCAAAGCACCACTACCTTGTAACAACAATGCTAAGGGAAAATCTTTTATAAAGAAAAAAGTGGACTATTTTTAAAGCAAAAAAGTATAAAACCTAAAATTAGGTATGACATTATCAAGACGCTGTCACATGGCTACTGTCCCATGGGTCCCATGGTAAATGCAATTCGTGCTGTCCCATCCCATCCCATGGGACATTTCCCATGGGATTCTTGCCTATCTCGTAGCCCCTGCTATGGTGCTTCGTACCTCAGGGGTTACGCTAACCCCAGTTCAAAAACCCCTACCCTAGATCGTCTGAATGGTCACAGTAAACCCCATCTACAATGAAAATGAAAGAAACGCGGGCAGTAAATAAAACACAACTGTAAATATATTAATTTACTAACTATATTTAAAGTTTTTTATCCAACGATATTAAATAAAAACTGATACTTTTAGAAACCTGCGTATTAAGATATCAATAAAATTACCAACAAGAGAATATATTGAATGGATTAAGTTTCGGCGAATTATGCCAGGAATTTTCCAAATCTTGGGAACCTCGAGGAATTTTGAGATTCCGGGAATTGAAATTTCCCGTTTCCCAGGAAGTTGAAAATTCAGAAAAAAGGGAAACCCTACTAAAAACAATGACCCCGAGCTATAGCTACAGGCTTCTGACTTGATTAACTTCTCTTGTCAAAAACTTATTGTACTGCCACGCTGCCACCTCAAGCTCAGCTCATCGCTGCAGGGGCCTTAGACGAGAAATAATTAACACTAAAGCAAAACGCAGACAGCTGCAATTAACACCTTTGAGAGACTCTAACCATGATAAACATTGTCAAATGTCAATTATCCCAGATTAAACCGGTCGGTTAGCTCAGTTGCTTAGCGCGCACGCTATCGGTGCGGGAGGTCCGGGGTTCAAATCCCGGGTCGGTCAAATCAGCACAGTGTTGCCGACTGCTCGCCATCGCTGCGACGTTTCTTCGGAGCTGTGTAGCCCAGGTGCTAAGCTGCGGAGATGGGCCACGCAACGCGTTACACGCTTCGGCGAATTACCGCGAATATAATGAAGGTTTAGCTTTTTTAAAGGAAGTGTCTAGAGCACCGACAGCCTTTTATAGAAACAAACAAGCAGTCCGCTGCAGCGCGGGAAAATCGGACAAAAATTAACATTATTTTTACTTACCCAAGGCAAGCTTCTCAGTAGTATCATAATTGCAGCTCCACAGAATATGAAAAGAAATATGTGAAACTTTTTAGCTCGTTTGCAACTGCGCAACATAATGCCAGACATACTCGAAGAACTAGAATTTTTTCAATACTGAATGCTCTAGTTTTGTAGAGCATTGAAACTAGGCCATGCCCATGTCCTAATTAAAACTTGAACCTAACTACAGTATATCTAAGCATAAGCGCAGCCTCTTTTTGCTTTTTTAAAAATTTGGTTTCAAAGCAAGCATTTTTTACATAGCTTTCTAATCTGAAATGCTGATAATCTGATGTTAAAGAAAAGACTACCTAAACCTCACTTTCAAATCCTTACACGTTGAGCAGCTCTGACCTAAGCCAAATAAGAAGCATTGAAATCGTACGTAGTCGCTCCTTTCACTCAACAATATTCAACAATGGCATCGTGAAACAGCCGCTCTTTTCATTGTTCGTGGGTTAAAGCGACCGTTTGAAAGAAAGCCGTTACTAACAAAAAGCATTTCCTTAATCCATAGCGGTTAGATCCACAAGTACTTCGCTAGTGGAAACGATTTACCCAAACACAATAAATTCACAGAGTTTCTTTGATGCAATTTCTAGGGAGTTGCTAAATTGAAAATTCGGATTCTTACTGCCTAGGCCCACTTAACGGCCTAACCTTCTTAACTTGGACACCTCAACTAACATGAACCACTTTTTTTTTAGTCGTATTCACTCTATTGTTGACATAATTGGTAGTGAAACACACTACGCTAAGACAGTACTGTTCGCGAGGGCTCCTTTGTTCGCTCTACTTTTATTAGGCTGCTATATCGAAAAAAGATCGTCGAAAAATACAAGCTCTTTTTGCAGAGGTGGGTATAATTTCGTTAATAACGAAGCTAACTTTTTCATTAACTAGTTAATTCGTTAAATTTCTTTTTAAAATTAACAGACCTAACTAACTTTCGTTAAATTTTTGTGAACACTTATTTCTCTTAATGTTGGTTAAGTTTGACATCAATAACCTAGCAAAGTACCACCAATGAGGTCAAAAAGTGAGATAAAAGCAGCAAAACGTTTTGCTTGTGGGCAGAAAAGTTAGTTAGTTAGTTAGTTGCATATTTATCCTCCTATCACGAGAAAGCGATCAATGCGCTATACGAGCTCGCTTAGGAGTTACCAGCCATCTGTCTACCACACCAAGATGGGGGAATCCCGCTAAGTGCCTTTCCCAACGGCACAACAAGTAAACTTGCCGGCTTGTTCTCCACACTGTCCCTTCAATGCTGAGCGTCAAGCAGGGAAGCTGTGAATACCAATTTTTAAAGTCATTGGTTTGACCCGACTCGGAATCAAACCCGAGTCTACAGCTCAAGAGACAGACGCTCTATACCACTCGGCCATCTGAGCTGTTGGTCGGCCATTCACAGTGAAAAATTGCTTAAATGCTTACGCAAACATTGATATTAAAAGATTGTAAGCTTTTTTTCAAAAAGAAATGTCGTTTCAAGTTAAAATTAACGAATTTATTTAACTTCCGTTCATTGAAGCTGAATTTAACGAATTAACGTTAACGGAGGTACATAACTGTGTTAACGAAGCTGACGTTTTGCATTAACTTGCCCATCTATGCCTTTTTGACTTTAAAAAAAGAGCGTTTGACTGCGTAAAAAAGTCCATCTCGCAAAACGCTTCGAACACCACAGGCTCTAAAATGCTCATTTTTTTACATTTGTAGGTCAGAAGCATAACCGCACACAAAATTACATCCGTATCAAGAGTTTATTCGGACTCAGTTAACTAATACTACATCGTTAAAAAAATACGATTCCGCGGAGGCCCTACACCACAACATTAGCCTAGCGTAAAAGATCAAAAACACTAAAAATGTAAAAAAGAACAAATTCACAGTGAAAATAAGTGTACAGTAACGTACTGCTTATAGGCTTTGCAAAGTACAGATTCAAAACAAAACTGCATGACTAATTTAATCTAATCTAACAGGTAAACTTTCCAGTTAAACGTAAAAAGTGCACAAAAAAATTGCGGTTAAAAGCAATTTAATATTGAAAAAATTCATCAACTTTTGCATGAGCTCAAACAGGCACGGATAATTTTTGGTGATTGCTAGTAGGACGCTTATTGATGATCTAGCTGCATTCAATACAGGAATATTCAATTTTATGTGCTTTAGTACACAGTGCATTTTGAATAAACAAAGTCAGCACGAACATAACGAATTACGACTTCCAAGTCAATGAGATTATGAAATTACGAATGTACAATGGCAAAATAAGCGCAGTTTGAAGTGCAACAGAAGGTAACTTGCTTGAAGTGCCTTGCAATAAAAAAACTCGGCAGTTACGAGGTAAAATAAATTCATAAGACGGAAAATTAGCTACTAGTTGCCCACAACTAGGCTGTTGTACACCATTTCAAAACAAATATCAGACCATTTCATTGTTTCTAGATCTGCACGTTTTACACGTTCAGACTGAATGCAAATTTGACTCCTCAACAATTACTCCGTTTAGCTATGCAAAAATGTTAGCAGTATGTCGTTAAACAAGCGATTAAGTTCATCAAGACATCAAAGCTGTTCCGGAAGCCAGAAGATTTCCAGATGATGAAAAAAAGCAATGGTGGGCCACGTCTGTTTGTGCCTAAACCACAAGAAAATACAAGTCGTGTCATACAACGCAAAACTAATTCGTTAATTCAATTTCTTTAGGTCAACGCAAGAACCATTGTTAATAACACGGTAATCGTTTAAAGCAATGTTTCTCAACCGCCGGTACACGGACGGGCAGCGGTCCGTGTCTATTTTTCTGCCGGTCCGCCAAAATAAATTCCAACATTATACCTCAATTCGACATTGGGCTATTTATTATGATCCACTAGGCTACGCGCGCACAATACTTTTTTCCTTCAGCCAACGGATAAGTTCATGCAGTATGCATTGCCAATTCATGTAGTTTTCCCTTTCTTGTAAAAAAAAAACAAAAAATGTTGGAGATAAGATGAAACTTGCGCTCAACCACTCATTAACGACAAGCTGTTGCAGTAGTATACCGAATCTAAGAACATACCAGTATTCAACTGAAATTCAGCAGTATCGTTACCGGAATCTGATAATAAAGAGGAAACAAACTAACAGCCAAGTATTTTCTTTTTCTTTTAAAAACAACATTAATGAATATCAAGTTGGTGGATGGTAGTTTAGCACTTGGACTTAACATGACGCTTGCGGTTGATTTTTAAGGTCCATCGGTCCACAGAATTCATTTCGAAATTTTGCCGGCTCGCAACCTAAAAAGGTTGAGAACCACAGGCTCATACGACCCGATAAATAAAAGCATGCGGAGTCGAAGAGCTTTTAGACAAAACCTAACATCTAAGTCCCACAACATTGTTTTGCCCTTCAAAAAAATCAGTCACTATTGTAAACCAATCCATAACAGAAAAATCCTTAGTTCGGTTCCAGGAGACTATTTTTTTGACGTATATTTGTCTGCTTGTTGGAAAAATGCACCACGCAAGCAGGGGCGCAGCTAGCAGAAAATTAAGGGGGGACCAAATTACAAACAGGCCATAACATTACAAACATTACGATATTTTATCAAAATGTTTTAAGCATACTACAGATTAAGTTTGCCAAAAAGGACAGAGCCACGATGTCTTCTCCACCCATGGCACAGAGCCCCGATGTCTTCTCCACCCATGGGTACGCCACTGCATACCAGTAAGAGTAACACTTTAAACCATTTTTTTCTCAAAGTTTTAATTCAAGTTTAAAAAATTATCCAGCTCCTCACCTGTAATATTTTGGTACATTCCCCTGAAATAACATTCCACACTCGGATCTATAAAAATTGAACGTAACATAAGCAAAAACATTTCGGACAAATTTCTGTCGATTCTCACCGTGTCATCATCAGCATTTGATACGAGTTCAATTGAATTCAACGAGAAGTTAACAGCTTTCACCCAACCTGTGTGACCCAAAAACTTTTTAAGCAACTCCGCTTTAAACGGATTCCACAAACAGACTGTGCGATCCCAAGAACCGGATGCCTGAAACAGGTTTGAAATTTTTAATGAGACACCTCATCTGATATCAGAAAAGAAAAGTCTATACTGCAGTTAAATACTAATAATGAACATGGACAACTGACCACGGCTAACTCACCGCTAGTCAAAGGTAATAGATAATTTTATTTTGAACAACTCGATACGCCACACCAAATCGAACGCATTTAGACAAACAACAACAAAAACTACACTAAGCAAATCTAAATTACATTAAACAACGGTAATAAACGGATACGGAAAATAAACGCTCACGTAAAAAAAAAGGTAAGGTTTCATGAGTTGTAGCAGGAAGCTGCGAAGGGACCTCTCGGCCATCGAGTCGAGCAGCTCCCTTGTAGTCAATTCAGGCTGCTAAACGTTTACACATATTTCCTGGATCAATTTTTGTGCTATATTACGTTTCATTGTATTTCTCTTAATCGTAAGTGATTTGAATTCTATCACATTTAGATAGTACAAGCTACTAGTCTAATACTTTGAAATTAATTGCTTTTTGAATCTAATTTTTTAAACTGATTAAAAGACAGTATTTCATCTCTTGTGGTATCGAGTTCCAAATTATGACTCCTTGAAATTTGTAAGATCTCTGCAATTTTTCTGTTCTATAAAACGGTAAGCTCAGATTAAGTCCAGATGATGCCAACCGGGTTGTTCGTGAGTGTATCGCACTTACTGGGGTAAAAAAGGAAGAAAGTTTTTTTTGGCAGTTTATTTTGCGAATATTTATGCATTAATTTAGCTACTTCGTAAGTATAAAGATCTTCTAATTTTAAAATATTTAATTGTGAATAATAAGCAGAGGCATGGTCCTGCCATCTACCACCGCCCAATACTTTAACAGCTTCATTTGGGAGTGTTCTTAATCTTTTTAGATACTTTTCGCATGTAATTCCCCAAATAGTAATACCATATAGCAGATGTAGATGAATCATGGAATAACATAAGACCAGCAAAGCTTTTGGAGGTAGCACGTTTCTAAATTTACACATTACACCTAAGGATCTAGAAATTTTTTTCGCCACTACGCCAATATGTTCTTCAAAATTTAGTCTTGTGTCAATACTAGTGATGCCAAAGTACTTAATTTGATCATTTGCTGAAATTGACGTGTTTAGGAATTGTATTTCAATATCTGGGCTTGGTTTGATAGTCTTGGGAGGTAAAATTAGAGTCATAGTTTTTTGAGGATTGACGGTAATTGTATTGGCGTTTGTCCAAATGTGTACCTTTTGCAGTTCACTAATTATGTTGTTTCTTAATAAACCAGGATTGGCAGAATGAATTACTAAACACGTATCATCGGCAAATAGTCTGGGGATTGAATTTAAAACGTTAGGTATATCGTAAATATAAATAAGGAAGAGTAAAGGTCCTAAATTGTTTCCTTGGGGTACTCCGTCATTATTTGTTAAAGTTTTAGAATTCAAGTTTTGGAAAGATACAAATTGTTGTCTATTGGAAAGGAACCAGTGGAGGAGTTTGAGCGCTTCCCCCAGAATTCCATAGTGTTCAAGCTTATGAAGTAATTTCTTGTGACAAACCGTGTCAAATGCTTTTTTAAAATCTAAAAGTTTTAGGCCTGTATATTGCTCATTATTAATTTGGTCACATGTACTGGTTAGAGCATCTAATACAGCATGAGTTGTTGACATGCCATTTCGAAATCCATACTGCGAGTCGTGTAGAACGGAATTTTTTTGAAAAAAAAGAGATCAACCGACTGTAGATCAACTTTTCAAAAATTTCAGAAAAACAAGTGAGAATCGATATTGGACGATAATTAGTTAGCTTTTCGGTTTTTCCTGTTTTAAATAAAGGTACGACTTTTGCAATTTTGCAACTTCGTGGGAATATTTCCAGTCGGAAAGCATTGTCGACAAAATAACATAACGTTGGGGCTAAGCACAGCAAGCGGTGCAAAGAAAAAACAGTGGGATATCATCATGGCCAAAAGATTTATTAAAATTTAAGGAATTTATTGCGACTATGACTTCATTAACGCGAGGAGGTTCCAAGAAAATTGATGGTGCCACTCGGCTGGAAAGAAATCTTTTAAATAATTCTTCGTCGTTAGTGCCGAATTCGCTGGCTAATTTTTCACCTATTTTTGATTATCTTGTTTCCTTGAACAGTTATACTTTGAGGAAGTGGGCTGTCTTCGGAAGATTTTCCTGGGAGTAGTGTGCAAAGCAGCTCCCATGTCTTACGTGAATTATTATTATTATTTTCGAGCTCTTCAGCATGGAATCTTTTTGCAAGAGCTTTAGTTTTGGTTAGCTTACTGACATATATTTTATACTCTCGTTTCTAAGCATCATTGTTCGATAAATAATGAGTTTTGTACATAATGTTTTTCAGACGAATGGATTCATAAACACTTTTCGTTATCCACGTTTACTTCGTAATTTTTTCTGCTTTCGAGACATCTGCTTGAGAGGAGCGTGTTTATCAATTACTTTGTGAATCACCTGTATATAAGCTTCAAATGCATCATTAAAATTCTGTTCAGTTAATTCATCTAAATTCGAAGCAAAATCATTTACCGATACAGCCATGTCTTCGCAATATGATTCTGAATTAAAATTTGTTTTATCCCTAAAAAAATAATGCAATTTATTGTGCCGAGGAGAAGTATACCCAGATACATTACATGTATATAACGTAATGGTCGGATAATTTATTATCACAGGGAATTACACCAGGCTTGATTTTGTGGGTTGTGTCGTTAGTTATAATGTGACCAATTAAAGTAGAGGAAGTATCGGTTACACGAGTAGGTAAGGTAATTATAGGAATAAATCCAGAACTTATTAAATGATCAAGATATGTTTCAGAGCCCCCTGTTTTCGTATTAGCGGAGATGTTTATGTTCAGGTCTCCTAACAAGTAAAAAATTCTTTTTTGTTTAGATATTTTATTTAAGGAATTGGACAATGCCTCAGAAAAGGCTTCAGTTGCCTCAACATCGGCGTTTGGGTGACAGTAGATGGCACCAACAGTAAACTTTTTTACAGAATTTTTATCCAGTATATTTAACCATAAATCTTCGCAACCATCGATTTTCATTCTGAATTTGGGTTCGGTCTCAAATCAAAATTTTTTAGAGACATAAATGGCAATCCCGCCAGCTCTTGTTGTCGAATCATCATGAACAAGATTATATTGTGGTAACGAAATGTTTACAAATGGGTCTCCTTTAATTCGTGTTTTCGATACACACACGATATCCAGAAGGCATGGTAATGCTTTAAGAAATTTTTCGAACTTATTAAAGTTTTTTTCATTGCTGATAGAGCGCATATTAGTATGAAGTAGAGTTATTCCATTATCAGTCGACGGTAACTTAACATTCAATACATCAGTATAAATACAATCAGCAATGTTGTCAAGTAATGTGTTAAAAGTCAAATCACTCAAATCATAATTTTCTCTTACGTTTTCAGCTAGTCGACTCGCGTCGAGACGCTCAAGCAGCTTCCTGTTATTTGTTTCCACGTTTTGGCTGATTATACGTTCCACAGAGCAAAACAAGCAGTTCAAGCAACATGGCAATGTGCAGCAGATTTAAAGATTCAAATTAATAAAGAGCTTAATTTATTACAAGACAATTTGACGAAAACCGACTGGTTGGAGAGGTGGTTGAACACATCGTTATCGGGGCGGCGGAATGTCGTGGGTTTGATCTGCGGGCTAATCAAATTGGACAGAGTCACCAACCGCTCGCCACCGCTTCGACGTTTCTTCAGAACGCTAAGCCACGGAGATAGGCCTCGCCACTAGTTATGCGCTTCAGCGTAATATCACGAGTATTACCAATTTAATGAGAATTTTGCTGTAGTTATCTCGGCGACAAGTCACCTTGAGATTTTTAAAATGAAGCAAACACAAATTACACTAAAATGCAATGTCTTTACCATCAACCCTGCCATAGAAAAAGCGATGGCTTGAACATTTCCAGAATGTTTTTTCATTGCAGCAACACGAAACTCGCTCGATGGAACTTTTTCAAATCGTCTTAAATGCCATCTTGATATTTCTTTACGACCTAAAAACGAGGCCAATGTTGATCTCATAGCTGAAACCAGAAAAAAATGGGGTAGCCTACCAAAGCGAAATTATGAGCGCCAAAATCGATAAAAAGGTCGTAACTATCTAACAACGCATGTCCCAAGCTCAGTAAGACAAAAAGAACAACGATATTATTGCATAACAAACCTTCGTCAGAAGATGAATCGAGCCGCCAGACCCTAACTTCACCATCCCAACTACCACTTCCTAGCAAGGACGATTCATATGCAAATGAGCAACATTTGACACAATCAAGATGGCCGGACAGTTTGCTCAACATCGTTCCAGTCTGTTTCAAAGAAGATGGTTGTAAAAATTAGTTTGTACTCACACATCTGCCAGTCGCAGTTGTTCATTTGAACTAATTTTACACATGGAGCAGCTGCATTTGATTGGATATTGAAGAAAAAGTAAAATTACAGTCGCTACTAAATGTGGAATTGGCACCTCTAATCTTGAAGCAGATTAAACCGATATGCTAATTTTTATTTTACTACTGTTGTAACATATCTGTAATAATTTTACGAGCAGTCTGTACAAACGTTAAAGTTTATTTTGTCCTTTTACATCAGGGGTTCGTAACCGGGGGTAAATTTACCCCCTAAACTTAGATTTTCAGTATTGAACAGGCAGTAATGGTACACTGGGGGTACTTTTTTCTTTTGGCAAGGGGTAAACGAGACAAAAAAAGTAAAAAACCCCTGCTTTAGATGAAATCATGCCAAAAATTCAAAATTATTTTCAAGCAAGTTCTTTCTAGTTTCGTCAAAAAATAATACCCTATGGTAAATAGCATAATACCTTTGCATCCCACAAAATCAACAATTTATCCCAAGATGCTGAACATAATTTGGTTCCATCTTTTGAAAAACAAACACTTTCAACGCTTTTGGTGTGACCTGTTAAAACGTCACAACAACTTTAATGCGTAAAACTGACATCAGCACCTAAAC
The DNA here is from genome assembly GCA_964006365.1 of Trididemnum miniatum. Classification (NCBI taxonomy): domain Eukaryota; kingdom Metazoa; phylum Chordata; class Ascidiacea; order Aplousobranchia; family Didemnidae; genus Trididemnum; species Trididemnum miniatum. The sequence goes on from OZ023239.1 coordinate 6,729,107, forward strand.
CTACTCAAGAATATTCGTTAAACTAATTTAAGGAGAAATAAGGTTATTTCTAAAACAGCAAAAACTCGCCATCATTTTCAAGCTACACTTACCCACTAAAGTGGCAATGCAATCAGCTGTAGTTGTTTCCCATAGTCTTAAAATATAGAAAAATAATTAAAAAACAGGAAAGAATTTACACACAGCATCTAAAAATTCAAATAAAAATTTTTCTAAAAAAATTTGCTGAATATATATAGTTGAAGTCGCCAATATTAACACTTCTTTGCTAGACCCCGCAAACATTATGATATTTTTCAACCAATTGACATGGTCAACCTTGACATAAAGTGGATAAGAGGCCCACATGGCCAGTACCATTGCAGTTACATGTTGTAAGACAAAAACAAGAAAAAGCAACTTACCTCACAGTACTGTCATATGATGCACTTGCAATTGTTTTATTATCAGGGGTAAATACACAACAGTTGACAGGTCCAGTATGCCCTTTCAATTCACACAAAACAGCTTGTTTGGTGACATTCCAAATCAACAGTTTTGAATCATCAGCAGCTGTTACTAACATGTGGTAGTCTTTGGAAATGCAGCAAGAATTCACCTGAGTAAATCAATTTCATGTCAAAAGCAAAGCGGATTATAATCATTTATTTTTACTCCTCATCATATTATGAGTTGCAAACTTGCAGTGGATGTTCTACTTTAAGATGTAGTTTAAAATGCCTGACTTTGCCAATATGATGTAATGCATTGGCTTACGCAATGCATTAATTGCGAATTTCTGCCTGCTGCTTTAAAACAAACCATTCACTGCAATAAAATGTGGCTTAAAAATGAAGAGCGTAAGCGCATTTACACCAACATAACACAGCCTAGTTTAACACATATATATTCATACTATATAACCAGTATACTTGTTTATTATTATTATCATAATAATAATGATTTTGCATGATTTAATTACAACTTTAAGCTCGTTGCGCGATACTTTCTTACCCTAAAAAATGAAAATGCTATTGGTACCTACTCCAATTGTTTGTAATTTTCTATGTACACTGGTACATGTAATTTCTTTTACTATTTGTGCAATATTAATTGATTACCACAATGCTGCAGAATATTACATGTTTTCAGTATTACAAAACGCACATAAAAACTTAATTCACCAAAAGCAGAAACTGCTAAGACTAATCTGTAGACTAATTCAGTAATTAACAGATCAAACCAAGCACTTACTTCTCCTTGGTGACCATTAAAAATTTTGACTCTAACACATTCAGAATCAATACCAGCACCGGTACCATTGTTTTCTGAAGTTCCAAACTTCTCAGAAAGACTACATAGAACACCAGTAGAATTCATTTGCGACATAGTTTGTAGGTCTGTTGGTGTCGAACTAAAAATGTTGCAAGATGATACGAAAATACATCCAGCAATTCAAATTATGTTCTCCAGCAATCCAAAATTAGTTCTAGATTGGCTTAGGCTAATTCAGACAGTCAGATAATTACCGTACTTCTTTTTTTCAAAACTTGTCTGAGGCAAAATTAAATCCATTCCATCACCACCAAGATAAATACCAACATGTACCAGCGAGCGTAGACTCAGAAGTGGTGCAGTGGGCTAGCAGTAAATCAGCATAGACTATAGTAGGCTACTGGTACCACATCTGCATATAGCCTAGATTACAAACCAGCTCAAACTGTAAGAGTGCAAACAGTTTAGACCAAAATAAGTGATCAAGCCTATTGCAAAGTTTCAGACACGTCATTTAGTCAATGTCGTGAATCATGATTAGACCAGTGGACTGTCAGCAAAGACTACATTATACAATGTATACCAGTAGTAGTTTATGCTGTCAAACTGTCACACAAGGCATGCGAACTGTCTTTTACGATAATTAGGTTAAATTTGTATTAAATGCAAATAAGCTAAATATTTAAACCTTGACTTTCAATAGCTTTATTGCCAAAACGCAACAACAGTAAACAGTGCAGGCACCGGTAGTCTATGCCTTTGCTTTCAGCACAGTTCGTGCGGATCTCCAGCACAATATTTTCTTAAAAGAATTGATCACGCCAAACGAAAACCTGATTATCATTTGTTGCTTTGGTGATTTACAGATAATTTTGCGGATCTTTTCGCGGATTGATGGATAAATTTGCAGATCTTGGTCCACTCTAGAGATGGCTCGGGCTGACTTTTTTGAGGCCCGGAACCTTTAGCCCAGTAACCGTAACCGACTCGGCAACTCATACCAGAAATAAAGCCCAGCCCGCCCAAAGCTCATTCTTTTTATGAATTTTTAATCATAATCATCACATTTAAAGGGATTTCAAAAAGTGTTAGCGGCTCGTTATCGATCAATAAATAAACAAAGATAGAACCGCTCAGATGGCCGAGTGGTATGGAGCGTCTGTCTCTTGAGCTGTAGACTCGGGTTTGATTCCGAGTCGGGTCAAACCAATGACTTTAAAATTGGTATTCACAGCTTCCCTGCTTGACGTTCAGCATTGAAGGGACAGTGTGGAGAACAAGCCGGCAAGTTTACTTGTTGTGCCGTTGGGAAAGACACTTAACGGGATTCCCCCATCTTGGTGTGGTAGACAGATGGCTGGTAACTCCTAAGTGAGCTCGTATAGCGCATTGATCGCTTTCTCGTGATAGGAGGATAAATATGCAACCAAATAAAATGCAACCAAATAAACCGGGCCGTTAGCGGACCAGCAAAAATACCGGTTAACGGCTCGTTGGCGGTTCTCTTAGCGACCCAAGCCATCTCTAGTCCACACCGTTGAAAAAAGTAATTGAGTGAACCAATTATTATTAGCAATGCTTGCAACTTAGAAACAAAAGTTTTGCAGAAGAAAATGCTTTTTAAGAAAAAAAAAAAAAAAAGAAACAGACGCTGTTATTTTGACAAATGCGGAATTCAATGATTTAGCTGTTTCTTTGATTCATATACGGAGTTACTACTGGTCTGACTTTGCACCTCATGCGTGCACTGTGCTGTTTTCAGGCAGTGAATGTTTGCTGGTTTTGTGAGCTTTTTTCGGCATTCAAGTAACTTTGATGCTAGAGCTCACCATAGTAGAGCAAAATTGCAGGATAAAATAGACTAGGCCTGCGAACTAGGCTACCTCTGTAACGGGAGAAGGCAATGAAAAGAAGATTGCCTGTTGCAGTGGTCACAACCTCACTTGCTGCAGCTGATAGAAATATTTATAAAAGTACAACAGCTCAAGGTTAGTACCGGCACCAGTGCAATTTGTTTTGCTTTCTTTAACAACTGTTTGAATGGTTCAATCATCAACTGAAGAGAAAATCCGTTTTTTCAAACAATGATTTTGCCTTTGTTGTTTCATTGCAGTTAGCATCTAGCAGCACAGTCTAGCATGGCAGTGTGATTACTGATGAGTAGGCTAAACATCTTTACTGTATGTCACTATACTGTCAATGCCTTAAGCCATGAAGCATTGTGCCTGTAGTCTAGTGTAATTTTTGGCATGCTTTGCTGAATTAGCAGTTTGGTTTCCTTTACACTGGTATCGTGGATTATGCTACTGTGTATAGGTACTGGGTAAAGAATATACCATACTTGGATTACTGGGATCTCGTTTAAGGTAAGCTGTCTGCATCGAGAATAACCAGTGTGCATAATGTTACAGAAGACGCAGACGGCTTACTCTAGATGAGATCCGATTACTCTATAGGTACTGCGTACAATTTTATACGAATAACTTGACAATGCATGCACTGATGCAAATGTAAGTTTTGTTTCACTGTTATATATATTCTCGACTAGAACGCCTTTGTGAATTAAATAGTATACTGGGTAGTCTATTAGTCTATATAGGCATCAATTTTTTCTTGAAAAAGGCAAATAGTAGGGGAGCAAGAATTTTTATAAGAACTTTGTTTTCTGTCCCAGAAAAAATGAATCACTTTTTGTAAAATATTTTCTTGGTGATCAGGTGATTATAGGCTAATCTCAAAATTATTGAAATTCTATACCCAGTTATTTTTTATACCAAATACCAAGTACTGGCATATTATTTCACTTTTACGTAATATCTAAAAAATTGGTTGCAAATTATCGATATGCAAGTATTGCCAAATTAAAAATAATAATTCCAAATAATCAGTGTCATGAGCAATTAGTGGTATATATATTCTAGCATACAAGCGTATGCTCAAGATGTGACCCCCATAATTATGCTTCCACTACTAAACTGTTAAACAAAGATGTTTCTTTTAAAAAAAAATGTTCTTGCGTCTTTTTTTGTTTTAAAGAAATGCTTTTGTTTCTTTAAAAAAGAAATAATCTTTCTTCAATAGATACCAATATTATGTCTATTTTGAATATCTATGGACAAACTTATGATGTCAGTAATCAAGCGTTAGGCTATTAGACCTTCACTCACACAAATTTCCTTTCTGTTATATTAAATTTTTTCAAACATCATTTTTATTTTGGCAATACTTGCATAATTTGCAACTAAATTCTTAGATATTATGTAAAAGTGTAAAGAATATACTTGGATTACTGTGTGTAGATTTTCAATACTTTTGAGTGTATGATCACTGAGAAAACATATACGAGGTACTTAACAAAAACTGGTTCATTTTTTTGGGACATCCGACATCAAAAGCCGCAATTAGTGCATGAATAAATTCGTGATGTCATAAAAAATAACCACAAAATTATCTGCTTTCCTAGACTTTCACCGTTGTTTTGGAGTGAGTGTGTGCAAAATTATTTGTGTTCAAAACGAGCAGACACAGTGGGCCCCCCTTGTCTTCTAATGCTCTGAAAAAAACTTCAGGCAAAATGGGTTTTAAAACAATTTTTCAAGGTACCAGTAGCATTGTTGCTGAGCACACGCTGATAGTTTTCTTTTTGCCTTTCATATAGCGTGGGCATAATAACATTGTGACAAAGCATTACCACAATTTTACGTTGTACTTTGGAATCGTCTTAGCTACTGTGCATGCATTCAACTTTTAACAGAGGTATCAACACACTGCGGGGGCCCAGACATATGTTGCCCCTTTTGGTGTTTGACCCAAAAGGGCACCGCCCCTGCCTTTGCCGGATCGAGGCCTATGTATATATTATCACTGTTTCCTCAAAGTTTTTAGTATCCACTAGTGTGAATTTTCCAAAATATGAATTTTAGTAAAGAACTTGCCGGATGATTTAAGGGGTTAGAAAAAGTTTGATCCAATTTTTGCTTCAAAATTGAGTTTACAGAGTATGAAACTTCTTTTATGTCAAAAGTTTGGACACTTTGATTCCAATTCGGCCAAAAAATGTCATTCCAGTTGGCACACTGAAAGAAAAATTGAAAAATTTTGCCTAAAGTTTCTGATTTTTCTCAAATTTTCACCATATACTACGAATATACTGTATAGATAATAGTGGTAACAACTTTACAATGTAGTGGTAGTCATTCAGCTGCAAGTTCTTTTAATTGCTTTTTTTGTTTCATGACTAAAGTCGTCTTTATGTCTTTCATAGTAAATACCGGTATGCAACATGTCCTGTGACGTAATGATGGTGGTTATTTAAAGCATAAACTTTGTGTAATAGGCTTGATATCCTTACATTATTTTATCACAGTGATTAATTGTCTGCCTGTCAGCTACTATATTTGATTGGTTATGGTAGCTAGTTTAATCAGGGTGTTGGAGCAAGGCAAATTTTGAAGGTGCTCCAGCTCCTGCTCTGGAGCTCTCCGCTATCTTGACATTGCTCTGGCTCCAGCTCCAGAGCTGATTGAAAAGAACTGCTTCACTCCGGCTCCAGTTTTGCGTTATTGAGAATGGTACTGAGTTTTAGTTTTACGTTGTCATTATTGCCCACCTACAGTTTTCTCAATAAATTTCAACATACCCTTTGCTCAAAAACACAACAATCAAAATGCTGCACACAATGACATGTAGGGAAGCGGTAGCCAGTTATCTGCTTATATCATATCGTTTAAATCAAAAGCCACATAGTTGTCCATCGGGCTCAGTATTTTCGAGTCGAGTAGCATTTGAGGTGGGTTTAAGCCGGGCTTGGGCTTGATTTTTCAAAAATTTTCGGGCTGCAATTGGGCCGGACGCTGGAACAAAATCGATATTTTGTGATTGCTGGAATTAAGCAAAGAAAACATTGATATAAATGCCGTAGGTTATTGTCGTTTGTAACTGGGGTGACTGATGTGGATGGGTAAACCTCTCATTTTCTTTTTAAAATTTCTTCGAAATTTACAGTGGTGTTTTGATTTTGGGTTTCAATCAGGCTCAGACTGGCTGCTAAATTAGGGTTCGGGTTTGAACTTGAAAAATCGGGTTCGGGTCAGGTCAGGCTCAACATCTTCAGCCGGTTGACATCTCTGAAAAGCCATTACTACAAAAAAAAGAGAATTCCTTCAAGCAAGTCCTCTTTCTTCAAATTTGTTAAATCTGTTCGTATTATTCGAAGCAAAGAGAAAAGTCTTTTCACGGTAACTTGAGTTGGTATCTTTCACAGATGGACCGTTTGTGACGTCATTAACACTGATACGAGTGTCTGACTTGTTGCCATGCTTGTTTATCATTCATTCTATCTAATAACATGTAAAAGCAGTCTCACCAGGACCTTTCTTCCACAAACTATCACTGTTCCCCTACAATTAAATCTCAGTCCAAGAAGGGAGATCACTAAACTTACCCAAGTTAAACAGCTCTAACACATTGCGGCAACAGCTCACACTGTTCACTCAAATTAAAAACAGTGACAAAGAAAAGCAATAGGAAAGTGAGATCTGAAGCTGGGAGCAATCTTACTGTAACGTTGCTCCGGCTCCAGCTCCACCTAAATAAAAATTTGTGCTCTGTCTCCGGCAAAAATGGACTGCTGCGGGGTTCTGAGCTCCGGCTGGAATACCCTAAGTTTAACATTAATGTTAGACCTGTAGACTAGCCCCTTGTAAAAGCATTATGTTGCCGTTGAATTGGCTCGTCGCAATATCAATACCATGTATGATATATGTTTGCGTAATGTTATACAGGCATCACAACAGAGGTTGAAATTCCAGTTCCTTGGGGTATTGTGTCGGGTAAAACATGTGGAGATTCAAGCAATTTGCCTGTGCTCTGCATTCATGGATGGTTGGACAATTGTAATTCATTTGATCCATTAATTCCATTTTTACCAAAAGGTACATGCAATTCATTGCGATTTGCTGATGTTATAACTGGCTATGCAACTAATGCAATTTGCGAGAGGACTAGCCTGTTTGATATCATTTTTCCATGATCTTGTGGCGTGTTATTCTTGCTAGTGATTGTATATTTAGTCATTTATAGTTATTATTTAGACTACCTATCTATATTTGTATATTTGAGAGGTATGGATGCTTTTTGTGGCATCGGAATTTTCGTTGCAAATTATGAGTTAGTTTGCATTTTCAGATCGTTTTTTTGTTTTCGTTGATTTTCCTGGTCATGGTCGATCATCTGCAATTCCACTTGGCTTTTCCTATTCACTCCTACATGCAATTTCAGTAATTGAAAGAATTCGAATTTGTAAGTCCCAAAAATTGCTCATCCGTTTTTGCTGTGATCCGATGGAAAAAAGGTTACGTGCAGATAGAAAGCAACGCATTTTGTCAAAATCAAAAATCAAATCTTCATTATACTCGCCGTATTACGCCGAAGCGTGTAACGAGTTGCGGGGCCCATCTCCGCGGCTTAGCGCCTGAGCAACACAGCTCCGAAGAAACGTCGCAACGGTGGCGAGTCGCTGGCGACACTGTGTAGACTTGACCAGCCCGGGAATCGAACCCCAGTCCTCCCGCACCGATAGCGTGCGCTTAGCAACTGAGCTAACGGCCGGTTTGTATTTTTCATAATTTTATAATATCTGCTTGTTGTATTTGTCTGATTTTGATTCTGCTAATTTGGCTGTTTTTAAATACTTTTGTGTGCAACACAATGGTGCTAGGTTAACACCCAGGTACACTGACATGCGAGGAAAAAACGAAATAAAGCAGCAAATAATTAACAGAAAAATAAAATCAGTAAACAAGTGAAGCAATAGTGTGTAAATCATAACGTTTCAATTTGGTCTTCAAGATAGACAGATCACTAAAATTTGTTTTAAATTATTATGTTTCTTATAATACAGTATATATATATGTAATATATTTATGAAATATATTGTATTTGTAATGATGCTAAAATATTTAGATGTGCTCCTTAATCAATTGTTTTAAACAACTTTTTCGTAAGAATTTACCATGCTCAATTCAATATACTGTGTGCAAGATTAATTTGAACTCGGAGTCGTTGTTGATTTATTATATATATCATTAGTCTATAATTCCTTTCAGTTGAGCTACTATTTCTTTTCAGATTTCAAGTGGGAATGGTTTAGTTTAATGTCTCACAGTATGGGTAAGAAAGAATTTTTTTTAATGATTGATGAGATGTTTGTTAGTGTAATTGTATAAACAGGTAATTATGTGTCTACTGTTTTAATTGCGTATATACCGGTATATGTTTTTATCTTTCATTGCTGTGTGGTAAAGAAGTGTTGAAATAAATTAATAGAATGGTTTTTATGTTAAATGGAGGCTCTCAGTGTTTTACTCTCCTCACTGCCTTTCCATGATGTGTACTACATTTCAATTTTTAATGTTTAGGAGGACATTACAGTGGTGTAGTAAGTTGTGAAGATTTATTTAGATAGACATCATAATTTGACTATAGCTAAAGTGTTTATAGTTTTGTATGAATGCACCCTGCCGCTGAATTATGTAGTTAATATTAAACGTTTAGAATGCACGTGATATTTATTGTTTATCTTATAACGTGAATGAAACTAGTCAATGAGCATAGTGGTGAAAGACATCACTATCGCGTGGGAGGTTAGCGGTTAAATTTCCGGGCCAGTCAAATTGGGCGCAGTGTCTCCAACGGCTTGTATCACTGAAACATTTCTTTGGAGCTGTGTTACCCTGGCGCTAAGCTGCAGAAATGGGCCCCACACTCGTTACGCTTTTCAACGTTATACATATTGCGAGTATGATCAAGATTTTTGATGTAAATGATGTTGTATATCGATTTTATGAATTCTTTGCATTTTGTGTCGCAATTATTTCTACTGCGTAATCAGTCAAGTTATTTTGGTTTAGTATGCTGGTACATTCCCAGAAAGAGTTGATAAACTCATCTTGATGGATTCCCTTGGAGTTCTTTTATTAGAAAAGGTATTGAAGCCTATGAGTTGAGTCAAGTTTGCTACTCTTTGTTGTTTCCAATTCAGCGTGGGCAGACCTAACTTAAATGCTAACCCCAAACTCTCAACCTATTTTGAGCCTTAAAAGAAACCCGAAATTTAAAACCCAGTCTAAATGGAAAGTCGGTGTTGTCGAGTATCCCGCACCAAGTCAGAATCTTGTTTTGCATTAAGTTTTATGTGAGAAATCGTAATTATTTTTAACATCTGGTTTTTTGTAGAATAGAGATGTGCCATATATGCAAGCTGCAATAGAAAAAGGCATTAATTTTGAAAAGAAGTACCTACGATCACATCCAAGTTATTCATACAAAGAGGCCAAAGCAAAGTAAGCTAATTGTTTGGCAGAATTTTTTCACCAAATATTATTTTGCTTTCTTGATTCAGGTTATGAAAAGCCAATACAGCCTTGGATAACTCTACAGCTGAAATTATTCTTGAGCGAGGGTCGAAGCGTTTAAGCGACGGTAGGTTGACATTCTTGTTACTGTGTATCGTTGCTCTATGTTTTTTTAATGACTTCAATGGTATATTTTAAAGTACTGTCTACGGTGAATTCACATTATCCATTTTGGCTAGCAATGCGTGTATTAAGATCATCTCGTTTCTTTTCAATTGAAACTTGCGTCATGTAAGTCTGTGTGCGGGGGCATCAAAATGGTAATGTCGTTGTTATATGTAATTTTGTGAAGGGTAGTTTCAAATTTAACAAAAAAATCAAACTTTCTAAGATAGAAATTTTTCAATTTGTGGCTGCTGAGCTATTCTTCGAAAAAGGTGATCGAATCTGCAATAATTGCAGTTGATGTGATTGAAGATATGCATCCAGGTAGATACGTGTATGTGCGAGATATTCGACAAACACCCAAAGAATCAAGTGCAATGAATGAAGAGGTTTCAGTAAGGTTTTTGCGAAATATTCAAGCTGAAACATTACACCTTATGTGAGTAAAATACGTCATTTTTAAATGCTGTGTGATCAAATGTTGGGCATGTTTTCATCTCCTTTCATTGAGCGGTTAGCTCAGTTGTCAGCTCATCGCTATCGATGCGGAGGTCTGGGGTTCGATTCCCGGGCCTGTCAGATCGGACAGAGTGTTGCCAACGGCTCACCACCGCTTTGAAGTTTCTTCCTGGCTGTGTTGACCAGGCGCTAAGCCGCGGAAATAGGCCCGGCCACTCATTCCACGCCCTCATCGTAATAGTGCAAGTATAATAAAAATTTGATTTTGATTTGTTTGTTTCAAAACATGGTTGTTCTCTTTTAATGCTTTTTGTATTTTTACGTAATTTTGTTGCTCGAATAGCAATAATTCTACTCAACAATTAGTTAAATGTACAAAATTACCTGTGTCTTTGTATTGATACAGTGAAAGCGAATGGGTTTTTTACATACCTACATAATATTTACGAGAATAGAAATTATTTTCAAGTCAACGCTTGTGTTCTAATGGACCCTTTTGAGCAGAAGCGCTGTCTGGTTTTCGGATTTTATTCTTGACAGCAACAAGGAATTCGCTCATGATGCAATGGATCGCCACTTCATATCTTGCGAGGTAAAACTGGTTGTTTGATACGGCCTTGCTTACACCGCTGAAAATGACAGCTGAAGCAATGTTGTCGAACGTCTAATTTTCAGAATTACTGTGACTTAATTTTTCCTCGTTGCTGATGAAATAAATATAAACGAATAACTGAAATTACAAGTTATTGATCCCGAAGTTCAACTGCGATTGACGGATGCTGCAAAAAGAGCTTGCACTCTTCGAGTTAGCATTCAAGTCAAATGCGATCGCCTCCAGCCCTGAGTTGAACCCGTTACCCCGATCTGCAACCTGTGTGTGGAACCGGTATGCCGTGTTGTTTGACTTGCCATTTATTTCTACAGAACGTGTAGCAATTTTTGAAGCACTTGGGTAACTATTTTGCTGTTTCTGCTGCAGTTTCTTACGCAGCATGTGACTTGCATGTAGTAAAGTATAACTTTGCTTTTTTGATTGATTTTAAAGAGTTGACTATTTTCATTTAAAATTTTTTTAAATTTCCTTTTAATCTTTTTGTTTTCAGCATCACGAACGCGTAAACATTGGTGGAAATCACTTCGTGCATATGTATGAACCCGAAAAAGTGATGATACATGTCCAAAAATTATTAAAACGACCTCTCCGACCTGGTATATTGAAAAGAAAACCAGTAGTTACTTCAAAATTATAGCTGGTTTATTAGCAATGGTTTTCCATTGATCTTTATACAATTGGAGGTTACGTTATTTACTGTAATACTTTTAAGTGTAAAATTACGAAAATATGCATCGTGGAATGTGGATCAAATTAAGTTGCTGAAGTATATCTTTCATTCGTGTTTTTTTACATCTTGTCTCTTGTGTTCTCTGTGTAGCAAACTATTCTAGTTCGTAGCAATCAAATTTTTATTAGAAATTTCAAAATATTTGAGTCTGATCATTTTTTCATGGCGATTGATTTTAGTGTACTGTTTATCAGCTCTTTGGTGCTAAGATAAAAATGCAAATATTTTGTGGATTTCATTTTTGTGCTAAAATGTAGTTCTGTACTCATCCATTTGCCTTGCGTTAATTGATTAATTTGTTTTTGATTTTTAAATTTATCGCTTTGCCAAGTTATTCTTATCAATAATATTGCGGTGCATACCCAAAAGAAATTGGAAAACCCAGTGTTAAATTTTATCTTTGCATTATGAATTGTTGCTATTATATGTTCGTCACTGACGTTATTCTTCCACGACAAACTTCATATCATCAGTTGCATCGAAGTATATCGAATCATCTTTATACTGGCGTAATTATGCCGAAGCGTGTAACGAGTTGCCGGGCCCATCTCCGCGGCTTGCGGTTGTCAACACCAGCTCCAAAGAAACGTGGCAGCGGTGGCGAGCCATTGACGACACTGTGTCCGATTTGACCGACCCGGAAATCGAACCCCAGACCTTACGTACCGGTATCTTCCACAACTGAGCTAATCGGCCTGTTTATTGTGTATTAATTCGCATACTGTAGTTAAATTAAAGCTATTGCTGCCTACTTTTTGCCAATAAACTGATTTTGCTTGGTAAGCTTCGCAAATCTTGCATTTAAAATTTTATTTTTAATTGCGATGCTTCATGCCAATTATGCTTATGCATTGTCAATTATTTTTGAAACGCAGTTGTTGTATATCAGTACGCAAAACTTTCTTGTTGCGTGAAAAGCAAAAAATATGATTTTCGACTGCTTTGTTGCAATATTTGTATATACAAAACAATTCAGGCCATTTTGATTTTCAGGAGATCAGGATAGTGTAAATGTTTATAAATTGTGACAGATTGTACACAATGAATCCGCGACCCAAGATCTTCCTGGTTATCTATGTTATTACATTGATTTTAGCGCTTTTTGTGGTTATTCCTATGGGAATGATATCAACAGATTTCAATCACAAATGTTTACTCTATGCAAAAGGTAAATTAATTCGAGATCATTGATATTGATGATCACTTCGATCCTTCTGTCACGAGAAAGCGGCGGGGGGCGCTATACATAGGACTAATCCCGACCCACTTGGGAGTTGCCTTTGTTTGCGAGTTTCCCTGTTGAGTTTTTGCTTCTAGCTTCTTTAATTTGCTGCTTGTTAGATTCCACCTAGTAAGGGATAGTTATCGTAGCACCTTATCCAAGGACGCAACAACGAGATTAGAGTATTAAACTTACTCAGCCTTATGATGTTTTGTTTTTAATTTTCCTTGAGATCATGTGCTTTGTTCATTAGTATCAATTACTATCAGCCATGTAACTTGTACATTGTTTTTTTTTTTATTTTACCGAAAAACCGGAATTACCACATGCTGTTACAGCGGTCACGAGTGAAGTTAGTACATAAAATGCGCACCACTTTTCCGGCATGCTTCGTGTTTGACTATGTGTGAATAGAGGTTTTTAATGCAGTTTTGCTTAACGCAAGGAGCAGCATCTGCTTATTTCCTTTGTAAAGCTTCGTTTCTTTTTGTTCTATGGTGTAGAATGAGAAATGTTGAATATAAAGCTTTCCTAAGCTGTGCCTATTTTTACCACCGCCCACCGTTCAAATCACGTGATTTATTTAACAAATGTTCTTGTAGGTACTTTCACTTATGACAATCAAACTAACGTGTCGGTGTTTAAATTATCCACTTGGCCTAATTCCAGTAACTGCAATTATGTGTTGTTTGTTGGAATTCTGTGGCTTTTAGTATCAGTTTCTTATATTTGGAGTTATTCAATTCTTGTGTGGAAAGAACATGACAGGTAAGGTTATGGGTTATTGCAAATTATTGAATCAATCACTTAGCGTTAAGTTAGGCTGGTTAGATGTCGGCTGGATTGATTCATTTCTCTCCCTGCTTGTTGTGGTTTAGCCTACTTACTTATTATTAAAATCTGCCTTTTTCAGAGCTCCATTCGGGTCTTTTCTTGTGATGATAGCAAATGGTTTAGTAACTTTTTCATCGTTTGTTGGAGCATTAATTCTTTCAGTTGGATTTGAAAGCTTTTGCGAAGGCGTTTATAACATCGGTCGAGCTTTGACGTAAGTCCAGTTGTTGCTAATACTGTGGAACGGTGCTGTATGGTTTTGTGCACTTGCGCGATAAAAGCGAGTAATTTACCCTGTCGGCGTTGACATCGTTATCTTGTGATGTCACAATTGCAATTGTTTTAACTTACGGCAGACCCTGCACATTTCCCCAACAACGCATATACAGTATGTTGGGGTGACCACTAAATATACCCGTTGCTCTGAATTTCTGTTTACGAACTATTAGGTCCATTTGTGTTGTTGCTTTTTCCCTTTACCTTATTAATACGTTTTCACCTATAAATTCACTATTGTGCTTGTGTACTGTACAATCTGTGTGTCGCAAGATATTACGCATAAGGGGGATGGTGCGTTGTATCTTGTGACACACAGATTGCAAAACCACACAACGGCGTAGACAGCCAGAAATTTCGGGAGGTGCAATAACTATCTCCACAAACAAATCTTCGGTGGTCGATGTCTCTGAAGGAAATGTCTGTTGTGGCAAAAACTGCTGCCTCCATTACCTCCCTCGTATCAAATTAGCCACAAAAACGTGGTATAAAATGACCAGCCACAAAACAAATGTAATAGTAATATCCAATATTCAGCTGTCAATGCGTTATGGCAACAAGCTTTACAAGCCCATGTAGAAGGAGATTGCTAATTTTTTTATCGAGGGATGGTTTTCGCTGAAATGTTTTATGGGGATGTGGTGTTTTCCTGGTCAAGAGCACCTCCTCTCAACTCATGCTTCTACATTTTTTACTTTGATTTGACCTTGAAATTACTTTCACACAGATGCAGTGCTACCGACATTACTTTTTCTTTCTCTCCAGATGACGATATTAATACATATGATTACTTTTCTCGAATTCATGTAGCGCAGGTTAGTGTTTTGCATTTGCTTATTTGACTAGAATTTCAAACTGGTGTTATTTAGTTTGGAATGTGGAGTGGTCTTTGCACATGGTTGATTGTGACCATCTTGTCTTTTTTCAAAGTCTATTATTATCACAAAAATGATGATTTGTTGCAATCTCTGGCCTATGAGAAAGAAACTCTGCTGAATCGACGTCGTCATTATCATCAAGTTCAGTCAGATAACGATAATACAACGCCTAAAGTGTGAGGCATTTTGTAAGAAATTATGTTACCTCGTTTTCAAGTGGTTTTTGATGCATTTGAATCATTCGAGTGTTTTCTTGAGTTACATTTTCTATCCTACTCGTAATTTAAGATAGGTCGTGGTGGTAGTAATGCTTTTTATGCGCTGCACGAGTGCATGCAATAACTGTCTTGATTTTCTTAGCTTCAATTGTGCAGTTGCTGCGTTACCAGTTTCACCGTCCTATAACAATTGTCATGGACATTGTATACTGTAGTAATTTTTGTGTAATCAGGAATTAGTGCAGAGCTAACTTGAACCTTTTCTAGGAAAACAATTGATTATTTGTATAGTTCAAAAGTATTGTATCACTTCACCAGCCATTATGATGTCTCACGAAGTTGCGTTTATTGGTAAAAAGTAGAAAAAAACTGGGACTGAAGTTTAAGTTTGATACAAATATTATAGCCTAAAACACTTTTCGCGGACGCTTTGGTTCACTTCTCGTGCCATTGTCAGTGCTGTAAGCTAAGCTGGGTATTATGCCATCGCGCAAAAGAAGGATACGAGTTTCCATATTGCTATGCTATATTCAAAATACCATTACTATATTGTCATGCATTCGGCTCATCGCGTGGACAACGGCATCAAAATCTAGTCGAAACGGCCCCCAATTTTTTTTTGTGCGTAATAACTATAATTAAATCGCTGATTAACTCCCACCGAGAAAACAATTCAAGGTCGGCAAGACGTCGGGCCAACGTTGGTAATTGGTCGCCCCAACGTCGGGTGAGCGTCAGCTGTTGTATATACCGTTTCCCAAAGTTTATCGGGTTGATTTGTTTTGGTATTCGTTACTTGCGCAAGAGTACCCTTAGTGCGATGAATTCTTGTAGTAGTTTGCGTACTGGCGTACCTGATAAACGTTACTCACAAATGCATACTTAACGTCTCAGAACAGTTAAATTGCCTTGATTTTTTTTATGAACAGCATGCTTAGGTCTACATTACACAATTTTTAATGCAGATTTTGACCGGTGCGTGTTAATTTTGAATGGAGGGGCCTACGTTTTTTTAGCGTGCGTCAATGTTTGATAACATTCATGTTTTCAGCAGCTCAGATAGCCGAGTGGTAAGAGCGTCTGCCGCGGTAGCTGTATACTTGTGTTTGATTCCGAGTCGGGTCAAACCAATGACTTTAAAATTGGCATTCACAGCTTCTCTGCTTGACGCTCAGCATTAAAGGAACAGTGTGGAGAACATGCCGGCAAGTTTACTTGTTGCGCGATTGGGAAAGGCACTTAGCAGAATTCCCCCACCTTAATGTGGTAGACAGATGGCTGGCAACTCTTAAACAAGCTCGTTATAGCCCATTGATCGCTTCCTAGTGATAGGAGGATAAATATGCAACTACAGTCATTACCGAAAGTTGAGAGCAACCCAGGCAAACACACATTTTTGCTAACTAATTTAGCTCTTGTTTTAGAGTGATTTAAAGAAGAGGCTAGAGGGAATTATAGCCATCATTCAGAGAGGTATTATGGGTAAAAAAGCATCTTTGAGCATTGCTCAGCTGTCAAAAATTGTTGTCAACCGTTCCGCTTCCGTTTTTCGCGACTGATTTTTCGTTATTGCCGTTTCCGCATTAAGTGTGAATGAGGCATACTGTAACAATTTTTGACCGCTGAGTATTGCTCAAGGATGCATTTTTACTGATAATAATACCTTCCTGAATGATAGCTATAGTTCCTCCTAAAACAAGAGCTAGGTTAGTTATCCCACTTTTTAGGGCCAAATTAAGAGTCATGTAACAGTGAGCAAAAAAAAAAAAAGCTAACGAATACAAGAAGTGAATTAAGAACGCATTTGAGAAAAACGAGCGAAAAAGCTTTTTGATTGGGTGGCTCTAAACTCTTGGTACAATGACTGTAATACAAAAATACAATACATAATTATGCAGTGTCTGCTGTTGATTGTGGATAATGTAGGTCACTTGCTACGGTAGCAAAAGTAGGAAAATAACACACTGTGAACGAGAAGGTGGTTAATGGCTGCTAGTTCTTAATTCATTATTTTTTGTTTGTTTGATGAATTTGGCGAGGTAAAAGTCGTGCTTTGTCACCACACCTAGGTTCAGTGTCAGTGGAATTACTCGCAGAGCGGAGTTTGCTCTCCTCGTATCGTTTTTTGTTACCCGAAGCCTTCCCTCCTGCCGCTTCTTAGGCTGCGCAGCGAGTTTCTATTTTTGTATTGTAAATCTGTTTGTATGACTTGTATATTGCCTTCGTATTTAGTTTATCACTTTAGTTTTGCGTTCACAGTTTGCATCCTTATTTACATGCCATTCTTGGCTGTCTAGATTTTCCATGATTTGATTAACTAATTGAGAGATTGATTGCTATTTCTTACCGCTATATTGTTGCTAACCAGTGTTTTTTGCGTTTTAAGCAGAGCTTACGTTTGGTTCGATAAACTAACGCTGCTTCACCGTGCCTAGCAAAGCGAAAGGATACATAAATTATGCTGAATAACTTTCGGGTTGTTTAATGTAATGTGTAGTTCATAGGTTACATCGTGTCAATAGAAGCGTAACTCTTTGCTATCTTTCCACTTTGTTTTGCTCACACTAATACATAACTTAAATAACATTCGGGTTGTTCAGTGTAATGTCTAGCTTATAGGTTACGTCATGTCAATAAAAGCGTAACTTCTTGCTTATCTTTCCACTTTGTCCATTCTAGTCAGCGGTGTGATATACCACAAATATCCTGATGGGCCTGAAGTGATTTTGGGTGTTGAGTTTGCTGGTTTCTACACCGTAATTCTACGTTTTCTCGTAAATAATTACATACTTTTGCTGTATTGTCATGCATTAATTTTGTAATACATTATGTACAATATCGAACAAACAAGATAGTTAGCATGGGTAGGTATAAAGCAAAAAATAGACAACTGTAAATTTGAAGCGACTCGGTTATCAAAATGTTAAAATAATAACATCAGTAACATACAAAGAACCACACGGACAACTATTACAGTGTAGTCATGGGTAAAATAAGTGCACTTTACTGCATAAAAATTGACACATTTACAGAACTTCAATTGATTCAAACAAAAAAATAGTGAAAATTTAAATGCAATATGAAAGAAAATTGTAGCCTACACACATTGAACTTTATTTGTTGGTGTAAGTAAACGCAGATTGACTCCAGTCATAGTAGGCATATTGCGGCGTATAGGTAGTTTGTCCCATCAAGTACTTGTTATCATCATCATCCTTAATGTTCACCGGACCACCAATAGCGGAAGCGTAAGATGGTGGCGGAGCTGAAAAATATCCGTAAAGGAAGCTATTTGTTTCCAAAAATTTACAACCCTCGCGTAATTATTTCACCTTTGCTTTAGGTCTATCCAGTGTTTTTTAAAGGTTTGGCTCGAGGAACCGTTAAATAATTTTGAAAGACCACCAGTTTTTAGTAACGTTTAACACAGCTTCCACACTATTGTAAAAGCAGATTTTGAAAGACCATTTCTGTTCCTTGAAACGCCTTAAAAAAACAATGGGTCTACCCTACACCACCAGCGTTAACGTGCTTGTCACCGACGAGCGTTTTGTGACCATGGTGATAATTTCTTCATTCTTATCTTTCTGTCATGAGTAAGCGACGGAGGACGAATTCAGACTTGCTTAGAAGCCACCCTTTCCGGTTGAGTTTTGCTCCTGCCTTTGCCAATTTGCTACTTGTAACACCAGGCAGTAAAGAATGATTACCGCAAGGCATTTTATCCAAAGACGGCGCTAAGATGAGAGTTGAACCATGTTCCTTGCGATCATGACCGACGTAAAAACAAAGCTCCGAGCCACTACGCCAACTCTGCCACTATACCAACATTATCAAAAATCGAGAGTAAAACTTACGTTGAAAAGCAGAAGTTGTGGCTGGCTGAGGCATCGATGCTGCTGGCGCTGAGACAACTGGTGCTGGCATAGCGGGAGCACTTGCCACTGCAGGTGCGGTTTCAGGTGGTGGGATACTAAATGGGGTGAGACCTTGCAAGGGAACCGAACCCAAAATAATAGGTGCGTTTACTCGAAGGTTGATGCTTCCAGAAGGTACAACAACAACAAACTAAAGAAAAAATAAATACGCCCAACTTCAAGAACAGTTTGTTGAACTTTGTTTTTATCTCACGCAAATTCAGTGAAAAAATTGCTGCAATTTTTAGACTTTCAACACAAAATTGGTATCACTGGCATAAATACAACACTTTGAATCAGGAGGAACCCGGCCCGCTACTCTGGTGCGTTTGGGAAAAAGTGTAAGATGCGTTTTATCAAAACATCAGGTTATACACAACATAAAATCTCAAAACAGCGAACAATTTAAGCTCTTACAGTACTGTCAAGATTTTTGTAACGTGGCCGCTAAGCTGTTTTTCATTTCATGGATAAGCTTGCTTGCCCAAACAAGAATTGTCCATTATTTTTTGGGTTAAGCAAACAATAAGCGCGGATTTTAACAGGAAATATTACAAAAATCAGCAAATATTTGATTTCTGAAATTGAAAGTTTCCTGTTTCCTATTCGGTGTTGACTTTTATATTTCCTATTTCCTCTTCGGAGATGACTTTTTTGATTAGAATAATTATTACATAAAAGCATGAAAAGTTTAACTGTTGCATCGTATTAATAAAACCCGTCAGTTTCCAACGAGTTTGTCAGAGAAAGTGGAGTTTTATTGACACAATTTCTTTCAGGAATATCAAGTGGCTTTGCGATTTTCTGCCCGATTTTTCCGTAAAATTAACCATCTCTGTCAAAAATTTCCATTTCACATTTTTTTACGCATTTGTTTTTCTTCGCTTGTCTTTATTAAGTCTTGAAAGTCTGAGTAACGACTCGTTAAGATACTTCTCCAACATTTGCGAAAACTTATTGGAAAGTCCGCGATTGAGATATTCAGCAACACCTAAAAGGAAATTCACTCACTTTTTTTCCATTGATAAAGTTGCGGCAAAAATTAACATTTTGGGTCAATTAGTTCTATTATTTCGGCATTTACGTCCGGGTTGGTGGAAGGTGTCTTTCTTGAGGATTAAGGACAATTGCATGTTTTGTTTTTACTACAGTAACGAAACTAATGAAAATAAACATGAAACTGGCATACCTGCAAGAAATAATCTATGTCGATTATATTGCAGAATTGGAGACGAGAAGGCGGCAGTGGCGGAATCTATACAACGCAATAAAAAAACAATTTATCATCATTCTATGAACATGTGAATAGGCGAAAGCTACCGGATATGCGCATTGCGCAGGCTAATGCTTTTTTGTTTGCTCAAATTGAAGACAAACCAGTGGCGACTCTGGCTTTTTATGGCTACTCGGGCTCGACATAAACAGTGTTAAAAAAAACGGTAAAAAAAGCAATAAAATAGCAACTTATACAACAGTTAAATTGTTGCACAAATGCTTTCATTCATACATAAAGTTTAATCTTCTTAATTTGATGGCAAACTCATACTGAGTTTGTTGTGTAGCTCTTTAGCTCTTGTCGTCACATAACACAGCTAATATCAAGTGTTTGTCCTCAGATGAATAAATAGGTGCTTAGGCTTGAGCAAATATGATTATTATACCAATGCTAAAGAAAGATGAGAAAGATGCTGGATGAACGAAGTTAACAATCTAATTTTACACAGGGTCCGAAACCTCGCTTTCACTCACTAAATTTCATAAAACATGCAAGTGCAAAAATTTTATCAGATTGAGCTTATGTTATTACTGTGAACCTGACAAACACACTTCACAAGCCAGAAAACTCATACACCCACGATGCCAATTTCCCTACCCTATTCTATGTTCTTTACCCTGTCACTATCCACAGTTCAATTCTTCAAAAAAGTCAAAAGTACGTGGCCAAAATTTTAGATATAAAAAAGCCCGAAGACTTCTGGCCAATGAAATGGAAAGGGTCATTGAAAATTACCTGTAATCTTTCGTTAACCCATTCACATGACTTCCTTGCTTGACATCCCGGGCCCGTAGCAGTCACATGATTTTTCGTCACGGTTCTCGATTTTGACGTAGCATGAAACCTTACTTTCTGAACTAGTATTGCTCGAGTAGAAGGCATATCAGATGAGCTAAAATCACGTGAGGTTAAGGTAAAATATTTGCAAATATGTTAGTAGTTAGTCACAGCCATCAATAAAAAAATACACTGGTAATGCATTTAAGTTCCATGCAAGTAAACCAAGCATGCGGAAAAGAAAGTGATGAACTCATTTTGGGTCAAAACCTCCAACCATGACTCAAAAAAGTCAGCAATTTTAGTTCCAGAATTATTATTAGCAATGTTTACCACACAAAGCATCAAATAACTCAAATAGTCGCATAAACAAGAAATCTGTTGATGTAAAACTGAAGAGGAAGTAATTGCATTCGGTCACAACTTTTAAAATTAGCCAAATCACAAAGATTTCCGTTAAACTGAATTTTTGGCTTCGTTTACCGAAGAGAATTTGATAAATATAATATTGGTCAAAATTTTGTGCATGCTAACACCATACAAAACAAACGAAATAGTTGAAAATGTAAACTTTCTAAACTTGGAATTAAATATTTATAGAATATATGAAATATTCAAATCAAAAATAAAAACACTGACATCTAACAATATTTAATGTATTTCTTTAACGAATTTTTGAGCTTTCTATTTCTCACATCTTGTCACACAGCAAAGCAGTGACTTTTTATTGAAGATTCAGCAAAAGGTTTTAATTATTTAATACAGCTGGAAAAACCTTTTGTGAACATAGAAGATGTTTAAAACTTAGCGTAAAATTAATCAAAATGCGCATGGAGTGACAGTAAAAAATGGTGAAATAGTTACGCTTTAGCAAAATGTACCAACGTTCTACCCTCTGTGGTGATAACCTATTTAGAATCAATTTGTTTGCTGTCTTGACGATATGGCAACCACCGTTTAACCTTTGCGTAAGAATCATACCAGAAGGCAAGTTTTAACTGTAGCTTTGAGTTCGACGTATTAACAGGCTATATTTCACGCAAAACTTGTGGACCTCTTCAAGTACAGCGATGTTCACCTTGCTACTTGTATAAAAAACAGCAGCAAATAGCTGGTAATAGATGCAGTGGTGTAATAAAATTTCAAAAATGTTGTTTGTCTTTTGTCCGTTCCGGTTCGGTGATAATGAAACGCATGAACCCTCTGTAATTCTTCAAACTGAATCAAGTATTAAATCAGTTTCGAGTACGACTTGGCAAAATATATTTACGGGGAAACAGAAAATAAATGTTCACCGCAGCCTAAAACCAAAACCTAAGTTTCTTTGTATTTGTCAGTAACATGACCTAACGGTAAAGCGGGCAAGCTATAGATCCTACGTGACGGGTTCGATTAATGGCTGGAGCTGGTCGCATTTTGACATATTTACTGAATGGCTGCGGACTGGAAGAGTGCAAGCTCACTTCTCATTCTTTATCAATTACTGCTGAATTTTCAGTTCAACTTATAGTCGGTTGGGGAGATACACTTCCAAATCAAGCATACAATTTTCTCGTAATTTGCATAATGAGGTTGGATCCATTTTCCAGTGAATTGCACTCTTTCATACAACATGATCATAAGCATGAGGTAATCTACATTGAGCTTTATGAGTCCCAAGCGAAGCTATTGATTTCATTATTATTTCAAGTATGAATGTACATTTTGCTGAATCAACAGAAAAGCAAACATACGCACGGGAAATCAAGTGCTTAGGCTTGAGCAAATAACAGTATGAATGAAATGTATGAATGAATGAAATGCATCGCATGAATCATTGTATGAATGAAATGCATCGCATGAATGCAATAAAATTGCAATTTATTTACCCTGTCCGCGCGTCTAATTTTAGTGGATTTAGGCCCTCGGTTCCTGGTTTTTGTTTCTGCATCATAATCAATTTTTGACATCATAATCACTTTTTTTTAACAACCACATCAAAAAATTGATTATGACGCAGAATCTAGCACCAAGAATAACGGGCCTAAAGCCCCCTAAATTTGGACATGTGGACAGGGTAAGTGTATCAATTCTTAACCTATTATTTTCTACACTTCCATTGACAAGAATGAACTCTCCAGGTACATAACCAGCTCTGTCCAAATGTACTTCGGCTTGAATCGGTCCACTCGCACAGCACAAACAGCAGAGCGTCTTTGAGCCATTTTGAGTCACAGGAGACTGAAATAAAATCGAACTCAACAAATTTGCACAAAAAAGTTTGGTAAAATTTGAAATGGATTACATTCAGTGCTACCAAAATTACTTTCACCAGACAAGAATTTCATATTTTTCTTTTTCAAATGGAAACCACAGTTGTAATTACAATAAATTTTATTTCAATCATTGTCAACGGCTTAACCTCGAGGCCCCCCAAGGAAAAGTGGGTCCAAAAAAGTCAGTTAATCTGATTGTGAGAAGAGAAATGGCATGCAAAAAGTAGCTATTTTTAGGGATGAGAGATATGTGGTTGCACTATCACATAAACGGCAAAGACGATTCGCCAATTCACGGTAACACAGTTGCTAGGTTTTGATGTTAACCGCGGATATAGTTGAGCGTCAAGGTAAAATTTTTTGACACTTCTCACCAGGTCTAGCAAAGCATAAACTGAGTACTATCTCCAGCGTAAATTATTAACGCACTCTCAATTTTTCACGGCAAATCAATTGAAAGTGCTAGGTTTGCTTAGAATGCTAATTTTGAAGTCAAACGTTAATATTCCTTAAAGCAAACTTGGCAATGGCTTGTCTGTTGAAAGATAAAAAAGCAGCTAACGACTGCACAGCGATTTAGTGGACTTAAAATGCCACGCCCCATCGGGCAGATATTTCGCTGATCGCGAATGTTTCTGGTCAAAAGCGCAATCATTCAAGCCTGCTGTTCATTTTTAACTATTTCACCGAATGCACCAATCAGGTAACAAAAATAATTTTAACTTTATAAATCGAAAACAATCATGATATTAACAAAAGTTGCTTACTCTAGCCATTGGATCCTGATTGAGGTCTAGGGTGTCAAGTACGGTGAATGCAACTTTTGAATTGTGGTCAAATTTCCAAGGTCTGACGATACTGGCTTTTATGGAGTAACGCACATGTCCATGATCACCTAAATACACAGAAATGCTGACTGCCCAGCACAACTCACATGACTATGCTCATGAGCATGTCGTATTTTACCGAAAATAAGACAGGGTCTCATGTTAAGTTTCTTTCAAAAAATAACACCAGGGCTTATTTTGGGGGATGTCATATATTTTCATTCATCAAAAACAAAATTACAAAGTGGAAAATTGCCAGATTCCCACAATAACTTTTCAAGCAGTAAAAACACATTAGAAAACAAAAAAAAAAAATTCGCGCTATCGCCAAAAACCACGTCAGCCTTAAATATCTCAAAACTTTAATGAAAGATCGTGGACTGCGTACACAGTCAGTGCAAGATAGAAACAGATTTACCACATATATACCTTTTTGCTGCAGAAGAACGTATTCCCAACCCAACTACCATTGCATTACATTCCTTAATAACATTTTTTTTTCAAACCAATCATTTCTTTGCAGTTTTTAGTAAATATTTGCTGACATTAGCTTCGCTTTCAACACTTAGTATCAGAAAAGGACATTAGGCGTGAAAAGGTAGATGTAGCTGCACTGTTTCATTATATTCAGTCACGCAATTGCTTTAACAATATAGTTAAAACGTGATTCCACTTTCAAAATTGACAATGGTCAACTTAACAATTAGCAGCGTTGCTTCTGGTTATTCTAGATGATGAACTGAGAGTAAGACGGAGTTGAATCGCTTTGATTTAATCAATATTGCTATTCTTGGATAAAAACAATTCAAGGAAGTACAGAAATTATAAAGCGAAGACGCTATGAAGTGTTGAATAAATACTGCAAATCTTGAGACAAAAAAAAATAATTATTGAAAAGTTACGATCAGAGGAATACTAAGCAATGGTGTTAGTGGCTAACACAATTTAATGACTTATGCATAAACAAAAAAGTTTAAATTTATAACCATTTAGTTGATTCCGCAAGTAAATCGTTGAAATTTAATTGCATCCAAAGAAACAAGTGTCAGCAGCAAGCAAGTATTGTTGTTGAATTGAATAAACTGATTACCGTAGTTACGAAAATACTCAATAAAACCTAGTGCTATATGTAACAATTTATTCTTTCAAAACAAAATACTGGCAAATACAAACAATAACTGTATGTGCGAAAAAAACAAACTGAAGACAATTACTGCTTACCAACCACAATTAAGATCTCAAACTAACGTATTTCAGTGACATTAATTTATCCTTTTTTTAACAAACGTTAAACAGCAGTCAGTCGAAACATAACTTTTTGCTTCATAATTCATATCATACCATCTTGTAAATCAGTGTTAAGCAAAAATTCATAATCTCAAACACTTTAAAACGCAACATATACCTTCACAGGAACTTGGCAAGTTTGGTGGAAGCTGATAGGTAAATGCAAAAATACTTTACTTTAAAACGTAACATATACCTTCAAAGGAACTTGGCAAGTTTGGTGGAAGCTGATAGGTAAATGGAAAAACGCTTTGCCCTGCAGATAATTGGTTTGCATTTTCATTTGTTCCAGAGCCTAAATTAAATTGAAAGTCAAAAATTTTTTCTCCATGAAAGTTAACAAACTGATCAAAACTCACGAGCAACAAAAGCATTTATGGCTTAAAAAGCTGCTCAAACTTATTTAGGTATATACTCAACTATGCACGCAATAATTCTCAAAAGCATTGTCATTGGTATGTTCCCATACAGCATGTTTTTTACTTATACCACTTCTTATTTTCTACATTGAGATCTACATTTTCTACATTGAGCATGTTTTCTACTTAAACCACTTCTTATTTTCTACATTGAGATCAACTATGCACGCAATAATTCTCAAAAGCATTGTCATTGGTATGTTCCCATACAGCATGTTTTTTACTTATATATACCACTTCTTAGTTTCTACATTGAGAACCTGCAGCATCACATGGTTGGCAGTATTTTGTGTGTAAAAACTACACACTATCATTCCCAACCAATCACGTATATACACTTTTTCATATCGTTAAGTAATTCTTTAAGATGATTTTTAAATAAGCAGTTAACCTGGCATCTTTCACAAAAGACTTTCAATAATGATTAACCTTAAGAACAAATTATAATCACATTTTAGTATTTTTTTTGCATTTAGTTCAGAGTTGCATATTCTCCTATCACAAGAAAGTGATGAATGTGCTTTAATGAGCTCGCTTAGGTGTTGCCAGCCATGTCTACCACACCAAAATGGGGGAAGCCGCTATAAAGCTTTTTCTAACAGCAGAAGTAAATTTGCCGGCTTGTTCTTCACATTGTCCCTTTAGTGCTAAGCATTAAGAGGGAAGCTGTGAATACCAATTCTAAACTCGGAATCAAACCCCACTCAGAATCAAACCCTACTCTACAGCTCCCAAGGCAGACGCTTGTACCACTGGGACATCTAGTGTTTACAACAACAACTTTTTTGTTCAGAAACTCTGCTTCAAGTTTTGCTAAGAATTAAAAGAAGTATTAGGCCTGTGAAGAGTACTAAAAAACATAATTACCGGTATATAATACTAAAACTTGTAAACAACATAATAAAGCAATAAAACGTTTATGATTTTACACAATTATTGATAGGCCTACCTTTTCCAAACAAAGAAACTCCATCCTCAAAATAATTTTCATGAGCAGAATACACACGAGTGGTTGTAGTTTTTCCATTGCTGTGACTTTCAGACCAACGTACTTTTGCTTTTCCATGAAATTTGATTTTCACACCTGAAAAATGTGTACCAGTACTAGCTGACTAGGCTATTGCTTAACACCACCTGTACAGTACACTTCTACAAACTAAGTAATTAGGCAATATGTCTACACAACATACCGGTAGGGTACAAGGTATAAGCTAGACCGCTGAATTTTTCATTGCTTGGAAATAGCATTCATCCTAATAATCTAAGGCTGATACACATAGACAGATAGACTAATTTGCCACCAGCACCAGTGTTCCCTCTAAGGTGCAAAATTTGAAAAAATTGAGAAATTTTGGGCAAAATTTTTCAATTTTTGCACATTGCTATCATGACTTATGGGCATACTAGTTGTAAGTGCTGAAGTTTTTTTGTGTCAAATGAAAGTGTTTTACCATAGAAACTCTTTTTTTAAACAACAATTATTTCAGACCTTCAAATACACCCTTTAAATGTTGGGGCAAAATTCTGATTTTCATATTTGGGCAAATTCGTACTAGTTAAAATCTTAGAGGGAACAGTGACCAGCACTCTGCATGACAGACTGGGCAGTTAATCCTCAATGCCAGTAATACACCATACAGGCTACCTTAGGCAGTTAGGAAGACCTAACAGAGTCCTGATGCCTTCTAGTCTAGTACAGAGTACCGGTAGTTCATAAACTGACAGTGATCATTTAACAAAATAGCCTATAATAACCGGTACCGGTAACTGATTAAAACCATCACCTATCAATACACTCATACCATACGGTAACAACCCATTGATGATAGTCAAAACTTACATTTCATTTCCATGGGCTCATTTAATTCAGCTATTACTGAGCCAGATATGGTTTGGCCAGGATAGTAGATGGGATTACCTTCATTGCTAAAGGTGATATAAAAATTTCTTATTTTTCCCATAGCAGTAGTTCCAGACTGTTAGGACACGGGTACATTAACCTTCTAAAAACACGTCAGATTAAATCGAATTCTTTAACAAGATTTAATTTTACCCAAAGATACCGGTACTGGTACGATAATATACCAGTAGGATAGCCTAACTGGTCGGCAAATGAGCTCTGCCAGTCTGAGCTTTGATTTGACTGTTACTGTGCTACTGCTTGATTAAACCTTTGAAGCATTTTTTTTTTCATCAACCAAAATTATTTTACGTTTTTTTTTCTATCTAAATTCTTTCA
Source organism: Trididemnum miniatum (assembly GCA_964006365.1). Lineage (NCBI taxonomy): Eukaryota > Metazoa > Chordata > Ascidiacea > Aplousobranchia > Didemnidae > Trididemnum > Trididemnum miniatum. The sequence continues at coordinate 6,757,107 of OZ023239.1, forward strand.
CTATTTACTCAGTTTGATCGTTCAGAAGGAAATTGGTCATTTGCATGTTTGTATGTTGGACGTTGTACCAACAGACCATTGTCTACTATATGGTTGTGGATTGTGCAACTATGTTACGTCACAGTATACTTATCTTTACAGTAGGCTCACTCCTGCAAAAACCATTGTGACGTACGTCCACAAAAAAACTCTCGAATTTATGGAGCTCTTGGTAAGCGCAGACGCTACAACCATTTCGAAATAAAATAGCTTTTTTTTTAACTTTTTGCAAGGAGTTGAAAAAACGCTCGAAAGGAATAATAAAAGCTGATAAAGAAAGAAAAGCAGCAAAAACCTTTCAGATCATGAAATTTTTTCTTATTCACGCGCTATTTCTTATCCTGCGCTAAAGCGGTGCGTGAAACAGTCATTTTAAACATTGCTGTAACTTTTTACTCTTTCGGTCTGCTTCAACCATGCTTCAACGTGTAATACACCCACGATGCAATTAGGAATTTAGGGTTAGGTAATTAAAAGCAAACAAACAAGATTTTCGCATTTGAACCAATAAACTAGCCGTTAAATGCTCAGCGTTGACACAATCAGTTCCAGTAGTCTAGTCTAGCATGTCCCGGTAGTCTAGCATGTCCCAGTAGTCTAGCATGTCCCATTAGTCAACCTGCGCGAACTTCACCTTAAACTGAGACCTTGACTCTTTTTGTGCGGGTAGGCCTACTGCTTCAATCTAGCTTTACATTCTAAAGACACTGACTACTATGGGGCGCCGTGTGTAAAGCTACGCAATATAAAATTTTGCGTCATTTTTTGATTAAGTCAAAAATGAAGAGATGTATGAAATCCTTTAAAGCAGAAGAATTCATTATTGATCTGAATTGCCAATTGCAAAGCTATTGTAATATACACAACCAAGACACTGACGTTAATGAAGACGTGTCCAGAATTACTGAAACCTTTATAAAAACACTAAATAGTCATGCACCCCTTAGGCCACTGTCTCGGCGTGAAAGAAAATTGAATGAAAAACCTTGGATAACTAAAGGGATATTAAAATCTATAAAGACAAAAAATAAGTTATTCAAATCTTGCTATAAATGTTCTGAAGCAAACAAAATTGAGTTATATAAAAAATATCGCAACAAGCTTACGCATGTAAAATCCTTTGCAAAAAGTCAATATTATAACAAGTTATTGACAGAAAATCTATCTAATCCGAAAAAAACCTGGGAGGTACTTGGACAAATTATAGAAGGCAGGAGCAAATCGCGTAATAAACTGCCCACTTCCTTAAAAATAAATGGACAAATATGCGAAACTGATAGTGATGAATTCTTGAACCAAATGTGTGAATATTTTGCTAATGTTGGTTCAAATTTATCGAAAAGAAATAAATCTGACATTTCCGAACTAAAGATTTTTTCCAAGTCCATAATGCAAAGTTTTACATTGCATGAAATTACTGAAAGTGAAGTGTCTCTTGCTATTAGCGATGTTAAAAGTAATTCAGCCCCTGGAATCGATGGCATCTCCCCCAAATTTGTAAAAATGGCTAGAGTAGTCTTGACTCCTATTTTGACTAAATTATACAATAAATGTTTGCAACAAGAATGTTTTCCCGATGAATTTAAAGTGGGTCAAGTCATTCCAATTCCCAAAACATCAACACCCAAAGAACTAGGTGAATTTCGACCTATCTCTCTTTTAAACTTATTTTCAAAAATTTTTGAAAAAGTATTGAAGACTAAAATTATGGATTTCATTGACAAATATAATATATTATCTCCTGAGCAATTTGGATTTACAACAAACAGTTCCACCGAACTAGCAATTACCACAATTTATGATAAATTTCTTGATAATCTTGATAAAAATCAATATACATGTGCTATATTTCTTGATATCAAAAAAGCTTTTGATTCCCTTAACCACAAAATTTTACTCAAGAAGTTAGACCACTACGGTTTTCGAGGAAAAATTTGGAATTTGCTGAAATCCTATATGGAAAATAGAAAAATTTGCACTAAAGTAGAACAAAAAGCTTCAAAATATTTTAAAGTGACTCACGGAATTCCACAAGGCTCTGTCTTAGGCCCACTTCTTTTTCTGTTATTTATTAATGATTTACCTCAAGCATCAAAGTTTAATGCTACTTTATTTGCGGATGATGCTAACTCGCATATTTCCCACCAAAATCCACACAGCTTGCAAGTAATGGTTAATGAAGAAATCGAGAAAATTGAAAACTGGATGTACTTTAATAAATTAACGTTGAACTATTCAAAGTGTTGTTTTATGATTATAAGTCGCAAGCCCCTTGATGCCTCAAAATTTAGCTTATCAATGAATAAAGTAAACATCAAACGAAGTGATTGTATTAAATATCTAGGAGTGCTATTAGATGAACAGTTAAGCTGGAAAAATCATGTCCAAAAACTAAACAAAAACCTTTCAAAAATTTGTGGGCTAATTTTTAAACTAAGGCACTATGTACCTTTAATCACTCGCAAATTAATTTATTATTCCATGTTTCATTCCGTCATATTGTGCTCGTTAATTAATTGGGGAAGAACTACAAATTCATATCTCCACCAGCTTGTAGTTTTGCAGAATAAATTTATTAGAGCCAGTTTATTTCTTCCTCGAAATTCTCCTACCAATTCTCTATATGTTAAATTTCAAACTCTAAAACTAAAAGACATGATCAGATTGGAATTTGCAAAGTTTATTTTTAAATTCAAAAATAACATGCTTCCATCATCATTTAATAATTACTTTATAGATCTCAACAAAGTACATAAACACAACACTAGACAAAAATCAATTGGCAGTTATTATCATCATTCTTTCAATAGCGAGTTTGGGAGGAAAAGATTACAACACATCTGCTTACAGGAGTGGGAAACTATTCCTCTTGCTCAAAAAGAGTGCTCTTTTTCTAGATTTAAAAATAACTATAAAGCAGTTTTATTTGAGCATTACTCCAAAAATCTTGTGTAACTTTATCAATTATCTTAATTGCCTGCTTATTTCAAGCACAGTGAAATTATCCAATGAGTGTAACAACTAATTTTTAAACTCATTTACTGTTAAGAAACGTTCTAGCTAAATTTGAATTATATTTGTAGGAAAATTGTCCGCCGAAAATTTCACTTGTTGGTACAGACGAATGTGTAAACTGAGTTACACTGTAAATATTCTTTTGTTTTTTGTGCCTGTGCTGCCATTTTTTATTTTATCATACTTAGCAGTTTTGCTTGTAATCGGTCACTATACTACACTTCGTAGTTATGCCTGTAATCGGTGTCTAGTGTCAGATTTCCAGATCGGTGTCTAGTGTCAGATTTCCAGATCAGATGGCAGTACTGTCTTGTAATGTGTTCTTTTTTTTTAACGTTTTATGTCATGCTAAGTTTACGCCAATATGTTTACTGTAAGTATTGCTGTAGTAGGTGCAGCAGACTTAGATGACCCCTGTGGTCTTGCGCTGTTTCCTGCCTATGCGAATTTTCTAAACGTATACGGTGAAATAAACTTGATTGATTGATTGATTGATATACGGTTAAATTACGTGCAATATCATATATTGTTGCAATTTATGTATATTGCTGCAATATGTGTTAAATTGTTGCAATTTATCTATATTGCTGCAATTTGTGTAAATTGTTGCAATTTACGTATATTGCAAAAAAAACTTTAAATCGCCTTTTAATTGCCATGGTGATATGCTAACTAAAACAGTCAGTGTTGCCCTTTCCCTTTTTCCATGAACTCATGTAGTGTACTGGCACCCCTCTGCTGGCATGATGCGCTGTTGTACTGACTGTGCAGTGTGCGCTTATTGGTTTGGCTGAAACATTTAAGCTACTGGTTAAATGAATCATTTAAGCTGCTGCTGTTAAGCTACTGGTACCGGTATGCTTTGGAATACCAGCAGCTAGACTAGACTACCGGTATGGGGGTAACAACTAGTATCAGCTCCCAGGTCCAGTTGGGTTAGATTAGAATTAGGTTCAGTTAGGGTTAAATTTAGTCAGGGTATCTGAAAAATCTTGTTTTAAAGTACAGTACCAGTAACCCGACATTAGGCCAAGTCTAGCTACCTAAACCTATGTTTTTGTGACATACTACTATCTCGTTGCTAATGCAGAATGGCTTATGCTGTATGGCTGAAACATGTCAGATTACAGTGACTTCTGTGACCTGACATCAGCAGATCAGCACACCGATACACCAGTAGCCAGTTACATACGGTAAACTGTAAAATTAAAAATGTCAAACTAGTCTACCGATATTTTGTAACTGAACGAACCCTAACTGAACCTAATTCTAATCTAACCCAACTGGACCTGGGAGCTGATACTAGTTGTTATCCCCATACCGGTAGTCTAGTCTAGTCTAGTCTAGTCTAGCTGCTGGTATTCCAAAGCATACCGGTACCAGTAGCTTAACAGTAGTAGCTTAAATGATTCATTTAACCAGTAGCTTAAATGTTTCAGCCAAACCAATAAGCGCACACTGCACAGTCAGTACAACAGCGCCTCAGGCCAGTACACTACATGAGTTCATGGAAAACGGGGAAAGGGAAACACTGACTGTTTTAGTTAGCATATCACCATGGCAATTAAAAGCCGGGAATGGTTGCGTCAACGCTGAGCGATTTGCAGCTGGTTTCGATTCATGTTTATTAGTGGGTATGAGAACACGGATAGCTTTCAATCCTTTCATGGCTTTATCCACCACTAGCTTCTCACCGTTTTTTATCTTTTGGAAACCGAAAGAAGCTTAATGAAGGGTTTTTATCTCTGGAGCTTGAGCAGTTGAATGCCGAACAGCACGAGAATGGACTTTTTTTTTTTCGTGGCACACTATCTGGATCCATAGATTTTTTCCTGGTTTCTAAAAATGCTCAGCCAACTCGGTTAGTGATTATCTCCGCTTAGCAATTCATTTTCAAGCAGTCTAAAATGTGGTACGCTTTACCTAGCTTAATTGTTTCAATGTTAAGATTAGGAGTTTGACGCCAGGTAAAGTTGCTTCGCCAGCTAGTGGTTTAATTAGACTCAAAGCAGACCTAGAGAGTGAACAGAAAGTCACAGGAATACTTAAAATGCCTATTTTAAGCTTTACCTAGCATAGCATAAGAACTGTTGCGTAAATAAGAAGAAAAGTTCAGAATTTCAAAGATTTAGAGACGCTTTTTTTCTGTTTTAGCTCATATTTTGCTGTTAAACCCTTTTTCAACTCCTTGCAAAAAGTTAAAAAAATTAATTTTTTTTCGAAATCGCTGTAGCCTCTGCGCTTACCAAGAGCTCCAGCAGATTCGAGAGAGGTTTTTTTTTGTGGACACACGTCACAATGGGTTTTGCAGGGGTGAGCCTATGTATAGATAAGTATACTGTGCTACCGGTACATGATTGTTACCAAAAGGAAATTAGATAAACACCTAATTTAACAGCTCAGATGGCCGAGTGGTATAGAGCGTCTGTCTCTTGAGCTGTAGACTCGGGTTTGATTCCGAGTCGGGTCAAACCAATGACTTTAAAATTGGTATTCACAGCTTCCTTGCTTGACGCTCAGCATTGAAGGGACAGTGTGGAGAACAAACCTGCAAGTTTACTTGTTGTGCCGTTGGGAAAGGCACTTAGCGGGATTCCCCCATCTTGGTGTGGTAGACAGATGGCTGGCAACTCCTAAGCGAGCTCGTATAGCGCATTGATCGCTTTCTCGTGACAGGAGGATAAATATGCAACTAACTAACTAACCTCAAATTTGAAATCAAGATAGATACCGTAATAATGTTTTATCTAAAAAAGAATGCATTAAATATCTAGGTGCATTAATAGGTAATAGTCTAACCTAGACTGGAAGCATCACATTAAACAAGTTTGCAAAATAATTAGTTCTGGAGCATGGGCGATTGCTAGGTTGAGGAACTACCGGTATGTCAATACTGGTATGCTTTAATCAGTTTATTATTCCCTGATGCATTCGCATTTTTCGTATTGCATAAATAGGTGGGGAAGTGCATCAACTGATCAAGTTGTAACTTAAAACCTCTTAAAATTTTACAAAAACGTATTATTCGATTAATTGCCAGGAGTGAATACCGGTATCATGCACCTTCAAGTTCCTTGTTTAGCCAACTACCAGTACAAATTTTCAGTTGGAAGATATATATACTTTTGAAGTTGCAAAACATAAGTATATACAAATTCAGCATGAATCAACACTCAGGCCTTGAGTTGATTGATTGTTGTCCGATCTCTAAAATTTATTCTCGTGAAACCAGAAAAAGTGTGCAAGATAATTATTATATCTGTATATACAGTATTTTTAATAAGAACTAATACTAAATTTGCTTGAAGGTCACTGTCAGTTAGTGGTCCTCTTATCAGCTTATGGTCTGATGTTCCAAATGAATTAAAAATACTGGTATTAGTTTTCCCACATTTAAGAAAACTTTAAAAAGCATTCAATTCCTAAATATGACACATGATGAGGGGTTTGTAAAACAAAAAAAAAATGAAATGGCATTTCTGAATTACCATTTAAATTCTAATCGCAGTTGACAATTTGGCGCATTTTGAGTGTGCATTTTTGTACTGATTGTAATTATTTGTTTTTTTTTATTCATTTATTATGCAATAGCCAAAACAAATTGCATGCTTGCATCCTAGGGTGGCAATTGACTAGAAGACCGTATCGTCATTTCGTTGTCTCCCAGGCATAGTGTATTATTTGATGTACGTGTTGCGTTTTGAGTACCTGACAAATAGAAACCGTAAAACGGGGTGACTTTGATGTGCGGGGTGACTTTGATGAGGTTCATCAAAGTCACCCCGCACATTAAAATCTAAGCTACCGGTACATTTTGTCATTCGCAAGAGCTACAGTTTAAGATATCAAAGCTTCACACTTTAATGACACGGTCAAGCGGCGACGCAATGCGTTCTTGATGACGTCATTCATGACATCATATTTTAACAGCGCTCTATCAACATTTAAATTTTTTTTTGTTATTGCAAGATATTGCCTACAACTTTTCAAATTTGCAGCTTCCATGAAAAGGTCACTTGTGCTGGATAATGACGTCACGGAGAACTTACCAGTAATAATAATAATATTAGCATGCTTAAGCAAAATCTACAGAGAATTTTGATTATTTTATTGTTTAATCGTGTTACAGTTGCAGATATTATTTAGCGGATTTAGTAATTTATTTTAGTGGTTTAGTGGTATATCAAGCAGTGTGTTACAATGCCACGAAAACATCAAAGAAAACCTGGATCAAGGAACTTCAAAACCGGATACAGCGACGAAACGTTGGCAGTGGCAATTATTTAATTGCAATTTATTTGGTTCAAATTATTTAATTGAATTATAATTATTTAAATTATTTAATTTTATTTATTTAATTTTATTTATTTAATCAAATTATTTAATTTTATTTATTTAGTTCAAATTCAATTATTTAATTGCAATTTATTAGTGGCAATTTATTTGGTTCGAGAAAATGCTGAACCGTTTAAAATCAACAAAAATTGTTCGTTTTGTGCGTTTATATTAAAACATTAAAAATAAAATAATATTGTTTTATACCCAACAAGTCGAAAAGGAAAGAGTCAATCAGATTAACTAAATCAATTTTCAGTTGAAGCTCCACTCTGGTTTATTTCGATCAAGGTGGTTCATTTGTATGGCCCAGGGTTATATCAGAAATCTTCATTGATTGAAAGAGCATGTTTTGCTTTTGCAGCTACAATAAGCTATCTGCAAAACAAAAAGTTGATAGGTAGAAGTAAAAGCTATTTTCTGTCTTTCTTAATTCAAAGATATCCAACTATGAGCGTTAAAAATTTCAAGTTTTTGGTAAAAACTCAAAATCTGCCCAAAAGTTTACCATTTCTGTTTGAAAAATGATGGATTTAACGTAAAAACCGATGAAAACACCGAAACTTTTTGTATTTAGGTCAGCTTGCATGCACTCTTTAATCATTTCAAACCACAAAAATTACATCTAAATCGCATTAAACCACGCTGTGAATCAATCTCGATACTTTGACTTCACCAGTTGGGTGGACTTTTCTTCGACCCCATCGTTGCCAAAGAAAAGATTTAAAGCAACTTTTTTTGTATTTATCAATTTAAACAGCATTAAACCCTTTACAAATTTTAAAAAATTTCGAAAATAGTCAAAGTTACCATTACTACGGGGTTTCTTTGATAAGTAATACGAAAATAACGAGTCATCAAAGTCACCCCAAACATGGGGTGACTTTGATGGCTCAGAAAACCTAGGATAGATTGATCTCACAACTAGCCCTTTATGCGAGTAAGGTGTCTATGGAAAGCTTGAAGTCAGAGTGTTATGATCAGATCGTATCCGAGGCGATCGCTTTCCTATATCAAAAGTTAAGAAAGAAAATGTGTCAAAATTAATCATAGTAACCCCGTTTTACGGAACTTGATTGATTGAATTATCCAAATTTTAAAAGAAACTTGACATAGTTTACGTCATAACCAGATAACCTTGTCTAAGTCACTTAACATGCGAACAAATCGTATGACCAAGAAACTATTTTGCTGTTAAGCTAAGGGTAATCATGCGTATCCACACTATGCAGGATTAATGTACTGCCAGGCATACTCTTTAAATTTTGCCGTTAGCAGATTAATGGACACACCTTTCCTAAAGTTTTGCTGTGCGAGGCTTGCTGCTTTAAATTCATTTTTGCAGTTTACGTCTGTATGCTTATCTGTATGGCTAACCTTAGATTGTTTTTAAATGGCGTTAACAGCTTGTCTAAGCTTTCTGCTAACTAACGGGTAGCTTAGTAGGTGTACCGTCTACTAAGTGGTTCCTTTATATATTTACCGCAACCTACCGGTAGCTTCTATAATCTAGTAATTTTAGACATTGTGTTTCAACTAGGCTATAATTTTATGTTTCAGCAGTTTAAGCTTTTAAGTGGTGAAGTTGAAATTAAGATGACATTGTATAGACCTTTTACTTGCTCTGATATGTTAAAATTTAACAGAGTTAACTTGGATCCTCTTACTGAAACATATGCTATAGGGTTTTATTTGCAGTACCTTGCAAAATGGCCAGAATATTTTATGGTATCGGAATCTCCTTCAGGAAATGTCATGGGGTACATAATGGGAAAGGTAATGCTTTGTTCATCTGTATTTACTTGGTGTTTTATATAAAGATACCAGTAGTATTTCCTCACACTTGGATTATTAGGGTACACCTACCTTAGCTGTACCGGTATTTCTTTATCAATTTTTGTACAGGACTACCATAAATTGCATTTGATATACTATTTTTGAAAAATGAATGTTTGTTTTTTACAATCTGATTATACATGTAGAGGGATCCGTCAGTATCGGCAGTTGCTATTGTAACATCATAACATACAAGTAAGAGTGTAAACAACCAATGTGGAACATCGCCCTTGTTTTTGTTTTTTGTTTTTTTGTGCCGTGTTTCATTATTCAGTTATTCTTTGCTCTTTACAAATTGTTTTAGCATGTAATTTCTAACTGTCCACATGTCTAATTGTCCATTCCAATGTTAGTGGGCTTTAGGCTCGCAATTCTTTGCAACATAATCAATTTCTTGATCTCATAATCACTTTTTTAAACTATGACATCAAAAAATTGATTATGATGCAAAAACTAGAACGAAGAACCATGGGCCCAAGCAACAAAACTGACAAAAACTGGACGTGTGGACAGGGTATATGCTAATTGCCTTAGCTTACTTCACCCAGAGCTGGGCACTCGGTACTTTAAAAGTAAGGACAATATCGGTAATGATACTTTTCTAAAAAAGTATCGTCGGTACTGGTAACTGTATATACATTTTTAAAAAAGTAATGATGATATCGTTACTCGGTACTGATTTTCGGTACTTTTCAAACAAAAATTTTTTTGTTTTGGTTTACATCTTGCAAAGCAACGAAATTAAAACCTTATCAAGCTTTTTGTTGCATCTGGTGCTACCGTGCTAGAGTAAGATCTGAGTTGTAGTCATGCGCAAATCTTGATACTGCAAGCAAACACGTCAGTTATATCAACAAGGCGACAGTAGCACGCTCACTAAAACAAGCATTCTCATGTATGGCAACGCCAACATGTATAATCTGTTGATCTCCTGTATTAGTTATGAGGCTGGGTATAAGGAGTATTATCTATCATCAAAAACTCGCCCTGGAGAGCAAAAACGTTTGTCACACCCTGCTTATCTGGCTACGTTGCTACATTCGAACAATGCTAAGGACGTAAAAGAGCTTCAGGCATACATACGAAAAAAATGGTGCGAAGGTTTTTACTGTGCGAATTTCATCATTGCTTTGAAGGAGAATGTTTTTATTTTCAATGCCACTTTGAGTAGAGGTTGGTGTATCAGTAGCAGCGTACTCAGAACTTTTAGATGAACCAAAATCAACATTTTTCTCAGAATTTGCAGGTCTATAGTTTTACTTTGATTCAATGACACAGAAATATATTTTTCTATAATTATAGTCTAGACCAGTGGTCTTCAACCTATTTTACACTATCGCCCCTTTTTGAAAAGTTTGAGTCCAAATTGCCCCCACAAAGTATTAATAAACAAAAATAAAAAAGATCTACGCGTCCGCAGACATACTATTTTGCCACTGAAAATCATTGAAGAGCAAAAAAAAAGATCTGCATGCGGCTCGCAGTTTGCCCAGCTCTGGCGTTGAGGAATTTTTTCGGAATTTACATAAAATTTCTTTATTTGCAACACATTTGTAAAAGTTTTTCAAAGATCATTAAATGTGTTGCTAATAAATCTGAATATATTTCTACAAATTCACCACAGTTTATAAAACATTTATTTAAAACCCAACAGTCTGTTTCACCATATCTTATTCAAATAGAATAGATTCCTTTTGAATAAGATGCCCCTGATGATCCCTTTCGGGTGAAACAGACTGTCGGGTATTAAACATATGCTATTAAACTGTGGTAAGTGAATTTGTATATTTGCTCTAACTGAACTCAGTTATCGAGCACTTTTTGAAACTCTGATTCCCATTGTTATTGAATTGATTTCTATTCAGAAATTTATTTTTGATTTCTATTCAGAAATCAATTGTGAACAATGTTGGTAGTTGAATTCGTTTATAACGACACCTCTAGGGGATTTGAAAAAACTGTCGTAAAAGGCGAATTGCCGTTATAGCCGAAGTGCCCCGAATCGCCCTAAAACTGCTTTTTTAGGTTGATTACCTTGTGAGGTGAGGTGACCGTCGGTTGGCGTAGTGGTAACGATATCGCTATCGCTGCCGTAGGTCTAGCGTTCGATTCTCTGGCCGATCAAATTGGACACAGTTGCCAGCGGCTCGCCACCGCTGCAACGTTTCTTCTGTGTTGCCCAGGCGCAAACGGCGAGTAGACCTATAATGAAGATTTGTTTTTTTTTCTCTTTTTTCGGACTGACTGCGAATAGAACAACAGTAAGCTGAATTTGTCTGAATCTTATTGTAAACCTCCTTGGAGTCAGGATTTCTTTGCAAGTTCTTCGATCTGAATCGCTACGATTATAAAGAGACATAAGCGATTATAAAGAGTTTTATCTGTCTCATTTTATGATGGCCTCAAAAAGTACTGGAAAGTCGTTTTGTCAACAAAAGACTGACTGTTTGGTCTCAGCGCGATAGGTATTATCTGACAACTTTACTGCAACGAAAATTAGGTCGCAAGCATAGGTGGCGGAATCGGGGGAAGAGGGCTAATTTATGCGTTTATTTCTACAATATTGCCTCTGCGTGAATGTATTTGAAACTTAATAGGCTTACCATCGAAATTAAAACCCAGGAAAGAGCTTAAATCCCGAGATGCTTTCTTCAAAATTTTGTTTGTGGGGTGGGGGAACAGAAACTAGAAGCAAGGACCGTGCGTCTGAATCCCACATAAATTGGGCATGTCACATGTGGACAGGCTAAATATGGATTGTAGGCATAGGGCCGGATTTATGTATAGGCTTAGCAGGCTGAAACCTAGGGCCTTGGAGAAAATGGAGGGCCTCATCACGAACTATGAAGACCTTTTTTTTCTCTTCACCGACACTTTCAGTGGAAAACAGAACATGTGAGGACGTATTGGCTATTCCTTTTTTTTTGCTCTTCATTATACCGATATTTTCAATGAAAACAGGACATCTGAGGACGTGAAAACCTATTTGTGCTCTTCCAACCAGTGTGATCAAATAGCTTATAGGGCCTCTCATTGTCCACATCCGGTCTTCAGGAGCGTATTTAGGGGCGGGGCCATTGTGATATGCCCCCCTTTTTGATTCTGCCTTTTAGTAAAAAAGAACAATACTGATGGTGCCACAAGTGACTGAAATATGTCTGATTCTTTTGATGGTTTCTGTAGCTTATGGCCAGGGGCGAACCCAGAGAGGTAGGATGAGGGATATGCATCCTGCCACCAGCCATTTTCAAAAATGTTTTTGATGCATACAAATTTTCTATAATTTCGAACCTCTTCGATAGCTACAAGCCTTACGCCTAAGCACGCATAATTAAAAATGAGCAAACAAAATGCATCATATTTGGCGAAGCACTCAGAATTAGGATCAAAAAATTTAAACACAATTTGCCGGAAAATTATTCAAAAAGCACTAAAATAGCCATTGCAGCGTGTAAATTTTCAAAAATTTTCCGGGGAAGCATGCCCCCAAACCCCCCTAGAACTTTTCTTGTTTCCAATCAGCTTCAAATTGGTTCTGCCGAAAAAATGTGGAAATTATGCTACCCCCCTTTTTTTGATTTCTCGCTACGCCGCTGCCGGCCCTGGTTGTAGGTGAAGAAAATCTGGTTATTGGTTTTGGGCCCCCCACTTTAGAAAAGCTTCCGCCATCGCTGGTCGCAAGACAGAGGGAAAATTAAAAGTTTCAAATGCCGCAACGCCAATAAGCATCTTACGCTATGAATAAGCCTAGCGCTATTTGATTTACGCAAGATTTACGATAAAATGACAGCATAATCCAATGTTTGCTGTTAAATCAAAAGATTTCCCTTCATAACTTGGTCAAGTTTATGATTTTTAATGAATTTGCTATAGCCTACTGGGTCACCAGACTCCAGAATTGAGCTATCAAGCATTTATTTAAAAACGTCAGAAAATTGCGTCTAACGTTACAAAAATGTTTCAAATTCAAAGCATTTATTCTGAAAACGCACACGGACCATTAACAAACTTCGCACGGACCGGCACGGGGCCTCAGCTCGGTGGTTGCCGACCACTGATCTACAACAACGTGGTTTCGCGGTACTTTCCGAAGATGCTTTCCGCAGAAAATCCCGGAAAATTTTCCGCTTTTGCTCTCTTAAGTTTATTCAAAAAAAGTTACCGAAATATCGGGTAAAACGGTCTAAAAAGTGACGATGGTACCAAAAACGATGCATTTTTTTAAAAGTATTGACAGTACCGATAACGGTACTAAAAAAGTACCGCGGTACTGCCCAACTCTGACTTCACCACATGCTTGTAACTTAAAATGCTGATGTTATTGTTTACCAGAAGTAGTAGTGTTTTCTCAATTGTGCAAAAAAAAAACAACAAATTAATTCAAAATTTTTGATTATTATGGCAATTTTTCTGCAACAGTAAATTGTCGGAATACTTCCAAGATGTTTTTTGATCTTTAAAAAGTGTATTTTGCAAGATAGATTGGTTGCATGTGCTGCCAACGGTCGATTTGGGGAAAAATATGTCATTATCACTGTTTCCTGTAAGTTTTCAGTAAGTGGGAATTTGCCAGAAAATAAATTTTATAAAGCATTTTGCCCAAAGACTTATGGAGTTTAAGAAAGTGTTATCCAATTTTTGCGTCGAAGTTGAGTTTCCAGAGTATATTATAGCTTTTGTTTTGTACCAAAATATTGAGCTCTTTGATTCATATTCAGCCAAAAGTCACCATTCCAGTTGGCAAACTTAAAAGAAAAGTTAGAAAATTTTGCCCAAAATTTCTCGCATTTTGCATCTTTGAGGGGACAGCGGTCATTTTCAATATTTTACGCAATCATGGCATGAATTTAATGATACAAAAACACAAATGAATTGCCTCTGTTTGTTACTTGAAATCAATTGGTAAAGTGTTTGGATATATAATATTGTCGTTTTTTGTTTTTAACAGGCTGAAGGTCGCTCTCATGATGATTGGCATGGTCATGTGACTGCCTTGTCTGTTGCTGGAGAGTATCGACGATTGAAGCTTGCAGCAGAACTCATGACGAGGTTGGAAGATGTATCAGAGAACAAAAAAGCTTTATTTGTGGATTTGTTTGTTCGAAAATCAAATCAAGTTGCTGTTAAGATGTACGAAAAACTTGGATATGTTTTGTACAGGTACTTGCGGTTTACTGTAAATTTTAACCAAAAGGCATACTTACTTTTCTAGACCTGCTTATCCTTTGAGGGTTGCGGGGGCAGCTGCTTATTATGCAATTTTAGTGTATTTAAAAGCTGCATTTGACGGTTAATGCATGGAAATTTTGATACCATGCAAAGAAGGAACTAAATTGACAAGTGATGTTACTGATCACATATTGTGCTAAAAGAAACCATTGTAGATTCGACAATGCCTTTCCTGAGACTTACCGTAAGTCCGGAAAATATACTTGGTAACTAACTGATCAGTTTGAAACTTGGTTGCATTTTATTGTTGGAAACTAAAACTTGAGGTTGATCCTCGTAAAAATTGATCTTGTATCGCATCACAAAATTTTCTGGTTGCAACGGCTTGAGACTCATTTTTCTGATATACAGTACATCCTCGTTTATCCGGCCCTCGATTATCCGGCTCCTCGATTAACCGGTCGTGTGAGTTTGCTGCTGAAAGGCGAGAAAGCACTATCAAACAAACCTCCATCCTTTCGTTTTTCAGCAATAGTACAACTGATGAAAGTTAAACTGTTTAATAACTTATTTTGTTGAACTATGTGATTTTAAACTTTACCCAAATGTCTCTTTCGTTTAGCATTTAAATTGTTTTGTGGCTAAGCTTGTTCTCATACTAACTTCGTTTTTTTGGTTCTTTTTTCTTAAGGTCTTTTCTTATCCAGCCAAATGCTTATCCGGTCAAGATTTTGGAAAAAGGTTGTCCAACATGACCGGATAATCGAGGATGTACTGTATATATATATATAAATCTACTGTTCTATTGTATAATGCGTAAATGGAAATGTACCTTAAGTATTGTGTGTATGGGTAATTTTGCTTAACGACAGTCGACAGACCTCTTATAGCATTCATCTGTCATTTTCTTTCTCCTGATCAGATGTTTAATCTCTTCTCTCTCATTAACTGCTCAAATGGCCAAGTGGATGGAGCTCTCAAGCTGTAGACTCAAGTTTGATTCCAAATCTGGTCAAAGCTAATGACTTTAAAATGCAATTGGTACAGGTTACCTACTTGGCGCTCAGCACTATAAGGACATAGTACAGAACAATCGTGCAAGTTTAGCTAGATTTCTGCGGTTTAGTGTGGTAGACAGGTGACTCCTAAGCGAGCTTGTTATAGACCATAGTCTTTCTTTGCTTTTTCGTCATAGGATAAATATGCCACTAAAGAAGTGAAAATATAGAATTATTTTTTCTTGATCATAACTTTATTCGTTCATTTTTTTCCAAAAACATATTTATCGTAGCTGCAGGTTGCTTTCTTTTCGATCCTTTACTTATTGTTAGGGTTATCATGCGTCCTCCTTCTGGAGGACATGTCTTCCGAGGACGCCAAAAAATGGCCAAATGTCCTCCTTTTCGGCATTATGAACCATGAAAACATGTCAAATCATTCTTCCACGAAAAATTTTGGAAAATTTTAATGCAAACTACGGCCTGCGGACGTGATGGATTTTTTTGTCTTCACTTGTTTTTGGGCAGAAAATGGACATCTGCGGACTTTATGACCCTCAAAGAACCTGTCCTTTTTTTGCATAGTGAAATAATGTTTGCCCTGCTTATTGTGAGTCTAAATTTGTACTGACTTCGAAATTGATAGTTGGTCACATACGGTAAAATGTATGGGTAAATGCAGGCCTTTTTGAGAAATAGAAGTTAAGTTTGTTCCATTTACATACTTATCTTTTAGAACTGTTCTCAACTATTATTCCTCTGCATTTGGTGATTCAGACGAAGATGCGTATGATATGAGAAAAGCGACGTCATGGGACCCTGACAAGACGTCGCTTAAAAACTCTAAAACGGTAATTACAACCGAAGAATTGCATTGAATGTAGCCACTATCGCGGTAATAGTTCTTCTTCTACGGTTCCAAAAGATGTCGCTGCAGAGATGGTAAATCGAACACGATGTTGTGAGATGTTTGGCTATTGTCTGTTGTTTTCGTGCGCGACAAAATGTTTTGTATGCAACTGAGTTAAAATTCACGTTAAAGTTTTGATAATTATTTTTCTAACTAACATGTACTGGTTAAACACACTGCAATTGGTGCGGAGCGTCTGTGGTTCTGTTCCGGGGCCGCTCAAATCGTACACGGTGTCGCCATCGGCTCGCCACTGTTGCGACGGTTCTTCGGAGCTGTGTTGCCAAAAGCCGCGTAGGTGGGCCTCCGCAATTCGTTGCACGCTTCGGTGCAATACCGAGAGTATAATGAAAATTTGATTTTTTTTTTGGATGAATTTTGATTTTATCAGCTGCATTATTTTGCAAAAAGCTGCAGTTTTTTATATTTTAGGAATTTTTGGCATTGAACTGTAAGTGAGGTGTGAAGTTATTTGAACATGGTCTTAATAAGTGATTAAAACTGTTTAGCTTATGATTGCTACTCAAAGACCACGTAATGCCGAAGAGTGATATCATAATCGAAATATAGGTCGGAGGAAATTGTTATTTTTCTCCGCTCAAATTTTATGTTTTATTTGTGTTTTTTGAATAGCGTGTGTACTGTGCGAGCAAAAAGCAATATCTTGCGATTTTTTGCTAGTTTTACATTTACCGTTTCACGAAACTGCGTTTGTTATACCCACGCAAAATAATGGAATAAAATGCTGAAATTTTTCGTTAATTGCAAAAAAATTGTTCCGTAAATGCAACAACTTTGTTTTCTCAATCTTTTGGTTTTTGCTGATTTTGCTGTCTTTGTGCTTTTGCTATGTTAAAAAATAAAGGGTGTTTTTTCAAGAAATTCCCTGTTTCAAATCCGCAACCAATTGAGCTAATACTGCAATAGGCTATTTGCATTCGTATCTCCTCTTATTGGTATGTTTTTATATCGAGATGAATATATTTTTGTTGATTGGTATTCGGCGAGTAACCTCTAAATTCAATTTTTGTGTGGTTTTCATTGTTCTACTCAGGGCTGGATTTACACAATGGAAAGCCTAAGTCTATTTGGTCACACTGATTTAAAAAGAGCAAAAATAAAAAAAAGAAAAAGGTCTACACGTCCTTAAATGTCCTGTTTTCACGGAAAAAATCGTTGGAAAGCAAAAAAGATCTACACGCCCTCAGATGTTCTGTTTTCACTGAAAATATCGGTGGAGAGAAAAAACAAAGATCTTCCTTATTCGTGATGAGGCCCCTCATTTTCTCCGAGGCCATGCGCTTCAACCTGCTTAGTGCTTAACCTATACATAAATCCGGCCTGGCTGTAACTGCTGAGAATTTTGACGGTGATGAGTTTTTGCTTAAATGTAAAAAGTTATCTAAACAACTGCAGAAGTTTTTTTATGGCATTTGTTTGCTCTCTCCCGTGCCGGTTTGTGTTATTTTCGCGTTCAAAAAGTAGGCTTTTTGCCTAAGAAAGCGTTTGTATTTGACAATAAAGACTCTCAACCTTCATAGCTGCTGATTTATTTGGCGGTGAATATTAGAAAGGGAATTTGACATTTGATTTAACAGACGAGATAGCTCTGGCAAACATAAAAGTAAATGTTGCCATAAATTTTTGATGCTTTTAATTTGATTAGCAACGGGCGAACAACGCGGTTACCCGGAAACTTATTACACCAAGACAATATTTTAGCATCATTGGATCTTTTGTCTGCTGCTATCTAAGTGAAATAAAATCAATTGTGCAAATCATTTGAGCGATCAGTCATTTTTTTGTCACCCATAAAACTGTCCCACGCAAATTAACCAAGAATATTGAGGTTTAATTAAAACCCGTTTTATCTGTCAAAACGTCGCTCTGCAATTGTCAGCTTGCTTTCTCACGGTTCAGTGGCGACTTGATTACATCATTTCGAAATTAAATTACCAGAAATTAATGCCAGTCTCGACTATGACATCATCAGTGAGTATTACTCCTAAATTATAATGAGCCTTGTGTCAATATTATTTTACAAATTTTCAAAACTTGTTCTTTATTTGGTCACCAGAGATGTGACCGTTATGTCAAAACTTTATTGCCACATTATTTGGTACTAGTGCTACCTACTTTTTGCTAGTTCCTTTTCTCATCACAACGTTGATTTTATGCAAGGTAGGGGGTTTCTTGCAAACGTAGAGATTCTTGACGTTTTATAGAGTTGGTATCGCTCAATTAAAAAAAGTTTTTTTTTAATGTGATTGTTTTTTGCACACTTGTAATTTCCACTTCACTTAAAATTTTACAAAATGGTTCGCACCATCTAGGGCCTGTAACTTCTCGTAATGGGCTTATTGCTATAAAATTATTTAATAGATATCAGCAGGTACTGTCAAGTTGTCAAACATTAGAAAGCTGATTTTTCAAAAGCAATTTGTCTCAAACACCTCACAGAATTTTTGAAACAATTACAGCAAACACAAAAAAATAAACCTTTTTTAAACCAGTAAAAGCACGATAGTGCTTGTAAAGCTCTTAAAAATGTTGGCTTGGCAAATCTATGCTAAAATTTGTGTTTAACAAACTTAAATGTAAAAAAGATACCCGATACGATACATAAGTAAGCTATTGGTCTTGGCCTGTATACAGGGTGACTAAAAAAGAACGGGCCCCGTGCATGTAAAATAATTAGAATTGGGGCTCGTTTTTTTTGGGTCACCCTGTATTTAAACGGTACTGAAGAGCCAAAGATATCGCAATTTCTTCAAAACCCAAGCAAATGTTTCCAAAGCTAGCCTAGTTTTACGTTTTAATGGGACTTACTGATTACTATCATATCTTGGTAGGAAGCTGGACTTAGCAGCATCAGTAATTTTTTGGAAAATGCAAAATATCCGTCCTAAAATTGCTTTATTATTTTGCGCTACATAAAAACAAAGGCGGTAGTCTATATGTAATTGAGCAAACAAAGAACATAACTACATATTAACTCATCAAAGCAGTTTAATGAAGTCACCACTTAATTTATGATTTGTTTATATTGAAAAATCGCGCAGAAAATCATTAAATACAAAAGAACTCTATCAATTTTCTTCAGTTTGTTTGAGGCAAATTGCTAGAACTATAGAAAGATTTTCCAGCTTAAAATTTTTTTCGTAGCTTTTACATAATGGAAGACGACAGCGCCTCTTCAACACACAACGCCGAAGGTAAGATATAGAATTAATAATTTAATATTTTGGTATAAAAACATAGACCACAAAGAACTAATACCGTATTATGGTGGCCTTGATATTTTAAATTCACCATTCAGTTACAAAAGTGGCAATGCTAACCAGCGCCGTAACATATTGATTAAACAGCATGTATAAAAGCAATTAATTTCAAAAATAGACCAATAACTTGTGCGTAGTATGCTGGGCTTACAAGAATCTACAATTGCGTACTTTCACTTTTAAACAATATCTGACTTGTGTTCAGCAAGGATATACAGCAGTAAAGTTATCCCAAGTGTGTTGTGCAGCCTTAGAAACCCAATTTGCGCGTAAAAGTAAAACAGCATCAAAAACTGTTTCCGTAATTTGTAACGAAATATAAATATTGTAATGAGCAGGCTGTGGGTAAACCTAGCTAAGTCCCACGCTCCTACGTAAGATTGAAAAGCAAAGCGCTCGCGCAGTCAAATGTTTTTTTATTAATTAGGCTCCGTAAAATCGTGTTCTGCAACCGTTGAAGAAGATTTTGCGATGTCTTCATATGTGAGTTTGCAGAAAGGAAAGAGAAGATCCAGAACTACATTTAATCCTATGCAAATACGAGAACTGGAAAAGGTGTTCAAAGAAACACATTATCCCGACATTGGAACAAGGGACAAACTTGAAGCAAAAATAAATTTGCCCGAAGCTAGAATACAGGTGGGTAGAGCCAGAGTATCTACGAGACTGTGGGAAAAACTCTGTAGCGCGTTGAAATTAAGGTAGAGAATCACTACCAGAGCTGCGAACTCGAACTTGATCATTTTGCCGAACTCGAAAAAATATCTTTTCTGAATTCGAACCCGCATAAAACTGTTCGAGTTCGTTAGAAACATTTTAAATCGTTGAAAAGAAATAAAAGATCACTACGAAATATAGTTTGTTGTTTAAATAGTCACAATCCGTGTAAATTGAAGTTATGATTTTACCAGAAGAAAAGCTGCATGTCGTTTATTTGTTCATGCCATTGCGACCTACGAAGTTCAGGGCTGCGAACTTGAACTTGCCGAACTCGAAAAATAATTTTCTTAGAACTCGGACTTGCAAATATCTCTTGAACTCGGTTAAAAATCGATCGAGTTCGCAGCCCTGATCACTGGGCCTACTGCTACCGATAACAAATTGTGGAAATGCAACAATAACTTCATGGTAACACAATAACTATGGGACGAAAATAGCTTGATCAAGAAAAATAAAGTCACAGTAAGTCTTGAAACAGGACGTTTCGACAACATGGATTCAGCTTTCATCAGCTGCAGTGTAAGCAAAGCAGCACAATACTGAAACTTAAAATAGTCGTTTCAATTTCGTACTGCCTAGCTTACACTGCTGCTAGTGAAGGCCGAATCTATGTTGCCTAAGCGTGCAGTTTTAGGAATTACGATGGCTTTACTTTTCCTCCTTAAACTTCATAGGGTAAATCACCAGCGTGAACTCCATTAATGGTTTCAGATTTGGTTTCAAAATCGACGAGCAAAATGGCGAAAGTCACAGAAGCTCTGCAACTTCGGTGGTTTACAAGAATTAACAGAAGTTGACATGGTACCAGCCCCAAAGCCAGACGTCGTTGCAAAAGTAAGTCAATAATTAAATTAGTATTTTTTATAGAAAAACATTGGGTCTACAATAAAGATGCAAGGTACTCAAAATAAAACTATTTTTCTTAATAATCTTCAATAATAATTTTAAAAAAATGATTTAAATTTTTTGAAACCCAAGTAGGTCTATTTAAACGCAACGCGCGCTCAAAAAATTACGTAGTTTCCGTAGACATAAGCTAGTCGTCAAAAAAACGTTCTAATTTTAGTAGTTTGCGCTTGAAAGTCTAGTTTATTATGCTTATTGGTAATCACTAGGGGCATTTTTTTGACTTAAAAAAACATATTATTGACTTTATTTTACAAAATTTTGACTGTATTTTGACCTAACCGCTTTTGCCTAATTAGTTATGTGTTGTTGCACTTTTTTGATTAAAAGTGGTTTATAATCCGCAATTTACAAACATTTCATGCATAATAAGTGCTATTTCCTTCTCAAATACCGCACGCATTTTTACTATTTCAACCTACTATTTCGGAATAATCAAATAAAACTGCGCATAAAATTTTAATAGCAGCTCAAAAATTCAAAAAAATCTACGTTTTTTCATGTTTGTAAGGGTTAGAGTTAGGAAATTTTTGATGAAGAGAATTTCACCAGTTTTAACTTAATACAAAATTTTGATTTTATTTTGACTTTAAAAAATCTACCAAAACAGACTCCTGATGGCCTGAAACGAACGTTAGTACATGTTTGATCATGCAATAAGGTCCTAAAAATTTTTTGACTTTAGCGGGCCCTAGGACTAATTGCTCATTCATTACTCGTATACCGGAACCAGTGCTCTACCACAATGACAATATCGTATAAACTAAATGATTGGTCAAGAATATGGATCTCAAACTAACATTTTTGCAGAACAACGCGAGTTCTAATTTGGGTGGAAGACGTTTGAGCAGAGAAGAGGAAAGAAGTATGTCAGTTCCAAAATTTTCATCCTATCCTGCAAGTGTACCGAACAATTATCTTCCACTGCAACCAAGCATTCCTTTCTCGCCGTTAGCAGTTCTTTTAGCTAGTTTATCATCAAATATGCCAAACCCATACCATCAACTAAATTTACCAGAAATCCCCCCAACTTTTCCCTTTATACGATCACCTAGAAACCCAAATCCTCTATCTATTTTTCCTTCTATTAATTCAACTCCTCCGGTCAACACAAAAGCATTATCAACAAAACCTTACTTGAAAACTGAAATCAATCACGACGATTAACAGTGGTGATAAAAACTTATGTATGAAGAAAAAAAAGCTGGAAAAAGAACCACGAAGAAAGAGATGTAGCCAACGAAATATTAAGGTGGAGCCAGGTCCAGATTTAAACAATATGAGGGCTTGTTTTCAGTCCGCCCATATGAGGGCCCATATAAAAATGAGGGCAAGTTGCTTCGCTAATTAGCCAGGGTGGAACAGTACCACCACCTGTGTTTGAATTCGCATTGTAGAACATAAGCTTATTGAATCCTGCTGCATTTCACTGTTCTTGTTGAAGTGAGTTATCCGCTTTATTTCATGATTTATGATCGTATTTTTAATGCATTATTTTGAAGTTTAAAGTAGTAAAAAAGTATCATTTATTATAGATTTGTGCTTTTCATCCAAAATAGCCAGGAGCGAAAATCACAAAAAGCCGCAAAACAAACGTAACATAGTGGAAAAATAAATTGTGAGAGCCATCACCGATTTTTTCTTTAAGCCACACAATTGCAGCTTACGGTTTATGTTCGAGAATGACTTGCATCACCGAAGATGATAAAGTTGAACATTGAACCAGCGAAACCAGCTGCGGAGCACAATGCACCAATTACTCAGCCAAATCTATGTGCGCCACCGCGAAAGTTTTTGTTTGTTGGCGCAAAAACAATTATTTAGCGACACCAAACGGTTACTTTTTACACTCTTACAAGCCGCAAATAAACAATATCCATATTCGAAACATGTTTTTTCAACGGCAAAAATTTATGCAAAGCCTGCCAGTAAAAACTACATAGTAAATAATAACTAGCAGCGAGTAGCTCACGACGGTCAAAATTACAAGACCGTGGTTGCTGGTTATAGGTCTATAAGAAAACAAAACAAAAGTTTCACATAAAAGTAGGTAGCAAAAACACTACTCAAACAGAGTTCAGATCAAGATATTGAACTTCCAGAAGAAGCCAGTTCAAGTGTTGCACGGGCACAAAATGTTTCCAAGAAATAAACTACAGTATTTCCTCGGAAAATCAAGCATCGGGGTTTTTCAAGCCAAAAATGTCTAATCCGCGTTTTCTTACTGTTTTTGCTGGACTAGAGCGGACGATCCGATATTATGCAGCGGCAACCCTGCACAACGTAGAAAGCAATTCTAGATACAGACTAGCTATATGACTCGGGGGGTGAAGCACATCCTCATCCCAGCAGACTTTTCCACTTCATTTGTTATCGATCAAGGTTCCTTTGTTTTTCTTAGCTTTAATATCATCAACAGTTTGCAGATTTTGTCTTTTTCCCAGCATTCCTTTTCGTTCCAACTGCTTCTGGATAACCTTAGCGTTAGCAGCATAGCTATCCGCTATTTCCCGAGCTTCTAATGCGTCCTCATCTTCATCCATCGTTGAAACCGTGACTGAACTAAATTTTCCCTGATTTGTCGTATGTTTAACCAGCTTGACTTCTTTAGGTTTGTCCATTTGTTTGTAGATATTAGTTTTGTATGAGCTCTCACTTTCCGCAACCAGAGCTCCTTTGAAAATAAAACGAACGTTTTTATCCTTCTCCGAATGACGATAATATATCGGCAAGTTGCACCGAGTGCATTTTTCTCGAAACTGTTGTTCGATGCCATCGCTCCATCGAAGATAAACAGCTTCATCAGACTCAACATTGCTAATACGATGAGCGTGCTTGCTTTTGTCAATTACGCGAGCCCGATCGCGCTGTCGCAAAGGTAGCTTCTCCAAAACACAATCTAGAATCAAAATCATTTGACCACAAAGGCAGTAATAGGTATACAAGGGCTTTTCTCCATAAGTTTCTTGATCTTCCGTGTCAGTGCAAACCACACTTTTAGAAACAATTTTTGGCATTTTTCAATTTTTTTTGGAACATCTGAAACACAAAATTTAGTTTGTTATTAACAAGAAAACTGAGGTCGTAATTTTTAAAAACTGAGTCAAATATATTACGCATTTTGGTGAAACACATGTCCTTAAAAACTGATGTTCAACAATTTAAAACCTGATGGAACATAGCTAACAAATATGCAATTTTGTAGTAAAATTGTCAACCAAAAAACAAATGATTTTTTAGCAAAACAAAATAGGAAAACTTAAATATCAAGCAACGAGCGTACCAAAAATCCTTAAAAAATACCTCTTAATATGTTTCACAAAAATTTAGCGTGAGCATTAATTTAAAAACAAAAGTAGGCAAATACCAAAAGCATTACAACTTAGTCAGGGTCGCATTAATACTAGAGGAGGATATGGGGCCAGTATTTCGGGAAGCTCATTTTTTTTAGTAGACTGATATTCAAGGTAACGGCAAACCTTTTTAAGGACATAATTTAACAATTTTTTTTAAATGTGGTATGTCCCTGACCTTCCCCCCCCCATCTTAATCCGGCCCTGAACGCAAAAATAAACAATTGGCGTCATAAGTTACCGCATTTTGTACTGCAAGATCAAATAAATTTGTAAATAGCCAATGAAAATAATAGCAAAATATTTCCTCAACATTTACCCAATTTCTGAAATATAAGTACCCATAATCAAAAAAACAAATCTTCATCATCATCATACTTCATCATCAAAAAAACGAATCTTCATCATCATCATACTTCATCAAAAATACGAATCTTCATCACGGGAACACGACAAAGCCCGTAACAAGTGGCGGAGTCTTTCTCCGTGGCTTAGCGCTTGGGCAACCGTCGCAACGGTGGCGAGCTTTTGCATTCGATTTGACCGACCCGGGAATCGAACCCTAAATCTCCCGCACCAATATATGTGCATAACAACTGAGCTAACCGGTCAGTTAGCAATAATAATAATAAGAAATTACTCACAAAGTGGCAAAACTACTTCTAACAAATGTGAGTCATTTAATACGAGACTGCAATGTTTGTTCATATTTCTCGTATAATTTCGTCATTTCATCGGAAGTTTGCGGAATAACTGATTTGAATGCTGACGCAAAATGTTCAGTTGAAATAAAAGCTGCTTCTAAGTTAGTATCAAGAGCAGCTAGCGCCGCTTCGCGACAAAGAGCACATATTTCTGCACCAGAAAACGACTCAGTTTGTTCAACTAGCATGTTAATATCAACGTTCTTATCAATAGGCATTTTGCGAAAGTTAATTTCAAAAACGTCTCGCCGAGTTGTGGGGTCAGGTAAAGGTACATGAAGAATACGATCAATGCGTCCAGGCCTAAGAAATGCCTTGTCAATCATATCTGGCCGGTTAGTCGCGGCTATTACTATAACATCATTTCTGTTCTCCACACCATCCATTTCAGTGAGAAGAGTAGTTAGGACTCGATCTGCAACTGTGCTTCCTCCTCCTCTTTCAATGGCCAACGCATCCAGTTCGTCTATGAAAACTATAGAAGGAGCAGCTGACCTTGCTTTCGAAAAAATTTTTCGAATCGCTCGTTCAGAGTCTCCAACGTATTTGCTGAACAATTCCGGGCCTTTTATCGATATAAAGTTCAATCCACTCTCAGTGGCAAGTGCTTTAGCTGTGAGCGTTTTTGAGCATCCAGGCGGTCCGTACAACAAAACACCACGCGGTGGCTCAATGCCCAACCTTGCAAAAGCTTCGGGATTTTTTAATGGCCACTCAACTGTATGTTTTAATTTTTGTTTGACGGCCATATTGCCTCCGATGTCTTTCCAAAAAACTTTGGGGACTTGCACAATTAATTCTCTCATTGCACTTGGAGAGACTTGCTTAAGACCATATTCTAAGTTGGAAACAGTTATTACTACATTATCATCTCCGCTCTGCTGCCCTTCTTTCAGAGCATTTAAACCAGCCTCTTTACAAACAGCCAATAAATCAGCCCCGACGTAACCATGGCATTTTTCGGCTATTTCTTGCATGTCTTCAAAAGTTAAATTATGAGAAAATTTCGACAATAATTTTTGCAATATTTCTGCTCTTTCAGTAGAAGATGGAATTGTTACTTCAACTTCTCGATCAAAACGTCCTGACCTTCTCAAAGCAGGATCAATCGCATCAATTCGATTTGTTGTCCCAATAACAACTACGTGTTTATCAAAATCACTAGAATTCAAATCATCTAGTACAGATGTAAATGCAGCCACCAGTCTCTTTTCAGCGTCTGTTCGAGTCGAATCTCTTCGAGGACATAAAGAGTCAAGTTCGTCAATTAGAACTAAACAAGGAGCTGCAGTCAAAGCTTCTTTAAATATTGCACGCAGTTTGGTTTCACTTTCACCAAAAAATTTACTTACGACTTGAGAACCAGCAATGCTTCTTATTGATCCACCAAGCTCATTAGCTACAGCTTTAGCAAGCAAGCTTTTTCCTGTGCCAGAAGCACCATACAAAATAATACCATGCAACGGCTGAATTCCAATGTTTTTAAACATAACAGGATTTTTTATGGGAGCAATGACAAGGTCGTTTAATGTCTCTATTTGTTTTTGGAGACCTCCAATATCATTAAAAGTGATCACTGGTGAAGCATCTGGTTTGGGCAAATTGTTTGCATCGTCATCTTTCAACAAACTTGACTTAATTGTAATTTCAGTTTTCCCAGTTAACAAAAAAACGTTATAAGATTTAAAATCGTCTTGAAGCATTTGCATGTCATCTTTATAGGGGCTTTTGTCAAAAATTTGAAATGAGTTGGAAGAGTTTTTCAATGGTGTTGACGAAGCAACAAAAGAATTTGATTGTTTAATATGATCCAAACTTAATGTTTCTATTTTCTCAGTAAGATTTTCATTAGGTTTTGAAACGGTAGAAACACTATCATCAGCTTGCAAAGAATCATCCTTTCCAGCAACAGAATCAACTTGAAAAGTAAACTGCTTTCCAAAATAGCACAAATGTATCTCTTGGCCATTAACAACATATGCTTTATCAAGATACTTTGAAAGATAATTGGTAAAATAACTGGCTTTTACCAAAGACTGAAGTTGAGAATGATCATTTTTCATTACAACTGGTGACAACGTAACTGATCTTGCAATAATCACAGAAGTTGGGGCAACTGCATATGCAAAATTTCCTATATTAAATCCGCTATCACTTAAGTTTGTGCTAGGAAAAGCAATTCGATTTAGACGAAGTTGAAAAGATGGCCATACTCGACAAGCAAAAGCATTTGATGAAATTAAAATTACAGGTCCGCCAATTGATAAACCACAAATCTCCATAGTGTTTGGATGAATTTCAATAGTATGACTAAAAAATTCAGACACTTTTTCAGTTTTTAACTTTTTGGAAGCTATTTCTCCAAAGAAAACATTGCCATGGACGAATGCAGACAAACAAGGGTTTTCCATATAGCTACCATTTGCAGGAATTAAACTACTACTGTCTTGCAAGGTGTACTTGCCTTCTTCTATCATAATCCAGCATGCTTTGCGATTTTTCTTTTTGGCGGTACTCATATCAAATAGATATTCTTTTACAAGAAGGTTGATATCTTAATTACCAACACACAGATACACAGTAAATCACATGAATTTACATTCAAAAAATGCTTGCCTGAAAAATTGTCAACAAAATATTGGCTTGCTTATCTGTTACATAAAATTTCGAAAAAGTTGCATATCAACCACTGACATTGTTATGTTGACAGGCTGATTTCAACATTGCTTCTGGTAATGTCAGGAGCAGTCTCTAGCACAAGACTACTAGATTATACGGTACTGTGCCTACTGATCCTTCTTCCCCTGCTGTATCATGGAATCTATCACTCACTCAATTAGTTTATAAAGCAATTTTCTGAACAGAAGTCAACAGAAACAGCCAAATGCTCAGTGCTGCTGGAATAGGCCTATAGCTGTACAACCTACAAACTTTTCATCGATCTGAGCCAAGAAACTGAATGCTCAGCTCAGCTAGCCGAACAAGTTAAACTGTTACAAGCAGCACAATCTGACATTTAAAATCAATAAGCCATGCCGTCAACAAGGGTGACTTTGATCAGTACGGGGTGACTTTGATCACTTTCAAAAAAGGTTTGCACCAGTAACTTACCAAAAATCTGTTTTTCAGTTTGGCTTTGTTTTCTGTCATATTTTGAAATAATTTTAGATTTAGTAGTCGCTAACAGGCGCTCTCAAGTTGTATGGATTGCATCGAACTCGTGTTCCACACAATCGAACCCGCGCCTCTAGTTCCACACTGTCCTGTCGAAGCAGATCGATGAGATTTTGAGAAAATTTTTAGATCTAGTAGTCGCTAACAGACGCTCTCAAGTTGTACGGATTACGGATTGCACTAAACTCGCGTTCCACACTTACACTATTGCAGTGGTCGGCAACCACCGGGCCGCGGCCCGGTGCCGGTCCGTGGAAGTTTGTTACCGGTCCGTATGCGTTTTCAGAATAAATGTTTTGAGTTAAAAACATTTTTACAACGTGAGACGCAATTTTGGGACGTTTTTGTAAAAATGCTAAATAACTCAATTCTGGTGACCCAGTATGGCAAAGTTACTCAATATCACAAAACTAACCAAATTGAAAAGTCAAATCTTTTAATTGAACAGCGAACATTTGATTATGCTGTCATTTTATCGTAAATCTTTTGTAAATCAAACAGCGCTTGGTTCAGAGAAAGAATATCGTCAAGAATCAGTTTTGAGAAGCTACTATAAAAAAATTAAGCAATGCTGCTCCAGCAAGATTGAAAAAGTTTAATACTCTGGTCAGAGTAATACAAGATCGAGATTTTCAGTTCTGGATAAATACAGGGTGTCCATTAATGTATGAGTGGTTTATTGCTTAAACATTTTTGATTTTTTAAAGGCCGGTCCGCAAAAACAATTCAGTTTCAAACCGGTCCGCTGTGCGAAAAAGGTTGCCGACCACTGCACTATTGAACTCGTGTCTCTTCTTAATACTGCTAAAACACAATTTTTGGCTTTTTCATAGCATATTGGTATTATGGTATATGCCAATTGTAATTCATGTTTCACCATCATTACCATATGATGTTTCGCCGTGATCACTATATTTTATATAAGCAAAAGAAAAATTAAGTTTGAAAAAAAAACAAACCAAATCACAAAACGAGTTGACGAGCGAGCACTTTGAAGCCAAAAACCAAACACCTACTTACTTCCCTACCAGAGATTTGATATCGCAAATATGGCTTTTCAAAATCAACCTGAAAACATAAATTACAGTCCCTTACACGTTTGTAAAAGTATTAGTGATCGAAGTCAACCCTGAAAAGAGGTTAGGCTACTTTGCTCAGACGTAGGTAATTATGTAGGCCATGCATGAATAAAGTCCCCCCATATACGGCGCTACTTTAATCAGAAATTAGATGGCGATATGACGTCAGCACATGACATCAGGTGAAAAAAGCGAAATCGTTTTGAAAAGCGAATACAAGTGTAACTGTCAGTAAATTTTTTTAAGGTGTAGTTGTAAGAAGCGATCTGTACTGAATGGCTGAAGTTGTACGGGTGATCAAAGTCACCTATGTTTGACGGTGATTGTTTTGGACTCCGGATTACGCTGCGACGTCTTGTGAATTCCAGAATTGGGCAGTACCGCGGAACAAAACTCAAAAGTACCGCAGCACTGTAACCAGTGATGAAAGTAAGCCGGAACGGTCCGGTACGCCGTTCCGGTAAAAGATTTGCTGCCGGAACGCCGTACCGGTAAAAGATTTTAAATCTAAATCCAGCTTACAGCACATTCCACAAGTCAAATCATCAAAAAAAAAAAAAAAAAAAAAAAGAAATTTCAAGGATGGGCTCACTTTTATTTAATAAATTTATTTTTGTATGGAATGGATTTGAAAACTTTTTATTAAAATCAAAATTATTGAATGCGAACAGCCTTTTGTTGAAAGTGCCCGCAAGCTAAATAACGGGGTTTGTTTAAGGGTCTCGTCTGCAACCCAAAAAATTCCCAAAGTTTTGCAGGACCCGCCTAGACTAGGCATTTTCTTATACAAAAGTTTGGCCACATTCATGTGGAAATTGGTATTTTTATGAGAGGATTTAGGCCTATTTGGATTAAGGCAGCAGAGACGGAAAAATTTACTCAGTCAGTAGGCCTGCCACCAGGGGCCTAGCCAGCGGAATATTTAGGGGGGCAAATTACAATAGGCTAAAAACTTCAAAAACATGGTCTGTTCAGGCCAAGGCGTTGGGCTCACGCTGTCTTCCCATATTTCGATTTTTGCCTCAAGTTATTCGTATTTATTTTGTTTAGGGACAGAGGCGTCGTGCAGTCAAAAAATTTGTAGGGGCCCATGTAACAACTTAAACAGATACTGATCACAAGTTTACAAACTTTGTAAAAGCCGCATTTAGCATTGAGTACCGGTAACATCACGAAAAAGTAAGTTGCGAGAAGATACCAAAATATGTCGTGATGCCCCAATTTTTGGATAACAAATCAAAATTTATTTTCGTACCTTAAACCGCTCCTTAATTATGGACTTTATGCGCAATCAGTGTGGCCCCACGATTTAACAAAGGAAGAACATTGCTGGGGGTTTGGGGGCGAAGCCCCAGCCGCTATAGGCAAGGGGGGTCTGGGGGTGGAGCCCCCAGCCGCCACCGGATTTTTACGGTTTTCACATAACAAACACTCGTTTCAGCACACTCTCTTATCGAAAGAGGATATACCGGTGTCCTGCAGTAAGTGCAGTCACTATTGAAGTATCAGACAATACAAAAATGTTTTAGTAGTCCATGTCTAAAAGCAGAAGCTGGGCTAAAATAAATGAAAGGAGGCTGCAATCATTATTAGCTTAGACGCATTTGATGGGATCACGTGTATAGGTGCGTTCTATAGGCTATAATCTTTAACAATGCATGTAAAATGTTTCCTAAATTCTAATTAACTACAGATCAAGAAACTAACTTTACTCTGGAGTCGAAGTGACTGATTGAAGCAACAGTTAAAATACAAAAATTGGAATTTGTAGCATAAAAAAGAGGGGGGTATGGGGTTAAGGCGCGCTTACCGATACGCGACACGCGGCACGCGATGACGCGAGTAACATTATAATGTAAGTAACTGTAGAAGGATTTCGCGAGATCGGTGAACAGTAAAATAAAACAAGGTTCGAAAAATTTTTGTCGCGTGCCGCGTATCGCGTTGCCGCATGTCGCGTATCGGTGAACGCACCTTTAGTTTGAAGGATAAAAACGAAATGGCACTGGCTAAATTTTCTATATTTCAATTTTCAACTTTTTAAATTGTAAAAAGCGACACATCTCAGAAAATTTGGGAGGCGCGGGACCGCTTTCCCCAATGGCACGACGTCACTGTTTGCGGATGAATATGGAGGTAATTATTTACTGTAGACCTAGGCAGGCAATCCTTGTTCGCTAATATCTACCCTAATACTAATCAAACTGCCTTCTGTACGGCATTATTAGAGAAAATCCAACGATTTCGTCTCCGTATGGTATGCACGAACAAGACGCATGTAGAGCAACAAACACAACGAAAAAGTCCCTATTCTTCTTAAAATAATTTTTAATTGAACATTCTTTTCTTTTGCTCCCATATTCGATTGCCTTTTTGCGATGCAGTTTTGCTTTTTCTCTGTACTTACGCATTAATATTTGATCCCATTGCGCTGTTATGATGCAATAATGCTTAACAAGCGCTTTTTGTTGAGAAGTAAAAAATGTCGAAATTCAAATGGCGCAAAAATTAGTCGCAAATGAAAAAACGGTAAAGATGAGGTAGCTTTTGAAACTAAGTTTACAGTATTTCATAAGAATATTTTAATTACACTTCAGATTAAGCTTCGTCAAAAAAGGGGGGCCAGAGCCCCGGTGTCCCTCCCCCTGGCTACGCCACTGCCTACCACTATGAGCCTTTATGGAATTTTTTAAATATTTGAGTGTTTGATTTGGATTATGTGGTTATGTTCTTGATTGAAAATGTGCCGCTACGTTTGTGGTTATAATCTTAGAATAATGAGTCAAAAGTAGATTTTGGGAATATTTTGTACTTACTCCCCCCCGCTCAAATATCTTTTTCAAATTTGGTGTCAAAAATAGTTTTACGGCAAACCATTTACTCTCCAAAATGCAGGCAACAGTACTACAGGGCATTGTTTCGAGTCTCAGATTAGCAATTCATTCTAATCCAGAGACGAATTGGTTATTTGCGTTTTAACCATGCTCGGATTATCTGATATTTCATAGTTCGTTAAAATTTAAAGTTTTGGGTATGATCAAGGCGTTTAGGATTCTATGGCTGGATAAGAGGATACCTAAGACTCATTTGCCTCTTTTTATCAGCAACTACGAAATTTTGTTACTTTCACTACATTGTTCTGGGCTTCTGGCGCAGTACCGGTAAGAAATATTTTCTACTTACACCACTGACTGTAACGCGGTATATACTTTTTTAGTACAGTTATCGGTACCGTCGATACTTTTAAAAAATGTACCGTTTTTGGTACCGTCGTTACCTTTTACACCGTTTTACTCGATATTTCGGTAACTTTTTTTGAGTAAACTTAAGAGAGAGCTAAAGCGGAAAACTTTCCGAGTTTTTCCGCGAAAAGCATCTTTGAAAAGTACCGCGAAACCACGTTGTTGTAGATGAGTGGTCAGCAACCACCGGGCTGCGGCCCCGTGCGAAGTTTGTTACCGGTCCGTATGCGTTTTTCCAATAAAATGCTTTGAATTTGAAACATTTTTATAACGTTGGACGCAATTTCAGTCACCAACAGATTTTTACGGTTTTCACATAAAAAACACTCATTTTAGCACACGTTTTTTTATCGAAAAACTGCATGTAGTGAATGCATTCTCTACGGACAATGCAAAAATGTTTTCGCAGCTTAGGCCTATGTCTAAAAGCAGAAGCTTGGCTGAAATGAGTGAAAGGAGGCTGCAACCGTTATTAGTTGAGAAATTATTGAGTGAAAGTTGTGTTTTAGCACTTTATTACAGGGCCAAAGGGGGGGACATAGCACCGTAGCCTCCCCCTGCATGCGCCTATAACGTCAATTCGCCTGTGTTACGGCCAAATTATTCTTTCCTTACATGTTAGATAGGTTTTGATGTGATTGGGCGCCCGTGGTGGCTTCGTGCACGTGGTATTTCCATCTGACCTACTTTGGGCTCTATAAAAGCTGCTGGGCGCCACGTATTCTTCCTTTTCGCGAGAGACAACTATAGTAAACGATACAGTTGCAGCGTAACTAGAGTTAAGTCACAAAGACTTAATTGGTGAGTTGGAGTTTGATAGAAATTCTGCCGTGATCTGGTAAAACCGATTAACTGCACTTTCGTACTTTTCGAAAGTTTTCGAGAAAATGCAGTTTTAGCTTTTTTGAATTTTTCACAAACTTCCTGATTGTAGATTTTCCTCATTTTTTCGTCAAAGTAATGGTTTAAATATTGCAGCTTAATGATGAAATTAAATCTCAATTTTTTATATCGTGAAATTTGTAAATGCAGTTAATCGGTTTAGCAAATATTTTTTGTGAAAAACAGCAAGTTTTCTCTGGTAAAACCCATTAACTCGATACTTATGACGTCACTATTAAAATTGTTTTGTTGTGGTTGAAAGCAAAATCATTAAAATTTTCCAATAATAATGCTTGTCGCAATCGCAGTTAGAACCAATTCGACTCAGTGTTTT
This sequence comes from Trididemnum miniatum, assembly GCA_964006365.1. NCBI lineage: Eukaryota > Metazoa > Chordata > Ascidiacea > Aplousobranchia > Didemnidae > Trididemnum > Trididemnum miniatum. Next base: position 6,791,084 of record OZ023239.1, read on the forward strand.
AGTGTAAGGCTGTATTAACGAGACATTGAGTATAGATGCTTCGGCCTCGCCCCTACCTGCAATGGGGTCCTTCGATATTAAGAGCTCCTAAATAAAATATGAAGGTCTTACGCCTAACAAAGCGTTGATGCGGACTTTGATTGACAACAAACTTGTAGGATTGACCAAATCCATGTTAAGATCGTGATTGCTGTTGTAGACGGAAGAACTCAAGGCAAGGCCGATGTAAAAGGGGGCCTTGTCTTCTCACTCAACAAGCTTGGCCCCTTCCGTTTATCAATTAACTTACTTTTTTGAAGATAGCGGATTTTGCGCAAAACTTTGGCCTCTTCCTGATAAGCGTTTCTCCCCCCCCGGTTCACCGATTAATTAATTTTTTTAAAGGAGTCGAGCTAATAAACTTTACAGCGTGCATTCAACGAACCCCATAAACTCGCCAGTATAACACAATGTTTTCAAACTGCGTGGAAGCATATACCCTCTTACGAGCACTCGAAACTTCTTTACCAAACTTCTAGGAATCGACCAAATTGATGTTAAGATCGGAACCACTGCCGTAGATGAAAAAACTCAAGGAGAACAGCGAAGAGACGAATTGAACCTTTTTCCCTACCAAAAAACTAGAAAGTCCGTCGTTTTCTTTAAGTAGGCGTCGTAACCATATCAAGATCTCCATTCTTCTGAGAGCAATTGGAAAGCAGTGGACCCTTTTCAGCCAACCCGTCTTCGTCTCAAACACACCTCTAGTTGGAGCAGCTATTCTAAATTCATTTTCAAGCCCGAAACCTATCCTGATAAAAAAAATCGTTTTTGCACCCCTTGCACCATTTGATCAGTCTAATGATTTAAGCCTATTGATTTTTTATTATAATGGCTGATATTAGTAACCACAAAGGATAAGTTTGCATCTTAAACATATCCGTTCTCGCACGTCGCACTCCCATTTGCGAACCACTGCCCTAGAGAGCCTTTTCTGTGAACAAAGCACAAAACCTTTCAACGAGCCACTTAAAGGCAAGTGTGGTATTTGCATAAAGCTGCGGCTATGTACCACTTCAGCTAATCAAATCCCTCTTCCGCGATTCAAAGTTCTAGCTAACCTTAGATTATGGGTAGTCCGGATATGTGTTACTGTACCTTTCTTTGATTCATACATGTAAAACTGCAAAATAATTTTGCTAAGCTAATATATCGACTTCCCAAGCAATATAATAAGGCATGGCAATTGGCATGTTTTTTTTTATTACTTCAGAAATCCAAATCAGGGGCACCGGAACTTTGAGATGCTCTGACCCCGTCATAGCCTATCAAGCGATTCTGTTTTAAAGATGGCTGACATTGCATAAAGTAAATGTATAGGCATGGTAGTAAGAATCCTCCTGTAAACCATTGGATTAATGTAGCAGATACTTCAGAAAAAGTCTAACAATTTGGTTGAAACTCTTGCCAGAAAATGCTCGCTGCACACCCATAAAGTGCTTGCGGAAACAACAGTCTCATATTTATTACAAAACACAGAAAAACTAACGAAACTACGGTAACTAAAACTCGATCTGCTTCTCGATACGAAACACGGTACAGGCAAAAGTTTAAACAAATTGCTTTAACAATTTCTGGCCCCGAACGATGTGGGCACTATCCGAAATTCCGAATAACGAATTCATTGGAAATTAACTAGCAATCTTGAAATTAATATGACAACATACAATAACTTTACGAATAAAATTAGGCCTAACCGGCTACGATTAAATGTACGGGTAAAAATGCAATAAAATATCTATAGTCTTAATTGAAATATTTTACTGTTAATATGTTCCGCAAGCCAAAGAAGATGTTTTAAGGGCAAAATTAGGAGGCGAGAAATTAGGTAGGCTGTATACATATTATATCATGACTGATTTTTTTTAGGGGGATCAAAAGTTTTTCCAGAAAAGGCGGAGCTTACTCGCACCACCCCCTGGTTGCGGGCTTGTAGTTGATGCTCGGTGAAAGCGCTTTTAAAAGATAGCCTTTTCTACAATTCACACAATAATTAACCAAAGAATAATTTGCGTAAAAACATGAAAAAATTAATTAACTAGAAACGAATATTTGCCTATCATTATCGTTTCAAAGCGATTTCAACACAAAACTTAAAAAATTCCTAAAACCCATTAAAAACCTTGATGTAGTCTATAGGCCTAATGTAAAAAGAAAAATTTACTGTGCTTATGCTAATCTTAATTTTCGTTCTGATCTCGTTTGCTAGCTAGGTCAATCAAATTATCGTTGCTTTCCATGTTTAACCAAAAAGCTGCTTTCCTGGCAGGCATGTGTGGCACCAATAACTTCACAATCTGTTGCTTCTTTTTTCCGTTGATGCCACGGGCTTTTGTTATAGCCGAAGGAAAGAGACTTTCGGCATTCTTCAAAGATGCAGGTAAAAAATCTACTTCACTGAAGTGGTCATCGTCATGATTTAGCTTATAAAACAATTTTCGTGAATTTCTTTTTAGCATAATTACTTTCATTTTGGAGATTTTTGGTAGGGTTTTTCCTTTTTGGTGAAAATCTTTGAAGCAAAATATGTGACTTGGATCCATATTAATTGATTTTATTTTTTTGCTAGAATTTCCGATTAATTCCATAAGATCGTTCCAATCTTGAACAGCATTTTGCTTTTTCAATTTAGAACCGATCGCTCCGTGTATTGCGTCTGGCCGCATGAACGTGTGCCCTTTTTCTAAGTACTTAAAAGTAACCACGTCGGGGCCCCCATCTTTCTGAACGGTCAACCAGATTCCACATACCAAAGTCCAATTTTTATTCTGAGCCGCGCAATTGTCACACCAGAATGAAAAATTGCTGTACTGCGGCAACTCGTCAATAATTTTTAAATAAGCCGACGTTACGTCGGAGGCACATCTCCCGCTGACACCCTCGTGCCACAGAACACAAAAATCTCCGGACTCGTGAAGGCTGCAGAAAGTTTCATTGAAGACCGTTAGCCGGCTCAAAAAATATTGAGATTTTAAACTCATTTTGGGTAGTAGCATAACTTTCTGCATATCTGCAGCAAGAATTATGCAGCCCTCAGGTGGTGACTCATCTCGGTCTTTTTGATAGAATTGCCTTGCCAATCGTGCATCTCGCAAGTGCTGCCTTGTTTGAGTGCAACTTTCACAGCTGCACTCATCTTCATGGCTCTTGCTTGCATGTAGTGAGCACACGTCGCAATCGTCTTGCGACGGTCGTCCAAAGCCTATATTCATCGAACGAAAGATTCTTTGGTACACGGGATAAGACACCTTAGCATTTTTCCTATTAAAATCCTTCCACATATAGGTGATCGTTAATTCCGGATCCAAGTATCGACGTAGCGGTGCGTGTTCCAAGGCGTAATGTGACAGCTGAGGATGAAAAGACTCAATGTGGTCTTTTATATGTTTCTCTTTCCTTTCTTTATCTTCATTTCTCGAAGTTCGTCCCCTTTTTTCTCTCGGTGAATGCAGAGAATCCTGATTTTGCGATTTGAGAAATTCATGCACATATGAATTTCCTTTCATGCCGAGGGTCGCTAAATAAAATTTTGAGCAAACTGCAATAAATCCTCCAGATCTTGTGGGTAATTTATAACTCAAGGTATTATTCCTAGTCTTAATGCCTAATCCTGTCTTTCTCTTCGTTTCGTTTATTGTAACTGTACTTTTCATGAACTCTCTTCTGCCAAAAAAATTTCTCGTCCAAAATTCCTTTCGTATATCTTCTCTTTCCTCATCGCTAAAGCTTTTGTTACATTTGCTCCTGCAACCGTCGTTACAGGGAGGTAACAAGATATATTTTTTCAAATAATATGAGGCTTTGTCCTTTTGTGTCCTCCGACGTTTCCGCGTAGGATGGGAATCAGAGTTATCAGCGTCAGGCTGAGACTGATGTTCTAAAAACCAAAAATAAAATCAAATTCGAATTATACTCGCGGTATTACGCCAAAGCGTGTAACGAGTGGCGCGGTCCAACATCGCGGCTTAGCGCCTGGGCAACGCAGCGTCAAATCCGAAGAAATATCGCAGCGGTGGCGAGTCGCTGGCGCAATGTAGCAATAACTTTACGTAGGAAAGCTTCAGTGGACTTGTATGCCCAATCGCCCATTTCTCATTCAGCGCCAAATACTGACGCATTTCAAAAAAAATCTTTGTTATACTCGCCGAAGCGTGTAACGAGTGACGGGGCCCATTCCGCGGCTTAACGCCTGGGCAACGCAGCTTCGAAATTCGAAAAAATGTTAACTTAGCAGCGGTGGCGAGTCGCTGGCGACACTACGTCGGATTAGACCGGCCCAGGACGCGAAGCCAAGATCTCTTGCACCGATTGCGCTATTTTAACGACTGAGCTAACCGGCCGGTTAATACTGATGCATTTTGCGTTATAAAATGCGTCAGCGGCGTTTGTAACAAACTATCTCAACATAATAGACTATAAATATGTAATAAAATTGTAATTCCATAACTTCAAACATGAAACACCAACATCAACAAGCAGTGGCGCGGGAACGTCAAAGGGATACCAAAAAATGAGCGAAGAAAAACTATCTACTCTTTTTAAGCCAAGTAGCGAAGGTAGATAGCTTATAATTACTCATCAGAAAAAGAGATGACACTCAAGTGATTTCGGAAAAACCTTGAACTTTTTGTGGCATTTGTTCCCGCGCCATATTTGCTAACCAAACAAAAAACATGCAGTTTAATGTTCTTGTAATTAAATAGGATATATTTGATCTTTATATAGGACGGATAAAAATTGATGGGTAAGTGCAAAAAAGCCATAGGAATGCGACTTTAGTGGCTTTTAAATATGCCGCGCGTATAAAATCAGTTTCTTCTGTTACTGTTTGCGATCGGCTATTCCCTCTGATGCTCTCAATGAGTAGCTTAATTGATACGAACGGTTCATGTCATGCTCGAAGGATAGATTGGCAGATGATTCACTCTTCTTATCGACTTTCGCGGAACTGGCTCAAACAATTGGAAAAGCACGTGCTGTTTTCTGTGTAGGCCCATATAGAGCTGATTTCATTAACTCCACTTTCGACTTTGAAAAACTGTATACCTAATTTTTATCATGATTTCAAAATATTAAGCTAGCAAAAGCATCTGTGAAAAGAAAAAAAATCTAGATTAGCAACCACAAAACTGTCTCATCTCTGCAAAGCATCTTGTAAAACAAAATATATTCCCTTGCCTGATGGTAAAACGAAATTTAAATTCAAATTCATTGACTTTGAAAAAACGAAATTTCAAATTCATGAAGAATTGAAAAATTTGTCAAATCCAAAATCAGTGAGCTACAAAAGCTGATTTCAAATTCCATTTCACTTATTTTAAAAAGACCAATGTAAAATTTATATTTAGCCTACGTTTATAGTCAAGAATCTCACCATTTTTAAATTCATAAAAGTTGATAATTAGACTTGGATAGTCGATATTTGATAACCCAGACTATCAAATAGGGTTTGAAAATACGAATGTTTTTAAGTAGTACTAGCAAATTGTTCAAAATATTTTTTACGCAGAGAATTCGTAGGTTTCATCAGAGTCGGATCAATCACAGTATAATTGTAGTAGCCTACTAATTTACTATAATTAATACACTTTTTCGTGTCATTCAAATTATAGAATAATCGTAATTGAGTTTTCGGTGTAAAGTAACTACAAGTTAAATGCAATTAAATACTGTTTGTGTTTGGGTGTCACCGTTATTAGAATTGTAATTGATTCAACTCTGGGTCTAAGTAACCACAGAAAAAGTTACAAGATGCAAAAATATTGTAATTTTTATGAGAAAACAGTTAGGCTAACCCTTCTGTTAGTGTTCTTCTGTCACTTGCCTGTTGGTGAAATAAATGAATTTTTAATGAGCATATTTTCAATATTTCTGATGTAGAACACAAATTATTTTTATTTTGCCATTTTATTTTAATTTAAACTGTCCTAAAAACCATTGCAAAGCAATGGGGCCCCTCTACCGGGTGTAAAGTTCCATCTTTCACAGGTTCACGAGGAAATTACCTTCTGCAAAACTCACTTTAAAGCACTTTGCAGCGTTACACCTGCCATTACAAACTTTCGGTCTGCTTGATAAATTGTACAGAGCGCTTGCAGTATGTGCTGATATAAACCATTATACTATTCGTTACTTTTGCTTGGTTAGTTTTAAGTCGAAAAAAGCCAAATTCAACGAATGTTTACTCAAGATTTTCAAATTCATTGACTTTGATAATACAAAATTCAAATTTATGAAGAATTCGTGAACGGTTTCAAATCCAAATTCAATCCAACCCTAGTTGGCACTGCTACTACCACTTAACAAAACAATGCGTTTTTCTTCGATCCACTTCCATGTGTACGACAACCTAAACAATTCAAAACAAAACATGAACAAACAAAATAAATCCGGCATGCAAATCAACTATAAACTCCAATAACGTTAAACATTTGTATTTACCATCCGCTGAAGCTAAAATGTCCATTGGTGCATTCAAAACCGAGGTTGCCCCAGCATCAACGGAAGGCTCGTTAAATTCATAAACTTGCAATGGATCGTTGTAATCGAAGAGAATCGGTGAGTAAGTGGGAAGATTAGCAGAGCGGCAAGGAGAAGAACAAGAAGAGGGAGAAGACAAAAAAGAATGGGGCGAAGAAGAGGATAAGGAAGAAAGAGGAGAAGGAGGACGAGAAGAAGATAAGTCAAACGGGTTGTCTTTATCGTAAGCTTTCAGAGAACAATCGAAATCGTCAGAGTATTGTTTGGAAGGCCTCAAGCTGTTACATAACAAGTCTGATATACATTTAGGGCTTGAAGATGTTACAGTGAGGTCGCTTGCAGGCACAACCTCAACATCACAACGACTAGCATCACTTGAATGGGTATTGCCAATATCTAAACAATATCAAGTATGCAACTAAGCACCAAAAGTAACAATTGCCAATTGTAATCCATAGATGTGCCAGTCAATTAATAGCAAAAATATGTGGAAAAATAAATGAAAGAAAATAAAGATAGCAAGAAACAGAAAAATTGATCTTTTCACATAGATGAGGCGGGTATGGCCTCTTTTCACATAGATGAGGCGGGTATAGGTTGTGACTTTATTGTAACATTTCTACCGTTTGCATGTAACGACACAATGCAATTTTGCTAATTCAGAAGGCTCGTTTGCAGTGTGCGAAGTAGAAACTTTTTATTGGGGGGGATGCTTTTGTCAACATTGTTGCCGGAATTCTGAACCTAAATAACTACAAAATGTGGCAAAATGGTATTTATCGTTCATGGAGGGGCGTCATTGGTCAGTGGCCAAGTGAAAACAGTGGCGCAGGACGTACCGCGTGTTTCGCAAACCAACAGCATGATGTACAAATACTATCTACGGGAAAATTTCGAAAACTTCATTAGCTTTTTATTTGGGCAGGTTTTTGTGGTATAAATAGAGTTAGGGAGTTTGGGAGAGCAGCGCTCTCCCGTCGGGGTTCGGGGCAGAGCCCCGAAAAGTTATAGCATTTTTTGAATTCATACTCGCAATCTCAAATATGATCCTAAAATCTGTTCTACTAAAAACACTATCTCTTACTACAGTGGAGCTAACGCTTAAAGAAAATAAGATTTAATTAACACTTTCGCATTCGATGATGAAAGCAATAAGCCTGCAGCAAGGCATTCCAACAAACAAGCAATAAGCTTACATTTTACGTTGTAAGTACTGGTAAGTTAACGATAATAAAAGGAATCGATCCGAGACGATCCTAGGGATGGGCATAGTCCCCTCTGATTTTTGCTTGCCCCACCCCCCTCCAACACTTTAAACGAGCTAAGCTAAAGATGTGTTTTTCACAAGCAAATAAATGGCTGGATTTTTAACGCTAAGGTTCGAAAGTGTTAGACCCACTTCATTGCTTTGTTTTTGCTTATCGACAAAAAGCAAATGTTTCATCTTTGCTTATTGGCAACGGTTATCAACAATGCAGTATTGTTTTCTATAGGCCTATTTACTGTTTCTTTTAAATATTTCTTACCATTACATAATTTGCTGTGGTGAATATTATGTTGTATTAATTTTAGTAATAGGCCTACCTGCCGTCCTAAGTAAAAACGCGTATCTGCTAAATATTGTATTTGAGAAGACAAAAAAAAAATTATTCGAATTTCGAAGGCCCAATTTCGATAATGCAAAGCCGTCATAATCGTCAATGGCAAATAAGGGTCCACTTTGTGAGATCGGTTCATGAAAATTTTTACAGTTGCAACAATTGTAAGGCTACCCCAACATAAGTGCATAAATGTATTTTTTACTTTGCAAACTTAAAAAGGCATGTTACAACGTAAAAACGCCATATCTGACCATATACGGAAGGTTTTCATTTCCATGTTTTGTTGTCTCTTTTTCAAGATTGTGAAAACAAAAACGGTTCCGCATCGTTTTATAACCGCGAAATAAGACGTAATTCCAAGCGCATGTGGAAACCTTTAGACATTATTAGTGCTTTCGAAGAAAGGAATTAACGAAACTAAATTTTTGTTGTATATGCCTAATTGCCTATCGGTACTTAATACAAAAATTGCCGTTGTTACAAAGCAAAAACAACGTATGTGCACAATACTTTTGTTTTGTCTAAATGAAATGGTAAATACCGGTGCTATAATACACAGAGCAAGTGCATGCAGTACGACAATCATTTAGCTCCAAATTTTTTTTCTGTCTTGTCTTGTGCATAAATTGACTCTTAATTTAGTTAAGATACAGATACAGAGTAGGCTATTTGCTTTGTACAACATAACGCTGTTTGTGAAGATATTGTATGTCGTTTTAACTTTACTGTAATTGTGCTTTAAGTTTAAATTACAAAAATTTTTTCATTGTAGACCGTAAGTGAAAATACATCGCATTTACTTTGCGTGAAGTTGAAAAATACTTGCAGATGCGACGTTTCACAAATTTCTACAATTTGAACTCGACGGAATTCTAGAAATTCCATTTTGAGTACTACCGATATCAAATATTTAAAAAGTAAATATTTCAAAAACGGCGTTTCTATTTTCGATGGCAGATAAGTGTATATGCGTTCCACATTCACAATATAACATTTACTTTTCAATAGTTGGTTGCAAAGAACTTTTAAACTTGCATCTTTTTTCTCATTTGCTTTTGTCACTCGCCCCCTCATAATATACCTTTGTCCCTACGTGGTCCCCTCACTTTTTGAGCTCTAGAATCGACACTTGAGTCGATTCATTAAAGTTAATTTCAGGCTCAGTCAATAAATGCACGTTGAGCGTTTTGACATTATTTAAGTTAAATAATGATAAACTCGCGAATCGTATGTGATGTTCACCTTAGGCTAACCAGCATCTCATTCTTACTCGATCTGATTTCCTCACTCTCTTTTATGATTTCACGCACTTTATCAGTAGGGGCAGTAATTAAAAGTAACCTCGTCCCTTCCTTCTCCTTTATCACACTTATTCTTAGTGCTTTCCCTAATCTAATGGCTATAAAAAATATTGCTGTACTGTTTTAATGTTGATGAAAAATACAGACGCACTGCACCATAGTTGTAAATCGGGCTTGTCGGGTCGGGTTCGGGCTTGGATTTGGGGTCGGGTTTGGGCTTGGCTTGGATTTTGTCGGGCTTCAATCGGGCCGAACGCCAGAGTAGAATCTCAAGTGCATAAAAATTAAGGATATCGCACAATTCGTACTGCTTAATTCCGTTTTCTTAGCTGTTTAAATATTGCTGTCCGTAACTATTGTGACTGAAAATAAATAAAACTCGTTTTCTTTTTTATTACAAGTTTTTCAAAAGTTAATTTGATGTTTTTGATTTCGGGTTTAAATCGGGCTCAGACTGGTTGATAAATTAGGATTCGGGTTCGGGTCAGGTCGGGCCCAAGATCTTCGGCCCGTTGACAAGTATGCTCTGCATTGAAATTCTTGATTGGTTTGTCAAGTCATAATGACTACAAGATAATTATGGTGCAAAGCATCACCCGCAGTCGATACGCACAAGCTGCACGCATGAAAAACATTTAAACTTTTTACTCTACTTATCACTGGGGGAGACGTTTTAGCATCCCCCCCAGGACAAAATATTTTTCTTCACTGGGGGGGACGACGAATTTTACTGGGGGAGACATGTACCCCCCATCCCCCCCTTACTTCGCACACTGCTCGTTTGAAAAGATCCACTATCCTAGCCAAGCCGTTTCATGTTAAAAGAATGAAGGCTGTTACTTAGCAAACGACCCGAGCGCGTCCATATAAACCCCATGAAAAAAGCTAGCTCCGGATCGGTTTGCTGACAGCAATGTGATGACCATCTGGCGGCGCTAACAGAGCTGACTAGGAAACAGCGCCTATAACCGCTTTAAAAATTTTAAGTAAACCTACTGGTTTTCTCTACTACACATTTAAGCGTATTCCAATAGGCTTACCTTGAGACCTATAAGGAAATACCGGTATCTTAGGTGATGAATGGAGCAGCGGACCTGAAACCGAACGAATAAGTAAATATAGAAAAATAACAGTTATAAACACCTACCGGTACTCAATTGCCAACGAAAAAATTTGGGTTTTCTTCATTCACGATTTTCAACAATTAACTTACCTTGAGACACTCCCAAAACAGGCCTCTTTGGGGATAAATAGACAGGACCTACAAATAACATCACAATTTCAAACAAAAGTCAAAACACAAAAAAGGGGAGGATGAACAAAAAGTGAGGATGGTTGCATTAGAGAGTAAGCTGCCGAAATAAGTTACAAAAAATGGGGTTGTGCGAATTCGGATAAACATGTTTCAAGAATGCTTCTTGAATCAAAGACGCAAGATAAGTTCTTTATTTGGAGCAGGACAGTTTCTGAAAGTTGATTAAATTTTGTTGATTTTTTCTTATTTTCCCTCCTGTCATGAGGACGCTAAAAGGCGCTACGCATAGAATGAACTCAACACATTCGCTGAGGAGTTGTCGTTGTTTCAAAGTTTTCTTATTGAATAGAGCTTCGGGCCTGTTCAATCTACTGCTAGTTAAAAATCCACCAAGAAGATACAATAATTGTAAAGCATCCTATTTAAGGACCATAGTCATCCTAAAAACGATGCTTTAAGACACCATGACACCCTGCCTATCCCAAGCTTACTTGTTCAACAAAACACGTTGAGAAAGTTAGCCTTTTGCTGAACGCAGGTGAGAATTAAAACTCTACAATGGTTTCAAACAATTAGGTTAGCGCATTGCTTGAAGTCTGACCGGCGCTTGGTGTATTGGTTAATAGCGTCCGCTTGGTAGCCGGGATACTGGGGTTTTTATTACCGGTCGGGTCATACTAAAAACTTTAAAAATAGCATTCGCAGCTACCGCGCCAGGCGCTCAGCACAAGCGGAAGTGACAAGTTTTGTGCATATGTGTTGTTCGTCTTGTATCTCCCCTAACAGCGTTCAATCATTCGTGATTGATATTTGTAATGGGCCGCCGATTGAGAATGGCCTACACAATGTGTGCTAGCACCCGCTGTCCCGTACCTTTTTCTTGAAATTTGAACATGCTTAAATATACATGAGGCGCAAATGCAACCAGCAAATAATACGAATACGCATCTGAAATCGCTTGGCGCCGAAATACTTAGCTGCGTACCACGCATCTATCCTGCAGAAAGATTACGGGCACTAGATATGGAGGCCCATTGCAGCTTAGCCACTTATTAACAACTGGCCAAAGTATATTTTATAAAAACAACTAATAAATAAACTTTAGTTAGTCTCACATACCGCCACCACATCTCTCCACAGCCGCCCTTCGTTTCTTGGATAGCTCCACCATTAACTTTCCTCTATACATAGTTATACAATCTTTCTTATGCTGAAAACTGTGCTGTAATCGTAAAGCAGAGTGATCTTGTTTAGTTTGTATGCCTTGCGAGCCACATTGCGTTGATCAGAAGGCTGCAGGATCTTATTCTTTTAGAACAGAACAGAATTTTTATTTGGAATCTTCAAGCGAAATGCCGTACGTAATATCAAATAAAATACAGCGTTGCACAGCGGAACACAGGGCAGCCAAGAGATCATCTTTTTTCGATGGAGAGTTGGCGGAATTACTGACAACTGCAGAGACGAAGGCCATTTTTTAGGGATCACACTTCTCTCGAAAAAAAAGGTCGCACTACGTGCCTTGAAGTAGAATTTGGGGTCGCTCTGCAAAAAGCGAGGGAATCCCTGGTTTAGACCTATGCTGGCAGAATATGCAGACCTATGCGAGTTTACGAAGAGCTCGATGGTGGGTTTTATATTGCTATTGACTCAAGACGCTACCACTTTTTTAGACAACCTTACCTACTAAAGCGCTTCTTCGTTTGGGATAGATCTTACTTACATGTTACGCAAATAGCTTATGCTTGTTAGCCCGATGCCGTGTTTTGCATGCCTTAAGCTGTGAAGCAGCCAAGACCAGCGGTTGGCAAACATTTCACGCGAAGGGCCACATTTGAAAAAAAATGTTAAAGTCGCCTGCCGCAGGCTGAATGGAAAACCAAGGGAAGACTAATTTTTGGAGATTGCTATCAGCGTGCGAATGTACCGGTACTATCTAAAAAAATGTCTTCACCTCGTTCTTTCAATTTTGCTCGGTTGAAACTTATTTTTTGAAAATCACTGCCGCTTTCAGTCCCGAAATCTAGGATTTTTCAAAGCAGGTCTTCCGCTTTATTCACGGTGGGAGTTCAAATTTTTGTAAGTGCCAGCGGGCCAAAATAAAAAAACTCGGCGTCCCGCTGGCCGTACTAGTTTTCCCTATCCTGTACTAGACGGTTAAACTTCAAACAAAAGTACTAAATTTCTGAAGCTTCAATAAAATCACAGAAAGTCCGATAATCTACTTTGAGCCAGGCCGAAACTCTGCAAAGTTGACATTACGCTGCCGGTACCATTGATTCTTCTAGACTACCGATACCGGCAACTTCTAGCCTGACTTGGATACTTTGCAAGATGGCCTACCGGCACTACATAAAAATTAAAAAATTGGACTTGTGTATACTCATGTCTTCTAATTTTCTTAACCACGTAGGCCTAACGTTTGCCATGGACTATTAACCAAACTGACAGCAGAAGCTGCTACCATTCTGTTCCGCCATCTTCTTTCTCAGGGCTCTGCATTCTGCAATCTGCATTTTGCTCCAGAACTCTTATCAGACTATCCCGAGTTGAGAAACTGAAAACCCATTGTTTGCGTGTGACGAAACAAGAGGTGAATAATAACAATTGGAGTTAATGGGTTTTACCAGAGAATTTTTCAGATTTTTTCCGCAATTTTCTCCAAGAGTGGAGTTAATGGGTTTTGCCACCATCAATATCTCAGGAACGGCAAAAGGTTTGAACTTGAAATTTGCACACAAGATGTACATACGTACAAACATTCAAAAAATGCAAAAAAAAAAAAATTGAAAAATTTGCAGTTAATCGGTTTTACCAGATCACGGCAGAATTGTCTGGGCTTTGTAGATGTTCGATAATTGCTTATATACATAGGCTATCCTGATTTTAGATTCGAACTCCGAGGAAACTATTATCGTCCGTCCGTATTAATCACGTGCTGCATGCAAAAGCATTTGTTGGTGGACTGCTCGTCTTGGGTCGGGCAGGCGCGGGTGTATGTACCGTTTAGTGTATTAAACTTAATTCTCGCATTCCCTCGTGCTTTTCGCAAGCGCTGCGTATTTAGGGCGTATAATTGTGAGGAGCCGCTTGCAGCTGTTCAACGTAGGACGTTGACAGCTGATGTAGAGTTCGCTGGGCGCGATCACTACAGCCTGTAGCGGCAGTTTTTTAAATCCCCTGGAGGTGCCGTTATAGACGAATTCTACTACCAATGTTGTTAACAATTGATTTCTGAAAAGAAATAAATTCAATAACAATGCGAATCAGAGTTTCACGAAGTGCTCGATAATTGAGTTCAGTTAGAGCTAACATACAAATTCACTCACCACAGTTTAATAATACCGGTATCTATTTAAAACCCTACAGTATGTTTCACCTAAGAGGGATCATGAGAAATATCTGAAACAGACTGTCGAGTTTTGAAAAGATGTTCCTAAACTGTGGTGAATTTGTAGAAATAAATTCACATTTATCAGCAACATACCTATTCAATGATCTTTGAAAAACTTTTAGCCTAAAAATGTGTTGCAAATAACGAAATTTCATAAAAATTCTAAAAAAATTCATCAACGCCAGAGCTGGGCAAACTGCGGGCCGCATGCAGATCGTTTTTTTGCTCTTCAACGATTTTCAGTGAAAAAAATAGTAGATCTACGGACGGACGTGTAGACTTTTCTATGTTTGCTCATCAATGCTTTGTGGGGGCAATTTGGACCCACACTTTCCAAAAAAGGGGGGATTGTGTAAGAAAGGTTGAATACCACTGGTCTATTAGAGTATATGGAAAAATTTATTTTTGTGTCACGGATTCAACGTAAAACTATCGACCTGCACATTCTGAAAAAAATTTAGATTTTGATTCATTTAAAAGTTCGGAGTAGGCCTATGCTGCTACTGATACACCTGCGCGATACTCAATATTTGTAGTATCAACATTCGCGCGAGACTATACAACTCACATCTTACACTAGCTCCAGATGCGACAAAAAGCTTGATAAGGCTTTAATTTTGTTGCTTTGCAAGACAAAAACCAAAACAAAAATCAATTTTTAAGAAAAAAATTTTCGTTTCAAAAGTACCAAAAATCGGTACCGAGTAACGATATCGTTGTTACTTTTATAAAAATGTACCGTTATCGGTACCGACGATACTTTTTTAGCAAAGTATCGGTACCGATATCGTTGTTACTTTTAAAGTACCGAGTGCCCAGCTCTGGTGAATTCTATCCTAACTTTCTACTGATTAACACATTTTGCTTCTCTCCATCATTGTATTTCCGCTTGAGATGCTTGTAAGTTTCGAAAGCATTTTTAGTACATCTGCGCAAATTTAGTACTCGCGTTTTTCGTTTACGGGTGCAAATTCTTTCTTTCTGCATGACTTTTTACTGGATTGAGGTTGATTCGTTCAGGCTTGGGAAGCAATAAAAATTAAAAAAAATAAGAAAAAACTTAGGTTGATTTTTCAGCCTCCCCCAAAATATAACTTATTCAGCCCCTCCAAAATGTGAAGGCTAGCTACGGCCCCGGTGTGCCTGTGATATCGCAGGGTGTGCGCTGAACACCTTGAACCTCAGGAGAATATGCCCCTGGATATCCTACGTAAAAACCTCAAGCATTCCACCTTTTGAGCCTACCAAAGCGGTCTTAAATGCGCAAAGGTCCATATTGTACCGGAAAATGTGAACCTTGGTCACAAATTTTAAGTTTCATTGATACAAGCAGCAGGCGCGGATTAAAGTTTTTTTCGGGGGGGGGGGCAGAAAATTTAATATGTTAAGGGCTTTTCAGGGAGCTGAAGGAAAAAGTTTATGATTAAAGTACCCTATCTAGCAGTGGCGTACGCACAATTTTTCAATGGAGGGTGTTTCAGTGACGTCACGTTGTGATGACGTAAAGATGCTACCATTACGGTAGTTCAGAGGTATAGTGCATCGGATTGTAATATTTCTATTCTAAATTATTACGCAATTGCAGTTAACCATGATTGAGCTATATAATGCCATAACTAAGGAAACAACCAAGATATCTCATTCATATTTTTGCTTGATGCTTTGCGCTTTATTTACGGAGAGGAAAGGTTTTGCAGAAACTCAAGCTATCAAGCCGTGGTTAAAAATTTGCTGCAAAATTTTAGTTTACCTCATTTTTGGGCCATAGGAAGGTTAACTGACTAAAGCAGACTAGCTTTCGCTACGTCACAAACAGGGTGTAGCCATGGGGATAAAACAGTTAATTGCTTTCCTCCAAAACTTTTTTTCAAAAACCAACATCGATGTAAACAACGCGTACAAACTTTGATATAAACATTTAATATACACTCACTATATAGGGGGCAGTTTTTTCCATAACTGTCTGGTAAAGTGAAGATAGTAGAGCATGAGAAAACTCCACCGAAACATTTTTAAGTTACAGTAAAATAAATTGCGCGCCATAGGAACCCTGATCTAGCGAATGAGGTCAAAAATAGCGTCGATATTGTCCAAGCATTTTTCACCCAAATCACAGAGTCGATATCAGATACTCTCAAACACATAATCGGGATGTCTGAAAAACAAAGCACTCCAGCTCCTGAGACAGTTACGGTACGTAAAAACAGTTCTGTCTCTCCCCCTCCGTTCCGCCCCTGGGCCTCTTCAAATCTTTTGTTGATCTGATCTTCCTTGGAATTATTTATATTTTATTCTTAGCACTACGGCAGTGTCAATTTAGTTTTCCATATGGAACCGTCTCGCAAAATTTTATTAGATCAAGGAACCGGCCGGCATTGCTGTTTATACTTGAAACCATCAGTTGAAGCATAACCCGGGGAAAACGAAACTTTGATGATAGAACCGGCTGACAAATTTTTTGAATCCTACCACCGCTTACAACATACGCGAACTTTTTTACGGTATTACGCAATGCTTTTCCGCAATACTACTTTAATGCAATAGCCTACTGATTCACCGAATATGCAATCCAACCAACCTTTTCAAGTTTTCATCACAAATATATTTTTGACTTTCATGTAGATTATAATATGGGCCCAACCAATAACAATAGCTGCAGCCAAGCCGTTAATAAAAAAGGACTTAGATCACAGAAAACGCTACTACTCAAACGACCTTCCTGAATCTTAGTTTAGAGTAGGACTATTTCAGATTTTAATACTAATTATTACATCTGCTATTAAGTAAAAATTTATAAAAATTTCAAGGAGGCCCGGGCCCCCCCATAAATCCTGACATGATGAGCAGGATCACATACCTTCTCGCAATCACCTAGTGCTTGGCCCACGTCGTTTTCCTGAAAAATGAATTTAAATTCTGTTAAAATCTACTGCATTTTGTTACAGGCTACAGCTTACGTCCCAGTGGTCCCACATAGTATAAGTACCAGTAGAACCAATGCTACGAGCCTATAACAGTGGCTCTTCATTGCCAGTCCGCGTAAATGCTTTTGCCGGTGCGCAAAACATCTTCTTTCCACAAATCGCGCGATACAACTTTATCATACACGCATTTAATCAGAACAAAACAAAAAAATCCATTGAATGTCTCGCTGGTCATCAAATCGGTGTCAAATTTCTCACTAACGCTGATTTGAACGACAGTAGGCTATGCCATAAATTAAAATTACAGTTCGAACTAATTGAGGTTATGTCGTAGTTGTAAAAATACTGAATGGTGTTGTGCCTTTAATTTAGCTGTGTTAAGAAAATGAGATCATACTATCGGTATAATATGTTATACTCCTTGCGATTTTTTTTATTGCCAGTTCGCTAACCTTTTACTTTGTTTTTTTTTTCGGGCCGCTGAAAAAAAGTTGGGAGCCAAAGCTTTCTTACACATTAAATCCAACAACTTACAAAGCAACAACACATTACATCACACTGACACGAAATGAGCTAAAGTAAAATACGCATAAGTGTCTTCTAAACAGTATTTGTATTTTGTCGCATTTTTTTATTCTCCTATCACGAGAAAGCGATCAATGCGCTATACGAGCTCACTAAGGAGTTACCAGCCATCTGTTTACCACACTAAGATGGGAAATCCCGTTAAGTTCCTTTCCCAAAGGCACAAGTAAACTTGCCGGCTTGTTCTCCACACTGTCCCTGTAATGTTGAGCGTCAATTAAGCAGGGAAGTTGTGAATACCAACCTTAAAGTCATTGGTTTGACCCAACTCGGAATTAAACCCAAGTCTACAGCTCCCGAGGCGGACGCTGCAACCACTCGGCCATCTGAACAGAATTTAAACTAAGACGCTAACAAATAACTGATCAAGAACACCAATAGGATTAGGTAACCGTTCAATAATCCATTGCAAAAAACAAAAGTAGCTGCAGTGCAGTTTAAGCTATCTCTAATTTAAAAGCAAAAGTTGGTGAATAAAATCAGTTCAAAACACTTTACTGAAAAGAACTTTTAGTTGTTTTTAAATTATGAGATGTCTGCGTTATTAAAAATTAAGAAATGTTAAAGATTTAAATAACTTACTTATCGAGTTCTGAGAAAAAAACACACAAATGAAGTAGGTTCAGGTGCATTTTACCCGTATCGCACAACATATTTTAGGTTATAGTTTAAGACATGACATGGAAAAGTGCATAACAAAACGGCACACCAAGTAACATGTTTGAATGGCTGAAAGCATAATATCATTGCGGTAAGCCAAGTCTCGGCAAGTCAAATCGAAGCCACAATCAAAATTACCATCCGCCTTGATCCAATATGTCACTAACTGCTTTGCTGAATTACATTTCAATTTTTCAAAAACTTTTCATTGGACATATAATTCGTAAATTTTCGACTGCAGCTGCTCTTTAACTTAATTCGGAGTTCAACGAGTAAACTACCTGGTGCCTAGGCTTCTATGATTGCGAGGCGAAGCACAATGCAGGGAAAACAGAAACGTATTGAACTAAATAAGCATAGGTATAATTTCGGCGCTTGGAGTTGACCATGATGCGTTGGAATAAACAAAAGCTGCTAGAATTGTCGCTAAAAGTAACAAAAATATCACACAAAGATAAGACAATGAAAAAACACAGAATAAGCGAAACGAACATCTAATACTAGTGTTTGACGCTGGTGACGCGTTGGTGCGGGACACTTCATCATCTCGCGGTTGATTACTGTCACCAGCCGAATAAAATGAAATGTTCGTCTGTGTAGGGGCATCATTGGTCTCACTATTGTTCTCATTTCCATCTTCTGCAGAACGGTCGCGTGGATTATCAGGCGGATTTTGCCTGTCAACCCGCATATTAACTCGGGCCCGCCGAGTCAGAAGCAGCATTTGGTTTTGAATTGCTGGTATCTCGTAATGATGGTAGAAATACACCATAGAGTGAAAAATAAACAACCATGACGTAAACAAAGCTAATTTACTATACTGACCATTAAACTTATAATTGTAGATGTAAAACGCAAAATGGTACAAGTAGAAGAAACGTACCCAATGTCTTTTCCCAATGACAGTTTGAAGACAAATGGAATCAAATTGGTCTGCGCTCCATACCAGTAAAATCACATAAAAAGCCACGGTGGAGTCATGGAAAAACTCCGTCATTATTTCTTCCATTCCAACCAGAGCAAGAACAATGGTTAACATAGGAGCAGCAGGAAATGCTAATCGAACATCCGTATCTAAGAGACGCAAAACCTCCATCATAAACATAAAGATTTGGTGATAGGAGTACCTCAGAAGCATAGATACAATTAGAGTAAAAAGAACCATGACTAAAAATGCAAGGAAGCTGGAAGTATGATTCACCCAGACCGAAACAAAACGAAAGTATTCCCCGGTTATTATATTTCGCAAATACCCTTGAGACCGATCACCTTCGGCCAATTTCTTTATGCTGGACATCAAAAAATCATCATAACCCAAGAACTTTCTAAGCATGAAGCTCTTTACTCCGCTCCCAAAACAGCCATCAACATCAGGATTCAAGTTAACCACCAAAGTTGGTACGCCCAATTTAAACCTTGCTCTGGCAGACAGGCGAAGGTAACCAAATTCTTTGCTATATTCAATTGCGTAATGCTCTCGTACTGGTGAAGGCTCAAGTATATCATACTCAAAAGCTTCATTCAACAAAGTGATGATAGAATCTTCCGTTAGCTGCTTAGTGCGATATTCCACCGACATATCAGATACAAGTGATGACAGGGTAGCCGAAACAGTTTGTTTCAAAGCTGATATATAGTCTTGTTTTGCGACAGGACACTTTCTCTTCAATAAATGCAACGCAAGATGATTGTTTAAAGTATCTACGTTTTGACAAACTTTTTTCTCGTCATCTACAGCCACTACTATGTCTCTAGATTGGTTCATCACTATTTCCCGCCACAACTTATAGTTATGGATGTCTTCTGGATAGATGGGTGCTGAAAATTTAAAGTGTACATCATAAGGAGTACTTTGAAAATATATCGAAAAAGGGATGGTGTTTTTTGCAAACAAAAGTTGATAAGAAGGATTACTACGGTTGTATGAAATCTGGACGCGCAAAATTCCATTCTGAGGCCAAACGTCTTTTACGTGATTCAGGCAATCACCAGAGCTACGAACGAACGTAACGTGGATGTATAGCAATACTAAAAACATGACAAGTGCATTCAATAGAGAGAAAAACTCAATCAAGCGCCTGGCTGTTGATTTGAAATAAGTGGCATAGCGAAGAGTTAAATTCAGAAATAAATAATTCATGAAGACACCATGGCGATCGCGAATATTTAACCGACGGTTTCTTAGTAGTCTATTTTGGGTAGCATTTCCAACAGCAGGTTGAGGTTGCTGTAGATTTTCAGGCAAAGGTTGGGCCTCAGGGATGTTGCCTTGGGATGTAGTGTTAGCCTCAGATGCAGCAACAGTCCCTTGAGGAGTGATCCCAAGATTTAAGATCGCTTCCTCCAACTCCAAACCATGAACGATGTCATTTGGGCTGTGATGAGAAGATGATAAGAGATCAGATTCAGAATTGATGACAGATTGATCTACAACTGTAGAAGTGGATGGAGTTTCAGAAACTACACTTTCAACTTCATCCGGATTTTGCATTTCTCTGTCAGCTATTTACACCATCTCAGTAAGACAGAAAATTTTTTTTAAATTTCCAAGAAAGCCTACACAGAAAATATACTTGGTACAAAACTTAAAGAGTCATATCAAAATTTCCAAGTCAACCAACCTATATCACAAAATTGTTTGCGTTTGTCTACTAAATCGGTAGCATTCAACACTTCAGCCTCCCTTACCACCATAAGCAACAACTCCCTAAAAAAACCTAGCAAACATAAAGCAAATTACACAAATATATTCAACAAAGACATCCCTAAAAGTTTTATTTTACTCTAATATTTCAACACTAGTGCAAGCTAATAATATTTTTTCCACCACAGTAAACAGTAATTTCAATGACCTTTTCAAAACTAGAATTAGCTTAACCAACTCAAGTTACATATTTACTTAAGTTAACGTAAGTGAAAATAATTACGTAAAAACCTTTAATAACTCAAAACGCAAGCAGATAAACTTTTTATCGTACACATTTTTAAGCAAGTCAATATTTTGAAATTACAATAATACTGTAGAACTCAAAACAACCAAAACAAAATAATGTCAAAGAAGTAATAAAATTATCACTAAAAACAGGCCACAGCTTAATGAAAAGCTACGGGCAACTCTAAGGCAGTCGTTACAATGCATATATATTAAATTAAAACAATTTAACAACAGTATTTGAGATGCTACACGTGATTCTTGCCAAATTTGCCTGTTTGGTTGTAATAAGCTTTCAAAGATTTGATGTGATCCATGAGCAATCGACTAAACATCAATTTATCACAACTGCTGTAAATAAACGTTTTACTTTCCTAAAAAGTAAGAAGATGCAAAATGATGCGCTATTTTTTTTATTTTAACGATTTTTTTTTATTTATTTATTGATTTTTTTTTATTTTAACTGCAGCTTCAGTATTGATGTATATTTTATTTACAAATAAAAAAAGAAAAGAGATGCAACAAACATTGCAAATTGCAGGCCATCTACCTAATCTGGAAGAAGAGATAATCCTGTTTGGTGCTTTCTTTACGGCACAACATCGTTTCTACTGCAGAACATAAACCAATATAAATAAAAAAAAATGTACTACACAGTACAAACCAAGCAAATGAATCACCCAGCATGATTACATAATTTCAATTTTGCAACAAACTAACTTTTGATGTAGATAAACATTAATTAAATATATATTATGCACACACAGCATAATAATATAAACTATGGAAATAAACATAGTAGTAAATAACTGAGGTTATTTTCAAATTATATTGAACTGAAAATTCAACAGCAATCAAGGGAGACTACCAAGTGAGTGTGCTCTCTTGGCGTCAGTACACATGCCAAATGTGATTGTTTCCAGCTGCATGATGATTATTATTTACAATGTTAGAATAGAGTGATTATACACTATTATCAACAATGTTATCAGTGCTAGAGTTCCCACATGAGTAGGCACGATTTCAAGACAAAACCTTTGCAAGATTTCAAGATAAAAAACAATCTGTAGCTTAATCCTCAAAATTATCTCACCATATAATCATGCACTAATACACTTACATCAATGTAAACAGAAAAACAAAACTGAATCACAGCAGAAAATACCACTACCAGTATAGTGCAATTGCATTTCTTACAAGGTACCGGTGTAGTGAGAATCATTGCAAAATTAATGCAGGGAATCACTTACACTCAGCAAAAGTAAGTTTTGAAAATTTTGTATTTAGTTGCACATTTATCTTCCTATCACGCAAAAGCGATCATTGCTCTATACAAGCTCGCTTAGGAGTTGCCACAGCCATTTGTCTACTACACCAAGATAGGGGAATCCTGTCAAGTGCTTTTCCTTAGAACAACACAACAAGGAAACTTAACTTGCCAACTTGTTCTTCACACTGTCCCTTTATTGCTGAGCGTCAAGCAGGGGAGCTGAGAATGCCAATTTTAAAGTCATTGGTTTGACCCGGCTTGGAATCAAACCCAAATCTATAGCTCCAAAGGCAGACGTTCTTACTACTTGGCATCTGAGCTGTCAAATTTTACATCAAAATTGAAAAATATAATGCTGGCAGAAGCTGCTTTTAGATTCTAATATCAGTCAAACTTTATTCATCACTATCAAAACGTTGCCTAGACTAGTAGGCAAGCTATGGCTATGGCACTGTACTGCATATACAAAACAAATTGGCTTTTGTTAAGAACCCACATTTGTCACTTTAGTTTATTTTATTACTCTAGTGTGAAAAAATACTAGTCTACAATGAATGAACAGTCTACGACATTTGGGCGCAAGGACATTTGGATGCAAAATGCATTGTAGCGTACTTTTCACAATTGTTTTTCTACTATTCAGTGATGGAGTATTCGAGTACTGTGCTCGTACTCGAGTACACTTGAGTACAGCTTTTCTGAGTACTTGTACTCGAAACTTTTAATCTCAAAAAGTACTTGCACTCAGGGTTCTCTCTAAAGTGCGAAATTTGAGAAAAATTTTTTGCACATTGCTAATTTTGCCACAATAACTTAAAAGCAAATTAGTTTGAAAGTGCTCACGTTTTTTTGTGTCAAATGAAAGTGTTTTACCATAGAAACTCTTATTTTAAACAAAAACTATTCTAGACGTTGAATTACACCCTTTAAATGTTTGGGCAAATTTTTAATGATTTCCATATTAGGGCAAATTTGCACTAGTTAAAATCTTAGAGGGAACAGTGCTTGTACTCGAACCTCAAAGTACTCGGACTCGGTCTAAAAATCAGTTGAGTACACAAGTACCCAGTACTTTGATATTTTTTCTCCGAAATGTCATGATTGTGGCTTCATTTAAATAAACGTTGTTGTGTTTTTAGGGTATTACCTGACCCCTGGACATTTGCTGGCTTGTTTCGGTTCCTGTTTTTTCATCATAATAAGTTATTTAAATGAAAGTGACCTAAGACTTCTGCTGTTTTCAGGAAGAATACAACGCAGCCAAATTTTCTGTTTTTTTTTTTTTTTATTGCATACATTTGATGTTTAGCCTCTATTCTTCATTAAACATAAAAATCAAATTTCTATCGCATGTAGTTTTTGAGATATTAGCAAAATGAAATGGAAAAATATCATATTATTATATTGTATATATAAAAACACGTCGTGTTTTATTATTGATTTTTGAGTGTAAAGTTTAACTGCGAAAAATCAAAATGTACTCGGTATTCGAGCTTGTAATACTCGTACTCGAAGCCAACCACCAGTACTCGTACTTGAAGATTCTCAAGAGAAGCAGGGAAGTACTCGGTACTCCATATTCGTACTCAAAAGTTGGAGTACTCGACTCTATCATTGCAACTATTTTTAAAAATTTTCATAAACACCATTTTTACAAAAATTTTATTTTTGCAATCGCATTAGTGTTTTTATTTTGGAAGTGGCTAAAGTTACGTGACCGTAACATTTGCCTCTTTAGTTTATTTTATTACTTCGTCACGCTCTCGTACAATCAGAGAAGCGTGAAGGGATAATAAAATAAACCAAAGAGACAAATGTTACGGTCACGTAACCTTAGCCTCTGCCTTTTATTTTTTCTAATTTCTTAATCACTGCAAACAATAACCTAACGAACCAATTGCTGTATACTTACATAAAACGTTGTAGGAAAAACTAATGCGAAGTCAAGGTCAAGTTATCGATAAGCAAAGATGTATTTCTACATTTAATTATTTGTATAATTCAGAGGACTTTGCGATAATCATAATTATTCTGTGCAATAAACGACAAACAATGGTTTTGGATATATGCAAGATATTTTTTGTTTGTGCCGATGTTTTTATTCACTTTACCTAAGCTACGGTACTTAATCTGTTAATTGCTGCAGGAAACAAGTGAAGCAAAGAAGAGATATAAGAAAAACTAATGCGTAGTCAAGGTTAAGTTATGGATAAGTAAAGACGTAGGCCTATTTCTATGTTTAACTAATTGTTTAATTCAAAGGACTTTGCGATAATTATATTGCGTAATAAAGAACAAACGAAGGTGTATATCTTAATGGGTGTTACTCCTCAACCATACCTATGCAATTCGGTGTTCCTCAAGGATCCAATCTGGGTCCCATTTTCTTTTCTATATATGTCAATGATATATTTGGTAATTTTGAGTTTGCTCCAGTGTTATATGCAGATGATACATGTCTATATATCAACACTTTGAAAGAAGAAAAACTGCAAATGTTAATGAATCGTGAAGTCGAAAAAGTTCATCTTTGGATGAAAGCTAATAAACTTACAATTAATCCTGACAAATCTAGTGCACTAGTTATATCACCTGGAGCAAAAACAAAATCACAAAAACCTGAAGTATTGTGCGATGGCCGTAAAATAGCTGTGAATAAGACCGTTAAATATTTGGGCTTATGGATTGATGAAAATCTTAAATTTGATACACATATAAAATCTGTTGAGCGTAAAATTGCCTGCGCTGTTGGAATACTGTGTAAATTGAAATGGTATTTTCCTCAAAACATACTATTGCAACTCTACCACACTCTCATTTATCCCCACCTTCTTTATGCTATTCCTGTATGGGGCTCTACCTACAAGTCTTACCTCCACTATATCTCTATTTTTCAGAACAAGGCTGTTAAAATTATTACTGGCACCAAACCGGATACTAGTGCAAATCCCTCATACACTAATCTAAAAATCCTGAAATTCCATGAATTGTATCAATTCGAAGTAGCTAAAATCATGCATATTCTGTACCACAAACAACATCCATCTAACTTAAATCAATATTTTACGAAGTCCTGCCTTAGACATTCCCACCGAACTCGCAATTCCACTTCTCTATTGTTTACTGTTCCCCTTACGAAAAGTACCAAGCTTCAACAATCCTTCTTATATCAGGGCGTTAAAATATGGAATTCAATTCCTCAGACGATCAAAACCTCCTCCTTTCATGCCTTTAAATCTCACTGCAAAGAATTTCTAATAAATGCATCATATAAAGTTCAGTCGGTATAGTTGCATCTTATTTTTCACTAATAATAACACGTACGTTAATACACCCGACTCTCTTTTAGAGAGCCAGGTCCATAGTCGGGGGCTGTTGACTAGATGACTGTAACAGGTCCCTTCCAGTCTCCGGTCGTTTCATTTAATGATATTGTTGTGTTCTATATGCGTGATTTACTAACCAAAAACGACAAATAAACCGAAACTGAAACTGTTGAACAAACGAAGGTGTTTTCTAGCAGAATAATCTGTAGCTCCCCAAGCAGCTCCCACTTGAAAGGTTGCACCACACTGGTCACTAAATCGGAATCTTCCACGTTTCTCAACTGGACAACTAGTAGACTAGCGAGACTATTCTTCCTTGTGAGGTACGGTACGTTGTGCAAAATAAGATTTGAGAAAAAAGCAGGCCATGGAAATTTTTAGGAAGGCTACTAACCAGATGACTGAAACTACAAACCAAAAAAGGTTTACCCATGCATTAATTTCAGTTCAAATGTTTTATGTCCCTAAAAGTGACGAGTGACGGCGCAAAGGTAGGCCTACATTACCATCAACTGAAAATATTGCATATGGTTATCAGCATTTATGTTGGGCATTAAGAACTAGGCCTACAGTGTAGCGGTATTGTATGAGGTAGAGGCGCCATTTGGAAAAAAATAATCTAAGTTTTTCACTTGTTTTTCGGCCAATTTAAGTTACATTTTGTCCACGATATTATATAGGATATTTCCTGTTTATATATGAGACAAATATGTGGCTTAAAAAAGCTAAAAATTGACACAAAATCTAGTATAACGTAGGAAATTTATGAGTCGCCGTTTGGGAAAAAATAATTTAGGTTTTTCCAAATGTCTTTTCGGCTAATATATTTGTCCAATTATAGCCTATAGGATATTTCCTATTTAAATAGAAGAAAAATATGTGGCTTAAATAGCCGAAAAAACTGACACATAATATATAGGAAATTTCCAATATAATATATGTTTTGCGCAGGGATGCATTGGCAATTTTTTTCCAGCCGGAACGCAAGCTCAAGACGTAATATGTCAAGTTTTGTGACGTCATCAAATTTTTGTCGTGTAATTATAAGAATTTTCTGGTAAAAATAAACTTCTCTATCTCTCTCTCTCTCTCTGTCCTATACGACTGAGCATAGGTGGCGGAATTAAGCTTTTTTTCAGGGGGCCCTAATTTTTAATACGCCTACCATCGAAATTAAAACCCAGGAAAGAGCGTAAATGCAGAGAAGTCTTCATTAAAATTTTTGTTAGTGGGGTGACGGAACAAAAACTAGAAGCAAGAACTGTGGGTCTGAAGCCCACATAAATTGAACATATGTTGTAGCAACCCTCGCTCGCTTCAGCAACATCAGTTGGTACCACAAACTTAAAATTTCACAACAGTCAATCAGTTATATATCAATCGGAAAGTCGAAGAAATAACCCGCCCGGTCGCCGGAAGCGCTTGGCATATGAACGATCGTTCTTTCGACGTTTGGCTACATTGGTGACAACCCGACGCGATCTGGACAACGCAACCTGCGCACGACGTAATCTTCAGCCGTTCCCTCTCTCCGTCTTCACATGTACAACGATGCCCTACAACCACGCCTCCAAACACTTTATATCAGACATCCACGTCTTCCACGGAGTCAACAGGCCTGCAGCATCACGTTTCACTCACAGCGCAAGGTGAAGTACTGTAGCAACGCTCGCTCGCTTCAGCTCAGGGGCGTAGCCAGGTAATTGGAGGGGCAAATGGGGCAATTGCCCCCCCCCCCCGAAATATTTTCAGTTACCACAAGCCTACTTAAGTTATTGTAAGCGACAGCCGAGATGTATTTTCCCCGGTAACGGACTATTTTCTATATTTTTATACTGCCAGTATGTTTGCTTTCCTTTTGCGGAAGGATTAACTCCGCCGATGTTCGCTGTTTTCTCCATTCCTTTTGTGGTGCTGAATGCTGAGTCATGCTGTGTCGTTGTTTGTAGCCTGTCTCATGTAAGAATTGGTCATATGATTCGTGAGAAAGTTACGCAGCAGTTAGGCCTAAACGCCGCTTATGTCACATTGGCGAGAATGTTTTATACGAGTTCAGACCTTGTACTGGAGTGTTAAGTATTTTGAGGTAGCACTGTTCTACTAGCTTGTAGGTGCGCCGGTAGGCTGGCAGTGTACACCGGTATTTCTTATGCTGTTTAGCTGATGAATTGTGAGTACAATTTGTTTCTTTGTATTTTCTGACATGGTAATTATTTTGTATAGCCTCACAGATAACTTTGATTGTTTTTTGTGTTTTTAAGACCGCAATCCAGTAGATTGCAACACCAGAAACTGAGTAATATCACCAGTGATAGAAATTATAAATTAGGGCTTGTGTTAATGTGTGTTTTGTATATAATTGGATTCTTGGCTCATATTTTGGAACTGTAACAACTAGCTGTTTAATACACTTTCTGGTTACTCTTCATTCTCTGTTGAATAAAGAGGGAGTTAGCAACTTTGGACACTAGACTAGTAAGCACGGTCGGAATTATTCAAGTAGGATCAACCTGCTATCGACACTCTGTTGAATCGCTGGAGTGTGGGTATTCTACAGTTATATCATTCGCTCATCTCGGTGTAGGCAAGCAAGGGCTCACCCAGGGGAGGCACCGTGCCATGGCCCTACGCCCCTACCACCCTTTGACCATAGTATCATCAACAAAATTAAAGCTTTTTGCATAAAGTGTAGTTTTAATTGTGTCCGACAGACGATGGTCCGTTGTACTTGTCGTTGCTTGTCATTGCTAGAATATTTATCATCATAGAACAAGCCGGATGGATTGACCAGATAACTAAGATCCAAGTTTCTGTTACATGTTGAAGGTATTTTTGCAATAAATAAAGGTATATTTTTATTAAAAAGTGCGAAAAATTACATGTTTTCTTTTTGAAAAACCGCAAATATTCGTCAGTGGCTGGAGGCTTCGCATCTAGCCGCCGATAAATTGTTACGGTTTTCACATAAAAAACACTCATTTTAGCTCATTTTTTTATCGAAATAGGTCATGCAGTGAGTGCAGTCACTATGGACAATTCAAAAATATTTTCGCAGCAGAAGCGTATTCAGGGGGGGGGGGGGGCATTGAGCCATGCCCCTCCCCTTTTGACTCTGTTTTTTAAATAAAAAAGAACAAAATTAATGGTGTCAAGTGACTGAAATACGCCTGACTCTTTTGGTAGTTTCCGTAGATTATGGCCAGGAACGGGGTTTAGAATGAGGGGTATGCATCCTCCAACTAGACATTTTCAAAGATGTTTTTGATGTAGGCCTATACAATTTTTTCCATAATTTTAAACCTCTTCAATAGCGGTAAGCCTTACGCCTTAAGCACGATTAATCGAAAATGTGCGAACAAAATGCATCATATTTGGCGAAGCACTGAGAATTAGGGTAAAAACATTTTAAACAAAATTTGCGTGAAAATTATACAAAAAGCTACAAAATAGCTCTTGCAGCATGTAATTTTTCAAAAATTTTTCCGGGGGAGCATGTCCCCGGACCCCCTAGAGCTTTTCTTGTTTCTCAATCAACTTCAAGTTAATTCCATCGAAAAAAATAGGCCTACGCTTGAAAAATACGGAAATTATGGGCCCTCCCTTTCAAAATTTCTCGCTACGTCACTGCTTCGCAGCTTATGTGTAAAAACAGAAGCTTGGCTAAAATAAGTGAAAAGAGGCTGCAACCATTATCAGTTTGACAAATTATAGACTGAAAGTTAGGTTTAGCATTTTATTACAGGGCTAAAAAGGGGGCATGGCATCGTAGCTACTAGCTCCCTCTCAGCGTGGGCCCATGCCTCCAGACCTCCACTACTGGGACAAGCCTATAAAGTTTTGCTCTCCTCGAAATTTTTGGCTGGCTACGCCACTGCTTCAGCTCGGATGAGTTGGTACCACCATAGGTGGGCAGTGCCGCGGCACTTTTTTAGTACCGGTACCGTCGGTACTTTGGAAAAAAGTGCCGGAACTTTTATTTCTCAATTTTTAGGCGGTACTCGGTACTTTTGCAAAATCTTCTACAATAAAAAATAATAATAAAAAAGATGAAGTCTGCGCAATTACACCTTCCGCAGCAATCGTTTGAAAGATTTGTTTTTTAAAATACAATATACTGCCATCCCGTCAAGCGCGGCAATAGAAAGATTCTTTTCCACAGGAAAAGATATGTTGAAGCCGAAGAGGAGTGGGTATTTCAGACGACCATTTCCAAATTCTTTTGTTTTTGAAAGGCAATTCAGAGTAAAAGTTTTTCAATAATTTCGTTTGCGTCGTCGTCTGTTGATAAGGTTTTAACTGTAAGAGAAAGTCTCAAAACCTGGGTAGAATTTTTAACAGCCTGCGTACAGCGTGGCTTAAGTAATGTTAAATAGAGTTGCGCAATGCATAACGCTAGTGAAATGGATGCACCCTCCGAAATGTTTCTCTTCTTTTTCGATACGAATACGGAATGTTTACTTTATCTCAGGATAGGCTTACGAATGTGATTAATTGGTTTTTACGTATTTCAATGCAACTTAAAACCTAAACTTAACAATGAGAACAAGGACGACAAAAATTTAAAGTAGTTCTAAGTTATAAGACGTCTTTTTTGCAGATTTCAAAATTCATTTTTGCGACTTTGACTCGTAGATGTGCTTTTTCTTGGCATTACACCGACTTACCACTCTCTGCAATACAGCTTGTTTCTTCAGTGAATCTCCTTTAAAAGATGCAAAATACAGTATAAAATAAATGTGTTTTTTTTCTTGTAATACGATGGTATTCGATCGATGTAGACCTTATTATTTGCAAGCGGAAATCAATTTCGTTTTTTAAAGGCTCACATCCTAAGCATTACTGGCCTGAGGCCTACTTTAGAAGCATACTGCATTTTCGATACATTTATTCATGTCAACTCGACAAGTGTTTATAATGTTTCAAACTATTCACTGCTGATTACACTGCGTAACAAAAAAATTTTTTGCTTGTTCCCGGGTTCTAACCACGATTTCCTGATCACTTACGACCAAAAGGGTGGTAAAATAGCGTTTTTTCTTTTTAAACTTTGCTTTTGTGGTTTTGGGAGTGATTTTTCGAAATTTAGATTTTTGGCAAAAATCGTGTAATATAGCGTTTGTATTGTTGCATTATCCTCCTACCACTAGAAAGCAATCAAAGCGCTATAACCAGCTTGTTTAGGAGCTGCCGGCCATCTGTCTACCACACCAAGATGGGGAATTCCGCTAAGTGCCTTTCCCAACGGCACCACAAGCAAACTTGCCGGCTTGTTCTTCACACTGTCTCTTTGATGCTGAGCGTCAAGCAGGGAAGCTGTGAATGCCAATTTTAAAGTCATTTGTTTGACCCGACCACAAATTAAACCTGAGTCTACGACTGCAAAGGCAGACGCTCTCAGCACTCGGCTTGCTGAGTTGTTACCATCACTGGGAACAAGAATTTCTGGTAACCAGCTTCAAGAGAGTTTACAGACAACACAAAAGTTTTTCTAATTTGGTTTGTTTGCACCAAACCAAATCAGAACGGTTGACATCCAGACTCAAACAATTAAACTTGCTTGATTCATGTGCTTGAGTCACCGATGAATCATTCCTATTTTCTTTTAAATCAGGGTTAGGCTAAATAGAAAAAATCGGCAACTCGGTAGCTGGTCAAACCAAGCAGGGTCGGATTTACCATTAGGCAAATCAGGCTGAATTAAGCCTAAGGCCTCGGAGAAACGAGGGACCTCGTCACAAGCAGAAGTGGTCGACGCGATTACGGAGCGACCTTTTTCTTTTCGAGATCAACCATGGCCACCTTCCAGATGAGTCTGATCAGCGACCTATGATCACTAGCGGCCTACCTGATATCAACACAACCTAAGCCTAAGGCCTCTCATTCTCTAAATCCGGCTCTGAAACCAAGCTTTGGTAAGGAAAAAAGCCACGCAGTTGTTTGGTCACGTGGGTTTGCTGTTCACAAGTAAACGCCTGGAGGTAGTTTTAGGGGGGTTTCATGTTGAATTCAGTTGCAGCTTTTTAGTGTCTGTTTAAGGATGCACGCTTTCCACCAAAGCAATTGACACTTAAGTTAAATTGTAAAATATATTTTGTCTAATAAAAGCAAAAGCCGTGAGAAACCTTCAAGATTTATGGTAACAAAGTCAATAGCACAGTGGCAACATCAGGTCGAGTTCATTTAAAGCAATTTATGGACAAAACCATCTTTAGGAAATCCGGGGCCTTGCGTTCTCGGAAATTTATTAAAATTTTCGTACAAGAAGTACAATTTTAGTGCATTTTGAAAAATCTTTCCGGTAGTTTTTGTTTATTGTTTGTTGGCATATTTTGGCTTATCTGAAGGAGTTCCAACTTCAGAAAAACGTATTCGCAAAATATTGCGTTGTGGCATAATTTTCAAGATATTACCATAAAATAATGCTTGTCTGAAATTTAAAATTATTTAACTAATTGGCCGGCTTTCTTGATGTTTAAAGTACAGTAATCAATAAAAGCAGAGTCTGAGCAAAAGAATGGCCTGGCCCCCACATACAACAAGCTTGCCCCCCACTCTTAACCTCCAATCGACAATCTTACTTTTTTGAAGACAGCGGCTTTTAAGCATAATTTTAAACATTTTATGTATTGCTGAAACAGCTTCACCGGAACTGTTTTGCGTTTCGTTCGAATTAAAAGTATCAAATATGGAAATTGAGTTTGTTAACAACACAACAAGCAACTATAAGCGTGTTCCACTGCTTTTCTTTTGCCTTCGAACTCGCAAAAACAACATGAGATAGCTGTGATATATAACACTTGCACAGAAACGGCATCTTAAAGTTCAAATCAATGTCAGCTCGCTGCAAAGTTCTCGTTGATAAAGAAGACTGTGGCGTGAAAGCTTTTTTTGTAGTTTACAGAATTGATTAACTGCTTGACCCCTCTTGATAAAGGCTTGGCCCCCCTAAGACGACTGCTCTGGCGCCGACTCTTAGATATGTTTTTTTAGCAGGTATCAAATGTCCATTTTTTTGGTTCGTTTACATGTTTTTTTCATGAGACACAAACGTCTGTACATTTCATTATGAAAAGAGGGGCCCCGCGATTGGATTTCTAATTGGGCCCCGCAGTTCCTAGCACCGGCCCTGAGTAGACCACTGAAATATCGGTGGGCTACTCCGTTACTGCAGATGTTCACAAAATATACATGAAATTCTGTGGTTGATGAAAAAATCAACACAATTGTTGAACCTATTTCGCAAAGAACGCTATGGCGCCAAAGTGCCAGAGGTATACGGAGTCGCCTTTTTTGGACTCCTGCTCCTGTTTTGACCAACCAGACTCCTGCTCCTGTTTTGACCAACCAGACTCCTGATCCTGCTCCTGGTCAATGACTACTTTTTATACTCCTGCTCCTGTTCGACTCCTGTTTTTACGCAAAAGTGTCTGTTTAGGAAGGGTCAAAATTCTGCACTAACCCAATTACTTCAAAATAGTGAGGTATATAATAAAAATAATAATAACTAAGGAGTTATAAACTTAATAAAAAACTGAACTTAAAAGAACAGATCAACGAGGAAGACTAGGTATTATACATGTTATATGAGCTTGCGCTCTTCAAGTCAACAGCCACACAATCATGTGTGAAATGTGTTCGGCCAAGTCGTGATTTGAACCCGTGAAGTTTGGTTTCAAAGCCCAACGCCAATTCTGCTCAGCCACGTCACTTGGTGATGGTTCAGTACATAAAAATCAAACTAACAAAATACTGGCAATTACTTTTCCAATCATAAGCAAAACATGGTCATTTCAAAAACTATTGGCTGTACAAACAAAGCAATTTACCGTAACTCTAGCAGCAACAAAAAATTTTATACGATTACCCAGTAACTTCCAAAATTTCTGGCAAACTTGTGGATTATGCAAAACTTGAATTTAGAACTTTTGGCCTGTGTACAGTGAAGAAATGCTGGTTTAGTGGCTGCTGGACTACCGGTAAGTCAGCCTATCTGCAATCCACAAAGGCTTACTGGAAGACTGTTTTGTCTGTTTATGGTCTGCATTAAAACACTAAACTGCGGTACACAAATAATTCCACATCGCTTAGCTGACTAGTACTAGTACCCCTTACCTTACCCAAACCATACACAGTCATAATTAGTCGGTTAGATTAGGCCTGCCGCGTGTGGTCTATCGTCTGGTGCTACCCGCATCTAAATTTTTAATTCAGTTTATCAGTTTATTTGCCAAGTGATTGCCTTATGCTGCTAACATCAAAAGAACTTGTTTTAGTAAACTTGTTTTCTTTTTAGGTATACTATGGCTGCTCTGCAAGATGGTAAATATGGGCTGTTATTATCTACCAATACCGATATATTGGTAGAATCAAACTGCACAAAGCAAGCAAATTATCAGAACCAAATTATGGCAAATTTTGAACAAATATCACAAGAATGCGGTAATTTTTCACTCCGGATCCTGCTCCTGCAACAATTGGAAACTTATGATTCCGGATCCGGCTCCGGCTGAAACATTGAAACTCCTGCAGGAGTCGACTCCGGTTTGTGTACATTTCTGCTAAGTGCACACTGACGAAGTGAATCCGTAGGAAAGGAGTGCTAAGGAATGCGTTAGTGTGCACCTCCATTCCAAGGTGGCCAAAAAGCTGCAATATCTTTTAACCGAAGGCGATTTAGGATGTAAATCCAACGCCATCAGAAAGCATCACTCTTTTCGCTATTTTTTAAGCCAAAGTGAAAAGTTAGGGTTTATTGCCCCTTTAAACGAAAGGTCACAAGGACAATATCCATTAACCTGTTCACGGGAATTAACCTGCATCTATGATCAGCAGACGACTGTAGCCTCTACGAATAAAATACCGACAGAGAATTTTATTGCAGAGCATTGGCCACTGGTGTTGAGAGTCTCCAGAAGGGGCACAAACTGCAAAAGGTTGAGGTGGTCTAAAGTATTTTTTAATGCAAAAAGTCAAGTAGGGAATTGAGAAACTAAAAATGTGTGCACTCTAGCAAAATTATGTTTCCTATTTTTTGCTCGTTCCCTACTATAGTTGACTGCAAAAACATACACAATGTGTAAACGCGCAATAATTTGTTAATTAAATTTGTGGAATATAACTTAAAAGAAATTTTATGAACAGCTACTAACAATCATCAATCAATCATTGATCTTAAAATGGACCATGTGAAGCAGGACAAAAAATTGTCATTCTGTTAGTATTCTTCTTTAATCATAAGTTGTTATTCTACGTTTTCCGAGTAGCAAAGGTAAGTCTTCATGATAAAATTTTTATTGCGGGATAGCCCCTATCAACTATTGCATGCGCGGATTCGTGGAGGGACCCAGGGGGCCCGGCCCCCCCGAAATTTCCAAAATTTTTATAAAATTTTACTTGTTAACAAATGTCATAATTGGTATCAAAATCAGAAATACTTTAAACTAAGATTCAGGAAGGTCGTTTAAGTTGCAGCGTTTTCTGCGATCAAAATCAAAGTCCTTTCTTATTAACGGCTTGGCTGCAGCTATTGTTACTGGTTAGGCGTACATCATAATCCATATGAAAGTCAGAAATAAATTCATGATGAAAAGGTTGCTTGGACTGCCTATTCGGTATATTAGTGTAGGCTATGCTTTAGAGCAGCATTGCGGAAAAGCATAATACAGATAAAGAGTTTGCTTATTTTAAGCTTAATTGTAAAGTATTGAAGTAGCCTACTGATACGCCATTATGCTTTGAAAACCTAAGAACTGTAGTTCAGCTCAGTAGCCTACTTGTGATACGATTCTATAAGTCAGGTGTTTAGAGCCGACAAGGTTTATTTCTGCCAATTACGCTCCTACCTTATTTTCTTTAACTAGCATGCGTTAACCAAGAGGGCAGTACCCCCTTCCTCGGGTGAAAATTAGTCCAAGATATAAAAACAAACTAATGAAATTGAACTGTTGGCATGGACTACACTTGCTGTCATTACCCAACACCAGCCCCTTGACGACTGCAGAAAAAAGAAACTTTTGTTTTAACGAACCTACTTTTCGTGCGGAATTTTCTGCAATTGCTATCATGTTTTTTCTGTGCTGTCCGACTTTCTAATTTAATCTCGAGAAACTTTCATTACGATGCGATGCCACAATCCGGTGGTCCAATTTTTTTGATGTGTTTTGCTTGCACTGCATTTTTGTCATTAATGCTACTGGTGAAGCACTTAAGAAGTAGGAGTTTCCTTAAATGCGGTGTATCCGCAGTAACTATGGCTACACTCAAAAATTTCTTTTAAAAATTAAACCAAACCTTCATTATACTCGTTTCATTCACGCTCGCTGTAGTACCGAAGCGTGGTAACGAGTGGCGGGGCCCGACCAAGGGTGGAAACCTGGCTACTTGGCGTTAGGGTGTCAGTTTCAGTTTCGGTGTGTTGAAACCCAGATGTCAGGTTTCAGTCTTGGTTTGGTTTCACGGCTGTTGAAAAATCGGTTCCAGTTTTGGTTTCAGTTTTGCTTACGCGCAGCTTCGGTTTCTGGGTTTCAGTTTCGGTTTAAGTTTCATCCAAGGAAGTTATTTTACGGTGAATACGGATTATTTAAATGCTCTACTTCTTGGCGTTTTTGTTTTATTACGATGATAAGTAGCAGGTCAAATGGCCGAGTGAGGAGAGCAATTGCATCAGAAGTTGTCGACTTGGGTATGATTCCGAGTCTAATGAAACCAAAGACTCAAAAATTAGTATTCACAGCTTCTCCATTCGACGCTCAGCGTTAAAGGAACTGTGTTGGTAAGGACGGTGATGACAATTTTTAAAACCCAAAACCTTAGAAAATTTTGAACAGGTTTTAATTTGAGTTTCGGTTTTGTCGTTTCAAAAAAAAACGGTTTTGGTTCCAGTTTAGGTTTACAAAATTTTGGCCAAGTAGGTGTCAGTTTCGGTTTCCAAAATTTCCTTTAAAACCGGGTTTTCAGGTTTCGGTTTAGGTTTGAGTTTCCACACTTGGGCCCGACCCCGCGGCTTAGCGTTTGGGCAACGCGACTCCGAAGAAACGTCGCAGTGATGGCGAGCCGTTGGCTACACTGTGTCCGATGTGATCGGCCCGGAAATTGAATCCCGAACCCAGAGTTGGACGCGGGCCGGTTTTCTCGGCCCGAACCCGACGGAAGAATCAAAAGCCCGATTTCGGCCCGAAATAATGTTACCAACACGCAGTGCTTTTTAGTTACGTCACCATCATGCCATTATTGCAAAATAATCCAAACGAGTGCTTGCTGCAGAATACAGATTCAGATAAAAAATACAGCAAAAATATTTATAAAATAAAAAAGTATTTTGTGTTGACATGTTGAATATCAGCCCGAAAAAAAAAAACCGAAATAATTTGAAAATCACGACCCGAACCGGAAAGCCCGGCCCGAGTCCAACTCTGCCCAAACCTTCCGCATCGATAGCGACATCTTTAACAACTGCGCTGTAACAGGCCGGTTTGTTGACAAAATTATTAAAATATAAAAATTTAAATTGACACTGCCGTAAGTGCTAAAAATAAAATAAAAATACTGCCAAAGAAGACCAGACAAACAAAAGATTTGAAGAGGCCCAGGGGCGGAACAAGGGGTGGAAGGCAAAATTGTTTTTAAGTACCGTAACTGTCTCAGGAGGTGGAGTGCTCCGTTTTTCAAACATCCCGATTATGTGTTTGAGGGTATCTGATGATATCGACGCTGTGATTTGGGTGAAACATGCTTAGACAATATCGACGCATGATCAGGGATTCCTTTCGCGCGCAACTCATTTTAGCTTAAAAATGTTTCGGTGGAGAGGGCAGTGTTTTCTTGTGCTCCACTATCTTCACTTTTCAAGACATTTATGGGAGAAACTGCCCCTTTCATAATGAGTGCATATCAAATGTTTATATCAAGGTTAATAAGCCTATGCGTTGTTTATATCAATGTTGGTTCAAAAAAAATTTTTGTGGAGGGAAGCAATTAACTGTTTTACCCCCCTGGCTACACTCTGTTTGTGACGTTGTGAAAGCTGGCCTACTTT
Organism: Trididemnum miniatum; assembly: GCA_964006365.1. Taxonomy (NCBI): domain Eukaryota; kingdom Metazoa; phylum Chordata; class Ascidiacea; order Aplousobranchia; family Didemnidae; genus Trididemnum; species Trididemnum miniatum. Next base: position 6,828,885 of record OZ023239.1, read on the forward strand.
AGTCAGTTAACCGTCCTATTAGGCTATAAATATGGCTCAAAAATGAGGTAGGCCTAAACCAAAATTTTTTCGGTAAATTTTTAACCACGGCTTGCAGCGTCAATGAATGAAACATCTTGGTTGTTTCTTTAGTTATGGCATTAGGCCTATATAGCTTAATCATTGTTAACTGCAATTGCGTAATAATTTAGACTAGAAACATTACAATCTGATGCACTTTAATACCTCTGAACTACCGCAATGTAGTATCTCTACGTCATCACGATGTGACGTCACTGAAACTCCCTCCATTGAAAAATTGTGCGTACGCCACTGCTAGATACGGTACACTTTTCCTCCAGCCCCTGAAAAGGCCTTAACATATTAAATTCCCCCCCCCCCACAAGAACTGTTTAATCCACGCTTGAACTATTGGTTGCACTTAATCTTGCCACCTGTAAAGACTATGCTCTACATACACAGAACGTACAGTGTTTTTATAAAACTACACAGTACAAGAATATATCGATTCAATTCGACAGCCTCGCAAAACCTACAGTACAGTAGGCCTAAGACACAAGAAAAATTTTAAAATATAATATAATACAGTACAATACTCCAAAAACTCATAAAATCTACGGAAGAATTACAATGAAACACTGGCAATTGTAGAACGTTAACTTGTGCTTGCGTTAAAAAACTGTGTAGTACGCAGAGACTAACACGAAAAACATAAAATAATTTAGGCCGAAAACATTTTGCTGAATCATCAATAAATTGTCAAAAAAAGCTGTTGAAGTGCAAAAAAATAATAAAATACTATCGATATTTGTATAAGGGCGAAGTGCAATTTGTATATGTGAAACATCTATCCCTAAATTATGAATTGAGCTTTTTCTCCCTAATCGCAACCGCCCTTGTGCGAATACTTAAAAAAAACTGTGACACATTATTTGTTAATACTAGAACGCTTTCCACATAGCAAATTGTGCAAAGGAGTACGATAAAAAAAATTGTGCGAAAAGAGTAAGCTACGATAAAAAATTCAAACAACTGTATCACCAACATAAATAAAAATGTGTTTTTCTCGAACAGTACATAGCAAGCGTTTTTTTTTTTTTTGAGCTTGTTCGAGTCTTTATAGCATTTTAAGCTATTCTTTGTTTTCATAGTTCAAGCAATGTGTTTTGATAAAGAAGAACAATATGTTTGATTTTGAAAAAGTATTGAGAGATTGATCTTGAAAGTTACATTGCGGTTGGTTTTGAATGGTTTGTTTTTCTATGTCGTGAAATAAGCTGGTTAGGCTTTAGCACTGTGGTCTGTTCTATTTTGATACGTGATGACAGGTTACGCGAGAGTTCGCATGTTGCCAGGCTGGTAAAAAGGCTTAACACAGGCACTTGGGGATTAAAAAAATCCCGGCCAATTAACTTCTTGATTGAAGTCAACTCAACCAGTTTGCACTCACTTAACTTGGCGCACTTTTGTCTGATGTCAAGTTATTAATTACGTCAAGAACTTGAAATGTCGAAGGGAAAATGCAATAAATCAAAAGTTAACTAGTGATGACGTAGATATATTCCCAGGTAGCAAATGTTCCAATGATTTCTAAGCACGCAAAATGTTTTGTTGCGTAATTGTGGACTACATAATGCACAATCTTCAGCAAAGTCTTGGGGCAGTTTGTATTGACTTAAAAGGAGGGAACGCGAGGTTAACTTTCTCCTATTTGCTCGGAAAAGCCATCTCAACTTACAAGGTGATTATCCTACGGGAAAAGCAGTTTAGTATAACAAACATGAATTGCTGAGTGTGGGAAGTGTTGCATTATCCATCCTAGCCTTAGTTCAAAACGATACTGTACTTTTTAAAAATAACATTTCAAAAACCTACTCTAAAAGTTACAATAGTGAGCTATTAGCTTTTCACAGTGGAATTTAGATTAGAAAAAAAAGCAATATGTTTTTTCGGCCTATGTTGGCCTAATATAAAAATTGTCTGGGAAATTTAAGAAATAACGATATTAAGAAAATTTGAATTGTTTAATATCGTTATTTCTTGAATACACAGAAAAAATAATTTACAGAAACATAAAACTTTTTTCAACAAAATATATTAAATGGTTTCGCTTAACTTTCGAAGTTTTTTTATTTTGAGCTTCAAGGGTGAATGACGTCGCTGATTACAACGTCACACACTTTCAACAGTGGTCTCACTACTCAAGCTATCAAGGCTAAGTTCACTGGTAAACTTTCCACCATGATGAACCATTAGAATCTCATCTTTGGTTGGTTTTTGGTAAGATCTTACGTCATGGGCATGCTTATGCTCATTTTTGGCCAACTCTGCCAACATACGCCTCTTTTCCTCATACGTCATCTTATGGCCCCGACAACAACAGGCATACTTGAACCGTTCCCATCCCAAAGTCCAGAACTCCCCAATGCTCAATGCGCAAGAAATTGCACCTAAAAAAGAAATTACAAATAAAAATTGCGATTCTACCTAAATTTACTGATTCTACTGTCGTTTACTAAACCTGTTTGCAACATCACAGTACAGGCCTACTACAAAAATTGCGGATGCAATGTAGCAAAAAGTTTAGTGCTGTTCAACGTTTTCTCTTCACGAAAGCTGCAGCAAAAGTCGCGATGTTTGAAAATAGTGATTACCATCACAACGACCGAAACAACATTCTATGTGGTCTGGCAGTGTCACTGTCATTTTAGCTACTAATTTCATAATATTAAAGGAAGTGGCTATTTTTACGGGCCCGTAACGTTTGTCTCTTTGGTTTGTTTTATTACTTCGTCACACTCTCGTAGAACCGGGAGAGCGCGAGGGATAAAAAAAGAAACCAAGCGCTTATTTGTACGGGCCCGTTCAAATAGCCACTGCCATAATTAAAACACTACAAAATTTTGAAATGATCCAAACGTTAAAACAAATTTCATTGAAGTAGCTTCACAACGTTTTTACACCAAACTTAGACCAACAGTATCTTAATTAAAAAAAGTTGGATTTATTACCTAGAACAAACATCAAATACATCAAGCAGGTCTTTTCCATGGGCCTAGATACGAAGCAGTCGACGGTTTTAGGGCAGGGCCACCTGGTGCATTCATAAAGCTCTGGTACATAAAAACCATAGAGAAAATATTGGCCCACAAGAAATCCAATCTGAAAATTGCATAAGTATTGAAGCATATAAATTAGGGCATAATGTAATAAAACATCATGTATCTAATTCCACCAGCTCAAAAAATCGATAAACTAATTTTTGTTTGGGAGCAAAAAGTAATAATAGCAAGCAAACATGACATCCGCGATCTGCGTAAGAGTTGAAAATGACCACGGTAAATTAATAATCAAATATGTTGGGGGCTGCTTGATTTGAAGACCGATGAACTTTCGGTCACTTTGCTGTCTCCTGCACAGTTATCAAGTTCTACTATTTGTTTGTTTAATTTCGTTATTTCTGTGCAAGTAAAATCTGTTCTGACGTGAAAGCGAAGGTAGAAGCGAGAGTTTGTGGCAGCGAAAACTGAACAAGAGCTATAAGCAAATCACCCGATTTCACCTTTATTTAGTTTTGCCGCGCACCTCCGTAACAACGCTTGAAATCTGCAGTCGGGGGGGGGGGGGGCTGCATAAAAAACGCCATCAGCCGGAATTCATTCACACCGAGATTACTTCTAACTTTTCCAACGAACCTTTAAGCCATGGTTCTTCAACGAGGTGATATCGTTTACCATGGGGCGATTTCGGCCTTCAGAGGGCAATTGTAACTATTCTTAAAATTGGAAGGCAATTCTACTTTTTAGGGGGGCAATTTTAGAATCGCCAATAATGTTAACAAGTGACTTCTGAATAGAAATAAATCTAGATTTAGTAGCAACGCATTCAATAATCTCCCGAAAGTGGATCTGCGGACGTAAAGACTTTTTCTTTTGCTCTACACCTGTTTTCAGCAGAAAAAATAAGCTCTGCGGACGTGAAGGCCTTTTTTCGTGGGGGCAATTTGGACCCACATTTTCCGAAAAGGGACGATTGTGTAAAAAAGGTTGAAGCCCCAGCTTTAAATCAAACTCACCTCCAGCAAAGTGCGAATCACTACATGCCACCAATAAGCTCTGTACATCTGTGGATTTTTTAGCATTTCTTTTGTTTCACTTCTCGCTTTGATGTCATCTATTGGATTTGACTTTTCAACGTAATCAATTTGTCGACCACGTCTATCGTACACTGGAAAACCGCCTTTGAAACTGAAACCGTAACAAATGTGTGACTTCACCATGTAGGCCTACTAGCTTGTAGCGTATCGATAATTTAATAGTAAATAGAATCAAATTTTTGAGATACTCACAGTATTATGCCGAAGTGTGAAACGAATGTTATGGCCTTTCTGCGAAGCTTATTCCATTACTTCACTTACTCATCCAAAGGGTCACACTATACTAACTTACTCGTCAATGTGAGCAACCGACGACCATATGCTAACCTCACTTCATGACTGCTCGTACTAAGCGTTCTATTAAATTCATTGGAACTAAAATATGGAACAATATCCCGCATGACGTCAAAAAATTAACATACTCTTAAGTTTAAGCTCTGTTACAAAAAAAAATGCTAAATAAAGTCACAAAACCGGTTGAAAATAGGTGAACAAACTAACGCAGACAAGAAGACATATTATAGTTCATGGCATAAATTTTTTCGGCAACATTATCGAATACTTTCCATAAAAACACGGCGACGCGACCGTCGCGTGCGACGGGAGGCTCCAATTGGCGCACGATCCCATAGATTTATTTTGATATTTAACCGTTATCAATTATTCTTTCCATCTTTTTGCGAACAGTCTTTTTTACCCCCTTCAGAAAATATTTGCGTGCCCTATAGGTGAATAATTTTACAATCAAACTTACGGATTTTCTCGAACCGCATGTTTCCAGCGTCGTGGTTGCACATCATCTACGGAGGTGAAGATGTTGTCTGTAAGAGAACCTCGTCGATTGTTTAAGAGTTCTTTACGCTCATCGGGATATTTCGGAGGAACAGAATTCAGATCTTTTGCTTTTTTATCACTTCCTTTTTCGTCCGTCTTGGAATGGAATCTTTTAACCACAAACAAAGGAGGAGCTGTTGCGTTGGAAAACGGAGTTGCTTCTGTTCTTTTCCGTTTTTCTCCGGGTTGATGTTGATAAGGAGGAGGTGACTCTTCATTTTCGTCATTAAGAGGAAACTTGGCCAAGGCATGGTAAATTTTATGACTTGCGTAAACGCAAAACAATATCCCTGGTGCTGAAACCGTCAGCACCATGAAAGACCAGAACCGAAGTTGTGATATGGGCCTGAATTTGTTGTAGCAAACGTTCGTACAACCAGGAGTCAATGTATTGCAGACGAAACTTGACTGAAATATGAAATGGATGTCATATGGGTTAATTAAGTCATAATGGGCGGACAGTAACTTAAATCACTGAACATCTGCTGCAGCTTAAGCACTGACGATCAAAGTACCTCTAATCAATCGAATCGTAAATTGAGGATACTAGAACACGTGCAAGATTAAGATCGAGCAAGACTCAAGACAAGAACGGTAATCTAACTAAAGATTTGCGTTTATCGGAAGAGGTGTAATCGCGAAAAAAATAACTAATATGAAAGCTAAGGAGTTTAAAAAATTGTTTCAAATCTGTTTTACAAGTTTACTTTAGTGAAGCTGACATTAAATGACAAACCTGTTCATCATGGTACACATTGTCTCCTATCCTCGCAACAACAACAATTCGAAATATAAACATCATAACTATCCAAAGTTTTCCCGGAAATGTGGAATGGATACGAAGTTGTTCGAGCAATCCGTGCAAAATATGCCACGCCATTTTTTAGTAGGCTGCTGGTATAGCAAAACAACACGTTTTCCAAACTAAAACGGAAGCTCCTACTCCTTAGAACAGTGGTTCTTAACCTTTTCACTTGCTGGCACCCCTTTTGCATCACCAAACAATTCTCGCATCCCCATTTAGAATTGGAAAAAATATTCCTACCCAAAAAAGTGAAAACCGAAAAAAAAACAAGGTAGGCATGTCCGCAGATGTCCATTTTCCTGCCCAAAAAGATGTGAAGACCAAAAAATAAGGTCTTCACGTCCGCAGACGTTCATTTTTCTACCCAAAAAGAAATGAAGACCAATAAAAAGGTCTTCATGTCCAACGATATTCATTTTTCTGCTCAAAAAGAAACGAAGACCAAAAAGAAAAGGTCTTCATGTACGCAGATATTCATTTTTCTGCCCAAAAAGAAATGAAAATCAAAAAAAAAGGTCTTCTTGTCCGCAGATGACCATTTTTCTGCACCTCGCACCCCCTAGGAACGTTTCTCGCACCCCAGGTTAAGAACCACTGCCTTAGAGCAAAAAAACCTGATCAGATAAGTTTTGAAAGCGTCAACAATTTTTATTTTTGAGGTTTACCTTGCATCCCCGCTTAAACGTGTTTTCTTTGCGTAAATAAAAGTAAATGAGTTGCAGAAGGCCATAGGCGCCGCAGGGTGGAGGGGCAAAAGAGGCAAGTTGCCCCCCAATAATTTTTTGGCCATTTTTCCAAATCGTACAAATCTGTTGAGTATTTTTTAGGGCTGTACCCCCCTACCCCCCAGTTCAAAATACTTTGTTCATGTTCAAATTTTTTTGCTAAAGTATTTATCATTTCCAGACCAATCGTTTGTTTGGTCAAAATTGTCGATATATGGTCGATGAAGCAGCGTGAATTCTACCTCGTTTACCAAGGCGAAAATTTCAAAAACTACACAAAGCGTATCTCGACAAAATTGCCAAAAATATAGCATGCTGAGTTGACAGAGAGGTATACGATTTGAAGCAGTGCCTCAAATATATGACGTCATAGTAAAAAGACAAAACATGTATTTATTCGACCATTCGACAAACCGCAATAAAATAAGGGCATTGCGTAAGAAGGTACGGTGGTAAATTTTCTTTTTAGTTACTAGCAGAAGTTATGTTAAAATGGACTGATGGAGGAAGATTTAGCATGATCAAGGTCAAAGAAGTTTTGTAAAACTATGCGATTAATCTGAAGTTGAGATAGAGTGTACACTAAACAAAGGTAGACATATTTCAGATCTAGATAATCCGCTTTGACAATCGACAGGATCAGTACAAAGATCCTTTTCTGCACTGAAAAAAATATCAAAACTCGTAGGAGCTATCGAAGTGAGGAAAAGGGTCTTTCATCGCTGGCAACAACCGCCACTGAGATGGATAGACTTCAAGAGTTGTGACAAAAAAGTGACTTTTACTACAAAGTCGTAGATGTTTTCGTCCAAACCGATAGGAGAGATTACAATCTTTTATGTTCATGTCTGTTGAAACAGATATAAACGAAAAAATAGACGTGGCCCAACTTGTTGATGTACTTGCCTCTACGGCCCATCGTCAAATGGAATAATATTAATAATAGTCATTCCGAGTATTTTTTTCGTTGATTTCGTTAACATTTTCCTATAATATTTAGTAGCATAACTTAACACGAATAGATTGGACCCACGAGCGTATTTAAAGGAGGCATTGTGCCATGCCCCCTGTTTCACTCGGATTTTTAGCAAAACAGAACAAAATCAATGGTACCAAGTGACTGAAATATACCAGATTCTTTTGATGGTTTCTGCAACTTATGGCCAGGGGCGGATCCAGGGGGTAGAATGAGTGGTATGCATCCTTCCACCAGCCATTTTCAAAAATATTTTTGTTGTATACAATTTTTCCATAATTTCGAACCTCTTTGATAGCTATAAGTCTTACGTCTTAAGCACGTATAATCGAAAACATGCGAACAAAATGCATCATATTTGGCGAAGCACTCGGAATTAGGATCAAAAAATTTAAACAAAATTTGCCTGAAAAGCATTCAAAAAACACCAAAATAATCATTACAGCATGTAAATTTTCAAATTTTTTCCGGGGGAGCATGACCCCGGACCCCCTTAGAGCCTTTCTTGTTTCTTAATCAGCTTTAAATTAATTCTGCCGAAAAAAAATACGCTTGAAAAAAGTGGAAACTATGCCCACCCCCCTTTTTAAATTTCTTACTACGCCACAAATAAGTGGAAGTTTCACTATTCTTTGTCAATAACAAGAATTTTTCGATTTACTCAAATTTGCTGTTTAAGGTATTATAAGCCTACCATATGCCGCCCGTACAAATTTTGAATGAAGCTCTTGCGCTGAACATTATGCTCATGCCTGGCCAAACGGGATGTGTACAACTGCACATTACGCGTCCTAATAAGCGTAACCACCAATCACTCACTCGCTGCTATATCAGTAGGCTTATTGGTATCACATTCAAAAATTTGGTTGCAATTTATTTTTAAACGTCATAAATAATGACGTCACACTTTGCCCTCCCAATATTTTTTCTGCGGGCGCCACTGCAGAGAGCATGAAATTAATGACCTCAACTAAGGCTTTTATGCTCGAAAGTCCGTTAATCCAGCAAATGCTGGAATCCTTCAACATGTTCGGAAGAACTGAATATATTGCACATGGCCTAGGTTATTATGAATATGAGAAGAAACGATAAGGCCATACAGCGGCATGACTGACAAACTCAAACTGTCTTTTTTGTTCTGTTCGAAATCCGACTCGAGCTTCAAAAAATCACTATCAAAGTCTTCTTTATACGCTCATTATTACGCCGAAGCGTATAGCGAGTGGCAGGCCCCGTCTCCGCGGCTTAGAGCCTGGGCAACAGAGCTCCGAAGAAATATACCGGCGGTGACACCAAGCCGTTAGCGACAATGAGTCGATATGGCCGGCCCGCGAATCGAGCCCCAGACCTCTGGCACAGTTAAAAAACTTTTGAACTTGAACTCCGCTTCGAAAACAATCGATTTATTTTTAAACTTGGTATAAATTCATAAAAATTCACTAAACTCAAACTTGAAGTCAGAAAAATTACTTTTTTCATTTTTCGGCTGTTCGAGTTATCCATTCTGAATCGATGTACAATGACGAAGGCTTAAAGTTTATTAGAAAATAAATGAAACCCCAACAACACATGTAACTTGCGTCAGAAACTAAGACACTGTGGGTGGCGCATGACCTGCTGGTCAAGTGTGCTAATACGACGTTGTTCACATTTGAAAATAATATCGCTTTTCGGCTCGAGTTTTGTCCTGAGATTTACCACAAACTTTTCGGGATTGACCTTCGGTCTTAGGCCGGCTTGAGTTTTTACTTGAGGATTCACGGGCGTTTGAGTTGTCACTTGAGCACTCACAGCCTCTCCCGCGCCTTGGGTGCTGTTGCTAGCCCGCTTACATGCATTCCCTCGTTTTCCTAAACCAAATTTCAAGATTTTGCTTTATATTTTTCACTACTCTGCGTTCTAACTTGAGCAACATCCGAGGTTTTCGAAGCTCTTAAACGCCAAGTTACCAACTTGGAACAAGATCTTATGATAATTTTCAATCAACAAGTGTCTTATATTGAGCGGAGTCAATAAAAGTTTTATTGATTTAGTAGTTTGATATACAATTAGTGTAAAGGTGAAAGAAATCTGAAACCATTTCATGTTTTCTTTACTCTTGAACCCTCGTGAGGCGATGTCAAATTATTTTCACCTGCGACAGGTTACCTATTCTTTCCAATACGCTTAACCTTTATGACGCATATATTCTAATAAAAATTCTCCTTATAAGGATAAGACTACTAAAGAGAACCATTCCTTACAAAAATCGTTATCTTCTTTAAGAAAACTTTACTCCACGAATTTACCCATCAACAAAAATTTTTCCGCTTTCTCATAAATAGGCCTATTTGCGGAAAAGTAATTATTTACCAGAGATCCAAAAGTGTGAATTTACTGAAATGTTTCCATTTATTCTCTAATCATTGTGAATTTAATCTTAAAGTTAGAAAAAAAACTTTTGTTTTCTTGTATACGTTGTATTTTACATAAATTTATTACGCTGCGTCGTATTATACTTGAAAATGTGAAGAACGTATACATATAAATAAGTGAGCATGCGCTAGTATTAAGTTATGGTCGAATCAAATTTAAGACTGTAAATTAAAAACAAGTCAACTTTTTTTGCATAACATCTACCACTGCTTCCATTCTATGCTGAATGCTTTAATCCTAATTTTTTTTTTTTTTTTTTGGTGTTTTATACTGTGCTTTTACTGTGTCTGCTACATATATTTCTGGTTTCAATTAATTATCATCAGCATTATTTTTAGTACTAAATATTTAATGATAATGAGGATCAATTTAACCCTATGAAACCATCACTATAAGAGTCCAATCACTAACGTTGACAGAAAAAGCTTTTTGCCATGTATTATTAAGATCTGACTTGAAAAAGAGAATCGCAAATTGACTTATGTAACATACATGTAGCCTATTTTCTCTCATTTATCGGAGATGTTGGCTTGTTGATAGCTTGTATTAACACTCGTCAATCACTAGAGGTTATAATGCCTCCACGCTTGGTGTTGGCTATGATCATCAATATACACCATTGTTTTAACCTCAAACCACAATACTTTGTACGCGTTTGATAACAAGCGAACTCAAATTTACCAACTTGTAAACTTTTGACATCTTGTTGATAGAGCGTTTCATTTCTCAGTTATTTAATCCGTACCAAGGATTATAATCAAGTTTGCAACAGAAGAAAATGAAACAGTAAATCTTTCAGGCCTTCTTTTATTTGATAAACTTTATCCAAAATACTGTAAAGCCGTGGTTACATCGAGCGTTTAGTAGCGGCTACTTCGCAGTAGCTGCTGCTACACGCTCAATGTAACCACTTAGTCGCTGCTACTAAATTTTAAATATTTTAAATTAGACGCTGCTACTAGAATTGAACATGTTCAAATTCTATCAAATGTTCCATTCTATAAAACATTAATTTGAGCATGATCAATTCTACAGTATAAAACATTAATTTTTAAATAACCCGATCCACATGAAAAAAATCATTGAAAACATTAATTTTTAAAACTGATGAAAGAGTTGCTTTAAAGAAACGAAGATTTTGACGATGCGGAGACGTTGCGCAATAATTGAAAAGCTTTAAAGATGTTAACAGAAGCGAAAGGAACAAAGTAATTAAGTCTATGAAAAACGGAGCAGGAATCGACCATAATAGAAACCTAAACTAGGGTGGTACGACAAAGAAGACGCTTTCTTGAAAAAAGTTGTGTCGAGCAGGGAATTAGCTCACTTTTCCGAATCCATTCTCAAAGCGTTTTTAAAACCGCCTAGATCTTCTGCAACCAATTCTTTAAATAAAGTGCCAGACGCGCCATTGTCTTCTCCTCTGGACACCCCATCCTCATCCATCTTCTGCTTTTGTTTTGATATATTTTTTCTTTCCCCATTTCTGCGCTTAGCAATCTAATTATGCGGTTAAGAGCTAAACGATGAACTTTCGGTATTTTATTAGGATAGCTAAAGCTCTGCTTCAACTGCTGAATTCTTCATCCTCTGCACACGCGTGAGTTCAAAATCGCTGCTATTCGTAGCAGCGTTAATTCGCTCAATCTGACCACTTTGGTAGCGGCGACAAGAAGTAGCCGCTACTACTACAGCCGCTACTAAACGCTTAATGTGACCACGGCTTAAGCTTGACTTAAACATCTATACGCAGCACTTCATAAAAATTAGCGAACCGTTGGAACCAATAATGCTGAACTTGAAAAGTGCGTTATGAGTCAGTATACAAAACAATTTAATAATATAAATTACTAATGCCTCAGAGGTAAACCAACTGCACTCTGTAGTAAGTAAATCTCTTGGGTATAATTCAAAATCAGGATTGCAATTGCAGGCTAAAATAACAATTACGTCTTGCGTTATTTGGAGATTCAGTATGAGCACTAAATGAAATTAACTCTAAGTATAAAAAAAAGCATAACTGCTTGTCTGCTACCACCAGCTTGATGTTTTCTTTTTACTTTGTGCTATCAATGGTTTAAAATAAACATAACTTTTATTGATGGCTTTTTATAGTCTAGATCGTATCTTCTATTGTAGGCGTTTAGTCGCCAATGTCAACAAACTTCACTATATAGCAACATCTCGTACAAAAAAAATCGAACCTTCTGTCGTGGGAAAATTAAACTTGGTACTTAAGTTTTCAACACCCGTTAACTCAGTAGTTAAGACAGTGTTTCTCAACCCCGAGTCCGTGGAAGGGCATGGATGAGTCCGCGAAACATCCAGGTACGGCAAGTTACAGGGTTCAAACAGCGAATTTGAAGAGCAAAGAAAAGGTCATCACGTCCGCAGATGTGCAATTTTCCGCCCAAAATCAAGTGAAGAGCAAAAAAACTTTACACCACGAAAGTTTTGTGCATTTGGCCTCAGCGCCCCCATCCTGGATACGCCCCTGAACATCTAAAAAAACTGGGATTTTTTGCCCCCCCAAAAAGGCCTATATAGTTACGCCACTGGGTACCACAAAACATTCGCGAGCTTATTATTGTATTGTCAGCATGTACGAGTAAAAAAAGTAATAATATATCGGGTGTTACAAAAAAGGATATGGCGAAGTGGCAAATTTTACAATGGTCTGAAAAAGACATTGTCAAATTCTTGAATATACTGAAACTTCGAAGCTGCGTGGAACTCTGGTAATGAAAACTATAAAGAAAAATGCTAGAGAGCATAACACAAGCGAAGCGATGCAGGATTGACAGCTGCAGGATTACATATTGACAATGACGAGTCACTTAAAAAAAATAAATAAACCAAAAACGAAAAAGATTGCTATAAAAACGAACTGAAAAAGCTAAAAAAATTGAAACGGTTTATTCCACGTAGTCGATTTTTTAGCAGGAATGTAAAGTTTCAGCTTTCAAATGAATGGTTTCGGTCAGGAGTGCATTTAGGGAGGCATTGTACCTTGCCCCCTTTTTAACTCTGCCTTTTACTAAAAACAGAACAAAATTAATGGTGCCAAGTGATTGAAATGTGCCAAACTCTTTCGATGGTTTCTGTAGCTTATGACCATGGGCAGATCTAGGGGGTAGAATGAGGGGTATGCATCCTCCTACCAGTCACTTTAAAAAGTGTTTTTGATGTACAGGCCGACAAATTTTCCATAATTTCGAACCTCTTCGATAGCGATAAGTCTTACGTCTTAATCACGCATAATCGAAAATGTGCGAACAAAATGCATCATATTAAGCGAAGCACTCAGAATTAGGGTAAAAAAGTTTAAACAAAATTTGCGTGAAATAAACTCTTTTTGTGGGGAAAAATAGCCATTACAAAAAATAGCCAAGTACAAAAATAGCCATTACAGCATGTAGATTTTCAAAATTGTTTGTGGGAGCATACCCCCGGACCCTCCGAGAGCCTTTCTTATTTCTCAATCAGCTTCAAATTAGTTCTGCCGAAAAAAATACGCTTGAAAAAACATAGAAATTATTGCCCTCTCCTCCCCATTAAAATTTCTCGCTACGCCACTGGTTTCACGGCGTAGGCTACAGGGCTGCGAACTCTAACTTGAACTCGAACTCGAAAAAACTCGATCATTTTGCCGAACTCGAACTTAAACTTGAACTCGAAAAAATATTTTTTCTGAACTCAAACTCGAACTTGAACTCGCATAAAACTGTTCGAGTTTATTAGAAACATATTAAAATTGTTGAAAAGAAATAAAAGATCACTACGACACATAGTTTGTTGTTCAAGTAGTCACAATCCGTGTAAATTGAAGTTATGATTTTACCAAAAGAAAAACTGCATGTCGTTTATTTGTTCCTGCCATTGCGACTTACAAAGTCCAGGGCTGCGAACTCGAACTCGCCGAACTCGGTCATTTTTGCCGAACTCGAGCTCGAAAAATAAAATTCTTAAAACTGGAACTTGAACTAGGACTCGCAAATATCTCTTGAACTCGAACTTGAACTCGTTTAAAGTTAGATCGAGTTCGCAGCCCTGCTAGGCTATAGCAGCGACTACAGCAAAAACCATGCATTCGCCACGTGTGACCACTGACCACTCAGTTATCGAACAACCTTGTTTTCATACCTATAAGTGACTGTAGTCCGCGTATGTTCAGGCTAGCTGGGAAATGGTTTATGGGCTAAAAAGGTTGAGAACCACTGATTCAAGACATTGCTATCGGTTCGAGAGGTCTTGGGTTCGAATCCCGGGCTGGTCAAATTGGACAAAGCGTCGCCAACTACTCGACACCGCTGCGATGTTTTTTCAGAGCTTGTGTTGTCCAGTCGCAGAGACCCAGAAATGGACCCCTACTTGTTACCAGTTTTGGGGTAATACTGCGACTATAATGAAGATTTTGATTTTAACTCCTAGGAAAATTTTTCCAAAAAAGATGAAAAAAATCCGGGGATAAAAAAATTAGTCACCAATATATGCGGCAGTGAGCCTTGATTGGTTTTTTACCCGCACTCCAGCTTGGTTTGAAAAACGTTATCTGGCACCTTTGTTTGATATAAAGGCCTCAGTCTACTTTACATACGTTTTTTGCTCTACTTTTAATGCTGAACATCAAACAGATCTTCTATGTCATGGTTTCTTAATGTTATTTTTGAAATTGCTGCTAGGTTATCTTTTGTTGAAATTTAAACATTACCTCCTCTCCGAAAGCTTATTCTAAACCAGGGGTGGGCAAACTTTTCACACGAAGGGCCAGATTTGGAAAAATTGTTGAAGCCGCGAGCCGGACGCTGATTGGAAAACAAGGTGAAGACCTTTTTTTTTTTGAGATCACGGTCCACTTTCGAATATGATCTCCAAAATAAGAGGTTTTCACCTCGTTTTTCTCGTTTTTTATTGCAAATTTGCACCCTTGAGGCTTATTTTGTTGAAAATCACTGCCATTTATGATCTCTAAAGGAAAAAAAAAGATCTTCCGCTCAATTCACGGTGGGAGTTTAAGTTTATGTAAGTGCCGGCGGGCCAGAATAAAAGGACCGGCGGGCCGGATTTGGCCCGCGGGCCGTAGTTTGCCCTTGCCTGTTCTAACCTAAACACAACCGCTAGGGTTGATTTTTAAAAATGATCTTGCGCTACGAAAAAAAATGCATTACTTCTGCTTTTCAGAACCCATGGTAGTGCCTTAGTCAGCGTGGCTAAGTTCCTTCAAAGAAGACGATTTTGTCTTAAATGTGCCACGTCGATCGTGGAGCAAGACTTCAAAAATATCAATCTGCAAAACTTACTGCAATTGGTTAGTTCGTCAATTTAATGCAACAGATTATTGCGTCAAACGATCGCTTGTAAACAAAAACTTATGCTCACGAAAGTAGAACCTTCAACGAGTAGGATAGCTCACTTTCGATTTTAACAATTTTTAGCGTCATCGCGAAAATAACAACAGCGCGAAAAATCGATGTATCACCGCTTGATCTATCAACCTCTTGATATCAAACAAACGAGATTTAGATTATCTGATTACAAATTTATTCAATCGAAAAATGTTTACAAGATCGTCAAATTGTGATGTTTTGTTTCAAACAATGAAATTACACAATGACACGTCACGGCAAGAAAACAAGAAAGCAAACACACGTAAATGGCATCAATTGAAATCTACAATTAAGTCATTCTATCTCATTGTTTTGACCGCGTTTCAAACAGAGGTTTTAATTGTTTTAAGTTATAACAAAAATACTGTGTAAAGACTTAAAACTATTTTTCGCATCAATTAAAGAACATGTAGTGGCAAAGCTTGACATATAGAATGCATTCAGTAAAGCAGTGGGTCTCAACCTGTTTTTTATACTGCCTATATAGCCTACCGGTACCAATGTTTTCTAGGCGAGCAAAGGGAAAGAAGAGTGATTCTCCGAAAGATTATCACCTTGGTTTTACAATCAACGATATAATGGTGTCGTTTGCTCATTGATGATGCTATTACCCGATTTTGATCCCATTGAGCGGAGGTGGTCGGATAAACCTCAGTCCTCAATGAAATACATCACTCTTTCTTGCGCGCTCTTTCGTGCGAATGTGGGCATCCTTCAAATGTATGCCTGCTTTCCCCCAATCTTGTTCCATGTGCTCTCTCATCTCCGCTTTGGCCGTTCTTTCTTGCTTCGCATTTCAGCATTAAATTCTGAAGCCTTTGTTTTCCAGTTTTCAATTCAATTTTTATTTCAGCTTCGGCGCACGCTAAACTCTTAAAAACACCCTCGAACGTTAAGAAAATAAACACTGGTACGGAAAATGGAACGTGTAATGCAGCAAAACGGGAAAGCGTCGAGACATATCTTCGCCATCGATCAATTCTTTCCTCAGAACACGCCCCAATCATCTTGTTCTGCCTGCTGTAGACGCTTCTTCTTTAGCCTGATTCAGCCCAAACTTAATCATAAATCCTTTTGTATTTGAAAATGAAACAACGTAACTGGCATGGAATGCATGAAATGTGAATAGTGAGGGCAAACTGGCTGTGGTCATGCGTTGATACCTTTTTGCAAATAGATAGGGTTATAATTACCCTGTCCTCATGTCCAATTCTGGTGGGCTTTAGGCCCGCGGTTCTCAGTACTAGCTTCTGCATTACAATCAATTTTTTGATGTCATACGTAAAGAAAGAGATTGTGACATCAACAAATTGATTATGATGCAGAAACTTTATGTCATTCCTAGAACCGCGAGTCCAGGCCCACTAAAATTGGACATGTGGACAGGGTAAATTAATGATGGGATTCAGGGGGTTTCGCACGGGTTCGTGCGAACCCGTTGTTCCGTTGTTGCTTTTTGTTACATACTAATTTAGACCTGTATTTCTCAACCGCGTGTCCGCCAAAAATATTCTGCCTATCCGCCAGTAGATTAGGACAGCTCATGCCACAATTGAAAATTTTAAGTCTCGTCGACTATTACGGAATATAATTTTGGTAAAGGGGTCAATTTTTCGGGCCATGAAGTTGCAAGGTAACAGCAAACAAATAATCTGATACTATAATTCCTATCTATTTGCAGTCTATACTTCATCTATAAAACTTGACATGAACGTTTTCGGCACTACATTGGCCCTCATCGGAGCACCGTTTCCTGTGGACAAAGTTAAGAAAAAATGGTGCGATATGAAAATTAAATCAAAATGTCATGTAGCTGCGCATAAAAAAGGATTACAGTAAGTCGCACCGGAGGAGGGCAAAACCCAGTAGCTCAGCCCAAATAGTTTTGCTGCAGCTCTAAAAACTGCAACTGTCACGAGTCTTCGAACATAAAAGCAGGGCATCGAACCGTTTGAAATATCACTCCGGGTTTAGGTTCAGGTTCCGCAAAATTTATTTTTAGATGTTTCGCTCTGGTTCAGGTTTTTCATCGTTTGATTTTGCAGGTTTAGTTCCGGTTAAAATTAAAAATACTTTGAATTATCGGGTTCAGGTTCGCAGAAGCAAAAATTTAAAGGTTCAAATTCGGTTTGGGTTCAAGAATTTGAAACCGTTAATTCGACTTATGTTCTGGTAGATAGCTACGGGCATATTTTTTTAAGAAACTTTTTATAGTATTTAGACTAATTGCTTTTTATGATGCTGCTGTAGCTCATAAAGGATGTCCTCAGAGGCAGAAATAAACTCAGATTAACTTCAGAATTATTCGACTTTTTTCCACCGTATGTAAAATCTGAGTCTGGTCTAAATCACGCAATAGCCTATATCAGGGTGGTCCAAACCCGGGCCCGCGGGCCACTTGTGGCCCGCGGCAGCATTTTCTATGGCCCGCGGAAAATTCTGCCAAAAATTCTGGAGAAACTGCGAGAAAGTCCCAGAGAAAAATGATAACATCTAAGCCACAGACTTACAACGTACAATCATATTTACTATTGGTAAGAAATGTTATGAACTTATTTTGACTCAACGGCGTTGAGTCAAAATAAGTCAACGCCAGCAAACGTGAAGCAGTTTAAATTAAAACTACCGGTACTCGAAAAACAATTTATGACGTTACAACAACAATTGTAAAGTCATATTTCCAGTTTTAAGGGAGTTTGCTTTGAGAATGTTATCGATGTTTGGGAGCACCTACATCTGCGAAAGTACTTTTTCGGTAATGAAGAGACTGAAGTCTAATGCAAGGAACAGGTTGGCAGATGAAACATTGGATGCCCGCTTGCGACTGGCAACCACTGAAGTTGATGTTGACATAGAACGATTAATCAAGGATGCGTGAACAATAAACATCAAATGACTTTAAATTGTTTGGCTGTTGTTTAAAGTTGTCCTAAAACTATTAAATAGAATAGATTCTACAAACTTTGCATAGAATCTATGCTATTATAGCGTCTGTTTATTATTTGTTCGCACTGATGTAGCTGTATGTAGCCCGCGAATTATGTGCAAAAAATAATCTGGCCCGCGACACTGTCAACCTTGGACCACCCTGGCCTATATCTTTCGTTAAAAAAAATCGATCTGCGTATTCACGCTAAGATAAATCGATTTTACAAAGTAATGAAGCACTAATTGCATGCATCACCATTGTTAGTTGCAGTGTTGCTCTCGCCCTTCAACAAGAACAACAGCATTGCAACGCAGACGCGCTGAGATGAATGAAACGAAACCATCAGAAATTGATAGCACAGTCGCAAAAATGCACTCCGGTCTGGGCTTAGGTTAGACAAAAATTATTTTAACGCTTCAAATCCGGTTTAGGTTCAAGATTTTTGATGACCTTGAGTTCAGGTTCAGGTATAGGTTCACGTCTATTAATTTTAAAGGTAACGGTTCGGTTCGGGTTCAATGAAAGGAAGCGGTTAATACGGGTTTTCGGTTTACGTTCCGATTCGGTTCGACGCCCTGCATAGGTCTAAAATTAAGTGCTTTATCTTCCCGACTCAAATCGGTTGATCCGCATCCAACTAACAGCATTTCACTCCATACTAATCTGCAGTCTGCACACTTTTTCAGTTTTTTTTGTGATTTATCATAAACTCTTATAGGCCTATTAGTTCGGTGCTTATCATATCCAAGGCGATCTCTTCTTGGTCGTATATCCCTTGGCCTTAGCCTACATTGCTGCAGCTTAATATACTGTGTCGATCAGGATCTTTTCTCCAATTATTATAAAAGATATTTTTTAAAGCAAAAGAATCTTGCAGCCGTGCTGACGGTTTATCTCCCGAAAGTGATTTTGGTACAGTGGCGTACGCACGAGGGGGGTATTTCAAAAGAAATGAAAACCTCTCTTTTTGGAACGAACCGCCTTTTTTCATACAGAAATTGCCGAAATTGCTCTCATGTTTTTCTGTGCTATCAAACTTGCTTATGAAATCTTGAAAAACTTTCATTGTGATGCAATAATAGGCCTACTAATAATCAAACTTTGCTTGTGCGCTGCGCTTGACGTTGACGATTGCGGAAAAAGAGAAACGTTTCTTGTTTTCAAGGCAAAATTGTTTTTACGCACCGTAACTGTCTCAGGAGCTGGAGTGCTCTGTTTCCCAGACACCCCGATTATGTGCTTGAGAGTATCACTTGACATCGACGCTGTCGTCGTCGTCGTCGTTTAGCGGGGCATCTCTTCCAAGACAAGATGGAAGGACCAAGGCCGAGGGTTTATCCTTTTACCACCCTGGCCACCAAACTGCTTGGGTCAGATGCTGACTGTAAGGGACTTCAGCCAGCATCTTGTTTCGTCATCCAAAACCATTAGACCAAACATACCTCGGGGTGCTCGATGTATGGGACACTGTGAGATGATGTGATCTGCGGTTTGTTCACTGGCACCACACTCACAATTCGCTAGAGGAGCGAGACCCCATTTGTACATGGACGAACAGAAACGTCCAACACCAGAACGCAGACGGTTGAGCTTGACCCAGGCTGCCCTGGGCAGACCCATACCCAAGGGTCTGGAGCTAGCCTTGGGAATGAAAGCGTGGAGTGACAATGCGTTGGCAGAGTACTCCATGTCCCATTTCGTGTTCGTCCACTTGGCTGCACGGACGTCCATCTCAGAAAGACTGTCTAGTAATTTCTAGTAATTTCCGAACAAATGAACGTCTAGATTTCAATCTCTCCCTACATACGTCCTGTGACTCATGAAACTGGCCATGTAAAATGTGGTCAGGGTCCAGGGAGCTGCGGTTGGCTAGAAAGAGTGATCGACGAATTTTTTGGCTAGGAAGAGTGATAATGACGAATAAAGAGTGATAATGACGAATTTTTTGGCTAGGAAGAGTGATAGGAATTTAATTGGCTAGGAAGAGTGATCAACGACCTACTTTGCTCCGGATGGCAGATGCTTTCCCGTAGCCCGGAGCGTTACTCTGTCTACGCTATTTAATCTGGCTGACAGAAACCGAATCTGCCTTAACGGCGAGACTTCTAACGATCGACGCTGTGATTTGGGTGAAAAATGCTAAGATATAATCGACGCTGTTTTCGACCTTAATCACATGATTAGAGATTCCTCTCGCGCGTAATTTATTGTAATTTAAAAATGTTTCGGTAGGGAGGACAGTTTTTTCTCATGCTTCACTGTCTTCAGTTTTCAAGACAGGGAAAACTGCCCCTTTTATAATGAGAGCATATTAAATGTTTTTATCAAGGTTTATATGTGTTGTTTACTTGTTTATATCAATGTTGGTTCTTGAAAAGATTTTATTGGAGGGAAGCAATTACCTGTTTTACCCCCCTGGCTACACCCTGTTTGTGACGTTGCGAAAGCTAGCCTACTTCAGTCAGTTAACCTTCCTATGGCCCGAAAATGAAGTCGACTGAAATTTTTTGGTAAATTTTTAACCACGAATTGACAGCTTGAGTTTTTGTGAAACCTTTTCGCTCCTAAATGAAGCGCAAAGAATCAAGCAAAAGTGTGAATGAAATAAATTATCTGGATTGTTTTCTTCGTTAGGGCATTATAATAGCTGTGACGTCACTGAAACTTACGTCATCACGATGTGACGTCACTGAACCCCCCCGCCCATTGAAAAATCCTGCGTACGCCACTGTTTTGGTACAATGCAGGCTGCTTACATTAGAGCTTTAACCTATTAAAAATTTTTGTCAAAAGCTACGAGTGGTCTAAGGCACTCGTGGATTTTCTCGAAAATCGTAGCAAAACTCACGAATATTTTTGACGAACACGAACGTTCGATCAAACATTATCCTACTTTGTTCGTGCAAAGAAACCACAAAACAAAGGTAAATTTTAACAGCTCAGATGGCCGAGTGGTAAAAGCTTCCGCCTCTGGAGCTGTAGACTAGGTTTCATTCCGAGTCGAGTCAAACCAATGACTTTAAAATTGGTATTCACAGCTTCCTCGCTTGATGCTCAGCATTAAAGGGACAGTGTGAAGAACAAGCTGGCAAGTTTACTTGTTGTGCCGTTGGGAAAGGCACTTAGCGGGATTCCCCCATCTTGGTGTGGTAGACAGATGGGTGACAACTCCTAAGCGAGCTCGTATAGCGCATTGATCGATTTCTCGTGATAGGAGGATAAATATGCATCTAACTATATTTATTGGTTTGACCGACTCGGAATCAAACCCAAGTCTACAGCTCAAGAGACAGACGCTCTATACCACTCGGCCATCTGAACTGTTCAAATTACAAAAAATACAAAATACAAAAAATTCATTAAATACCGCAAAGATTTTGTTTCAAATTTTTGACGAAGATTTTTGTTCGTGCCAGAGGTGTACAGGAGCCGGAGTCAAGCAAAATTTTCCGGAGCCGGATTGGACTCGGAGTTAAGTTTAACGTCAAAACTGGAGTAGGAGTTGGAGTAACCATTTCTTTAAGTTATTATTGTAATGTACACTGAACATTGTCAAAAGTTATGCTCGCTGTGAGGCATCGGTTCGCGCACAGTCTCTAAACACCAGTAATCTCACTTGCATGAAATTTAACATGGGCCTAAAGTTTGGATAAAGATTGCAAAAATTCTTCGAGTAACAGGAGTGAAAACAGGAGTTGGAGTTTTGATTTTTGACGTAAACCGGAGCAGGATTGGAGTAGGATTCTGTAATTTTGGAGCAGAATTGGAGTCGGAGTATCAAAAAAGCGACTCCGGACATCTCCGAGCATAGCATTCCGCCCCAGGATTTGACGATTTTGCTTTTGCATTGCAGAACCGTTTACCGGTTATTGAGTGCTGACTGCTGCATCCAGTCCTAGACTGCATCCAGTCCCAGACTCCCAGCCCAGTGGCAGTAGAGTGAGTGAGTAGATTATAAAGTTGCTGTCACTGAGTGACAAAGCAATCAGTAGTCTAGGGCCTAGGTAGCGATGCTAGTCTACAAATCTGAGGAATAACAATAAGAGAGTTGAGAGGAATCACCAAAGGCAAAAATTGTAAAATTTGAAGACAATTAACAGATTAAGGGATACTGGTATGATACGGTAATTTGGGGGCTTGTGTGAATTAAGCTGTGCTTTGGGGTTAAAGTTCGGGGCTAGGGTTAGGCCCTAACCCCTTCTAATAACTCACTAGTGGTCCTTGTGCTCGTGATATATCCTCCAATTATAAACTTATAATAAGCGTCTTATGTAATTCAAACAAGCTTCGCAGTTTGTTGGTACCAGTACTGGTATTCCTGGAGCACTGCTGGTACCAGTATGTATCAGTCGGGGGTAGGGGCTTAAAATTCAGTTCCAAGTGAGTCCGAAGTTTTAAAGTGAGGCTTCGCCAAAGACAAAAAAGGCAAAACTAAGAAGCTACAACACGTCATTTGCTAGAGGGTAATGAATATCAACAAGCATTAAGAGTAATTGTAGAACGTATAGTTTACAGTGTGTGCAACTTAAAAACCCTTGTTGAAATCCAGAATCCACATCGAACTTCCTGGGTCAACTTGAAAAATATTTGAAGGTGCAATTCAAAAATCATTTCAGCATTGTTGAAGGCTGATGACGTTATATTGATGCAGTGTACCAGCTTAAGAAGGCCACTTATACTGATATAGGCCTAGCTTACAATTAAGTTAGTGCACTACCACACAAATGGTGACATATTTTCATTATAAACACTAAACAGGCTGTATTAAAATGAGTGCTGGTGGACCAGAGGGTTCCAGGTTATGTTAATTGTTCTAAGACCACAAGAGTTCTGGGAAGTAGGTACCATGAGAAGAGTACAGTAAACTGCTTATGCTCATTGTCGACAGCATGGCGCAGTGGTTAGGAGCGTTGTTTTTGCTATGACCATGATTGCAAAAGTGATGGTTAACTCCATCCCAAGTCTCATTGTTGCATCCTTGGATAAGATACTTTCTGATAATTATCTCTGCTTGGTGGAATCTAACAAGGAGCAAATTAAAGAAATCAGAAGCCATAAGTCAACTAGAAAACAAAGGCAACTCCTAAGCTGCTAAGCGAGTCTTAATTCGTCTTACATTTAGTGCCTCCATTGCTTTGAACTGACAGGAGGATAAGAAATCATCATAATTCATCAGCATCACTTACCATCAAAACGGGCTTATGTAGTAACATATTTTGCTAATTTGGGGTTTCTTTCCATTTTTTGTGGTGTTGGGGCTGCCCATGTTATCGAATTTTTTCCAAAATCTAGTGAAGTTGTAGTGTGCGTTGGTGTGATGCCAAGCACCATTGTGTATTTGTTCAAATAAACATTACTGACTTTGACCCAATGGGATAATGGGAGTTGATTCTAACTATACATGCGCTTTATGACAATTTACACCACTGCAACCCAATAAATTTGCTAGATTTTACTGGACGTCTTTTCAGCTACATCAGCAATAATAGATTTGGTCAATGCAATTCTCTGCCTCAAGAAGTTCTTATGGAAGTTCAGGCATTCATTCAGCTGCACCACCAGAGTATTTTCAATCCTGCAAGCAGCTCTTCACCAAATGGTAGATGGCTTTATTAAACAAATAGGGCATTATCATCATCATCCAGTTTCAATCCGGTGGGTTTTGGTCTTGGTCGAGAGTAGCGGGGCGCACCTCATTCCCTCAGTGATTGCTCTCACTCCATTTTTCCATCTTGTGCGATTTGCAGCCTTGTCCTTCTCCGATCCAATATTATTTACATTCTCTTCAACTTGCTCCTCTGTACCTGCTTTAACCTTCTTTGATTCCGCTGTCCATTCACCTCAAGCATTAATGCCATCTTTAGAACGTTACTATCATCCCTCCTAACCACATGTCCATACCACAATACTCCATTCACCTTTGCCATTTTATCTAATGTTTCCTTCAAACCCAGCATTTTCATCAGCCCCTCAATTGTTCTTTCTATCCACTAATTTCACTCCACACATTGATCTCACCATGGCTTTTTTTGTTCTTCTTGAGATTGCCATCCCGATTTCCCTCTAATCATCATCTGCATTTTATTTGGAAATGACGAAGGTAATCATCAGCTTAACTCTTCGAATCCTATTTTGGATTTGGCACCAACAAGCAACTTGGATGGTGAGATGTTGGCACAATCAAGTGCAAATTAAGATCCTTGGAGCAAAGCAGTTGACCATGCAGCAGCAAGTCTAATGTGAAAGCTAAACTAGTTGATTTGGTAGAATTTCAATCAAAAGAAGGATTTAGAAAACATTTCAAAACTGCTGAAATCATTTCGAAAATTGTTAAAGAATGGAATGAAACGCTGACAGATCTCTTGAAACAGGGGCTTTCGTCCAAAGAAACTCAGTTATTAATCAATGATCAATGAACTTACAGTTTCTTGGAAACTTCGAATAATCATTTTCCAAGCAGAAGATGTAACCTACATTGTTTTATTTCTTAACAATGATGTGACAGCTTACACCAAAAGAAAAGTCACGCACCACCAAGTTCTTTTTGCTGAAGGCACTTATTTATCTCTTCCTAAATCTAGTGAAGTTTTTCGTTTGATGAAAAAGCACCATCGCTTTGAAACAGTTGTGTATGCCAAGAACTTGAAAACGTACTGAACTGCTGAAGCAAAGCACAAAGAAATCCACTGCAACATGTAAGACTCTGATAAAGCTGCATGTTGATGAATTAGCATAGTAATGATGCTGGTTGGTTCTGCACTGCCGTTACCTTATATGTGCAAAATCAGTAGAAAGCAACAAAATATTAGAGCAGTTCAAAGAAGAAAAAAAGACATTCGGCACTGACATGCTTACAATTAAAGTGAACAGTAACTGACTGGTGTATTAATTGCTATTATTATTACCATATACCACCATGCTTACAAACTTATTAAAGCTTCATTTAATGAGATAAGTTTGTTCAATACCAAGTTATCTTCATGTTTCATTTGAACAAGGATTTTTAAGGTATATAGAAAATTTTTTTGTATTTTTGTAAAGGTGCAGACTCATAGCATAATTTTAATAGGGACTCAGTGGCGTCTGAAAAAAAAAAAGGTGCAATTAAGCCCCCCTCTAGTATCAGGCCTATGTGCAGACAGTGCAGTGTGTCAGTGCACTATCATATAAACCCAGTGTCTGTTTTTATTAGCAATATTGACTTTTTGCAGAACTTTTGTGAGTTCAGTTAAATTCCAGTAGACTATATCGGTAAAAGATGTTGCATGTTGTTAGAAAGTCTTTTGGAAAGAATTTTCTGAGGTCTGCAACTGCTCTTTCTTCAAGCACTAGGTTTTCCAGTTTATTGATTGATGATCCAAAATATGGTTGGTTAAAAGATCTGGAATTAGACAGTTCAAATGATGGTGTATTTGATGGAGAATGGAAGAGAGGACAGGGTCCTGTAAGAAAAAGTTTTGATTTTTGCTGTTAAGATATACCGCCTACCGATATATTCTTTATGTCAGTAGTGTAATTGTTTGTTGGTGAGGGACTAGTTTGATATTTATGTGGTCTACCGGTACTGAAGCAAAAGTATGAATGGCTGCTCTTTTGTAACTTTTGTTATCAAAACTGTTTTGAATAAATGAAAAAACTGCTTTCAGCGGTGCAAGCAGTGCGGTAATATTTTTTTGTTTTAGGCATAGGCTATTTGTATGGGCTCGTACAAATAAGCGCTTGGTTTCTTTTATTATCCTTTCGCGCTCTCCCGGTTTTACGAGAGCGTGACGAAGTATCAAAATAAACCAAGGAGACAAATGTTACGGGCCAGTAAAACTAGCCACTTCCTTTTTTTAAAAGAAACTCTGTTCGGCCACACTGTGTTTATTTTTGTGGAAATCAGTATTGTACGGGCCCGTACAAATAAGCGTTTAGTTTCTTTTATTATCCTTTTGCGCTCTCTCGGTTCTACGAGAACGTGATGAAGTAATAAAATAAACCAAAGAGACAAATGTTACGGGCCAGTAAAAATAGCCACTTCCGTAAATAAAACCATTCACCAGCATTATTTTTTCATTTCAGGTTGTAGAATCTCTTTGTCCTTCAAACAATCAACCAATTGCAAGAGTCGCAACTGTAAGTTGTGGGTAAACTAGTACAGAATACTGGTAACCGGTTGAAATTATAATAGCTAAGCAAAGTGCATGTAGGCAGTATATTTTTTTTAAGTGTCCATGCAGCTATATGTAAACACTGTTTTGTATGTCATGCTAAAGAAAGAAGTTTTCTAATTTGCTTGCTTAAATTTTGCATGGTTTGTGTGTATTGTTAAATAAATGCTTCGACTATTAAATAAAGTCTCTTCAGTGGTGCTTAAAACTTCAAATCCATGAAGTAAATCCATCAACATACAATGCATTCTACCTAGCACCTTTAAAGGTTGCTTCTATATCAAACTCAAGTTTTTGGCCCCAAACAACGATACCCAATGAAAGAAAATATAACCACTAATCCACAACTAAGTTCCCGGTAGCCTAACTAGCCCACATCACTATAAGCCCCTATGGCAACCCACTAATTTGCAGCTGCATTAGCAGCTGCAAATTAGTGGGTTGCCATAGGGGCTTATAGTGATGTGGGCTAGTTAGGCTACCGGGAACTTAGTTGTGGATTAGTGGTTATATTTTCTTTCATTGGGTATCGTTGTTTGGGGCCAAAAACTTGAGTTTGATATAGAAGCAACCTTTAAAGGTGCTAGGTAGAATGCATTGTATGTTGATGGATTTACTTCATGGATTTGAAGTTTTAAGCACCACTGAAGAGACTTTATTTAATAGTCGAAACGTATCCCGTCTGGTGCAAAATAAATAAATGCTGTTTACCAAACTCTCATTAATTTGTTTTAGGGAAATCTTGCTGATTATGAATCTGTTATCAATAATGCAAAAGAAGCTTGGAAAGTTTGGGCAGATATTCCTGCTCCTCATCGAGGTGAAATTGTTCGACAAATAGGAGAAGCGTTGCGTGAAAAAAAGACTTTACTCGGAAATTTGGAAGCTTTAGAAGTTGGTTTACATTCTAGAACTTGACCTTAGTCTTAAACAGTTCTTGTTTTTTGTTTCTTTCATAGAAGTTTTTTTGTATGTATTTAGCTGCATTATTTATCCTCCTATCACGAGAAATCGATCAATGCGCTATACGAGCTCGCTTAGGAGTTGTCACCCATTTGTCTACCACACCAAGATGAGGGAATCCCGCTTAGTGCTTTTCCCAACGGCACAACAAGTAAACTTGCCGGCTTGTTCTTCACACTGTCCCTTTAATGCTGAACGTCAAGCAAGGAAGCTGTGAATACCAATTTTAAAGTCATTGGCTTGACCCGACTTGGAATCAAACCCAAGTCTACAGCTCCCTAGGCGGACGCTCTATACCACTCGGCCATCTGAGCCATCTGAACTATTTACCATTTTGAAACTGAGATGCTTGAAGCATAGCTAATGTGTGGTTGCTGTTTTTGAATTCTCCAGTTGAAAGGTGTTTCGCTTATGGTTTAGACTTTAAAGCAAAGAACTGTTTTAATTGTTGCTTTTGTCAGTTGTAGCTTGGCAGTTGCAATCATGTAGCAACTCTAGACATTGCTTGAGCACGAGGAATTGTCTATTCTGGTAAGGTTGGTGCGTCTGTTGGAAATACCGTGTGGGCATAATGAAGTGAAATTTTTGTGACAATTATGTCATTCTATGTAGGTTGGAAAAACTGCGACTGAAGGCGCTGGAGAAGTGCAGGAGTTTGTTGATATCTGTGACTATGCAGTTGGTCTATCACGAATGTTACCTGGGCAAGTTTTTCCGTCTGAACGTAAGAAGAAGTTTTAAGTAGCCAAATACCTAAAACCAATAGTACTCAGAGGCAATGAACTAAAAAGTAGTGTATAATGTAACGTCGAGTTTGAGAT
Source organism: Trididemnum miniatum (assembly GCA_964006365.1). Classification (NCBI taxonomy): domain Eukaryota; kingdom Metazoa; phylum Chordata; class Ascidiacea; order Aplousobranchia; family Didemnidae; genus Trididemnum; species Trididemnum miniatum. The sequence continues at coordinate 6,857,049 of OZ023239.1, forward strand.
GGTAGTTCGTGGTCACTAAATTGGCGGTCTTTGCAGTGTGTAACTGAACACTTTGAGTTCCCGGCATGAATTAAATTGGACTTGCTAGGTTTTTTTCTTGCATGCAATCATACTAGCGTATGCGTGCAAAGTGTCTGCAGTATTCTCAAGTTTTCAGTAATCGGTGTTTGAATTCGTTTATCTTACAGGTTCTACTAAATTCTGTTTTACTTTCAAAATCTTTGCACTTCTATTGAGGCGAACTTAAATGTCTTGCTTTGAGGAGATTCTAACTCGCATGCATATCAAATGTAGGTCTCGGCAATATTTGAATTACTGCGTAGTGCACGATTTCAATTTTATTCAATTTCAGTTTCAAATAAATGACTGCAAAATAATTACTAAATAAACTATAAATATTTAACTTTCATTTGGGTCTGCTAACTTAACCCAAAACTATATTTCAAGGTCCTGGTCATGCCTTGATTGAAAATTGGAACCCAGTTGGAGTAGTGGGTGTGATTACAGCATTTAATTTCCCTGTAGCAGTGTATGGCTGGAACGCTGCTATAGCACTAACATGTGGAAACACGTTGCTTTGGAAACCGGCACCTACTGTGAATTTATGCACTATTGCCACACAAAAGTATGTTGTTGTTCAGCACCAAATATTTATTTCGCAATTTTTTGGTAAGGTTTTGATATTTTTTGCGCGAAATTTAAATGAACATTTTTTTGCTGCTTCATCCCATAATTTTCGCGCGGAGGCATTAGGGCGCGAAGACGTTTGGGCGCGAAATGCGTCATGCGTTCAAGCGCATTTTTTAGCACCATTTTAGTTATGTAAATGCATTTTTTACGGAATGCTTTTTTAAATTGATGCAAATCATTTTCAGCATGCAGCGATCTTTTCGCATGTTTTAATTTACGTAAGTTACTTCAAGCGAAGAAATTAATAGCTGTATTCGTGGAAACGTTATGAAAAAAGCTAAAACAAAGTGAAGGTCAAGTTAGCGATAAATAAAGAATCATTTCCGTGATAATTATCTAGTAGTTTTAGAAGACGAGAGTTCTAGATTTAAAAGTAAAACGTCAATACAATGTAGGATAGCAAAATGAAAAAAATTTGAAATGGGATTGTGTTGAAGAGAATAAGAAAATCCTGTGTCGGCTGTTATTTGCACGCAAAAATTTCGATCTTTTGCTTTCGAGATTGACTAACTAAACAAACAACTTCCAGCGCTTTCATCAGTTATATTTAAAGATGAAAAAATTGCTTATTTGCGATTCGCATTTTGACTTTCATAAAATGTCGCAATCGACACTTCTAATGATGGGAATCGCGTACTCTCCTCTACACCTCTAAAAAAATTGTGGCGCAAAAACATTCACAGATTTGGAGAACCATTGTTTTCGAGAGCCCTTCCATGGAGATCGAAATTTGAGATCGGGCGCTCGCAAGTGTTAAATTTTGGCTCTAAATTAAAAGTTTAAAAATCAAAATTAAAGACCTGAAAATGAGAACATTATTTTTGCAATGTTGTCCTGCGATGAGAAAGCGTGAGAATAAGATAACCGCAACAAGGTAATCCGTGATAAAAAAAATATTGCAAAATTCTGATAAGAACTTGAGATATTTCATTTAAAAACAACTTGATTTGAAAAGATCTTAGTAATTTCGAAAGCCGAAGGTCGAAATTTTTGCGTGAAAATGACGGCCGACACATGATTATTTTATTTTCTTCAACGCAATTCCATTGCAAATTCTTCTCATTTTACTATCCTACATTGCATTGACGTTTTACTTTTAATCTACAGTAGAACTCTTGCCTTCTCCTACTACTAAATAATTATCACGGAAATGGATCTTTATCTATCGCTAACCTGACGTTGACTTGTTTCAGCTTTTTTTATAACGTTTCCACGAATACACATCTCTTAATTTATTCCCTTGAAGAAACTTACGTAAATAAAAACATGCAAAAAGATCGCTGCACACTGAAAATGATTTGCATCAACTTACTATAAAAAGCATTTTGCAAAAAATGCATATATGTAATAAAAAGTTGCTAAAAAATGCGCTCGGACGCATGACGCATTTCGCGCCCAAATGTTGGGTTTCAAAATTTTCGGTACATTTTATTTTAACAACAAAATTACTGATACAAATGGTATTAGCTACAGGCAGGGTTACCATTTCGTGCTTATTTCGAAGATTTGTGCTTATTTTCAAGGGCAATGTCTTAGAAAACGTGAATGTGCTTATTTCTAAGAAACGTGCTTTTTTTTGATTTTTTAGTGGAAAAAATAGGATACTGCGGACGTGAAGATCTTAATTTTGGTCTTCATCAATTTTTAGTGGAAAAACAGGACTTCGTTGACGTGAAGACCTTTTTTTTTAGTCTTCACCGGTTTTTAGTGGATTCACAATAAACAGCTATTGACTATTTGGTAACCTAACTGCAGCGTGCGTATTTTTTGGTGTGGTCCGGTGGTAACTCTGGCTATAGGGCATTACCTATGAAATATTATGTATCGGTCAACCTTATTTCTAATTGTAGTGTTGGTTGAAACAAATCATCTCTGAGTCAGGCGTGAACCTCCGGAGTAAGGTTCAACTTCAAAGAAGTATTTTCGTATTTTTTTGTTTCTTACTTGAAATTATTTGCTATGTTTTAGAATTATGGAAAAAGTGTTGCGTGCAAACGATCTTCCTCCTGCAATTTGCTCTCTTGTGTGTGCTGACGCTGATGTTGGAAACGCGATGGCTCATGATACTCGTGTTGATCTTCTTTCATTCACAGGAAGTACACCTGTTGGCCAAAAAGTCGGAGTAGCTGTACAAGCAAGATTTGGTCGCAAGATATTAGAATTGGGTGGCAACAACGCAATAATAGGTGTGTTCTTATGACGGGATTGAGTTATGACGTACCTGAAAACAGGACTTCGTTGACGTGATTGCGAATTGCGTCTACTGGTTCGGGAGTGCGATACCTCGCTATATGCCCAATTTGCTTTAGTCCGCTGTATGAGTTTATAATTGCTGTCCAAGTTAAGTAAGTGGGTTGGTAGTTGCAGTTGCTCCGTATCGTCTTATTCTCGCCGCAAAGACATTTGCTGCTTTAAATAGTGGTCGAAAACGAGCAAGCTCTTTTGCCCATTTCACCTAATAGCTGGAGAACTCTCAAAAAGTTTTCGAAGTTGGAGTACTTACTTTCTGCCTCTAAATGCGCATGAGCCATCCCAGACAGTATTTTATAATGCCTTGAATCAGCGTTGCAATACATTGTAAATAGCGTGAGTTCCGAGTTATTGGCATGCATCGATTATTTTTGCAGTAATGGAAGATGCAGATTTGGACATGGTTGTTCGCGGTACATTGTTCGCAAGTGTTGGCACACAAGGTCAACGATGCACTACAGCGCGGAGGCTCATAGTACACGAATCCGTATATGATGACGTTCTTGCGCGATTAAAAAAAGCGTATAAGCAAGTTAAAGTTGGAGACCCAATGAACAGTGAGTGGTTATTTGCTATTAGGTACTCTTTTTTTCTCGAGTCAAGGGATGGATCAAACAATCAACCCTTTTCCTTGATATTGTATGATTTTTATCGTTTAATCGCATTTAAACGTAAAATTAAGTCGCTGCAGTCTGTTTCACCTCAACTGGCGTCTGCAGGAGGCGTCTTACTCCAAAAATTGCCTTTTTTGTCTTGACAATGTGCCTAATTTTTTGTGGAGTTTGATTGTTAGTTCGTTTAATTTGCACGTTGTTCCGATGTTACTCCCATAGCCTGGGCTTACAAAGCATTCCTCATTATTTTGAATTAAACCCAACAGTCATGCATCGTTTGAAAACCTAGGGAGTTCAGACGTGGTTTTTGTTGCAGAAGATATCGTAATGTTTGTGTGTAGTTCGTAAGCCTGGTTTAATTATTGGGTGAGTCAATTAAAATGCTCTGTTGTCGATGGTTTGACATTTGATAACCTTATAGTGTTTGTGTCAAACTCTTGTCGCTTAAAAACTCATGGAAAATGTAACGATGCGCTTCCATTTTTTTATTTATTGCTTTAAAATTAACTTGTATTTAGAGGAAACTATTTACGGTCCCATGCATTCTAGAGCTGGTGTGGAGCTTTATGAACAAACGATTCATGCAGCTGTTCAAGCTGGAGGAAAAGTGGAAGTTGGTGGTAAAGTAAGTAATTGCTACATGTTGTCAATTGATTTTTGCAGAAAGTAGCTTTGAATATAAACTTGGTAAGTTCAAATTAAAATTTTTATAGACTGATAAAGAAAATCGAGTGTGTTTCGCTGTTTTTTTATCTTTGCTAGTACGTTTTTGTAGTTGGTTTAAGTATAACAAGTTGTTGCCATTATTCGACGAATACGCAGTTGCATAATGAGTGCTGTTACCCACTTGCAAGTGAAGTCGCAATTTCGTAAGGAAACACACTGGGCGAAAATTTTAGCCCTGCCGTGCACTTTTATCCACAAAAGTTGTGGGGTAATTTTGATCATGATTAATTTTTCTTAATTTTTTTAGGGCTTATGTCGATAAAAATGCTGTGATGACACAGCTTAAACTACTCTTAGTTGAACGTTTTACGCTATAAATTTTTTCTAGGTTATCGACAGTCCCGGGAATTTTGTCGAACCGACTATAATCTCTGGACTCACTCACGATTCCTCCGTGGTGATGCGAGAATCGTTTGTACCTGTTCTTTACGCAATAAAATTTTCCGGTGACGTTGACGAAGCAATTAGCTGGAACAATGAAGTCGACCAAGGGCTGACGAGCAGCTTATTTACTCAAAGTTTATCATCTCTTTTTAGATGGACTGGGTAAGACTTGTTGCTCTCTAACATCCCACTTGCAAGTAGAGTTCTTTATTTTGAAGCAATCCAGGGACATGCGCAGAAATTTTCTGGGAGAGGGCGTGTAGAAAGGGACGCTTTAAGAGATATGCCTCATAAAAACAAGATTTTGCGAGAGAATTTAAGCGATAATTTCTTTGAACGTGTATTTAAGGAGGTTAAAGGGTGACACGCTCAATCGTGCAAAGAAATTTCCGGCGCACATCATTAAAACAGCCATTTGACTATTACGGCTATGATAATGCTCAGCCGTATGTCGATTTAGCTTGATCGTGCTGGTTTTTAAACTGTTTTATTCGTCGTCTTTAACTGTTAATGAGTTGTTCACGATTGCGAACAGAGACGTTTGTAATGACATTATTTTTTTCATTTAGTCCTAAAGGGTCCGATTGTGGTATCGTCAATGTGAACATTCCTACAAGTGGGGCAGAAATTGGGGGAGCTTTTGGTGGTGAAAAACACACTGGAGGCGGTAGGGAGTCAGGATCAGATTCATGGAAACAGTACATGAGACGTTCAACGTGGTGAGTGCTGGACAGTAGGTTTCACAATATCACCGCCTAGGCGTAAGTCCAGTTTGGTCTTCATGCGCTAGTACGAAATTCTTTTATCGCAAGAAAAATAAGTCTAGTACAGTACAAGTATTAAAGGGGAACTGAAGTACAAAATTATTTTTTCACAACAGGTATTAAAGAAAAAATAGGTTGAATTCAAAAATGGCATTAAAAGTAATGCTTTTAGGTAACGAAAAATTGGCGTTTAAAATTTATTATGATGACATAAAAATGTACATTTTGCGCATTGACGCGTGCAAAAGTTACAGCTGCAATATTCGATCTTTGGTCAGACAAAGATATTTCGGTTGACGAACATTGCAGCTGTAACTTGTGCACGCGTCAATGCCTAAAATGTACACTCCTGATGTCATCGTCTTATAACTTGGAACGCCAATTTTTTGTTAACGAAAAGGATTTAAAAACTTTCAATGCCTTTTTGAAATTCGTCGTATTTTTAATACCTTTCGTGAAAAAATTTAATTTTTACTTCAGTTCCCCTTTAAGCGTTACGAAGAAGGCTGAAAGGGATAATGGGCGGAGTTTTTAACTTTATTATAAATAGCAGAAAGACAGAAACAAAACCAGAATAGTTTTCTTGTAGAGAATATTTCCTTATAAAAAACTAGAAATGGTTAGATTGTGGTGTTAAATTCACCATAAAAGTGAAAGATGGACCGGTTCATTTAAAAGATTGAGGCTGAATTTGGGTCAAAGAATATGAAGATTGCTGGTCGTCGCGGTTAGGACGACCGCAGGAAATGCAGAAAACGAAGATTTTCCCCAAGAATGAAACTCTGTAATGTTGCCAGCCAGCAATGCAAACAGGGAAGCAATAAGTTCAGTCACAGCGTTCACAGTTTCATCGTAGCTCAAACAACTTTTGTTGTTTATTCGAAGTTGTAACCACTTTTTTTAATTACATCCAACTTAAGCGAACTCTACTGTGTGACCCAAGTTTTACTTGTATGAATGATTCTGTTTTTTTTTTTATGCTACACTTCCAGCTAAGGTAACTTCTTTTTTCAGTAGGTTACTGCGAAATTATAGTCTACGGTGCTGCAAGATGAATGCTTATTTTTACGGTTATTTTTTAGCACGATCAACTACAGCAAAGATCTTCCTCTCTCACAAGGAATTAAATTCGAGTGAAAAAATACCTTCATGTGTTTTTTCTTGCATTTGTGCTGAAATGATACGGTTTTGGATCAAGGGTGTTGCTGGAGTGCTAGAAAAACTTGTGTCTTTTCATTATTATTATTATTCTTCTTTTCGCATTGCGCAAAGCTTAGCTTGTATAGACCAAAGTCCGTATAACTCACGTATAAGTTGCGCGGACAGGAATGGAGCAGAGACAATGGAGCAAAAAATGTGTCCACAAAGACAATCGTCGCCTATCTTTGATAATGTAAAAACGCCTGAAAGTGTTACAAAAAAAGTCATAACTTTGGTTATGCTCGTTTGATTTTAAAAATTTCGACTGCATCGTGAAGCTCTTAATTTTAGCTATCGTTTAAAACAAATTTCAAGAAAATTGATTGTGTTTTAGGCACTCTACATAGTAAATAATTTGTACACACGTAGTTCTTTTTGAAGTACAGTGGAATTCGCCTATATCGACACTCTTTTTTATCCCCCAGAGCATGTTGTTCGTTTATGGAGACAGCTGTGGCCTTTCTTTTTACTGTGGAACGTAATCCCACGTACAATTTAGTGCAGTACAGGAGGGTCTTTTTTTCCCCGTAAGGACCTAGTGACATCATAGACCAAAACAATCTTCTTAGTGACATTGGTGACATCAGTGAGATCATCATAGGGACATCATCATAGACCAAAGCCCAAAAATTCAGCAACACGTGTTAAATGAAGCTGTTGCAAAAACAAAGCAAATAAAAATTACCGATTTCTTGCGAAAAAGTTAATATACCTTACAGTGTAAAAATGCCGCATTGTTTTGCATCAGTACCGTCTGTGTACGTATTGCGTGTAAATACAGTACAACTGCCACTATTTTTCACGATATTGTTTGCGTTAATCTTGGCCAAGTGTATGTGAAAACACCATATTAAGCGGCAATGTTGATTAGAGTACACAGTTAGATCTTATCAGGCCCTTGCATTGAACTAAAATCGGAGTTTAGGAACAAATTAGTAGAATTCGGCTATATCGGCACTTTTTCTTTGTCCGCTTGAGATGTCGATATAACAACGCAAACAAACAACCAGTTTATTTTCATGCATCTGAAAGCCCACGATATAGGCCAGTGGTTCTCAAAGTGGTCGATATCGACCCCCAGGGGTCAATTGGACCATCCATGGGGTCGAAAATAGCAAAGGGGTCGAATGGGGGTCAATGAATAACTGCCGGGGTTTACCGGAGCAATAAAGCTTCCAATTCAAAATTATCATTAATCCGCCAAGTAATGCAAAAGACGTTTTTGAACAAATCAAACGAAATTAAGAGGGCTGATTCTCAGCTACAGTAGTTTAAAAAGGCATTCGTTTTAACAAGTTTATTTATTAAATCATCTGTTGTGATGGCTATGGGGCGCCGTGGGTAAAGCTACGCAATATAAAATTTTGCATCATTTTTTTGGTTAAATTACATGCAATATCATATATTGTTGCAATTTATCTATATTGCTGCAATATGTGTTAAATTGTTGCAATTTATCTATATTGCTGCAATTTGTGTTAATTTGTTACAATTTATCTATATTGCAAAAAACACTTTAATCGCCTTTTAATTGCCATAACAAAAACAGTCAGTGTTGCCCTTTCCCTTTTTCCATGAACTCATGTAGTGTACTGGCCTGAGGCGCTGTTGTACTGACTGTGCAGTGTGCGCTTGTTGGTTTGGCTGAAACATTTTGAAATAAAGTGGCTTGGAGTTTGATTGATAAAATACTGTTATGATTGGTAGATGCAATTAAAATTTTTTAAATTCAATAAGCATAACTGAAGTTAAGACTTTTTTTGTTACAGTTTTTTTTACATTATAGCATATAGGCGGCGATTGTCTTTTTGGACACGTTTTTTGCTCCATTGTTGCTTAACAATTTAACGAATGATCTCTCAACTCATTCGTGAGTTATACGGACTTTGGTATAGACCTGTGTGTAATTTAATTATTTCTCTATGTCATACTGATATGTTGCATTTTTTGGACCACTCATTGTCATTTTTCATTAAACCTATTTCATAGTTATCTTAAGCAAAGTTAAAATCGTTCGCGCGTGCCAAGTTTCAATAAACATCGTTCGCACATGCCAAGTATCAATAAACGACTGACGAAAATAAAATGGGTAATTAATAGTGATAGTTGCAAATATAATGAGTACAAACAATTTGATTCGTTGTGTGTCCGCTTTTAATCAGGGTTTATCTAGCGTAAACGTAAACTGTATTGTAGATCGGGTCTGATTCGGGCCCAATGCCGTGGGTACAGCGGAAGCGATCGCTTTTTTCTACTCCAAGCAGCATAGGTGTTTTTCTTTTTGTGCCGTATATTTGGTTACCAAAAGCTTGGGCTTATTTCATGAAACAAGAACTTAACATAAGACCTATTAAGCTTCTGATAACTTCCAGGCTTGCTTAATGCTTAGAGCTTTGGATATAGTCTGCTCATTGACAACTCTGGCCTGGATTGCTTGGGTCCAAGTTATGAAATCCGAATAGAAAAAGTATTCAAATAAATTGGCTAAAATCAAAACCATGGCATGATGAAAATAGAAACATTTCGCAGAAGAATTGGAAAAAAATAAAAACAATCTTAAAAAGACTTGGGAAATTCTGCGTTCATGACTCCGAGAAAAGAGGGCCAAAGCGTTTCCCAGGTCAGTAGAATGATGTTAATGGTAACAAAATAACGGATAAAGATGCCATCTTAAACTCATTTTAAAAGTTTTTTTCTCAGGTGGGTAAAAAACTAGCAGACAACTTCAATACAGACGATAATAGCCTGTTTAAAAATTACAGCACATCCTCGATTATCCGGTCATGTTGGGCAACCTTTTTCCAAAATCTTGACCGGATAAGGATTTGGCTGGATAAGAAAAGACCTTAAGAAAAAAGAACGAAAAAAACGAAGTTAGTATGAGAACAAGCTTAGCCACAAAACAATTTAAATGCTAAACGAAAGAGACATTTGGGTAAAGTTTAAAATCACATAGTTCAACAAAATAAGTTATTAAACAGTTTAACTTTCATCAGTACTATTGCTGAAAAACGAAAGGATGGAGGTTTGTTTAATAGTGCTTTCTCGCCTTTCAGCAGCAAACTCACGCGACCGGTTAATCGAGGAGCCGGATAATCGAGGGCCGGATAAACGAGGATGTACTGTATCTACAAAATAAAAATAAGTGACTTGATTTATAGCCTATGGACCTCCACGAATCGATAAAGTAATCAGCAATTCACTTGATCAACTCCTTAAATCTGAACAAAGCGTCAGGTCACGATAATACATCGCCTTATTTCCTATGTATAGTATAGCTTTCCGTACTCTATAGCGCCAGCACTTTGCTTTTTTATTGATACAGCTTTTCAATTAGGAATTTTTCCAAGAAGTTTGAAAATAGCAAAAATTACTCTCTTAAAATCTGGTAAAATCAACGAAATAACTCACTACAGACCAGTGGCGTACGTAGGATTTTTCAATGGGGGAGTTCAGTGACGTCACATTGTGATGACGTAGTATTTTACGTCATCACGATGTGATGTCACAGGCAGTGTCAATTTAGATTTTTAACGTTTATAATAATTTTTCATCAAACCGGACGGTTATAGCGCAGTGTTACAGATGTCGCTATCGATGCGTAAGATTTGGGGTTCAATTCCCAGGCCGGTCAAATCAGACACTCTTCGGACCTGTGTTGCCCTAGCGCTAAGACGCCAGGTCAGACCCCGTCACTCGCTACCATGCTTCGGTACTGCAACGAGTTTAATGAAACGAGTACAGTGAAGATTTGATTTGATTTAAAAAAAAAAATTGTGTGCAGCCATAGTCACTGCAGAGACACCGTATTTAAAGAAACTCCTACTTACCAACTGCTTCACAGCAGCGGCATCAATGACCAGGGCTGTAAAAATTCCTCAAAAAAAGTAATTTAATCACAACTCTTTGGCCAAAAAAGTAACAAATTACCGAGTAAAATTACTTCATTAAAAAAGTAACTAATTCCAATTACAAAATTACGCGAGGAAAAAAGTAATTTTTAAATTACTAATTACAAATTCCTTTGCTATGGGAAGTAGGCTAACCAATTTACTTGTACAGAGTTTCGTTTAAAAATAGATAGAATATTTTGACATGATCATTAACGGGCAAATTTTGATCGCCATGACTATTGACAAATGCCAACAGAAGCCGAAAACAAGCGCGTGCATGATAAGATCTTGTCGCTGTGAAAAATAAGCATTGTGCTTTGAAGCTGATCAAAAAACAAAGTTTCTAGAAGAAAAAAGGAATTTGTGACTTTCTAATTTCAATTAAACTAAAATTGAACTCGTTCTTCACAAATTGTAATTAATTCCGAATTACCGTTACTTTCGAAAAAATGTAATTAATTACCATCTAAAATTACAGCAAATGTGAATCGGTGGAGAGAGTACTTTAGTGATCTTTTAAACCCAGTTGATGCTACACCGATACAAATTCACGAGGAACAGGTTGGGGAAGATATTCAGATAACCGAAGCAGATGTGAATGCAGTAATCAAATCATTGAAAACTGGAAAAGCACCTGGTGAGGATGATATCACACCTGAAATGTTAAAAGCAATGAACATATATGGTGTTCGTTGGCTGACTCGTGTTTGTAAGGTGGCGTGTAGTACTGGGCAAGCACCAAAGCAATGGCAAACTAGTGTGATAATACCTATTCACAAGAAAGGAGACAAGAGAAAATGCACCAATTATAGGGGCATATCTCTCATCAGTGTCCCGGGTAAGGTCTATGCCAAATGCCTTGAAAAGAAATGCCGTGAAATAGTCGAGCCTAAACTAACAGATGCTCAGTGTGGCTTTCGTCCTGGCCGAAGCACAATGGATCAGATCTTTGCCTTGCAGCAAATCTTTGAGAAGTCGTGGGAATATGCAAAAGAGGTCAATGCATGTTTTGTTGATCTTGAAAAAGCATATGATCGCATTCCTAGAGACAAGCTTTGGGCGGTGCTGTTGCAGTATGGCATTGATGGCCAGTTACTAACTGCCATTAAGTCGCTGTACATGCATTCCGAGATCTGTGTTCGTGTTAACAGTGCAACGACGAAACCTTTCAGAGTAAGTGTGGGACTACGGCAAGGCTGCTCTCTTTCACCTATTCTGTTCCTTATTTATATGGATAGAATAGTTAAGAAAAGTGAGTCTTGTGGCGGAGTAAAGATCGGTGAATGCACTGTACAACGTCTGTTATTTGCAGATGATCTCGTGCTACTCGACTCTACCCAAAATGGTCTCCAGCAAGCTCTTGACAGGTTTTCGGATGCATGCTCTGATGCCGGAATGAAAATCAGTACAGCAAAAACAGAAACCATGTGCCTGTCCAGACAACCAAAGCAGTGCTCTCTCCAAGTTGATGGAGTACCACTAAAACAGTCAGAGAAATTCAAGTACCTCGGCGTCTCATTCACAAGTGACGGCAGACAAAATAGCGAATTGGATATCCGCATCGGAAAAGCAAGTGCAGTAATGCGCCAGCTCCACCGATCTGTGGTACTGAAACGGGAGCTTTGCACCAAGGCAAAGCTATCCATTTTCAGATCGGTCTATGTTCCTATTCTGACTTATGGCCATGAGTGTTGGATCATGAATGAGAAAGTGAGGTCTCGAGTTCAAGCAGCCGAAATGGGATTCTTGCGAAGAATTAGCGGATTGACCTTGTTGGACAAGGTTAAAAGTGCAGATATTCGTGAATCTCTAAACATCGAAGCGCTGCTTCTTCTAAGCTATTAACAAAACTTGTTCCAGCAGGAAAGTAGTTTCTTACCCACAAAATGAAACTATTTGGACGCTTTTATGATGAACACAGACAAAATAACAAAATAACTCGCTAATATACCCAAAACCTCCCGCGCCGATAGCGATGTCTTGGGTTAACCCCAACTGGCTGGTTTGGTTAACTCAAAGTTATGACATCGCAAGCGGAACATTCGCCTACGTTGCAACCATTCTCTTTCAAGGATACCTCCCGCGCTGGAACGTTCTGCGCTGGAACGTCAAGAATACCTCCTGCAAGAACACCTCCTGCGCTGGAGCACATATTTCCTATAATCAATTTGCAGTTTCGCAGCTGCCTGTTGCCAATATTGTATTTATTGCCAATCCCTTATAATGTGTTTGTGTACTTTGCGCAACGAAATAAACAGCTCAGATGGCCGACTGGTATGTAGCGTCTGTCTCTTGAGCTGTAGACTCGGGTTTGATTCTGAGTCGGGTCAAACCAATGACTTTAAAATTGGTATTCACAGCTTCCCTGCTTGACGCTCGGTATTAAAGGGACAGTGTGAAGAACAAGCCGGCAAGTTTACTTGTTGTGCCATTGGGAAAAGCACTTAGCGGGATTCCCCCATCTTGGTGTGGTAGATCGATGGCCGGCAACTCCTAAGCGAGCTCGTATAGCGCATTGATCGCTTTTACGTGATAGGAGGATAAATACGCAACTAAATAAATAAATAATAAACCTGTTCTGTTTGTGTTGTCCAGCCATGATAGGCCTTGAGAACAATAGCTTTATGACATCACAACACGACTCCAGCTTTAACAACACCCATTCACTTTGTCCAGGCTTGCATTTTGAGTTAGTCGTTGGTTCAAGCGCAGCCCACCAGAAAAGTTTGACTACCGGAATTATTGTATCACAATAAAAGTTTCTCGAGATTAATAAGCTAGTTTGATGGCACAGTAAAACATGACAGCAATTTCGGCAAGCTCTGTATAAAAAAAGGCTGATGGATCCAAAAAGAAAGTTGTTTTTTTTTCAATCGTTAGTGGGGGGGGGGGTTAACCCCCGTAACCCTCCCCGTGCGTAAGCCACAGCTACAGACCAATATCCATCCTTCATGTTTTTCTAAAATTAAAAAAAAATTTATTCAAAAACGTTCAAACAATTTTTCGCAAAACATTCAGTGCTATCCGAATCACATTGTGGTTTTCAGAACAATATATTCACATCCGATGCTATTTTGGATTTACTCATTTCCTCGTATGAAAACATTGACAGCCAACTCTATAGTCATTACCAAAAGTTTAGAGCAGAGGTGTGCAATAGGCTGCCCGTGGGCCACTACTCGGCCCGTCAAGCCATTTAGTGTGGCCCTCAACAACACTCTCATTTTTCCCCATCAAAGCATAGAATCAAAATCCGACAGTTTAATTTGAGTGACATCTTTTTCGTAGCTTACCGCAGTAATTCGATTATGATTGATCGTGAAGTGAGCATTCTTCGCTCTGTGGTTTAGACTGATTGACTTATCTAGTCCGGCAGCCCATAGGTCTGAGCTCAGCTGGAAGCTTACCAATTTTTATCCCTATTATTGCTTAAAGTACTTCAATCCATGCACGAAATCAGATTTCTGCCGGGTCAGGGGCGGTGGGTGTGGCCAGGGTGAGGGGGTAAATAGGGTAAAATTGTTGAGCTGGCACAACAAGGTACTTACGCTATAAAAGTAGTTTTAGTCGTTTATAGTCGCAGTAGAGCTCTCATTCTGGGCTTAAACGAAAGAAGAAAAAATACAAAATATATTTAACAAAAAACTTCAAGTTTATTTTATTATGACGTCATGATATTTGAGCTTGAACTTGATTTTGCTCAATTTTTGTGTAGTCGGGGTGCATAACTTTAGCTATAGCGCCTAAGTTTATAGAAGCAAATTAACAAAACTTGTTCCAGCAGGAAAGTAGTTTCTTACCCACAAAATGAAACTATTTGGACGCTTTTATGATGAAGACAGACAAAATAACTCGCTAATATACCAAGGCGCGTGCTTAATTTTAAACGCTTTTTCATACAATGCGGGTTCCGCATGACTGATTTCTTTATGAAATTGCATGGCGTTTGGGCTATTTTATGTTGGAACACGTTTCTTTCGCTGTATTTTTCAAGAAGATTGCAAATAGTTAATGCGAGGAAGTACAGTAGGATGTAGAGGGTTTCAAATTTGGATATAGAGATATATAAGACTTCAGATACAAGCACCCAAAAGGTAACGATTTTTTGTGAATTGAAAATAACTCAAAAGGTAACGATTTTTTGTGAATTTGTGAATAACTCAAAGCACCCAAAAGGTAACGATTTTTTGTGAATTTGTGAAGTGAATTGAAAATAACACTTACAAAAAACCCGCGGGTAAGTTTGATGTTGGCTTCATCAATCACTTAGGTAATTCGTTTGCAATTTCGCATCTCGAAGTTGAGTTAATTCTACTTTAATCAATGGAGGATCACCAGGTTTAACCGATAAATTGGATTACCACGTTCGATTATTTCCATAAACCCTGAAAATAATGTTAAAATATTATCTACATTTATTTCACAATAATCAATCATGTTTTCGCTTACTTACTGTAAATTGCATAGTATAATATCTTTTTGTTTCGCTATTTGGTGTTTAGTCCTAATCGCTAAATTTGCTATGTTTTTGCATGATTTTGGCCAGAAGTTCAGCGGATCGCGAGTTATAAACGGAACAAAATATTAACGAAAGTTAATCTCTAGAACCCCAAAATTTTGACCTTATTTTTCCTTATTACTGGATAAAAAATAGGTTTCATTGCGATGCTGTGCCCATCTACATCAAAAACTTATCCGGTGGAAATACGAAATTTACTTTTGTTTCAGTCAATAGCGACATTGCTAAATAGTTCATTTCGGTAACTTTTCGTTTCTGTCTTAGAAATTGTTCAAAAAATAGCTGCTGAGATGCCACAAATATTCCTTGTCTTCATCTTCATAAGAAATGTTATGGATTAAGTTGCTCAAATCTTTCACAGCTATGCAAAAAAAAATTTGCAAAATGCAGGAAAAATGTAATTACGGTATTTTCCCGTGTATAAGAGACCCTTGTGTATAAGAGACCCTTTAATTTTTAGGTAAAATTTTCAGGAAAAAAGTTTTTTAGTAATGAATAACTTCATTAATCATAGAAATCATTAAATTCCTCATCACTCTCCTTATCAGCCAGTTCTTCGTCATTATCATCAGAGGAGTCACTCTGTTCAAAAATGGCGTCGTCCTCTGTGCCGTCCATGGCATTGGAGATGCCACACTTCTTAAAGGATTTAATGATGACCTCTGGCTTTACACCATTCCATGCCTTGATGACCCAAAAATAAACCCAGTTAATGTGTTGTACAGAAAGAGCATACATGGTATATATGAAAGAGGTATATATCAGAGTGCATACCTGCATACCGAACTGCAATACATACTGGCGCTAAAAGACTTACTCCCATGTATAAGAGACCCCCTATTTTTATAGTGAAAATTATGAACAAAAAAGGGTCTCTTATGCACGGGAAAATACGGTAGACTGCAAAACCACATTGACTTCGGAATGTTTGCATTGTTTTTGTCCCATAGGCTACTTGCATTTTTTAAGATTGTGCTTTTTTTGCGCCTCAGGTCTCCTTACGCATTTTTTGAGATTTTCTTCAATTTTAAAAGAAACTTTTGGGCAAATAACAGCGAAACAACAAAATATCAAATTAGAATTAGCTAGCTTACCCTAGGAGCAGTGGCGTAGCGAGAAATTTTGAGAAGAGGGGGGGCATGATTTTCATATTTTTTTTAGCGTATTTTTTTTTTTGGAAGAACGAATTTGAAGCTGATTGAGAAACAAAAAAAGCTCTAGGGGGTCCGAGCGCATGCTCCTTTGGAAAATTTTTGAAAATTTAGATGCTGCGAATGGCTTTTTTAGTGCTTTCTGATTAATTTTCAGGCAAATTTTGTTTAAATTTTTGACCCTAATTCTGTGTACTTCGCCAAATTATTATCCCAAGCGAGCTCGTACTAGTGCAGCGCATTGATCGCTTTCTCATGATAGGAGGATAAATATGCAACTATAGACGAAAAAATATGATGCATTTGTTTGCACATTTTCGATTATGCGTGCTGGTGTAGGGCTTATCGCTATCAAACAGGTTCAAAACTACAGAAAATTGTATGCATGAAAAACATTTTTGAAAATGGCTGGTGGGAGGATGCATACCCCTCATCCTACCCCCTAGATCCTCCCCTGGCCATAAGCTACGAAAAATATCAAAAAAGTCTGGCATATTTCAGGCACTTGGCACCAATAGTATTGTTCTTTTTTACTAAAAGGCAGAGTCAGAAGGGGAGACATGGGACAATGCCTCCCTCTCTAAATATGCTCCTGCCTAGAAGCCTGAGACTAGGAGCTTGTGAACGGATAATAAATTCCTTTAAAGGAGGTTAATTAACATGTTTACAAATATCCATCTGGCTACTGTGAGCTTTGTTAGCTAGAGGAAAGCTTGAGTTCACCAAGCTGTTTTCAAGTGACTTTTACTTAAGGAAAGTGCATGGTACGCCCGACGTCTGTTGCGATACCAAAGAGGAGGGTCTGGGGGGCGAAGCCACCCAGACGTTGATATGGTAACACAAATTTCAGCCCCCCCTACTTAAAAGTACTTCCAATGCCACTGCATAAAAGCGTCCAAACAGTTTCATTTTGTGGGTAAGAAACTACTTTCCTGCTGGAACAAGTTTTGTTAATTTGCTTCAATAAACTTTGGCGCTATAGCTAAAGTTATGCACCCCGACAACACAAAAATTGAGCAAAATCAAGTTCAAGCTCAAATATCATGACGTCATAATAAAATAAACTTGAAATGTTTTGTTAAATATATTTTGTATTTTTTCTTCTTTCGTTTAAGCCCAGAATGAGAGCTCTACTGCGACTATAAACGACTAAAACTACTTTTATAGGGTAAGTACCTTGTTGTGCCAGCTCAACAATTTTACCCTATTTACCCCCTCACCCTGGCCACACCCACCGCCCCTGACCCGGCAGAAATCTGATTTCGTGCATGGTTTGAAGTACTTTAAGCAATAATAGGGATAAAAATTGGTAAGCTTCCAGCTGAGCTCAGACCTCTGGCCTGCCGGACTAATCAGCTGTGTCTAAAAAATTTACCTTACATACAATGTGTTACTCGCAATAGGAAGGAAGTGGTGTTAACCGCCATTGTTTTTTCAGTTCATTTGCTGTTTGTGTTTTGTCTCAGATGGCCGATACAACGTGTGTCTCTATAGACTCGGGTCGGGTTTGATTCCAAGTCCAGTCAAATCAGAGATTTTAATATAGGTTATCACAGCTTCCCTGCTTGATGCTCAGCAATAAATGGACAGTGTGGAGACCAAGCCGGCAAGTTTACTTGTGTCGTTCGGAAAAATTAAAAACGGGTTGCTATAACCCAGACGTGGACAAACTACGGCGCGCGGGCCAAATCCGGCCCGCCGGTCCTTTTGTTCTGGCCAGCCGGCACTTACGGAAACTTAAACTCCTACCATGAATTGAGCGTGAGACCTTTTTTTTTCATTTAGAGATCACGGATGGCAGTGATTTTTAAAAAATAAACCTTAACGGTGCAAAATTGAAATTGAAAAGTAGGTGAAAACCTCTCACTTTGGAGATCACATTCGTAAGTGGACTGTGAGTGGACTGTGATCTCCAAAAAAAAAAGCGAGAAAAAGGTCTTCACGGTATTTTCCAATCAGCGTGCGGCCCGTGGCTTCCACAGTTTTTTCAAATTTTGTCCTTCGTGTGCAAAGTTTGCCCACCTCTGCTATACTCTCTGTCAAAGCTGATGTTAACAAACTGATCAAGAACATTCAATTCTAAAAGTCCCGCTAAAATGTTACGCAAATAATATTTTAAATTGTGAGAAGTTTTGAAAACTAGCTCAGCTGATAAGCGCGTGCTATCGGTGCGGGAGGTGTGGGTTCCATTCCCGGGCCGGTCAAATAGACACAATGTCGCCAACGACTGGTCATCGTTGCGACGTTTCTTCGGAGCTGTGTTGCCCAGGCGCTAAGCTGCGGAGATGGGCTCCGCAACTCGTTACACGCTTCGGTGTAATGCGGCGAGTATAATGAAGATTTTTATTTTGAGAAATTTTCAGTTCGTTGCGTAAATGGAAAAACTAAACTTTTGGTGTGGCCCAGCTGGATTTCTAAGTTGTTTATATGGCCCACCGACAAGGTTGTGGCACACTCCTGGTTTAGAGCCACCCAGGCAAAAAACATGTTTTGTTTGTTGTTCTCAAATGTGTTTTTAATTCACTTCTTGTGTTCGTTAGCTTTTTTCTTTTTTGCTCAATGTTAAATGACTCTTACCTGTAATTTGTCTCCAAAAAGTGGGCTAACTAACCTAGCTCTTGTTTTAGGGTGATTTAAAAAAGAGATGAGAGAAAATTATAGCTATCATTCAGAAAGGTACATGACTAAAAAAGCATTTTTGAGCATTGCTCAGCGGTCAAAAATTGTTATGCCTCATTCACGCTTCATACGGAAACGGCAGCAACGAAAAATCAGTCGCTAAAAACGGAAGCGGAACGGTTGATAACAATTTTTGACCACTGAGCAACACTCAAAGATGTTTTTTTACCCATAATACCTCTCCGAATGATGGCTATAATTCCCTCTAACCTCTTGTTAAAATCACCCTAAAACAAGAGCTAAGTTAGTTAGCCCACTTTTGGGACCAAATTAAGAGTCATGCAAAATTGAGCAAAAAAGAAAAAAAAGCTAACGAACACAATTAAGAAGTGAATTAAAAACACATTTGTAAAAAACAAGCAAAAATGTTTCGACTATAACCAAAGTCTCGTCAGCCTTGCTACGCACAGCCAATCCCGGCTAAACTCATTCCAGACTGTAAAAACTCTTTTTTTGCATTGCTTTACCTGTACATCTCGACTTCATCTCTTTTCTAGGTTGTGCCCTATTTTTTGGCAGGCGACTGGCCCCAAACAAATGAGTGGGTTGCCATGGGGGCTTCTAGTGATGTGGGCTAGTTAGGCTACCGGTAACTTAGTTGTTGGTTAGTGGTTATAGGTTCTTTCATTGGGTATCGTTGTTTGGGGCCAGTCGCCTGCCAAAAATAGGGCACAACCTAGAAAAGGGATGAAGTCGAGATGTACAGGTAAAGCAATGCAAAAAAAGAGTCTTTACAGTCTGGAATGAGTTTAGCCTGGATTGGCTGTGCGTAGCAAGGCTGACGAGACTTTGGTTATAGTCGAAACATTAATTTGTCCCTTGCAAATTTCTCAAGCAAAAATGTGTTTTTTGCCTGGGTGGCTCAAAAATTTTAGTAGGCCTAGTGACCTGGGCGTCAAACAGTTAAATTTTTCCAGTTCAGGTTCGGTTTGGGTTCAACAGCGGTTTCAAATTTCGGTTCAGTTCTGGTTAAGGTTCAGATAAATTGAAACGGTTCGGTTTAAGTTCACTCCAGTAAAAAATATTCCAAAACCGGTTCATTAGTTCCGGTTCAGGTTCGCAGTGGAAAATGGTATAATTTTAGTAATACAATTTAAAAGATGAAACGTACAAAGCAATTTTTCTTCGCACTAACAGGTCAATATAATGCATAAAATACTTGTAGTAAAGCCAATTTCGCGATAATTAAGTTGTTATTATGCTCTGACACCGGCGGCCTATTCAATCCACAGGTAGCGATAAGCGTTAAAGCGCTTTGTTTAGTCTGTTACGCGAGTACTATACGAGACCGGGTTACAGCAAACGTAAAAGACTTCTTCGCCATGCATAGATTACTTGTATAAGTGACTATTCTTTTAAATTCGAACCAGGTTCACAGTGACGCGAGTGACTTCCCGGAGCGAGCAGCTTTTTCAATCGGTTCGGTTAAGATTCGCAAGTACTGACATTATTCGGTTTGGTTCTGGTTCGCTCTTTGCGATTTTGAAAAATACGGTTCGGGTTCGGTTAAGGTTCGACAAAAATAGCGTAAAACCGGTTTATAAAACTCCGGTTCGGTTTCGGTTCGACTCCCTGCTAATGATTCTACTCAGGGTTGGTCTTACTTGACTTCAAAAAGGCTTATGACACTGTTTGCCATTCTATTAAGCAAACTTGAACATTACGGAATTTGTGGTGAAGCACTTAAGCTATTAGGTTCCTATTTTGCTGATAGGCAGCATACGTTACTTACCAAAACGCCCATTTCAATACAGTAATTAATCATTACGGAGTTCCTCAGGGAAGTACTCTAGGCCCGCCGTTGTTTTTGATATAATTATATTAACGATCTTCAAAACTCTTTAAATTCGCCCCCAATGCTGTTTGCTGACGATACATACCTTGTAACTCATGTTTTCAAACCCAATGATTTACGCACAATAATAAACCATGAGGTAAATCACGTTCTTCGATGGACAACAGCGATTAGAATAACGGTCAATCCACAAAAATCGTCCATTTTGTTAATTCCTCCCAAAATTTCTAGCCCTTCTCCGAATGTTAATGTAGTTTGCAGTAATAATGCGGTGCTTACTAAAGGTTCCGTAAAGCACTTAGGCATCACACTTGATTCAAAAATCAACTTTGACAAACATTGCAGCATCCTAGCTTCCAAATTATCAATCAATCAAGTCTTTTATTCTTGAAAATTATCAAGATTTGAGGCAATTTTGTCCAAACTTCGGCACTTATTACCACCAACAATTCTTCAGAACTTGTATTACTCTATGATTTACCCTCATTAATAGTACGGTGTCACAATTTGGGGAAACACTACCGACAAAAATTTGAAACAGCTGATTACCCTACAAAACAAAGTAATCACAATAATCGCACAGGGCAAACGTTGGGACCACGTTACATCACTCTACAATAAGCCACAAATATTAAAATTAAAATATTTGTATACACTCGAAGTAGCTAAATTGATGCACAAATGAAACACGAGATTTGGGCGCAGACATCTGGGCGCGAGACATCTGGGCGCAGACATTTGGGTGCGAGAGCATTTGGGCGCAATGCCATACGGGCGCGAGGACATTTGGGCGTTGTGTCATTTGGGCGCAAAGGCATTTGGGCGCGAAAGGGCGCAAGGGCATTGGGGCGTGAAATCCGTGCAAACGAACTTTTGATCAACGTTTCGTTAGTTTTTTTAAATTAATAAAAACTATTTTCCGTTTGCAACGATCTTATCCAATGCTTAATTTTCTGTTTGCAATGATCTCATAGAAGAAATTAAGATGTGTTAATTAACGGTAACGTATATCAAAAAAGATGGAGCAAAGTAAAGATCAAGTTAGCGTTAAATGAAGACTCATTTTTTCGATCAATTGTCTAGCAAACTAAGAGAGTAATTAAAAGTTTTACATCAAGGAAAATGTCCACGCAATATAGGACAGCAAAATATAAAACAATTAATAAGATGCTTACAAACGGAAAATAGTTTTTATTAATTTAAAAAAACTAACGAAACGTTGATCAAAAGTGCGTTTGCACGTATTTCGCGCCCAAATGACACAACGCTCAAATGTCCTCGCGTCCATATGGCATTGCGCCCAAATGATCTCGCGCCCAAATGTCGTGTACCGTGCACAAATATTCCCGAAATTATCTTCCTCGACGGCTAGGTTCACACTTCACTCCCGTCAGCGCAATACATTCACGATCAACGCGTCTTGCCTCGTCCAATCTAAACCTTTACTTACCAACAAACAAAACCCAGAGACTACAAAAAAATCTGAAATTCATGGGTCCAAAAATCTGAAATGCTCTACCACACGAACTTAATGTTCTATCATTCAATAAATTTAAAATAAACTCTGAAAAATACATACATCTAAATACTCCTGACCGCCAACTTCTTGATACCTAGCCGATTCTCGTCTTATTGTTGTTACCCTTTTGATATTATTAGTTTTTCTCTATAAATGGTCGTAAAGCTATAAAATTAATACGAATATTTTTGCGAGTACCATTTGAATCAAAAACCAATAAACGTCCAAAAAACTCTCATTAGCTTATTCTGCAACCGCAAGGTCCGTTGCAGCTTCCTGTAGACTCGTTGACCGCAAGGTCCCCTCGCAGCTTCCTGTACCAATTCAATATATAAGTGTTATTTTTTTATGTGCTGTAATAGAATATCTCGCCATTCTTTCATTGAATTGTTAAAATAAACTGTAAACTGTAACTTAATTTAAACTGTAAAACTGGGTTAAGAATGGAAAACCGATGTAAAACAATACATATATATATTATATTTACAAAAAAATATAAAAGCGCAAAGACAATAACATTTTTCTTCATGCAAAACACTCTCCTATAAACTCTCGTGAACAATGCAAGTGCGAACAAAATACTAGTCCGTTTATGGACAATTTCAAAGTTTCAGTTTTTTAATTCATGGTGCTTCAAATTCCGGCGCTTCGAGTTCTGATGATCGTTCAGTTCCGAAACCGCCGCTGGGTTGAGGGTTGGAAAACCCACCACCAAAAGGAAAACCGCCGCTGGGTTGGTTGTTAGGAAATCCACCACTTGGCTGGTTACCAGGAAAACCACCGCTCGGAAATGAATTGGGCGGAGCAGGTGCTGGGAAGCCTGTAAAAGTACCGTAATTAAGTGACTTATGTCGACACACGGTCCTACTAAACACCGCAAAGGACTGAATCACCGCAAAGGAGCGACAAAGAACTTACTAAACACCGCAAAGTACGACAAAGGACTTAAGATTGATCTACTAAGCACCGCAAGGAACGACAAAGGACTTTGAATCATACCATAACAAAGAATGACAAAGGACTTCAAGTTAGGGCAGTGCCGAAACTAGGCAATGCGGCCCCCCCCCCCCCCCCCCCCCGAAATCATCTTTCGGGGCCCCCTTAAATTTTTTCTTGGATGGTGATGCAAAAGAGCGAGCCCCGAAGGGGCGATGCCTAGAAGGGGTGATGCAAAGCGGTGATGCAAATGAGGTGATTCTAGAAGGGGTGATGCAAAAGAGCGAGCCCCGAAGGTCTGGGAGCATGCCCCCCCAGAAAATTTTGCGGAATCTGACCTTAGTTTGGAGGCTTTTTGTGCGTTTTGAGCCTTTAAAATTCCTCAGTTTTAACAAGGTTTAGTAGTCTGTATTACTAGGTCCCTTCCAAACCCATTAAAATAATGCTGCAAGCAAAACCTACTCTAACATTTCGCTACCTATGCGAAAGCGTTTTTAAGGCTTATTTTTGCGCCTTTCACTTGAGGATGAGGGGCCCTTGGCAGGGGCGGATCCAGAAAGTTTTGGTGGGGGGATGTGATTTTAAATTAGGTTGAATTTTGACTAAATACAAAGACGTTTAGACCCGTAAACGAGCGTAAAATAAGCCCTTTGAAAATGTTTTATGTCAGGGGCGTATTCAGAATTTTTTTCAGGGTGGGGACACCAAATTTCATCACTTTTTCAAGCGCAATTTTTTCCCGGAAGAGTTATTTTAAGCAACTCAAGTAACAAAAACGACTTTAGGGGGGTCCGGGGGCATGCTACCCCGAAAAATTTTTGAAAATTTGCCTACTGCAATGGTCATTTTAGCGCTTTTCGAACAATTTTCAGGCAAAGTTTGTTCAAATTTTTGGCCCCTACCTTTGAGTGCTTCATCAAATATGATGCATTTTGTACGCACAGTTTCGATTATGCGTGCTTAAGACGACTAAGGTTTATTGTTATGAACAGGGGTGCAAATCTTTGTTGAGCATTGGGAGAGATGATTTAGCAAAATCGATCATTTTTCGATATCGGGGGGGATGATTTAGCAAAATTGCCACGTCTGCAGATGTCCAATTTTTTGCCCACAATGAAGTGAAGACCCAAAAAAAAGGTCATAACGTTCCCAGATGCCTAATTTTTTGCCCAAAATGAAGTGAAGACCAAAAAAAGGTCATCACCTTCGCTGATGCCCAGTTTTGGGACATGAAAATATTGGGGGGGAAGCTGCCGGATTATTGGGGGGATACATCCCTCCATGGATTTGCACTCATGGTTATGAAGAGACTCGGAATTATAGAAAAACTTTATTTATCCAAAGCATTGTTGAAATGGCTTGTAGGGGGGATGCATCCCCCTTGGATCCGCCCCTGGCTCTGGTATGCCACTAAACGTTTGTTTGCTAGTTTTGCGACTGCTATTTTTCGAAAAATTTGCAGGGGCCCTCCATGGCCAAAAGCATAAATATGGTATGGGGGCCCCACATCGCGCGAGTTAAGACAAAAAATATATTGAGTCTTAGAATAGGCTTATTTAAGGCACCTTTATCATACGTTGATTAAATAGTACTACGTACCGACTATTTACGGGGCCCTCTGTTTGTGCGGCCTCCCCCCCCCCCCGGTTGGGGGTTCAGGGGGCGCTAATTTCGGCACTGAGTTAGGGTTAGGGTTAAATTAGGGTTATGCTTTGGTTATCAGGTCTTTTGTCGTACTTTGCGGTGTTTAGTAAGTCCTTTGTCGTTGATTAACGTTGATTAAATATTAGTACGTACCGACTATTTACGGGGCCCTCTTTTTGTGCGGCCTCCCCCCCCCCGGTTGGGGGGTTCAGGGGGCGCTAATTTCGGCACTGAGTTAGGGTTAGGGTTAAATTAGGGTTATGCTTTGGTTATCAGGTCTTTTGTCGTACTTTGCGGTGTTTAGTAAGTCCTTTGTCGTTGATTAACGTTGATTAAATAGTAGTACGTACCGACTATTTACGGGGCCCTCTTTTTGTGCGGCCTCCCCCCCCGGTTGGGGGGTTCAGGGGGCGCTAATTTCGGCACTGAGTTAGGGTTAGGGTTAAATTAGGGTTATGCTTTGGGTTATCAGGTCTTTTGTCGTACTTTGCGGTGTTTAGTAAGTCCTTTGTCGCTCCTTTGCGGTGTTCAGTGGGACCCGCCGACACACGGTACTTTGGGTACAGGCTAGCATTTTTTGTTATGAACAAGAGGGCCTAGAATAACTAAAAGCTTTTTGGCTTACTTCTGGTACCATTGTTAATGCTACAAACCGTTTTTATTGGAGTCCCATTTATAAGTATTTAATACAGAATTACAAAAACTGTTCAGCATGTCGCTATAATACTAAAGTTACTTACGTCTCAGGTTACTGTCATTGCATGCGACAAAAGTGAGAAAAATTCTGCAAAATAGAAAATACTTACAAACTGTTCCATCTCCGGAATATCCAGGATTGCAAACGCATTGATATTGTGGTAAATTTGGGAAAAATCGAGCAAAAATGCTTTGCTGACATCTAGCGTTTACGTCACAGTTGAGACATTCACCTGGAAAAGATCGACAGTAAGTTAGTAATCTCGAGACTCAAATCCAGCCAGAGCCGGCGCCAGAGCAGTCGACTTAAAGCACGTCGATTGGGGGGCCAAGCCCCCCCTGGCCGGCCCTGAGTCCAGCTCTTGGTCAAACATTTTGGATACACAGGCATCTTTCAAAATGAAAGATAGTCGAAAATTGAAAAGGTAACAAGGGGGAACAAAGAAGATTTGCAGCAAAAAATCACGATTTCTTAGGAAAATCTAAACGATAAAGGCTTTGTAACGCGTAGGGAGACCTGAGGCGCGAGCATATGAGCCCCCTCCATACGTCATTGGTAAGAAATTAATCGAAATAATTTTTTAAGTAGAAATTAATCAAAATAATATTTGCGAGGCTGGCATCGTTCAATTTGTAAAATATGCTAGTCAAAAACACCGTGTTATCAAAACATTGTGGTTATGTGCGTTAATGCATCAACTTTAAAAACTTACGTGGACCAAAGTAGGTGCAGGTTCTTCCGCTTCCATAATAACCCAGATCCTCTCTGCATTTGCAATTAGCCACGAAAACATTAGGTGTACATGTGGCAAATGTGTGGCATGGTGATGATGCGCAAGGATCGTAACCTGAAAAAAATCGAAAGTAATAAATGTGTTCGTTGGATATTATATTTCCTATTGCTAATGTTAGTCATATTTGGCAAGCTTGATTTGTCCACAATTGAATATGCTTTCTGTATAAAAGTTCAAAAATTAGTATCCTTGGATTTTGGTGGATTTCCCGTTTCGCTGAATAAAACCTCGAGATATTTTACTAATTGACTAATTAACATTAACAATGTTACTTCGTAATTATTCAGACTGTGCTACGACTGAAGGTGGTCAAAGTGTAGACCAGCTGTTGGCTTTGGAATTGATAGTAGGTTTACTTAATCCGGGAAGGATGCTTGGCTCAACGTCGCTTTAATCAATCAATAAATCACTTTGCATAATGAATGATCTTTGAATGTCTGTTTCGAGCTTAAATAATTTTCTTAGTCAGAAGCGCTGTCCTATGCTCCTGTTGTAAGGTGCAGGTTCTTCTCTATTATCTACTATAATAATTTTTTTGAAAAAAAATTATTTTTTTGAAAAAAAAATTAGCAAAGAACGAAATTACAAGTTCATGTTCAATTCAAGCCTGTTTAAGCCAAGGCAGTTAGCCTATAATAAAAACTAGCCTACTTACGTATACACTGTTGTCCAACTAGTATGTAGGGTGCTCTGCACCGGCAGAAATACATGTTTGTTTCGAAATTGGGAATGCAGTCTGCGTGTCGGTGGCACCGGTGGTTTGAGCATGGATTTTGACCTGAAAAGAATATCAAAATCTAAAATTTTAGCTTAATAATATCATGATATCAGCAAATAAGCTCATGTTCTGATTGGGGTAAGTCTTGCGTTAATTAAAAACGATTTGACCATGTTTTAGGACTTACAATGAAATGAATATAATTGTTATTTTTTTGTTTTGTTTTTTAAACACAACTAATATTTCCGTTTTTCGGAGTTGGTTATTGTTAAAAGAAAGTTTTTATTGTACTCTACTTCGGTTTAAATTTGGTTGCAAACCTGATGTTTTTATTAAAGGCAGTGGCTAAGGTTGCATGACCATAAAAATAATTGCTTTGTTTGTTAGTTTTTTTGTTTATTTATTTCATTATCCCTTCACGCTCTCCCGGTTGTACAAGAACTTGACGAAGTAATAAAACAACCTCAAGCGACAAACGTTACGGGCTCGCAAGAATAGCTACTTCTTTTGGTAAAATCTACACTACATTCTTTTCGAGTTGAGCTGAACTTTAACTTGATCTTGAGGCTCGGAAGTCTTGTGAGTTTTGCTCAAAAATAGGCAGCACCCGTTTTAAAGCGTCTCCGAAAACAAGGAAAAATTGCCAGATGATGTTATTTTAGCTGGAGCTTTCCGGAAAAGCTGTCAACTTTGAAAATTTCAAGAAAGGATTATTTGTGTCTTCTTAGAATTTTATAGAGAAACGAAAACGAACTTGTTGCAAAAGTGCTTGGTCATCCGTTATCGGAAATTGTCTATTTGTGTTAGTTTAATTTGCTGACATGACAGACAACTTCATTATAACAAACTCACGCCTGCAAGTGTCTCCGTTGCCCACAAACCCTGGTCTACAACGACAGAAATGGCTGTCATCCGCAAGTACGGGAACACATACTGCATTTCTGTGGCATTGATGGTTTTGGCAAGGATTTGTTTCTGCAAAAATAAATCGGTATTTGTGAACAGGGGCGGATCCAGAAAGTTTTAGTGTGGGGATGTGATTTTAAATTAGGTTGAATGTTAACTAAATACAAAGACGTTTAGACCCGGAAACGAGCGTAAATAAGCCCTTTGAAAACGTTTCTTGTCAGGGGCGTGTTCTGAAATTTTTCAAGGTGGGGGCACTAAATTTCGTTACTTTTCAAGCGCAATTTTTTCCGGCTGAGTTAATTTTAAGCAAGTAACAGAAAAGACTCTAGGGGGACGCAAAGGCATGCTCCCCCAGAAAATTTTTGAAAATTTGCCTACTGTAATGGTCATTTTAGCGCTTTTCGAACAATTTTCAGGCAAAGTTAGTTCATATTTTTGGCCCCCAACTTTAAGTGCTTCACCAAATATGATGTATTTTGCACGCACAGTTTCGATAATGCGTGCTTAAGGCGACTAAGGCATATTGTTATGAAGAGGTTCGAAATTATGGAAAAAATTTATTTATCCAAAGCATTGTTGAAAATGGCTGGTGGGGGGGAATGCATCCCCCACATCCCCCCCCCCCCTGGATCCGCCACTGTTTGTGAATGTTTAAAGATATAACTGGACTGTACCATATTCACTAGTATTTTTGCAAAAAAATAAATGTAGATTCGGATATCAAAATTATTTCTAGCTGGCTTCTACAGCTCTAAGCTGCAGCCATAGCACTTGGAAATCCAGACCTTGGGGCGCACAGAGCATAGTCTAATGACCGTGGTCACTTTTGACTGAGTGGTAAAGACCTCGATTTTCGAAACTAAATATTACGACTTCGATGTCTAACTTAGAATTCTTTGATACATGAACTGCATTTCACTACCATAAAAACCGAAGCTGTAATTGTATGCAGGTACAGAAGCTCATTCACGATAATCCAAAGGATATTATACAGTATTATCGACTATAGGCAAAGGGTGTTTCGAATTGGAAGTAGGCCTAAATCAAATCAAAAATCTTCATTATACTCGCCGTATTACGCCGAAGCGTGTAACGAGTTGCGGGGCCCATCTCCGCGGCTTAGCGCCTGGGCTACACAGCTCCGAAGAAACGCCGCAACGGTGGCGAGTCGTTGGCGACACTGTGCCGATTTGACCGGCCCGGGAATCGAACCCCAGATCTCCCGCACCGATAGCGTGCGCTTAGCAACTGAGCTAACGGCCGGTTGGAAGTAGGCCTATGATAGTATTAATACTTTTGTTAAAGCAAAACATTATGATGAATTACTTTGGCAGAAGGTTCCATTGCCGGTGAAACCTTGTTGGCAGACGCAGTTGTAGGTGCTTGCAACTCTATCCGCTACGCAGATGGCAAATTCGTGGCAGTCGTTATTCAAACATGGATCCAAAACTGTAAAATTAATGAAAACAATTTCCGTTAACAAGAGACTTGTGAGTTGATTCAAGTGCATTTGGAACAGCTTTTAATTGTTTTTTTACAACATTTTTTTTAATGTTTGCCCTTATGCTCAGCTCCGAGTGATCGTATTGGAAGATGACCAGCTAAGGTAAAATTTTAAAAAATTCCTGAAAGGGTAAAATTTAACCAGAAGTAAACAATCTGATTTCACATCAATTAGGATTTCAAAAACCAACCATTTTTTTTATATCATAACTAAGTAACCCACCAATTGCTGGGCTTCATCACGTTATTAAGTCAGCCACATACCTATTGGTGAACAGTTGTCACCATTGCCAGTAAAACCAGGCCGACATCTGCAGAAATAGCTTTGATCTGGCATCGAGATGCACATGGCATTTTGGTGACAGTCGTTGCCATCGCAAGGATCAGCAACTACAAAAAATTGATCGTAAACAATGACTTGTAAGTACTTCTTTTGTTTTGTTAAATAAGACCTGCCCATAATGCTTACCATTAACAAATTAGGTAATAACGAAAAACATTGGCTCAATATACCAGTTGCATTTCTTAGCCAACGTTCTTGCTCGTTTTGGCTATCATGATTATTGAAATGCCGTTTAGACTTTTTAGACTTACCTAGGTTTAACTGACAGCGGCAGTAACATTCAAGACCTTTCAGTTTGAATCTTTTTGTGTTTCGGTAATCCTAATCAAAATATATTTTCTGTCTTTTTTTATGACGCAAAAAAACAGACGTATTGCCTAAAATTGCGTCAGAATCAAATAAACAAACTTAGGCAAGTTTGGCTGAGTGTTTTCCCGAAATACTAAGAACACGTCGCTACTCGTTGATACACACAACACACCTTGAATCTGATCACATTGTTTTCCGTCTCCGGTGAAACCCGATTTACACGTACACGTATAAGTGGTGTTATCGGGTGTTGCTACACATTCTGCATCCTCGTGGCAATCGCTTTCAGCGCATGGATCTGCGCGTAAAAAATACGTCATCAATTTGTGACGTCATGTAATTGCTAGTGTTTAAATTTGTCTCGTTGACCCTTTTTTGATAAAATTGCATTCAAAAATTAATTCTTGGTAAAAGTTAAAACAACACTATTTATAAAGTTTCTGTTTTGGATTAGCGTTTTTATTTTTGGGCGCACTGTTTTAAGACCTAATTAGTTAATTCGGCATTTGTTAAATTTTGTCAAATTTCTTCAGTCTGTTTATTTCAAGTGACGTATCAGTTCAGTTTACATGCAATTATAGCGAGATTAAAATTTGGTAAAATCTCGCATGTCTATCAAAAATAAAACCATGTCTCGTGGTCTGACGTATTTAACCATAAAAAATTGCTTTTGCCTGCTCTTCGGAACCGTGTTAAAAATTTTTTTTTCAAACTGCCAGTTTTTTTATCAACGTTTTTTACCTAATTTTAGAATCTTATCTGGGAATAATTGAAAAAAAGAAAAGTTTGAAAATGTGGAATTAAGTTTTTAAAGGTGTATTTTTGTACTTGCTATTCAGAAGAAAACATGCAGCCAAAATAATCGAAAGCATTTTTTCATGTTTAGCCTACAATGTTCTGGCTGCACGTTTTTTACTGAAGCTATTAAGAAGTTATAAGTATTATGCTCCGAGTTTTTTTACATTTGCACTTTAATGCGCCATCTAAACTATATTTTCGTAAATAATTGTGGTGTAGGTTTCCCATTACGTCTCATGAACATAGGCAATTATGACAAAATATGAATTTTTTGCTGGTCGTGACGTAGGTCTATGATATTAATATTTTTACTCTATCAGTTTTATATTGTAATATAACGTTACAGCTTCTAGAAACTCATATTTGGCTCAAACACAGTCATTTGCTATTTCTGGCAGCAGAAACTCGATGGTTTAGTAAACAAACTTAATCAAACTTTTAATCAATTTCAATCTCTGGAAAATATTTGATTTAAGAATTTTTTGTATATCTTTTTTTAGGAAACTGCTAAGCAGCAGTATATTGCATAATAATAAGCATTGCGAAGCAAGAGAGTTGATTGCATTTAGAATGAGCGGCTTTTGCGTTTAGCCTTTATCTTACTCTTACACGCGCGTTTTTTTATTAAATATTTTTTTTTTTTTACTGTTTTATTTTCTTACTTTGCGTTTTTTTTGCTTTTATTGAAAAATTCTCCGGTTATAACAAGATTTGGTGATTACGTCATATGCGAATCGTAATGACGTAAAAGTACCGATTTAATTAATCAAAAGCTACGAAAGTAACAATAAAAAACAAAAGCAAAACCAAAATTTCATCATTTGAGACGATGATTTCATTTCACTACAAATTTGCATAGCCCACTTTTCATTATTACTCGATTAATTTTAGGTATCGTCATAACGTTATCGCAAAACCGATTGTGATTTGGCGCAAAATTTTTAGTAACATAATTATTTTCATGTATCGCGACTTACCGACTGGAGTGCACTCAAAGCCAGTCCCAGTGAAGCCATAGATACAAGTGCACATTACTTGTCCTCTAAACACTCTGCATGTCGCTTGTTCATGGCAAGGGGAGGGCCCTGATTCGCCGCCCGGTCTACAAGGATTAGGCCCTAGAAGAAAAGCAGTTTCACAGTGTTAGATTTAAGTTATGATTAATTAATATGTTAATTTCTATAATTAAAAAGTAAAGCTATTCTTGAAGTAGGCCTAACAACTTAAAAAACACTTGATATTAATTAACGTTTTGATTAAAAATTAATTAGAACTTTGTAATGATTTTAAATAGGACAAAATGTCCCTGGCATTAACACTCATGTTAATCGACTCTGGTACATGAAAAATTAATTTGTAACTGAGAGGGGCGAATTGCCAAAATAAAATTCCGCTTAGAAAAGTTATAAGTAGCCTATATGGCTCGTGTTCAATAAAAAGCCCGTAGTTGTACTGTACAGTAGTTTAGTGCCCGTACAGGATGCTGTCGTTTATTAATTCACAGCACGTAAAACTTACGGTAGCTTATAAACTACAACTTGGCCGTTATCTACCAACGTCGTCAAAAGAGATTGCAACCGTTACCATGGCCGTTTTGGTGATATTCAAATAGTCTAACTGATTCATTAAAACTCCACTTTTGAATTTTTTACAAAAAACGACATTACGTCATTACTTGTCCGGGTAGCACCCATATTAATGACGTCATGGCTATAGCGTTTGCAACATTGGCAACGTACAAAACTTTTTTGAAAGATTACACTAATAATAATCTACTTGTGTTGCATCTTATTTTACAGTTACATAAAACAACTTAATTCTAAGCAAAACGTAAAGTCACTAATTAATCTGACAGGGGCATAGCCATCGAAACATGAAGGGGGGCAAATTGCAATCGGAGGGAACAAAGCCCCAAGTCCCCCTGCCCCTGAATGCCCCGGGTCCCCCCCCCCATCCTCTGGCTGCAGCACTGCAATCTACAGAAATCTTACTTTCACATCTTTCTCCTGAGTAAACGTATCCAGCTTCACATGTGCAGTGCGCAGATCCGTTCACGACTGAGCAGTATCCGTAGATTCCGCACGGATTAAAATAACACGGATGGTCCGGATCACTCGAAACTAAATAAAAGTTGATGAGCAAATTTCGTAAATATATTAATCTGTTCATGATCTTGCGTTTCTGTCAAAATGTTGCTATTTTGCTCGGTTTTGTAAAATTTCTCTCTTGTTTATTGTTTACTTTTTACTTTGTTTGAAATTATTCGTTGAGCGACTTTTGTTTGTGCAATAATTACAGGGATGGATCGACAAAGCACTTAAATTAAACTTACCTATTTGAGAATGTACGGTTACACCAGAACACAGTAGGCCTACCCACACGACGACCACAGAAAACTTTTCAAACAACATTTTTTATAATTCAAATACTTATCCAACTCTGCTACAAAGAAAATCAATTCGTATTGCTTCAACTGCATTAATTGCAGCTCCATATATACGCCATGAAAAGCTCAATCACGTGTCAAAATATGATTTATTTTTGATGTTTTTGAATGCGTTCCAATTCAAAAATAAATTTCTTGAAAGGCCAGCTGCAAAAAGTAGTTTGTTATTTTCACGCTGTTTGATGGTTTCACTTACTATGTATGGAAATTCACCAACTGTTGTCTAAAGTGACGCGGCAATAATACACATTGTCATTACTTAAACAGCTGCAATGTAACTCAGCGTAAAAAATGTTTGTGAAACTACAAAAAAAGACGAGACTTGGCATGCACTTTGGATATGAGCAGTACAATGACGTCACTTCACATTAGATATGATTTAAATAAATGCAAGATTTTCTGTGAAAACTGTGTATTATTTCTATAATTATTTTTCATTAACATTATTGTACTGCAATTAGATGGCTTCGCAAACTTACAGGAAAAAAAAAAAACGTGGGGAAAACTGTGCTTTTGCACGCAAACGATGAAGAAAAGCTGCTGCGCTCTTTTAACGTTTGTAAAATTTGATAAATTAAAGTAATCAAGACAAGAAAACCAATTCATCAAAAACAATGCATCTACCAGTCACATCGTGCAGATATGCTGCTGGATCATAATCAGGTGCAATGCTATGCTGGCAATGCTGGCTGGAAATTTTGATTTGGAAAAATTTTACAATAATATAGCCTGTGCATTAAATCATAATGAATTATAACGAACGCGCATTTGGTTTCAAGTGGCCATATAGATTCATGTAGAGCTTAAAATATCAGTGACAGTTTATTTCATCAACGTAACTGCAATATTTTAATCCATTGTTGTGAGAATAACTTAGGTTCACTTCTGTTATTCCCAAATCATCTTGAACAGAAAATTCTGCAGCAATTGAGAGAGATTGCGAGTTGAGCTTCCGTTCTTCGAATCAACAGCTCAGAGTTGTCAACGGGCCGAAGATGTTAACCCCGACCTGACCCGAACAAGAATTTTCAAACTCGAACGCGAATCCTAATTTATCAGCCAGTCTGAGCGGTGAGCTCGATTTAAATCCAAAATCAAGACATCGCTTTAAATTTTGAAGAAATTTTAATAAAAAAGAAAATGAGTTTTATCCACCCACAGTCACACCAGTTACAAACTGCGATATTTATGCGTGACATCACAACACAAAGCTTTGATTTGTATAAAACAAAATCAAACACCGTTTTTGAAGGTTGATAGATGCGACAAGGTGTTCTGTTTGCTTTATTCCAGCAATTGCGAAAATCTCATCACTCAGTGAAAATCTAGATTTTGCTCCGGCGTCCGGCCCGATTGAAGCCCGACAATTCTTCAAAATCCGAACCTGAACCAGGCCCAAACCCAGCCCGAACCCGACCCGAAAATCCCGAGCCCGATTGACAACTCTGCAGCAGCTACGCGGAATAAATTTCGAATGCGGTCGGCTTTAGCCATGGGTTGAATTCGTCACGTATAGGATCTTCAATCTGTGCGTGGTATCGCTATAGACCAGGGGTCTTCAACATTTTTAACACAATCGCCCCTTTTTGGGAAAGTGCGGGACCAAATTACCCCGACAGAGTTCCACTGAAAACAGGTGAAGAGCAAAAACAAGGTCTTCACGTCCGCAGAGCTTCTTTCGGAAGATCAATACATAATATATATATGTTGCTACTAAATTTAAATTTATTTCTATTCAGAATTCAGTTAACAATGTTGGAAATTCTGAAATCGCAAATTGCCCCCTAAAATGTAAAATCGCCCCCCAATTTCAACAATTGTTACAATTGCCCCTCCGAAGGCCGAAATCTCCCCCTGAGGGGCGATATTGCCCCCGTGGAAGAACCATGCTATAGGCGGTATATAGACCATGTCGCTGACAGAGAAAAGTTTGGTCACCACATGTACGCTATGTACTCTCAGCGATACTTTACGTGTGTACGTAAACATGTGTACGTGTGTACGTAAAGTATCCTAAGCCAAAGCCAAAAATATGAAAAATTTTAGGGATACGGCTTTTTTTGACAATGCATTTGGCAAAAGGAGGATCTGCGGTCTTGACATCCTTATCACATTTTTCACCGCGAAGTTATACTGCAAAAATTAGTCACCTTTACCGCATCGCATATTTCTTGGCCCTTGTAGTTGCTTTCCTGTTCTTTTTGGCTCTTGTGTTGTGGGTACGAGTAGTCATTACGTTTCCAAATTAAATTTCGGTCTACAGAGGTTTTTAAACTTTCATTTCCTTGAACTTTTTCATGATGTTATGCTTTGGTATTATGAATATTTGGTGTAGACTATAAGCTTTTTCTATCCCTTTGGGGTAAATTTCTATTAAAAAACATGATCTGGCGTGATATGATTAAACTGCACACGATTGGAAGTTTCTTACAAGCAGATGTTCGTGCTGTAGGTTTCCATACATGATGCATAACGAACTGATCCGTTTTCACCCTTTCCTTGAGTGCGATAGCAATCTTGGCATCGATTGATTAATAAAACGTCACGTTGTGAATCGGCTTTTATCTTTAATGGGCACGAAGAACATCAAATTTGATTGAATAATTTACTTTCAGTTTCGAAAATTATCAATAAACTTTAAATCCACAGACGAAGACGTTGGAAAATATGGGGGGAGGAGCACAGCAGTCAAATTTCTACAAAAAAAAAAAAAAATCGATTTTAATATATATCAGAAATTGTAACAGGGGAAAGTCCTTGGCCGCTCTTGCACATTTTTTGCAGACTATAGCTGCATTAGGAGCGTATTTAGGGGGGGGGGGCATTGTGCCATGGAGCCCTCCCTTTTGACTCCGCCTTTTAGTAAAACAGAACAATAGTGCCAAGTGACTGAAATATGTATGGTTTCTGAGGCTTATGGCCAGGAGCGGATCCAGGGGGATAAAATGAGGACTTTGCATCCTCTCACCAGCCATTTTCAAAAATGTTTTTGATGCATACAATTTTTCCGTAATTTTAAATCTCTTCGATAGCGATAAGCCTTACGCCTTAAGTACGCATAATCGAAAAAGTGCGAACAAAATGCATCATATTTGCGAAGCACTCAGAATTAGGATCAAAAACTTTAAACAAATTTTACCTGAAAATTATTCAAAAAGCACTTAAATAGCCATTACAGCATGTAAGTTTCCAAAAATTTTCCCGGGTAGCATGCACCCGGACCACCTAGAGCCTTTCTTGTTTCTCAATCAGCTTCAAATTAGTTCTGCCGAAAAAAGTGCGCTTGAAAAAATGTGAAAATTACGCCCCCCTCCAATTTAAAATTTCTCGCTATGCCACTGAGCTGCTCAGATGGCCGAGTGGTAAGAGCGTCCGCCTCTGGAGCTGTAGACTTGGGTTTGATTTCAAGTCGCGTCAAATCAATGATTTTAAAATTGGTATTCACAGCTTCCCTGCTTGACGCTCAGCATTGATGGGACAGTGTAGACTGTAGAGAACAAGCCGACAAGTTTACTTGTTTTGCCGTTAGGAAAAGCACTTAGCGGGATTCCCCCATCTTGGTGTGGTGCACGGACAGCCGGCAACTCGTAAGCGAGCTCGTTACAGCGCATTGATCGCTTTCTCGTAATAGAAGGATGAATGTGCATTGTGCACCTAAATACTAAAACACGTCAAAAAATTTCGCAGTTCTATCCTTATTACTGTTCAGAATTCACCCTGATGCCAAGTTGCAGAGTTTGAGACATTCAGTAGCTTCAAAACATCTAAAAGTTGAAGATTGGTCAACGATAACTGCTATAATTAAATTTCTTTCTCTTAATGATGTATTTTCCATGATGTAAACTCGCTTTAGCTTTCTCATTGGCATTTAGACAGCGCTTGTAGACTAGACAAATATTCAAAATTACAAAGTTCAATAGGGTCACAAGCAAATGACACTGTTAAAATGAAATGATTTATTTTAAAGTCACTTATCATACTGTCCGTTTATGTGTCATTCGTCTTGCAATTATTGTAATCATTTTTGCACGTTGCGTAATTATAATAGCGGTGCTGTATGAAAGTAGCACAGTTGATATTCATAGGCTCAGAGGTAAACTTGGCTAGATTTGACAGAAAATATTCACAAATTTGCTTAAAATTGACTTCATTTTGCTCTCTTGTGCTTCGTATCGCTGGTTTTATGTGATTAAATTTTCGAAGCTTAAGTTTTGGTGCAAGCCTGCTGGTTAGCTCAGTTCTTAAGCGTACCGCAATCGGTGCGGGAGGTCTGGGGTTCGATTAAATCGAAAATAGTGTTCGCCATCGCTGCAATGTTTCTTCGGAGCTGTGTTGCCCGGGCCCTATGACGCGAAGATGGGCCCCGCCACTCGTGAGGCGTAATCCCGGGAGTATGACGAAGATTTGTTTTTTTTTTGAAATGAAAAAAACAAAAATGAAACAACAGAAAGCAACACTCCAAAAATTTAACAAAAAGAGTAAATCTACTCGGTATACTTGATTTTGAATCGAATGAAATCCAATCTAGTTTTATAGCGGTTTTATTGTGAAGTTCATGACTCAACAATGGTAGGCCTACACTACTTTCTAATCTTCTAAAAATGTTTTTAAGCTCAAATAAAAAATGAAGTTTTGGTGCAAACTTTGTCATTATAAATTTGGAAATGGAAATTACAGCTACGCGCGGTCTCTTGTTTGAAAAAACAACTTCGATGCATTGCCCTAATTCAGTTGCATATTTGATTATGCGCTCCAAACTATTTTGTTTCTTTTAATAAAAAATTTAAATTAGCGAAATATTTTACGCATCGATTGATATGTCAAGAGCCTACTCCAACAGCGGATGATATCCGCCAATTGTTGACTGAACAAGTGACCTTATTCGTCTCTCAATGACTGATTGAAAATAGACGATGAAACTGTAACTAGAAGTTATAAATAGCAGATAAAACAATCTAAAGTTATCGCTCTCCGTGGCATTTTTATCTATTAAATCAATAATTGATCTTTCGACGATATACTTTAATCACTTGACAGACGCTGTGTGTTTTTTGCTAAAGTGAAAAGTAAACCCTATAAAACGCACCGAAAAAGTCTCTCCCCAAAGAACTTTTAAAATACATTGATTCTTCCATGTAGGCTTACGTGAAAATGAAGAAAACCAAAAACACGTTTTTACTTTTATAATTTCTCATCTTAAAGTATACGTCAACTTTCACAATTTACCGGTAATATCGTTACTGTTGCAAAATAAGTAGAATTGTATTTCAAAAAACATAAAAGTGGTCACATCTGGGATATGGCCAAAATCAGACTTGGGCAAAATACTCTCCAAATGTATTTAAATACAAATACAAAATAGATTGACTATAAAGTATTTAAATACAAATACAAAATACTTTTCGGCAATACTAGTAAATACAAATAATTTAGCAATGTGTTTAAATACATTTCAAAATACTTTTAAAATGCTTTTGCGAAAAACAAAAAACATTTGAACCAAAGCGAATTTTGGAAATCCAAAAACACTACAAGACATAGCCTTTCGAGTAGGCTACTATTCAAAATTTGGAAAAAAGTAAATATCAACAAAGTTCCAGATACGGCGTTTTTATTTTGGGCGGCAGCTTCGTTCAACGTTATTTGTTATCTATTGCGTGGAACAAATGTATTTAAAATACAAAATACAAATACTTGTTGTAAAAAGTATTTAAATACAAATACAAAATACATTAAAATAAATGTATTTAAATACGAATACAAAATACAGTATTTTGTATTTCAAATACGTATTTTGTATTCTAACATCCCAAGTCTGACCAAAATTTTGTGCCTAAAAATTCGTGTTCAAATGTTGGTTAATAAAACTGAATTTTCTTGGCTAACGGTTCAACTATTGATATTACGTCAGCTGTTACGGCATTGACTCGAAATACTATAATTTTATATTAATATTTCAAATAAAAAAATATGCTGTAATGTACTATTTCATATTTTTGTTCATTGTTGTAGGCTAGGCCTAGCCGCCTAGTAGCCGACTATCCAATTAGATTACGTAAAACAAAAATGTTGACTCGATGAAAATTCGAAACTGAAGATTTAATAACAGTTTTTAACTTAGTCATTGGCATGATCAAAAATACTTTACAACTTGAAATATATTTAGTGTAGGCCTAAACGTACACATAAAAATGCTTTGTGTATTAAATTAAAATCGTTGGTTTTAATTACGTCATTGGTCTGTTACGCAATGCATCATTTTTAACGCAATGAAATGTGATGTAATAATATCAAAATCGTCACAATTTGTTCTTGATTAAACTTATTTTCAATTTTATGTAAATGTTGTAACGCAATATCTTACTGTATTTCTGCGTAATTTACTAATTATTTGTTTGTAGTGCCAAGTAAGGCTTCGGAGGCCCGAGGGGCTGACTTTTCGGGACGTCTCATGCTTTTTTGAAGACCTTATTTTGACGTCACCAGCAAACCGCTCCTCGGGGCTATACTTTCAATCCCACCCTGTTTCTTGGCTTGCAATAGTCAGGGTTCTTTAATGTTGTGAAATTTAAACTGCAGAAAAATGAAAAAGTTTTGCTCTTCTTGCTTTATTTTGTCAACCTCGCCAACTGTACTGATGAGGTTTAAAACTTCGAAACAGTGTGCCCAGTCTGTCTTCATAAACAACCACAGCATTACAGAGAGATATTGGCTCAAACAAAAAGATAAAGTAATAGGCCTACTAGGCAAGCCTTTTTTCATTTCACTAGAAAAAGTGTTCGTAACGTTTTAGGGTCAAATTCGTAATGCGTTGTTGTGAAAAATATTATTTTAAACTGATGTATTTAGCTGATATAGCGTTGCGTTTTTCACCCTGTTTATTTTCTGCACGTTTGGTTTGATTGTGTAAATCCTACTGTAAAACTAGCAGTGGTGTAAAGAAACGAAGTAGTTTTACTTAAGTAGACTACTTCAAGGGGGCCAAAACCCTCGTTTTCGACTTTTGCCCAAAAATTTGTATTAGTTAGTTAGATGCATATTTATCCTCCTAAGTCACGAGAAAGCGATCAAAGCGCTATACGAGCTCGCTTAGGAGTTGCCAGCCATTTGTCAACCACACCAAGATGGAGGAATCCCGCTAAGTGTCTTTCCCAACGGCACAACAAGTAAACTTGCCGGCTTGTTCTCCACACTGTCCCATTAATGCTGAGCGTCAAGCAGGGAAGCCGTGAATACCAATTTTTAAAGTCATTGGTTTGACCCGACTCAGAATCAAACCCGAGTCTACAGCTCAAGAGACAGACGCTCAATACCACTCGGCCATCTGAGCTATTATTTTTTCTCATTCACGCAAAAAAATTTCGACCTTGAAATCAGCGTAGTTTTAGAGATATATGCGTTTTTTCTTTTCAATTTTTCTCTTATTTTCGAAGAATCTATGTTGGAACCGTTTTTTCTCCATTTCCCCTTTTTCTCTAATCCCATTCCACATTTTCGCTGATCGCGAGTTTCACATTTCACAGCTCCCTGTGCCCTGTCGCTGTTTTGACTTCGTCGCACTACGTTTAGTTTACACTAGGCATGCGGTAGCCTAAGGAACTGCGGTACAACTCGAAACAGCGCCTTGGATTGCTTTCATACTTTCGTAGGGACCCAAAATCGGTTAATCGAGAGGAAATCATTATTCTTATAGGCCTATATTGCAATTATGTATAAGCATTATATATTGTATATATTGTAATTAGACGGTAATCATGTTGAAGCATTTCAATATTCTGCTGGATCTTTTAGATGTTTTGAACACTACGAGGACTAGGCATAGGCTACCGGTACTCGGCTTATTTTAACAAACGCAAGAATAGGCAAGCAAATAGAAAAACAAATAGGAAAAGTAGCTGACTAGGTAGTCTAGGCGTAGAAAGATCAGAAACATCTTGGTTATAGTGGCAGATCAGCCTAGTGACAGAACATCATTAGTGGCTTGTTAAGATCACACCACTGATGGAATTTTTGATCGATTTCATCAAACTTCTGCGCTCAATATTAGGGTTTGGTAGGGGAATAGATATTAAATGCGGTGTTTTCTTAACACTGTAACAAGACCCCACCATTGTTTCATGATTAGGTTTTTCCCATAAGCTTAGGCATATTGTTCAGCTATTTGACTAGCCTACTGCCAACAGGTCAAATTACGAGTGTTTACTAGTTGTCTACATATCTCGTAGGCCTAGATCTAGGGTCTAAAGTTGTCGTTACCTTTCAGGTACACTATGGTGGCTATTGGTTATGGTTACCAGATGCTTCAAAAGCAGAGTTGTCGCGTATATTCTCTACGATTCAAACTTTTTTCATTTCGATAGGGGATTAAGAGAAAAATGCACTTCACATGTTTTTCAATATCATAGGATTGAAAGCTTGTAGAAACGTGGGAGTAGGCCTAGTGCCAAAAAATTTAAAAAAAATTTTCTTTAGCTAGAAAAAATCAAAAAACGCAAGTGATTTTTTGGTTTGGGCTCCCTTTAAGTATTATTGCGTGGTAACTAGTTATAGGCCTACTTACTTAAGTGATTCAAATATCCACTACTTCTACTAACGTAGTTCAATCAGAAAGTAACGCTACTTAAGTGGCTTTAAAAGTGATAAGTGGTTAATATTAAGCAATGTATTACGCATATAATTGGCAACATTAGTATTAGGTATTGTTTTATTACGTAAAAGTGTTACAATTTCGTGATATTAAGTGGTCTTTTGTTGCTTGTGTTTGGCGTGGACAGTGAGGTTGTATTTTGCAGATTGCAACACACTTCACTTATTTATTTTCGTCAAATAAATGTGCTAATTATCCTAAATATATTTAAGCATCGGCAAAATATATGTCAAGTCTGGAAGTGAGCAAATTATCTTTTGCCAAAACTCAGCTTTATGGCCTTGGTTTTGCAAACGCTACTTTTTACTTAAGTAGCTTCAAAATGCTGGTACTTTTTACTTTTACTTGGTTACTTTTTACATCCCCTACTTTCTACTCTACTTCAAGTAGTTTCCGCCATCAGTAATAATACTTTTACTTAACTAGATTTCTGGACTACTTTTCACACCACTGAAAACTAGTGTATACAGTAGGTCGTAGACCTACTCAACACCCATGATTATGAGACAAAGGCGAAAAATCGATGATAGGTTTTAATTAATGCAAATGTGTTCAAAACAGGCTTAATCGGGCGAAAGTTGCCCTCTGAAAATGGAGCAAAACAAAAAAAGATTATTTTGTGCCCAATTATTTAGCATATTTGTTCAGTTCTAGCCCAACAAGCCGAGAAAAACATGCATAAGATACTCGATCTTGTTCCAGACTTCTTCAAACAAGAGTTGCTTAGACGGGAAATTCAATATTGCTAAACACGATATTGCATTATTTTCAACGCTTTTCGCGGTAAACAAACTCAGCTGACAATTCTATTAATTTTGAATGCATAACAATGTTAATTATTTCGAATAAATTTAGTTTCTTGGTAGATTTCGTTGTTGATAGTAAATTAAAAATGATGTCTAAACTTGGCCACAATATGGGAAGTCCCTAGTTAGAGTCACGTGTTACACTAATAAGTTTACAGAGCAGACGCCATTGGACATTTTAAAATAATTTAGAAAAACCAAAATAAACTGCATTATGCGATAATTCCAACGTCACTAAAGCAGAAAGTTAAGCGATAATTTTTAGAATTTTTGTATAGAAAGTTATGCAACATTTTGTGAAACTTTTGCATAGATTTCCACCAACAAAAATTTTGGCATTTGTTGCTTTAACAAGACTAAAGAAAGAAGTAGAATTAATAGAACAAAATCTAAATTCAGTTTCTCTGAAAACGTTTGTTTTCCTCTGGCCCCACCTAGTGATTTAGTTATTACTGCAACAAACGAACGTAAAACAAAAGAACAAAACGTCATCAACAGCTTCGCAGTCTTCATCAAAAATATTAGTTTTTAGCGTACTGTATTTGCTGTAAAGACAAAGTCAGGCCACAGTCGTAAGGTTTTAGCAATGCTTGAAAGCATTATCAATATTGTTTCTGATAATAATTAATACTTGATTATGAATAGAATAATTTTGATTTCATGCCAAATTTCTGTCTGCAAGGTGAAACGTAATACATATTTCTGCAAGGTGGAACGTAATACATAAGAAAAAGTAGCTAAGTTAAAAAACTTTGCGATGATTCTTCATATTACTAGTGGCCGGTGTTTTTTTTTAAGATTTGGCTTGAAGAACCATTAAGCAATTTTGTAATAACGCCAATTGAATTTGTGCGTAAAACACTGCTTTCTACCGTAGAAGCAGATTTTGAGAGATCGCTGGACAATTTTGAGGGACCATTTCGGTTCCTCAAAACGCCTTAAAAAATACAATGCTTGTGAATGTGAGAGATGTGAGCTGAGAAAGACTCTCAATACGCGATGATGTATCAATGACGTTTTGCCTTTATCAGATTGATGTTCAATCAAAAATCAAATAAAAAAAACAAATCTTAATTATACATGCGGCATTGCGCCGAAGTGTGCATCGCGACGGGGCCCGTCTCCGCGGCTTAGTGCATGGGCTACACAGCTCCGAAGAAACGTCGCACTGGAAGTTATCATCAGTGATGAAGTATTCGAGTACTGTTTTCGTACTCGAGTACCACTTTTGGGATACTCGTACTCGCAACGCCTGGTACTCGGTTAGTACTCGTACTCGAAGGTCAATGCACTCGGTACTCGGTCAGAAAAAGCGCCGAGTACTCGAGTACATTTGGCTTTCGCTAGAAGTAACAAACTAACAATCAAGATGAACTTTCGATAGCAAACTACTGCCAATAAAACCAGTAGGTAAATTGCTGCGCCTTCTCAACATCCCAAATACTGAAAAAACGTATTCGTTTATGTTTTTACGACAAACTTTGAGCTGTTACAACTTAAAAATTGTTCTTTAGCTAAATTTGTAAAAGTACTCGCACTCGTACTTGAACTTTTTTACGGTACTCCTACTTGAGTACATTTTTCAATATCAGTACTTGTACTCGCACTCGAACTTTTTTGCGGTACTCGTACTTGGAAGTTGAGTACTCGACTCCATCACTGGTTATCATTTCAAAGTTACAAGTAGCAAGCTTTATTTCTTCTGCATTGAAAATAGTTGTGAAATAGATCGTGCCAAAATATAGCTGGATCAATTATTTTTAGACAAAAAAATGTTTAAAAAATGCCCGGTTAAGTTAAGGTAAACACAAATAAACAGCTGGCGCTCAGAGCCGTTGCGAGGGAGTCCAGCTAAGGGATATCTTTGGTACCGGGCCCGGAATTTTTGGGGAGCCCGAAATTTTGAGAATGGTTGTGCGTAAAAAATTTCGTAAAATGTTTGAAAGGGCTAGGCCTAGTCTTCACTGGTTGAAGGCAGACAAAGTCATCTCTCGCCACCACCTACCGATAATACTACTCACTCACAGCTACGGTACTACACCCCTTCCTCCCAGTCAGCGCCACAGTACCAATCAAAAAAGTTTTAAATGTGTTCCGACTCCATAATGCGGTGTGGCATACTGGAGTACCGTATCGCTGCTATTGTTTTTATTAGATGTGTTTTTGCTATCATTGCATCTTAACATATCCATTAACCACACCTCTTAACTTGTTTTGACATGCATCGCAAAAAGCCGGAGGGGGGCACGCGC
Source organism: Trididemnum miniatum (assembly GCA_964006365.1). Taxonomy (NCBI): domain Eukaryota; kingdom Metazoa; phylum Chordata; class Ascidiacea; order Aplousobranchia; family Didemnidae; genus Trididemnum; species Trididemnum miniatum. The sequence goes on from OZ023239.1 coordinate 6,902,034, forward strand.
ATTGGATCCCACCCTGCGTACGCTACTGGTCATATCGATATCAGCATGGAGCTCAAAAAAGAAAAAGGCCTCGTAGAGGAAATAATTTTTATCAAATTATGCAAAACGCTCGTTTACTCTAAATCGGAATAATTAACTTAATACCGGTACCACTACGATTTGATCAGTTATAGTCACAGCCGTCGTGCCCGGAGCCCCAAATTTTCTGAGGTTTGTTTTTTTACTGTATCATTTAAAAATTTGAAAGTTAAAAAAGTGAAAATTTAGCCAGTGCCATTTCGTTTTTATGTGAATCGCCCCCCTTCTCTTATACCACAAATTCCTTTTTTTGGTTATTATTTTTTGAATAATTGATTGGCGGTACAGAACTTGAGAATAGCTTTGAAAAAAGCTGTTTTCGCGTTAGGCTTCCAGGAACCCTCCGTCATAACTCTAGAGTAGCTTTGAGAAAAGCTGCTTGTCTCAGTAACTCTTTTGAGTAGCTTTGAAAAAAGCTGTTTGTCCCAGAAGCTTTTCGTGACGCACATGTCAGTGGGTAATCGCGTCAAAGTGAGAACGAGAAAGCAAGGCCTGGCGATTCATAAATATCAGTTTCCGACGGCAGCGAAGCGGTAGTTACATTGGCGAATCCAATCGAACGCGGGAAAGTTAAAGTTATTATTTGCTTCAATCAATCGCTTCAACTCGGGAGTAAAGTTAGTTTCTTAGAATTTAGAAAATATTTTGCATTCGTTGTTGAAGATTATTATAGAATACAGCTACACGTTATCCCATCAAATGCGCCAAAACTAATATTGGTTGCAGCCTCCTTTAATTTATTTTAGCCAAGCCCCTGGTTTTAGACATAGGATGCCAAAATATTTTTATATATATTGTTTGACACTATAATAGTGACTGCACTCACTGCAGGGACCGGTAAGTCGTTTTTCATGAAAGTGTGCTGAAACGAGTGTTTTTATGGTAAAAACCGTAAAAATCCGTTGGTGGCTGCTATGACCCCACACCCCCTTAGCCTTCGACATCTCGAAGTTTCGCTACCAAATCCCAAACTATGCCCCCTTGTTAAACCGTGTGGGCCACACTGATTGTGCATCATGTCTATAATTAAGAAGCGGGCGGTGGCATCAAAATAAATTTTGATTTCTTATCCAAATATTTGGGGTATCACGATATATTTTGGTATCTTTTCAATGCCTCTCTTTTTTTGTGATGTTACTCAATGCTAAATAGCCAACGGCTCTTACAAAGGAATGGTCCGATCAATATATCTGTTTAAGTTGTTACTCGGGGCCCTCCAAATTTTTTGGTTGCACGATGCTTCTGATTATAGTCCGATGTTTTTGCAGATCAACAGTAGTCACTAAAGGTATACCTAATAGTATTGCTGTGCTGGGAGTTACTAGTAGCTAAATGTTAGGCCTATATTTCAACTAGGATAGCTAAACAGTCAGCACCACCTGGTCGAGAGTTTTATCGGCTATTTTTTGGTTGATAATCGATTTCGATATATACAGGGTGACCCAAAAAAAACGGGCCCCAATTCTAATTATTCTAAATACACGGGGCCCGTTTTTTTTGGGTCACCCTTGTATAATCAATAACAAAATGCCTCTTCTGGAAAATCATATCTTTTATGATTTTGGTGGACTATTTTTTTGTCACTTTGCGGGGGACCCGGGATTTAATTTTGGTACGGGGCCCGGGCTTGGCTCTCAACGGCCCTGCTGACGCTTCAAGTCTCACATGTAGAACCAATTAAGCTGGCGATTTGTTTCATCAGAATCAAATTATTGTAGTTACATAGGTGGGCAGTACCGCGGTACTTTTTTAGTTCCGGTACCGGTACCATTGGTACTCTGGAAAAAAGTACCGGTACCGCAGGGGCGGTACTTTTATTTCTCAATTTTTAGGCGGTACTCGGTACTTCTGCAAAATTTTGTGTAATAAAAGAAAATCATAAAAAAAGGTGAAGTCTGCGCAACTGCACCTTCCGCAGCTATCGTTAGAAAGATTTGTTTTTAAAATACAATACTGCTATCCCGTCAAGCGCGGCAATAGAAAGATTTTTTTCCAACAAGAAAAGATGTTTTGAAGCCGAAGAGGAGTGGGTCTTCAGACGACCATTTTCAAATGTTTTTGTTTTTGAAAGGCAATTCAGAGTAAAAGTTTTTCAATAATTTTGTCTGTTCTTTTTTGCGTTACAGTCCGTTGATGTGGTTGTACTACTGTAAGAGAAAGTCTTAAGACCTGAATAGATTTTTTAACAGCCTGCGTACAACTTGGCTCAAGTAATGTTAAACAGAGTTGCGCAATGTGTAGCCCTAGTGAAAGAGATGCGCCCTCCGAAATGTTTTTCTTTTTGTTCGATACGATTCCGGGATGTTTACTTGTCTTTATCTCAGTAGGCTTACGGATTTGATTGATTGTTACATAGGCTATTTCAATGCAACTTAAAACCTCAGCTTTGCTACGAGAACAAGGCGACAAAAAATTTAAAGTAGTTTTAGAACGTCTTTTTTTGCACATTTCACAATTCATTTTTTCTGTTTGACTCGTAAATATGTCTTTCCTAGACATTTCTCCGACTTACAACTCTCTGCAACACAGCTTGTTTCTTTAGTGAATTTTCTTGAAAAGATGCAAAAATATAAAATAATTGTACAGTTTTTCTTGAACATCCGATGGTATTCGATCGATGTAGAACAGTGGTTCTCAAACCTTTTCAAAATCTCGACTTTGCGGTCCCCAAAGATTTTTTTCTATCACTCACGGTCCTTTATTTTTAAGCATAAATTTCCACGCAAAATCAAGTGAAGAGCAAAAAAAGGTCATCATGTCCGCAGATGTTCAATCAAGCTCAATTCAATGGGTGATTTATCAGAAATCCGCTACCTCTTTGCAGTCCCTCTGAAACTGCTTCGCGTACCCCAAGAGAACCGCGGTCCCCAGTTTGACGACCAGACTGTTGTGGACCTTATTATTAGCAAGCGGAAATCAATTTCGTTTTTAAAAGGCCCGTATTCTAAACATCACTGGCCTGAGACCTGCGTTAATAGCATTCTACGTTCTGGATAATGGTATTACATTTACTCGTGTCAACTCGACGAGTATATATAGTGTTTTGAACTAATTGTTGCTGATTATGATCGTCTATTGCAGCAGCTCTTCCCGTCTTACTTTGTAGGTTATTCGCTATCTATCAATTCCGTTATGAGATTTATTCCTAACTCCTAACCAGCGATGGCGGAAGCATTTTTAAAGTGGGGGGGGGAGCAATGACCAGATTTCTTACTTAATTTCGCCATTGCAAATCGGTGAAGAGCAAAAAAGGCTCCATGCCCGCTGATATCCTAAGTTAACCACTGCAAATCGGTGAAGAGCAAAAAATAGTCTTCACGTCCGCATGCGGCCACTTTGCCAGGTTTCAAATACATTCATGCACAGGTATTATTGTAGAAAAAAGCGCAAATTAAGACCCCCCAGCCCCCCTCCCCGCCACCTATGCTCCTAACGCGCATATGCATTTTTGCTCCAACAAACTTAATCACTTGCTATGTCTTAATTCATAAGATACTAATTAAACTCACAAAGCAAGACGTGTCTTCGCGATGACGCAATCCCATCTTCAAAAATATCTACGTACGGCGTAGGCCCCTCTTAAAACTTATTTCCTGATAAGGGGGTGATGAAAGTCTCCGACTTTCAAAACGAAGCGGTAGAACAAAAATGTTTGAGAATCACTACTCTACACCCAGGGCCTCCAGTCTCGCGATAAGTTTTCATATTGTCCTCGTCCTTGGTCGCTCAAAGCATTGTCAATTATTATGATCACATGAATCTAACCTCCAGCCTTGAGTGCTTTCTGATAATCACAGACACGAAAATTAAGCGCCATGAAAAAGTTAGAACGATCTATCCCACGAGTGATCTGGAGTTCAAAAAAATAGCAAAGCATGCCATTAAATGTTATTGGCCCTCGACTCTTCGAGCACTTTTACATTATCAAATCTGGAGTTCTGAAAAAAAAAATTGGGTTTCCCTTCTCTACACACTTCGATGTTAAAAATTCTGTTTCTATTTTAATGACTTCCCTAAAAGGTTTGACGTCATTATGATTTATGACGAACTCCTTCCACTGATAAATTCAGCGTAAGCCACTTCTGGTTCTGGGGTCCCCATTTATTCAACACTCTTAAACAATCTTTTTGTCACATTCTGTGCAAAACGTGGTCTCTAATAAAAGAGTTTTTGCTTCAGGCGTGGCGGCCCATCTCTATGGACAAAGGAAATGGTTGCATTTCTTCTGATTTTTGTGTCACTTGCCACTAACTTTATAGCTTGTTTTGTACCGTTTTTGATGGTTGGTACGTAGTTTGTAATTCGTGAATTGTACCGTACCAAGTACTACCGGTGACTAATTGTTATGAAACTGTACAATTTTAACTAAAAATCGATAAAATATAGTATCAGTATAGTGTATTCACCACGCACCATATTCAGCAAACGACTATGTTGAAGGATTCAGTCTAGTTACTTGGTCACATGATGAGGTGACAGGTAAAGAACAAATGGTCATCGAGCCAGTTGTCGTCTCATTTAATCACAACATTTAACTTTTTTATCAAAACGAAAGCATTTCTAGAGATAAACAAACCAAGGCAAAGCGAAAACACAACAAATCAATATTTACACAGTGGACCATGCGATAGCAGTTAATAAGTTCATGTCAGTTTTTCCATTAATGCAATCTGATTGCTTCATACGCCAATCAAAAATTAAAAATTTTGGATTAAGCTGAATAAAAGATGATTAGATGTGATTTTAATTTTTTTTTATTTCAAGTAAGAAAAGAATTTAAACTCGTTTGGTACAACTTGCCAAATTTTTGGTCCCAGATATGGCAGAGATTTTTTACCGATTTCAGTTCGTTTTCTTGTAATGAAATAGTTATGTTTCACAGCATGACGGGTGCTATAATGATGGACTAGTGCAGTCTTAGTGAACTTAATTGAGTGTATTTCCCGATTGTTCTTAATAGAACACATCTTTTTAGCTGTTTCTATTCTAAATATGTCTTTAATTTTCAAAAAATTTAGTGTTTGCAAAAGTGGACGAGTATGAGCTCTGAGTGGGTTACGGGTTATAATTCTTATACTGCGTTTTTGCATTTTTTCCAGAGGATCAAGATTACTCGCAGCAGCTGAACCTCAAGATGAAATGCAGTATTGAAGATGGGAGTAAATTAGACTGTAGTAAACTATCTTGAGTGTGCTGATGTCTACATAATTCCGTAATTTCATAAGTGCCCATGAACCACTGGATGGTTTTGAATAAATATATTGAATGTGTTTTTTCCAAGAAAGTTTTTCATCAAAAAATACACCTAGATACTTTATTTGACTCACTTCTTCAATAGTGTTTTTTCCTATTTTAACTTCACTCTGGTGTTTTTTCTTCTTTTAATAATTATCATGTACTTAGGCTAGTTTTATCATAGTTTATGGTTAATTTGTTTGTTTTCATTCTATCGTCAATTTTACCAAGTTCACAGTTTACACCAGTGTTCAAAGTTTTAAGACATTTATTGGACAAAGTTAGCACTGCATCATCTGCAAACGATTTAGTGTTTAAATTAGAGGCTAGTGGTAGGTCGTTTAATTATATTATGAAGAGCAAGGGTCCGAGTGTGGACCCTTGTGGCACTCCACAAGTTACTGGGCGAATATTTGATTTGTGATAATTTACAACAGTGTATTGTATTCTATCAGAGATGCAGCTAGTAAGGAGCTGCAAAGGCAATCCACGGACACCATATTTTTCCAATTTTTGTAGCAAAATTTGATGATTTACTGTATCGGAAACCTTTATTAGATCAAGGAATACAGCATAGGTAGATTTGATTTTATCAAGGTTATGAATAAACTCAACATATAATTGTCTTACTGCATGCGATGTAGAACTACTTTGTTTAAAGCCAAATTGATTAGGAGTTAATATATCGTATTTGTTAAAATAAGAATAAAGTCGATTGTGGAAACATTTTTCAAACACTTTACTGAGTGGGTTTAGTAGAGTTATGGACCTATATTTGCAACATTGATCCTTTGCTTCACCGTTATAAATAGATACAATTTGTCCAATTTTAAGAATCTTAAGGTAAGTTGCGCATTCAATACAATTATGGTACATTTCCACTAAGATAGATGCTATAATTGTAGCACTCAGTATCAGATATTTCATGGGTATCCCATCAGGTCCCGTATTTTTAGAAGGATTTCGTTGTTTGATGTGTTTTATTATTTCAACAATTGTAATTGGCTTGATGTAAAATGAAGGGATATTATGTGTGATTATTGATGTGCGTAATCTCTTATGTTTGGTAACTTTTGTAGTAGAATTTTCATACTTCTGAGCTAATTTTTCACCAATTTCTAACAAATATGTGTTCAGTAAATTTCCTATTTCGTCGGATTTTGTAGTTTTTTCTCCAGCTTCATTAGTTAGTTCTTTGATTTGACAAATAGTCCTCTTTTTATACTCGGCAATATCGTTTATTGTTTTCCACAGTGATTTCATATTATGTTTGTTTTGGTTTATTAAGTTGTTGTAGTAGTTTTCTTTGACCTTTTCTTTTAAATGTGTAAATTTGTTTCGGTAGGTTTTATATTGTTGAATTTTCTCAAGGCTTCCTTTCAAGCTAGCTGTATATAACTTGTTTTTCATTTTACTTGAGGTCAGTATCCCTTTTGTGATTGATGGCTTGTCACTTATTTTTTTATCTTTTCTGGATTTTTTTCTCAGTGGTGCATGTTTAGATAATGTGTTATCAAATATCTTAATAAAGTAATCAAATTGGTCATCAACAGATTGGTTAACAACAGCTAGTGCAGTACTTCCCTTTTAGAACTTTCAAGTACCGAGCACCGGTACCTCCGGTACTTTTAACAAAGTACTTTCAATACAATTTTAACTTTTTTTCCGGTTTTTAACATTTTTATAATTCAATACAATTTTTCCGGTATTTTTAACAAAGTACCGACAACCCTGTACCGCCGGTACTTTAAAAAAGCAATTTAAAAAAAATTACATCGGCCGATGCCGTACGTGCAGAACTCTTCTTTCATGTTATTGTGCATTGTGCGGACATAAATCAGTTTATGTGCCACTAGGCTTGACAGTCTGTTAAAACAACTTTCTTTTTGCATTGTTTTCTTCGGTCTTGTTATATGTGGTTGGTTTGATGCTTACATTTCAAAACAATGAAATCTTCACTATACTTGCGCTATTACGCCAAAGTGTGTAACGAGTGGCGGGATCCGTTTCCGCTGCTTAACCTTCGAGGAAACGTCGTAACGGTGGTGAGCCGTTAGAAATACTGTGTCCGATTTGACCAATCCGGGAATCGAACCCCAGACTTCCCGCACCGATAGCGACGTTCTGATCTAAAATGTCAAAATAAGAAGTAGTTTGAGCTCTGAAAATCAAACTTATAGCTACGGCCTATAAATCAGTGCTGCTCAATTTTTTTATTGCGATGTACCGGCAGCGCAGTTTCTGCCATCAAGGCGTACCAGTAGCACATCAGCAACAAGTCCAAATTTGTTTTACAAGATACGAGATACAAGATACGATACTCGGTATATAGGCAAAAACCAGAATTTTTCTATACAAGATGCAAAAAGTAAAATTGGACATGCTGCTGTTTCCGCGTGAATTTGCTAGTATACGTACGTCCACATGACGGATTGGTAGGCCTAATCGGCTGATTGGTGTAGCAGTAACGATATTGCTTTCAAAGTCAGAGATCTGGGGTTCGATATCCGACCTGTCAAATCGAATACAGTGCTGTTCATGGCCACCGCCAATGGCTCGCCACGTTTCTTTGGAATTCGAAGCTAAGTTGCTCACGCGCTAAGTTACGGAGATGGTCTTCGCCACTCGTTGCACGTAGCTTCTGGGTAATACCACGAGTATAACCAAGATTTAAGATTGAAAATCAATAAAAAAGACGCACAAAAACTTTTAACCGAATTCTTCATCTTATGCGAAGTGTGCGCCTGCTTATCTTCCGCCAGTCTATCCGATTGTGGTTTGACTGAAGAGTAGCATTTGACACAAAGACACTTTTCTAGTCTTTGCGTCATGACAAAAGATGAATTGCCATGTCTGTTGACCTGAATAGAATGCGATAGTATGTACCATTGCATACGGCCTTGAAAGACAAGAAAGTAACCTAAACGAATGGAATCATGCAGAGAACAAAAAATGAATTTAGTATCAAGCAATAACTCGTACTGATCAACGTAAAATGATGCTCGGGACCTGTACCAATATTTTCTAACGTGCTTAGCACTGGTAGCAGCATGCCTAAACGTAAAACCAGTTTCAATGATGTGTGAAGGGTGGAGTTTCCACTCATTGAACGGCCGGACTAATTTAGACAGCAGCATTTAGACAACTAGACAAACTCTTTTTACGCTTTAATTCAGAGGTGGGCAACCTGCGGCCCGCCAAAGTAGGCCTATGTGCTAATAGCCAATTGGTTCCGAAACCTGTTTTTTTGCGATCAAGTTCAAATCCAATCAACACACGAACTGCTTTGAATGCTATTTTCCAGGCTGAAGATCTTGTTTTTCTAGTCATCTTTTATTTCACAGACCTCTTTTTCACGCGACAGACCCTTTTTTGGTATTACTCCTGCCAAGAAGTGTTTTTTTTTTCTAAAAACTGCGACCCGCTGGAAGCCTATATTTATAATTTGTGGCCCAGTATCACCAGAAAGTTGCCCACCCCTGCTTTAAGTAAACAGATTATTGCGAAATGTTTTGTTATTTTATTCGTTATGTAGTAAACTCATCTGTATTTTTCAACTTTTTGTGTAGTTTCGTAACTCGCATTTTTCATGCGTATTTTTTCAACTTTTTTGGTTTTTCAGGGGGGGCAAGTGCCCCTCTTGCCCCCCCCCTGCGGACGCCCATGGCTGCAATCACTATTAGTTTCGACACATTTGGTGGGATGACGTGTACAGGTGTGTTCTAGGCTATAATCTTTAACAACGCATGCAAAAAGTTTTTTAAATTCTAACCACAGATCAACAAACTAACTTTACTCCTGAGTCGAAGCGATTGATTGAAGCAAAAATTAAAAAACAGATTAATGGAATTTATAGTATAAGAAAGGGGGCGGGGGTATGGGGTTAGTTTGAAGGATGAAAACAAAATAGCACTGGCTATAATTTTATTTTTTTTAATTTTCAATTTTTTAGATTATAAAAAGTAAAACATCTGACTCCTCGAGCCCCGATGACTTGACGCCACTGAGCCCGAGATCAAAACTCAGTGAATTTGTTCGAGACCCAAGTTTTACAAACAAAGCTTGCCTGACCGAGTACCCTATTGATCAAATTCTTTCCCTTTGTGTGGGCGAAATGGCGTAGCAAAAACGCTCCTTTGTATGGGCTCAGGTGCGGAATCTTCGAACCCGAAGTGTTTAGCTGACAAATGGTCGAACCTGCAGTTCCTTTCTATGGGCTCAGATTTTGAATTTTCGAATCCGAATTTTCGAACCCGCAGTCAGATTCCGACATTTTGCCCATACAATGGGAAGCATGCTGATCAATAAGGTAAACCGAGTGGCCGGCGCATTGGGCTGGGGAGCTGGTTTCGCGGATTCGATGTCCGGCTGAGCCATCTACCATGATGCACATACTTCACTCCGATAAAAACCTTAGCTCCGCATGTGTGGCTTCGTAAAAATAGTATTAACGCTCTTCGTTTTTTAAGCAAACCTGCATATGCAATAACATGTTCATAAAAATTCAAGTTTAGGCCACATTTTTTTTGCTACACTGGTCGTACTTTAAGCTATTCCAATCTTCACTGGCCCTAAAGTTAGGCCTATTACTCTTAAACGTTTTATAAAAAAGTTTTAATTTTCGAAGAAAGCATATGTTCAAGTTAATCAATCTGAGTCTGCAGTCTTTGCTGTACCGGTACTTTAGTAGATCTGTTCTATAATATGTAAAAACACTTACCATGAGCCTGGCTAGAATGACTTCCCATGATAAAAAGCTTATCGTACTGCCATGCTAAACCTCAAGCTCAGTCCACACGCAAGCGCTCTAAACGAAAAATTCAGAGCATCGAGAAACAGCAAAGCAAAAAAACTAGACAGCTGCAATTAGCACCTCTAACAAAGATATACTGTAATATCAAATAACATCGCCGGCGCTACATTCTCTTTTTCAGGCTGCTTTACATTCTGCCCAGAGGCGGATTAAGGGGGGGTGGAGCGGGCTGAAGCCCGGGGCCCCACAAATTTACATTTTTCTAAAAGTTTTTTTTTTTTGACAAAAAATATTTTGAATTTTTCAGAAAGGTCTTCACTTACAGAAATTACCAAAGTTTTTATAATTTTGGCGCTGAGGGGTTGGGGCTTTGGGGGTAAATGTGATATGTTGTTACTTAACTCATTATTAATATTTATAAGCAAAAATCTTCTCAAAGTAAGAATGGCAGTTGTTATCAGCAAGCATTTTTGCTTTGTAGGTCGCGGACAGCAATTTTTTTCAAAAAAAAGTTATCAGCTTTTTACCGATTCAAACGTCACAATAAAGAATAAGATAAATGTTAATTCAGGTAGTAATGAACAAACGACGGCACTTAATTGCCACTTGCCGACAAGAGTGCCAGACTACAGTTGACGTTATGCTTGCCGAAAATGTTTAATGTCACTGAAAAATCTAGTTTCAAGAATTATTGCACCATCGTACAACGGTAGGCTAGCTATAACATCTAGGCTTCATAACTTTACACTCTTGAATAAGTGGTAGTTCCAGCTTTAATCTGAAAGAATAAAATTTATTGCAGAGAGCAGCAGCATGGTATAGTTTGGTTTTTATAAATAAGGCATAGCTATATTTCAAAAATTATATGCCTATAGCCTAGGCTATGGTCTCCAGTGAGGCCTCGTCGTGACTAAGAATTTGATTATGAATTTACGAACGGAGGCTTTTGGCCTAAGGCCCTTTGCTCTGTCTCAAGGATACGAATGGAATGTATGTTGATTTTATTTGTTTATTACCGGTACCGTATTTAAGTTAGTAGTGGCTTGTGATTTGGCTTCGCAATCTGACGGTTACGGGTTCGATCCTAGCCGAAAACATTATTGGTTATTGACAGGAAGAGCAAATTTTCATTATGCTCGCCGTATTACGCCGAAGCGTGTAACGAGTTGCGAGGCCCATCTCCGCGGCTTAGCGCCTGGGCAACACAGCTCCGAAGAAACGTCGCAACGGTGGCGAGTCGTTGGCGACACTGTGTCGATTTGACCGGCCCGGGAATTGAACCCTTGACCTCCCGCACCGATAGCGTGCGCTTAGCAACTGAGCTAACGGCATAAGCGGGTCCAGAAAATTGATCGATTGACAGGAAGAGCATCCAGAATTTGATGTACTCAAGAAATGCCTAAGAAAGATCTAGTAGCTGAAGCGAATAGCTGCACATCCAAGCCCTATTCGGCATTGGACAATCACAGGTAACTGTTGAGGTTCGAAACATACAAGAGAAAAACGAATGTAAAAACAAATTATTTAAGTTAGCATAAAAAGGAATTACTGCTTAAACGCTGAGACGAATTCTATGAGCAACCGTACCATTTCCATTGAAGAAGTTAGGCAGGGTTGAGAGAGTTGAAGTGGATGCTAAGCTAGACCTCCCCGCGCTAGGAGCACATTCTGCTTTCACAGAAATTGTTACAGCAGTGGTGGGCCGTTGGCAACACTTTGTCAGCGCTAACCCTGCGCAAAAAGCGAACCCAGTTCTTTCTCGCAGAGTTACAGTTGCCAGTAATGGTAGCAACTACGTTACACTGTGTATCCTTTTTTTCACTGATATTATAGTATACAGTAATGAAGCGTATTTATCTCAGTGGAGCGCAAAAACGAGCAGTAGCTTCAGAAAAAAAGTGAGAGGAAGATAATATTGTAAAAAAGACGCCCAAACGGACGACATTTTTACCAGAGTAGCAAGTAGCAACTTTTTGTGAATTGATTTTTCATTTTTATTTGGTATTGTTTTTGTTTTTTGAGGCTGTTCTTTCGGTTTGTTGTTCTTTTTATTTTATATCGTACAAGCTTTCGCTGAACTTAGGAAAGAGGGCCCCAGGGCCCCACGTACTGTTAATCCGCCCCTGATTCTGCCCGAGTTTTCGAACCTCTAGGATCTCCCGCTGAGAATCCAATTATCACAGATTAAATTTTCTATTAAAAGTTTGTTGCTCACAATTTTAATTTAAAAACCTTTAGGAGAGATTGTGAGAAACAAAATCTTGAATTGTCAAAACTTTGCTTTTCACAATGTAACTTTATGGTTTTTTCATCATGCGTTGTCTACTTTTACTTCTTCGCCGCGAGAGCTCACCAAATACCGATGCTTATCGTTATTTGGACCATTTTTTCTTAAAACAGCTTGCGTTTTGTGAAAACAATCGCAAAATTGAATTTTTAAGAATATCGAGTCCTCGAGCCGAGGACAGCGCAAAATCCAAGGCTTAGGAGAGCCAAGGACAAGGACAACACGGTCGAAGCCAGGCATCACTGGCTCTGATCGATGCATGCTTTCATTTTGCAATAGTGATTCGTAGAAATCGGATCAAATTCAGACAACACTTTAGTTAGCAAATTAGCTTAGAGAAAATGTAATGCTGATTATGTTGCGTGCATTTAAAGATCAATTAAGGCTGGTTTACACGACCAGCTGAGTCGAGCTGAACCTTTGTTTGTTTAACCAGTAGAGTTGAGTTGAGCTTACAACGATTGAGCTCAGCTGAGATGAGCTACAATAAAACAAACAAAGGTTCAGCTCAACTCAGCTGGTCGTGTAAACCAGCCTTTAGTGTGATTAGTCGCGTTATGTTTTAGCTAGCGAGCTTACAGTAGATGAGTGTGATGTTGTGTTTATTTGTTCGTTTCCGATAACGTGATTTTATTTGAATAAATTGCGATAAGGTTTTGACAGTCGGATAATTTGGTTTTTCGACTCAGCTAACTAATTGAAATTGATTTGTCATTATTGCCGAGAAACGATTTCAATTGGAGATTATATTCAAGTGCGAATCAAACAAGATAACCATCCGACCAACTATCGATCGATCAAAAGCACAGAACCGTGAAAGTCCATCGTTCGGTGAGTTCGTATTTATCTTAGGCCGTTTATGTCAGTGGCACCGTAGTAAAACCATACCGGTGCCGCTACACTATGTCCTGTGCTGGTTGACGCAGCTTCTGGCTTGACTCTTGGGGAATTACGTAGCTTATACTATGCGGCATAGCCAGGGTTGGGAAAAATCGATATTCGATTGCGATATTCTTTACTTTTTGTTCATCGAATGCACTGGAGCCTTTACTTTTTGAATGAGTATCGAATATGGTCTTGTCTTTACTTTTTCTCGGCACCATTCGATTCTTTTTCAGGTTACTTTATCTACAATCGACGGTATGTCATTACCTTGTTTTGTTCCAAAAAAACACGCACAAAAAATATTTTTAATAGCAAAGTTGCTTCGCATCAATAATGTCATATATTATGTCCGTCGTTTGTGCGTAAGTTATCGCATGAATGTGAGGACATCACTAGAAATGCTTGGCGTACACCGCTAAATGCTTAGTGTAATATCGAATATCGATTACCATATTCTTTATTCTTTACTTTTTTAAACTACCATCGAAATCGATTATTTCTTTACTTTTTGGTGAACTATCGAATATCGATTATTTCTCTACTTTTTCGGGTATCGATTCCCAACCCTGGGTATAGCTAAGACTAGGGGGAATCGTTGTGGGCGTGATTGGATCTGTGAACCCGAACCGTGCCCCTGTTGCTATTTTTTCGACGTGCGTAGGTTGTTATCGTGCGTTGGCCCTGCACGCGTGTCCTGCCACCGCCTTCTCAAGTGAAGTTTAACCACAAGTTTGTCAGTTGACAACAAAATATAATTGTTTATCCAAACGCAGCTATCCCGACTTAGCATCACACGAAAAGACAAGACCTCGCTTGCAGGTTGCAAGCGAACTCAACACAACTATGACGTAACAGAGCACGTAACTAACAAAAGAACGGCTAAAATTAGCAGTGACTGGGTGACTGCTACATTCCAACCACGCCCCAACGCTAATTTTGCCCGAGTCTGAAACTATCTGTGCAGAACCGTTTTTCCGGTAACTGAGAAGTTTTTGATGTAGTCTAGCCAGTACGCAAGTGCAGTATGGTATGCAGTAGAGATGGCATGGGCCGCTAAAAAACCCACTAAAGAGCCGTTGACCGGTCTTTTTATCGGGCCGATAACGGCCCGGTTTAAGCTTTTTTTATTATTGGGCCGCTGACGAGCCGATATCAATTTTTTCAAATTTTCTTTGAATTTTCATAATAAATGATTTATGAATGAACATTAAATAACCGAGACTGCGCTCTTAAACGACCGATGCAAACGTTAAAATTTTGTGTTAGGTAAATTGCCAGTAGTTTTAACTTTCGATTGTGATCGAATAGTACGCTATTAATAGATTAAGTAATTTTGGTGTATTCACCACATTCACTGCTGATTGAGGTTCTTGAGTGGTATACAGTACATCCTCGATTATCCGGTCATGTTGGGCAACCTTTTTCCAAAATCTTGACCGGATAAGCATTTGGCTGGATAAGAAAAGACCTTAAGAAAAAAGAACCAAAAAAACGAAGTTAGTATGAGAACAAGCTTAGCCACAAAACAATTTAAATGCTAAACGAAAGAGACATTTGGGTAAAGTTTAAAATCACATAGTTCAACAAAATAAGTTATTAAACAGTTTAACTTTCATCAGTACTATTGCTGAAAAACGAAAGGATGGAGGTTTGTTTGATAGTGCTTTCTCGCCTTTCAGCAGCAAACTCACACGACTGGTTAATCGAGGAGCTGGATAATCGAGGGCTGGATAAACGAGGATGTACTGTATTTGGTTTTTAGGGCTATCAAATGTTATGCAGTGCTGGTACTGGTACCTACCGGTAGTCTACAGGTCGAGTTAGTATCAGCCTCCAGCTGCTCAGGTACGGTTAGGGTTAGAATTGATTAAGATTGGGTTTGTTAAGATCAACCTAACTTATAACCTGACCATAAACAAGTGTAACCCTTACTAAATTTACCCCTAACCAAACCTAATTCTAACTCTACCTGAACCTGGGGCAGTGCGGGCTGATACTAGATGTTACTTTCTGCCCAGAAATGATATCTGGGTCATTATTAGATGAGGTAGACTATTGCATTGTGGTCTAGCTGGTCTAGTAAGTAGTAACAATATACCAGTAGGTAGGCCTACCGGTTATTGTTTTTTAAACAAGTTGAGTGTGAGGAAAATGTAGAATTAGGTCAATGGCAAAGTCAGTTGTTAATAAATCTCTCAGCCTTTCTGCTTGTTAGAGTTGCAGTCTGGTGAATATTGCATGCAGGAAGTTTCTGGGAAATCAGATATTGTTTTTGCAATAAGATACCGGTAGTGCAGTAGTCACAGAATCAGGTAGCGTGTTTTGTGTTCAAGTGCAAAAGTTCTGATGAAAACAGATAGCGGTACTGCCGGTACAGATCAGTCTGTCAGTGCTTTGCTCTCCTTCAAATGCAAGTTTTTTTCACTTACTGCTTGTTGTTATACCGGTAATCATGAAGAATTATACTGCTGAAACAGCCTACTTACAATGCTAATAGATACGGTACCGATATGCTTTTCATGTCAGAATCTACGGTAGTTTGAGAAGTACCAGTAGGCTTTTCATTATATATAATATCGTTATATTGAAATTAATGTTCATTACAATGATTACCGGTAGGTCTGTCTAATTTGTAATTGTGCTTGGCTCTTCTGTGAGTTGAAATAATTTACAGAAAACAAGTGATACCACTTCACTGTTTACAAAACAATATTGGTATTTAAATGGTACCTATACCTGTATGCTAGATGATATGTTGGTAAGCAGTGTTCCCTCTAGGATTTTGACCAGTGCGAATTTGCCCAAATGACAAATTTATTGAAATTTTTGCCCAAAGATTTCACTACTTTGAGAGGACCCCTTTTGCAAATTTTTTGCATTAAATTTGCTTTTCCAAGATACAAGCTACAGTCTTGCATTAAAATATTCAAGTTTTTTGTTTAAGTTTTTCAGTTTTGCATTTTATAATATTTATTTCTGGTTCAAAATCAGTAAAATTTGCCCAAAAAATTTCGCATTTTCTGAAATTTCTCACTCTAGAGGGAACACTGGTGGAGTGTGTCGATACTACGAGTAATCCAGTCTGGCGTGAACACTCAACACTGTGAGCGTTTAGAGTGTGATTGTGTGATATGATGTGTGCATTGTGTTAGCTAGGAGCTGAACTGATAGAGTGGTACTGGTAAAGTACTGGTAGGCTATGAGTTGTTATCGTCAAAACTGACCTAACTTCAAACACTTTGCATAGATGCAAATAATTCTAGGAACTAATACTCGTACCGATTCAATCCATTCTTGCAACTATTGACCTGTGAAGGGAAACAAATTTTTTGCTACCAGTATTTTTTAGTCTAGCCTAGCCTAGACTAGGTGCTGCCATTTGTTTTTTACTGTTTATTAATCAAGAATTTTGGCCCGTCCAAAGTTAGGACAAAGTTTTCCCTACTTCGGACCTAAGATACAGATACGTTTATTTGTCGGACTATATATGGTGAACAACACACATAAAATAAATAAATACAGTAAGCACTATGGTAAACAACACACATAAAATAAATAAATACAGTAAGCACACACACAAAACTGTCAAACCATACAGCCAGACTAGGAAGCACCGAAGAACCCTGTAGTTATCTAGTCAAGGTGCTTCCTAGTGAAATCTACGATGACTGAAATATCCCGCTGGACAGAAGCGAAAGCCTTGCAAAAGGCAACAAACAGATAGCAACATGCAATGCTTACACAAAACGCAACAGAACAAAGCCAGTTACTTCTATTACGTGACTGAAGGTCACTTGGCATCATGATCATATTAGGAAAAGAAAATCAAGGTAACTCAATGATTGGGTCAAACGTGGATAGAAAAATTGGTCGAACATGAAATTTACACCTTTCAAAATATCAGCAACCAATGTTGGTCATACTGTCATAACTTTTGATCAACATTTTTTTATACCGTCTTTTGAAGGAGTACCAATTTAGGTCTTTCGTTGATTTATCGATTTCTTACCATAACTTACAGCCTCTATGTCTTAGGTATTAATTCTAACCCAACGTTTTTTTACCCGAGGTCTGAAGTAAACAACATTTTGTGCCTGTCTGGTTTTTGTTTTATGTCTGTATGTTGTGTATGTATGTCAGTTATTTTTACGAAGGATTCTGTTAGAGACTTCGGTACTCAGTTATGGTGGAGTTAATACATGAATTTTGCTAATTCTAATTTATACACATCTCCAAATTTCAGCAAATTCAGGTTCTTATATAAAACCGTCATATGGGAGCAATTTCTCTAATTATAATACGGCATAGTACTGTAGTACCGGTATAGAATAGTATGCCGTACTATATATAGAGAACACTAATAGAACGAGAACACAAATAGAGAACACTCTAATAATGGAATAGTAGGCTATGGAATAGTATCAGGAGTATGGCATGGTAGCGGTATGGAATAGTAAGGATGGCACTGTGGTATAGTATGGCAGAACTGGACGATAGGACATTTGGGGCACTAGAGTAAAGGGGCCCATGTAAGGAGTTAAATTTGGGGTGAATGGCCCTCATGGTAAATGTGCTTCAGGCCTAATTTAGGGCAAAAGGACCTTAGGACAGGACGGTTGAAGCAATAAATGGGCCCTAGGAATAGGATGTTGATTTAGGGCACTGGAGCATATTCTATGCGTAAATGGGGCTCTAGGACCAATGGGCCTCAGGGCACGAGGCAATAGGGTGTATGGGTCTCAGCATGTTTTGGTCCCTGGGACAAACAGGCCTTAGGCCGGTTGGGACAAAAGGGCTATGTATGGGGCATATGGCCTATATGGAATTCAGCGCATTTGGACTACTATGCACATTTACTATGCCATACTATTTCATGCTATTTCATACTTTGCCTTACTATTCCATAAATAGAGACACCCATATGGCAATATTTGCTGGTAAATGTTATCACTTGAATTAAGTTGTTAAAAACGAACTGTTAGTTTTGAATATATTTTTTAGCAGCGTTGCCCCATATAATTATTCCATATTGCATTGTTGAATAAATTAGAGAAAAGTATGGGTGTTACTAAATAGTAGTATACATGTTTGCGATGTCGAAGATGTCAGCGATGTCTCATTTTAGAATATGTGAATGATATTATTGGTATTTGGTACTGGTAAGAAGTAAGAACATTGGACGGTGAATCTGAAGCAAAAGGAATAAGTACTAGTATAATCTGATAACTGCTCATTCTCCAACATTACTTGTCTAGTCTATAATTGCAGCTTTATGGATCACATTTTGGCACACCTGACACCATGCCTAGTTTAATCCTTCTCAAATCTTATTATCTAAGTTTGAACTAACAATAAAACCAGAAACCGAGCCGAAATCCTGCTAAACAGATTAAGACTTCAATTTATTTCCCTTGCTTCACATTCACCGCCCAATGCTCTTACCAAATACCAATAATACCATTCACATATTCTAAAATGGGACATTTTCAATATCGTGGACATCTTCGACATCGCGGACATGTACTATTTAGTAACTCTGAAAAGTATAGCATTCGAAGTAAATCAATAGGTAAAAAATTCCGAATTCTGTAGAACATTCCTGCGTAACACGCCAACTGAAACAACAGGTGTGTGGACCATTTCAGGTTGTCATCAATATATATTCCCGAGTATTTAACCATTTGTTCACGTTTTAGCAAAAACGAATTTAGGTAAAGTTGAAGGTCGCACTCACACGATATATTCGGCTACTCATTTATAAGCATGTAGCAACTTTTAGAACAGTTGAGGGAAAGTTTTTTTTTTTCAACCAAGCATCAATATTTCATAGCTCGTTGTTCACTCTGCATTCCAGATCAATCACGTTTTTATCGGAAAGCACTAGATACGTGTCATCGATGAATAGCGTAGTGTTAAAATGACTTGCTTGAGGTAAATCATTAATGTATATTAAAAAAAGTAGGGGGCCTAGGCATCGGTGCAGCCAGGGGAGGGGATTAGGGGGACCAGTCCCCCCCTTTTGAAGGTACAGATTTGAAAAAGTTATTAAACTATGGTATCCTGTTTAAAAAGTTTTTAGCCTGACCATGATCAAATTGCCAGTAGTAGCAGTAGTCATTTATTGCCGAGCATCAACAAATAAATAAAAAACATATAAATTATACACCATTGTTGCACGACAAGGAGGTACAAAAGACCTTTAAAATGTTGCCAGAGAGGCAGCTCGGTCGCCGAGTTGGTTCCTCAAAGAAAAAAATACATGTAGATAAGTATATATAAAATTCGAGCAATTCAGAAATGTGGAGGGAGGTGAATAATTCGTTTAATGATCGATTTAATTTTAATTTTTGTACATATATATAGGTTGTAATGAGAATAATGCTGCTGTGTCGGTAACCTGCCCTATTGTATTGCCATTGCGTTGAACTGACTGCCCCCAATACTTCAGACAACTGAACGTAACATATGATCAATCGCTGTTACATTCTTTCTGCTTAAAAGAATGCATTAGCGCCCTGCCCCTGAAAAGTGTGCCATCAAGCCATCTACCGTGCTTACTGCTCATTTTCACATGTCGTATCGTAGCGCTGATGTTAGTATCAGCGCAGTTGCGCACTTGCAAAAAGTGGCAGGAAAAAAAGTGGGCGATTTTATTTTCATATTACTCAGTGCGCAGTGGTTAGCAGTAACAATTCTAGTCTTGCAGAGGCAAAAAAACTTCTGAATTACGATCTGACTGTGGTGCAACAATCGAATCAAATCACTCATTTTTCAATATAAAGTAATAGGCCTGGCTGAAACCTTCTCAGTTGCGGTACGGTAATTCAATGAAAAAAAAAATTGTCCCCATCCCCTTTTTATTTCTGGCTGCGCCGGTGGGCCTAGGGAAGAGCTTTGAGGCACCCCGCACTTCACTTCCAATAAGCTTGACATGTGGTTGTCAATGTTTGTGTATTGTTTTCTACCGGACAAGTAACTCCCAAAGAATTTTAAGGCTAGACCACGAACCCCACAGTATCGCTCCATTTTTTCTAACAGTATAGCATGATCCACAGTGTCAAATGCTTTTCTTAAATGTAAAAAAATTGAACCAGTGTAGAGACCAGCATCGACATTTTTCAACAACTTTTCATATGTAGCGCATATGGTATGGACAGTTGAGGAGTTTTTTCTGATACCGTATTGGCAACGTGATAGCAAATCAAATTTTTCAAGGAAGGAGTAGAGGCGAGTAAACACTAGTCTTTCTAAGATTTTGTTAAATTGGGATAAAAGAGAAATTGAGCTGTAATTATTTGCTTGATTGGAGTCCCCTTTTTTAAACACTAGGACAACTTCAGCTACTTCTAGAGCATCTGGGAAAGATCCTTGCTCAATACAGGAATTAAAAAGATCACAGATGATAGGGGAGATTATGAAATTGCTATATTGCAAAAAAGCTTGCCCCAACTTTAGACAAGAGCTTGAACTAAGAGGCTACTGTCTTCAGATAAGTGTTTTTTTCAAATAGATGTTTTTAATCATCAAACGCTGTAAGTGCATCAATATTACGCTACTTTATTAAATATTTTTAGTCTAATCATCAAGCACCGTTAATTGGTCACTATTGAGTTTTCAAAAAGGATTGACTTTTCATAATTTTGAGAAAAAGTTTTCCAACTTTATCGCTTAAATTGGATTTTTGACATTAAATTTTTTTTTTGCCACATCCCAATAGCACCACACTTTCACCAGTTCACCACTGCATTCACCGCTTTCTCCAAGTCTTCTTTTTTTATTGATATTTTCTTTACGTTTTACAAGTTTTTTCAATTTTTAGCATCCTAACTTAGGCCATTTGTTTAAATTTAAGTTTTGCTAAAACTATGAATTAGGTGAGAAAAAGGCAAACAGGGTTTTGGAGCCAACATCCCTTTGATCAAACTTTCATTAACATGCGCAAAATAATTTTTATTTTTAAAGTTGAAAGGGTTTGAAAGACTTTTCTAAACTATACAATTCTAAACTACTTTTAAAAAATATACAATTTTGTCACGTAATGGTTTATACGCTTGAGTGATTTTTTGTTACCTATTTATTCCAAAAGCCTATGCTATGCTATTTTACCGTTGCCCATGAAACTTCCGGTTAGTACGCCTGAAAAGTCCAAAGTTAGGTCGTTTGACGGTAACTGGTTAAAGCTGATTTTTGATAAACAGAACAGTGAATAAACAAACGTATCGTAATTCAATCATGAGTGATACTGATTATCTGGTTATACCAGAAGGCTGGAAGGAAGAACCCTTTTCTAAAGAAGACAATAAACATGGAATGTTGGAGGAAAGCTCATTTGCAACATTGTTTCCAAAATATCGTGAAAAGTATTTACAGGAATGCTGGCCTCTTGTTCAAAAATTTTTAAAAGATTATGTGAGTTTGATTAAATTCATTGTTGTACAGTGTATTTTTCCTTTTTGTGAGTGGAATTAGCATTATCAAGCATGTTTTGACAATTTGTACTCATTAAAACTTATTCCGTACCCAGTAACTGTTAACTAAGCAGGCTTTAATTTTTTTTTAAATTGTTGCTTTCCTAAATTTTTGCGCTAAGAAAGGTACCAGTAGCTAGAGAGGTTTTTTGGTTGCACTTGGTTTTCTAAGTTTACAATATATTGCACTAGTGCGGTATGAAAGAAATCAAAGCATTGTTTTTCCTCAGAAAAAAACCCAGTTGATGAATAATCACTGATCAGTAGCATGTCTGCATGTTTCAATAATTCAATGAAATGTTTCTTTGCTGTTTTTAGATGTTCTTCAGCAAGGGTTTTGCAAAACCTTACTGCTTAAGTTTCTGGAAAGCATTTACAAGCTTCACTGACCAGGAATGAATTTGTAGGCTTTTTGAGTATTTAAGTATTTGCAGCGTGATGATAATTTTTTGGTGTGTAGGCATGGAATGGATTCCCCATTTTCTAAAAATTAAAGGAGCAAAATTCATATTTTTGGTTGATCTGCTACCCTTGAATGGGATTTTGCTACATTTCCAGAACTAGGATTAGATTTTGTGGATGCCAAAAAGTTGGAGCACAGGTTGAAATCATTTAGAAAATTAACACTGTATCCACAAAGAAACTTGTGTTAAACTGATCCTATCCAGATCCTCTTTTTAGTGTGAAATGACTGCGACAAGGATTGTTCATGCAGCAGATGTTTAAAACCAGTATGTTTTGACTATTATTCTGCCTTTTTCTAGAACATAGAAGCAGTTTTGGATTTAATCGAAGGCTCAATGTGTGTAAAAACAACTCGAAAAACGTGGGATCCATATTCAATTGTTAATGCAAGAGATCTCATCAAGTTATTGTCAAGAAGTGTTCCTTACGAGCAGGTATTAGTTTATACTGTTGGTACAATATATTAGTAAGCAGCAGTAGCCTGTGCCATGTTTTTATGTTTGTGTTTTTAGAAAGAAGAAGCCAGAGCTTAATCAGAGCATTCTATTCAATATTACTGCATTTTTTTTTTATCGAACATTAGACTATGAATATTTTATCTGCATAAATCTTGGCTTGGCTAAACAACTGTGTAAAGATTGACTTACTTCAGTTTAATTTTCGTAAAAAATATTAATGACAGCCTTACAATGTTTTATCATAATAAAGTTTAGAAAATGAAGAAGTACAATAATGCTGCAACAGAACTACTATAAACACAACTTTTTGATATTATGACTCGCCTCAAATTGGGTCAAGTATTGGTGTAAAATTGAATCAGCTTATTGCATAATTTTTGCAACATAATGAATATCTAGATTTTCATATTTTTCTTTGTTTAAGCAAGTATTTTACATGTTTGATTTTTTTATTTTGAAGGCAATTCGCGTTTTTGAAGATAAAGTTTTTTGTGACGTTATCAAGATACGAAATTTAGTTCGAAATCGAGAAAAGTTTGTTAAAAGAAGACATCGCCTAATTGGTCCAAATGGTGCCACTTTAAAAGCATTGGAACTGCTAACTGACTGCTATATTCTGGTGCAAGGAAATACTGCAACTGCCATAGGTCCGTCTAGTGGTCTCCGAGATGTGAGTCAGAATGTTCAATGTTTAAGATAACTTAGGGTGCTGATAATATTTGTCGAAGTGATGCAAATTACATAAAAATTTAAATCTTGTTATTTGTTTCGTTTAGCTCAGATGGTGGATAGAGTGTCTGCCTTTGTCAAACCAATGACTATATATGAATTGCTATCACAGTTTCCTTGATTGACGCTCAGCACCAAAGGAACAGTGTGGAACGAGCCGGCAAATTTACTAGTTGTGTCGTTGGAAAAGGCACTAATCGGGATTCCCCGATCTTGGAGTGGTAAACCGGTGGACGGTAACTTCTAAGCGAACTCGTCATGGAGCTTTGTCGTGATCTAGGAAGATAAATTTACAACCAATGTCGCTTGACCCTGTTTGTAATGGTGGACTATGTGGAGTTTGTCATATCTTCTTAAGTTCAAAAGCAAATCCGTTGATATGGTGCTAGATAGTAAAAAATTGTGACTTTACATGATTGTTAGGTGCGGAGCGTCGTAATCGATGCCATGAACAATATCCATCCTGTCTACAATATCAAATCCTTAATGATTAAACGTGAACTTGCAAAAGATCCAAAATTAAAAGATGAATCTTGGGACCGGTATGTAAACTAGTGTGTTAGTTATATATAGCGCTTTTAGAGATTATGGCTGATCACGTAGAGCAGTACCTTCAAACATAATTTGTTACCTTCTCCCTGTAAAAGCTATTGTCATAAGAAAAAAATAGCGGAACACTTTAGAATTGAAATGTCCCGAGTCACACTTCCCTGGCTTGGAAAACTTTTGCTTCCGCCTTGTAGATTCAAATGCTAATTGTAACTTTCCCATCCCGAACACGGACTACTGACCTCCGCAAACTGGCCGCGAGACAACTGACCGCGTTGCAAACTCGCCACCACGACAACTGACCGCCAAAGCACCAGGCTCGGAAAACCACTTCGCACCTTACCGCTTCGCGGCAATTGTTTACTTAATGACCGTCTGAATTTGGTGGTAACTTCGCACCTTACCGCTTCTCAAATAGTTGTTTGCTTAATAACCGAATTTGATAATACCTAGAGTGAAAACCTAAAGCTCCAAAAGCGCGTTCGCTTAAAACGTGAGTTGCAGCATAATAACGCTTTTATTTCTGAATTGCAAGTGATAATATATTTATTCAAATGATTGTAACCGCTCAAAGTATGAATTATACGCGCTCTTACAAAAAGACAAATAGCTTAAATTGCAAGTCATAATATAATTATTAAAATGATTGTAACTGCTTAAAGTATGAATTATGTAGTAAAAATATGAAAGAAAACGCGCTCTTACAAAAAGACACACTGCTTAAGAGTCCACTTCCAAAGTTTTCATCGTTTTGAAAAGTTTAGGTACAGCTGATGATGGTGCATTTAAAATTATTTTAAATTTAGTTTGTTGACCGAGTTACTACCATTCGAATTTTAATTGCCCAAGCGTAGTAAAGAACGTCACTCTAGGTATTGTCATGAAGTCATTAAAGTATTTTGACTTTTTCCATTCATTAAGTTATCAATGAAAAAAGAAAAGCTGAACGTAATGTACGTCAAAATTTGTCGAGGCGTCGGTGTGGACCCTCACGTTACAACCATCATGATGCCGATCACCAATATTTTGTTGTGTTGTCTGCGTTAAACTTATCGAACGCAAATAAGCATTAAACATCCTTCGAATTCACGATTTCTTTGCCTACTAAACTGCAGCTCTTGGCTGGACATTATTTTTGCTCTACAATATTCTGCTCTCTATGTCAGTGAATTGCAACTGAATATTTTCATGCTGGTCGATTTATTTGAACCCAAGTCCGCCTCTTTTTTTGTTAATAGTTTTGGTGCGTTTTTATTCATGATGTGAAGTTGGTTTGGAGCAAATGTCCCTAATTGCGGTTGCTCTGTGGGGGTGTTTGGGAACAGATCTCACATAAAAGCATTTCAAGATACATTAATCAAAAAGAAAGTAATAATTATAATCAATTCTAAAAAGTAAAAAATCTTCGCATATCAACTCCAGCAGGAGGAAGTCTAAACATCGTATTTGCGATTGATGCAAAACGTTTTTCGAACCTCTGGGAAATAGCTGTGATGTCGCGGTGGTCTAGGCTCACAGCAGGGTGCTGTTCATTAGTAAGGTAATTGAAGGTCATTAAGTAAACAATTGTCGCGAAGCAGTAAGGTGCGAAATGGTTTTTCGAGCCGCGTGCTTCGGCGGTCAGTTGCCGTGGTGGCGAGTTTGCTTCGCGGTCAGTTTACATGGCGGCCATTTTGCGGCGGTCAGTTGTCGTGTACCGTTCCATCCCATGGTTGGATTTTTGTACAAAAACACCTGCATTTGCTTTACGCGTGGCTTTTATGCTGTTTTAGTTTTTTACCGAAGTTTAAACGAAAAAGCGAAAAGAAGAAAAAGAAAATTGTCAAACCGAAGAAGGAATACACACCGTTTCCTCCTCCTCAACCGGAGTCTAAGGTATGTTAGTGGTGTTTTTGCTTTTTGGTGCAGCGGCTTTTCTAATTTTTAAACATGCTGCATGTCGATTGCCGCATCGAACGTTTTAGCATGTTTTGTCGCTGTTTTCTTATTTTTATCCGTGCTATTTTTTGTGTTCATACTGTTTATTGTTTCGTGGCTAAAAAGTAAAAACTCTCTACTACTATTACTGAAGTTGTCCACTTTTTGGTTAGCTCGCGTACCATAGTGGAGGGTTTGAGAAAAAAATGGAGATCATTACGAAGGTGCATTTTCTGAGTGCACGGTTGTAGCATACTGTAAAACAAAACTGATGAGTTTTAAAAAATGCAAAACTGTTAGTGCACTCCAAGTTGTTCTCTTTTTTTAAACGTAACAAGGATGTTTTTCAAAGGTGGACAAAGAACTTGCCAGTGGAGAATACTTTTTGAAAGAGAACGAACGTCGTCGTCGAAAACGAGACCAGCAACGCATGAAAGAGGTATGATAGTTGTTTAATTTGCAATTTGATTTGCGAATAATGGGTAACTTTACGTCCAAGCACCACATAAACCTAATTATTTTGATGTGTTTAAAGAGGTAAATGCTGTATTGAGGAAACTTTGTGCGACATGTCTTACTATGGGAATCGTCAGAATAAAGTTGTGTACTACCTACCAGCTGATTGTTGTGTCGGGTTTGACGATAGCTAGTTATCGAAAAGCATGATTCAAGAAGGCAATTTATACGTTAGTGTGTGTCATACTAGATTATTGTTTTGTGCTAGGCTGAAAGTGCCATCAAACAACGAGCCAAGCGAATGAAGGCTTTGGTACCACCAGAAGAAAAGCCTGTGAAAGACAAAGTTGACACGAATACGAAAGATGTTGTTGATATTAAAGCTTTAAAACGAAAAGTAAAGAAAGCTAAGGTAAGTAATGCATTTTGTTGTAAACCAAAAAGAATATTAACGCTCTAATTATTTCATGCAGAAACTTGGATCAGCTCCGAGTCGCGATCTAAAGTCGAAGAAAGCAAAAACGTAGCAAAAAGTAGTTCTTTTCTATTCCGTTTGTCGTTGATTTCTCTTCCATTCGTTGTAAAATGCACACGCTATCGGTGCGGGAGATCAGGAGTTCAAATCCCGGGTCGGCCAAATCGGCAGTGTCGCCACCGCTGCGACGTTCCTTCTGTGTAGCCCTGGCGCTAAGCCGCGGAGATGGGCCCCGTCACTCGTCACACACTTCGGCGTAATACCGCGAGTGTAATGAAGATTCGATTTTTTGTGATTTGATTCGTTGTAAAATTGATGTGCTTTCAATGCTCCCTGCCCCCTAGTTTTTTGACTCAAGGCAATCAAATAATCATTTTTTCAATAAAGTACGGTATGTTTCGAAAATAAATCAAACCACGGTAATAACAGCTCAATAAAAATTTGTGAGTTTGGATTTAGGATAATCTTCCAGTTGGTATTGGTACTGGTTGTTTTTGTTCGTCCTCTTCCAATGGCTCGGACTGAAATAAAATGTTATTCTCGTCAGTGCGTTGTGGAACGTTTCACCGGTATTTAGCTTAGGTTACGAAAGTTACGTTGGAGAATTACGGTTAAGCAGTGTTTTATCATACTGCAAGCGTGGAGCGTTAGAGGATCAACTTCCAAACTGTCAGCTCAGACATTACTCAAAATTAAGAATTGAAGTCAGAAAATTGGCAGTTTTCGTAACAGAATTATGCCTACCGTGACTCGAGGAATATTATTATCTTCTGATCTGATTGTGTAGCTATCGTCTCGATTGTAAAGATTGCCGTAAGCTTTTTCTTCAAACTCACACGGATCTATTCCAAGTTCCTTCAATCCGGGCAGGCCGGTTGAGCGGTCCGTTAGGTGAAGCTAAGTAAAAAAAGGTTCCAATATTGCAGAAACACGCTGAGAAAATTATTGGCATTGCATTTGCGAATAGGTTACCGTTATCTGCTATATATTAAAGCAGCATTTTACTAAAGGCAGTGTTCGAAGACGCCTCCTATATCAACCACTGCATCATTTTACATTATCCCTGCTCCTAATAACGCCCTTGGTTTGCCATGATTATTTTCACCACTGCACGTCGGCTTTAATTAAGGTGTGTTTGCGCAGAGCATGATGCGATTTTTCGTACGTAAACTAACGTAGACAACGAAACAGTTACAGGTTATGACGCAAAGGCATGTCACTTGGCGCGGCATTCTGAAAAACAATCGCAAGCTGCTTTGCAAAACAACCCATTGAATTTCGAATTTTGTGGGTTCGCATTGCGTAACCGTAAAAGATATTTCCGTCAACTGCTCACATTTAAAATTAGATGAAACTTCGTACAACAAAAATCGAACCAAAATCGCACTTAGTGTAAACAGTAAACACTACACCTTTACGCATACGCACATTTGCACGTTTCTGTTGGTTTCTCGTCACATTGGGGTAAAGAATCAATCAAACATACAAGTTAGGTTTCGATTTCTGCACTTACCTCGTTGAAGCGATCAGCTGTAATCCAAGGGCGGTAGCCCGACAAGAACCTTAATGACATATCCACGATTCGAGGAAGCCAAAGTCGCGGTTTGAACCGTTTCCAGAGATAGAACTCCAGAATCTGGCGTCGGATCTGAAAAGCAAAGCACATAGATAACAGAATATTTTGGCGTACGCTATGCTTTAACTCAATAATCCCACCTTTTGCAAATATGTAGCTTTGCTGATATCCATCGGTCCAATTGAATCAAAATCAAAGTATTCAGAATTTACTAGACCATAAATATGGTGTACGAAGTCGTGCAGAAGAAATCGGTCAGGTCTGAAAATGGGATTATTAGGCCTACTAAGTATAAGGTAAAATTAATTTTAAGGTAACGGTACAAGAACATACCAAGTGATCGTAAAACTTTCATCCAAAATGATACTTACCCGACAAACTCGAATGTATGTCCTGGAGCATCCGGATGTCTCGCCAATCGAACAATACCTTCCGCAACATCGCTTACGTAAACCGGTTGAATAACAGTAGAGCGACCGCCGTCATACAGCACAGGAACTGCTCCCAAAAACCATAAAGAATTGAATTCTAAAAAGACAGTTATCGTTTTCCGATTCGGCTCAAAGTTTTGCTTTAGTGATCGCTGTGAAATTTAAAGATATCTGCAAGTCTGTGTCCTCGGGGAAAGCACTTAAAATAATGTTTTATCCTCAATGGGAAATCCTGTCCATCGATCCTGATGAATCAGTTCGATCAAACCCCCAAAACCGGCCTCTTGTGAGGAACGGATAAGGTAAAAGGATAAATTTTCTCTTATCCCCTAAAAAACATCCTCGTATCTTTCAGTCGATCGTCATTCTGCACGCACTCGTACGCCGCAAAAGAAAATATATTTGTGTCTAAATTATTTCAAATAAAGTCGGTAGCAAAATTGCTTCAAGTAATTATCTCACTATCATCCAAGAAAAAGCTGGTGTAGCTATCATCCCTTCCATGAATATTCGAAGAGCGAGCAATGATGGTTTCTGGATAGATTTCTCTCATTTCTTTTTCCGCGATGTACTAAACAATATCAAAAGGTCGTTATTATGAAACGTTGCGCATCAAATAAGAACACAGGAAAATTGTAAATCAAACGCATGCATGACAAATCAACGCTGCAAACTCGAGACATTTTTAATAGAGTACACTAAACTTCAATTTGAGATCACCGAAAAACTTTCTCGTCCAAGCTCGAGTTTTCGTTTTGAATTCATCAAGTTCAAATAATTTTTACCGAATTTATGGTAAGTTAAGGTAGTTTTTAACTAGTTTAGGCAAAACTCCAGCAGTTTTTACCGATATTAGACCAAGATCAAAATATAATTCACTTCTTTCGGAACCGAGTTTGCAGCCCTGTTCGAAACTATCGAAACCAAATTAAATTATGCTTGAATGAAATATTGAGCAGCAATGAACCGAAATTTCAGAAGCAGCTTATTTTGTTTTTCGATTTCCACGTCAATTTCACTTTTCATTAGCTACAAAGCTGTTACTTCAAACGTTTTTCTTCATCTTCAGACTATTCAATAAACGCATAAGCACTTGAAAACGCAACAACTTAACGTAATGATTTGTGTTCATGTATTTATTTGCATAATTAAATATCCTCCTATCACGTAAAAGCAATCAAAGCGCTATAACGAGCTCGCTTAGGAGTTGCCACCCATCTGTCCATCACATCAAGAGGGAATCCCCATAAGTGTCTTTCCCAACGGCACAACAAGTAAACTTGCCGGCTTGTTCTCCACACTGTCCCTTTAATGCTGAGGGTCAAGCAGGGAAGCTGTGAATACCAATTTTAAAAATATTCAAGTCTTCAACTGCAGAGGCAAACGCTCTTACCACTCCGCCAGCTGAGCAGCTGCTAAAGTAGTTCAAAGAGTTCAAAAGTAGTGTACCCTGAAATATTGCTAAATGCTCATCTTGAAACGTTACTTTTCAGCATTAGTCTTTTTTAACAGATCTGTTAAACTTACATCTTGTCGAAGAGATTCAGAAATAGCTCTTCCTTTTTCTTGATGACAGTTAAGTTGAGTGACATGAATCAATCGTGTGCCATCGTTCTTTTCGGCTACCAAGTTTGCAAGTCGTTTCGGCCAATCAACATTGACTTCCTCCATAGTGTAGTGGCTAACACAGTAATTTTTATCGTAACATCACGGCGAAAGCGGTTAAACATTAATGCTTAGTGCAAAAATTTATGATTATTGTGTCTCCAAAACTGTAGTGTTGCATTTGAATTTTTCGTATCCTATATACGTAATTGATAGCATATTTAATATTTATTCTCCTATCACGAGAAAGCGATCAAAGCGCTATTAGGAGTCACCAGTCATCTGTCGACCACACCGAGATGGGGGAATCCCGCCAAGTGCCTTTCCCGACGGCACAAGTAAACTTTGCGGCTTGTTCTCCATACAGTTCCTTCAATGCTGTGCGTCCAGCAGGGAAGTTGTGAATACCAATTTTGAAGTCTTGAAGCTTGATCCGACTCGGAATCAAACCAGAGTCTACAGATTCGGAGGCGGACCCTTTTACTACTCCGCCATCGGAGCTGTAGTAAAAAAGTATCCACAAAATTTTTAAAAAATCGTTCGGAACAAAAGCTTGCAATGCAAAAAAATATAAACGCTGGATGAGGGCACATTTTACATTTAGTGACAAAAAATTGTCTAAAAGTTTTCATTAAAATCATTTGCAGCAAATGATTGCATCAATGTTTTAGAGCAGCAAATGCAGCCAGTTACACAATGTTTTTTAACTTTAACGAATTGCCATTATTACGAAATATTTCAAAATCTGAAAGCTTTTTCAAGTCTTACGTTAAGCCAATTCAGGCTTAATTTGTTCTCTTGATGATGGTAATGTCAACACTAGCTTATTCAATACACTAACAGTTTACAATCTCAATGAACAGAACTGTCAGCAAACTGCATGTGCTCAATGATTAACAGAAATAATCAAAAAATCTTACTTCATAGGGACTTTGGTTTTGATTAAGTTAATAACACAATTTGATTGTTCTATAAATCCCATCACTGTGTCATCATCTTGCTTGATTGAAAAATTTTCCTAGAAAAAGTACAAATATCAGAAGGATATTTCTTCAAAAGTTGACGAGTAAACTTATTTGATCACTCACTCGAAGCAAAAACTGTCCCAAATCACCCATAACTCTCATCCTCTGCACACGCTGATATGTTCCGCGATAAGGCAACATCACACTTGCACCATTAGCACCTAAAATTAATTCCTGATTTTAGGTCTTCACAGAGCAACGATTAATAATAGCTAATTAGCTATTAAAGAATATTAATACGCTTTGAGAGAACTGTACTTACCTGTGGATTTAAACAGTTTTTAGAATAATGGATTTAAAACATTTACAAGCTAAACAATAGAGTTAATCACTGATTAACATAAACCTAATGCTAAATTTATACAAAAATTATTGTGTAAGTAAATGAATTTGCAAATATATCATATAAGGCAAAGAAAACCATAAACTGATAAACGTTTTATAGCTGTGCCCACTGTTCCCTCTAAGGTGCAAAATTTGAGAAAAATGAGAAACTTTGGACATAATTCTTCAACTTTTCCTCAAGCCTGCCAACTGGAAAGGTGATTTTTGGCAGAATTTGAATCTAAGTGTTTAATATCTTGGCACAAAACACAAGATTCATGCTCAGAAAACTCAACTTTGTGGTAAAAATTGGATCAAACTTCTTTTAAATTCCCTAAATCTTTGGACAAATCTGTCATCAAAATTTATATTTGAGCAAATTTGCGATTGCAAAAAACTTGGAGGGAACACTGGCAGTGGCCGTTGTAACCCTTTGAGATGCAGTATCATTATGTTAAAATCAAACAGCAGCAATTATACAGTTAATTGATTGCAATTCAACACCAGCAATGCAAATGTTAGCTAAATTCAATCTAAAGCCTAAATGCAAACACAGCTAATTAACTTGCTAATTAACTTCTAGACAATGAGCATGGCACATTAAATTGGCATATAAATTGTTTTGCTCATACCTAAGTGGTTCACTACAACATGTCCTAGAAATCCAGTTGATCCAAAAACAGTTGCAACAATTCCACTAAACGAAGACCTTCCACCACGACCTTTGGGAATGTATGATTCATGAACATGCCTCACTTGATTATCGTGAGTTTGCCCCCAAACGACTGAGCAATGGCCAGTTTTATACCTTCCAGCAATACCTGGGTGATAGAAAAAATATTTGATTACAAACTTGGTAAATTCAGCTTCTCAACAAGTGTAAAACAAGTGCAAGATTGGTTGAAAAATATCACATGTGCACTGGCACCATTTAACAAAATTAGGGAAGCGCCACAACGAGCAGATCTGGTGATATACTGAGTTGCCAAAACTTTCGTCACTCGGAACCTTCGTCACAGAACTTTTATCACGTGGAACTTTCGTCACACCATATTTCGACGAAGCCAACGGGAATCCCGGGTGTTTCTTGTTTTATTTCGGGCATACTTTTTAATCAATTCCGATGTTGCCACTTTTTCACCTAAACCCTGGCCGAAGGTAACCAACCCGAACCGAACCCTAGCCGAACTTAACCCTAACCGAACCTAACCCCAACGAACGTCAAAATATGCAATAGTGGGACGAAGGTTCCGCGGGATGATCGGATTCAACCCAAGAATATGACCAGAATGCGAAAGCAAACTACCGGTACATCGCAGGACTCGTCGATGCATAGTGTGAAGAAAGTTTCAGCAACCATATACTGTATCGGTGACGTGACGTAAGCAGTATTAAAATATCAAATTAGATGATAACAATGAACTGATGTTCCATATCAGATCTGCAGATGGCCATAACATACACGTGTCATAACCAGTGTTCCCTCTAAGGTGCGAAATTTGAGAAAATGAGAAATTTAGGGCAAAATTTTTCAATTTTTGCACATTGCTATTCATGGTTCCGACTTCGCACCACAATGGGCTGTGACGTCACAATGCTGCAAGTAAGATCGGCTGAAAATGCATTGGTTTAGGACTTTTCAACAAAAAAGGTGTGAAACAACGCCTAGATTAATTTTTTGCAAAAATATTAAAGTAAGGTGAAGGTAAAAATATTGAGGAATACTACAAATGTGAATGAACCGCGAAAATTAACGTTTAGGGAAAGAAAAACGTCAGTCAATTGCATTGGTTTCTCCGCTGCTCAGGCGCTATGCCGTGGAGATGGTTCGTTACACGCTTCGGCGTAATACTGCGAGTAGGCATATCATAAAAATTTTATTTTATTTTGCAGATTCTTTTTCATATAAGTTGCTTAAAATGCCAAGAATCTGCTAGCAGATGATATGGACAGCATTGCAAACCACACACACATTCAACTTTGACAAGTATCTTTGTTTGGCTTTGTCATTAAGAGATTCCATGTAACTAAATTGTGCCATTGCGAGCAGAGAATTGTGAATTAAAATTTTTCAGCATTTCTAAAAACAAAAAACGTATGGTTCTCATGTACACATAGCTATAAAATTGCAATTTCTCGACTAGATGAAGTATCGAACCCATGCCTCAAAATCACAGCAAGTGTTTTACCCTCTTAGTAAAGCAATTGGTCGAACTAAATCGCCGTAAAAGAAATCGTTTTATCAAAAAAAAACTCACTTGTATTACGCACTTGCCTCATTTTAATATGCGCCGCATTTTAGTATGCACGCGCACGTTTTCCAATTGCAAAATACGCATTTGAGTTTTGCCTTAAAATGCGGGCTGACGTACTTTATTGCATCACACGTTGACTATTGGAGCATATCACATCAAAGTTGGTGGGTACATTCTAATAGAGAAGTTAAATCATTTGTGAAAATATCAGCTGAAAACGATTAGAAATAAAGGTAAAAAGCACATTGTTCTGAAATTCTTGTGGGCATTTGAGGTTTAGCTATATCTAAACCAATGCATTTTCAGCCAATCTATACCTGCAACATTGTGAGATCACAGCCCATTGTGATGCAAAGTCGGAACCATCAATAATGATTTAAAAGCAAATCAGTTGAAAGCGCTAAAGTTTTTTTGTGTCAAACGAAAGTGTTTTACCATAGAAACTCTTATTGTAAACAGAAATTATTCCAGACCTTGAATTACAACCTTTAAATGGTTGGGCAAATTTTTAGTGATTTTCATATTTGGAAAAATTTGCACTACTTAAAATCTTAGAGGAAACAGTGGTTACAACTACAAGCATACAAATGGCTGACTACCAGTACACATTACCCATAATAAATTTATTCAACTCACCAAATATTTGATTCTTGTATGTTGAGAGGACTTTCATTTTTGTCTTCTATTACAGTATTGATAGTGGTAATCACAGATCAATACAGTAACATGCAAATTACAAGTAGTCTTGACTAACTTACAGCTTAACTAGGCAGTAGACAGGTAGAGCTCTCAACTACAGCTATAAGGTAATAGTAGTATGGTGCACTAGGCCTACCAAAGCTTTTTAAATACAACCACAATTGAACATACCACATCTAACCTGACAACATCTCTAAAATAACGATACATAATCAATTTTAAAACGCAGTGAATATCTAAAATTACCGATACATTGCAAACAACAGCAATTCAACAGTTCAATGTCTTAACCGTCTGGATATAAATCACACAAGACTTCCAGACTACTCAAGGGCAGTGGTCCTTATTCCATTCATGGGTCATTTATTGTTAGTAAACTTAGCTGAGTAACGTCTAGTATCAGCCCGCAGGTTCGGTTAGGGTTAGTTAGGATTCCGTTCAGTTAGGGTTAAATTTAGTTAGGATTCGGTTCAGTTACAACACTAACCCTAATCAAACCTAATCCTAACTCTAACCGAGTCTAATCCCAACCCTAACCGAACCTGGGGGCCAATACTAAACGTTACCCAACTTAGCCTATCCACACAAGCAATACAATCAATGCTGCCACAGCAAATTTTTAAAAATTACAAGATTTTTGAAAAAAAATCACAAGATTTGGACTCAAAATGACAAGTTTATAAAACCAAACTTTTACTGGCAGATTGAGGTCTGGCTATCACATCTGAATCAACAGTTATGACTTTTGAACTATATACATACACTTTCGTAAACGAAACTACAATGAGGTGGTTTTTAATGCTGAACTCCAAAAAATGTCAAATGATTAGGTCTACTCAGTGTCACAAAATTTTCATTTATCAGAGGTGATAAGCTTAAAAGTCAAATGTTACCAAGAACTTAAAACAACCACCAGTAATTTTTTGTAAGCCTAGTAACTTTAGGTTGAGACATTGACATTAACAGATAAAACAATTTCAAAAGCTTACCTAATGAAACACTAACCATAATTCACAATATCAAAGAAAAAACAAGCACATTAAACAATAATTTTAGATAAAATTGCAATCATGCCAAACAACAGTGAAAATGAACTTGAACTTGTAAAAGGTTCAACTCAAAATTCAGATTGAACGCAACTTTAATGCTATAGCAAAAAAATGCCACTTGGACAAAAAAAATACCGCATACACAACTCCTACAAAACACCTGAGCTTATGACTGACTGTGACATACTAACAAAATAGTGATGGTGTTAGCTGTAGGTAAAACTGAGTATGCTCAAAGCAGCAGTAACTTTTTACCAAAAATCCACCTCTAAACGGTTGCTAAAAAAACCTGCAGGAGCACAAGGACCACTAACTGACTGGTGAGTTATTAATAAGGGATAGAGTTTGGGCCCTTAGCAATAACTCACTTTTGCCCCTAGCGGTCCTAGTGCTTCTGCAGGTTTTAGCAGAGCCCCCTCTAAATTCAGATTTAACACTAACTTCATGGAGACTCTAACAGTCTAAGCCCAGAGCTGACAGTTTTCTTCACTGTTTAGTTCCCTTCACAGATAATACTGGTACCATGCATACTGCAACAGGTTGCCTGTACCAGTATTTGCACCACACATACTAAAGTCAATATGCTGTGGATACTCGTACCAGGCTCAGTAGGCTGAACTATAATCACACATTAGTAGACTAGGTCCACCAGCACCAGGCATAAGACATCTAGCCTACTATGACCATGCTAACGGAGGGCTATGTAATAATTATAATGTCAACGGCTAATCGGTATATTTGATTGGATGAAAGTCATGACATCCGACACCAACCTAGCAAGTGACGAACCTCATGCGTGTTACCGGGTACTGTTTTGCCACAGTGTACCTATAGTTCTCACAGTGGGCCCACTTAACAAAAAAGCATTGTTACGAATGTTTACAACAATGCTGTGAAGCCTGTGATGTAATAATTGCTTTTTGAAAAAGTTCATCTGTATTGTTGCCAGTGTTCCCTCTAGGATTTTGACTAGTGCGAATTTGCCCAAATGATAAATTCATTGAAATTTTTGCCCAAAGATTTCACTACTTTGAGGATTCCTTTACAAATTTTTTGCATTAAATTTGCTTTTCCAAGATACAAGCTACAGTCTTGCATTAAAATATTCAAGTTTTTTGTTTAAGTTTTTCAGTTTTCATTTTATAATAGCCTATTACTTTCTGGTTCAAAATCAGTAAAATTTGCCCAAAAATTTCGCATTTTTCTCAAATTTCTCACTC
The DNA here is from genome assembly GCA_964006365.1 of Trididemnum miniatum. Taxonomy (NCBI): domain Eukaryota; kingdom Metazoa; phylum Chordata; class Ascidiacea; order Aplousobranchia; family Didemnidae; genus Trididemnum; species Trididemnum miniatum. Next base: position 6,938,973 of record OZ023239.1, read on the forward strand.
TAGAGGGAACACTGATTGTTGCCGTTTCCAAAATTTGCTGTTTTTATTTTCTGTTTCTAAAACTTTCAAGGAGACATTTGTAGATTGTTTAACTACGTAGAAGAAATGAAAAAAAAGTGGTAAGCAGTTTATAGTCCAACAAGTACAATGAAATTGCTCGCCATTATTTTTTTCATTTCTCAGTGTAGGAATGGGCAACACTATTTGAACAGATCAACCATAGTTCTCTATAATATGGTTGTACAACTGTGTCACGTGACCCACTCGTCACGCATGAGTTACAAGGTACGCTCTGAATTGCTCCCAAGGAGCACATCAGATTAGCAGTTGAAACAACATGAAGCTAGTGTGGAAGGCCTAGTCGTAGGAGACCTAGGCATAGGGTTAGTCGAAGGAAACAGGAGTGCAGGGAGGGAAAAGGTACTGGGGGTGTAGGGGCGGGGGTGCAAATCTATGTTGAGCAATGGAGGGATGATTTAGCAAAATTGACACGTCCGCAGATGCCCAATTTTTTGTCAAAATATAGTGAAGACCAAAAAAACAAAAGGTTGCAGATGCCCAATTTTTTGCCCAAAATGAAGTAAAGACCAAAAAAGGTCATCACGTTCGCTGATGCCCAGTTTTGAGTACCGGTAGGCTACTTGGACATTAAAAGTATTGGGGGGATGCTGCCGAATTCTTGGTGGGGATGCATCCCTCATCCTACCTGGATTTGCACCCATGTGTAGGGGGAGATGTGGGATAGAGTATGGGGTAAGTCTGGGGAGGTGTGGTAGAGTGTACGAGGTGAGTGTTGACAGGTTGAGGTTGAGGGTGTGGGAAAAGGGGTGGAGAAGTGAGTTGGGTTGTGGAGAGGTGTGGAAAAAGGCATAGGCCTAGTCGTAGGAGACAGGGGTGCAGGGAGGGCAACCACCCTCCATTTGTAAAATTTGAAAATGCCGCGTTAAAAATTCAAGCACTGTAAAATGTTTTTTGGGCATGATTTGAATGCTCAAAATTAGTTTTGACTGATTTTTTGAATTATTGAGTTCCTGAAAATATTTTTTTCCAGTTCAGCAGGTTTAATGATTTGCGAGCAAATAACAACTTGTTGATACAATGCCAGTTTGGCAGTATCTAGATTTAATGAGGTTGTTGCCTGGCATATTTTTTCATTATGTTTAGTCTACTTGTCCTGAGTTATGTACAGTGATGGGCATGATACCCTAAATTTGCGTTAAGCGATATCGATATGCGATACATTTAAATTGGGCTAAAGCAATACCAATGCGCTATACTTAAAAATACTACTTTAGCCATACCAATACGTGATACAGTATTGTCGATACTTGTACCTCAATTCATTTTTGTAACAAGTTTTAATTACCAAGTTTGACATCATCATGATGCAGTAGTGATTTTTTTCTCAGTAACCTTAACTTTTCGGTCAAAAGTTGTTTTTTTTTCGATACAGTATTCCTATTATGAGCAACAAAGCAATATTAGGGGTATTGCAAAATGAATATTGGTGGGTCGCGTAAAGCAGTGTTCCCTCCAGACATAAAAATTTAAAAAAAAATGCTCACAACTAACAAAATTTGGACAAAAATGCAAGCTATCATAATTTTAAAAATTTGGGGTATTTAAGCTGATCAAAGACCTTTTATGTTTGTTTTATTTTTCACTTTTTTAGGGAATAATTAAAGACCTATTTTTTGGAGACTTGGACAAAAAAGTGGGTGGTCATAAGCTGTGGTTATAAAAAGTGGGTCCCAACTCTTGAGAAGTTTGGGAACCAAGTCTGCTCAATCCGTGTTGTTGCTTTTTTTCAATGCAAGCAGCCTATCCCTAGTGTAGCATACTACCCCTACCTCACCTTCACTGTTCACCTACTGACTTAAACTTTTTTGTATTTTTTATTATGGCCTAAAATATTGATTAAAAAAAGAAGCTTTTGCATTCACCCACAGAACTGTTGCACTTTCGTAAGTTTTACTTCTTGTATCTACCTGAACCTCCTTTTGACTTTCAATACTCTAAAAGCAGCTTTTTTCCTAAAATCAAAAAAGTTCAGGATCTGTAGCCTACCGCATGCTAAAATTCAGTTCTTTAATTTTGAAATTGCAGTGTATGGCTTTATGGCTACCAGCTTTCAAAGAACAGTACCTGAACTTTTATTACTTTTGGGGGAGTGTAGATGGTAGGGGAATTGGGAAATTTTTGGTAGTTGGGGCAGTTGGGTCAAGTATGGGGGAAATATGGAAGGAGTGGGGAAGTGTATTGGGGTGTGGGGGGAGGTAAGGGAAAGTGTGTTGGGGGTGTGGGAAGTGTGTTGGGGTGTGCGAAAGTATGGGGTGGTGTGGGGAATGGGGGTAGGTGTGTGGAAGTGTGTTTGGGGTGTGGCGAAATGTGTTTGGGATGTGGGGAAAGGTGTGGAAAGGGTTTTGGGGTGGGGTCAAAGTGGGGGGTGCGAGGAAGTGTGGGAAGAAATATGGGACAATCTGGGAGAGCGGGAAAATATGGGGAGAAGGGTAGTGTCACGATTTTGGACCTCAACTCTCCTGACCCCAACCCTCCAACCCCAACCCCCCTGACCACAATTCCCCCGATCCCTAACTTCCCTGATCCCCGAATCCAACTCCCCAACCCCAACTTCAACTCCCCAGACCCCAACCCCTTCGACGCCACCCCCTGACTTCAACCTACCCGACCCCAACTTCACTAACCCCAACACCCCCGACCCCAACCCCCCCAACTTCAACCCCCTCGACCCCAACTCTTCTGACCCCACCCCCCAGTCCCCCTAACTCCAACCCCTTGACTTCAATTCCCCCGACCTCAACCTCCTCACTGCCAACTCCCCGATCCCAACTCTTCCGACCCTTAACTCCCCCGACCCCACACCCCGACTCCACCCCCCCAACCTTAACTTTTCTGACCCTACGCCCCAACCACTATTCTGCCGATCCCAAACCCCCTACCACAAATTCTCCTACCCCAACCCCCCTGACCCCAACCCCCCTACTTCAACCCCCCTGACCCCAATTCCCCTGACCCCAACCCCCCAAATCCAACCTCCTCGACCCCAACTCTTCTGACCTCACTTCCCAACCACAACTTCGCCGACCCCAACCCCCCTGACCCCAGTCCCCCTGACTCCAACCCCCTCAATGCCAACCCCCCGATCCCAACTCTTCCAACCCTAAACTCCCCCAACCCACACCCCTGACCCCAACTTTTCTGACCCCATCCCCAACCACAACTCCGCCGACCCCAGCCCCCCTAACTCCAACTCCCCTACTTCAACCCCCCCCCGACCCCAACCTCCCCCCAACTCCAACCTCCTCGACCCCACCTCCCCTGAGGCCCTGACCCCACCCTCCAACCACTACTCTGCCGACCCTAACCCCCCTGATCCCAACTTTCCTGACTCCAACCCCCGATCCCAACTCCGCCGACCCCAACCCCCTGACTCCACCCCGTGACCCCAACTTTTCTGACCCCACCCCCCAACCTCAAATTTTCCGACTCCAACCCCAGACCTTAACCCCCCCCGACCCCAACCCCCCCAACTCCAACCTCCTCGACTTTTGACCCCACCCCCCAACCACAACTTCGCCGACCCCAGTCCTCTCGACTCCAACCCCCCGACCTCAACCCCCTCAATGCCAACCCCCAGATCTCAACTTTTTCGACCCCATTCCCCGACCCCAACTTTTCTGACCCCACCCCCCAACCACAACTCCGCCGACCCCAAACCCCCAACCCCAAATTCTCTGAACCCAGCCCCCCTGACTCCAACTCCCCCGACCCCAACCCCCCTACTTCAACTCCCCCGACCCCAACCCCCCTACTTCAACTCCCCTGACGCCACCCCTCGACTTCAACACCCCCGACCCCAGTACCCCCGACTCCAACTCCCCTGACCCCAACCCCCCAAACTTTTCCTCACCTTCCCCAACACTTTCCCACATCTCCCCACACCCCAGCACACTTTTCCACACCTCCCTCAGTACTTCCCCACACATCCCCCCACCTCCCACAACTCTCACTTTCCCCACATCTCCCTTCACCTTCCCCACACTCCAACACACTTTTCCACACCCCCTCTCACCTTATCCTGCCCTTCGCCACACCCTCACACCTTTCTCCACATCTCCCTCACCCCCCCCCCCCCCCAACACGTTTTTTACACCTCCCCCACACTTCTCCCACCTCCCTTTACACTTCCCCTCACCCCAACGCACTTCCTCACTCCTCCCCCCACACTTCTTCCTAAAAATTGTTTGTTATTACACCTGTGGTTGCGGCATTACTGTACTAAAATATCGTGGGAATTCTACTTCCGTACCTTCTCATTGAAGCGTGACAAGATAAAAAAGAGAAAAAGAAGAAAAAGAGTTGTACAACCATATTATAGAGAACTATGGATCAACTCTCAACTCTGACTTTGGTTCCGGACACTGAGCACAGAGAGTGGTTCCACTGTTAGTAATAATGAGTACCGGTACATTGTGGATTTGCTTTCATGATTACGCATTCCGAATCCGATGGGATAATGTTTTTACGTATAATTTCTCCCACTTCAGGGTCGTTCACGTAAACGACGTTAGCTGCGGTAGCAAAATAATAACTAACCCTGCCCTAACACTAGCCCTACCCTAACCGAACGAACTTGTCAAATCAGATAAACTAGTTCCCGATTCATAAATAAATCAACTACTGAAGAATTATTCAATGTTTGCAGTACCAACTGGAACGACCCTGAACTGGGAGTAACTACACGCAAAAACATTATCCAATCCTGAGTTAGATGAGAAATGTACGAGAAAAATCATTTTCAACAAAATCGCTACAGCGACTTCAGTATAATGCGCTGACAAAAAATCATGACCTAGGAGGGCATCGATCCCTCGATCCCCTACCCTGCGAATGGGAGTCCATCGCACTAACCCCTATACCACCTAACTGTTGCCACGTGACCGTAAAATTTTTGTACTTATACTTTCTTTACGCATCACGTGACCTTCAAAAAGGCTGTAGTGGTTTTGTTGAATAGAAATCTATTTGAATAAGGTACTGAAGATGGTTTATTAACCGAAATCGATTTAATAATAAATGATTTGTAAGCAACATTATTGACTGATTTTGTATTATACCTACTATTCCACAACATGATTCTATTTCTGTCATTCTGGCAGAAATAGGGCACAACCTAGAAAAGAGATCAAGTCGAGATGTCCAAGTAAAGCAATGCAAAAAAGAGTCTTTACAGTCTGGAATGAGTTTAGCCTGGATTGGCTGTGCGTAGAAAGCCTGACGAGACTTTTGTTATAATCGAAACATCATCAAATCCGATGTGCCGATCAGAGGTGATCACGGAGAGGAGTCGGAGTGGAGTCGGAGCCGGAGTTTGGCTCTTTTTGCCGGAGTCGGAGCCGGAGTTGAATTTTTTGTATAGTGCAGGAGCCGGAGCCGGATTCAGAAATTTGGTTGGTGTTGGTGTATTAATTACCGGTATTATAGTTTGTAGTCAAAGTGATAAAGTCTTTGAAACGCGTCAGAAACACTTGTTTCGTCTTGAAATATGAAATCTTACTAACCTTTGGGTTGGTTCAACTCTTGATTTGACCAATGACATTAGTTCAACCTCATTGGTTCAACTTGCTTTGTGCCACAAAAGGTTGATTCATACGAGAAGCGAAAAGGGAAAGGAACAAATCACCTTGTAGAAGTACTTTTAGCACTACTATATGCAGCAATGTAGCCATTGCTTTTTCTAATTAAGGAGTGGATTATTGAATAAGCTGTGTTTTGACCTGTTGTTTGGCATAGTACCAACCTGCAATTAGACAATGTGTAATTGTTCAGCACTATCCAAAGAAATGTTGTTATCATTAACTTATTTTCTTTTAAGGTTGATTTGTTTCAGAATGTAAATGTTAACAATGGTACATTGGTACAGTATTTAGTCATAGAACGTGTAATTTGTTTTCATATACTGAGACTACAGGAGTTAAAACAGGAGCAGGAGTTGGCATTTGTAAGTATACCAGGAGCAGGAGTAGGAGTTTGCTTTCTCGGAGCAGGAGTGGAGTAGGAGTCTCAAAACACAGACTCCGCTCACCTCTGGTGCCGATGTCGTGATCAAAAGATGTTGCCATTGATATAAACGGAAAATTGTTTTTATGCTGAGTAGGAAATAGAGATGGCATGGGCCGCTAAGAGACCCGCTAACGAGCCGTTAACCGGTCTTTTTATTGGTCCGCTAACGGCCCGGTTCTGTGTTTGTTCATTACTGGGCCGCTAACGAGCCGCTAACACTTTTTGAGATTCCTTTGGTTTGGATTAATCTGATTAAAGGTTCATGAAAAGATTGGGCTTTGGGCGGGCTGGGCTTTATTTTTAGTACGAGTTGCCGGGTCGGTTACGGTTACTGGGCCAGAGGTTCCGGGCCGTGGGCGGTCCGGGCCTCAAAAAGTCAGCCCGAGCCATCTCTAGTTGGAAACTTTTTATTTATTGAAGCATCCGATTGAAGGATTTTTTCTTGACATACTGGCAAAACAATGTTTCAATGAAAAATCACAAGATTTTACTCAAAATTCACAAAATCAAAATCACAAGATCTAGTGGAAAATCACAAGGCGTGGCACCACTGAATACAATGGTAATTCCATCAATCAACAGATCAATAATCAGTACAGAGCACTGTTTCAAGCGGTGGAACATGCTCCGAATAAGAGAAAGTCTCCCAAGTCCCAATGGGGAGACAAGTGGCGCCGATCGGGAAAATACATGTATCCAAATTAGAGATGGCATGGGCCGCTAAGAGACCCGCCAACGAGCCGTCAACCGGTCTTTTTACTGGTCCGCTAACGGCCCAGTTCTACCTGTATTTTGACTGGGCCGCTAACGAGCCGCTAACAATTTTTGAAACCCCTTAAGTTTGATCAATGTGATTAAAAGTGCATAAAAAATGGGTTTTGGGCCGGCTGGGCTTTATTTTTGGTATGAGTTGCCGGGTCGGTTACAGTTACAGGGCTAGAGATTCCGGGCCGTGAGCGGTCTGGGCCTCAAAAAAGTCAGCCCGAGCCATCTTTAATCCAAATTATCAAAACACGGACTTGCGCAAAAAACGAATTAAGATCTCAAATTTTAGACCTCACCATCGCCTTCTGCATCCAAGTTGTCCATGGACCAGAATAGGAATTCATTCTGGCAGTAATACATACATTTTTGAGGAACAGCAGCCGGAATGGAACTTCTTTGTGGCTTACCGGTCAAACACGAACAGGAATTCCGGTTGACTGTTTAAAAATTGTTACAGAACTTTTGCCTTGATTGTTTGTTTCAATTTTCATCCTTTTGCTAAAAAAATTGGTTAACTAGGTATATTTTCTTTGCGTATGTGTGTATGATAGTTTTTCTTATTGGTATTGACATAATGGCCATTTACCTTGACTAAAAATAACTATAAATTGAATGATGACACCTTTTGCTATTGTTTTAGATTGGGAACATTTAGGAATTAGGGATTGCTTTTTTTCCAAAATTTAGGAACGGATCGAAATAGGAACAAAAGCTTTAGGTTTGGAATGGAATTAGGAACAACATTCTTCGTTGCGGACAACTCTGTTCTGCATGCAAAAAAACCTAGAGTTTCCCTTTGAAATTTTTGTTTTCGCCGATGCGCTTGGGAAATAGAAGTAAAAGAAGCAAAGGATATGGGGCGCCGTTTGGAAAAATATTATTTACTTTGTTACACCTCTTTTTTGAGCTAATTTACGATAAAATAAGTTCGAAATATCCAAAATATATATTCGATATATAGTACGATAAATTCGAAATAAAATAAGTCGAAAATATAACACGTATAAATTGGATATATATATACGACCAAATACAGCCCTAAAATAAGTTCGAAATATTCGAAATATATATTCGATATATAGTACGATAAATTCGAAATAAAATAAGTCGAAAATATAACACGTATAAATTGGATATATATATACGACCAAATACAGCCCTAAAATAAGTTCGAAATATATATTCGATATATAGTACGATAAATTCGAAATAAAATAAGTCGAAAATATAACACGTATAAATTGGATATATATATACGACCAAATACAGCCCTAAAATAAGTTCGAAATATTCGAAATATATATTCGATATATAGTACGATAAATTCGAAATAAAATAAGTCGAAAATATAACACGTATAAATTGGATATATATATACGACCAAATACAGCCCTAAAATAAGTTCGAAATATTCGAAATATATATTCGATATATAGTACGATAAATTCGAAATAAAATAAGTCGAAAATATAACATGTATAAATTGGATATATATATACGACCAAATACAGCCCTAAAATAAGTTCGAAATATATATTCGATATATAGTACGATAAATTCGAAATAAAATAAGTCGAAAATATAACACGTATAAATTGGATATATATATACGACCAAATACAGCCCTAAAATAAGTTCGAAATATTCGAAATATATATTCGATATATAGTACGATAAATTCGAAATAAAATAAGTCGAAAATATTATTCGTACTTCATTATGAGCTAACTCATCGCGTGAATTTCGTGATGCCCATTGCCCAACGGTTGCACGACGCACGTGGCTAGTCAAGAAGCGACGCTGAGAGAAAGATTAAGTTTTTAGTTTTGTCACGGCCTACTAGGCCGTGGTTTGGAAAAATGTTATGGTTTGGAAAAATATTTTGTAGGATTGGGTGAAAAATGTAATTGTTCAGGATAGAGTTTGAGGTTAAAATGATAACTTTAGCGATTGCTTTCTAAACTAGTTTCCAGGCTGCTGAAGGAAGAAAGGTAAGAAGGTTAAAGAACAGCTTCTTCTGAACACGAGGAACCAGCAATCGCTAAAGTTATCATTTTAACCTCAAACTCTATCCTGAACAATTACATTTTTCACCCAATCCTACAAAACCACGGCCTAGTAGGCCGTGTACAAAACTAAAGCGGGCTTCACACAGAATCCGGTTAACGTTACGGTACGGTTACGGAAACGGCAACAATACGGTAACGGCACGCGTCTACGTTGCGGAATTTACGGCGAGCGTTCTCACAGAAAATGAACGGAAATGTAACCGTAGGGTAGGCTAGAAAACAAAGAAACTAAATCAAGAAATAGGTAGCAAAATAAAATGTTAATTAGCGGTAGATAAAAGCAGCATGTAGCGCTTCAAATTGGCAAAATAGATAGACTTATTTGCTGTTTATGTCAAAGTTTAAAATAAAAATTATAAAAGACGCCCAGGTATTTGGGTTCAGATAGACCATATAGAACAAGATACCATTATCTTACAGCCATACATCTTCTTATATTTCTCGTTCTGTTTATTTTCGAAGCGTAGATCGAATTACTGTAATAAGTAGCATAGGTGCAAATGGAATTGGCCGAAGTCGCTTTGTCACTTTTGAAGGAGCAGGAGCAACCGCTTTCCATGCTATAGTTTTCGCCTATTCTGAATTTGGCCAACGAGTGCTAACACAAAGCTTGGACTTTCCTCCACTCGAAGATCTGGGAACAGGCGACGTTGTTCCCTTTTGTATTGTAGCCGACGCCGCATTTCCGATGAAACTGAACATCAAAGGCCTTATCCTGGCAAAAATTTACCAGAAAACAAGAGAATCTTCAACTATCGTCTATCTCGTACCAGGAGAGTAATCGAAAATACATTCGGAATTGTGTCTAGCCGATGGCGTATATTTAAAGGCCGATAATTGGTACACCGGAGAAAGCAGCGTTGGTAACAAAGGCCGCATGTTGTTTGCGTAATTTTTTACAAATGAAAAATAGATCGCTACAACCTCAACATCACAGTACTACTGCTCTCCTGGCTTTAGAGATAATAAAGTTTGAAGAGAAAACACAGCATCAGAAAATTGGCGTTCCAGCATTGATGCTAATATTTCAGGTCTTCGCCAGATTAGTCGCGCTGAAACTAATACTTATACCAAAGAAGCTACGATGATTAAGGAGAAGTGTAAAAGCTATTTTATGTCGAGGCAGGGCCGATTGCCCTAGCAGAACGATGTTGATAACCGCTCATAAGCAAAACATTATATTTGCCTTTCTTTTAAAATATCAGAATTTGTGCGCCGTTGCTTTACAGTAGGCCTATGGGCTATCAAACTTCGTATATTCAGCAATAAATTCAATCAATACCACATTCTGTTGGCATCTCATCTCCTGTCACCAGAAGGCGACCGAAGCGTTGTGCATGTCAATAGGAGTTCCCGGCTGCATCTTTTGCAATGGTTTTACAGAACGTTTTGGTTTATTCTATTACCACCACTCTACCCCATCCCGAAATAGACATAAGAAAGAGCATGAAATCATAACCTAGAGCAGCGTCGAATTCCAACCCCATGCGTCGCAGTCCATCACAGTGACCGATACACCACGCCGCCGTTGCGGAAATCGGTGCAATTTTTCTACTCATACTCATTTCGATCGAGCTCTATCTTTTTCTGTAGAATCATTCCGAAATATGCGTCCCGGCTGTCTACTATTCAAAAACGGGGAAGTTTCATTAAGTGCACTTCCCAACGGCGGGATTACCTATACTACACGCCAAGTGGACAGTGAACGCTCTACTTAGCTCCGCAAAATAAAAGATATCACGTTTCATACAGCGCTGGGCTGGGTTTCGGTTCTCTTGCCAGTCTTAATTTCATACGAGTATTTGAAAATTAATGCCGATAGTGGTATTACCAGTAACTTACATGACAAGGAAATAACATGCTGAAAATTTTGAGGTCCTATGAAATGCACAAAACATTCAGGCCTATTACTGTGTCTAGGCTATATCCTCAACAGCTCAGATAGTCTAGTGGTAAGAGCAGAATCAGTTTTGTTTACGACGCAAAAACACATTGCTGATAGAACAATTGGCCTGCGACAACATCCAGAGCGTCCGCTTCTGGAGCTGTATACACTTTGGTTTGATTTAGTCTAGTCAAAATATAACCGTAAAACTGGTATGCACAGCTTTCCTGCTTGACGCGCAACATTTGAGGGACAGTGTAAAGAACAAGCCGGCAAGTTTATTTGTGTCGTTGGGGAAAAGCAATCAGCGGGATTCCCCATGTTGGTGAGGTAGACAGATAGCTAGCAACTTTTAAGCGAGCGCGTTACGCAACATCGCTTTCTTGTGGCAGGAGCATATGAAATACCGGTATGCTACTAATTACAAATATAATATAGGCTATATTCGGGCCCAGTCAGCACTGAGCGGTGGCATAAGTAACTAAGTATCCATCACTGCATTTCGAATATCAAAAGAGGAGGCAGTAAATTGCCTTCATTTCAATACCCTATGACATGAAATACCAGACAACTTAAACAGAAAAATTTAATGTTGAACGAATATGAAAAGCGCGGATCGGTTTGCAACAAATACGCACCAAACAAACATGTTTAATAACATGAAAGCTAAAGCAAAGCCAAAAAATTATTAAACACCTTCAAATAATACGGCGCTTATCCTAACCATTACACTTTCCGCTTTTTCTGCCGGCATAGCCTGAAGCCTGGCTGCTACCATCTGGCCAAACGCCTGGCATTGCGTCATTTCTCTTCTGGATAGCATACCTGCTATCGCCTCGCTGCTCCTCCCAACTTCAGCCACTGTTTTCAATATGTTATCCTAATAGAAATACCATATTTCACTTTCAACTCATACGAAAATAATTTTCGTGTCCTAAATTGGTGAGCAATATCTGTAGAATCTCCTCGTTAACAGCAAAATGGCAATTCGGCGTACTTACAGACTCGACATCATTTTGTTAAATGAAGATTTGATTTTTTTTTTTGGCTAGCTAATAGCAATGTGGCTGAAACTTCTCTGCCACAGCGGACTAGTCTTACTATAATGCAATTTTATAATCACTACACCCAAAGCATACATGTTACATTTAAACTCTGAAGGAGCACTTAAAATGAAGCTATTCTGATGCTCAAGTATATACTTTCTCAAAATTACTGACGCAATGTAAACAATATAAATTACACTCAAACTTCTACATTTTATGTTAACAGAATCGTTATTCTCACTTTAAGATCTCCCATCGACTGTTTCTTTCGCTTTATGGTGGGCGTATCTGAACATACAAACGACTTTTTATGCACTGACAACCAGCAGTCATCATTAAATGTTTTGTCACCTGAACCTGAAGCACATAAGTTTAGTACACTGGTGCTCGCGCTGCAAACATCGGGCGAGGGTTCGATAACTGATGACGATGATGACTGGCCATCATTTTGTTCCAGAACGCTCTCGCTGTCATCCATTTCCACATGGATAATTGCACCTTCTGGAGGAGAAAAGTTTGTTGAAGTGCTGTAACACAAAATATACAGTAAAACAAACAAAAATTATAAGCAAAGTATTGCTGTAGCTTAGCACGTTGAGGCGGCGTAGAGCACTACCGCAGGTTATACTTTTACCTTAGCGTGCTAACGTTTTTCGCGACCTTTACGATAAAGGAAAGTGCGGGATTTCAAAGGAGGAAGACATATGCAGTGCGCTGTTGCTTTAAAAAAAAAGAGGAAGAACCAGGGTTGGGAATCGATACCCAAAAAAGTAAAGAAATAATTGATATTCGAGAGTTCACCAAAAAGTAAAGAAATACTCGATTTCGATGGTAGTTTAAAAGAGTAAAGAATATTGTAATCGATATTACACTGAGCATTTAGCGATGTACGCCAAGCATTTTTACGATGTCATCACATTCTCGCGGTAACTTACAGACAATCGACGGACATAGTATATACGAAGCAACTTTACTGTTAAATTTTTTTTTTTTGAAAAAAAAATTATCACCAAAAACAAGGTAATGACATACCGACGATTATTTTAAATTTGCTTAAGTGAGACAAAGTAACCTGGACGAAAAGAATCGATAATGGAATATCGAATTGCGACGAAAAAAAGTAAAGACAAGGCCATATTCACTACTCATTCAAAAAAGTCAAAGCTCCAGTGCATTCGATGAACAAAAAGTAAAGAATATCGCAATCGAACATCGATTACAATCGATTTTTCCCAACCCTGGAAAGAACATTGTAGAAATTAGCATTGCCATTCCACAAGCAATTTTACATACAAGCCATTAGTAGTAATACAAAACTGGGCTAAACACTGTTGATCACAATAGCTCACATTCGATGTTTAATGTGGTCTTTTAAAAACTCCATCGACTGGAAGTGCTCCCAATAAGAATAACGAGTAGCACCAGATCCACTCCGAACCGACTCCATCTTTCTCTTTTCTTTTGCAAAGCGATCTCTCAAAATGATCCATCGCTTCATACAAAATTCCACTGTAATGTTAAAAAGCAAATAGTTGAACCTATCATATCGCGTATTCATTTGCATGAATTTTAGATGTGCTTATACTGATTGCAGCAAAATTGAAACTATTAAATTAATGAGTCTAATGTGCAACCAATGACATCAATATTTATTAGCAATTATCAGGCACTAAACTGTGAAAAGTCACAACAGGATGAATTCGAATTCAACGTGGTAATAAAGATACTCGCAAATCAATATCTTAAAGCAAATAGCTCAGTTGCTACGCGCACGCTTTCGGTGCGGGAGATTTGGGGTTCGATTCCCAGACCGGTCAATCGGCACAGTGTCGCCAACGACTCGCCACCGTTGCGACGTTTCTTCGAAGCTGTGTAGCCCAGACGCTAAACCGCAGAGATGGGCCCGCCACTCGTTACACGCTTCAGCGTACTACCGCGAGTATAATGAAGATTCGATTTTTATTAAAGGCATATGTGCTTAGTAGAAATTGAGGATACTCCCTCCTTTTCTGTTGTCTCGTAACTTATATAATCTAATGTCAATTTTTCATCTTAAATCCATGCAACTACTCTGCATTCCAGTGCCGTTTGCAATTACACAAATCTGTAACAAGTAAGGGCAGTAAGTCGGCTGATATCTAGTAAATTAATCAATCGTGGAGTAAAGAATGGCGCCACATACTAGGATGGGAGGTTCAATGGTAACACAAACTAAGGTACCATAGAGTGCGACAGCGCTGTTTAAGGCTGTTAGCCGTCATCAGCCACACTCAGGTGAAGATACAATCATTCTTCGGATTTACTGACTCTATGTGAGACAATCACCCCTGTGAAAAATTCAATCTTTGTGGTATGTCGCAGAGCCACGCAGCATTTCAAGAAAATTTTCCATACGGCCAAGGTACAAACCGTAAAACGACCAAAGTCCTTCCTGGAGAGCTAAATGGCTGTACCATGTGCCACAAAGGTTAAACTTTTGTGGGTAAATAAATCGAGATAGGTGATTGTCATAGGCGCGGGAATTAGAGTGCCAGAGAGGGCTAAAGCCCCCCTGGACTTTTTTAGCCCCCCATGACAATTGAACAAATAATGCACCCAGTGCCACGGGATTAATGCTCGCAACGTACATACCTAATGAAGCAAATGTTTTTATAGCGTTTTTAACCAACGAAGAATCACCATTCTCTCAAAAATCACTCAGTTATTATTCACTAGGTCAACGTAAAATTTTCAGTGTTTGAAGTTCATTTTTAACAGTGTTTTACAACAGCGTTCACAAACCTTTACAGCAGTCATGGACGATGGACCAGTAAAAGTATAATGGCTGCCAATTCTTGTAACTGCCAAACACTTCAGGCAAAACTACTCTGAATGCTCATGAAAGTCGCTACTGATCATGGGAATCACGCAAATCGTAAACGAAAATGCGGTGAAGTACAAAAAACGGTCCTCAATTCTTCAGATGTTCTGAATTCCACCACAATTCATGCAAAGAGCTAAAAAAAGGTTTTCACGGCCCAGACGCGTTACATGAACTGGAAATGTTGGTGGCCAACCTGATGTGTGTACATGCCAAATCGGCCCGCAATCGATAGCTAAGCATCCAAAGATCGACTGGTTGGGCAACCCTGATCAAGCTTTTATGAGTTTGTGCAAGTTCTCTTTTCTGGTGGAGTTATTTACTGGTTTTGAATTTTTTCTACCTACTTAATGAAGCGACGAAATCACTACTAAAGTGGCACCGTTGATTGTTACTAAAATTAAGCTAGTACGCCTGCCTAAATACGTATATCTACACGTTTCATTATGTTAAAAAATGGTTCAGTGCTTTATTTTGATGGTGTGTGTTTTGTTATTTTTAAACCTTAGTGTAGTGGGGCATTGTTTGTTAGCCATGTAACTCTGATCAGTAAAGCAAAAGTTAGATCAGACAAATTTTGTTTGCCTACTTTTCGGATTTGTGATTGAGGTATTTACATTTTACAAATATATACAGCATGGATTACATGCACTGACAAACTGCTTAGTACTACTTCCTGCATATATAGTTAGAAAAGCCAAATGGCAGTAAGCAATCTTGTTTTCCATGATAAAAAATTAGTCCTGAAAAAATTCCGGTCACTTGAGTGAGCATGCAATTGAGCGTCTATCAAGACAGGTCTGCTGTGCGTACTGTTCCTAAAAACGTAGATTCGAGGGAAGGGGGGAAAAGCCCCCCAGACGTTGACACGATCTTACTATTTTGAGCCCCACCCCCCATCCAAAAAATGTTTCTGCGCCACTGGTGATTGTCTCGCATAGGGTCAATCATTCTGAAGGATGAATGCACTTTTTACCAGAGTGCGACTGATGAGAGCTGATAGCCAAAACAGCAATGTCTGTCCGCTCTATGGCACCCTATTGCTGGAGTTGCTTTGGAAGAGTTGGTGATGGAGGATGACAAATCCTCTAACCCAGCATGTGGAAGTCAAATTGACATCCCTTTCAGCAGACCAGAAAGGACTTGTTATGAAGTTGAATAAGCAGATTAAGACTATAATTAAAAGTGCAAGTTATATTAAAACAAAAATATAAAATGAAAATGTTACTGATCGTGGCACATAAGCACAATGCTTAACATATCTGTGCATAATTTGGAAGATTCACATCACTACAAAAACTTAGTTCAACCACACAAGCCCAAAAGTCATGCAAGAAATACTGACATATGATATGGTGTTGGTTTGAAGCCCAAAACATTACATATTTGTATGGCATATGCTGCAAGTTGCCAACAAATGGATTAAAGAAATAGGCAGTGTCTATTTTGCTGTTGACGGCAAAATAGTTTCTACGTTTATTTTTCCTGCAGTAGCTAAAATCAGCATCTACCTCCACAAAATAGATTTAGAAGCTATTTTGCCGGCACTCAAAAACAGTCATGAGTATCCACACAAATGGATTGCACTATATCCAGCAAAATAGACTTATGTAAACTAGTTTGTCGTTAGTGGCAAAAAAGACACTTCCAAAGACATATTTATAAACTTTGTTGTGAAATGCATTGCAAACCAATTTTGTGAGGCATCGTGAACATCAACGATGTATAGACATTCATGATGTTATTGCATCAATGCAAAAAATAGCACGCAAAATGCAATCAAAGATAGAACATCTAAATTATCACAGCATAAAAAGAAAGGCATTCATGACCTACAACTAACCTGGTTGATTCAGTTTAGAAGAAATATCCTTCCATGAATTCTCTTTTCTTAGTTTGTCTCTATAATCCTTAATTTGCGAATTGTATAGGCAGGGGTGCTCTTTTACCATATCTATTAGAAGTTCGTTAAAAGCCATCACCAGATATTTGCAAACTGACTGTGACTAAGCAAACTAGTGATCAAATGTAAATATTAACTAAACTGCAAATACAGCAAATCAGCACATGGGGTGCCACAGTGAAAAATTATTAAAAATAAAAAAACAAAAATACCAATCACAAAATACATAACCACACCAAATATATACCGGTATGGTACGGTACACACCTACTGGTATATCACTGGTGAGCTATAGGAAGTGGTGGGATTCAAATTTTTTTGTCAAACGATTCAGTGGCAAAAGCCAAATTTTCAGCAGGTTCTGTTTCAACTAATGGTTAGATGGTACTGGTATACCGGTACGAGCATAAACAACAATGCTGGCTGGTTCTGTTTCAACTAATGGCATTAGTATAGCCTAAACAGCAACGCTGGCCAATTCACTGATCTCATAAAATTTCACAAAACACAAGATGTAAGATCTAGAAGTCTATAGAACCGGTACAAACTTGCTGAATTCCACCACTGGCTACATCTGTGTATAGGTTCATCTTTACCAGTATATATACTTACTAGTTGTTAAGCAAATTTAACTGCCCTGTACCACAGTACCATACCACACCTACCGTACTTTATAGGCTACCAGTACCATATCTTGGTACCGAGTCAGGATTATGCACTCATACGTCTAGACTAAGCATTAGCTGGTTAAGTGGATCAGTGGATTACAGTTGCCCTTCATCCTAGGCTAGACCTACCAACACAACCGCACATAACTGACCCAGGCCTATCTTCCAAGCAAAGTCTAGACTACACTAGTCTCGACTCATGGTAGCTGCTACATATACTTAGCCAAAATGATTCAAATTCCAAAATTCCTGCCAATGCCATGCTTTTTTCATTAAAACAGCATCTGCCACAACTTCCAGTACCATGCACTGTGCTTCTTCGATGAACAGCGTCGTCGTGCAACCGTTGGGCAATGGGCATCACGAAATTCACGCGATGAGTTAGCTCATAATGAAGTACGAATAATATTTTCGACTTATTTTATTTCGAATTTATCGTACTATATATCGAATATATATTTCGAATATTTCGAACTTATTTTAGGGCTGTATTTGGTCGTATATATATATCCAATTTATACGTGTTATATTTTCGACTTATTTTATTTCGAATTTATCGTACTATATATCGAATATATATTTCGAATATTTCGAACTTATTTTAGGGCTGTATTTGGTCGTATATATATATCCAATTTATACGTGTTATATTTTCGACTTATTTTATTTCGAATTTATCGTACTATATATCGAATATATATTTCGAATATTTCGAACTTATTTTAGGGCTGTATTTGGTCGTATATATATATCCAATTTATACGTGTTATATTTTCGACTTATTTTATTTCGAATTTATCGTACTATATATCGAATATATATTTCGAATATTTCGAACTTATTTTAGGGCTGTATTTGGTCGTATATATATATCCAATTTATACGTGTTATATTTTCGACTTATTTTATTTCGAATTTATCGTACTATATATCGAATATATATTTTGGATATTTCGAACTTATTTTAGGGCTGTATTTGGTCGTATATATATATCCAATTTATACGTGTTATATTTTCGACTTATTTTATTTCGAATTTATCGTACTATATATCGAATATATATTTTGGATATTTCGAACTTATTTTATCGTAAATTAGCTCAAAAAAGAGGTGTAACAAAATAAATAATATTTTTCCAAACGGCGCCCCATAAAAGGAGTCTTGTCCAGTGGTGTAAAAATTAGTCCTGAAATATAGTTAAGCAAAAGCATTGTTACTGATGGCGGAAACTACTTGAAGTAGAATGGAAACTAGGGAATGTAAAAAGTAACCAAGTAGGCCTAGAAGTAAAAAGTACCAGCATTTTGAAGCTGCATAAGTAAAAAGTAGCGTTTGCAAAACCTAGGCCATAAGGCTGAGCTTTGGCAAAAGATAATTTGCTCTCTTCCAAACTTGACATATATTTTGCGGATGCTGAAGTATATTTAGGATAATTAGCACATTTATTTGACGAAAAAAAAAGTGAAGAGTGTCAAGATCTGCAAAATGCAACCTCACTGTCCACGCCAAACACAAACAACAAAAGACCACTTAATATCACAAAATTGTAAAACTTATATAATAAAATAAAACAATACCTCATATTAATGTTGCCAATTTTAATATCAAGCATGATTATTTATCATTTGCGGGACACATTGCTTAATATCAACTACTCATCATTTTTAAAGCCACTTAAGTAGCGTTACTTTCTAATTGAACTACGTAAGTAGAAGTGGTCGAAATTTATATCACTTAAGTAGGTACTAGTTACCAAGCAATAATACTTAAGTAGTCTATTTAAGTAAAACTACTTCGTTACTTTGCACCACTGTTCTTGTTATTACTGCACCACTACCACCACGTAAGTATGTAAGCTACTACTGGATGAAAGAACAGGAAAGAAGCTAGTAGAGATGAACGTTTAGTATGAATCGAGAAGATAAAAAGAAACAGGAAGCATGGTTGCAAAAAAAAATAATGTGTTTTGTAAGGGTTATATTGGTTATACAGTTATAACAGTGTTGTAGTTCGGTCTGTTTGACGTTGTAGCGCGATAGATAAGTCTTGATCATAAGGTAGCACACCGATGTGAGAGTCAAAAGAGAGAGAGACAGATTTTTAGCAAGCACGCGAATTTAAATAGATGCAAAAGCAAAACAAAAAATCAGCATTGCTACGCTGGATTGCTGGAAATCACACCTTCTATTTCGGAAAAACCTGCTCGTTCCAGGACGGAGGAGGAGATGCTAAAAAAAAAACAAAAAAAAACGGAAAACATGAGAAAGGATTGGGAAAAAGATAAAAACTTCATATATTATTGATGAAACATGATGGGAATCAGTCAGATTTCGTATGGAAAATAGATAGCACGAGATCCAGCAACGAACTAGAGATGGCATGGGCCGCCAAAAGACTCGCTAACGAGCCGTTAATCGGTCTTTTTATTGGGCCGCTAACGGCTCGGTTCAACTTTTTTTTATTTCTGGGCCGCTAACAATTTTTTTAAATTCCCTTTGAATTTTCATAATAAATGATTTGTGAATGAACATTGAACAACCAACACTGCACTCTTAAATGACCGATGCAAAGGTCTTCATTCTTGCTGGTTCTGGTACACGCGGTGCTGGTACCGGTGTTGCGTAACCGACCGCAAAATAAGAGCCCGGAGAATTCCAAGGCCTTACTAGCAAAGCATCTGACGTTTCAACCAAACTTAAAATATCTTGAATTTATTCTTGAATCTTGCTGACATAGCCAAACTTGAATCCAAAACAAAAACAGTTTCACGAAACAAAGGGCCTATAACATAGGATATATTACTTGCCAACTGCAGGCTTTGCCTGTAATAAAACTGAGATTTCTTCTCTCGATAAAATGGCGACTTAAAATAATAAGTTAAAATTGGTCCGAACCAACCGGTACTTACCTGTAGTCTACAGGTCGGGTTAGATCTAGTATCAAGCCCCAGCTGCCCAGGTACGGTTAGGGTTAGAACTGATTAAGATTAGGTTTTTAAGATTAATCTAACTTACAACTTGACGCTAAACGAATGTAACCCTAACCGAACCGAACCTTTACTAAATTTAACCCTAACTGAACCTGGGGCAGTGAAGGCTGATACTAGATGTTAGACCTACTTCCTGCCCAGAAATGATATCTGGGTCATTGTTAGATGAGGTGGACTATAGCATTGGGGTCTAGCTGGACTAGTAAGTAGTAACAATATACCAGTAGCTGAGAACACACTATTGGTATTTGACTCTGTGACTACTGGACTCCCGATATCTTATTCAGGGGCGGATTAGCAGTACGTGGGGCCCTGGGCTAATTTAATAATGGGGCCCTCTTTCCCAAGTTCAGCGAAAGCTTATACGATGTAAAATGAAAAGAACAATCAACCGAAAAACAGCCTCAAAAAACAAAACAATATATACCAATATTCAGAGGTGGGCACAATTTCGTTAATAACGAAGCTAACTTTTTCATTAACAAGTTAATTCGTTAAATTTCTTTTTGAAATTAACGGACTAAATTAACTTCCTTTAATGCTTGATAACTTCCGTTAAATTTTCGTAAACTCTTATTTCTCTTATTGTTGGTTAAGTTTGACATCGATTAACTAGCAAAATACAACCAATGAGGTCAAAAAGCGAGATAAAAACAACAAAACATATTGTTTGTGAGCAGAAAAATTGGTTAAATGCTTACGCAAACATTGATATTGAAAAATTTTAAGCTTTATTGTAAAAAGAATTTCTGTTTTAAGTCAAAATTAACGATTTAACGAATTTAATTAACTTCAGTTAATTAGAGCTGAATTTAACGAATTAACGTTAACGGAAGTGCATAACTGTGTTAACGAAGGAGTGGTTAACGAAGCTAACGTTTTGCATTAACTTACCCACTGTTGCGGAGTCGATCCGTCTTACTTGTTATTTATTTTAGAAACGGCAACACTGGCTGTAAGTCGAACTGGAGCATTTGTTCAGTGGTCTAGCTAGTCTAGTGAGATTAGCCGCATGTGCTTGTTATTTTGATCTCTGCTTTAGTGCTTAGAGCGTAGAAGTGATAAAATTAATATTCTTTAATTACTAATTTTTTCTATTTGAATAAGCCTATGTTGAAATTGTGTCTCAGTTAATTATTGTTGCGACCAGTTATTGTAAGGCTATTGGAAAAGCCTACTGGTTTTATTGGATTATTGTTGCAACCAGTTATTGTAAGGCTATTGGAAAAGCCTACTGGTTTTATTGGATTATTGTTGCAACCAGTCATTGTAAGGCTATTGGAAAAGCCTACTTTGTTGGATTAATCCATTATTTGGATGACGGTAAAAACTGTTGTTGTTGTGATCTGGAAACTCTTCTTGGTATGTACTTGTAGGATATATTATCGTTTAAACTAGTCCCGTTTCTACTGTACCAGTTTGAATTTACGCATACCTGGTTCTGGAAGTATTGGTGTAGTTTCATTTGCTTCCTTGTTTTTGGCCGACTACCGTAGGCTGGTAATAATGCTCTGATGACTTGTAGACCGTTGCGCATCCTATTGGAGGATGGTTTGACGTTTGCTGTTGCTGATTCTTTGAAATTAACGTTGCTCATAGCCACAAATATTAAGTACAATGATACATGTTTCATTTTAGTGTAGGCCTATTGTGTCAATCTGTTTTTTGCCTTAGTAGCCCTTTCATAACTACCTTTGTGTTGCTAGTTTTGGTGAAACTTGCTAATTGATGTTGTGTAAATGCTGTAATCTTAGTGGTAGTGTGCAAGTTGATGTGATATGCTGATTTAGACTTACTGCTGTGAGCTTTTACTGATTGAATTTGGATGTTAGTTAAGATTGCTGGTTAACGATGTACGTTGCTTGAGCTGGCTAATTGTTTTAGTGCTTATGCTGTAAATATTACTTTCAGATTGTTTGTCCTTAAGAGGTGTTGGATTGCTTTGTTTTCTGAATTGGACATTTAACCTGCCCACAGTCAGGTATTGCCTTTACTGTGAGGTCCGCGTGAATTGTTGCTTATGCTTTGTTTTTTTGTTGTTTTTAGTTACCGCTGCCATTGATTTGATACCTTTTCTATTTACTGCTGATAAAGTTCAACATTCAAAATATCAAGTTGGTTGTGCATGATTTCAGTGGCGCGCGTTGGATCACATAGTGGCGTGGGTAATTAGGCCGCATTGATTGAAGCTGCCGCAACAGTAACTGACTATCCAGGTCTAAGAAGACACAGGTAAATTTTGAGCTATTTTTGGTTTGGAAGTGGAACTTGTGACGTAGACTAGCCTTGCTGATGATATAAAGTTTAAGGCGATATGAGTACCGGTACCTCTAATCGTGATACTGCTAATATTGACAACGAGGAACAGCGTAAGGATGAGGAGCTGCAACGTGATGACGCAATAGAAATATTGGGGAATCCAGAAACTTCGCAGTCACAAAGGGAAACGAGTCAACGTCATAGAAAACCTACGAAAAAAGGTAAAGAGTATGAAACCAGTATTGCCATAAAGAATTATAACAAGTGCGTTAGACTTGTTAAAAGATCTGTCAAGAATCTAGACCTTGAAACTATTGCGGGTAATGAACTAGAGAGTATTAAAAGAGCTTTGAAAGATGCTAACTTAGCATTTGACAATTTCGAAGATGCTTTACTGACTCTAAAAGAATGTTTGAATTATGAAGGCTGTAGCGATTATGAGCAGGAACTTGACAACTTAGAGACTTTGCTGAAAGAGCATGTGGGGCGAGCAAAAGAAGCCATGCAAAGTTTGATTGATAGAAGAAATGAGGTTACTTCTTTGTGCTTGTCAAAACTAAGCAAACAAGTTGGGTCTAAAAAGTCTTTTGTTGCTTCCTCGACATCTTCTTCACGTGATGGCAAGTCTCTAGAAAACGAGAGATGGTTAAAAATTGAAAAGGCCGCTGCCCTAAGAGCTCAGCTTTCTTACCATGAAGCTCAGACTAAAATAAGGGAAAAGCGTGTTACACTTGAACAGGAAGAACAGCGGCTGGACTTGGAATGCCAAATCGCTGGTCTGGAGGCTAGTGCAGAAGTTCTAAAGGTTGGGGCTGGAAGTGTAAGAGACGAAGCCGCAATTGAACCAGACTTGCACATTTTCCCGGAAACTGCACAAGAAAAACGACAACGAATCCTCAACTCAATCGATGACGAACCCTCCAAACTTCAACCAGTAGATGCGATTAGTATCTCTAGCAACCGTAGAGTACGGACACCTTCACTTACCAATATTAATGATGATCAAAGGAATCGCATAGTCTCAGGGTTACCAGTAAGTTCTCGTGTAGAAGAGCCTTCTACAAGACGCGATATTGATATTTCTACTCCTTCTGTTAAGGTTAATTATGAACTCCCGAAAGTAAAGATAGAACCCTTTGACGGCAAGGCAACTGAATTTCCAGCTTGGGAGGTTGCATTTGATGCTCTTGTTGGTTGTCAAGATATTTCTGTTGAGCTGAAGTTAAATCTTTTGTCCCAACATCTTAGAGGAGAGGCGAAGTCTTTGGTAATTGGTTTGCTGTCTTATCAAACTGATTATGCTTATTCTACGGCCAGAAGTCGGTTAAAGGACAGATATGGGAATCCTTGCGTTTTAAGTCAAGCATTCTTAAGTAAACTCGAAGAATGGCTTCCAATCAAACCAAATCAGCCAAAGGAGTTGGAGCAATTTTCAGATTTGTTGATCCAAATTTCGGAGATTAGGAAAATTGCTGCGGGAAGCTTAAGCATACTGGATTACCCTCAAGAATCCAAGAAGATTTTAGCCAAACTTCCATTCTATTTCGAAAGGGATTGGAGAGAATACGTTTATGCTTGGAAAGAAAAACACGGGCCAAATTCCTATCCATCGTTTGATCAATTGGCGAAGTTTATAGAAAGAAGAGCTAACCGAGCAAACTTGCCAGAATTACAACCTGTTGCCAAACGTTCTGTACCTGTTAAAATGGTGCAACAAGAGAAGAAACGCGAAGTGAAAAACGCCCAGGTATTTTCAACTGAAGTTGATAGCCAAGTTGTTAAATGTTCCTTTTGTTCAAAGGAACATGATGTGAATACGTGTGAAAAGTTTTTGGCTATGGGAAGAGATGCTGCTTTAGGGTTTTTGAAGCAGCACAGGCTTTGTTTTGGTTGTGCGAGCACCTCAGAGCATGTGTCTCGTCATTGTCCATGTAGATGCGTTTGTGCTAAATGTGACAAAAGGCATTTAACAGTTCTACATATTGAAAAACCAATCCAAGAAGCTGATTCAAAATGTACTGAAGTGTGTTCACAAATTGATCAACAGAACGGCATTGATAACTCCATGATTGTTCCTGTATGGGTGCGTAGTAAGTACAATACGGATAGTGAAGTATTATGCTATTGCATCATTGATGATCAGTCTAACACATGTTTCATGTCGGAAACCTTGTTTGAAGAGCTGAATGTTTTGGGACAGGAAACAAATATTACCCTGTCTACCATGCATCAAAGTAAGAGTGTGATAACCTGTCAGAAAGTAACTGATTTGGAAATTGTTAGCTTTGATAGAAAATCTTTTGTCAATCTTCCACAAGTTTTCACCAGAGAAGTCATTCCAGCAAGTCGCTCTCAAATTCCAAAACCAGATGTAGCAAGACAATGGGACCATCTTAAAGAAGTAGCAGATCAATTGCCGCCTTACCAACCCGCTTTAGAAATATCGTTACTAATTGGCAACAATGTTCCTTGCGTAACCAGACCGAGAGAAGTTGTAGCTGGAAATGAAAACGAACCTTATGCTCAGCGAAGTCTTCTTGGCTGGGGTATTATCGGTACAATATGTCATTCTGCTGCAAAACATGAATATGTTTCCCATCGCCTATCGTGCTTTCCTATTAGTGATTATCCTACGAAAACGACGCAGGATGAAGTGGATTCAATTGACTTAGAAACTTTACATGGACATGCAAAGTTGGTATATTCCACCAAAGCCAAAGAGGTATTTAGCCCTGCCCAAGTGAAACGGATGTTTGAGCTTGATTTTATTGAAAACAGTGGCAAAACGTGTGAGTTGTCTGCAAATGATAGAAAGTTTGTCGACACCTTGTCGCAACACATCCATAAAAGAGAAGATGGACATTACGTAATGCCGTTGCCCTTAAAGCCAGGCTTTCTTGCTCTTCCTAATAATCGGCAGTTGTGTGAAAAACGTTTGCATCAACTTAAGCGACGTTTCCAAAAGAACCCAAAGTTTATGCACGATTATGTGGAATATATGAAAGAAGTACTAGAGAATTGGGCAGAAAGGGTGCCTCATCAAAATTTGCTCAATCCTTTGAACAAACCTGTGAATTATGTTCCACACACTGGCGTATATCACCCGAAGAAGCCTGAAAAGATACGGGTTGTGTTCGATTGCTCAGCGGAACATGGCGGTGTGTCCTTGAACGATTATTTGCTAACAGGGCCAAATCTGATGAATGGAATGGTAGGAGTCATGTTAAGGTTCCGCAAAGAAGAGGTAGCCCTAATGGCAGATATTCAGTCGATGTTTTGTCAGTTTTTTATGGAGGAAAGCTGCCGCGACCTATTACGATTTCTATGGTGGGAAGATGGGGACATGTCAAAGCCTATTGTGGAATATCGAATGATCGTACACCTTTTTGGTGCAGCTAGTTCACCTGGCTGCGCAAATTTTGGTTTAAAAAGAGCTGCAGACGATGGAGAAGCTGAATTTGGTGCTGATGCCGCTGATTTTGTCAGACTCGACTTTTATATGGATGATGGACTTACTTCAGTTGGTACAGTAGAAGAAGCTGTATCTTTGATTGAAAGAAGCCGTGCTTTATGCTCCAAAGCTGGTTTACGGTTGCATAAGTTTGTTGCAAACAAAATGGAAGTTTTGGATAGTATTCCAGAATCTGAGAGAGCTAAATCCCTAAAATCCGTTGATCTCCACGTTGATCCTCTACCATTGGAAAGAGCGCTTGGGGTCATTTGGTGCCTTGAAAGGGACGTTTTTAGTTTTAGAATTGAGTTAAAGGATTGTCCTCTTACAAGAAGAGGAATTCTTTCTACGATATGCTCAATTTTTGATCCGATTGGATATGTGGCTCCTGTCTTACTGGAAGGCAAAAGGATACTCCAACAGCTGACTCGAGAAAATGTGTCGTGGGACGATCCTGTTCCAGAAAACCTAGCAAGTAAATGGAGAAAATGGCGATCCAGTTTGGTTGACTTGCAAGAATTCGAGGTCAAACGTTGCCTAAAACCACCAGAGTTTGGTACTATTGCAAAGGTTGAGCTGCATCATTTCTCGGATGCATCTGAGGTTGGATATGGCGAATGTTCTTATGTTCGGATGCGGAATAGTCAAGGTGATGTTCATTGTTCTTTTCTTATGGGGAAAGCGAGAGTCACTCCTTTAAAACAAATATCAATTCCACGACTTGAGTTGACCGCCGCTGTGCTATCGGTCAAAACCGGTGAATTTTTGAAAGACGAATTAAAATATGAAAATGTTACGCAACACTATTGGGTGGATAGTAAAGTGGTACTTGGTTACATTAAAAATGAAGCGAAGAGGTTTCATACTTACGTTGCTAACAGAGTGCAACAGATACATGATCTTTCCGATCCAGAATCTTGGCTGTACGTGGAGTCTCGACACAATTCAAGCGATGCCGCTAGTCGGGGATTGTCCGTACAGAACTTAGTGCAATCAGAATGGCTAAGTGGTCCTTCATTTTTATGGAAGAAGTGTGAGGTGTGGAACAATCCTGCAGATATTGTGGATGATGAAGCGGAGACTCTTATCCGAAATGAGATGCGTAAAGCGACGGTTTTTAGTCAGCACGTTTCAACACGTGATAACACGCCATTGCAAAGTCTTGAAATGGACCGACTGAACCACATCTCGTGTTGGTACAAGGCAAAACGATGTATTGCGAATTGCTTGAAATTGAAAACTCGATTAATGAAGAAAATCAAGGGCGTGCATTCCTCGAAGGAAGACAACAAAATTACTACAAGCGATCTTGTGTTGGCAGAAAACGAAATTTTGAGGAGCTATCAAATGGAGACCTTTAACGGTCAATATGCAGTTTTACTGAACTATGTCGCTGGTGATGAGAGTCGTCAAAATTTCAACAGGAAAAAGGCAAGTCTTAAGAAATTGGGATCTCTGTACCGACTTGATCCATTTGTGGATGAGGATAGATTGATGAGAGTTGGAGGTCGACTTCAAAGAAGTGATCTTATGTTTGGGGAACGCCATCCAGTCGTTATACCCCGAAGAGGCCACATCACGGAGCTAATTGTGCGTTTTTATCATGAAGAAGTTTGCCATTTGGGTCGAAGTGCGACTCTAAATCATCTCCGACAAAATGGATTTTGGGTGATTGGTGGTTCAGCAGCTGTGTCTAGCTATATTCGTAATTGTGTGATCTGCAAGCGCAGACGAGGAACATTCTCTACGCAAAAGATGGCGGATCTTCCTGTTGAGCGTTTAGCACAGGAACCTCCTTTTACATATTGCGGAGTGGACCTTTTTGGACCATTTCTCATCAAAGAAAAGCGATCTATGGTCAAACGGTATGGCGTCATTTTTACCTGTTTTTCATCGCGAGCTATTCATTTAGAAATAGCGAACACTCTAGATACTTCTTCATTTCTTAATGCCGTCAGAAGATTCTTGGGAAGAAGAGGTCCCATCAAACAGTTGCATTCCGATTGTGGATCCAACATTGTCGGAGCGAAAAATGCTTTACTGGCTGCTTGCAAGGAAATGGATCACAGAGAAATCGAAGAATATTTGCATCGCAGAAACTGTGATTGGTTTGGTTTTAAGTTCAACACTCCCTGCTCCAGTCATATGGGAGGGGTATGGGAGAGACAAATTCGTTCGGTACGAAGTGTGCTTACACCTCTACTTGTTCAAAACGGGAATCAACTTGGTGATGAAACTTTTCATACGTTAATGGTTGAAGTGGAGAATATCGTAAATTCTCGCCCACTTTCTGTGATTGGCATTAATGATCCAGACTTTCCGGAACCGCTAACGCCAAGCCACTTGCTCACTTTGAAACCTAAGCTATTGTTACCTCCTCCTGGCAAATTTCAACAGCCTGATCTCTATGTACGACAAAGGTGGCGACGAGTGCAACACTTGGCGAATCAATTTTGGTTACGGTGGCGCAAGGAGTTTGTGCAAAGCTTGCAAGGAAGGGGAAAGTGGATTTCACCACAACGTAATTTTAGGAAAGGCGATGTAGTGCTGGTTTTCACCGACAACCTGCAACGTAATCAGTGGCCGCTTGCCTTGGTGGAAGATGCCATACCAAGCTCTGATGGATTGGTGCGTAAGGTTCGCTTGAGAATGGCGAACAAAAATTTAGACGGTAAAGGCAAGCCAAAGTCTACCACAACCTTTTTGGATAGACCTATAAACAAACTGATTCTTCTTCTTTCCAACGATGAGGTCCAATCCCAGATGAGAACGAAGAGGAACGGCAACAATTGAAGATTATGAAGATTGTAATAGGCCTAATGTTTTTTTGTGATATATTTTCTTTTGATTCTGCTTTGAGTTCGATGTGTGAAAAAACAGTTAATACTTAAATCAGTTAACACTGTTTTTGAAGGGGAATGTTGCGGAGTCGATCCGTCTTACTTGTTATTTATTTTAGAAACGGCAACACTGGCTGTAAGTCGAACTGGAGCATTTGTTCAGTGGTCTAGCTAGTCTAGTGAGATTAGCCGCATGTGCTTGTTATTTTGATCTCTGCTTTAGTGCTTAGAGCGTAGAAGTGATAAAATTAATATTCTTTAATTACTAATTTTTTCTATTTGAATAAGCCTATGTTGAAATTGTGTCTCAGTTAATTATTGTTGCGACCAGTTATTGTAAGGCTATTGGAAAAGCCTACTGGTTTTATTGGATTATTGTTGCAACCAGTTATTGTAAGGCTATTGGAAAAGCCTACTGGTTTTATTGGATTATTGTTGCAACCAGTTATTGTAAGGCTATTGGAAAAGCCTACTGGTTTTATTGGATTATTGTTGCAACCAGTCATTGTAAGGCTATTGGAAAAGCCTACTTTGTTGGATTAATCCATTATTTGGATGACGGTAAAAACTGTTGTTGTTGTGATCTGGAAACTCTTCTTGGTATGTACTTGTGGGATATATTATCGTTTAAACTAGTCCCGTTTCTACTGTACCAGTTTGAATTTACGCATACCTGGTTCTGGAAGTATTGGTGTAGTTTCATTTGCTTCCTTGTTTTTGGCCGACTACCGTAGGCTGGTAATAATGCTCTGATGACTTGTAGACCGTTGCGCATCCTATTGGAGGATGGTTTGACGTTTGCTGTTGCTGATTCTTTGAAATTAACGTTGCTCATAGCCACAAATATTAAGTACAATGATACATGTTTCATTTTAGTGTAGGCCTATTGTGTCAATCTGTTTTTTGCCTTAGTAGCCCTTTCATAACTACCTTTGTGTTGCTAGTTTTGGTGAAACTTGCTAATTGATGTTGTGTAAATGCTGTAATCTTAGTGGTAGTGTGCAAGTTGATGTGATATGCTGATTTAGACTTACTGCTGTGAGCTTTTACTGATTGAATTTGGATGTTAGTTAAGATTGCTGGTTAACGATGTACGTTGCTTGAGCTGGCTAATTGTTTTAGTGCTTATGCTGTAAATATTACTTTCAGATTGTTTGTCCTTAAGAGGTGTTGGATTGCTTTGTTTTCTGAATTGGACATTTAACCTGCCCACAGTCAGGTATTGCCTTTACTGTGAGGTCCGCGTGAATTGTTGCTTATGCTTTGTTTTTTTGTTGTTTTTAGTTACCGCTGCCATTGATTTGATACCTTTTCTATTTACTGCTGATAAAGTTCAACATTCAAAATATCAAGTTGGTTGTGCATGATTTCAGTGGCGCGCGTTGGATCACATAGTGGCGTGGGTAATTAGGCCGCATTGATTGAAGCTGCCGCAACACCCACCTATGCCAATATTGATCAGTAGCGCTAAAAGAACAAAAT
Source organism: Trididemnum miniatum (assembly GCA_964006365.1). Lineage (NCBI taxonomy): Eukaryota > Metazoa > Chordata > Ascidiacea > Aplousobranchia > Didemnidae > Trididemnum > Trididemnum miniatum. The sequence goes on from OZ023239.1 coordinate 6,969,275, forward strand.
GGAATTCTTGTGCTTTGTTCAGCAAGCTCAATTACCGCCTTTGAGTTCTACTGAGTAAGATCAAATATATTATTCTTTGTTAAAAACAATTAGTGCATTTCCATTACATCGATTTACCCAATCGGTTTAATGAGTTTATATTTTCCTTTGTTTAATTTTACAATCGTTTTTACGCGTACGGTACTTATGTAATGAACAAAACAAAAAAATTAAATCATTTTAAAATCGTTCTTAGTCTCGTTGGCAGCGTGACCGAACGGTCTGGAGCGCCGTTTTTATGACGACCATAATGAATCGTAAGATCGCGGTTCAACTCCTACCTTTAACATGTTGTTGTGCCTTTGGATAAGGTACCGGTATTTCACGATATTTGTCGCTGCTTGGTGGCTTAAATAAGTAGCAATTTCAACAAAAGACAAGAGGAACCTCAGAAAAGTTAACACCCAAGCGAGTGAGGATATCTAATCTGACATATAGCGATACAACTCGCTTTCTCGTGGATGGAAAATAAAAATGGAAAATCAATTCAAAAAAAGTTTTTAATTCTAATAGTCTTCTATAATAAACAAAGATTCGGTAAATCGATTCAATGGAAATGCAGCAGCCTAGATGGCTTTATTTTTTACTCAAAGCAATCAAGAAATAAAGCGACTGATCAACTAATAGCAGTCATTAATCATATATATTAATGTATAGGCAGAACTGGGCACTAGCATCACTTCCCGTTATGCTAGTTAAGCTATGTTTCCACCGGGAAAATTAATAATATTCCATTTCACTGGAAAATTATCGACGCACTACTTACAATTTTCAAATAATTTTCCCGGTGGAACCGCAACGGTTCCACCAAAATTTTCCACGGTTTAATTTTCCGTCATATTTTCCAAAATGGAATATTTGAATTTTCTTTGGTGGGACTGCAATAATTTTCCATAACCCGATCAAGGTCCAAAGCAAAATTTGCAGGGTAGGTTTAAAATTTGAAAAGCTGACGAGGCACTGCTTCCTGCCATGGGATATTTCATTCTTAATTGATTAAGTTTTAAGTTAAAACAAATCCCAGCAGAAACATACGGGGATCTCTGTGGCGTTTAGTCATCCTATTTTTGCGGATATAATTTGCTTACCAAGTTGCACCGTGATGATTTTTTAACTTTTAACTCATCCATATTACACACCACCTTGTAATATATATGCAAACCAAACACAAAATTTAAAAAAAACTAGAAGACTTCTACTCCACCCATGTGCTAAAACACTGGTAGTGTATTGTCGTGTAACCAAAACAATGTTAATACCTGATTTTGCTCTGCATCATTGTGAGGTAGCTTAAATAGATGAAGTAATGACATTGCATCCCATCCCCCCAAAACCTGACTTCGAAACATAATTAACGCAATAACTCGAAAACTAAGGACAATAGCCATATAGTTCCTCTGCAAGTTAGATAGAAACTTCATGTTTCTAAGTCATATGAGCCATTAACCAACTTTCTAGCACAAGTGATTAAGAAGATAGAAAAATTCACTGCATCGATAGGCCTGACGTCATGGAAATGAAAAACGAAACACCTAAACAATGTTCAATTTTTCTAAAACTTCATATCTGGAGTTTTTTCTGGACTGGTCATCACATCAAATCAAAATCAAATCTTCCTTATACTCGCCGCATTACGCCGAAGCGTGTAACGAGTTGCGGGGCCCATCTCCGCGGCTTAGCGTCTGGGCAACACAGCTCCGAAGAAACGTCGCAACGTTGGCGAGTCGTTGGCGACACTGTGCCGATATGACCGGCCCGGGAACCGAACCCCAGACCTCCTGCACCGATAGCGTGCGCTTAGCAACTGAGCTAACGGCCGGTTTGGTCACCACATATCAAAAGTAATTTTGTTTTTGACCACACGAGGGCGTTTGCAACACCCTACAACACAGACTATTTCAGCAAAGCTTCTCACTCAATCATGAGAAAGTATCATTGTGACGTTGTTTTAACACGAGGTAAACCGCAGTGAAATAATTTTCCCGTCACAAATATCTAACCGTTTTTAAAAATATTCTATTACAATTTTCCGGAAAATTATCGCGAAACTGGAAGATTATAATTTTCCAAGTGCGGTTCCACCAAAATTTTCCAATCGTCACATTTTAAATTTTCCACCACGCATTAGAATATTCCGCGAAAATTGTTTGACGCAAAGTAATGGAATGGAATAAAGTTCAGTTCCACCGGAAATATTCCAATAATTTTCACGGAAAATTATGGGAATATTCTCGGAGGAATCATAGCTTAATTCGCTAGCGTCAGTGCCGCTGTTTTTTTCTATCACTAGCGTGAAGCTAGAGCTGCCGCTGTTTTTATCCTGTTTTGAAATAAGCTCTTTAAGAGCAAGTTTGGCCCAGAAACCAGAGCAAACTATCAATTATTACAATCATTTTCGTCTTCGCAAGAAATTCAAAACTTTGCATTGGTTTGACTTTGCAATGCTGAGTAGGGCTTGGGTGTGCTATCCGCTTCAGCTACTAGATCTTTCTTTAGCATTTCTTGAGTACATTAAATTCTGGATGCTCTTCCTGTCAATAACCAGTAATGTTTTCGGCTAGGATCGAACCCGTAACTGTCAGATTGCGAAGCCAAATCACAAGCCACTACTAACTTAAATACGGTAAGTTAAACAAATGAAATCAACATAGGCCTACATTCGTGTTCTTTAGGCTGGACGAAGGGTCAAAAGCCTCTGTTCGCAATCAAATTCTTAGTCACGACGAGGCCTCACTGGAGACCATAGCCTAGGCTATAGGCATATAATTTTTGAAATAGGCCTATGGCTATGCCTTATTTATAAAAACCAAACTATACTATGCTACTGCTCTCTGCAATAGATTTTATTCTTTTACATTAAAACTGGAACTACCACTTATGTATTCTGTTATTCTAGAGTGTAAAGTTATCAAGCTTAGATGTTGTAGCTAGCCTACCGTTGTACGATGGTGCAACAATTTTTTACGCTAGATTCTTCAGTGACATTAAACATTTTTTGCTAGTATAACCTCAACTGTAGTCTGGCATTCTTGCTGGCAAGACTAGTGGCAATTACGTGTCATCACTTGTTCATTATTACCTGAATTAACATTTATCTTATTGAAGAGAGGAATGTAGACTCTTAAATCTAATTAAAAATTCCTCTGACTCATTTTCATTTTGGAAGATGATAAAAGTGTCATCGACATAGCTGAAATACACGGCAGGCTGCAAACAAAGAGCAACGCGATTCACTGAAGGCGCGCCTCGCTGATCTGGCTTATATCTATTGGGAAAGTAAACCTGACAATTATGACATTGCGATGCAAAAAGAGTGGTTCTCCGCAATTACCAAATTGCGAAGAAATGATAGCATCACTATCACTTAACCGGACAAGGGCTCAGGCGTAGTCATTTTGAATAAAAGTGATTACACCAATAAGATGAACAACATTTTACATGATGAGACGAAATTCGAACGTGTTGGACTAGCTTCGACGTGCGACAACACCGCTGCCATCGAGTCACGACTTCAGAAGCGACTCCTTGAATTATTCAAGGCTAAGCTTATTCCTGAAGAAGTTCACCGATTTATACGTCCTACAGGCTCCCAGAGACCCCGGATGTATGGACTGCCTAAGACGCACAAGCCGGAAGTTCCATTTCATCCCATTTTGTCTATGACCGGCTCGGCTCTCCATGAATTAAGCAGGTGGTTAGCCAGCTTGCTGCAACCGGTATTGGACCGTTACACGGCACACTGCATTTCTGACTCGTTCACGTTTGCTGATTACATTCGAAAACTGGACGGGCAGATCGATAGTTTTATGTGTTCGTTCCATGTAAGCAGCTTGTTTACGAACGTCCCGCTAGATGAAACCATCGCGATATGTGCAGACACGCTGCATAACATCCCTGATTCTCAACCTTGTATTCCAAAAGAGGTATTTGTGGAACTGTTGCACAGTGCCACAAGTACGGTTGAGTTCAGTTTTGACAACACCATCTACAGGCAAATAGATGGAGTGGCTATGGGTTCACCGCTTGGCCCCGCTTTAGCCAACATCTTTGTTCGATATTATGAAGAAAAGCTGTTTTTTGAAATATCCAAACCTGCCGTGTATTTCAGGTATGTCGATGACACTTTTGTCATTTATCTTATTCTTAATTGTGACGTTTGAATTGGCAAAAAGCGGACTTTTCTTAAAAAACTTGCTGTCCGCGACCTACAAAGCTATAATTTTAGCTGATAACTGCGATTCTTACTTAGAGAAGATTTTTGCTTATAAATATTAACATTTGAGTTAACTAACAACATGTCACATTTACCCCAAGGTCCCAACCCCTCAGCGCCAATATTTTAAAAACTTTGGTAGTTTCTGCAAGTGAAAACCTTTTTTAAACATCGAAAATATTTTTTATCAAAAAAAAAACTTTTGGAAAAATGTAATTTTGTGGGGCCCCTAAATGTTGCGGGGCCCCGGGCTTCAGCCCACTCCGCCCCCCCTTAATCCGCCACCCGCCACTGATCTTATTGCAAAAACACTATCTGATTTCCCAGAAACTTCCTGCAAGCAATATTCACCTGACTGCAACTCTAACAAGCAGCAAGGCTGAGAGATTTATTGACGACTGACTCTACCATTGACTTATTTGGCAAAATTCAGCTATCATACGTTGGACGAATATAATAGGGGTTTTAGGCTGCTAAATAGTTAATACGAAAAATACGGGAAGTGTGGAAAAGACAAAAAAGTGTTAAACTGAAAGGCAGTCCACGCAGATTTGTGATGGCAATCATGGCACGGAGCCGGAAATCGGAGCAGGAGTCCGCTGCATTTTTTGGAATTGGAGCCAGATCTGAATTTGGGACTGGATTTTTGAATTAAAACTGGTTGCGGAACGGATCTAGATTTTAGCCTGAACCTGAAACCAAAAAGGCTAATGTAAGTTATAACGTGACAAACTACATAAGAGTATTATAGATTTATATTGCACGTCAAGTCAACTTTATTTTACCAGAACACCAAATAAAAAGCGCGGGACGGAAACGGCAAAAGATCTTACGGTCATCTGAGTCAGAGTTGTCCATGGACCGGAATAGGAATTTGCTCCGGCAGGAATACACAGATTTTTTAGGAACAGGAGCCGGAATGGAACTTTTTTGTGGCTTACCGGAACAGAAACAGGAATTCCGGCTGACGGTTTTTAAAATGTTACAAAACTCTTGCCGTGATTGTTTGTTTCAATTTTCACATTTCTGCTAAAAAAGTTGATTAGGTAGCCTATAGATTCTTCATTGACTTTTGATCACAGCAGGGGAAAGTGACTCAGGACTCGCAGTGTCTTTGCAGAAGTCATGATTCCTAATAAAAATCATTTCAATTTGGCAACCTGACAAAACTAAATCGGCAAATTTTTAAAGTAATGATACTCTATTATTAAAGTAAAATTACAGTAGCTTAAATTATTTTTTCCTATATTATGCCAGAAGAGTGCAACATACCCGAAACTGTTCTTTCATTGTAGTAGACATTAATTTCGTTGCTTTGCTTTTGTAGCTCATTTTGAAATTAAGTGACAGGCTAGATCTCATGATGAATGCTTTTAATTATTTTAGCTTGAACTTTTGTGCTTGTTAAACCAATGTACTGGAGACTTGGAGAGCACAGTAACTGTGTGTATGGTAATTTTTCATATTGGTATTGACATAATCGGTATTTACCGGCAATCAAGCACAAAAAAAAATATCATAAAGTGAATGATGATACCCAGGGGCGGGCAATATTTTCAGTTACCACTAGCCTACAAACAAAAACACTAATGCTATACCGGTAACTTAAATCTACTAACAACACAATCAGGGGCGGATTAAGACCTCTCGCAGCTAGGCTACCTGTATGTCCTTTTTCGATAAAAAATCTACCGGTACCCTAAAATGAGTGCTTTTCTTGTAAATACCCTAAAAATTTGTGGCAGCTGACCTCCACCTTTTTAGTCTCCGGCGGCTGGGAGCTTCTCCTCCACACCCCCGATTGCCCCCCCCCCTTTTGCCGAATCCTGTGCAGGCCCGCAACTAGAAGCAAATGCTCAGGGGGGCGAAAAATATTTTAGGGGTGCCAAATTACCTATACCGATATCATGTATTAGTAACCAATTTTTTGTAGGGGGAGCGAAAATTTTTCCAGGGGGGCATCGCCCCCCTTGCCCCTCTCCCCCCCCCTTGGTTGCGGCCCTGATCCTGTGTGCGCCACTGGACAAGCCTATGAAGTTTTGCTCCCCCCCCGAAATTTTGGGCTGGCTGCGCCACTGATGACACCTTTTGCTATTGTTGTACAGTAGATTAGGAACATTTAGGAATTGTTTTTTTTCTAAAATTTTGGAACGGATCGGAATAGGAATAAAGGCTTTAGGTTTGGAATGGAATGCGGATCGGAATAGGAATAAAGGCTTTAGGTTTGGAATGGAATGCGGAACAAAATTCTTCGTTCCGGACAACTCTGATCTGAGTCAGCCGCAACTTACAATTATTAAACTGGTCGGCCTAACTTACGATTAGCATGATCAACTGAAGCAAGGAAAGGTACCGCTAAACAGACCAGATGGCCGAATGGTGAGAGCGTCCGCCTCGAGCGCTGTAGACTTAATTGGGTTTGATTTCGAGTCGTGTCAAACCAATGATTTTAAAATTGCTAGACACAGTTTCCATGCTTGACGCTCAGCATTAAAGGGACAATGCGGAAAACAAGCTGGCAAGTTTACTATAGTTGTGCCGTTGGGAAAGGCACTTCGCGGGATTCCCCCATCTTGGTGTGGTAGACCAATAGACAGATGGCTGCTGGTAACTCCTAAGTGAGCTTGTGTAGCGCATTGGTCGCTTTCTCGTGATAGAAGGATAAATAGCCTATGCAACTAAACCTAAATACTATCACCCGCATCATAACTATAGGTTCTTTATTTCATCAGTGAGCTGATATATTTTTTTCGGACTTGAGCGGATTCGGTCTAAAATTTGTCGACAAACAGGATTCCGGAGAAGATTCGGAGTCCAAGTCTTCGGACTCGGAGCGGATGCGTCTTTTTTGTGACTTCGCCCATCTCTGATGGAGCCGGGCAGCTAGCGACCCCCTAACGCAGAGCCAACGAAACCGTTCACCGGTCTTTTTGGAGGTCCGCTTGAGGCATCTTACGTAGGCTACCACAAGGCACAAGCACAAAAATAATCACGTTTAGCTCACTTATATATCAGTCGGAATCTGCAGCAGTAAAGGCTCCGCGCGCCGGAGCTCCACGAGTGTACTCACAACGAACGTCGTTTTTTTTGTGTGTGTTTGGCTTCATAGTGACATAATAAAACCCTACACGATAAAGGCCCAGTTCTATCTTTAGTTTCATATTGGGTCGCTAGTCAGAGATGTACCGGAGCAGGAGCCGGAGTCAAGCCAATTTTTCCGGAGCCGGATTGGACTCGGGGTTAAGTTTAACGTCAAAACTAGAGTAGGAGTTGGAGCCGGAGTAACCATTTCTTTAAGTTATTATTGTAATGTACACTGAACATAGTCAAAAGTTATGCTCGCTGTGAGGCATCGGTTTGCGCACAGTCTCTAAACACCAGTAATCTCACTAGCATGAAATTTAACATAGGCCTAAAGTTTGGATAACATTGTGATTGCAAAGTTTGCAAAAATTCTTCGAGTAACAGGAGTGAAAACAGGAGTCGGAGTTTTGATTTTTGACGTAAACCGGAGCAGGATTGGAGTAGGATTGTGTATTTTTGGAGCAGAATTGGAGTCGGAGTATCGAAAAAGCGACTCCGGACATCTCTGTCGCTAGTATAACGAGCCGCTACCGGTACCAATTTTTGAAAATCCTTTTAACTTTCATTTTTCTTTTCAATGTGGTTGAAGATTCATAAAAAGTGGGCTTTGGGCGGGCCGGGCTTTATTTTTGGGATGAGTTGCCGGGTCGATTGCCGCTACTAGGCTAGAGGTTCCAAGGCATGGGCGGTCTGGGTTGCAAAAAAGTCAGCCCGGGCCATTTCTAAGGCGAATATGTTGGAAAAGGCAGAAAGTCGGTGAAGGTCTGGCAAAGAAGGAAAATCCTGAAAATGTTAGAAAAGGCGGAGATTCTGCTAAAACACGGAAATATGAAAAGACGGAAAACGTCGGAAAGTGGAGACAATTGCTACATTACGGAAAAACAGAAAGAATGCCGTTAGAAAGGCACTTAGAAAAACTTTCCCCTTTTGGTGTGGTAAACAGATGTCCGCAAAATCCTAAACAAGCTCGTTGTAGCGCTTTTATCTCTTTCTCGTGATAGGAGGATAAATATGTGATTAAAATACAGATCAATCGATTCTGCCTGACGTTTGCAATTTTCTTTGTACGAGACCAAGAACTAAAGCGGAAAAATTGAGCCAAAAATGTCATCAATTTCCTTGTTTGTTTGTTTGTTTTATTTTTTGTAGCTCACCTCAAAGTTTCAAGGAATAGCAAATTAGCGAGCGTCAATGTTGGAATCTAGTAAAAAGAAAAGCTGTCGCGACGCCTCATCTTTTTTCATTCCTAAAAAAGTCTAAAAAAATTGTTTCAACCGATGTGAAAGTTAAACGACAGCAATGAAAATTTTTTTAGTTTCTTTCGCATGGTATCGTATGGTTAGTGACTGTCGAGAAAGTAGGCAGCAAATATAAAACATTACAGTAATGGCTGCTAAGAAGGATAAAAAGAAGAAGTCCAAAAAATCTAAAACAGCAAAGACACCTGCGCCAGCAGTGCAAGTATTTGGACGCAAAGTGAGTTCATGTTTGGATTAGGCCTATGACTGAAACCTAATGAACTATGAATAAAAGGGTCTGTTCTAAAATAAGCCCCCATGCTTTTTCTGTCTGCCAACCTTAAATTAACCTATGACTTCAGCCTAACGTGACCCTAACCAAATCTTGCCCGAACCTAACCCTTACTAAATTTAACCCTAACCAAACCTAACCCTAATTGAATTTGGGGGCTAATTGAATAAGATTGGACCCAGCAATGTTACACCCTCCTATGATAGTGTGGCACCTTAATGGATTATTATTTTTACCCTGCATGTACTGCAGCTGATAATTGTATGAGAAAGCATATCGGTAGGCCTGGTGGATTGCAGCTGGTTTAAATATCTACATTTGTCTTCTGTCTAATACCCGTAACAGACTACAGTATATACCATAGTATTGGTAAAGCAAAGAGATGCCATGAATTATTCACAGAGGAGTTTCAAAAGTAATGATATCTACCGGTATATAGACATGATATTTAACACCCTATCAAACCGGTACATATTTTCACCTTATAGCATTAATGTGCAGTGCGCACCTATACCAAGTAGATTTGGTTTTACTAGTAGCAGAGTAGAGGGTACTGCAGTAGATTATTTGTAATGGCAGTGTCTACTTTCCCATTAACAACAAAATACTGATTGGCTAAAACATATAAACGTGTATAGATTATGCATGACTGTTAATTGCCCTGTGTCTACCGATATGTGCATGCCTGGTGTTTAGAAAATTAGTCAATCAGTATTTTGCTGCAACGAAAAAACAGACATTTCCTGTACTAATTCACATAAGAGCCAGATTGTAAAGTGATTAAGGGTTGGTATGTTTACTTTTACTAGTATCGTACCTGTAGTTGTTTTGAGTGGTAGTTCCAAGTACCCGGGGTTGGATCTAGTATCAGCCCCCGAGGTTATCTGTTCTACCTGGTCCTGTGCAGTGCGTGAGCTTCATAAAGTTTTGGGCCAATCGTTTTTAAATCGCCTTGCATTACAATGGATGGTTCACTTTGAGGCATCTGATGGGAATTCCCCCACTGCCCAATATCGGTACTGTATGTTATTTGCAGTGGTTTTCGACCTTTGTCAAGTCGCGTACTCCCAAGTTAAGCAATTTATTATTGCGGACCCCTCACAAATTAATGCAAATAGACATGATTTTGGAATTGTTATTGTAGGTAGTTTGAGTAAAAATCAAAGGCTACCTTCACCAGTGATGCATTTCTGTTACTGCTTGCCAAAAGCTACCAGTAACCATTTGAGGATATGATGAGTTGCACTTGTTCTAGCGTAAATTTCTGACTGCACTAAACACAACTCGCTGTTTTGGCAAAAACAGCTCAATTTTTGGCATTGGCTTTGATAACAAATTGTGTTTTCAAAAAGGACCAACATTGTTCATTTACTTGTAATTAGCACTTATCTAGAAAACTCAATTGACATTGATAGCCTGCAAATAAAAAAATGGGCTTTGGGTTAGGGCAGGGATGTCCAACCTTTTTCTTAAACAAGCCGCATTGCAGACTAAAATATTGACTGGGCCATAAAGCCACCAGTATAACAATAAAATGTCTTGTTCCTACTGAAATTATGGGTGAAGACCAAGAAAAAAAAGATCTTCACCGACTCAGACGTCCATTTTTTACTGTAAATGCAGACTCTAAAAAAATTTTTTAACGAGTCGATAGTGGGTCGCATCTACGCATTAAGTACTGAGTCAGGAGTGGGCTGCAGGTTGGACATCCCTGGGTTAGGGTTATAGCCCAATTGTGTCATTAAGCTTTTTCATCTGCAGACTGTTGGTGTAGGGTGTCCCGTTTTTACACTTTTTTTCGCAAACTCTTAGTTTATACGATTTACAGGGTGCAAATTGGCACAGAAACCCATTGCCAAAAAAATTTTTGAAAAATATTGAGTTCTTCATGCCCGGGGGAGACTTTGAAATATTTGGAGGGTAAATGACGTAACTCGAAAAGTACATATGCTACACGGCTGAATTTGATGTCAAACGATTCGGAAGACATGGTTTCCTATCTGTCTGTAATACATTTTGATGTTCTATCTTGATCAGAAAACGATTTATTTAAAAAATTAAAATTAATGATTTGTGGATAGCAAAAGATCAAAAAATTCTAATGCACATCCTTGAATCATACGTCGTTTTCTGATCAAGATAGAACATCAAAATGTATTGCAGACAGATAGGAAACCATGTCTTCCAAATCGTTTGACATCAAATTCAGCCGTGTAGCATGTGTACTTTTCGAGTTACGTCATTTACCCCCCCAAATATTTCAAAGTCTCCCCCGGGCATGAAGAACTCAATATTTTTCAAAAATTTTTTTGGCAATGGGTTTCTGTGCCGATTTGCACCCTGTAAATCGCATAAACTAAGAGTTTGCAAAAAAAAGTGTAAAAACGGGACATCCTACTGTTGGTGTCTAACTGCCTATTCTAAAATAGAGCTTGGTGCTGAGACACTGTAGACGCGCGTATAACCTTTTTGATGCAAAGGTCTGACACGAGTTTGGTACCCACATAACTGCGCATGAAGACAGAAGGCGCACTAGTTGGATGTTTTGTAGAAAGTCCTTGCCAAAAAAAAACACCCCAGCCTTTCTGTAGTACTTCCAGCAACTAGAGTACTTCTGCGTACTTCGTACCAACATTTTTTCGTTACTGGTAGGGGCTTTCTGCAAAAGATCCCATTCACTACTTAACCTAATCACGTTTAGATCGTTTCGTGTCATTACTGGTCAATTTCATACTCATTAATATTAGCACCAGAAATTTATGAACAAGTTTGAAAAAGTGGAGTACTGTATTGCAAAGTCCGTGTAGCTTTGTAGTTATATGGATTTTGTTGTATAGCAATGCGGAAGAAATAAATATTGGAATTTACTAACACTTCAAACGTTTCTGTGAGTGATTTAACATAAAGATTTTGAAGAGGCCACTGGCCGAAAAATTTTAACTGGCTGGCTAGATCCGGGCCACAGGTTGCTGACGCCTAACCTACGCTCTGCAAATTTTGGCACAATGACTTGATAGCAGGATAAAAGTTTGGTAATGCAAGGCGCAAATCATTATGAAGTAACAAACGATTTTTGCTTTCGTTTTAATGTGTGTTGAAGCACTGAAAGCATTTTCAGCTCGGTATGTCGTGGTGCAGGCAAGAGTTCCCATTGTTGGGGGCAATTAGCCTCGCTGCCGTTTCTCTATTCAGAATTTGACATACCGATACCAATAGCCATCCCTAGGTAAAAAAATTTCAGCCTTAACTGTTGGTTGCAAATTAAGCAGTGCCTCCTTGTGTGTGAGTTTGCAGAGTTTCAATGCTTCAGTCTTACCAAAAAAAGGTCGGAAGAATTTTTGATGGAACTTTCAATACTTTAGAGGACCCCGTATAGACCTTTCAGCCCTTGCGACCTCCTTAAAGTCATTCGCGGACCTATTGGGGGTCTGCGACCCTAGGTTGAAAACAACTGCGTTATTCCGTAACCGAGACACGCATCGGGTTGGGGTAAGAGCATATCTGCATTGCTCATGACGTTTTGGGGAATTCTCGTCAGCTTTTAAGTAAACCATCCATTGTAGTATAAAGTGGCTTAATTTTGTAAGAGCCCTAAAGTACAGTATTGGAAGTAAACTAAAGGAAAAAAAAATTGTGAGCCAATAAGAAAAGCCCTAAGCCACTTGGTACAAAATTTCAGAAGTTCATGTTTTTAAAAATGCTTTTTTTTTTTGCATTTGATTCTACTGTTTTTGTGTTGTTTAGAAAACTGCAACTGCAGTTGCTCATTGCAAACGTGGAAAAGGTTTGATTAAAGTTAATGGATGTCCATTGGATTTGGTCCAGCCCGAAACCCTTAGATACAAGGTACTGTAAAATTGGAAAAGTCTGTTTTCTTTGGTTTGAAGCTCATTGTATCAAACTCCTCTGTATTATCTCTTTTTTTTTTTTTGCGTTGCTGAAATATTTTCCAGTTATCACGCAGCGTCAATGTGGAACTGCCTTCAGATTTGGGGTAGGTGTACTGCCTGCAATATAAGTAGTTATGAAGTAGGTGTACTGATTGCAGTGCATTAAAACGTGAATCGTGTAAAGTTGACGATCTTGTTAGGAAATAACAGAAGATACAAAACGAAACATTGTTCAATGTTTTACTTGACTTGCAAAGATTTTTTAAACAAGTTGGGCATTTTTCTTGCAAACAATGAAAATATCATTATATGGAAGTAGTTATACTCTTGAGTACGTAATCCAACAAAAACGTTGCTTTAAATCTGGCTTCCGCTTGTTTTAAAATCTAGGTACAGTAGAATTCATTTATAACGGCACCTCTTGGGGATTTAAAAAAACTGCCGTTATTGGCGAATTGACGTTGTAGCCGAATTGCCCCAAATCGCCCTAAAACTGCTTTTTTAGCTTACTTACCTTGTAATCCTGTGAGGTGACCGGCCGGTTGGCGTACTGGTAACGACGTCGCTAACGGTACGGGAGGTCTTGGGTTCGATTCCATGGCCGATCAAATCCGACACAGTGTTGCCAACGGTTTGCCACCGCTGCAACGTTTCAACTGTGTTGCCCAGGCGCAAAGCCGCAACTAACGCTGCATTTTCCAATCGTTATTGCACGTTTGTGATGCGCTCGCTACTGTTAATTCCGCGAGTTTTTCGATCTGAATCGCTACTTCAAAGACATAAGTAACGATGAAGAGTTAATTCTGTCTCATTATCGGAAAGCCGTTTTGTCAGCAAAAGACTTACTGTTTTGTCTCAGCGTGATACGTATTATCTGACAACTTTGTAGTAGCGAAATTAGGTCGCAAGACAAAGGGAATGTATGTTATTAAAAGTTGCAAATGCCGCAACGCCAATAGGCGCCTTACGCTCTGAAAGCGCTTGATTATGTGTGCGAGATTGGAGTCGAATTGTTAAAAGCGAACAAAATAGTCTCGGGGATAAAAGAGTGCCGTTATATTGGAATTGACGTTATAAGCGATGCCGTTATAGGCGAACTGAAATGTACATAAAGATAGGAATTTTGCCGGAACCAAGCGAAATGTGACGTTGTAAGCGAATTAACGTTATAGCCGAAGCCGTTATGGACGAATTCTACACTATAAGGATTTTTAGCTGTGAATTGTAAGATCTCGTCATGATGAAAAATCCACACATACCCACTCTTTAAGAGCATTTGGACTGAATGAGGGCATTCCGATAAGATTTTTGCCCGCTGCCCGGAGCACCTCCATTTGTAAAGACTTCACTATCCTCTTTTCTTGAGTAATCGTTGTAGTGCATAAACGAAGTGGCAACAAAAAAAAACTGTGTCTACTGTGTTACTATTTTGTTTTGTAGTTGTTTTATCATTTTGTATATAAAAAGTACTATCACAAAAAAGCGGTCAAAGCGCTATAACGAGCTTGCTCAGAAGTTGCCGGCCATCTGTCTACCACACAAAGATAGGAAAAACCCCGCCGAGTGCCTTTCCAAAGGCCCAGGTAAACTTGCCGCCGTGTTCTCCACACTTTCCCTTTACAGGTGCGATCACACTGAGACTTTGAGACATTAGGCAGATTTATCTTTTTATGACATCACATCCGCACAAAGTCTTGTGATAGTATTTAGTAACATAATTCTGCGCAGTGTCTCAGAAGTCTCAACGTCTAAGTGTGATCGCACCTTAATGCTGAGCGTCAAACAGGTGCGCTGTGAGTACCAATTTTAAAGTCATTGGTTTGACTCGACTCAGAATCAAACCTGGGTCTACAGCTCCAGAGGCAGACGCTGTCACCACTCGGCTATCCTAAGTTTTAACATATAGCAGATTGCTAATACAGAATGTTTTTTTTTTGTTTTAGCTGCAAGAACCACTTCTTATTCTTGGCAAGTCGAGATTTTCTGGAGTTGACGTAAGAATAAGAGTAAAGGGCGGTGGAAAAGTTGCACGGGTATATGGTAAGGTGATATTAATCATTTTATAACTAATAGACACTCACTTCAATTATTTTTCAGCTATCAGACAAGCGCTTTCAAAGTCCTTGGTATCCTACTATCAAAAGTGTGAGTGACATTCTTTATTCATATCTACAGTGTCAGATGATTTACGCTTTTGTGCTAAAGTATGTCCTGATAGAATATGCCATGTTTTGTTTCGTATCCTTCGGTCTTGAAGCAACGTTGTAAATGCAACTTTGGAGCCAACGACCCTGTGAAAGTTCTGCAGATATCATTTTTGATTTGATCCGGATTAACTTAGTTGCTAAATAGGCCTACCCCGTACTTTGTTTTTGCTGTCCCCAAGACCTAAGAAAATTTTCGAGCTTATCAACTCGTGAAAATTTGTGTTTAGACGTGCTTTTAAATACAATTTGTGACAGTGTAACAAAATGACCCAGCATGTAATGTGAAAGTATATCACTGCATGAGGGTAAAATGAATTTTGCTTTCGTTTAGTCGTCGATGAAGCTTCGAAGAAAGAAATTAAGGATACCTTAATTCAATATGATCGATCCTTGCTTGTTGCCGATCCTCGTCGAACAGAGCCGAAGAAGTTCGGAGGTCCTGGTGCCAGAGCACGCTACCAGAAATCGTATCGTTAAATGCGTTTACGTTTTTATGCTGCTACGTTAAATAAAATTACGTCTCGAAATCACTGTAATTGTTGCTGGTTAGCACAGTTGTTACAAAGACATCGGTGCAGGAGGTCTAGGTTTGATTCCCCGGCCGGTCGAGTTTGACACAGAGACGTCACGCCTCGCCCTTGTTGCAACGTTTCTACGGAGCTGTGTCGCCCAGGCGCAAAGACTCTGAAATGGCCCCGCCGCTCGTTACACGCATCGGCTTTATACTGGAGTAAGATAAAGATTTGATTAATAGGGCAGAATTTAACGCAAAATCGTTAGTTAACCATAATAACCATACATCTAAGAAACATTCCACATTGCGTAACGAAAAGTGTATTTAGTGAAATCAACAACTACAAGAAACTTTGGCACAGTGCTTAGTAATTATACAGCAACGCGCAAAGATATCGCGAAAGCATTAAAATTCCACAATAAATAATAAGTTACGATTATTTATATAATGCTAAAATCCTTTGGTTTCAAGAAAATTGCTGAAACAGGTTTTTTACCAAATCAGCTACTAACGACACTTCCACCGGCCTCGACAAATACGATAACTTCGAACCATGCTGGTTTCAGATCCTGCTGCGGCTGGCTCTACCATCAATATAACAGTGCGTGGGAAAAAGCAGCTTTACATATGGGAGTTCTGTACATTACAAATCAGTCGTTTTATGGCAAAGCTTAACAAGGATGGCATTGGGACTTGGTAATCATATTTTGCTTGCACAACTACAAGAAAACATTCGGACTTTACACTTACACAACCTATGGCACAACGTAAACCTTAGGGTGTTTCATTTTTTCACCATTTTTGAAATCAAAAATATACGATGGGATTTTGGCCACTGATTCCAAATATGTAATTTTTTCCATTGTGACGTCATTTTGAGGTAATACCTCGCGTTTGAAACTCCGGCGGGGCGTAAAAATAGGGATTTCCCCTAACTCGAAAACGATTGGGGCTAGAAAGTCAAAATTGGTATCAAATTGTGTGGAAAGGTCGATTTCCTATACCTTCCGAAGAGACTTCATAGCCGCATCTTCATCAGAAATCGAATAAATCTTAAAAAACGTTTTTTTTATTTGTTTTTGCTCTTTCTTCCATATTTGGAATCAGTGACCGTGGAATGGTTTTTTTGTGATTATTAGGCTATACAAAAAATTATGACAACACAGCTATAAATTTTAAAACGCGTTTTAACTGCGTCGTCATAGTAAGCCACACAAGAAACTATGACGGCACTAAATTTTTTTGAAAAGGTACCGGTAATCTTCCTTTTCTCAGCAGACTTGAGAGTGAGTTTCAAGCATTAAAAAGAGGATTTAAGTCAGATAAAATGGCCGCTTGTACAAGGAAGTTAGATTGTTTGAGAAAAGCAAAGGGAATGAAAAGAAACACCTTGCCTTTGCAAAAGGAAGTTATTTGGCATTTTGAGTATTTGAAACAAAAGCTTCGGGAAAATTAAATTTTTTTTAGGTGCAGCGACCGTTTTAATTTTTTTTTTTAACGCTTTAGTTCTATATTTTTATCTTGAGCATGTTCAACGTATAACGTTTTGTCGCTGTTTTTTGTGTTGATGATGGCGTTGTTTTATGGTTAAAAATAAAAAAATCCTACTACCTACTACTAAATTTGAAAGGAAACTTCCAGTTTATAATGATGTAAAAGAGTAGTAGTTGTTGGATGACGTAATCAGCTTATGGAAAAAATCCAGTCTGCCGGTTTTAAGTAAAATCACGACCGAGGCTAAAATCAAGGATTTGATGCAGAAGTGGAAGCTTGCATTAAAGAGAGCGATGAAAAGCAAGAGTGAGTTGAAGGAAGATGAGTGGATGAGTCAGTTGTTTGATATTTGCAAGTGTAAATGCGATGAAGTTAAGGTGCACCAGGGCAAAGTTCTTTGTTCATGTCCCTTCGAAGATAGAGTGGCAGGGGCTGAGATCGAATTCCTGATAGATCAGCGAGGCAACAGAAAAATGATGCTAGGGTGGAGTAAAGATCTGAAGTTTGCCAAACGAGCTATGGAAAAAGTTAGTCGCATGGTCAAAGAACCTGACATGGGACCGCCATCTACTTCTGGCATCAAAATCAGGTCAAGCGATACTTATCTCACGGCCACAATGAGGAAACGAACCGTTGTTTCTGCTTCTGTAGTCGGCCTAAGCAGCACTGGTGACTTCGAAGATAGAACAGCTGACTGTGCAATTCTTGATCCAAGCTTTTTCCCAAAAGCAGTTATGGGGGGCAAAAAGTATAAAAAAATAAAGATTGCTCATGTTAGTTCCGAAAGTTGCACTTTTGCTGACCGTCGGCTGACCAGTATTCGACAGCAGTCAGATCAACTCTTGTCGGTAGTGGGGTCTGAAATAGCTGCTTCGCCTTCAACCATTTTTCGCAAGCGTGAGAAGGTTCGCATGTCGGCACTAAGCGATGCTGAAGCCAAGTTAAAAGAGCTCGATTTCTTGCAACTTTGCAACGATGGGCGTATAGTCAACAAGTCGGATAGATATGTTTTTCTTGGTCAGTTTTTTAACACTGCTGGTTCAGAAACAGAAGCAGTTATTGCTGTTAAATCTTTTCCATGTGGGACATCAGTTACAAGCGAGGTTTTGTTTAAGACCATCACTACTGAAGCTTGTGAAGGGTTTTTGACCAATATATATACTTCTTGATGGCAGACACAACAGCAGTAAATACCGGCAAAATATCCGGAGTTAAAAAAAAGATTGAGAGATTGTTTTGTTCAAGAAGTGCGGCGTGACATCCATGCGCTTGAATGTTTATTTTATGTTAATGAAATATACTTCACGCATGTGGTGTCATTAGTTGAAGGAAGAAAGGTCCTGGGATGATACAAGAAGGAGCTTTATATAATAAAATTAAAACCATCCAAAAACCTGATACCATGGCTAACTTTTCACGTGAAAACCTGCCGAAAATTTCTGTCAATAGCATTGCTTCACTTCATCTTAAAGGCAAAATTAAGTGGTTTGCCCATCAAAAGAGTAGCGGTAATTCAAAGCATAATTTTAGGACCGATCAGTTGTGCATACTGGTGCTGGCTTGTTTCACTTTTATGGATGTGCCGAATTCATTGAAATCTCTTTTGTTTTACAAGCAAGAAACTATGTGCCATTCCAGGTGGATAACCACAGCAAATGGTTATCTCCGTTTATTTCTTTTCCATTCACACAGGCTTTCTGTCGAAGATGTGACCAAACTGACGAAGTTAGTTTCGTATATCGTGTCAGTATACGCTCCATCTTTTATAATGATTCACTTGAATCCAAAAGCTTGTGATAAACCTTCGTTAACGCTTTTTCAAAGAGATTTGCTCCTTGCCTATCAAGATATTGATAATAAAGAAGTGGCCAACGTGGTTTTCAAATATTTTGTGGAGCACGGGTCACAATGGTTGTCCCCCAAAAATGTTGCTTAAGTCTCTTCAGTGATTGTGGCCATTTTCACTTGAAGCTGTAAAAACTTCCACCTCTTTCCCTGCAGCTATCGATATTCGTGAGCATATGAGGTGACGAGCAGCAAAACTAAAAAATTTCTTCACCATTCTTTCCCGAAGTGCGCCCTGTGTTGAGCACAGCGATATTATACCGCCAATGTTTTGGAGGTCTGTTGACAACAACAACCGCTCAACTGAACGACGAATAGGGAAGCTCAAGAACATTATCCAGGACCGTATATGTGATGGTATCCATAATTCTCGTACTGATTTGCGATTGCGCTCTTACTTGTCTAATGTGGAATGAAGAACCGGAAGGTGCTTATAATAAATTTTTAAAACCGTTTGGAGTGGGTGTGCTCAGAAAAGTTACTATTGAAGTTCAGTATTTGCTCTAAAAGTCTTGAGTAAAGAAGTTAGGCGACAAACCAAAAAAGCAAAATAGTCACAGAAATTTTACGGCAAATTACCAATCGGGTTATTGCGTAATGAAATTACGATAAGATATTTTCGTTACCGTGAGTTTGACTCTTTGCTGGATGCGTTGCAGCAAGTCTAGTAACTTGATAAAAACAATTTTTTATACGGAAAAATTGCATTTAATTGCGCGGAAAGTAATTTAAGCAGTGCATAAAAGAATAGTATTGCATAGAAATGAAGTCCATTTTTAGTTTGTTTAGATTTATGCAATTTCTGATGAAGATGCAGCCATGAAGTCTCTTCGGAAGGTATAGGAAATCGACCTTTCCGCACATTTTGATACCAATATTGACTTTCTAGCCCCAATCGTTTTCGAGTTAGGGGAAATCCCTATTTTTACGCCCCGCCGGAGTTTCAAACGCGAGGTATTACCTCAAAATGACGTCATATGGAAAAAAATTACATATTTGGAATCAGTGGCCAAAATCCCATCATATGCCGACCCAAGCATTTTTGATTTCAAAAATGATGAAAAAATGAAACACCCTAATAAACCTATTAGTTGACTAAGCAACATTCATTCCACTCTGCAAATAATGCCCAGTTTTATGATCAAGAGTTTTCCGTCGGGGGAGCTGATTTAGCAATGCGTTGCGTTGTGTGTACACTACACAATTGGCGGCACCACCTCATTAGGCTGGAAACAAATTTCCCGGTAGGCCGAAACCGCGATCTTTAGGATTCTGAATCTGAGCTTGTCGAGTCAGATTGATCGTCACTCGAACTAAAATCAAACAGCCTACTGGGCATTGAAGCACAGCTTAATTTTCTGCTATTCACTGATGTTTTCGAGTTTTTCCTTTCAATTTTCTGAGCATACTCAATTTTCGGAGCCTTTTCGAATGTAAATTTTTTGAGACTTGGTCTATCAGGAAGCAATTTGTCGCCGGGATGCTTCGTTTTTGCCGCACTATGATTACGAAGATAATCAAAATATGACAAACTTGGTGGAATCGGGGTTATTTCCGTACCTGCAATATAAAAATTGTTGAATCAATTGTGCTAATCTCGAATCTCGTGAAATATTTCCCAACGATACGGAGTAAGAGTAAATTTCAGTGGTTGTTAGCTTGCTAACCACGCAAGATAAGGCTGACTTTTTACTTGGCCACATTTTTGAGCATTATGCAACATTAAAAGCGCAATGAACAGAATATTTGAACTTCAAAAATAACCTTGATGACCCAATTATCGAAAAGCTACACAACGTGATAGTCTGGTTTTGACTCCATAGGATAACCAGTAGGGTGTCCCATTTTTGGGTGACTTCTCAGGAAAATTAAATTTCGGTCGCATTCTGACTGGATTTTCGTCGCTAATTTCAAAAATGACGTTATCCTGAGGTGCTATCTAGCGGATTTCCAGGAAGAGGAGGATTCTAAATGATGCAAGGAACAACTTTCAGGTGTTAATTGGTCAGTCTGTTGTCGTAAAGAATGCAACGTCGATCCGCAAGCACACACTTCCTTTTGGTTACATTTTGCCTAGTATTACCAATAACCGTTTTCAAAGAGCTTGCACTATTTATCGCACAAACAAAATCTCCTTCCTGGTGTTCCGTTTCTAATAAAACTGAATATTCTCCGTCAGGCGTAGTAATTTGCTGTTTCGTCGAAGCTGACTCATCTTTCCTGGGCCTTCCTCTAGGTTTTTTTAACCCTTCCTGTGGTTTTGAAACTTTTCTCTTTTTTGATATTACATCTCGTTGCTTTTAATAAGTGCGATCTATCTTGGATGATAACATCATTTTCCTTCCGCTTCGCTGACCTTTTAAGACCTCAAACTCTTTTTCAGGAATTCTCAGCTCAAAAGGACACTTACACGCATAGTTTCCATTCCAAAAACACAATGCAAGATCTGCACTTTCTTTACACTTGCATGGAGATATGTCAAAAAGTTCAAACAACCACTTTTCTGATAAAACATTCCGTTGATTTTGATAGCTCTCCTTTTTGCTGCTCTGAATTTTTTTATGATTTGAAATAGCTTAGTTTCAATTCGACTTTTTGAAAGTACAGGAAAGCTTGATTTGATCCATAAATTGACATCTGGCACCACATCAGTTTTTAAATCACAAATTCTGGAGACTTGGCATTTAACTTTGAATCAGTTTGCTGAAGAAAACTTCGCCCACAATAATAATGCTTCATGACCTTTTCGTTGGTAAAGAGAACATTTTCTCATAATTTTGCGGCAAATATATACTTTTCTGACAATCTTGCTTCGGTTATGCTTTACTCCTAAAACAACTCTTGAACTAAAGTGCAGTTCTATCTGAGCATTCTAAAAAATAAAAAAGGAATGTAGAATCATGACGTCAAATTTAATTGGATAAGTGGAAAAATTCCAAAAAGTTTTATTGCAAATGCGAAAGTACGCAAAGAGAGTTGCTACATTAAACTGCTTTCTCGCTCTTTCACGGACCAACGCCACGAATAAATCGTAAATGTCTCGTAACCGCCCTGATGAGACCAGTGTTTCTCGAACGGAACTGATGAGGCCTGTAAAGTCGAAACAGTGTTTTTTGTCTGCAGTTACCAACAAGAAGTTGTAATGAACACATACCTAAAAGATTAAAACAGAGTCTACTGTCTGCGATTGCATAAAACTTCAGTATTGATTGTCATATTCGTAGTGTTATCATTTATTGGCAGGAAAGCGGCCAAAAATCATGTTTTTTCAAAATAACTCGTTTTCTGTTGCAATTAGCGTTTTGTAACGTACTGACCACAGATAGGAAATCATATTTTGCGAGCATTTTGGCGCAAGTTCGAACTCTTCCGCTCTTTCCATATTCAAATTACCCCGCAAACTTACAGAATTCCGCTAGTGGCACCTCAAGATGACGTCATAATAAAAAAATGACGTCATTTTTGAAATCAGCGACCAAAATTCAGTCAAAATGCGACCGAACAAAAATGGGCACCCTAATAACCAGGTACAAATATCCATTCTGTTTTTGTGTTACGCAATTTAGCTTGCTGCTTTTGACGATACAACAATCAATTTTCAAGTTACTTGAACTTGAAAAGCCCAGACACGTGGACTTCAAAATTGGACATGGTAAGACAACAAATTGCTTTCAGAAATGCTTAACAAGACTCTGGTTACGCCCTCGTATGTTGCTAGCATCACAAATTTTTACTTTCAGTAACGACGCTCTTTGCTTTAGGAAGTGGCGTTGATCGAATCGTATGGAAGTAACGCTTGATATTTCCATTAGGTGGCGGTAAAAGTTCGGTTTTACGAGATTCTTTTGGTTCACTTTCGGACGAGGCACTGGATATCCCACTATCTGTCTGCGCATCAGATGAAGACTCAGCCTAAAAAAATAGGCAAAAAATAAGTTACAAAATCGAAAAAAAGTCATGAAAAGTTTAATTTAAATTCAAAAATTAGCAATGCGACTCAGCCACAATAAAATTGAAACCCAAATATCGTTTGCTCTCTAGTTTTTGACTTTGCCTAAAACAGAAAATAATGCGCTAAATTTATGTTAATGGAAGCTCGTTAGAGCGCCTCGGTCACCATATCGAAACATAAAAACACAATTAAGTAAAAAAAAAATAATGCAACCGTTCAAACAGTGCTAAAAGCCTACCCGCCGTAGTAGCCCGATCACACTTATAGTTTTTAACCGTTTAAGACAGGGGTGGGCAATTATGTTCACAAAAAGGGCCGCATTTGAAAAAAAATTGAAGCCGAAGGCCCCAGTGATTGGAAGAGCAAAAAAAAGGTCTTCACGTCCGCAAATGTCTCATTTTTACCACAGAAGATCGGTGAAGAGCAAAAAAAGGTCTACACGGCCGCACATATCCTTTTTTACACTGACATTCAGCGCGGAGCTGTAAAAAACGAGAAAAAACTCTTCGGCTTGATTCACGATAGGAGTTTATATTTCTCTTTCTCTAAGTGCACGCGGGCTGCATGCGGCCCGCACTTTGCCCACAT
The DNA here is from genome assembly GCA_964006365.1 of Trididemnum miniatum. Taxonomy (NCBI): domain Eukaryota; kingdom Metazoa; phylum Chordata; class Ascidiacea; order Aplousobranchia; family Didemnidae; genus Trididemnum; species Trididemnum miniatum. The sequence goes on from OZ023239.1 coordinate 6,992,631, forward strand.
CTGGTTTAAGGGATAATTTATATCGATATTTCCACATGATGCTGTGACACCCTTGCGGCCCTTGAACTTTTCATGAAATTTAATGTGCAACTTACCACAATTTAAATCGAAAATGACAACACCCATTTTTTTCTTTTCGTAATTTGATTACTTATTTCACGCCCTATTAAACCATTGTAGCTCTGTAGCTCAAAAAACTAGGTGAGATGAAGCCATATGTTAAATGCTATCAAAGCTATAGACCGCGAGTATTGCTAATCACTACGAACCTCATAAAGTTTTTCATGTTCCTCCATTGTTTCATTAACAAATCTCTTCCAACCCAACAAGGCAGTGAAACGTTCCACAACTTCAAGCATTTCACCAGCAGCAACTGCATCTGTATTTCTCGATTTTGATTTAAAAGGCCCAACTTTTTCACGGTTTATTAGTAATCGAGGTGCACCGTGTCGAACAGAATCGACCAAACTGGCAAACGGTTCTACCTGTAAGGTAACAACAAAATCATAAATTTCAGGATTTTCTGTATTTTTAATTTGATGTAGCGAACCATTGATTTCGAACCTACTTCCCACAGACGAGCAAAACAGCGTTTGATGGCGGCAAATTTCAACCAGTGATCTCGATTAAAGAAACTCAAAAAGCTATTCTTCGTAATCACTGATCTGCGACCGATCAATCATCACCGGTTAATAACTAACGTCGAAGAGCAAGATACAAATGCAATTTAAAAAGTTACGAAGAAGTAACACAAACAAACGTCTATACTAAGTTGATAAGACAAACACCCAAACAAATTGTGCACTTTTGTTTTACCTCAAGAGACGTTCCCATCACAATTAACAAATCACAGTTTGGGAAATCTTTCAAATAATAGTAAAACCGTTTGGGCAAATCTTCTCCGAAAAATACAATGTCTGGTTTCACGATTCCATGGCAGAGAGGAGTCACTTCACATCGGGGAATTTGATTTTTGAAGATTTTTTTCTTTAAAACATAAATAATTTCTTCATACCATCTTAGCTTCCCTTCCTGATGCAATGTATGTAGACTTAAAACTAGGGATGTGCCGATTAATCGGTATCGGCATCGGTGAGAATCGGCAAATTTTTGAGAACCAGCATCGGTAAAAAATGGCCGATACCTGATCGATTCTTCCAAAAAATTCTTTCGTGGATTTTTAGTGTCGTTTTTTTTTTTTTTTTTTGAAAATTATTTCACATTCCTTTTTCTTTGCCGTCCAATTTCATTTCCTTTAATCACCAGCAATTTTCATTACCCACTTCATTCGCTTTTTTGCTGTGAGTCTGCACCACATTTGGTTTCTGTCCGAACTCTTGTGTGACGGTTCGGACTAGAGATGTGCCGATTACTCGGAATCGGCATCGGTAAGTAGCGGCAATTTTTCGAGAATTGGCATGGGAATAGTTATTATTTTTGAGTATCAGCATCGGCAAAAAATTGGAATCGGTATATCCCTACTTAAAACACTATCAATCTAGCATTGCTGCCAAATTTATTCTACATAACCTAGAACTTTCAAATCTTAGTTAAAACTCCAAAGGTATGCGTAACTGAGCTAAATTGGTTTAAGACAAACGCGAAAGGCTCAAGTGACCGAGTGGTAAGAGCGTCTGCCTTTGGAACTGTGGATTTGGGTTTGATTCCGAGTCGGGTCGCGTCAAACCAATGACTTTAACATTGGTATTCACAGCTTCTCTGCTTGACGCTCAGCATTCAAGGGTTAGTGTGGAGAACAAGCCAAAAGTTTACTTGTTGTGCCGTTGGGAAGAGCACTTAACGGGATTCCCCCATCTTGGTGTGGTAGACAGATGGCCGACAACTCCTAAGCGAGCTCGTTATAGCGCTTTCACCGCTTTTTCGTGATAGGATAATTATGCGACTAAATAGAAAAAATAATAAATGCGATAAAAAATCAAAATCTAGTGGTTCGATGATTGCTCTAGGTCAGGGATGAGCAAATTTTTCGTGCGGACAGCCACATTTGAAAAAAATGTTGCAAGCGCGGGCTGCACACTCCCAATACAAAGAAGGAAGTTTACTCGGTGTGGAATGTACACATATTCATATAAAACACAATTTTTGTATTTCACACTCAGCAGGTACGTTTAATGCTATTTTGATTTCTAGCTGTTTCCAATTAACCTATTTGTCAGACCATGGGGTGTACCTGACTATAAGGTGCAGCATCAATAACCGTGTTCTTACGCGTTTATTTTCACAAGGCTCTTCGGACTACACGGTGTAAAAACTCAACGCATTTTCATCGTGTCGTGTATGATCATCAAACAATGGATCAAACAGCGCTGGAGAAGGGTACGTTGCAATTTATGCGCGACGGACGTGTTCGTTTACGCATCGAACGTGAAGAGAAAGACATACTCGTAAAGATAAACAAACAAGAGTAGGTAGGTAGTTGAAAACATGCGGCACACTTTCTTTTTTGCGACTGATTGGTTGACCGCAGGAAAGAGGAGAAGTCAGTGCTAATGCATTGGTCATGCTTATTGCTAAAAATCTTTTTAAACTCGGTGATAAAGCGCAACGTAATCCATATATTCTGCAAGTGCCGGCGGGCAGCGTGCGGCCCGCGGGCCGTAGTTTGCCCAGCCCTGTTCTAGGTAGAGAGTCACTACACACAACAGAAAGGACACACCGCTATTATTTCCCAGCAAGACCGAGCAATCTACAGTTAGAAAGGCTTCTTTCCGACAATAAATAAGTAAATTCTAACCAGAAACTCATGAGATGCACGTTTTCAAAAAAATATAAGTCTTACCCTAAGATAAATGAGTAGAGTTATACTACTCAGTCGTCTCCAAGAATTTGAAAAAATTTTCATTACTCACTTTAATCGTTTCGCCATTATACTTTTTTCCACATTGTGTGCACGATGCTGTGGTGAAAGTACCGTGAGCTTCTACCAGCTTGGACGGTGGAATACCCGCAACTAAAATTATTAGAGTTCCTTCAATGATCTGCACAGCTGGAACTTACAAATAAAAATTCTTGGACAATTGTGATTATTATGTACCAAATGGCATTTATGCCATATGGAAATTATACCTGCGTCTCCATAACTGACCATATATTATATATCCTTTTTCCATAGTATACAACGATTATCAATAAACTTGACAAAATTTGTCGACCAAATTTACCCTACAATGGATAATGAGCAATCTCAGAGCTGAAATTAAAGTGGGCCTCGCTTGCTATCATCGATGTGTGAATAGTGTGATACTACATCTAGTGCAAATAAAATTCTAATAAACTTTGCGCCTTTGAAAGATTATGCGAAGTATGGTAACAAATTCGAATCCATACACGATTCTTAACAAGAATTCTTTCATTGGCGCTACAACAATAACCAAGGCACAAATAAAACAATTTTCAAAACTCCAGACATTAAGAGTCCAAACGTAAATGAAACGTAGAAGAGTACAATCGCTGTAAATGAGCATTCTGCACCAGTTTTCATATCGCAACATACAAAATGCTCTCGAATATGAATTGTTTAAACCTGAGCGACCATAGTGAGCTATGCCATGGACCAAGATTCTCATTCCGCTAAGAAAACACAAAAAACAAACTTACGCCGTTCCAATCCATCAATGTTTTGAGTATAAAGTCTCAATAACAAGCCTTTTTCATGCAAAGATCTTAAAAAGTAATGAGCTAAATTGGGTCGATATTTTCCACTTGGATAAAGTTCTTTTGCCAGCTCAAAAAACGGTCTGGGTTTCATGTGAAAGTAGTCCAAGTCAAATACAGAAGTGGGGGTTGGTATGTTGTATTTTTGCAAATTGTAGTAGAGACCAGTTCCGGGAGTTCTGAAGCATAGCTAGTCGTTTACAAATATAAAAATACCGAAACAAAAAAAAATAATGATACAAATTCAGGTATATGCTGTGAACTTCACTTCGGTAAATTTGAAAGAAAAAACAGAAAAGCCGAAAATGACAAAATACGAAAAATCAAGTGAGTTTTTTCTTTTTAAGCGTACATAGTGCTCGCACATAGCTCTTGGAAAGTAACACCATTAAAAAATGCAAATTTGGTGAAAACAAAAGCATATTACATAACGGAAAGTGATGGACTGAAATCAAGATTAAGCAGTTGTATTTCCAAAAATATTTTCAGAACCCACGTAGAAACGCTAGATAGCTCTTCGAAAATCATACGTAATAAAGATTTGTTGCCATAACAATGTTGAAATGCAAGTTATCATTTAATGACAGGAATTTTCTTTTGTCGAGGACAAATTTGATTGGTGATATCAAGTCATTCTCGCTTAGCTTCCGAAGTGTAACATGTCACAGAGCATTGTAATGAGACACGAAACAATTGTGATATAAATAACACAACAATGTACTTGTTCATTGATTATTTCCAGCGACTGAAAGCAAACTAATCATATCAAATTTAGCATTACCAATTTCACATGGTCTTGTGAATAATGCTAAGATTGCGAGTTCAATGTCCTGATTTGTATTGGCAATTTGCCATCGATTCTGTCCTGGGAATAGGATTTCAATTTGTTCTACCATACATCTCATCAAGAACGCACCAAAAAAACTACAAAATGATAAACGAAAAGAAGTAGGCAAAGCAAATGCCAATCTTTCCAGTGGCATTTATATACTTAATTTTGAAACAAACCACATGCTTGCATCAAAGATCTCACCTGAAATCAGGTATGCCACTGGCTGTACTGATTCCAGCTCCACACATTGCAATAATATTTTTTGCTCTTCCAGTACGAATATACCTAGCCACATCTTCCAAAGTTTCGATCTTATGACCAGATGTTCGAGTGCTTCCCGCACTAAGTGAGAAGTGCCTAGTGGAAACCGCAACTGCAGTTCTGTTAATTAAAACAAATCAACAAAAAACTGAAAGATAATCAAATCTTACAGATGGATCATGCATAAAAGAGAATGTAAATTAATGTGATCCGAGGAAAAGTTGCATGAGAAAAATCGGTGCGATTTGTGGAGAAAGCTGTCACGAGAATAATTAGGCAGCCCTAACTTGACTAGATGAGGAAAAAGGGTTCGGTGATTCAATTCAGTTTTATTAATCTAACCATTCATACCTAATTTGTATTTTATAAAAAAAATCATTTACTTTATTGGTTTCGAAGCAGAAGTTGAAGATTTTGAGTTGACATCAAGCTTTGAAAAGGAATTAGTTAATTGTGCAACTGGATCATTTTTTTTCTTTTTTTTTCTTTTGACACTTTTTTTCTTCACATTTTCATTTGAGATTTTCTTAAAGGATGAATGCAAATTGATTGATTTTGGTGCCTAAAAAACAACAATATATATTTATTGCTTCTACAACTTAAACGCAAAAATATATTTATGGCTCTGTTGTATGTCATCGAGCTCAGAATCATTAGCTTAGCTTGAAAATTTTGTTTTATCCATCAAATTAATTTTATTGGCAGGCAAACAAAACAATATAAATAATATATAACAGTTAGCTGTTTCACACCAACTGCTGAGAGGCGATGAATTGACCTCACATTGTTGAAGTCATAAGCCACCCTATTTTATTTACCATTCAATATTTTTACAACCACTCAACACCGAAAATGAGCCCATAGATTACACGAAGACACATGAATGCAATACAAAGTCAGCCTTGGAGCAAACCATTTCACACTTAAAGTTTCAACAATGCAATTAATCGAGCTGATCTCTCCTCTTTCAATCAAATAAGATATTGGTTACAGTGCAAGAAAACTGCACCAGCGCAACCATGAAACAAAAGAACACCACAAGGGTTGTTTAAACCAAGCCAAACGTGAAAGTAGCATTGTAATAATGGCATAATTTCGAAATGCAATTATATTAACGTAAAAACTTAAATACTTTTTAGTTAATTACCGGTATCGTTGAATTGCCTGCACCCTGCAGATTTACATCTTTAGACTTGATTTTTGAGCCTAAAAATCACATCAAATATAATGCAAAATCTGTACAACACATCTACAATGCAATAGAAACCTTAAATGGTGCATGCTAAGATTGACAGGCAGTACAAAATTGTATCAATCCAGTTCCATACTCCTAACAGCTATGCATAAAGCACCATAATTTTTGTTTTCAACTCCAGCAGGAAACAATTGTCAGTACCAATGTATCTCTAATCGGGATTTTTTAAAAGCATATATTTTCAAGTAAAGCTTGTATCATGTGCACTACAGTAAGCAAAGTCACCAAAGACATGCTAATCTATGAGCAGTGGTTCCTAAGCCTTAAAATTGAAAAAGCAAAGTCGAAGTCGCCACAAATAGGTACTTTATATACAAACATTTTTAAAAATTTTCTACGACACAAATGCAAAACTTGGACCACTGTAAAAATCAAGTTAAGTTGTCATTTGGGCAAGAAAATATATTGCAGAAATTGTATGCTATTGACAGTGGTCCACAAAATTGTGATAAAACAAGTGTTTTTCCACTATTTGATATCTTAGAAATGAATGTAGAAACTTTAAGCTCAGTACTAAAGAAGTAGCGAACTTCACTTAAGGACATCAGATAAAATCACAAAAAAAAAAATTTTGCATTCATGGACGACACAGATATTGCAACCTAAATATTGCAAGAAAACCTGGCAACGAGCAGTGCCAGTGGCATAGTGAGAAATTTAAAAAGGGGGCCATGTTTTCCACATTTTTTCAGGCCGGTTTTTTTCGGCAGAACAAATTTGAAGCTGATTGAGAAACAAGAAAAGCCTTAAGCAGTTAAGGGGTCTGAGGGAATGCTCCCTGAAAAAATTTTGAAAATTTATATGCTGTAATGGCTATTTTAGTGGTATCTGAATAGTTTTCAGGCAAATTTTGTTTAAACTTTTTGACCCTAATTCTGAGTGCTTTACCAAATATAATGCATTTTGTTTGCACATTTTCGATTATGCGTGCTTAAGGCATAAGGCTTATTGCTATCAAAGAAATTCGAAATTACGAAAAAATTGGATGCATCAAAAACATTGCCTGGTGGGAGGATGCATACCCCTCATCCCACCCCCTGGATCCGTCCCTGGCCATAAGCAACAGAAACCATCAAAAAAGTCTGGCATAATTTAGTCACTTGGCACCATTAATTTTGTTCTTTTTTACTAAAAGGCAGAGTCAAAAGGGGTGGGGGGCATGGCACTATGCCTTCCCCCCACAATACGCTCCTGAGCAGAGCATAATTATATCAATGAAAAACTTCACAGCATCACCCATGCAGCATGAAACAGTCTGCTAAAACAGCTATGATCATATACTGATCAGCTGACTACCAGTACTCTGTACCAGTGTACTGGTATCGAGGTACTACAAAAATTTTTTTACCTTTTTGCTTTGATTTTATAGGCTTTGGCATTGCCGAATTATTAACACAGAATAATGAAAGCTTTTGAACTCTGTCTAAAGAGAAAGGTATAACATTCTTATTCTTTCCAGATAAACAAATTCCATGAAAACTTCTTGAAACAAAACAATTTTCAATACCACTCAATACATGGTTGGACCAAGGTGGCACCAGAATGTTCATGAACAGTTACAAACATAAAACAACTTCTTAAAGTCTCAAGGCTTGAACATTTATAAAGCTTAGATTGTGCTATAAAAAATATGAAAAAACGTAACAAAACTTCAATTTTTTCCTACAGTGCTATGCTGTTCCTATACCAGTGTAGGCTTCACAGCACACTAATTCATTCCCCCGTTCCATATATACTGCCCAGTGGCCAGTGCCAGTCTAGCCTATCTAGCAAGATGTTCCAATTAACTAGGACGCTGCCAAATTAAAAAAGACAGTGGCTAATAAGGTTACCGATCTATGTGACCGAAACATTTGTCTCTTTGGATCAGTCTATTTTATTAAACCTTCACGCTCTCCCCAGTCTGCCAGTTGCATCAGAGCGTAACAAAGTAATAAAATATGGAAGTGGCTAAAGTTACGTGACCGTAATATTTGCCTCTTTGGTTATTTTATTACTTCGTCACCCTCTGGTACAATCAGGGAAGCGTGAAGAGATAATAAACCAAAGAGACAAATATTATGGTCACGTAACCTTAGCCTCTGCCATAAAATATCGTATACCAAAGAGGCAAATGTCACGATTACGTAACTTTAGTCACTTCAAATTCAAAAACATCGACTAGACCAATACATCATCAACTAGAATTATTGGTCCATACTAAAAGATGAATAGACTCCAGCTTTCTATATCAGCAGTTGAATAATGGTATACTGGTTTATAAGTCTAGAATCTCTGGACAACCTAGTCTAATCCTCAAAGACAAGACAAGCTAACGTACAGTACTGGTAATAGACTAAGCCTAAAAAATGATTTCCTGTTAGCCTACTGTCTCAGGTCTTATCTTTTGCACCCAGCACCTGTTACACAGTACACAGGCCTACTACGGTATATACACTCAGCACTTCCTTGCTTCCAGTGCCAGTACATCAATAACTTTCACCCAACACTCCCTGTTTTAGTACCAGTCGCTTTAATTCAGCATTTTGCAAGCTACATTAGTGCTTTACCTTGTTCTATTATTAGGCATATTGCATAGGCAACTACTGCAAATCTGCGAGTAACTTATCACCGCCTACCGGTACCTGGGTAGTTATTACCGGTATCAAAAAAGTAAATTCGTTACTGATATTTTTGATTTGTTACATCACAGTAGCAACCATCTGTTACCGCATTTGCGCAGCGAAGCATGACGTGATGTCACCGTAAAAAAACAAAGTATAAGGTTATCCCAGTCTAGTACCGTTGGTAAATACAGGGCCAGAATCACATTTTCAACAGTGACGTGCGGTGGGGTTCGTGGTTGGTGAGATACCGATTGTTTTAGCATCATTATGTTACCAGGAATTTCCTAATAATCAAAATACAACTTCATGAAGGAAATGTTTTATAATCAGCCGATTTATTATTTACAAAATCCATACGCCCATCTTTTTGCTCCATGATATCTATTTGCCACTTTTTTGTAAACATCTCTTTATTTTTCCGCAACTCGTGAAGCCTCTTCCTTTCGACAGAGATTGTTCCAAGCTATGAAAGATGCCCTTCTTCGAAGCGATTTCCGAACGGTGCGAACAACGTGTTGCATTAATCAGTGGCGCGGGAACGTTTTTTAGACAGGGGGGGCTCAAAATAGTAAGATCGTGTCAACATCTGGGGGGCGAAGCCCCCCAGACCCCCCTTTTTTCGAACGCACGTTTTTAAGAGCAGGACACTCAGCAGACCTATTTTGATAGACATCAATTGCATGCCGCTCAAGTGACCGGAATTTTTTCAGGATAATCTTTCATCATGGAAAACAAGATTGCTTACTACCATTAGGCTTTTTTAACCATGCTCGAATTACTACTCATGTATTTGTAAAATGCAAATACCTCAATCACAAAACCAAAAAGTAGGCAAACAAAATTTGCCCGATCTAACTTTTGCTTTGCTGATCAGAGTTACATGCAACAAACAATGCCCCATTGAGGTTTAAAAATAACAAAAAACACACAATCAAAATAAAGCACTGAACCATTTTTTAACATAATGAGATGTGTAGATATAGGTATTTAGGTAGGCGTACTAGCTCAATTTTAGTAACAATCATCGGCAGTGCTCGAGTTGTGAAAACACTTATGGGGGTGGTAGGCTACAACTTTTCATGCAGACCTAAAAAGAGATGGTTATTATAGTTGTAAGGGAACGGTTTACGCTAAAATGTTTTATGGGGGGATGGTGTTGTTTTCAGGGGGGATGGCATCCCCCTCAAATCGAGTAGCCTACTGATCATCGGTGCCAGTTTAGTAGTGATTTAGCCGCTTCATTGGGTTGGTAGAAAAAATTCAAAACCATTAAAAAACTCAACCAGAAGAGAACTTGCACCAGCTCATATAAGCTTAATTAGGGGTGCCCAACCAGTCGATCGCGATGTACCGGTCGATCTTTGGATGCTTGGCTGTCGATCGCGGGTCAATTTGGCATGTACACAAATCAGGTTGGCCACCAACATTTCCAGTTCATGTAACGCGTCCGGGCCGTGAAGACCTTTTTTTTAGCTTTTCACAAAAATTTTGGTGGAATTCGGAACATCTGAAGGATTGAGGACCGTTTTTTTGCTCTTCACCGCATTTTCGTTTACGATTTACGTAATTCCCATGATCAGTAGCGACTTTCATTCGAGCATTCAGAGTAGTTTGGCGTAAAGTGTTTGGCAGCTACAAGAATTGACAGCCATTATACTTTTACTGGGCCATCGTCCATGACTGCTGTAAAGGTTTGCAAACGCTGATATAAAACACGGTTAAAAATGAACTTCAAGCATTGAAAATTTTACCAAATTTTACGTTGACCAAGTGAATAATAACTGACTGATTTTTAAAAGAATAGTGATTCTTCGTTGGTTAAAAGCACTTTAAAAAATATTTGCTTCATTACGTATGTACGTTGCGAGCATTAATCACGTCGCACTCAGTGCATAATTGTTTTAATTGTCAGGGGGGGCTCAAATGGTTCAGGGGGGGCTAAAAAAAGTTCAGGGGGGGCTTGAGCCCCCCCTGGCACCCCACTTCCCGCGCCTATGGCATTAATTGAACTTCTAAAGAAAAGCTGTTGAAATTAAGTCAAACGCCAAAACAGAAAAAGTCATAAAATTTCAAAACGATATTATATTGTGGCAACAGTTAATAAGTTTGAACAGAACTATAAGTTTGAAGCTGATTGAGTAGCAAGAAAGACTCCAGGGGGTCCGGGGGCATGCTCCCCCGGAAAATTTACATGCTGTAATGGCTATTTTAGTGCTTTTTGAATAATTTTTACGCAAATTTTGTTTAAATGTTTTGACCCTAATTCTGAGTGCTTTGCCAAATATGATGCATTTTGTTTGCACATTTTCGATTACGCTTGGTTAAGGTGTAAAGGCTTATCGCTATCAAAGAGGTTCGAAGTTACGGAAAAACTGCATACATCAAAAACATTTTTGAAAATGGCTGGTGGGAAAATGCATACCCCTCATGCTACATCCTGGATCCGCCCCTGGCCATAAGCTACAGAAGCCATTAAAAAAGTCAGGCATATGTCAGTCACTTGGCACCATATTTTGTTCTTTTTTACTATAAGGCAGAGTCAAAAGGGGAGGGGGGCATATGGCACAATGGCCAGTGATGGACGCGATAAACCTTTCTGTACTAAAGCGATAACAATAATCGATAATTTCAAAAATGCTCTGGGCGATACCGATAATCGATAAATCTCAGTTTCTTAAAGCGATATCGGTAATCGATAAATCCAAACTATTTTGAGCGATAACGATAATCGGTAAAAAATTATCGCCGATAACTATCGCTAATAAATTATCGCGATAAATGCCCATCTCTGACAATGGCTCCGCGCTCCCCCTAAATGCGCTCCTGCATAGGCCTTATCAGTTATCATCATATTCGCAATTTTATAGAGATATATCGGAATACAGTAACTATCAATCAATCAATCAATCAATTTTCTGGACCCGCTTATCCTTGGGGGGTCGCGGGGGCAGCAGCTCAAGTTGGAGCCTCCAAGCATCTCGATCCTCTGCAACAAACGATAGATGCTCTGCTGGGATGCCAAGGCGAGACCAACTAAGATCTTCTACGTAATCTCGCCATCGAGTTCTGGGACGGCCTCTAGGCCTTCGACCAATCGGTGTTGAACAGAGCAGTTTTTTGGCTGTTCTTTCCTGGGACATTCGTGTCACATGTCCATACCAACGCAGTTGCGATCTGTCTAGTCGGAGAAGCAGCGATTCGATGTTTAGAGATTCACGAATATCTGCACTTTTAACCTTGTCCAACAAGGTCAAACCGCTAATTCTTCGCAAGAATCCCATTTCGGCTGCTTGAACTCCAGACCTGACTTTCTCATTCATGATCCAACACTCATGGCCATAAGTCAAAATAGGAACATAGACCGATCTGGAAATGGATAGTTTTGCCTTGGTGCAAAGCTCCCGTTTCAGTACCACAGATCGGTGGAGCTGGCGCATTACTGCACTTGCTTTTCCGATGCGGATATCCAATTCGCTATTTTGTCTGCCGTCACTTGTGAATGAGACGCCGAGGTACTTGAATTTCTCTGACTGTTCTTGTGATACAGTAACTATGGGACGAAAATAGCTTATGGAGGAAAAATAACACCACAGTAAATCTCAAAACTGGACGTTTTGACAACATGGATTCAGCTGTCATCATCAGCGCGCAGTGTATGCAAGACAGTACAAAACTGTTTTGTACTGCTTTAAGCAGTAAACGTTAAAAATCTACATTGACACTGCCAGTGACGTCACATCGTGATGACGTAGTGATACGTAGTATTTTTACGTCATCACGATGTGACGTCACTGAAACCCCCCATTGAAAAATCCCTCGTACGCCACTGCTCGTCACTCACAGCAAGGGAAATACTGTGGCAACCAGCATCTTACGTACCACGAACTTAAATCTTGCAACAATCAATGAGTTATATACTGTTATAGGGCGATTTTTTATTGACCCAAAAATCTCAAAAAATTGACTTTATTTTATCAAAAAATTGACTTTACTGACCTAACGAAACAATGAAATAAAAGAACCAGTCCAAAAGAAAAAAAAAACACCAAAGTCACTTCAGTTAGTGCTTAGATTATAATGTACGCACATATAATGCCGCACGTTTTCTGGCAGAAAGTTAAACTGCTCTGCGTAATTGCGCAGAATCCAGAGTCGTATTCAAGTGTTTTGCTATTCGCTTTATCGTAATCTTTGTAACATCAAAGCATGTTCGAATAAGTAATGCATTGTCTTTTCAATTCTAATGTTTTTGACTACCGGTACGTAGCGACAAAAATATGCAACAAATGGAAACACGACGAAAAGCTTATTTTATCATAAACCAATTTTGCCAAAATTGCAATCTTGCAAAGCTGTCTGAACGAATCTTCACAATTGAAATCAATGAAACTACATCAAACATTATATTAATAAATTAAGCATGTGTAAAACCGTAATACCGGTAGCAGTCTGGCGACAGCATACACCTCCCTGGTACCACCAACAGTTACGAACTTCCATCTCTAAATTATCTGAGTTATCTCTTTGTGAGTGTAAAGTAGAATCGCGCGAAAAAAGCAAGAAAGCAAAAATTGACCTAATAAAAAAAAATTGATCTAAAAAACAAAAAATTGACATTTATTGACTTTATAACTTCATCAATACTGATCCTACGACCTTGAAATTTTGTTTCCACGTTGTTAGAGTTCTTTTCTACTTCCAAAAAAAAATTGACTTTATTGACCGTGAATCGCCCTAGTTATATATCAATCGGAAGACGAGCAATTGACGCCCGGACGCCAGAAGCGCTTCACATACGAACGGTCGTTCTTTTGACTTATTCAACAATATGTCTTGTACCGGTACTTTTAGCGCACCAAGTTTTAAAAGTTTCATTTGTATTTTTTGTCTCCTTACCAGTGGCGTACATTTGTAGAAATTATTGGGGGTGATGAATCACTGCAGCATTGACTAAAACGTCAAGACCGTGTCAACTTCTGGGGGCTCCGCCCCCCAGACCCCCACCGCTGTTCTTCTTTGCACGTTATCTCGTGTCAAGAGTTTTGAGACTATGTACATGAACCTCTTCAACTATTATGAACTGAGCAATATTTGCAAAATAACATCACTATCAAGGACGGTCGAGTTGTTGGAAAACGCTCAGCATATTTTCCGCAAGTTATTTTCTAATTAAAATCGTTGTATGTTCTGAAATTATTATCTGTTGCTACAATATAGATATTAAAGATCTCCTCTCTCCCAAAGTTATATTAGGCTACGAGCTGATAGCAAAGATAAAGCTCAAATGCTGATAGCTGCTACGAAAAGTGAGGAATCAAATAATAGTGATTAATTAAAATGGTCACTAATTGTGACGACACTTTTACCTTACAAAAAGCAAATCAATGGAAACGTCATGGCCTAATTTATTGCTAGATAGTAAAATATTCGAACGTCATTATGTATGTAGCTATTGTGTAGTGACAATCAAGAATATCTTAGATCACGCTACCTTATCGGCTAAATCGTACCGGTGCACTTACTGCGACTGCTCGCTGATTACTCCCTCCTCTGCCAATCGTCATGGGTGCAAATCCAAGGGGATTTATCCCCCCAATAATTCGGCAACATCCCCCCCAATATTTTTCATGGAAGTGGAAAATTCCCCAAACGATGTATAGTAAGCCTACCCAACCAAGACGCACGAGTGCTAATTATCCGAAAAATAATCAATTTTGCTAAATTATCCTCCCCAATATCGAAAAATGATCAATTTGGCTAAATCACCCCCTCCTAATATCGAAAAATGGTCAATTTTGCTATATCATCCACCCAATGCTCAACATAGATTTGCACCCCTGCCAATTGTCACCTGACATTGAATGTTATATAGCAATCGCGTAACAACTTCTTCCAATATTGGGGGTGATAAATGCATTATTATCCCCCCTCGAAAAATATTGGGGAATGCATCCCCCCCATCCCTCCCGGGATGTACGCCCTTGCTCCTTACGCGAAACTGGGTTAACATTTCTAGATTTTTCGCACTTCGGAACTGTGAGGGCTCATGATGATTCTCAGCTGTTCATTTTAAGCAAAATCAGGTTTTGATATAAAAGTCTAGCGATTTGGCTTTGAACGTGAGCGGTCGATTTCTCATACTTTTTGGTACATTCTTAACTTCACAAAATCATGTTGTAGTCCAAACGTTATTTTTTGCTGAAAACAAGAGACAGGGAAAGCAGAATGACAGTTTTTTAATCACAACTAGGAAGTCGATCCGAACCCGAACCTGAACCGGTAAAAACCACTTTTTTTCGGTGAACCCGAACCGAACCTGAACCGTTGAATTTGAGAACATTGAACCTGAACCGAACCAGAAACTTTAATATATCAAATCTGTGAACCTGAACCGAACCCGAACCTTCAATATTTCAAATCTGTAAACCTGAACCAAACCCGAACCTTTAAAATTTTATGCAAGTGAACCCGAACCGAACCCGAACCTATAATATTTTGTGTATATAAACCGTAACAGAAATCGTTTAGTAACAATGTTTGAACCTGAGCTGATTCTTAAAAAATGTTAATAAAAATCTCTAGACATGTGTTGCGATGCGTAACATTCTTTCTGCTTTTCAAAATTTAATGAATTTTTACATTTTTATTTAACCTTAATTGATTCGGGCAAGCAATTTGTATTTCGTTATTTTAATGATATAAGACCCTATTTCAGTTTTGGCCAAATTAAAGATTTTGAAGTGAACCCGAACCTGAGCCGCGAACCAGTAAAAACCGCTTTTTTTCGGTGAACCCGAACCGAACCTGAACCTTTAGAATTTGTATTTAGTGAACCTGAACCGAACCTGAACCTTAAAAATTTGGTATCAATGAAACCGAATCGAACCCGAACCTTTAAATTGTGGTGCAACTGAACCCGAACCTGAACCCAAATTTTTGAAAAGTCTTGAACCTGAGCCGGAACTGAACCGTTAAAAATAAAATTTCTTGAACTTTGAACCGGAGCGATATTTTAAACGGTTCGACTCCCTAATCACAACCACTCTGCCAGTCTTTGCTTTCGCAACAATCCACTAAAAAGGAGCGGAGTTATTTTGTTTTGCCCTGAGTTCTGGCGTAAAAACTGTAAATGGGCCTTTCTTTGTTTATAATTCAAGATTTAAATTAATAATTCAGTATTAAATAGTCTATCAAATTCGATACTAATTCTTCATCCAATTTGTATTGAGTTATCAACTTAACTTCAAGCTATAGGCCTTGTATTCATTCATTCATGATTTATTTTCGGACAATACTGTATATGTACCAAATTTTAAAAAAGTTATAATATAACCAGGGATTAACACACAAGCATGAACAGTGTCCCGTGAGGAGATCTGAAAGACCATGACAGCTAAGGAAGCTGAAGGGTCGTCGAGTCTGCATCTCCTTACTAATAAAAGCGAAGCAAGCGAACGAAAATTAGGTAATGAACGAAAAGCTTACATAAAATGAAACACATAACAAAACAAAAAAACGGAAAGGACGAAAAAACAAACGAATCGTAACACATCATTACACATTTACAGTACAACTTGCGGCAATTATAACAATGGATGTTAGTCAGATTTTTATCAAAAAATAGTAAATAAATTCTTCGATAGTCAAAATTCTTGCGAATGCAAAAGGGGCTTTTTCAACGCATTTTTAAAAGATTTAGCTTTTTCAAAGTTTTCTTTAATCGTTTTAGGAAAGTTATTTCAAATTTTGGAACCTGCAATTTTTATTGATCCATCAGTTTTATTCAATTTACTTCTAATACGAAAAAAATTTGAGTTTGCCGCACTACGAGTAAAGAAAGAGTGACAAGACGATGACCAAGAAAATAAGTTGAAGAAGTAATCAGGAAGCTATTTGTTTTGTAATTTAGCCATGAATTTGCCGACTTCAACTTCGTAAATTGTGCATATATTGAGAAGCACCTTATTCATCAGCATGCTTCCCATTGTATGGGCTGTAATACCGGTACACAGTGATTAGGATATTTATCGGGAGAAAGTTCCTCAATTTATAAAAAATTGCGATAGCTGAAGATAATTTTGCGATGAGATAACCAATGTGCAAGTCCCAGTTTAGCTTGTCATCCAAGTAGACACCTAAATATTTCACATTATCACATTGTTAGATTTTCGAACCGGCAAAGTTTTTTCTGTTTAGGCAGTGTAGAGTTGTTAGAAAACAACAGAAAATTAGTTTCATTCAAATTTATTGTTAATTTATTGATACACAGCCACTCGTCAATTTTATGCAATTCTTAATTGATGTTATTTCGCAAAGTTGAAACATCCTTATGAGACAAGATTAAGACACTATCATCCGCATATAACGTGACATGAAAATTAGAGCACAGTGTCAAATCATTTATATAAATTAGGAAAAACAATAGTTCAAGCACACTGCCTTGTGGAACCCCAATTTCAACACCCTTTTGTTCTGATTCGCAATTATTAAATGTGACCATTTGCTTCCGATTGTTAAGGTAAGATTTAATTAAATCATGAACAAACCCCCTTATGCCATATTGTTCCAGTTTGTAAAGAGCAAAAATCATGGTCCACTGAATCAAAAGCCTTTGTAAGACCCATGAAAATTCCACAGACCAACTCACTTTCATCGAGTTTGTGTAAAATACATTCATGAAGTTGGGTGATTGCTGAAGACGTTGAATAATTTTGCCGAAAGTCAAACTGTGTGGGAGAAAACACATTGAATTTATTCCAAAATTTAATAAATCTACTTTTAATCACAGTTTCAAAAATTTTATGGAATGGTGATAATACGGAAGTAGGCCTATAGTTAGTAAGATCAGATTTTGGACCGCCTTTTTGAAGAGGAGTAACTTTCGCAATTTTCAGCAAATCCGGATATTTACCAGAAGTTTATGATGCATTTAATATACGAGTAAGATGAGGAGAAATTATCATTTTGGAGTCTTTTATGAACCCATCAGTTGGAATATCAACAGAACCTGGCAGTTTCATCGCGTTAAGATTATCAATGATGGCATTAATTTCGTATTAATCAGTTGGTTCTAAAAGCATGGAGGAAGAGACACGTCGATTAAAAAATTTTTTGTCACTTTGACACACGTTGGTCAAAAAATTTTTTATATCATTGTGCAATGCGCGTAACTTCCAGCTTGGCTCAAAAAATGTTTTTTATCTTATTGTCATTGACGTCTCAATCACTTGAGGTTAGCCTCAAACCATGGAGTATGCTCAAATCGTGTTGAATGTAGCTTAATTTGTAAGTTGAACACACTTCAGCAAATTTTGTAGCTTTTACTTCTGCGAATATAGGACACCTCTGACTTTTTTCAATGATCACCAATCCGTAGCCATTTTTACTCACTGATCATTAATCCGTGACAAAAAAGAGTTAGTGCTTGTGTGCCAAGTCGAAGCAGTTATTTTATTGGAAGAGGCGAAAAGCACCGGCAAGCCTTTTGTTGAAACAAACAAGCTCTGCTGCAGCGTCGTGATGATGGAAACCGGTCCCACGCGCTGTTCCCTCTAAGGTGCGAAATTTGAGAAATTTCAGGCAAAATTTTCCAATTCTTTTTAAAGATTGCAATCTGCAGTGGTGGTTTTTGGCCAAATTTGAATGAAAGTGTTCAATATTTTGGTGAAAAACAAATGTTTCATATACTCTGGAAACTCAACTTGAGCAAAACTTCAATCAAACTTTCTTTAAACCCCAAAAATCGTTGGGTGAATTTTTTATTGAAATTTATATTTGGGCAAATTCGCACTGACCAAAAATTTGGAGGGAACAGTAGTCCCATGAGACAGCGACGTCGTAAGCTTTATCAACATTTTGGCACCAATACCAAGGTGAACATAGGTACGAATTGGAGGTTACAAAGGGGCATATTGAACTTGTTATCTTATTAGTGCTGCGGTTACTGAACTGGTTCACTCCAAATAATTGTCTACTAGCTTCGAAATATTGGTAGGGAAAAGTAGGCATTTTTTGATTCTCTCTGTAGCGGAGAAGCAAAATTTTGAGTGGCAGCGCTGGGCAGATCTCGTCCTGCCTCACGCTGCGTAACTCGTGTATTTGAACAAAGAAAGCTATGTGAATTCTCTGGGCAAATAACGTCATAGAAACCACTGAGGCAACGATGGGGTGTAGGTAGGAAAATATGTGACAGTAAAATAGCTGGCGTCAACAGATATTTTACGAGATAAGACATAATTATTTAAAACAAAATAATTTGGTTTTTACATATAATTATTCCGCGATAAATTGTTGCTTCCCCACATTTTTTAGATAGGTGAAGCTCTGCCTCCCTTAACCGCCCGTCCCTGATTTTCAATTATAACATCAAGAATTTAATTATGACGCAGAAGCCCGTGGGATTTTGGCCCATTAAAACTGGACATGTGGACAGGGTACACGAGAGGCACTAGGCCAGCGTTTCCCAAACTAGGGGTCGCGATCCACCGGTGGATCGCAAAAGGAATCTTGGTGGGTCGTGAAAAGTTATGGAAAGTTTTGATCGCTTTGATAAACTTTACTGGCTATTTAGTTGGTGATTTGGTGGTGACTCGAGCATGGAAATTCTTCGAAAAAAAAATTAAATTAAATTTCTATTTTAACAGTGAAGTTTCCCTTTTGCAATCGATCTAAACGTTACTACACATAGGCGATGACCATTGGCTTTTTTAACAAACATATCACTTAATTATCACTGCCTTCACAGGTCAGCAATTTTAACTCCTTAATCTTAAAAAATTCAATTAATGTTGACATCGTGAAATCACTTGGGCCCTGTTAGGAGAAGCAAGGCCCAATTAAGCAATCAGTTTGAGTTGAGGGTCATCGAAATTTAAGAACAAGAGCAATAGATTTTAACAGCTCAGATGGCCGAATGGTAAGAGCGTCCGCCTCAGGAGCTGCTTCAAACTTGGGTTTGATTCTGAGTCGGGTCAAATCAATGACTTTAAAATTGATATTCACAGCAGCTTCCCGGCTTGACACTCAGCATTAAAGGGACACGTGTGAAGAACAAGCCGGCAAGTTTACTTATTGTGTCGTTGGAAAAGGCACTTATCGGGATTTCCCAAAAATGGAGTGGTAGACAGATGGCTGGCAACTCCTAAGCGAGTTCGTATAGTGCATGGATCACTTTCTCGTGATAGGAGGATAAATATGTTGCCAGAGTTCTCTATTGGGGTCAGCAAACAACATCACGTGACTGCTCCGTCACGCTTGACTGAGGCTACTCAGAATTGAAGCAGAGTTCCTGCTGGAGGCAATAGAGAATTTTTAAGGGGAAGTGTGGAGGGTAGAGTGGGGAAGTGTGTTGGGGTGTGGGGAAGTGTGAGGGGAGGTGAAGGGAGGTGTGGGGAGAGGTGTAGGAAAGTGTGGAGAGAGGTGTGGAAAAAAGTGTGTTGGGGTGTAAGGTAAGTGTGGGGATAGGTGTAGGGATAGTGTGCTGAGATGTAGGAGAAGATGTGGAAGAGTTTTGCATGGGGTGAGTGTGGGGAGATATGTTGGGGCGTGGGGGAGGTGAGGAGAGAAGTGGGGAAAGGTATTAGGGGTGTGAGGGAAGGTAGGGAAAGATGTGGGGGGTTTAAAGAAGTGTGGGGGAGGTGAGAGATAGTTGGGGTCGGGAAGTTGGGGCCGGGGGAGTTGAGGTCGGTAGAGTTGGGGTCGAGGGAGTTGGGGTCGGGGGAGTTGGGATCGGGGGAGTTGGGGTCGGGGAAGTAGGTGTCGGGAAGGTTGGGGTCGGAGGGGTTGGGATCCCGGATCGTGACACTAACCCGACCCCCACCTTTTTCTAAGCTGCCAACCCCTACTCCACTTCACACGTTTTGCATCAAATCATTCTCGCGTCAAGTCGGTCGAGTCAAGTTTGTTTGCGTCAAATTGTCATACCCCATCTTTTCCTACCGTCCCCACACCCCGACACACTTTCCCACATCTTCCACACTCACCCCATACACTCGCTCCCACACATTCCCCCACACTTCTTCACCCCCTCCCACATATTTCCTTACCTTCCCCGACACCTCCCATGCCTCTTCCCTCACCTCCCCCACACCCCAACACACTTTTCAACACTCACTCCATACACTCTCCCCCACACTTCTTCACACCCCCCATCTCCCCTTACCTTCATCCACACCCCCCATACCTCTCACCTCCCCTCCCCCACACCCCAACAACCCATTCCCACACTCACCCCCATACACTCTTCCACACCTCCCCCCACACTTCTTCACCCCCCCACCTCTCCTTACCTTCCCCACACCCCCCAGACCTCTCCCCCACACCCCAACACACTTTCCCACACTCACCCCATACACTCTCCCACACCTCCCCCTCCTCTTCACACTCCCACATCTCCCCTTACCTTTTCCCATACCTCGATCTTCCCTCATTCTCCGCACCCTCCAGACTCACCCCACACTTCTTCACCCTCCATCTCCCCTTACTTTCCCCCACACTTCTTCCCTCACCTCCCCCACACCCAAAACACTTCCCCATACACTCTCCCATACTTCCCCCTCACACTTCTTCACACTCCCCTTACCTTCCTCACACCCCCAATACCTCTTCCCTCACCTATCCCCACACCCCAACACACTTCTTTAAACCCCCTTATCTCTCCTTATCTTCCCCCACACCTCCCATACTTTTCCCCATTTCTCTCCTCCCCTTTCCCCACGCTCACCCCATACACTCCCTCTCATCTTAACACACTTTCCTACACCCATCCCACATCTCCCTTCACCTTCCCTTACGCCCCAACACACTTTTCTGTACTTGCCCCCTCACTTCCCTGTTTGATCGGTTTATGTCCGGTTTGACCCCCAAACCCCCCCCTCCCCCCGTGCGTACGCCACAGAAATAACATGACAAATCATCAAGCTTCTATTGTTGGTGTATGGTGCTCCTCATTTGTAACCAGTGTGCAATTATTTTATTTATTTTTTTTTTTATATATATTTTATTTTTAATTTTATTCTTTCTTTATTCAGGTGTAGCAGCCGTGCAAATTCTTTTTATCTTTGGCTCCATGATTATATTGCAGTGCATGTTATAACGTATATCGTTTTGCTGCTTCCGCCTATTTCTTGACCATTGCTGTTACTCTGTGATGTTGTTGTGTGTTTTTGTGGTCTTGGAAATAAATAAAAAAAATATAAAAAGGAAAATCGAAGAGATTTTGAAGCAAAGCTGAGGGACCATTCCATAATAATGCTATTTATGTGGCAACACTTTGAAATTGCGACACTGCATATACAATTGTGTCGTCATAATTAGCTAAACCACTGAAAGTTCTCGTTTTAACCGATGTATTTGGTATTATTCTTCTGTTTTCTCGAGTAGACTAGACTATGTCCTAGATCGTGTAATTCCAAATGAAAATCATTGGCAGATTGAATTCTCAGTATAAGGTGTAAAACTGTTACAATCTGCCCATTATCCTTTTCTGAGTAAGCCCATAGGGCCATAACCCTACCCTTGGCCTTATATTGAGTGAGGTCAGGCTGGGTCTTATCTAGAATAAGCTTCCACGCTTTTTCTGTCTGCCAACCTTACCTTAACCTATGACCTAACCTATAACCTGATCCTAATCAAATCTAGTCGTAACCGAACCTAACCCTAACCGAACCTAGTCCTAACCAAACCTAACCCTTATTGAACCTGGGTACTGATACCGGTACTAGATCTAACCCAGTCAGGCAATCGTAGGCTAGTACTGAGTACTAGTATAGCAGTAGTAGTAATACTAGTACTGGTATCGATAGTAGTTTATACCATTTAACGACCAAGCTTACAAAAACAATGGTCGAGAAATTGGTTGATTAATAGCGACAAAAGATATGCGTTAGGACATGCTACAGTTAACAAAAAATTATTTAAGAAATTACAAAGAAACGCGTGGTCACCTGGCTGCTGCACCTTAAAGTGTGTATCGTTAAGAACTGTAGTGTATACCAGTATGACCAAGAGTTTTAAGTTCAATTGTGGAGGTCGAGTGTTCACGCATTTTGCTGTCATTGTAGTCTGGTAGTGTATCATATTGGTTCTAGTCTAACTACCGTAGAATGATTCTCTGCACTCAGTGCTTGGAACAAAATCAGACTGAAGTCTTTCTGAAAAATTTTTTAGCTACCGGTATTTATTTACTATATTTGACTATTAATTTACTGGATGGTTATCACAATATTTGTCTAGTGTAAGTCTACTACACCCTAAAGTCTAAAGGCACTTTGTTGCAGATATTGAATTTATGGGATAAGTTGATAAGCAGGATAAGGTTCTTGGTGTGTAAGTACGGTCACTGTATAACTTTGGTGTTAGTAAGTTATCCAGTATTGGTAACTATCGGTACTTGACAATACAGAATCAAAATGGACCCTAAAGAAAAAGAAGCCATTGAATTAATGAATGAAGGTGACAAACTCACCAAATCTAGTCGTGGATTTTTCAGTTCATTTTTTGGAGGTTCAACTAAATTAGAAGAAGCATGCGAAAGATACGTCAGGGCTGGAAACATATTTAAAGTAAGTTATGAATTATGATCTATTAATCACCTGCACTTAATTACCATATTCTGCTCAATTTTTGCTGAATATGTTGAGTTTAATCTATAGGGACATCCATTTCAGAATAATTACGTATTCTAGAATAACTCCAAACCTTTTTTTTCAAATCCAGAATTTCAAATCCTTTATTGAATTCAATATCTATAAAATGTTAGTACTATTTTGATGTGAGTTCGGCAGCCAATCGCTCGACTTCCCATAGAAGAAATCAGCTATTTTTTTCATTTTTAATGAATTTATAGCCAGCACAAGGATTACAGCACCATAATTTCAAAGCTTATATACATGCAGTGGCGTAGTCATGGAGCTAACAGCGAGCATGCTCCTCTTAAATTTCAGAAACACATGAAAAAATATGGCTCAGGCATATGTACAAGCCATGCGTACTACACTCGTGGCCTCTCACAAATTTTTACGGCCTTCGACAAATGCATTATGATCACATACACGAGGTCAAGCGCACTTCCGTTTATGTGCAATGTCTGAAAAGATTATCATGCATAATTTTTTTCACAATTAAATCGAATCCTAAAAACGTTCACAATAGGAACCGGTTTTACAGGATTTCATATTCTGAAATGAACATCCCTAGTTTTGTGAAATTTATAATTAAAGTAAAATTTTTATGCTGTTTGCACTTTTATGTGATTGGGTAGTTTGAATATGTTTTCTGTTTGGTGATGTATATATGGTCGAGTTTTGTTTTAAAAAATATGTAATGTTTCAATGATTCAAGTAAGTTAAAGGTATTGTTAGTGGAAATTATTGTGTTACAGAAAATTCAACAGTATCAGATACAGAAAATTCAATTATTGTGTTACAGTTAATTCTCAACTGATAGATTATTTTCAAAGCGTTGTACAGCAAATTCAACTGTATTTTTAGCTCGTTTTGTTGTTTGGTAATTTGCAATAAATAAAACATAATTGTAATTACCATTCTGAAAGTTTTTTTTACGTTTGATTAAGCCAAGTATTATTGGAGAAAGCATTGTTGACAATAGTCTATTTTGAAGCATGTGGTTATACAAAAATTACAAGCAAAATTGTATAGCATTTGGATTGATTGTATAGCATTCAGCAAAATTGTATAACAATCTCAACATTTGGTTTGACTATAAATTCTTCTGTTTGAAGCAATGGTTTATCTTGACCAATATTATCAACATAGATGGGCAAGTTAATGCAAAACGTTAGCTTCGTCAACCACTACTTCGTTAACACAGTTATGTACCTTCGTTAACATTAATTCGTTAAATGCATCTCCAATTAACAGAAGTTAATTAAATTCGTTAAATCGTTAATTTTGACTGTAAACGGCGTTAATTCTTTTTATAAAAAAGCTGAAAACATTTTAATATCAATGTTTGTGTTAGCATTTCAGCAATTTTTCTGCTCACAAGCAATATGATTTGTTGTTTTTATCCAGCTTTTTGACCTCATTATTCGTATTTTGCTAGTTTATCGATGTCAAATTTAACCAACAATACGAGAAATAAGCGTTTACAAAAATTTAACGGAAGTTATCAAGCATTAACGGAAGTTAATTTAGTTTGTTAATTTGAAAAAGAAATTTAACGAATTAACTAGTTAATGAAAAAGTTGGCTTCATTATTAACGAATTAGCGATTAACGAAATTGTGCCCACCTCTGATTATCAATAGATGTATGTTAATGTTATACTGTATATATCATGACGTTAGTTCTGGCACCGGTATTCATTTTTTAAGTCATAAATTTCTTGTTTTAAGTTGGTTTCTAATCCTAACTTGGTAATCTCATTTTACAGTCATTTACATTTAAATGTTTGTTCTTATGCATTATTGCTTTTTTACTTTAGTTATGTATTTGGTTTTTTGTTGAAAAGGTGTTTTTATTGTTAGTTCAGATTTAGTGTTGTGCTTGGTAACTAACAAAATTAATTATGTGCTTGCAGATGTCAAAGAAATGGAGTGGTGCTGGAACGGCATATTGCAAATCTGCTGACATTCAGATGCAGTTACAAAACAAACATGAATCTGCTTCCAATTTAGTTGATGCAGCTGGATGTTATAAGAAGTCAGATCCTCAGGAAGCAATTGCTTGCTTTAGCAGGGTAACTTTTTAATTCAAGTGTTTTAAGCCATTATTAGTAATTGACCAATCAAGTTAAATGAAAATATTGAATACAGTTGATGGTAGTCTTATTGTTATTGCAATAATTTGCTGATCAATTTGCAGTGGGTGATTACAGAGTGCTGACTGCTGTTGCAATGCATGTGGTGCTGCATAGTGACTGCTGTATTTTAATGGACTGCATTTATTTTTTTCAGGCAATTGATATTTTTACTGACATGGGCAGATTTACCATGGCTGCTAAACATCATGTAAATATAGCAGAACTATACGAGTCTGAGAGCATGGACATTCCAAAGGCCATCGAGCATTATGAAAAAGTAAGAAAGTAAACAATGCCTTAGCTCTACCATCTCAGTTTTGAAAACTGAGAGGATGTAATGTCGCACCCAAACGTTAGTTCAAAAGTTTGAATGTGCTTTGTGTGCAGTGGTAATTAACTTACAACTTTTGAGTTTTTGTTGTTATGAGATTGTAAATCGAACAGGTAAGTTTGAGAATGGGCAAGCTGAAGTGGGCATTTGTGGTAACTTCAGGCTCATCTATTTTTTTAATATTTGTTTGTTTGATTCTTAGTTAACGAGTTTCATTTTGCCCTACTTATCACTCATTATCATATTCTACAGGGTGGGTCACGGTAAACGGATGTTTTTAGAATGCCTTACTCTTCTAGAGTGGTTGGGGAGTGAGCAAGATAGTCTTAAAACCCTCTTAAGATGCCGTTTAGTCTGTTGTTATTTATCTAAGTTTTGTACGCGTTAGTCATTACTTTGGAATTGCTTTTCTTTTCAGATTTACTTTTAATTTTAAATTTCTTCCCCTCGTGAAATTTTGAACATCGTGTGTTTGCTTATGACACGTACCTGAAAAATGGTGAATCAATGACAGAAACCCAACGTCTCTTTAAAAGAAGATTCAAAATCGGTCGTCACGGTAATGTACCAAGCCATAATTCCATTCTTAGATGTGTTAATGCACCAAGAACGACCGGTTCGTTATTGAAAACCAAACCACCCGGCCCATGGCAAAAATGGTTGAAAGGCTAGGTCTTTATGTAAGATTCACTGCGTAGTGCTCTGACTTATTCCCAGTTTTTTAGAAGATCGCATGGGGCTTTGGGTGATTGCTTCTCTCACTCGATTCACATTTTCTGGTGTTCTAACGGTTATGGCAGGGTCGGGTGGTTTGGTTTTCAATAACGAACCGGTCGTTCTTGGTGCATTAACCCATCTAAGAATGGAATTACGGCTTGATAGTTGGTAGATTACCGTGACGACCGATTTTGAATCTTCTTTTAAAGAGACGTTGGGTTTCTGTCACCGATTCACTATTTTTCACGTATGTGTCATAAGCAAACACACGATGCTCAAGATTCCACGATTGCATGAGGGTAAGAAATTTAAAATTAAAGGTAAATCTGAAAAGAAAAGCAATTCAAAAGTAATGACTAACAAGTACAAAACTTAAATAAATAACAACGAACAAGCCGTTAAGACTATCTTGCTCACACCTTAACCACTTACTCTAGAAGAGCAAGGGGCATTCTAAAAACATCCGTTTTATCGTGACTCACCTTGTACTGGTTACCGTATTTATTCGATTATAACGCGCAAAATTTTGAACTGATTTTTAGGCAAAAATCAATGCTGCGCGTTATACACGAGGCCTGAGAAATGCGGTATTGAATATGTGGTTTTTAACATCTGAAACGTGCGTGCACTCGCAAAGTTTTTTAAAGACGGGCATTAGCAATAGAATGCATGGTACAGAAGACGACCTGTTGTGGGATTCAAAATCGGGGTCAGAAGAAGAGGTTGAAAGTGATGTTCCCGCCGATTGGGACACTGATTTAGACATAACCCAAACAGAAATCGAACAGTTGTTTGATGCATCAGAGACTGAATCCGATTGTGAAGGGTTTTGAATTACTGTATGCTTTTAATAAATTTTTGTTCATGCTGTGAGTTGTTGCCTTATGTGCTTACCAGTAGTTAGTAGAGAAAAAATAAAAAAAGAATTTTATACCAATTTTCATTCAAAATTTAAGGGTGCGCGTTATACACGAGTGCGCGTTATAATTGAATAAATACGGTATATTTGTGAAAACCAGTGTTTCGACATACTTCAGCTATTCCAGTTTGCTATTGATTTTTCCACAACTTCAAATGTGTTACCTTACCCTACATCAGAGCGGAAATTGCAGGTTTCAATTGCTAGAAGTTTGTATACATTCCTATCTATTGTTTGTATGTATATATATACATTTTTGTTTCTGGCACGATAAACTTAGTTTTTTCATTGCTTGAAAATTTTTAACAATGCAGTTTTGTTTAAAATCAAACTGATGCATAAGGGTACAATTTAGGCTGCTGATTACTACGATGGGGAAGATTCAAAGAGCAGTGCCAATAAATGCTGGCTTAAAGTTGCTGGATATGCTGCCCAGCTTGAACAATATTCCAAAGCAATTGAATTGTATGAACGAGTTGCAATGACATCAATCGAAAGCCCCTTATTGAAATATGCTGCTAAAGATTACATGTTTAAAGCCACTCTGTGTCAATTCTGTCTTGGTGGAAGCGGAGTCGACGCCAAGTATGTGAAACCAATTTGATTACTGCTTTATTGTTATCTGATTTATATCCTTATGGTAATTTCAACGGCCCAGATGGCCGAGTGGTTAGAGTGTCGTCCTCTGGAGCTGTAGACTGGGTTCGATTTCGAGTCGGGTCAAACCAATAATTTTAAAATTGATATTCACAGCTTCCCTGCTTGACTCTCAGTATTAAAGGGACAGTGGAGAGAACAAGCCGGCAAGATTACTTGTTGTGTCGTTGCGGGATTCCCCATCTTGATGTGGCAGACAGATGGCTGGTAACTCAAACGCGAGCTCGATTAGTGCTTTGAACGCTCTCTCGTGATAGGAGGATAAGTAAAATAAATACAAATAATAATAGTAGGAACTATAGCCTGAATAGAGCAAGATAATCAATACCTACGTACCGAGTGAAAAGAATGGAATCCCGAATAAAAAAAAATCAATAGTTGTGATGATCACAGTTTGTCATTTAATTTTGTGATTGTGGTGCATGTTGTTTCAAATTTTGAAGCTTAAAACTGGAATAGAATGCGTAATAAAATATACTTTTAGTTGGTTTAAACCAATGTTTCAACTTGAAGACGTTTACCATATTCTTGAATTAAAATTCCTAGAAATGAGGTATCTACTGTTAGTAACTTTGGGAAACTCCTAACTGTTAAACACGCGTAAAGAAAGTTACAATTCCATTTTCTCTTTGTTGGGGAAAAGTTTTTTGGGAGATTCTGGTCAAGAATATTTTATGGTGCTCTTCGTCAAAACTCTCCAATCTTTGTTGCTTAGTCCATCAATCAATCATGGTTCGTCAAAGATCAGTTTACGAAGCGATTGGGTTCTTGTGGAGCAGGAGTCTTGGAATTAATCTATTCTATTTCCAGTTTGCAAGATGCGTTGTTTTCATGTTCTATCATTTATTTTTGCAACAGGCAAGCTCTGGAAAAATACCAAGACTGGATGCCTGCTTTTGAAGACAGCCGAGAGTGCAAGTTACTCAAAAAGCTTATTGAGGCTCACGATAATGATTCGGCTGACTCGTTTGCTGAAGCTATTGCTGATTATGACAAGATAACTCGCATCGATGAATGGCTTACAACTATTTTGCTTCGAATAAAAAAGACCATTCATGGTGGAGACGACGATGCACCAGATATGACTTAATTCTTCCTCCAACATTAGCTTTGTTGCTTCTTTGTGATTGTCTTCATCCAGGTGGGTCTTACTTCTTGATCATTAAGACAATATTCACGTGTTTTCAAATGTAAAAGATAATTTATGCATGGTGTTATCTTTGCCGCTTTGATCATCCTATTCTTTTATTACATGATATTGATGTTGTTTAAGGCACTATGTTTAGTTTGTGTAAAGACATCTAACTATACTAGCTTTCGGCCTCGCTGTTATCAAGAATTTGAAACCACTAAAACTGCTCTTGTGCTTTATATTTTTAACAGCTTATACTAATATTACTGTATTATCGGTAGTGGATGAATGAATATTAGTATTTTTTTTTGCAAAAAATGTACCCCTCGCCCTAGGTCCCCCTAATTCTTTGCCAGTAGCTACTGCATTCGAATAGTTACGACTGGTTTTTCTTCCACTACTACGTTGGATATCCAATTAATGTTAAGGGTTTTTTATTGGTAGTAGAATAAGTGTTTCTGGTCGTCTTAAATACATACCGGTAGTCAGTTGCCTACTTTCATTTTGGTGTGCTACGATGGCCAGACTTTTATAGACTCAATGAATACCATTGAGGCTACTATTGTGTTGTACGTCAGACAGTTTGTAACAGTTCAAAGAGGAGTTGTTTGATTGTGTATTTTTTTTTTAGTTGATTTGTTCTCTCGAAACAATTGTTTGTGTGGTTTTGATTGTGTGCGATATTAGTGCAATCGTAGCGCTCATTTTTTGAACTTCGTCACGAAAAAGCTTAACACTACACTGCAGTTATGGGTTCATTTATGTATGATCATCTTCATAAAAAGAAACAGTCCCATATATTTTCTGCTTTTAGGTTTGCAAAGTTTATTGCGATGATATTGGATTAATTTTTTGCTTTTTTGCCTAGGCTTCGATTTTTTGTGGTTGTCAATAGGCAAAGGTGTCTATACTGCGAAAAGAGTATATACAATAATTTGCATGAAAGTGATGTTTGTTGTGTCGTCGTACAAATTGTGGTGGTAAATTTTTATTGTTCGTGTGATTAGGTCCTGCATTATGATCGCGACGGTTACGTAACTTACCAGCAAATACATATTTTCGTTAATTATATCAACAAACTACTCGAACGAACATCGGTCGTTTTAAGGCGATGCTGCTAAGAAAACACTCCGTCAGGTTGAGAAGTTTGGTAAATTTATTGCATCCCGTTAAGATCTAAAGCAAAAACTTAATAAATGTTCTTATTCATAAGCGACTAAATTTAAGGAAAAACCTGATAATGTAGCCTACCTACTGAATTACCGGTAGCATATCCGTTAATGTTAACTCATGATCGTCTATCAATTATCTTCATGTTAAAGTTTGATTCGCGCTACTTGTGTTTATTTTCTTTGGCTTGGAACCCCAAATAAACAAAAATACTTTTAAAAAATGAAACGTCCTCCTTTGCTTAGTCATAAAAGTCGTAACGACTTCCACGTGCCGAGTCGGAGGAGTAGACTTTCTCCGTGACCGGGACAGCGCTGTTTCGGGCAGCTACTCCTCTTAAGCTGCAATCACTGATCATGGATAAAGTTGGTGTTAAATCAGGGCTGCCTACTCTAACTTGCTTAACTCTTGTCTGTTTTGTTGAATTCGAAAAAAAAATCCCTGGACTCGATTCGGAAACAGTTGATGGCGTTTCGAACTTATCCTAAGCTTGACAAAAATTGCTTGAACGTAACCCAAACCCGATAAAAGCTGCTCAACATAAACTAGGTAAAAACTGCTGGACTTGATTTTAAACTCGCAAAATTGAAAATGAAGTACTCCAACTCGCTGGCTAATTTGTAGTGAACTCGATTAGAAATACTGGCGAGTTAGCAGCTCTGGCTGACATAGACATCGATGTGGCGTTGTCAGTTGTCTCATAATTATGATGTAATTGTGCGAACAAATTACGGCACATCAATTGGCCTTGTCTCATTGAAACGTAATTATTGCATCGTAATTGGTGTTCCAACAGTCTTTAATGAAAACACAGCTGCGCTGTAGCAACAGATAGCCGCTGTTTGTGCGGTGCTACAATCTCTGTTCCAACTGTCAATAAGTTAGAGTCAGGGGGGATGCATTCCCTCCCCACCAGCCATTTTCAACAATGGTTTTGGTGAATATGCCAACAATTTTTCCGAAATTTCGAACCTTTTCAATAGCAATAATTCCTACGCAGAAGTCGAAAGTGTGCGAACAAATCACATCCAAACGGTATTTAGTGAAGACCTCACTACTAGGGGCAAAAGATTGAAATAAATTTCGCGTAAAAATTGTTCAAAAAGCACTGAAATGGCTATTAGGCTACCACAGTACGTAATTTTTTCTGGCGGAGCATGCCCTCGACTCTTCAACAACAGTTAATGTTCCTCATTTTGCTTCGAACTAACTCTGCCAGAAAAATCTACGCTTAAAGAAGCGAAAATTTGGTGCTCTCCCCCTGAACAAATTCCGAATACGCTCCTGACATGAAACATTTTGAACGGCTTGCTAAACCCCTCTCTTTCGGATCTACACGTCTTTGTAGTCTATTATGTTAACAGTAAACACTCAAGCTGAATCAAAACTGCATCTCCCTCGAAAATTTTTTGGATTTGCTCCTTTGGTTAGGATATGCTTAATTTTGGGAATATTTTGAACTCGAATTCGCAGAACTCGAAAAATAATCTTTAAATTCAGACTCACGAATATCTCTCAAATTCGGACTTACAAATATCTCCCAAACTCGAACTTGAACTCTGTTAAAAATCAGTCGAGTTCGCAGCTCAGTATTCCTCTTATAATTTTTGTAGCTAACTTATTTATAGAGCAATAAGCGTATCTAAAAAGATGTGAGTAATCCTCATCATAACTTCTTCTGGGTAAAACGCCGAATCCCGTAACAATTGGCGAGACCCATTTCCACGGCTTAGTACCTGGGCCACGAGCTCAGAAGAAACGTCTCGGCGGTGGCAAGCCGTTGGCGATCGACAGTGTCCGATTTGACAGGTCCGGTAATCGAACCCAAGACCTTTCGCACCGATAGCGATGTGTTTAACAACCGGGCTAACCGGCCGGTTCAACTATAAGCTCCTCCCCTAAATGTTACGTTGTAGGCAGAAGAGGATCCAGAAAATTTTGTTGGGGGGGATGCAGTTTTGAATTATAAGTTGAATGTTAACTGAATGCAAAGATGTCCAACCCGAAAAGAGCGTAATAAACCCTTTTTAGAAAACGTGTCCATGGGAGCGGACCAGGGGAGTATGTTCAGAACTTATTAGCACCAACTTTTGACATTTTTTAAGCGTGTTTTTTCTGGTAAAGTTAAATTTGAAGCAAATAGGAAAACAAAAATGACTCTACAGGGGTCCGGGAACATGCTTCCCCGGAAAATTTTTGAAAATTTAGGCTACGTACTGTAATGGTCATTTTAGCGCTTTTTGAACAATTTGTAACGCAAATTTTGTTCTTTTGCCCCTATTAGTCTTTCACCAAATATATCGCATTTTGTTCGCACTTTTTCGATTTATGCTTGAGCTAAAGGTCTGTTTGCACATCACGATTTTAATCCGATTTGTTGTCGTACGAAATTTTATTCATTTTTTGACGTAGGAAGTTGGTGGAAATTTCTTCCACACAACTCGAAACCCCAACAGTTTCGCTTTTTATCGCTTATTTTGTAAAGCACATACGATTGTTCTCTAAAATGCTGTGCAAAGTAACGTAGTTTTACGTCATAATTTCTAACTACACTTCGTGGCCTACGTCACCTTACGTACAAAAAGTCGCATCGCATTCTGTGTAAACACACCTTAAACACTGCTCAAGTTGTAAAAACACTTATGAGGGGATGATGTAAGCCAGAGGTGGGCAAGCCGAGGGCCGCACTAATTGGAAAAACAAAGTAATAAAGGTCATCACGACCGCAGATGTCTTATTCTTCACTCGCTATCAAGTGAATCGAAAAAAAAAGGTTATCACTTCCGCAAATGTTCTATATTTCACGCAGTATCAGCAAGGAACAAGGTCTGTATTTCGGTATGTGCCCGAGGGCCGTATCAAATGATCTCACCATAGTTTGCCCACCTCTGGTGTAAGCTCAATTTCACGCAGACGCAAAGGAGGGATGGTCATTATTTGTAGGGGTGTAGCGGATTCCACCCGCTACCTTCATCTTATTTCATATACCGGATGACGCTTCATATACGCGTACATGCTCACGGATGAAACTCAGAACCTTCTGCGAAACTGCAGACCGATGAAGAAGTCACCCATTTTCCGGAAGCAATGTTTTTATGCTAAACGCTTTACTCTTTCACAAAGCTCCAATATTTATTTTACAGACTTTGGCACTTTCCTCGGACTTGTTATGTTTTCTACACATTCATATAATTATTTGGTGTTCATTTGCTACTGGTAGCTTTATAGTTTATTATTATTTCCATTTCAATTAGGCTATTGAATTGTATTTCCAATCCGGGTGTTTTAGAAGCATTGTTACGTCATCTTGCACATTTTGTGCGAGTATTTAACCCGAGCGTCATTTTTACTCGCTCTCTTATTCCACCCTATCGATCAGATTCTTTCCCTTTGTAAGGGCGAAATGGTGTAGCAAAAACGCTCTTTTGTATGGGCTCAGGTGCGGAATCTTCGAACCCGAAGTGTTTAGCTGACAAATGGTCGAACCTGCAGTTCCTTTCTGTGGGCTCAGATTTCGAATTTTCGAACCTGATCGAACCCGAAGTCAGATTCCGACATTTTGCCCATACAATGGGAAGCATGCTGATCAATAAGGTGCTTATTCTGTTAACTCCTCTTCTCCTACCTGCATGCCATAACGTTGAATCGTTTTGTTGCCTCTCTTCTTTTCCTGTGCCGCATTATATTTCCTTATTCTTATCGTATTCTTTTATTGTGTTGACGGTGCGGAAATAAAAGACACTACTACTTAGGTCGATGTGGAACTTTGAATACGTAACGGTGGATCGTGATTTAACTGACAACGTGCTTTTTATCTGAATTAATCGAATATATCGTGGTGCAAAGAGAAGTTCCGAGGCGTTAGCGGTCTGAATTTCACTTAACTGATTCGAAATCAATCAGATAAGACGCTTTCGCTTTAGGGGGATAGTTTACGCTAAAATGGTTTCTGGGGGGAAGGCATCCCCCCTCAACTCGAGTACTGACTTTAAGGCGTAAAAGTTATTTGTTGAATCGAAGAGGTTAGAAATTATGGAAAAATTTTATTCATCAAAAACCACATTGTTGCAAATGGCTGGTGGGGCATGCATCCCCCACATCCCCCCTGGATTCGCCACTGGTTGTAGGCTACACATTAACAACACAGTAAATCAATAATGACAGTATAAAAGCTGCTGAAAGGTTGTTTCGCCGTGAGGCTCTTCAGGGTACGCTAAGGTAGAAGCTCCTACTTTCAGATGTAAGAAACTGCATTAAGCTAAACATTGAAAGATTAATAGCGTAGCCTACTGGTGAACAGTATTTGCCTCTGCCCCTCCCCAGGTCTAGCCAGCCCTTCTTGCTTAGTGAGAAAATTTTGTACCTCGCAGATGGATCGCAGAGACTGCGGATGGATCATTGATTAAATCATTACCGTAGCCTACTGCGCAGTAACCTAGTCATCAAAGTGTAGCTGACTTTGGTGACTTCTGTGTCTTTCGCTATCTCTTACCTGAACGTCGTGTTTTTGCTGCGTTTTTGGTGAATAAATTGACTTGACTTGACTCATACCCTCAAAAGCCCTGCCCAAGTACAGAGATGGGCATTTATCCGGATAATTTATACGCGATAGTTATCGGTGATAATTTATTACCGATTATCGTTAGCGCTCAAAATAGTTTTGATTTATCGATTACCGATATCGCTCTTGTAATATCTTTTGTTATTGTCGAGAAATTACGGTGTCGCGATAAACGATTCTTTGTGTACACAGTGTTCAAACTTCAAAGTTAGTAAGTTGGCGTTATGCAAAAAACTCACGGTGTCCATCAGTGGCGTACGCAGGATTTTTCAATGGGGGGGATTTCAGTGACGTCACATCGTGATGACGTAAAGATACTACAATGCAATTACAGTTAGTAGTTTAGAGGTATTAAAGTGCATCGTAATGTAATGTTTCCAGCCTAAATTGCAGTTAACCATGATTAAGTTATATAATGCCATAACTAAGGAAACAACAAAGATATTTCATTCACACTTTTGCTTAATGATTTGCGTTTCATTTAAGGAGAGAAAAGGTGTCACAGAAACTCAAGCTGTCAGGCCGTGGTTAAAAATTGTAGTTAAAATCATTTTTGGGCCATAGGAAGGTTAATTGACTAAAGTATAGGCTGGCTAGATGTCGCAACGTCACAAACAGGGTGCAACCAGGGAGTAAAACAAGCAATTCCTTCTCTCCCAAAAAACTTTTTTCAAGAACCAACATTAATATAAACAACGCATATAGGCTAAACCTTGTTACAAACAGTCAATATACGGTGCACTTATTACGAAGGGGGCAGTTTCTCGCTTGCAATTTGAAAAGTAAATTTATTGGAGCATAAGAAAAAACTGCCCTCCCTACCAAAACGTTTATAACTAAAATAAATTATGCGCGAGAGGAATCCCCAGTCATCCGATTAAAGTCAAGTCAAAAACAACGTCGATATTATCTAAGCATTTTTCTGCCAAATCACAGCGTCGATATCAGATGCTTTTAAACACATAATCGGGATGTCTACGGGAAACGAAGAACTCTAGCTCCTGAGATAGTCAGCTTACGGAACGAAAAAACAATGTTGTCTCTCCCGTTGTTCCGCCCCGAGGCCTCTTCAAATCTTTCGTTGGTCTACGGTCGTCTTTGGCAGTATTTTTATCTTACTTTTGGCACTTAGAGCAGTGTCAATTTAGTTTTTAATATTTTAATAAAATTTCTCAAAAAACCGGACGATTATAGCGTGGTGTTAAAAAATTTCGCTATCGATGCGGAAGGTTTGGGACTCAATTCCCAGGGCGGTCAAGTCGGACACAGTGTAGCCAACGGCTCGCAACTGCTTCGACGTTTTTTTGGAGCTGCGTTGCCCAAACGCTAAGCCGCGGGGTCGGGCCCAGCCACTCGCTACCACGTTTCGGTACAACAACGAATTTAATGAAACGAGTATAATCAAGATTTGATTTGATTTAAAAAAAAACTTGTGTGCAGCCATAGTTACTGCAGATACACCGCATTTAAGAAAACTCCCACTTCTTAATTGTTTCACAGCAACATCAATGACAAAAACGCACTTCAAGCAAAACACAATAGAAAAGTTGGACTACCGGGTACCGGTATAGTAGCATTGCATCATAATCAGTGCTCGAGTTGCAAAACACTTATGGGGGGATGGCACAACTTTTCACGCCGACGTAAGGAGGCATGATCATTGTACTAGTAAGGGAATAATTTACGCTAAAATGTTTTGTGGGGGATGGTGTTGTTTGGGATGAAAACATGATAGCAATTTCGGCAAGCTCCGCATGAAGAAAAGTCGGTTCGTTTTAAAAAAGAAAGGTTTAGTTTTTTCTGCAATTGTCAAGGGGGAAGGGGAGTGCTGACTCCCGAACCCTGCGAACGTCACTGGGGCCCATCTCTTAGCGCTAGGGTAACACAGAAACGTCGCAGCGGTGGCGAGCCGTTGGCGACACTGTAACGATTTGACCATCCCGGGAATCGAACCCCAGACCTTCCGCACCGATAACCTGTGCGCTTAACAACTGAGCTAACGGCCGGTACCGGCCCAAAAATTGAACCCAAAACCTCCCGCGCGATAGCGATGTGTTTAAGCTCTACACCAACTGGCCGGTTAGCCTTAAAATTATGACATCGCAAGCGGAATATCTGGATGCGTTGCAACCGTTCTCTTCCAAGAATGCCCTCTGCGCTGAAACGTTGTCTTGTCCAGCCATAGCCGTTGAGAACAATGGCTTTATGACATCTCAACACGACTCCAGCTTTAATGCCCATTGATCTTGTCCCGGCTTGCATTTTGAGCGAGCCATTGATTCAAGCGCTACACACCAGAAAAGTTTGACTACCGGTATTATTGCATCACAGTGAAAGTTTCTCGAGATTATATAGGCAATTTGATACAGCACAGAAAAACACAATCTCTGTATGAAAAAAAGCTAATCGGTCCAAAAAACGGTTTATATTTTTTCCAACCCCCCCCTCCCCCGTGCGTACGCCACTGGTGTCCATTAAGTCTTGTTGCAGCCAACAAACATCTCTCCTTTGTCTTGTTTAAAGCAGAGGCAGAGTCCGTGCGAACTACTCTCTTTTCTTGAAAAACCTAAAAGACATTTTTGCAATTTGACTTACAAAAAACAAACTTTGTCAAACACCTTGAAAATTTACCGCAATATTATCGGAAAAACTTACCCGCGATAATTTATCGATTACCGATATCGCTTTAAGAAATTGAGATTTATCGGTATCGCTCAGAACTTTTTTGAAGTTATCGATTTTAATTAACGTTATCGCTTTAGTAGGCCTAAAGAAAGGTTTGTCGCGCCCATCGCTGGCCAAATAGCCTACTTGGCTAGGTAAAAAGAGTCATATTGAGTAATCAATGTATCGAAGTTGATTGAGGTACGATTGGTCATGGATTGAACAGAAACAGAAACCCAAGCCACATTCAGAGTTCTGTATTCTCTACCACAGACCAAAGTCCGCATAACTTCGTTTACGTTGAGCGGATCATTGGTGGAAAGCAAACTGGTTCCAAAAAGACATTTAACGCCGCCTATCATTTATAATTTTAAAATGCTCGTAAGTGTTACAAAAACAACCATCACTTTAGTTATGCTCGTTGGATTTTTAAAATTTAAACTGGATCGTAAAGCTCTTGATTTTAACTATCGTTTAAAACAAATTTCAAGGAAATTAGTTGTGTTTTAGGCACTTTACATGGTAAATAATTTGGAGATAGACTTTAATTTTTGAAGCGGTTTTTAAGCTAATAGCATTTCTTTTTATTTCACTGCAGAAAACCATGACCAATAGCTTTAAGGCTTATTTCATACTGAAGTTTAAATTTTTGTGATTAAATCTATTTAATTTGAATCAAATGACAACTTAATTTTTACGCCATGTTTATGCTTTAAAATAGTAAGAAATGCTATTAGCTTAAAAGCCGCTTCAAAAATTAATGTGTATCTTCTAATTATTTACCATAAAAAGTGCCTAAAACAACCAATTTTCTTGAAATTTATTTTAAACGATAGCTAAAATCAAAAGCTTCACGATCCAATATAAATTTTTAAAATCCAACATTCATTCATTCGTTAACTTATTAATTTATGATCTTTTTTGAAACACTTTCAAATGTCTTTACATTATAGAAGATAGGCAGGGTTTATCATTTTGGAAACAGTTTGACCTTATGCTTCTGCTCCATTCCTGTTCGCGCAACTTATACAAGATTATTCTGACTTTGCACCAAAGCTGCAACTGGAGATGGCACGGTCGAGCCGCTAAGAGACCCGCCAACGCGCCGTTAACCGGTCTTTTTACTGGTCCGCTAACGGCCCGGTTTTATCTTTGTTTATTACTGGGCCGCTAACGAGCCGGTAACACTTCTTAAAAACTATTTCAATTACGAGATATAATCTTTTTTTTATTTTCATTTGTGATAGTTGTCGTAAATCTGCGGTCATGCTGGGCAGGATTTCTTTAGGTAGGTTTCTTTGCCTGTCTGGCTTTTTGTGGTTACTCTATGGTCTCAACGGCGCTTGGTATGGGGTTAGGTTGGGACTCTTTTCTTTCTAGTTGCACTGTGACGACATTGAGTAACCTCGAAATGCCGTACACTGTTATGGTTCCTACCATTGCACTATATCATAGCGGTGTTGGAGCTGTGGTCTCTCCAGTGTCTTTTTTATCTCGCCGTCATATGTTTGCTTTTTGTTCTTTTTTACCCTATTTTAAATTAATCGGGTGTTGCGACCATGCCTACTAATCCCCTCATCTTCAAGTTTCACTCTCGCTAGCATGTTACAACGTTGATCGTTTTGTCGCTTCTTCCCTTTTCTGTGTGCGTTTGTATTTGAAATCCTATATTGCTGTGTTAATTTATTTTGACGGTGCAGAAATAAAAGACACTACTACTACTACTACTACTACCTTTAAGTTTGATTAATGTGATTAAAGGTTTGTAAAATACCGGCCGTTAGCTCAGTTGCTAAGCGCACGCTATCGGTGCGGGAGGTCTGGGGTTCGATTCCCGTGCCGGTCAAATCTACACAGTGTCGCCAACGACTCGCCACCGTTGCGACGCTTCTTCGGAGCTGTGTTGCCCAGGCGCTGAGCCGCGGAGATGGGCCCCGCAACTCGTTACACGCTTCGGCGTAATACGGCGAGTATAATGAGGATTTTGAAGGTTTGTAAAATAATGGGCTTTGGGCGGGCTGGGCTTTATTTTTAGTATGAGTTGCCGGGCCCGTAATGGTTCCTGGGTTAGAGGTTCCGGGTCGTGGGCGGTCCGGGCTTAAAAAAAGTCGGCCCGAGCCATTCTCTAGCTGCCACCACATCAGAGTCCGTTTTTCAACTCCGCTATTGTTCCTTTTTTATTTGTAGCAGAATGGCATGGGCCGGTAAGAGACCTGCCAATCAGCCGTTAAGTGCCTAAGCGGTCTTTTTTCTGGTCCGCTAACGGCCCGGTTCTGTTTTTGTATGTTACTGGGCCACTAACACTTTTTGAAGCCCCTTTAAGCTTGATTAATGTGATTTAAAGGTTCATAAAAAGAATGGGTTTTGGGCTAGCTGGGTTTTATTTTTGGTACCGGTATGAGTTGCTGGGTCAGTTATGATTACAGGGCTAGAGGTTTCAGGCCGTGAGCGGTTCGGGCCTAAAAATAGTCAGCACGAGCCATCTCTAATCTGTAAATGTTTTGCTGTTCAGCGTTGCTCATTGTTTTGTTGCAGAACTTCACTGTTCAAGACATGCTTAGGATTTGAATCATGCTTATCCAGTGACTACCGGTACCGGTATCATATTGTGCCATACCGTAGTTATTTGAATCAGGCGAGGAAATACGTTCTGGTATTAGCCCATTAAAAAAATCTTGTCAGGTAGGTCGAGTGAGGTAGGCAGAATAGCTGTTTTTTTATATTTGAGCACCAGGTCTAGGCCTAACAAGTTAAGTTGCGCAGTAGGGTACCACCCGTACCAGTAGGCTAACCTACTTTTTTAAAAGAGAAGTTACCAGTAGGCTAGTCCACTGCTTAGTACTTACTTGGAAAAACTGCCGGTAGCCCTAGTTTACTGAAATTTGGCTACCTGTGATTTGTTTTTACGTTAGTACAGTTTTTGATTTTAATAGTCTAGGCCTACTAGACTACCGGTAGTGAATTTAATTTGCTGTACTCCAAGTTCGAAGCACAAGTCAAGTGACGGTAAGCTTTATAATCTCTGATCATGGATGAAGCTGGTGTTGACATGGACATTGATCAGTGTCTTATTGGGAAGTTCAGTTCATTGGGAACAACTGATAAGGATGTGCTGATTGGTGAATTTCGCAAACTTCTTGGATTTCAACTTAATGCTGCTGGTTGTGAATTTTTCTTGGACATGACAAACTGGTATGGTAATAAAAATAATTTTGCGAGGTGGTTATTTACAGTTTAAACTGTACATACCTGTAACCTTTGTAGCTTTGGAGTAGTTTATTTCTTGATCACACTTTCATACCGCCGGTAAAGCATCATGGGTAATAAAATGAAGCGGTTGTTTTCCAGACCTGTACTGGTAACTGGGTAACCTCTTCCATAATTTTAGGGTTTATGGTAAGTGCTACCATTGCCAGTCTTGAATTTTTCAAAGGTACCGTAATTTTTGTGTACCACTACTGGAAAATCTACCCTGAAGGCTTTTATAGCTGGCTTTAGTTTAAATTTTACATTAATCACAGCTAAATGGTAAACACAAACGTATTAAATTGGTTATTGAATGCATAAACATAAAGTTATTTGCTGCTTGCTGTGGCGTAGTTGCATAGTGCATTATCTAGTACTGGCAATGGGATGAAGTGAACAATCTGCCGTCAGTGTACAATCAACTGTCCACAACTTTTCTGGTTTCGCGTTCTTCTGAAGGTTCAGGGCTAAGGGTTATCTCTAATTCTTAAATGCTTAATGTTGCTTGACATCAGAAAAATGTTAAATGAGAAAAGTTGCGAATGGCTGATTATTCACTGACCATCGATTGTTCACTATGTACATTCTTGGCATTGTACCGATATCGTAAGGGTCGCACTAAACACCGTATGGGACCGTGTGGGCTCTTATGGGATCGTATGGGACTGTATGAGACTGTATGGGCACTTATGGGACCGTATGGGCTCTTATTGAACCGTATGGGCACTTATGGGAATGCCGAACTAAACATCGTATGGGACAGTATGACCGTATGGGCACCCTAACCCTTACCCTAACCCATACGGTTTCATAAGTGCCCATACGGTTCAATAAG
The DNA here is from genome assembly GCA_964006365.1 of Trididemnum miniatum. Lineage (NCBI taxonomy): Eukaryota > Metazoa > Chordata > Ascidiacea > Aplousobranchia > Didemnidae > Trididemnum > Trididemnum miniatum. The sequence goes on from OZ023239.1 coordinate 7,034,252, forward strand.
AGCCCATACGGTGCCCATACAGTCCCATAAGAGCCCACACGGTCCCATACGGTCCCATAAGTGCCCATACGGTTTCATAAGTACCCGTACGGTCCCATAAGGGCCCATACGGTTCCATAAGTGCCCATACGGTGCCCATACAGTTCCATGCGGTCCCATACGGTGTTTAGTTCTACCGGTATGGTAATGCTGTCTCTACCTTACTCTATATTGATTGATTGACTATAATCATAAATGATCATGGTTTGCAGTGTTTTTCCTACAAATAATGTGTGGAATATTTGTATGTTTTTAAATTTGATGTAACAGTGACGTTTGTACTGTTTTAGGCACATTTTTTTCTACCTTTTATATATAGTCGGATGGGGTAATTGTTGGACAAATTTGAAAAACGTTAAAAATTTTTGGCTAAGCTTACTTCTTTAGTTGAAATAAACGTAATGGTTACCGGTAAGTGGCTTCACTCTTCCTCTGTCAGTTAGAAAAAGTCCCAAAGCTGTACAACGTCAGTCGGCCGATATTCAAAATTTTTTTTGTCCAATAAATATCCCAGCATTTGGGGTAATTAATGAACACTGGCAGGGTAAAGAATGGACAGCTTTGAATTTTTTATTTTGCTTATATAATGAAGAAACTGATTAGCACCAGCTTGTTCAGCATGATTTAATGATGCAACAGCTAGTTTTTTAAACTAAAAAGAAAACACAAACATTGCAAATTAGCATCAAATTCATACCTTCACAATATGTTTGAAAATTTCAGATCACTAAGTTTAACATCAGCAGGTGCATTGATGCTTTAGCACCATAATATGCAATTTGTGGTTAATTTAAGTGAATAGAAAAGTGAAAACATAATTAGCCCCTGTATAGATATATATACTGCAGTTTCTACAAGTTGTTCAATCATTTAAGTTTTTTCTGCAGTTGATGTAGCTTTAATGCCATCGTGAAAAGGCACTGCAAACATATCATGCAGCAGAAACGCTTATTAAACCAATGAAAACCGTTGACTGAGCAAAAGCATTGTATTCACAACACATCGCAAGTATTTGTAAGTAGCATACTCAGTAGTCATGAGAAAACGCGCAACCTCGCTACCTATCCCAAGTACACTACAACTTGTGATAAAGGGTAACCGGTTAACATTTATTTCGACCTATAAGGTCCCATCAGGTGCACTAATCTCCATAAGCAGATCAGTCTGCTAGCACACTTTAACGCCTTGGAGGGCGGAGCTAGAAGCTAGCAAACAAGCAAAAAGCGCTGCTTATATACATGTGATCGAGCATTACGTCATGGAGAGAAATGCATGGACAAACAAATGTCACCAAAGGCGCAGGAATGCGTTTGAACAACGACTGCGTTTCAACACGTAAGTTAACTACTTGATCAACCGGCACAACGTGCTGCTAGGGGCTCGACAAAGTCGAGCGGTAGACACATCCATGTCACCGGGGTTTGCAAAACCCATGCCTGGTCAACCACCAGGGGCTCCAAGAGCGCATACCAAATCCATGGGTGCTAATTGCATGCTAACAAATGAAAAGGACAGTTGACTGAGCAAAAGCATTAGATTCACAACACATCGCAAGTATCTGTAAGTAGCAAACTCAGCAGTCATGAGAAAACGTGCAACCCCGCTACCTATCCCAAGTACACTATGACTTAGAGTGCACGATAAAGGGTAACCGGTTAACATTTATTTCGACCTATAAGGTCTCATCAGGTGCACTAATCCCCGTAAGCAGATCAGTCTGCCCCGTAAGCAGATCAGTCTACCAGTTTGTCCATGCATTTCTCTCCATGACGTAATGCTCGATCACGTGTATATAAGCAGCGCTTTTTGCTTATTTGCTAGCTTCTAGCTCCGCCCTCCAAGGCGTTAAAGTGTGCTAGCAGACTGATCTGCTTACGGGGATTAGTGCACCTGATGAGACCTTATAGGTCGAAATAAATGTTAACCGGTTACCCTTTATCACAAGTTGTAGTGTACTTGTCTACAAGTCGTAGTGTACTTGGGATAGGTAGCGGAGTTGCACGTTTTCTCATGACTGCTGAGTATGCTACTTACAGATACTTGCAATGTGTTGTGAATGTAATGCTTATTAAACCATAGAAAGAATTAAGAAAAGAATTTTTAGGAAAGAGTATACAACTAAATAATGGATAAATTTGTTAATGATACCAAAGTGGTTAAAGCTACGAGCCTGTAATATTTGCTGCTTTGGTTTATTTCATTACTCTGTTATGCTCTCATAAGACTGGAAAGAGGGTGACACATTAATAAAATATAGAATTAAAGTGGTTAATTTACAGAGTTTCACAGTACATAATAATAGTACCACTAATAGTCAAGCTAAAAATCTATGAATTAAACAGTGCTAAATAGTACCAGTAGGTGTCCAATAAATACACCATATTTTTGAAATTGCTGTGGGGTAATTATTGGACGGTCTGCACAGGCAGCATGATGGAGCTGTAAATGTTTACTCATCATATTCCTGAAATTCAGAGCGTCTCCTGGTAGGGTTGCCAATAAAAAAATCAAAAATAACGAAAATAGTTCTCAATTTTAACAAATGAGTTTTTTCACTTAAATACGTTTTTCATAAAATTTTGACAAGGTTACTTGAGGACACATTTTGTGAGATGGCAAAGGATTAAAATTCTCGTTTTTTACGGTCAATACCATTGGTAATGCTTTTACTATTATGACACAAAAGATGACAGTTGGGCAGCTTCTGGTCTTGGAGTAATCCTTTTGTCCAACAATTTCCCCACTATTTTAACTGTCCAGCAATTACCCCATGTGACTATACTGGTTTTGATGTAATTATTTGAGGTAATTTATGCATTAATGCCTTTGCAAACTCTCAAGCAGCCAATGCCCTTTCATGTATTTTTCATTACGTTGCATTAAAAGTGTAGTATTATGTTGAATTTCAATTGTAAGTGTTACTGCATAGGAATCTTCATGCTGCTATTGGTGCTTATTATGATTTTGAAATGCCATCGATGAAAACGCCTATGATGACTTTTATCAGTGATGTAACAATCGGGGAAGGTGAAGCAGTTCCACCAGATACTGAATTTATAAAGACGTGGAGAATAAAAAACAATGGTATGCATCTGTTTTGTTGATTTGCAAAGTAATATGATAAACTTCCAAAGTTTGTTCTTGTTTAGCATTCTTATGACATTTAAGTAGCTTTTGTGAAACCTGGCTGCCATCTGGAAGTTATGCTACATTCTAGAGCAGTGTGGTCCAACTTAATTATATCGCGGGCCATAAAAAGCTGTTTATTTATCCCGCGGGCCAATGTTTAATTTTAATAGAAGATGTTGCTACTTGCTATGTCTTATTACGCATAAAACAAGACCTTTAAATCAGTGGCTCTCAAAGTGGGCAATAGGGGGGCGAAAGCGGCGATGACTCATGAAACGTGTTAGACCTTTTTTTATGGTCTTCATTTGATTTTGGGTGGAAAATTGGACGTCTGCGGACGTGAAGACCTTTTTTTTTGGTTGTCACTTGATTTTGGATGGAATATAGGACGTCTGGTGACGTTAAGACCTTTGAGCATTTGGCAACACTGCTCGCTCTTTACGAGTTTTATTAATTAGCACACAAGCTTATTAGGGCGAGGGGGTGATAATGATAAGCAGAGAAACCACTGCTTTAAATGACCTTTTGCGTCATTGTTTAATAACAATAATACAATCAAAAAACGTATTATTATTATTAACTGTAGCGAAATGCCCTTTTCCTAATTTCGTAATACTAAACTAATTTGGCATCATTTTTAAACCGCCACACTGCCTATACCATTGTGTCGTCATAATCAGTAACTGAAAGGTTTGCATGGTTACTGCCGTTTTGGCATTCTTTTTTTTTGTGTCTAGCACACGTTAATAATTTGCCTGTTGGCCCCGGCTCGTCCTCGTTGTTGCCGACGTGAAACTGCACTTCGACTCTCACAATTGCAATAAACTGAAACGCAATCCGTAGCAATTCCATGAATAGAACACCACATATTTATGAAACGAAGCCGGTAGAAGCTGTTCAGGATTAAATTTAAAGAGCAAAAACGTACACGTGGTCGAAAGCTACAAAAACAACGACTAAGTCAATGGTTCTTAACCTTTTCTCTTGCTGGCACCCCTTTTACTTCACCAATCAATTCTCACACCCCATTTAGAATTGGAAAAAATATTCCCGCCCAAAAAGAAGTGAAGACCGAAAAAAAAAAGGCCTTCATGTCCGCAGATGTTCATTTTTCTGCTCAAATAGAAGTTAAGACCAAAAAAAAGTCTTTTATGTCCGCAGATGACCATTTTTCTGCACCTCGCACCCCCTAGGAACGTTTCTCGCACCCCAGGTTGAGAACCACTGGACTAAGTAATTATGTTTTCCGACCTAAACGTGCAAATCACTCGTGATTCATCGCGGGCCAAAAAAAAAAATACTTTGCGGGCCTAAATTGGACCACCCTGTTGTAGATCATTGAAATATATTATGTTGTTTCGATGCTTTTTCATACTTTGTTTCAAGTTCTCATTGCTTCTTCTTGCAAAGCAATTGAGTTCATATTCATGAATTTAAGCTTTTGAAGCGTTATATATCAGTTGCAATCGACTTGAGATTTATCAGCTTTTATTGATTAATTACCAAATAGTATTTATTTGCTGCCAATGATCAATGATGATCAATTGTGGTTATAATGTATCATGTTATTGAGGAAATTGAATGGCGTTGAAGCAGTAGAACCTTGTAGCGTGTAATTTGCCTTCACAAGTTTCAGTTTTATTAAAAAAAGCGTAAATATAAAATGCTTGAGAATGAAAGTTGTAGTTTGTTGTGGAATTTGGAATTTTATGTTGCCTACTACTATGGCAGGAATAAAGGTAAATTTACATTACTTTTAAGGTGATGAAAAGTGGCCAATTGGTTGTACTCTTCGTTATGTAAATGGTGATAAAATGGGTGCACCTGATTGGGTTGCTGTGGAAGATCTTGCACCAGGCCAGACCCTGGATATTTCAGTGAAAATGAGAAGTCCAACCAATGTTGGTATATATCAAGGACAATGGAAAGTCAATACTAGAAATATGATGCCGTTTGGAGGTAATTTTAAGCAAAAATGTTTTGTTAATTGTTATTGACCAAAATTTAGTTTGCTTTCTTGCTCTTAATTGTTTGATTTACTGCGTTAAAATTTTTTTTTATGAAAATGTAGCATGTTGTTCTGTGAAGAATTTATTTAAATTGTCGTAGATTAACTACATAGTGCGCATGATTATTTGATGGTTTTGCAACATTAATCAAGAACGGCTGGTTGGTGTAGAGTTCAAAGGCATCTCTATCAGTGTGGGAGGTCTGGGGTTTGATTCATGGCACGGTCAAATCAGACACAGTGTCACCAACAGTTCACCGCCGCTGCGACGTTTTCTCGAGCTCTGTTGCCCAGGCGCTAAGCTGCAGAGATGGGACCACTTGATACATGCTTCCGCGTAATACTGCTTTTTTTGATGAAGTTACAATATAGCTACAATAAATACTAAAAACTCGTGTTTTTACAGATCCAATATGGGTTATTGTATCGGTGGAAATCGGGGGTCTTTTAGGTGTAACTCAACAAATGTCGCAGTTTGCTCGAAGCTTGGGCAGTCCACCAAAATCAGTGTTTGACAATTCAGGCGAAGTAAATCCTTTTCTTATTCAAAATCGTCGTAATCCTCATGAACTCATATTTGGTAATCCTCATAATGTTTTTAAGAGTATAGGAGAAAGTAGCTCAAGCAATTTTGTTCATACTGATCAACCTCCGAGAGATTTTAATCAAGATATGGAAATGGCTGAGCCGTGTTCAAGGGAACTGACAAACACACCTGAACTTGATTCTGTACCAGTAAAAATCTCAAGCCCAGAGCCGACCATATCATGTTGGAATAGTAAGAGTCCTACTATTGTGCGTGGACCTATGGACAACTTGAATGGTTCTAGCCATGCTTTGCATAGTATTTCGGAAGAAATTACATCCGGTGATATTGACGCCACATCATACCTAGCCTCTCGATCCTCATATGACTTGGCAGCGCGCCAAGCTACTCCTTGCAATTCTCCAAATCACTTACGCGAATTGGAACGCTCTTTTACATCACCTGATGCTCCTTCACCTATAAGACCCACAACACAATCAAATGTTCATCGAGTGAGTTTGCATAGCTTTAAACAACTCAATGTTCGATTTTTTAAAGGAGAATCTGAGATTTATTTAATATTGTGGACATGGCACATGCATATTTGCAAATAGGAATTACTGTTTCCTCTCTTTGAGAGACCCTGCATTTGACACGACAAAGTCTCCTTGCACTGCAAGAGGTAGTGTGTGGTAAGCAATATCGGTTAAAAAGAATTGCGTTTTTGGAAACGCTTTTATCAGCGTTTAAAAGCATTTCTCCATAACTTGCATTGTGACCTTGCAAGTGAACTCTAAGTCATCGTGTTGTATATCTTAAAAGCGTCGGATCAAGCTTGCTGTTCAAGTGTTTATATTCAAGCGACTGCAACTTTTAAATCCGTAACATCTTAGGCACTTTATAAAAATAATTTCACAGAAAAAGATATTAAAATCTCGGTAGAGAGGTGCTTTGTATAAACCACAGAGCACCTAGTGCAAGTAACACCACTGAGTTTAACATACTACTTAAAACTCCAACGCTTTCGGCGATGCATTACGCCCTCTTCAGGATCTACAATAAACGATATTTAATACATATACACTGCAAAACTAACTGCAAGAAATTGCAATAAAGGGCAAAGATTAAACTAACAGATGCGGAATTATTAATTTTTTACCCTTTGATGCAACTCCTTGCAGTTAGTTTTGCAGCGTGAGTGTTTAAATATCATGTATTGTAGATCCTGAAGAGTGTGTAATGTACGCCGTAAACGTTCGAATTTTAAGTAAAATAGTATGTTAAATCCTGTGGTGTTACTTGCGCTAGGTGCTCTGTGGTTTATGAAAAGATATTAGGCTATGCCAAGTTTTTTTGTGGCATATTGATGACTTCATGTTTGTTCTTTGCAGAATTCTCCCAAAGCTGCGCAGAAATTAGACTTTTCTGGTAGTTTCTAACATCGCTATGCAATAGCTTGGCTGGTGCTCTTGAGTGTCATTGCAGATGGCCTACTGTTCGGCGCTGTAGAAGATTCCTGGTGGTCAATCTTCCTTGCTCCGACTGATCTGCTGACAGTGGGAATAGGGAATACAGATATACTTCACTGGCACTTTTTGAAGCTTTCGCGTACATACTTTTCACTTCAATTTGCACAGCTACGCGATTTGCGTTTGGCTTGGCATCACCGTCTGCTTTGGTGCCATATTTGTACTAGTAGTACCAACGATAAACTGTCTCCTTCAAAGTTTGTGAAATTCTGAAAAGATATCGTGATGAAAATATAAAAGTTTGCATTTTAAATACAAGAAAGGGGAAAGGTTTTTGATTAAAACTTTTGTGGACGATTTTTACTTGTAAATGAAATATCGAGATTTTTTTGGCTCTGTTACAGTACATCAATTTAAGTGAGGCTTTGTGGCATAGGTTTACTTGTGAATTGCGAATATTTATTGTGCGATGTAACATATTCTCACTGCTTTTTGACTGACGGAGCACTGAAAACTTATTATGAAAATTTTATTGGCCGCAGCTATGCGTTGTTAACATTACAAAAGTTTTCTGTTCCGCATCGTGAAACCAATCATACCTTATTATTTACAGGAGTTGCCGCTTTCCACTGTGCAAAGTGGATTATTATTTTGAACACTTGTTTGTTTGGTCTTGTAGAATGGTGATATCGAAAACGTAGCTTTTGCCCCTCGTATAGTTTTAACTGAATGATTAACTGTTTGGCGCCGGCCGGTAGGTGCTGTGGTTGAAATCATTGCTCTCGGCGCGGGAGGTTCTGGGTTAGTTTTCCGGGCCGGTCCAATCGGCCACAATGTCAACCACGGCTCGCTGCCACGTTTCTTCGAAGCTGTGTTGCCCAGGCGCTAAGCAGCGGAGATGGGTCCCGCGATTTTGTGTGACACTGCTAGTATAATGAAAATTTGATTTTAACTTACTGGAAAGCAATAATTAGTTGGTATGTCACGTGACCGATTTGCGCAGTCCGCGAAAATTACGTCAGTAGCCTAACGTTTTTCTTGCTTTTGTTACCGTTTGTTTTTCAGTGTAATGTAATGTTTTATTCTCTGTTTTTGGTGAGGCTTGGTTGTCATTGTTTTACTACAAAAATGTAGCAAATGTTGAAAAGTTTGAGAATGAATACCATTTTCTTATTTTTGCACCAAGTTTCTCCTACAGATTTTATTCACGGTTAATTTTTGTTTACTCGTTTTCCTCAAGCTGGTTTTTTTGTTACCTTAGTTTTCTTTAGATTGTAGAAATTTTTGCAAATTTCTTGCACCATCGTCATCTGGTAGACTAAGTGAAAATAAGTGCTAAATAAATGACTTCCAAAAATTTGTAAAAGTCTTTGTGTCTCCTGATTTGCTGCTTTTTCCGACAATTTTCAATCAATCAATTTTCTGAACCCGCTTATCCTTGGGGGGTCGCGGGGGCAGCAGCTCAAGTTGGAGCCTCCAAGCATCTCGATCCTCTGCAACAAAGGATAGATGCTCTGCTGGGATGCCAAGGCGAGACCAACTAAGATCTTCTACGTAATCTCGCCATCGAGTTCTGGGACGGCCTCTAGGCCTTCGACCAATTGGTGTTGAACAGAGCAGTTTTTTGGCTGTTCTTTCCTGGGACATTCGTGTCACATGTCCATACCAACGCAGTTGCGATCTTTCTAGTCGGAGAAGCAGCGATTCGATGTTTAGAGATTCACGAATATCTGCACTTTTAACCTTGTCCAACAAGGTCAAACCGCTAATTCTTCGCAAGAATCCCATTTCGGCTGCTTGAACTCGAGACCTCACTTTCTCATTCATGATCCAACACTCATGGCCATAAGTCAAAATAGGAACATAGACCGATCTGGAAATGGATAGTTTTGCCTTGGTGCAAAGCTCCCGTTTCAGTACCACAGATCGGTGGAGCTGGCGCATTACTGCACTTGCTTTTCCGATGCGGATATCCAATTCGCTATTTTGTCTGCCGTCACTTGTGAATGAGACGCCGAGGTACTTGAATTTCTCTGACTGTTTTAGTGGTACTCCATCAATTTGGAGAGAGCACTGCTTTGGTTGTCTGGACAGGCACATGGTTTCTGTTTTTGTTGAACTGATTTTCATTCCGGCAACAGAGCATGCATCCGAAAACCTGTCAAGAGATTGCTGGAGACCATTTTGGGTAAAGTCGAGTAGCACAAGATCGTCTGCAAATAACAGACGTTGTACAGTGCATTCACCGATCTTTACTCCGCCACAAGACTCACTTTTCTTAACTATTCTATCCATATAAATAAGGAACAGAATGGGTGAAAGAGAGCAGCCTTGCCGTAGTCCCACACTTACTCTGAAAGGTTTCGTCGTTGCACTGTTAACACGAACACAGATCTCGGAATGCATGTACAGCGACTTAATGGCAGTTAGTAACTGGCCATCAATGCCATACTGCAACAGCACCACCCAAAGCTTGTCTCTAGGAATGCGATCATATGCTTTTTCAAGATCAACAAAACATGCATTGACCTCTTTTGCATATTCCCACGACTTCTCAAAGATTTGCTGCAAGGCAAAGATCTGATCCATTGTGCTTCGGCCAGGACGAAAGCCACACTGAGCATCCGTTAGTAAAGGCTCGACTATTTCACGGCATTTCTTTTCAAGGCATTTGGCATAGACCTTACCCGGGACACTGATGAGAGATACGCCCCTATAATTGGTGCATTTTCTCTAGTCTCCTTTCTTGTGGATAGGTATTATCACACTAGTTTGCTATTGCTTTGGTGCTTGCCCAGTACTACACGCCACCTTACAAACACGAGTCAGCCAACGAACACCATGTATGTTCATTGCTTTTAACATTTCAGGTCTGATATCATCCTCCCCAGGTGCTTTTCCAGTTTTCAATGATTTGATTACTGCATTCACATCTGCTTCGGTTATCTGAATATCTTCCCCAACCTGTTCTTCGTGAATTTGTATCGGTGTAGCATCAACTGGGTTTAAAAGATCACTAAAGTACTCTCTCCACCGATTCAAAATAGCATCTTGATCTTTCAGAGTCACACCATTTGAATCTTCGATAAAGAGAGCGGCTCGAGATCTTTTTCCACGCAAACGGCGAATGGTCTGCCAGAACACTTTGTTTGCCGTTTTGAAATCATCGTCTAACCTTTCTCCAAATTCCTTCCAGGCTCTTTCCTTAGACAGTTTAACTTTTGTGGCTGCCGTCTTACGTGCTTCAGAGTACTGCGAACGAAGTTCAAGTGATGACTTATTTGCAAGCCAGGCCTTATAGGCCACTTTTTTCGCACGAATAGCTTCTTTAACTTCTTGGTTCCACCAAGGAGTTCTTTTCTCGCTACTCTTCGTCCCTCCAACACGCTTACGTCCACAACAGTTAGTAGCGGACGCAATGACTGCTGTTCGAAACAAACACCACTCAGTTTCAATGTCTTCAGTAGAGGTCGGAAGTTCTTTGAACTTAGATGCAATGTTGTCTGCAAATGCAGTTCGTACCTCTTTGTCAGCCAATGATTCCCATTTGATTCGATAAGTTTCTCGTGGTCGAAAAGTCTTTCGTTTTTTCAAGGGTTTCAAAGTGCAGACAACTAGGTGGTGATCAGTTGACAACTCAGCCCCTCTTTTAACACGGACATCAGACACGGTAGAAAACAAGTCCGCCGAAACGATACAAAAATCAATCAGGGAGCGTTGTCCCAGAGAGTCTCTGTACCAGGTGTACTTATGAATTCTTTTGTGCTGAAAAAATGTGTTCATTATGCACAGCCCATTGGTGGCACAGAACTGCAATAAACACCTTCCGTTCTTGTTAATGTCAGGGTCACCATGTTGCCCAATAACACCTTTCCAGGTTGCATTGTCGATGCCCACATGTGCATTGAAATCGCCCAAAAGGACAAGGGATTCTGATGAAGTTGCTTTTCCCAATGCAACCTCAACTTCCTCCAGAAAGGCTTCGTACTGTGATTCTATGTTAGGTGCGTACACCTGCAATATACACAGAGATCGCTCCTGCAGCCTTAGCTTTAGAAGACAAACCCTTCCTCCCAGTGGTACCCAGTCAACGACACATTCAGCTATGTTGGGGCTCACAAGTAAGCCAACACCAGCTTGAGCAGACATTGCTGCATCAACACCTGAGTAGAAAATTTTCCACTCACCGTTCAACTCGACAGTTCCAGAACCCCGGCGCTTTGTTGATGAAATTCCCACAACATCAAGGCGATACTGTTGGGCTTCGCAAACAAGCTCCTGTTCTTTTCCTGTCAGTGACGAAACGTTCCAGTTCCCGATAGCTAGATCCCGGCAGTTTGGTCCAACTCGAGTACGTTTTCTGTGCGCTGCCCCCCTTTGCCTCCCCAAACGCTCAGCGACTGCGTTGGTGGGTTTCCGGTGACGGTCAGCTTGTGGGGGAGACTGTAGCTTATTTTTCGAACGAGTCCCTCTGCCTAAAACTCGAACGCGGACCTTTTTATCCTGCGCGCCGTCCGATGCAGCATGAATATTGTTATTACAACTTTCCATTTAGCTACAGCATTTGATTGCTACTTGGTCTGTTTCTCTCCTTCGACCTTACCGCCATGGGTGACCCTGATGGAAGTGATTAAACACTACCGACGGCGTTGCTCTAAGGATCATTGAAAACTCAAACCTCCCCACCACGTTAAGGTGGCAATCCATAGGAGAGGTTCCGACAATTTTCTACTCCAAAATTAGAAGAATGGAAGTGTTTGTTTGGTTATCGGAGGTTTTTAAGAGAAGTTTAGGCTACAGCTCAGATGGCCAAGGGGATAGAACTTCTAGTTGGATCAAACCAATGATTTTGAATTGGTATTCACGGCTTCCCTGCTTGACGCTCAACATTGAAAGGACAGTGGGGAGAACAAGCCGGCAAGTTTACGTGTTGTGCCGATGGGAAAGGCACTTAGCTGGATTTCCTTATCTTAGAGAAGTAAGGAGATGGCTGGCAACTCCTAAGCGAGCTTCTTCTAGCGCTTTGATCACTTTTTCAGGGTTCATACGCGGTCTTGAAAAGTATGGAATAAAATTTGGTCAATTTCCAGACTGGAAAAGGCTGGAAAAAAATTTTTTTTTGGTTTGTTAGTATGGAAAAAGAAATTATTTTTCCAGACTTAATCTATAATATTTATCAAACGACTTGTTTAAGCTGACGAAGCAACTGCTAGAACGGTTCATTAAAACCGATATGATGAAGCAGATAACAACCCCAATTAAATTATTCAGAAATAACTTTCGTAAGGAATTTCCTGAAACCAAGTATCCCAAAGATGCTTCAGAAGTCAATGTGGGATTTATTGGAGAGCAACAGTTAAGGAATTTGAATGTGCACAAAAAAGTATTCGATTTGGCATTGCTCAACATAAAGAGAGAAACAAAAGGATTTTACATCGCTATTGTAAAGAAGTTGCTGGAGAAGTCTCCATTAAATTACTAACTGGTGTGCAATGCTGAGTGGTTAAATCCACTCAAAATAAAAGAAGATCGCAATGTCTCTGTGGATCAACTAACGAAATGTTTGGAAGTTTTATGCAATGCAGGAAGAATTAAAGCAGATAAATGTGATAAAGTAATATCAGAATTTAAAAGCTTTATGGATGAAAAAAAAGAGGTTATTGTAGAGTTTGAATACGAAACACGGTTGGATCACTTTTATCATTTTCATCTGGCTACATCCCAAACCTACAAGAATTTGTGGAGAGTAATAAAAATAGTGCTTTTGTTATCCCATGGGCAAGCGTCAGTCGAACGCGGATTTTGAGTAAATAAAAACCTACTCACTGAAAACAGAAAAGCTAAATCAATTGGTGCTCAGCGATCAATTGTAGACCATGTGCGATCTGTGGGTGGAGTGGAAATGTTGAAGTGGACAAAGAGTTTTTGAAATATGCCCGTGGTGCCCGAAATCGTTATCACGATTACCTTGAGGGGGTTAGGAAAACGAAGGAAGAATCATTGCACACACGAAAAGGGAAATTGGCTCAAGAGGAAAAATAATTCTTTGAAAACCAAAAGAAATCGCATCGAAAATAGTGTACGACTTTTGCATGCATGTGCTGACAGTTTAGCATTGCAAGCCGAAAAAGAAAACAAAATAGAGCGACTTACCAACTTCAATGCTTTCAGAAAATCTGCCAAAGACAAGGAAGCTGACCGAAGTGCTTCAGCGTGACGAACAAATCAAGCAAAAAACTCAAACTAATTTAAGCGTCTTTTTGGTTTAGCTGTTTTCTAATGTTTGTTTTAATCATACTGTCATGTCCAGGTCAGAATTTAAAAACTCAGAATTAGCCCCAGGTATGTGGGAATGTTAAAGCTAGAGCAGATGAACTAGTTGCAGAGGAGGAAGAGCTTATGGAGGCATTAGTGTAGTATTCATGATAATTGTTTTGAGATTCTTGAGTTTGACATCTATTTTACCAACAGTACTACGATGATTGATTGATACTGTGATTTTATCTTGCCATTATGTATTACGTTTTGAGATAGCTGAGCCAATGTTCATACCATTTTTTAGATTTTGGTTCTAGCTTATGCAATAGGAGAGAATTTGCTGTAGCAAGCTCGTTATTGTAGACCAGTCTTGGACTGTTTGTATGCTGGTGCGTTGATGCCTTTGCCATGTTTATGCAAAACAGTGTTTGATTTAGATTGTGGAAGATGGAGATATGTAACTGTGAGATAGCTGCCCTACTGTGTTTTTTAGCTATGCTTTTCATGATGCAAGAAGTTTTGTAGTAACTTCATCTGTAAGATAGGTGCCCAACTGTGGTTTTTTAGCTATGCTTTTCATGATGCAAGAAGTTTTGTAGTAACTTCATCTGTGAGATAGGTGCCCAACTGTGTTTTTTAGTTATGCTTTTCATGATGCAAGAATTTTTGTAGTAACTTCATCTGTGAGATAGGTGCCCAACTGTGGTTTTTTAGTCATGCTTTTCATGATGCAAGAATTTTTGTAGTAACTTCATTTTGCAAGTCGTATTATGTGCATACCCACATGTTGTAGCTTTGCGTAGAGTTATAGCGTTGGGATGTTTATTGTTTATCTATTGTCTTTTGCTTAGCCCTTGAAACGTCTCAAATGTCAAAGATGCAAATATACTTTTTTACTGCATTATTATTGAAAAATTAAGTCTGGAAAAAGTCTTGATTATTTATGTTCAATTTTGCGTATGAACCCTGCTTTTTCGTGATAGGAGGATAAGTATGCATGTAAAGTCAGACATGGCATTTATCGGCGATAATTTATTGTCGTTAACGCTCAAAATAGTTTTGATTTATCGATTACCGATATCGCTTTGGTAAAATATTTTGTTATCGCCACAAACGATTTTTTCTACCATAGTGTTTAAAGTTGGTGAGTTGGCGCTATGGAAAAAATACGCGGTGTCCATGAAGTCTTGTTGCAATTTTAAAAATTCTCTTTTTGTGCCACGTCAGAGTCCGTGAACTGCTCTCTTTTGAAAAGTCTAGAACTCTAGAAAAACATTTTTGCAATTTGACTTACAAAAAAAACTTCGTCGAACACGTTGAAAATTTATCGACGATAATTTATCGATCACCGATATCGCTTTAGAAAATTGCGATTTATCGGTATCGCCCATTGCCTTTTTGAAATTATCGTTATCGCTTTAGTGTAGAAAGGTTTATCGTGCCCCTCACTGACTAAAGTAAGCACAAAGTTTCAATTTAATACATCCTACTTGGACACCCTATGTTTAGTAGTCCTAGGCTGCTTTCAACTTATGAAGTGTCAGTAAAAGCAGGCTAGCAAAGTTGAAATTTTTCGCGAGAAAGCGAGTCGAGTAGTAAAAGACTGCCGAATCAGTAGAATTAAACATTATAAGGTCTCTCCGATTCAAATATTGACTTTTAATACCCAATATGTTGATTTCATGATAACTTTTAGTCTGCTTTATAAAAACACATTTATTGAAACTTACAACATCGTCTCTCTCACTAAATAACGATTATTTGAAAAAAATCTTCCTGCGGTAGCCCAGTGATAGATGCAGGGCCGTGGGAAGGGGATTATAGCTGCAGGGTTCCCCGGCCAGGAGTTGAAAAAGGTCAACCGCGACCTCCAAAAAGGTTTGCTTCCAAGGTTCAAATCAGGTCAGCAAAATAGGTTTAACAGCTCAGATGGCCGAGTGGTGAGAGCAGAAGCGTATTAAAGGGGAGCACCATTGTGCCATGCCCCCCCCCCCCTTTTGACTCTGCCTTTTAATATAAAAGAACAACATGAATGGTGCCGAGTGACTAAAATATGCCAGACTCTTTTGATGGTTTCTGTAGCTTATGGCCAGGGGCGGATTCAGGGGAATAAAATGAGGGATATGCATCCGGCGACTAGCCATTTTCAAAAATGTTTTTGATGCATAAACAATGCAATTTTTCCATAATTTCCTACCTCTTCGATAGCAATACGCCTTAAGCACGCACAACCGAAAATGTGCGAACAAAATGCATCATATTTGGCGAAGCATTCAGAATTAGGGTCAAAAAATTTAAACAAATTTTACGTGAAAATTATTCAAAAAGCACTAAAATGGCTCTAATAGCATGTAAATTTTTAAAATTTTCGGGGTAGCATGTCCCGGACCCCTAGAGTTTTTCTTGTTTCTCAATGAGCTTTAAACTCGTTCTGCCTAAAAAAAATTACGCTTGTAAAATTGTTAAAATTATGGCTCCCCGTTTGAAATTTCTTGCTACGCCACTGGGTAAGAGCGTCCGCCTCGGGAGCTGCAGACTCGGGTTTGATTCCGAGTCTGGTCAAACCAATGACTTGAAAATTGGTGTTCACGGCTTCCCAGCTTGACGCTCAGCATTAAAGGGACAGTGTGAAGAACAAGCCGGCAAGTTTACTTGTTGTACCGTTGGGAAAGGCATTCCCCATCTTGGTGTGGTAGACAGATGGCCGGCAACTCCTAAGCGAGCTCGTATAGCGCATTGATCGCTTTCTCGTGACAGGAGGATAACTATGCAACTAAATACAAAAATAGCATCCGCCCAACGCAGTCTTTATGCGGCCCGAGGTAGAATTGTCGCCTGCCAACATAGGACTTGTTTGCTGAGAAAGCTCTTTGCATTTAGTCCAATTCTTCGTTAAAGTAATTTCGATAACATCGTTTCCAGTACGGTTCATAACTTTGCATTGCCGGTTGTAAACTGTGCTCTAAAATTAGTGATTACCCTGTACAAACCCTACTCATAAGTCTTGGATCGATTAATCTTGCTTCTGGTACGATCTGCTTAACATCACAGAACTCAGTGGCGTAGCCACGGGGGGGAGGGGTTTTGGGGTTACAACCCCCCATTGAACCTCAAATGACGTCATGCATACTTCTTTTTCTGATATTTATTTCGAAGTGCTCGATACTTTGTCATTGATAATCTGGTTTTGTAATTGTCATAATAACAAGAATTACGTAGCGTTGTATCCTGAATTTTGTTCTTTGCCGTTATGCTTAATGAAGCAATGATGCAATTTTATTAACAAGGCAGTGCCGCTCCTGTACATGCAACTGCCCTGACCCTCAGACCTTCCGTAGAAAAAAGGCTAAACGATTTCAAGCAAAAATGATGTACGTGGGCTACTGTATAGCGCAAAAAAGAGCTAAATCGCTAACATTTAAATATTGTTTTACCAGTTTTACCAAAAAGCACTCCTTTGACTTCCTTACAACAATTGTGCCTTAACTGCCTTCGGTATTTCTGGTTTAAACATCTCTCTTAAAATTTGAGGCCATTTTTGTTATTATACAACCAGGGCGGATCCAGGGGGGGTGTGGAATAAGCTGCGTATGCATTCCCCCGCCAGCCATTTTTAACAATGTTTTGGATGAATAAAATTTTTCCATAATTTCAAACCTCTTCATAACAATATGCCTTAGTCGCCTTAAGCACGCATAATCAAAACTGTGTGAGCAAAATGCATCATATTTGGTGAAACACTCGAAGTCAGGAGCCAAAAAGATGACAAACCTTCCTTAAAAATTGTTCAAAAAGCACTAAAATGGCCATTGTAGTAGGCCTATGCAAATTTTCAAAAAATGTGCGGCGGAGCATGCTCCCGGACCCTCTAGGGTCGGTTTTGTTACTTAAGTTGCTAAAAATTAAATCTGTCCAAAAAACTACGCATGAAAAGTGACGAAAATTGGTGACCCCTACCTGAAACAATCTTGAATACGCCCCTGACATAAAAACTCTTTCAAAAAGCCTTATTTACGCCTTCTTCCGGGTCTAAACGTTTTTGAATTTAGTTAACATTCAAATTGATTCAACATTACATCTACCCCTCCAAGACTTTGTGGATCCGCTTTTGTATACAACGTATGGTCAAATGTGATGTCATTTTCACCCCCCTCCCCCATTGCAAAATCCTGGCTACGCTAGTGACAGAACTAAGTATCGTTGATAAATTACAGTTGCTATTTTAGTAGTTGCACCATTCGTTGGCTATGTTGCTGAGGCCAGGGAAGGGAAAAATCGTTTGTAATCGATATGCGATAGCGATATTCTTTACTTTTTGTTCATCGAATGCACTGGAGCCTTTACTTTTATGAATGAGTATCTGTCGCGAAATAGGAAAAGGTATTACTTCGCTGAATAGGGCGATTGATAAGAATTGTATGACAAACCGCAGGAATTAATTCGTTCTTAGATCTGACCTCACAAAAAAAACAAGACCTTCTTCACCAAACGAATATAATAATCGACTCAACTTAACTCACTTAGCTACGGTACTCACCGTACTACGTTTCAATAAACACAAGCACCACTGCTCACTTCAGTAACACCATACAACATGGGCTATAAAATTCAGCAAACAACAATATTGCTTACTCTACGCACACTAAATCGACACTCGAATAATTACGCTCGAAAATTCACGCCTATTTATACTCCAAATTCAGTTTCGAGAAAGTTCTACGGCATTCTCAAAAAGAAACAAGAAGAGAAATCACATGACATGCAAAACTCACACCAAACCACGATAAACACGATTGTGACGTCAAGAGAAATCATATGACATGCAAAAATTCACACCAAACAGCAGTAAACACAATTGACATCACAAGCACAAATTTTGACTCGGTGAAATTACGTAACGGAGAGATCTGTCTAGAATATTCACGAAATAATTGCGTCAGTAGACAATTATGATTTTATAATGCAACCTCACGAAACGATCCCACGAATACAACTTCGCAAAATAACGCATCGGCCTAGAATCTTTATGTGGACAAAGCAATTAAAGCAAAACCATAATAAACAGTTATATCGTTACAGCATCGAATAAGGCCTTGTCTTTACCAGCAAATTAATTAAGAGCCAAACTATCGGTGCGGTAGGTCTGGGGTTCGATTCCCGGGCTGGTCAAATCTACACAGTGTCGCCAACGACTCCGTTGCGACGTTTCTTCGGAGCTGTGTTGCCCAGGCGCTAAGCCGCAGAGATGGGCCCCGCCACTCGTCACACGCTTCGGCGTAATACGGCGAGTATAATGAAGATTTGATTTTTATTTGCTTCTTTGTTTATAAATTTCTTCACCGCATGTTACCTGATTGCTTTAACAACTTTTTTCAGCTTAACTCAGAAATTCATTCCCGTCAAACAAGACAATCAAACAACCTGCACCTTCCTCTATTTAAAAAAAGCACTTGCATGTAGTTAATTAAATTGGTTGGCGTCAAATTATGGAACGAAATACCTAATGAAATAAAACAATCAAAAAACCTAGCTCAATTTAAAAAACGATTAAAACAACTGCTTTTAAACAGTTAGTAATTTAACACTTTTAAATTTGATATCGCTTTTACTCCTCATGCACTCTCGGTATCCTCGCATTTATCTCCTCCATAGTTAGTTTATTTGTACGCTTTCTTTTATTTTTTGTGCGTTTGTTTTTTCTCCTATTTTGATTACAGAGTCTATGAATCGATAATTCCTTGAACAATCGATTAAAAGCCATTTTCTGGGCTTTTCATACTCTGTGGCGTCGCTTTTTATTTTACATCATTTCTTCCTGATTAGTTTTGTACTCTTAGCTGTCGCCGAAATAATAAACAAACAAACAATCTTTACTTTTTTTCGGCGCAATTCGATATTCCATTTTAGGTTCTTTTTGTCCAGGTTACTTTATCTCACTTAAGTAAATTTAAAATAATCCTCGGTATGTCATTACCTTGTTTTAGCTGATAATTTTTTTTTGTGCCAAAAAAAAGATTTTTAATAGCAAAGTTGCTTCGCATATGCTATGTCCGTCGTTTTGGTAGTAAGTTACCGCATGAATGTTAGGACATCACAAAAAATGCTTGGCATACACCGCTAAATGATTTAACAGCTCAGATGGCCGAGTGGTATAGAGCGTCTGTCTCATGAGCTGTAGACTCGGGTTTGATTCCGAGTCGGGTCAAACCAATGACTTTGAAATTGGTATTCACAGCTTCCCTGCTTGACGCTCAGCATTAAAGGGACAGCGTGGAGAGCAAGCCGGCAAGTTTACTTGTGGTGCCGTTGGGAAAGGCACTTAGCGGGATTCCCCCATCTTGGTGTGGTAGACAGGTGGCTGGCAACTCCTAAGCGACCTCGTATTGGTGTGGTAGACAGGTGGCTGGCAACTCCAAGCGCATTGATCGCTTTCTCATGATAGGAGGATAAATATGCAACTAACTAACTAACTAACTAAATGCTCAGTGTAATATTGAATATCGATTACAATATTCTTTATTCTTTACTTTTTTGAACTACCATCGAAATTGATTATTTCTTTACTTTTTGGTCAACAATCAAATATCGATTATTTCTCTACTTTTTTGAGTATCGCTTCCCAACCTTGGCTGAGGCTTCAAAAAGTGCAATATTGGAGCAGTATGTCAAAGCGAAACGTATATGCTTACATAAAAATTTTTGGAATTTACCGGGCACCCATTTTTTAATGAAAATACCAAGCGGTAATGGTAGCTTATGCCATTGTCATAGCCTACGTTGCGTGTAATCAAAAGTAAAAAATCTTCGTATGCTTGGCGGCGACCCCTGATGCCCTAAAAAGATTGTCCGAAAAGTCACTGACAATTAATCTAAACAGAAGTCTGTGATACACCAAACATAACTACATTTCGCGCCATTTTGGAACGTCTAAACACCGGTCCTTCCATAGCGTTTGTGGGCGAAAGAAAGCTCATTAGTTCCGTGAAACGATTGTCGAAATTTCTCAAAGATTTAGCTCTCCGGCGACCGACTCCGGTCATCCTTGTGGCAACCGTGCTTGCGGATTCAGCTCTTTGATTGGTTATAGATGAGCTCCAGGTTGGATCAAAATTGACGGAATGTTGAGCAGCAGGTAATTTGACGTGCTTGGGAGTCGGATGAACTATTCTTGATTTTCCAGCTGGGACAGTTTGTATTCTTGGCAAATTGCCCTAAAAAAAACGCAATCAGCCTACTGCACAGCAAATTAAAACATAATTCGCTTGGTCGGATAAAAAATGCCTTTAGGCCATATTGTTCGAGTCCAATCTGCTTCATAAAAATTTTAGGAAAAGCAAAACTTTTTCTTCTTACTGACAGAACCTATGAACAATGCACCTTTAGCCATTAAGTCATAACTTCAGGTCAAGCTATAACAGTGTGCCTTCTTTGATTGACCCAAATTTTGAACAAATGGATCATTGGTCCGACAAAAAACATAATGGTGTTTGTTACGGATTACTCAATGTAGCTGTTAGGCAGTGGCGCAGGAACCCCCTTTCCGCGATTTCCGCAGCCGTGGGGGGGTCGCACACTTGAGGGCCCCGAAATTTTTGGTTAAATTTTTTAGAGATGTAGGCTACACAAAACCAGTGCTTACATTAAACTTAAACTCAGGACCGGATTTTCCATAATATGGGGGGGGGGGGCTATGCCAAGCTGCGAAAATATTTATGCGTTGTCCATACTGACAGCACTCACTGTATGCTCTTTTTCGATAAAAAAAAAAGGGCTAAAATGAGTGTTTTTTTATGTAAAAATCATAAAAAATCGTTGGCGGCTGGGGGTTTCACCCCCCAGACCCCCGGTAGTGGGCCTCTTTTTGCCAAATCCTGGGTGCGCCACTGAGCAGAAGGAATGGACTTAACCGATAACTGGTAAGGCTAGCAATTTAATTGCCAATTATATCGATCTTCCAAATATCGAAAAATGATCAATTTTGCTAAATCATCTACCCAATATCGAAAAATGGTCCCAATGCTCAACATAGATTTGCACCCCTGATTGAGAGAGATTTCTGCCACCCTTTCCTATTCATTCTGATCAAAAACGTGTTTCATAAAAACTGTTTTCCTCGCTCTTTTGACTACTTTTTGACATCATAATCATACCTGATCGAGTTACACGTAGCGAGTAAAAATCTAACACAAATTTATCCTGAGCTTGAACCCAGCTTTTGCTTCGAGTAACTTCAGTTAAGAGTGTCATTCGAAAATGAGATAAAAAATGAGCCGACTATGGCCATTCGACAATTTGCTGAATTATTGTTTGTGACATACAATTTCGCAGCATCTGCCTTTCCCAATGAGTTCACTGCGTTGTTTATCTTTTTGACATTGCTGGTTACAACAGCAGTGCTGCAGCCGAGAGATCCTTTAGCAAGTTGAAGTTAATAAAGAATTACTTGAGAAACCAAATGAGCCAAGAACATTCGATGGTCTTGCAGTACTAAGCATCGCATCAGATAAGGCCGATCAGATGAACCACAGAGCTATTGCTAAAAGCTTTGCGAATGCCAATATTCGAAAAGTTTGTTTTTTTTTGTCTAAATATACCTGTAGGTCGTTGCAGAACCTTTGAGTGATTTTACTAGTTTCTGTTGCACAAATGTTCAGAATTGATTGCAAATGACATGGAAACACCTTTCAGCATGTCATTTAAGCATGCATATAACTTTACACTCGCTTTTACTTTTTTGTCGTAAGCACTTCATATGATGACGCCATTACATTACTCATACATCATTAGCCAATGAACACGTTGGACGTATCCATCAATGCTTTTGTATAGCAATAAATGCTGGTGCCTGGTGGGGCCTCCTGAGTTATGCTTGCGAGGGGGGGGGCCGCACATTGTAGCTACGCCTCTGCTGTTGGGCTACTGCAATAGCCCTATACCTGGCTTGATACAGCGAGCAAACGTAAAAACGACTTGGTCAGCAGGCGACTGCCCGTTAAAATTCTCCAACCCGAACGCCAGCGATTAGCCAACTTACCGTTTGTTCATGTGATTGCGTATTATCAAGTTTTGAAAGACGATTTACCCCCGCGTATGGATATTTTGCTCTTTTATAAGCTGCAGGAGTTTGCACAGGAGTAGGCAGAGAAAATGCTCCGATAACTTCTCTGGAATCTCCAGCAGTTTTATGTCGTCCTGTTGTTGTCAACTGGAGGTTTTTGCTAACGTAATCATCTTCCTAAAAAGTAAGCAAATTAATGCTGTTCCAAAAAAAGTGACAATTCGATGACAAATAGACATGGGTTATTTTGCCTTCGCAGTTTGGGCACCAGATGATTGTTGGCGTACTGGTTAAAGACATCGTCATCAGCGCAGGAGGTCTTGGGCTCGATACTTGGGCCGGTCAAATCGGACAGTCTCCAACGGCTCGCTACCGCTGCTACGTTTCTGTGTTTCCCAGCCCCAGGCGTTCAGCCGCGGAGATGGACCCCGCCACTCGTAACACGTTTCGGTGCGATACCGTTAGCATGACGAAGATTTGATTTTTTGTAAGTTTACTTGTTTATCTAAATCTCACCTTCATCCATCGTTGTTGCTTTCTTTCTAGTCTTTTTACAAATGTGTTTATGAAATGATCGTGGACATCTTTGCTTTTCTTTTGCATTTTGTTCTCCGTTGAAACCTGATGTATAAACAAAATATCACAACTATTATGTTTAATTCCACGGCAGAGTCCGTGAACTGCTCTCTTTTCTTGAAAAATTTAGAAAAACACTTTTGTGATTTGATTTACAAGAAAAAATACTTCCTCAAACACATTGAAAATTTACCGCATTTTTTATCGGAAAAATTTATCGGCGATAATTTATCGATTACCGATATCGCTTCAAGAAATTGAGATTTATCGATTATCGGTATCGCCCAGAGCATTTTTAAAATTATCAATTATCGTTATCGCTTTAGTACAAAAAGGTTAATCTTGGCTTTCAACGGCCCTGAATAATGGTAACTCTAGTCCAGGGATGGCGAACCACTGACCCGCGGGTCACTGAGTTACCCACTTGCAAATTTCAGAGACCCACTTGAAGTTTGCAAAATTTTAAACTATGGCGTGCGGACGCGATGACATTTTTTTTTTGGTCTTCACTTGTTTTTGGGCTGAAAATGGTGACCCTGAGGTTAACCGTGGCCCACGACTTTTCTTTTTTCTGTCTACTACTTTAAATTTGACCTTTTCCTTTTTACGCGGAAAAAGATTTGAAAAGGTTCGCCATCCCTGCAGTCTATTGTAACGATATAACAATTTACAGTGTTTTCCTCTCTTAATGCACTGTTCTAGAAAGTTCCAGACCGACGTGTTATTTTCTAAAATTTACTCGTGGGATGGTTTCGTATATAGTTGTATTGTGATGTATTGTGTGATACTGTTTAGTGTTTACTTCAAGAATACTCGGGGCGGCTTTTGATATTTCGTAGTTTTAACCAGTTGTAGTTTTGTGCTTGTGATGTAAAAATAATGTTTTGAGTTAGCGTGTGAACTTTCGCATGTCATAATTATGATTTTCTTTCCTCTCGCTTGTATCTTTATTAGAATTTTATAGAACATTCTGGAAATTTATTTCTAAGTATAAATTAGCGTGTTTTACAGGCGTTATTTATTCGAGCAGTTTTTTTTAGCGTATTCAGTCGTGTAAAGAGTTAAGCAAGTGTTACGCAGAAGGGTTTAGCCCTGGTTTAATAGTGTTTTGAAGTGAACGGAGAAGCTTGTGTTGCTGAAGTCAGGTTACGGTGAGTACCGTAACTAGGTAAGTGCTTGGATCGTATTGTTATATTCGTTAGGTTAGGGGTCGGCAAACTTTTTCGCATGGTGGACCGGTTTAAGTCCGAAAATTTCTTACGAACCTGCCTTAAAAATAAGCATTCAGCAATTAAATTTTACTTCAGCTCATCTTACAATAGTGATTCAAGGAGAAGCATGAGCTTGTGCTGCAGCAACCAGACTCTCCCATCTTGGAGTGATGAGACTCAGCGACTTCGGCCGCGATACCCGCAATGTGTCTCTTGACGTTTTTTGATGTTGTAACTTGTAGGTCCCTCGTCAGACTCGTAAGATGGCGCTAATTTATTTCCAAAAACTCTCAGCAAAAATGCTTGTTTTTCACTCATTATTATCAGACTAAAAATATCTACGCCAAAAGTACAATTTTAAAACTGTAGTATTTTAGGCTACAAATTTCAGAAGGTATAATTCATTTTAATTCTGACTTCAATTTGCTGTAATATTTCTGACGTTATTTTCTTACTTATTTCCATCATCAACATAATTCAGCTATCACTACAAAACCACAACAATTACTGCTAGTTACATGTTTCATGCAGTGATGGGCACGATAAACCTTTTTACATTAAAGCGATAACGATAATCGATAGGTTTGAAAAAGCCCTGGGCGATATCGATAATCGACAAATCTCAATTTTTAAAGCGATATCGGTAATCGATAAATCATCGCCGATAAATTTTTCCGATAAATGTTGCCGTAAATTTTCGATGTGTTTGACGAAGATTTTTTTGCAAATCATATAGCAAAAATGTTTTTCTAGATTTTTCAAGAAAAGAGAGCAGTTCATGAACTCTGCCATGGCATTTAACAGAACAAAGAGAGATTTTTTGAAAATTGCAACAAGATTATGACTATCGCCGATAAATTATCTCGATAAATGCCCATCTCTGGTTACATCACACACATAACAAAGATATTAATCAGATTTATTGCTCTTGTGTCTTGTTACGTCAGAATATGCAATAACACTTGAATAAACACCATTAAAAACCGGCATTAGAAAACCTTTTTAGGCACCCAATTAAGTCACAACGCACCCAAACTGTAAAAATCAAGCAATCAAGCCTAACAAAACGTCCGAAAGCAACTGGGTCTTAAATTCTGAAGTAGCAAAACCGTTTTAAAGCATTCAGTCTGAAAAAGTACGCGGACCGGCACCAGAATTTAAACCAAGTTTGCCTAAAAAATGACCGGCACCGGGCCGCGGCCCGGTGTTTGCCGACCACTGCATTAGGTGAAGGTCTTTTGTTTTTTTCTGTGAGGTCAATTCAGAATGCGGATTTCGTCCTACGGTCTATCATCCAATATTTATCGATCATATCTGTCCGCGAAGCACTTCTTTGTCCTTCGTGGATATTCTTTACCGATTTCGCGACATCTAGGTCTATTGATGCAAATCCAGGTATCCCTTAAACATAGGCGCAGCCAGGATTTTCAATTCGGGGGGCTAAAGTTAAAAAAATCTTACACAACAGCAGGAACGGATCCAAAAAATTTTGGTGGGGGAATGCAGATTTGAATTAGATTGAGTGTCAACTAGATACAAAGACGTCAGACGTTTAGACCCACAATAGGGCGTCGATGTATCATTTCAGAGGCATATTCAAATATTTTTAGGGAGGGCACCAAATTGTGACAGCTTTTACAAGCGTATGTGTTTTCCGTCAGAGTAAATTTGAAGAAAATTGAGGAAAAAACTGCTCTAGGGTGTTCGGGAGCAAGCTCTTACGGAAAAATTTTGAAATTGTACATGGTGTAATAGCCTTTTTATTGCTCTTTGAACAAATTTTGATCAAACTTTTTGCCCCTCATTCGGAGTCCTTCACCAAATATGGTGCATATTTGTTTGAACATTTCCCGTTCATGTGTGCTTACTTCAGGCCAGGAGTGGGTCCAGAAAATTTTGGTGGGGGGATGCAATTTTGAATTGGGTTGAATGTTTGCAACTGTAAATATAAAAACGGTAGACGTCTAGACGCGGAAAAGGGCGTAAATAAACCCTTTGAAAACGTTTCATCTCTGAGGCGTAATCAAAAGTTTTTTTAAAGGAAAGGGTACCATATTTCGACATTTTTTCAAGCGTAGTTTTTTTCTGGCAGAATTAATTTGAAGCATCTTGAGAAAAAAAAGCTCTGAAGGGTCTGGGGGCATGCTCCCTCGGAAAATTTTTGCATGTCACGCACTGCAATGGCCATTTAGTACATTTTGAACAGTTTTTGGGCAAACTTTGTTGAAATGTTTTGCCCTTAATTTTGAGTGTTTCACCGGTATCAATACATGGCGTTCTACAAACCTGGTTTCACATAAGCCGACAAGATTACGTTTTGTTTCTCCTTGACTAGAGACATCTTCTTTGATGCAGGACTTCAACAACGCTGTTTTCTTCGAGCTGGTTTTAAACATTTTAACCACTTTTCGTGCAACGTCTTCAGCATTTTGTATTGCTGAAACTTTTACAGCTGCAGAAGCGCTCAAAGTTAAGCGATGCACAGCACAGTAAAAATAATACGCCAAGAGAGATTCCTTTATTGAACAATTGAAGTGACGCCTAATTGTTCGCTGGCCTGTGCGGCTGCGCATCATAACTCTGGCCAGCGCAAAATTTTGCGCTGGCCAGAGTTATGATGCGCAGCCGCACAGGCCAGCGCAAAAAGCAAGTTGCATTGTATTTCTACTTTGTAAGCTCACTTATTAAAAGCCCATCTAGAAAACAATCACGCGATGGCAAGTATTTATCGTAATTACCAAGATCCTTGTTTTTGTCCAGGATAGATTGGGGGCCATGGCCCCCGTGCCCCCTCTGGCTACACCCTTGCCCCCAATTACTTAGGATATACTCTGTATCTCCGTTAAAGATGAGAAAGGTGTAGCCTACTTTTTGGTGTGTCATGATTTTCAGACTTTAAGAGTGTATATTTGCAAGAAACACAGAGGCTACACAAAAATAAAATAATTAACGAAGGAATTGAAATCAATACGGCTCCACAGTAGTCGTTAGACTTTCTTATTTTCATCGAGAACGAAGTTTATCAGTAAATGAAGCATGTGCTCAGCTTCTGCGTCCTAGCTGACAAAATGCCGACCGGCAGGTTAGTGTAGTAGTTATTTCGGTTAAATACATCGCTAGAGGCGTGGGAGGTTTTGGGCCGATTCCTGGAACCACGATTGGTGAGAGGGAGGCAGGGGGGTACAAAGTACAGGGCCCGTCATGTTTTTAGGGGATCATCCCCCCAGCAAAGAAAAGCATCATCAAAAAGCATCATTCCCCTAGCAAAGAAAGAAAATTTGCCCTGAGGGGGGATGCCAAAACGTCTCCCCCCAGTGCCGTAGCAGCTCAACTTTGGGCCCCCCCCAAAAACCCTTTCAAGTCCCCAATACTTAGCTTTCGATATGAATTGTTTTAGGTTTTTCCAGGGGTAACAACTCACTTTCTCACCACAATGCGAATACTGTGGTAAAATTAAAACATATAACGCGTTATCACTGTGTAAAAATAAAAGGTGTAATTTTAAGACAAGTTTGTTACACCCAATTCATTTTCCATTAAAATCGTTTAGCTCAGGGTTTTTCTACCTTTTTCTGCTCATGGCCCACTAAAATGATAAAATATGATGGTGGCCCAATAACTTTTGCTAAAAGGTACAAAGTCAACGTGATGGCATGATTAGGGAATGCTGATGTCGCTCTCTAGTCAAGCTCTGTGGCCCACTGTTGGGCCATGGCCAATAGGTTGAAAACCTCCGGTCTAGCTAGAGCGCACTTTTTCGTACACAGATGTTCTTTTGACAGCATCATAATCTGGAGATCGGGCGCATTAACTTTCGATTGACAACATGGCCAGCGAAGAACCAATCGGATGGCCGAGTGGATAGAGCGTGTGCTTCTGAGCCTGAAGGAGTGAATAGACTGAGGGTTTGATCACTAGTCAAGTCAAACCAATGACTTAAAAATTGGTATTCACAGCTTTCCAACTAGACATTCAGCATTAAAGGGATAGTGTTAAGAAAGCCGTCAAGTTTGCTTGTGCCGTTGGGAAAAACACTTAACGAGATTCCCCCATCTAAGTGCGGTAGGTAGACAGATGGCCGGCAACTCCTAAGGGAGCTCGTGTAGCGCCCCATTGCTTTTTGTGATAGGTGGATAAAAATGCCAACAAATGGAAAGAAAAAAGATAGTCTGCTGTTTGCCATATTAGATGCAATAAACGTTTTAATAAATTTCAGTTTTCTGAAGCTTTGTTCAGCACTGGTAACAGTAACAACGCATTTTGTAAACTCGAGAAGCAAGGCAAGCGAGCACTTACAGGTATTACTATTGAATTAAAAGTTCAACGGTGTTGAAGGGAGACTGCCAAACGAGCTTGTGTCGTTCTAATCAGCAACCATCTGATATAAATATCAAATGCAATAGACTCCAGCCGTGAATCGAACCCGTCGCAAAGAATCTGAACCTGCGTGCGGTACTGCCAGATCATATTGCTGACAATGGCTGTTCATGCACGAAGCTGCTGGGTGTAAACAGCAATGCAAAGACAGAAGCGACATCACATGTCAGCTTAAAACTTTCTACTATCGACATAATAGCCTGGTCCACCAGTTGTTTTAAAAAGTTTGCTTTGAATCTCTTCCTCAGAAGCTGTACGATATAGATTTGCATCGTAACTAAACATTCTCTTTTTCTATTTTCATTCTCTTTTTTTTTTTACTTTTTGATTGAGGAAGACCGGACCAATGTCCAATACCTGCGCTATTTCAAAAGCACACGTTTTCAAACTAGCAAATCCTTTTTCAATGGACTTTTGTATTCGATGTCAGATTATGGTTGCTGACACAGAAATAGGGTAGGATTGAATTTAATTTACCAATCGGATGGCCGAGTGGATAGAACATCTGCTTCTAGATTGGTGGACTCCGGGATTCAATTCCGGGTCCGGTCAAACCAATGGCTTGAAAATTGGTATTCACAGCTTTTTTGGTTGACGTTCAGCATAATGGATAGCGCGAAACAAGCGGCAAGTTCGCTTGTTGTGCTGTTGGGAAAGGCACTAAACGGGATTACCCCATCTAGGTGTGGTAGACCGATGGTCGGCAACTCCCAAGCGAGCTCGTATAGCGCCCCGTCGCTTTTTCATGATAGGAGAATAAAATTGCGAATAAATAAAAAATAAATAGATAAAATTTTAAATCTGCTCACAAGGTGTTAATGAATTTGAATTTAATTTTTTCAAGAGGAATGAATTTGAATTTAAGCTTTGAAAAATGATTGCATCCAACTCTGCACCGGCCTCCTTTTTCAAGTCCTACGCGCACTCTTACACACAGTGTATTGTTTATGACATCATTATGCAGTTTATGACGCTATTTGAAAGGAAACGATAGCGAAAAATTTTAAAACTGAAATATATAGAATCTGAGCGCAAAAAATCCCATTCAACGCGATTCGCCAAGCAAAACTTTGTTTTTGAATTGATGCAACTTCGGGTCCTTCAAGACAATTTGGGGCCCCTTTTGGCAGTGTGGGCCCCCCCAATTGGGGGGTTTGGGGGGCGGCTGCTACGGCTCTGCTCCCCCCCCCCCCCCCGTCATAAGTGCCGTAAGAAGTTAAATGTTTTTTATATCAACATTACGACACGTTAGCAGTTTTTTATAAGCGTTAGTGAAAGCACTAAGAATATGTTAAAGCAGAGGTTCCCCAACTTTTTTCAGATCATATTTGAGATTGAGAGTATGAATTAAGAAAATGCTAGCCTATACCTTCTCGGGCTCCACCCCGGACCCCGCTGGGATAGCTTACAACTCTCCCCCCAAACCCCTTGCTTCATTTATAAAACAAAAACCTGCCTAAAATAAAGCTAATGAAGTTTTCGAAATTCTACCGTTAATAATTTTAGTTCATCATGCTGGTGGTATGCAAACACGCAGTGCACCCTCCGCCACTGTTTTCATTTGCTCATTGACCAATGACATCGCCCCAAGAGCGTATTTAGAGGGGGGCATTGTGCCATGGCCCCTCCCCTTTTGACTTTGGCTTTTAGTAAAAAAGAACGAATGGTGCTAAGTGACTTAAATACGCCAGACTCTTTTGATGGCTTTTGTAGCTTATGGCTAGGGGCAAATCCAGGGGGGTAGGAATGGGATGAGGGAATGTATTCACCTCACCAGCCTTTTTCAACCAGGTTTTTGATAAATACAAATTTTCTATAATTTCGAACCTCTTCGGTAACAATAGGCCTTACGCCTTAAGCATGCACAATTGAAAATGTGCGAACAAAATGCACCATGTTTAGTAAAGTACTCAGAATTAGGGTCAAAAAATTTAAATCAAGTTTGCCTGAAAAATGTTCAAAAAGCACTAAAATAGCCATTGCATCATGTAATATTTCAAAAATTTCCCGGGGGAGCATACCCCCGGACCCCTCGAAAGTTTTTCTGTCTTTTAATCTACGGTACTTCAATTAGCTCTGCTGAAAAAAATTACGCTTGAAAAAAACTGGTGGAATTATGCTCCCCTCCCCCTTTTAAAATTTCTTGCTACGTCACTGCATCGCTCCATGAACAATAAATACCATTTTCGCAACATCGTCTTTTATTTGGGTTCAGAATTCAAGAAAAATTGTAGACAAAAACATCCCCCTCAGTAAAAATTTTTCACTTCGCACACTGCCTAAGGCTACGTGTGCGCGATGTCAAGACCTTTTCCTTTTTAGAGAATTAAATTTTGGTACCGAGGGGGCCCGCATCGTATCTCTGCCCCGGGGCCCGGATTTTCTCTCGACGGCCCTGCCTGGGACGATCAGACCGGACACACTGTCACCAACGACTCGCCACCTTTGGGATGTTTCTTCGGAGCTGTGTTGCCCAGGCGCTAAGCTGCGGAGATGGGCTACGCCACTCGTTACTCGCTTTTGGTGTAATATCGCGAGTAGCCTATAACAGAATGAAGAATTGAGTTGATTGTGCCAATAAAATGCTCTACCCGTCTTCTTGGGCCTGATGATTATTTATTTTCTACCGGTACATGAAAATAAAACAAACACGTCGATCAATGACATTTATTTACCTTCATATCAAGAAATCTTTCTTCGCTAACATTGGCATTCAAAATCACGTGACTGACATGTGATTTGGGTAGCATCCGGGTTACCACACTTTCAGCTCCATTTTGAGATGAAATGTTGATTATTTCATCAGCAGGTCTTCGCAGTTCACAAAATATGACTACGGGCTTTTTCATCTTTTTTCTCGTCATGTTTAACTGATTGTGTCAACTTTTAATGTAGTAGCCTACTAGTCTCCTAGACTTATTTCAAAAACTATGTGTATTTTTATATAGTCGCATATTTACTCTCATATCACAAGAAAGCGATCAATGCGCTGTAACAAGGTCGCTTAGAAGTTGCCGGCAATCTGTCCACCACATCAAGACAGGGGAACCCCTCTAAGTGCTCTTCCTAACGGCACAACAAGTAAACTTGCCGGCTTGCTCTTCACACTCTACTTTCAATGATGTGCGTCAAGCTGAAAAGCTGCGAATATCAATTCTTAAAGTCGTTGGTTTGACCCGAATCGGAATCAAGGCCAAATCTACAGCTTCCGAGGAGACGCTCTTACCACTCAGACTGCTTTGAAATTACCCTGTACAGTCAAGAAAACCATTTAGTTTTCACTTAAGCTTGCCTGCAATTACAATACTACCACTGGGTTTCTCGAAACGTACGTAGGAATTTACACGCTGTACAAATAATACGACTTCGCATAAACAATAATATGCGGCGCTCTTTCAACATTCACTCCATTGTGATCTCACTGACAGACAATTAACTAATTGTTTTATGATTCACAAAACAATAGATAAACCCTGACAAATCGTAATTCCTGATAGTTATTGAAATGTGTAATAGTAACCGCTTTTGTTATGGCCGTTAGTCTACCGTCACAATTCAGCCTTTAACTCTGCTATTTACTGTAGTTAAACTGCTTAAACTTGCTTGAGGAAAACTTTCCAGTACATAAGGCTACCATCTGTCAAGGTTGATTTTTTGCTTGAAGATATCATATTTCTGTGTTAATTCTTTTCAACACAACAATACAAGTGTGTACAAATTCGTGACCAGCGTAATCCTACACAACTCTGTCTATATTTATATTGTTGTTATTACACCTATGACCGCTTCATGCTAGGAGCCAAAGAAACTATTTTTGCACTGTTTTCAACTTCATGTAATGAAACTTTTCCTTCAGCACATTTCCGAAGCCGGCTAGTTACGATTGTGTTCGCTTTTCGTACACGTGTAAGGTTGTAAGCGAAACAGCAACCATGACTTGTGGCAAAAACTGCCAAATATATGACGTATTGTCAAATACCGTTAGTTTGCAGGGGCGTGCCCAGAAATTTGAAAGGAAGGGGCGCAATTTCCTGTTTACACTGAAAATATCGGTGAAGACCAAAAAGAAAAAAGGTTTTCACGTCTTCCGACGTCCAATTTACCCCCAAAAATCAAGTGAAGACCAAAAAAAAGGTTAACGCGTCCTCAGACGTCCTGTTTCCACTGTTTCGCTGACTGCAGATACATATCGGCTTATATTTCAGCGGGGGGGGCGCAACTCCAGCGGCCCTGGATACGCCCCCGGTTTGTACACAACGTTTTTCGTTTTTTTAAAACTGCCACAAAGTCTGACGGTAAATTGCTGGTGTAACTTCAGATGCTGCGAACCGTTGACAATGTTCATTTTATTTTGCTTAACTAACCGCATGGTGGCGAAAGAGAGCCAGTAGATCACATTCACGGAGTAGCTGAAAGCACAAAGAGTTGGCCCAGTGGTTGGAGCATTGGGTTTTGGCGTGAGTTTCGTATGTTTGGTGCTCAACTAGATCACTTTCCATGATGCATGTTATTCTCTAACATGAAATCCTAAACTGCTAGATGGGGCTTTAAAAGTACAGACTAGTCCCTGCGGTCGTGTAGGATACTCTGAAGGCTATAAGGCCAATACTAAGATTGGCCTTAACATAAACATTAAACAACCCGATCGATTGAACCGAAATTGAACGCCTCTAAAGGTATAGGATGCAACACATACAAGTCCAGTACCAGGGCTGATAAGGTGGCGACAAAGAATATTATCTTGGTAATTTTCATTGTGATCCGAGCGGAAATTAAACCACTGCTTGGTGAACGCCAAACAACATTTTTCATCAATATACCAATCTTCTATTTGTGGTCTACAAACTCAACGCCTACCAGCTAAAGATGCGTGTCTAACGCATTTTCTACACAAACTTCTATCCATCGGCATCTACACCAGCGCCAGCGCCAAGGGGAGCCTGCCCCCCCCCCAATCAACAAGCTTACACTTTTGAAGCCATGGGCTTCGGTGATTAATTTGAAACTTTGGCCCCCCTGATAAACGCTTGGCCTCCCTAAGTCAACTGCTTTGTCGCCGGGTCTGATCTACACATTAGTTGGATGTTTACCGAAGTTGCAGCATTAGGTAATCAGTGGCGTAGCGAGAAATTTAAAAAGGGGGAGGGGGATAAATTACAAAAACCATCAAAAGAGTTTGGCACTTTTTTAGTCACTTATTGGGACCATTTATTCTTTTCTGCTAAAAGGCAAAGTGAAAAGGGGAGCCATGGCTCAATGTTTCCCTAAATATGTCCCGGTAAGTTATTGCAATACTAGTTAGTTAGTTAGCTAGTTAGTTGCATATTTATCCTCCTATCACGAGAAAGCGATCAAAGCGCCATACGAGCTCGCTTAGAAGTTGCCGGCCATCTGTCTACCACACCAAGATGGGGGAATCCCGCTAAGTGCCTTTCCCAACGGCACAACAAGTAAACTTGCCGGCAGAGCTGGATGTCTCGAGACGAGTCTCGCTCTCGTCTCGGTCTCGCTATGCCAATGTCTCGTGTCGTTCTCGGTCTCGGACCATCAAAGTCTCGGAAAATGGTTATGTCTCGATCAAGACATGAAGAAATCTTGGCTTTAAAACAAGATTCAGGTCTTTGATATGGAATCAACAATGGTACGCACCCGATGTATTCAAAGTAAAAACTTGTGCGTGATTTCGCACTTTGCAAAAACATTTGGCCAAATTTTGTTTATAGCATTTCACTTCGTTGTTTAGGCCCGCGGAATTGCAGGCTTTTGCTTTTTTTTTTGTGAGCAGCACATATGACAACTGGTCTATTTAAACCACTAAGCACATGCATTCGATAGTAGGCTAGACCAGTGGTTTTCAACCTGGGGTCCGCGGACACTGCGCCGCAATGCGAAGGCTAAAGGGTCCTCAAGGGGTCCGCACCTTCTTTTTGCACTGCACTGCTTTACACTTGATTTCGGGGGGGGGGGGGGGGGAATTGGACGTTTGCAGACGTGTTGATCTTTTTTTTAGGTCTTCACTTGCTTTTGGGCGGAAATTTGGACGTGTGCGGACGTGTTGACCTTTTTTTACGTGTGCGGACGTGTTGCCCTTTTTTTTCTTTTTTCTTTGGTCTTCACTGATTTTAGGCGGAAATTGGACGTCGGTATCAGGAGCGGATCCAAAAAGTTTTGGTGGGGAGTATGTAACATTGAATTAGGTTGAATGTTAATTAAATACAAAAATGTTAAGACGTTTAGACCCGGAAACGGGCGTAAATAACCCCTTTGAAAACGTTTCACGCCAGGGGCGTATTCAGAATTTTTTTAGGGACATGTGTCACCGACATGGCCTAGCGGTACCGCGCGCAGGTGACAGATCCTACGTGACGGGTTCGATTCACGGCTGGAGCCGATCGCATTTGACATATCTGTAACGGGTGGCTGCTGACTCGAAGAGCGCAAGCTCACTTCGCAGTCTCCCTCAATTACTGTTGAATTTTCAGTTCAATATAATTTGAAAATAACCTTAGTTAGTTTAATTTAGTTTTAGTTTTTTTTAGGGAGGAGGCACCAATTTTTGTTAGTTTTTCAAGCATATTTTTTTCCGGCAGAGTTAATTTTAAGCAACTTGAGTACCAAAAACGATACTGGGGGGGTCCAGGGCATGCTCCCCCGGAAAATTTTTGAAATTTTGCATAATGTAATGGCCATTTTAGTGCTTTTTGAACAGTTTCAGGCAAAGTTTGTTCATATTTTTGGCCCCTAACTTTGAGTACTTAACCAAATATGATGCCTTTTATTCGCACAGCTTCGATTATGCGTACTGAAAGCGAAGAGTTTCGACATTATGGAAAAGTTTTACTCATCCAAAGCATTGTTGAAAATGGCTGGTACATTGTTGAAAATGGTTGAAAATGGCATTGTCGAAAATGGCTGATGCATCCCCCACATCCCCCCTCTGGAACCGCCGCTGGTCAGTACTCTAAAATCGTGTCTATTTGCGTTGCGGGGTCCGCAACAACAAATTGCATAAGTTAAGGGGTCCGCGACTTGAAGAAAGTTGAAATCCACTGGTCTAGACCAAAGATGTCCAACCTTTTAATTTATTGGGGACCCATTGCAAAATTGAATATTTTAAGTTTAACTGGGCCGCATAGCCACCAGAATTCCAATATTTCAGATTATAGTTCAAGAAAAAGAAATTAACATTTAATAGCTAGCTTTTATTGTGAAAAAGTTATTGACCAGATGGATTTTCAAAAATGCATGGTGGCACAATGACAATAAGATATGTTAATTAATTTATTATTTATGTAATATAAAGTACTTTGATTAAATTTCATGTACACTCTCGTGCTCAATACTTGATAAACTTGCTAAAAAATTTTTAACAGTGGATAGTGGGCCGCAATGCCGACATCCCTGGTCTAGACCAACATAGCCTACCATTGACTTTTTGTTTAAAGTTTTTTTGACATCTTTTTCGTTAGATTAAAAAAAATATTGGGCCGAGTAATCGTCTGTGAGAGGTACTGCTTGCCTTGCAAGGAACAAGGACTTGAATCTTCTGTGATAAAAATAAGCTGTTTCGTTGTTATTATGGTGAACTCGTTGAATCATTAATTGTAATCGTTAAAAGCGTATGACCAATAGCACATTTATAATACATCGTGCTGGTGAAATTAGTTCATAACCGCGACGGCTTCATTTACTAGTATTGTTTTTGCAAGTGTTATTTTGCTATAAAAATATTTCAATAACCTGGCTTAGTAGAGCCCATACTCCAGTGTATTATTATCTTTTCTATATTTTCCAATTTTTGGCTTTGAAATCTCGTGTCTCATAACTTTAAAGTCTCGTCTCGACTTTAGCAGCAAAAGTCTCGTCTCGGTCTCGAAGCAATGATGTCTCGTCTCGGTAGGTTCGGTCCTCGTTCCAGCTCTGCTTGCCGGCTTGTTCTTCACACTGTCCTTTTAATGCTGAGCGTCAAGCAGGGAAGCTGTGAATACCAATTTTAAAGTCATTGGTTTGACCCGACTCGGAATCAAACCCGAGTCTACAGCTCAAGATACAGACGCTCTACACCGCTCGGTCATCTGAGCTGTTAATAGTAAGCTTACAGTTTTGGCACAGGATTCTCCAGGTGACAAAATATCTTCATTAATTGCAACAGAGGTCTGTGACTATACTGTAGATTTTAACCAGACAAATTTATTGTTTAGAATATCCAGAGGCGTTACGAGAAATTTTAAAAGGGGGGAGCCATAAGTTACAAAAGCCATTAAAATAGTCGGGCATATTTCAGTCACTTAGCAACTTTCGTTCTTTTTACTAAACGGCAAATTCCATAGATGGGCAAGTTAATCCAAAACGTAAGCTTCGTCAACCTCTACTTCGTTCACACAGTTATAAAGCTCCGTTAACGTTAATTCGTTAAATTCAGCTCCAATTAACGGAAGTTAATTAAATTCGTTAAATCGTTAATCTCTTCTTAAAACGGCACTTCTTAGAAAAAAGCTTAAATTTTTTTAATATCAATATTTGCGTAAAGCATGTAAGCAATTTTTCTGCTCACAAGTCACAAGCAGTATGCTTTTATCTCGCTTTTTGACCTCATTAGTCGTATTTTGCTAATTTATCGATGTCAAACTTTACCAACAATAAGAGAAATAAGCGTTTACAAAAATTTAACGGAAGTTATCACGTTAATTTCAAAAAGAAGTTAATTTAATCCGTTAATTTCAAAAAGGCATTTAATGAAAAAGTTAGCTTCGTTATTAACGAATTAACGATTAACGAAATCGTGCCCACCTCTGGCAAATTCACAAAGGGGGACATGGCACAACACCCCCCTAAATACGTTACGAAGTATATCAAGTGCTGTTAAACGTGAATCTTCGTCGCGGGCAAGCTAGGGAGTCATATGAGGATTGCAAATTAAACTACGAAGAAGTTAATCGTTGAGTTAGCTGTGGTTTTTATTCTGTAATAATAAGTGTGCAAAATTTGAAAATGCCGAAAAATGAAATACTGTATCACTGAAGTATTGTAGTATGAAACCGCGCATGTTTTTCTCCTAAAGGAATTTTCTAAAACCGAATATTGTCGTGAACTATGACGTAATAGAGTCAAGCTGTGACAACTTCAAACGGCTTCAACTGTCCGTTTTCATCAAGTCAAGTGCCTCCGTCATTAAACTTTCCCTAACGGATGTCTTACGGATACGCACAAACAGGTTGCCAGCGGGAATGCTGGTTTATTTTATTTTTCCAATTAATCCGCCAATTGCTCTGGTGAAATGAAGGAATACCACACAAAAACAGCTCCGCATTCGTTTGTCTTTCAGCTCACCATCACGTAATGTATGACGAAAGACACGACACTGAGGATCGTGGGAAAACAGACGGTTACAGTCATTGCTACGTCATCTTACTTACTCTCGACTGGA
Organism: Trididemnum miniatum; assembly: GCA_964006365.1. Lineage (NCBI taxonomy): Eukaryota > Metazoa > Chordata > Ascidiacea > Aplousobranchia > Didemnidae > Trididemnum > Trididemnum miniatum. Next base: position 7,072,330 of record OZ023239.1, read on the forward strand.
CGCTATTACCCTAGCTTCAGTCTGATCAAGGAAAGGAGAACAGTAACAAACAGCATCAAAACTTTAACGACCATTAGTTCCCTCAAAACACAACCGTATTGTTACGTCATAATTAATTTAGCAAAGGTTTTAGCCTAACGGATCGAAAACTAATTCGATCTAAAGTTAACAAGTAAACAGTTTATCCATCTAAAAGCTGTTTGTGTTTCCTAAATCATGGCTTCTAGAAGTGTATGACGTAAGCAATGACACACCGTCCATGTTAGGTGGCCGTAGCATCTTAATCAATCATGTTTAAATTATCATCATTACGTCGAGTGGAGCGAACACCGTCGGCCTCCCTTCATAGACTTTTGCCACTGATGATTGAGATGTTTAACAGTGATGACATTCAGAACAGCAGCGTCTGACGATAACTTCGCTGTAATTTTTTGCTGAAGACAATAGCAAGTGTCTCAATATTGAAATTTTGGGCTTTACTATTATCTTCATCATTTTGATATAATTTACTTCTAATAGGGGATTTTAGCCTATGAGGAGTTTTGGTGATTCACGCAGTCTAGCATAAAACTCTACAAAGCTTAATTGTGTATTTCAGCTTGTCGGTGGCGCTCGTTTGTCATTTTCAAGACTGTAACGACATGCTTTTTTATTTCATTACGTACGGCACAAAATTGAGTTTTTTAGCTATAATAATTATACAGATTCGTTTAAATTGTGTAATTTGGTGTCCAATAAAATATCCCTCTTTGATCGTAATATTTTTCCAAAAAAATTTTTCTCTGAAATATTTGGCAGAGCTTAGTAATTTCTCACGTTCTTGGCTAGATATCTTCAAATTTTTTGACTCTTTTGTTTACTTCTGCTGGTTAAACCTATTTTGATGTTCTGGAATTCCAAACCTGATATCAGAAACCTTACAAATGACAATAGAATTATTTTAGTGGTTTAATTGTACTTAATTGAGGGTCAATGATACATTTGTTTAGAAAGCAACCCTCATTGCATTTCAAGATTTATTTAACGAAACAGTATCTTATAATTGTCAGCTCTCTACCATTTTTGGTAAGTAATTTTTTAGTCTACACTTTTGCCTTGTTTCAAGGTATTTTCTTGGTCTCATCTTTTTATCAAGAGTTCTTTTTTGTGACCGAACTTCTTCACCTTAGATAGTTTGCTTTTGATGTAACCAGTTTAAGTTTCACTTACATTGAGCCTTTTTTAGAGAGTCCTGCATCCAATGTTTTCAAAATTTCCCAAAAAGGCAAAACAAGTTTCTTGCTGGTCTCAAAAAACTAATCACGCCCCGTATTTTCGATTTTTACATCTGTCAATGAAGGGCCACAAAAATTTAATCATTTTTTTAAGGCTTCCGAAGCGATGCATCGAAGTGGTAACTTGAAATTTAGAAGCTATGTGAAATAGAATCAACAAGACACATGTAACAGACTTCGTGCGAAGAGGTTTTAGAGAAACCGTGATTAAGCTATTCAGTATTCACCTATTAGCATTTAACGGTACTCGTTACCAGGCACCACCCACTTTTGAAACTCTAAAGAAAAATTGCAAACAATTGCAACACCAAATTGGGCTTTGCAAAAAGCTTTTACGCGATTTGTTTTGATTAGTGGATTTTTGCAACTGAATTCACCCGTGAAAAACTGAATGCACTCTGTGCTACCGTTACGAAACCAAAAAATGTTGCTCCACCAAAATAAACAGAAAAATATTGGCAAAGCACACTTGCCACCAGATTAAACTTCAAACCACAAAATATCATATCTTCATGATACTCGAAGTATTATGCAAAGCGTGTAACGAGTAGCGGGGCGACCTCCGCCGCTCTGCGCCAGGGCAATATACTTGTAGTTCGGAAGAAACATGGCAGCGGTGGCGAGCCGTTGCCGACAATGCATCCGATTTGAACCGCCCGCGAATCGAATCCAAGGCCCTCCGTGCCGATACCTATGTCTTTAAGAACTACGTTAACTGATCGGTTAGCTTCAAACCAAGACTTGTTACATTCAACTGTGATCGCATTTGCTTTTTTATTACCAGCCTTGTTCTATTATGCACTAAAACGCAAAATTGATGATGATGATCGATAATTTCTTCATCTTTATCCTCCTATCTCGAGAAAGCGGCGGAGGCGCTATGCGTAGAACGAATCCAGACTCGCTTAGGAGTTGCCTATATTTCCAAGTTTTGCGGTTGAATTTTCTTCTGACTTCAACAATTAAATTATATCTGTTTTATCAAATCAAATGTTTTGAAATAAGAGCGATCGCTAACTAATTTGGACGCCTAAATCTACGCTTTTTTAACAAAATTTTCCATTTTTCAGTTTATTACAAATATTGGTGCTCGTCAGAAAGTTTTGTGTGAAAGCACTACGCAAAATTTAAAAAATAAACACTGTTGTTTTGATGGGCAGCTTTTGCCGCAAAAAGTCATCCATTTCTACTCCGAATATAATTTGGGTAATTTTATTTTTCATGTCTAAACGATTTTTAAAGGGGATCGAAATTCTGCTCCAAATTGCGGTTATTTAACGGAGTTCTGATTGATTGTGTGTCAGTGTGTGTGTGTGTGTTACTGTGTGTGGGCAACTCGACAACTTGTGTGTTTGCCGAGAAATGAGAATGATTTTTTTTAAGGCATTATCACTTGATATATGTCACAACAACAGATTCATTTTTGTTTACAGTTGGCATTGGACAGCCAGCTGTCCGTAAATTGTTTGATCCTAACCAAGTTCCCATATCGTGGTGAACTGAGCAAATTTAAAAGCTCTGTTCTGTCAAAAAGTCTCGACGTGCCTAAGTGACTGTTGCATACATCAACGATAATTGCTGAATACTTTTCAGACACTTTATCCAAACTAATCTTATTGTGGTTTCACACCAAATTGCGCGCATTTTTTACTCCGCCTTCCCCGTCTAAAGCTGCAGCATTAACCGACCATAATTTTACCACTTATTATAGATGTTTCAACCGATATTTACAGTATAACCACTCAAAAACATAGGCTACTTTTTACTACCGGGGACAAAAATAGTTGCACAACGATAAGAACCTTTTTTACTCTAATTTTGCGTAAATCATCATGTTCAGTGTCATTATCGTGCAGTTGTTAATGACAGGACCACCATGACTTTGCATTTCTACATTATTTTGCTCTGTTTTAGCACTTCAATGTAGTTGACCCAGAACAATGAACAATAGTTGATCCTAAAAATAGCTGAAAAATGATAATCACTCTCTACTCGCCCTTGCCTGGTTACTGACATGCAAGTCATGAATGCACAGCTTCTAATATTTTCACGTAAAATTTCAAAAATTCATGGTATTCTTCATTTTTTGTAAAGCAATTTTTATCAACTCCTTAAAAACACCCGAACAGCAGCTTATGATTTTTGAAATTCTTGCAATAGTTTTGCTATACAGTAGGCCACCGCGCCTAGGTTACAGATCCTTTCTAACGGTTTCAATTCATGGCTGGAGCCGACTGCGTTCAAACTGTGCTTTAGGTACAGCTACCATGCTTATTCCAAAGAGCAAACTCGCTTTACAGTCTTGTTTAATTGTATAACTGTTGGATTTAAAAAAATTGAAAAACAACCTCAGTTATTCATGCAGCAATATTAGCAGATTCATTTTGCAATGTACACTGTAAATTCAAATTTTACGGTGTATAAAATTCAAAAAATTCACTTGCTTTAAAAATCAGGGCATCAAACCGCTAGAAATGTCGCTCCCTTTTAGGTTCAGAGGCGGTATACTGCTAAACTTTTGTTGCACTTAACGCAATGCGTTAACTTAGAAGTTAACGCATTGCGTTAAGTGCACAAAAGTTGAGCAGTATACCGCCCTATGTTCCGCAAAATTTATTTTTAGCGGTTTACCTACGGTTCAGGTTTTCGTCGTTTGATTTTGCTGGATTAGTTCCGGCTAAAATTAAAAATACTTTGAATTATCGGGTTCAGGTTTGGTTCAGATTCACAGAAGCAAAATTGTAAAGTTTCAAATTCGGTTTGAGTTGAAGAATTTGAAACCGTCAATTCAACGGATGTTCTGGTACATAGCTACAGGCTCATTTTTTTCAAAAATACTTCATATTTAGGCTGATTGTAGGCTACTTTTTAAGTTGCTTCTGTAGCTCATAAAGGATGTCCTCAGCGGCAGAAATAACCTCAGATTAACTGTAGATATCCTTAACCGCTGTTATAGCCACCATAACAATCATTCTTAGGAAAAACCTTCGTAAGAACACGCATGAACTTAACAAAATTTCCACTGACGTTAGGTTAGACGAGGTTTAGTCTAGACAAAAATTATTTTAACGGTTCAAATCCGGTTAAGGTTCAAGAATTTTGATGACCATGGGTTCAGGTTAAGTTTACGTCTATTAAATTATAAAGGTTTTGGTTCGGTTTGGGTTCAATGAAAGGAAGCGGTTAATACGGGTTTTCGGTTTACGTTCCGGTGCGGTTCGACGCCCTGTTAAAAATTCAAGTAACTTTAATAGTTAACAACCCAAACCGAACCGTTAACAGCTGAGATGGCCGAGTGGTATGAGCGTCCGCCTCAGGAGCTGTAGACTTGGGTTTGATTCCAATTCTGGTCAAACCAATGACTTAAAAATTGGTATTTGCAGCTTTTCTGCTTGACGGTCAGCATTAAACGGACAGTGCGAAGAACGTTGTGCCGTTGGGTAAGGCAGTAGCGGGACTCCCCCATCTTGGTGTGGTAGACAGATGGCTGGCTACTCCTAAGTGAGCTCGTGTAGCACATTGATCGCTTTCTCGTGATAGTTGGGTAAATAATATGCAACTAAAAAAACATTTAATATTTTTTATTTAAAATTAGATGGCATTAAAGGTACTGTCGCATGGGGTTTTACTTTTCCGACGTTTGGACGACTAGTTAAGAACGTTCGCTTTGCATGCCGTAGCTTTATTCCCAATTCCGGCTGCATTAATTCCTAATCCCGTTCTAACCCCTTTATTCCTAAAGGCTTTATAACAGGGGTGTGCAACCCACGTCCCGCGGGCCACAATCCGGCCCTCCAGGCCAGTCAATGTGGCCCTCGACGATGGCAGGACAAAAAAAAATTTTTTTTAAATAGATTTATTTAGCTATTTGTACCGTCTATAATACACGGGTTGTGTTTAGCATTTTATAATTTTATACACATTTGAAGGTGACTGGCCCTCGACGTTGTTAAAATTTTCGAAAGTGGCCCCCCAGTGAAAAAGGTTGCACACCCCTGCTTTATAAGTATGATTCGCACCTTTACCTACAGGCGCTTGTCACAAAGAGAAAGGTGAAGGGTAGGGTATACCTGTGGGGGAAATACGTACCTGTATGGGAAATGTGGGACCGTTTATCGGACGATTGGACCTATTGCACAGCCGCTTATTTTTGTGATCACATGATTAATATGCGGTTTTATTTTAGTGAAGGAAGTGAAGTTTTACACGTGGTAAAATCACATGTTTGTGTAAGTATGGAGGAAGAAGCGAGATGGCTACAACAAAAAAACTGTTTTTCTTGTTTAAAGTAAAAAAAATTAGGCAGGATAATTTTGACATTTTAAAAAGCTTTAACACAGAATTAAAATCTCGATTGCATTGATAGCTAAGTGAGTCTCGTGCTTACTGAAGGTATGGAGTATGAATCTAGATGACATTTCTAAACCAGATTACTTTGGGAAGAAAGTTCAAAATGGCTACCTAGGGACCCTTCGGCCTGGACCTATTGGACATGTTCAATTACCTATACAAACACTGTCCGAAAGGTCCCTAGTAGGCCTACTATGAGATTTTACATCGTGAAATACTATGAGATTTTATAACATGAGGTCGCCAGTACTATTGTAACAACGATCATATTGTAGCAGCGATCAGTATAAGGCATTTTCCCTTAGGCTACTTTAAGTCACATTTGCAGCTGTCCGGAAGGTTTCGACCCTATGGACGAAAGGTCAGCATGGGTGGGGACCATTCGGACGTTTGAGTGACACTTTTCAGTCGCAAATAAAATCACCCTAAGCACTTTGAATCCTTCCGCTTTGGTACGGGATAAGTTTATCACAAACTAAAAAATATTTAAGATTGTCAAACCAGTTGGGCAAACAATAAAATTAAGTAAAACTTGTCCGATAGGTCCCACACTTCCGCTACATGTATATGTATTACCAAACAGCAGCGTTCAAAATTTGTTATTGATGTTGCATTGGACATACTAATTATCTCAATGTGTATCTACTTGCAGCATGTGCAGCCCCACAGCACATCAATACTTTTCAGTCACCAACATGTGAGTCTTCACTTTCCCAACTTCAGCTGCAGCGTGGGAAAAGTTGAAAATTTTAATCGCTATGCAAACATTGCTTGTTTACTTTCGTCCACGCCCAGAGCTCCCAGCTGTTCATGCTTCCGATTATTTCGGCTATATGGTGTCGGTTTTCCAAGGCCACCTATGCTGGTGCTGCTACACAAAAGGAACGACGCAGCACGGCCATATTTTTTCAAGACAGCTGTTGTAACTGTTGTTGCAATGTTTGCAAGTGTACATAACCCCCATCAATCTTCAAATCTTTGCCATTCATACACAGGCTGCCAGCAACAGCTTAGCCGGCATCGCTCACCGGGCAATGCTTTTATTTTTTGAAAAAGCCTTAGCCTACCGGTATCTGAAATGTGCTCAAAACGTTCTAATAAAATACCGTAAGTAATTCTTGACCAACAATAATTCACTCCTTCCCCTGTTAAACTTTCTGCTGGTATGGCCCTGGCTGCTTAAAATTTGAATTCCCGTTTTAATCTGAGATTCACTGGCATGAAAAGCGCCGGAGTTGTTTCTAAAATTGGATGCTTAGGAAGCAGAGAGTTGTTTATTCAAGGTCAGTAAAGTGATATTAGGCAAGTAGTTACGAAATCCAAAATAAACTAGTATGATGTAATACTATTCATATTGCACGTGAGAACAAACATATTGCCCTTTTATCCCAATTTAGCTTTGGCTGCAATTAACCTGACCTAACATAATAACAACTGACTTAACCGGCTACGAAAAGTAGCCTTTAATGTCTACAGTGCTATGGTAATCAAACATAAAGCCAACTTTATGTGTAACTGTAGTTACACATTTAGTAACAGCGGATATACAAAGCTAGAAAGTACACCTAGCTGTTCGCTTGATGTTGTAGACTGTTTCCAGTACGCCTATTTGCAGGTTGTTTTAGCTGTGAAAGATCTCAGTCACACGACCGGCCGGTTGGCGTGATGGTGGAGACCATCACTATCGGCGTGAGAGGTTGTGGGTTCGATTTCGCTGCCGGTCAAATCCGATACTGCAGGCAACAGCTCGCCACCACCGCGCCATTTTTCCGTAGCTGAGTTGCCAAAGGGCAAAGCCGGGGAGACGGGTTTCGCCGCTCGGTATACACGCTTTGCCGTGGCATTGCGAGTATAATAAACATTGCGCCATATGCCTCCCCTCTCCCGTTTAACTTCACATTTTAGTAAAAAAAAGAACAAATGCTACTAAGTGATTAAAATATACCAGACTCTTTTAATGGCTTTTCCAGTGTCTTCACTTTATGCCCCTTACCCGTTTCAAAATTTCTCGCTACGCCACTATAAGTATACTAAAAACTTAGGGGAGGAGGCCTAGACCTCTTCAGCACTCCCCTGGCTGCCCCAGTGATGTAATATGTATATTGAACGGCTTATTTTAGGCTAAAAATTTAACATATTTTTTATTTAAGCTGATATATATTGAGGTTTCACGAGTAGACTTTGAGCTTAAGCCTTTCCTTGAGCGCAATGACCTTGACTTCGTTTTAAGAAATAACCGGTTTTCTGGAAATAACCGTTTTCTGGAAATAGGAGTTACATCAAGATAATTCATATCTTAACATACTGCATGTGGGATATCTTCACACAAAATGTGGTGGTGGTTTTTGAAATGCTGCCTTTCTGTCTTGTCTACAACAATACAAAAACAGAAAAGCGGTCAGGGCAAATATTAAACTTAAGAGATTTGTTTCCGTGGTTTTGTAACGAGATCTTATCCGGCAACCTTGTAACATTACAGGAATCGCAGGATTTTGTGATGGTATTTTCGTGTTTTTAGTTTTGGGAATGCTTTAAATAGGATTTTAATTTTTTTAATTGCATTAACACGCTCTACATTTATCCTGTTAAGCGTAGTAGAATGACATTGCATCGCGTGGAGTTTGCTATTGAAAAAAACTTGATCAGAAATCTAAAAAATATATTTTGTTCTTATTTGGAGTAATTTTTTCGGGAAAACATTCATTCCGCCAGAGGGCGCAAAGCAAATTCTTTCTTCAAAACCAAGGGGTTACTACGGTACGGAATTATTTTCCGTACTATATTCTTCTAAACATATCGTACCGTAATTCGTACCTTGCAAAAATACCGTACGTAACAGTACGGTACGGAATTTTTTCCGTACGGTACGGAAGTTATAATACCGTACCTTTCCGTACCACATTTTTTCAACCAATTTACGTCAAGAAAAATTCAGCAGGAAGCTTTTGCGTTTTTTTAAAATGTAGTTTCATATTTATTCTCCTATCACGAGAAAGCGATCAATGCGCTATACCAGCTCGCTTAGGAGTCACCAGCCATCTTTCTACCACTCCAAGATGAGGGTATCCCGCTAAGTGCCTTTCCCAACGGCACAACAAGTAAACTTGCCGGCTTGTTCTCCCCACTGTCCCTTTAATGCTGAGCGTCAATTAGCAGGAAAGCTACGAATATTAATTTTAAAGTCATTGGTTTGACCCGACTCAGAATGAAACCCGGTCTATATAGCTCCCGAGGCGGACGCTCTTACCACTCGGCCATCTGAGCTGTAGAAGTCACGTCAAAATCCAGATTTATCGTCCTTCTATTTTAGCTGTTGAACAAAACTTTGCTTTTATAGGCTATTCAACATTATTGGTTATCCTCCATACCAGCAGAGTAAAGAGCGAAAAGTAAGGGGGAGCAGTGCCAGTTTTATAGCCAATGATCGAGGAGACCCATTTTCGTTTGCCATTAGGTAGCAATCTCTAAAAAAGTTCTTCATCCGGCAAAGGGGGTGGGGGTGTCCCAGTGCTCCCATTGGTTACATACCTGACAAAATCAAGATATCCTCAATGAATATATTAAATATACTGTAGTATCGGTCAAGGCCGGATTAAGGCGGGGGCTGATGGGGCTGCAGCCCCAGGCCGCCCACCAAAGAAATAGGCCTTTTGATTACAACGAATTAAAAGCAACTGACTAATTTTTTTATTACTCAACTATTTTACAGTATTTTAAAAATGAGTACGAGTTGTTAACCTTTATTGTACATCAGGCTTAATCTAGCCGGTCTACAATAACGTTAAGAGAGTGAATTAGATTGTATCATTGCCAAAAATTTCAACGAATTTACATTTGCATTGAATCACAAGATCTATCAAACGAAATTAGAAAAGACTGATTTCGAGTTGTGAGATTCGCGGACCTGTTTCGAGTTGTGAGATTCGCGGACCTGTTTCGAGTTGCGAGATTCGGACCAGTACCGCGCCACCAGCCCAATGGTTGAGACATTCGTATGCGGGGGAAACAAAGTCCAGAAGCTGCCTTAATTGTTCGAGTCCCTCTTAACCAATCAAACCTCCCTGTGTTGGGTCAACATTGCAGAAAGCGAAAAAATGCCAAAAAATATACGAGAAAACATTATGACGCACCGTGAATGTTCCACAGTATACCATAGAACGATTTTGACGATTTTCGAAACAGAATTCAAATTAGATAAACAAAAATGATTATTGATATAAAATGTTCATTTCTGTGTAAATTTTGCAATATATCATAATTATAATCAAATATTCTCAACAGCCTAGCATCGGTTACAGTGTATTATGTCACGCTCTCTCTCTTCTGTAATTAAAAAAAGTCAAACCAAATCTTCATTAACTCAAGTTGTCGCTGAAGCGTGACACGTGTGGTGGTGGGGCCCGCTTCCGTGGCTTAGCGCCTGGGCAACACAGCTACGAGGAAACGTCGCGGCAGTTGTAGCTATAGTCCATGAAATTTACTATCATTTTGTTGTAATAATTCATAGACAGTAGCGTAAATTAAAGATAATTTTACGTAAAATGTCGTACGATTTTTCGTACCGGTACATGAAAGGACATTACGAAATAGAGTTTATAAAGGAGATAAACGTGAAATTTGCACGGCTTGGTGGGAAATAATCGCAGGAAGTTTTACAAAACAACAGATACAAAGCATGTTTACAGGATTTGGGGCTCTGTAATATGTCATCTTTTTAAACTTTGTAAGCGTTCAAAATAGGGCGTTCTGTCTAAATTCAGGAAATATGTTCTCGGAATGAGTAAAATAACGGTACGTAGGCTACATATTTCAGCAGTTATTCAACTGACGGGTATAATATAGACCCCTGACTATCATATAGCCCCAGGTCTTTGAAACCGTTAATCTGACCCTGGTATCGGTATTCAAACATCGTTGCAGCAAACGCCTAGGCTACAGGCTAGCAAATATATGAGGTCTCACCTCTCCAGTAAAACAGGCTTTGTTCTCTCATTCACTTTCATTCATTCATTTATTGACGCACCAGAATCAAGTTAGTACAAAATTTCAACAATGCCAAAAAAATGAATATAGCGTAAAAGTTGACTCAAAAGCACGCTAGGAGACCATAAAAGAGCAAAAGCTCACCGAGTCATGGCCACCCATTGGTATTCAATCGCATTTGTCTGACTCTCGTAAATCAAAATAAAAAAGTAAAACAAAAAACAAAACGAACGGCAACGAAAACCTAAGCTTACTAACAATAACAATAATAATAATAAATAATAATAATGATAATAATAATAATAATAATCCTCCGGCACAAGTAATACATTGTTTTGTTCAGTAGGTATGGTAATTGAACAAGAAAAATTTAAATAAACTAGACCGGTGACCAGAAATAAAATAAATAAGTCCTGTTTGTTTCAGTGCTAGTACTTCGAAATTAAGTGATCTTTCATAAATCGCTTGAATTTGCAAAAAGGGAAATTCTTCCATTCTGGTGACAAACTGTTCCAAATTTGAACGCCATTAAATTGTATTGCGTTCTTTGCTGTGTTACTGTTAATTGAACTCAAATAGAGGTTGTTGTGGCTTGTGCTTCTAGTGTTGCAATTGTGAATTGACGCTGTTGGGGTGAAATAAAAATTACACAAATTTGGTAACTTGTTGTGCTGATGTTGGTGCATAAATTTGGAAACTTCTAGCTCATACATATCTTTAATTTTTAGTATTTTTAATTGCTTGTATGGGGAATTATCAGTAATACGCTCATTTGTTTTAACGTTGGAAATAATTCTTACGATTTTATTTTGTAGAACTTGGAAGGAGTGAAGAACAGTGTTTCAAAAAAGAACAGTGTCTCAAAAAAGGTAGGCTTTGTAGTACGTAGGGTATTAACTGATAACATTTGTAGATTCGTATTTTGTTTTTTGCTTCCTCCTTTAACGATAATTGTTCTTTCCGTAGATCGGCACAGTTTCGTTAATTAGAACTTCATCGTGAACTGGCTTCACTACGCGCAGGATCATGATCGAACAATCGAATTATAATTATGGCAAAACAATTCAGCTTGTTCACAATATCGCTATTTGAAATTGTGAGGGTGACTGGTGGCCAGTGATGAGCTCAACTGACGTGGTAAAGTTATACGCAAGAAGGAAATGTGCAGTACTTGGAAGCAAAAGGGCAAAGCGTGCATTACTGGAGTACGGAAAGTGTACGGTACGGTACGGAAAATATAATATCGTATTTCCGTACCGTACTTTTTTTAAAAATTCCGTACGTAGCCTAATTCCGTATCGTGCTTTTTTCCAAAATCTAACCGCACCGAACCGTAATTTCGTACCGAACCGTACCGTAGTAACCCTTTGTTTAAAACTAACGTTGTCAAGTTAGACCAGATTTTAAGAACACGAAATCAAGTCTCGCGTTGTTTTTTCTTTAAGTGATGCAAGACTTAGGATAGAAAAATGCTTGCCCGGAAATTCAGTCGGTCAATATGGTTACACAAAACTCTTCTTTTTTTACCTGTAAGTATAACACCGAATTGATGCTGCTGAGAACAACTAAAGCAATGGCGTAACCAGGGGGATATGGTTCTCTCTTTTGGACGTATGAAGACTTGTTCTTAGAGATTGATTACTAAAAGGGATGACAAGAGCGTATTTAGAAGATGGGCATTGTGTCATGGCTCCCCCTTCCCATTTTGACTTTGCCTTGTAGTAAAAAAAGATCAAATGTTGTTGAGTGACTGAAATATGCCAGATTCTTTTGATGGGTTTTGCAGTTAGTGCTCTCCTCCGTTTTAAAATATCTCGCTACGACACTTGGGAATGAATACGGGGCCTCTCGTTGTCTTAATTCGGCCCTGCCCCCTTGAATTTTTCGTTGGCTACGCGCCAGAACTAACGGATTTTTTTTTTACTTCAATTTGAAATATTTGAATTTGTGATCATGCATTTTCATTGTGAGAAATGTGGCAATGAACTTATCAATGCGGTTTTGCATTTATAGATACGAACGTGTGAATTTCTGATAAAGTCATAGAATGCATGACAAGGTTGTGTGAAGGCTGTGACAGTTTTTGCGAAATGATTACATTATCGTCTGCATGTCTCTCGTGTAGTCGATCGCTTTTACGTCCAATCCACATTTTTGGAACCTGTTTTCGACCTCAATTTCTGCTTTCAGTGCACCAATACAGAGAAATAAACTTCCCATAACAGTTCACAAAATCGCGATAATTCATATCTTATTTTGGAGACAAAGATCTTGCATTTATCCTGTTTATAATATCCAGTTTACGTGAACCAGCCCATTGGCTTTGTGCATCTGAATTTTTGATCAATTTTTTGCAACTGCAACTGAATTTTTGATGTCATATTCTATTTTTCAATTACGACATCAAAAACTTGATTGTGACGCAAAAGCCCTAGGGCCTGGGTAAATATGCTGGTAATTCGTGTAACCAGGTGGTATAATAGTTGATGTTAGATTGGCGTAGCTGTTTGTATTTACTGACCTTATTTCCGAGCAGAAACTAATGACTCATCAATTCAGTTAGCAGTTTACACATCGAGTTGTTTCAGGCAGGTCACGCTCCGTCAGAGATTCGGTCATTAGGAAAAGTAAGGAACTAAGCCGTTTGGAAATCCAAACAATTTTGTTGACCTGTTCCGCAAATTTTGATCCTGACAGCTTTAAACGATTATTCACGACTAAAACGACCTAAGTCACGAAACTGGATCTTTGGCTTCTGAAATCGTACTGGCATTTGAAGCAAGATTACATTGCACACGCTACAAGACACGAGCATGGGTGTTTAATAAATCTTATCCAAGAGCGATGACCTGTAACTCTGGGAACATTGCAAATGTGTCGTGTCCGTTCAGTTGGGTTGTTATGAAAGTCCGAAAGAAACCAAATTTTCCAAAGCACCTTCTCCGTAATGCAAGTACGACCTGGTTGATTAACTTTGCACATGTTGTATCTTATTTAAACAGCGGCGGCTGACAGACATTGGGGTCGAAATATTGCTTAATATCTATAAACAGCGAGGCGGAACAAAAATCTTAAACCCACAGTACAAATTATTGGCGGAATTAGGCTATGTAAAGGAGTGTCAAAGGGATTTAGCTCCAAGTATCAAGCAAAATTATTATTACTTTTGTTTATGAATCGTTATAAATTGAAGACCGATCCGACTGTAATTTTTAAAAATTACATTATAAACGCTAAAAAACACTGTTCTACAATTTCTGCAAAACAAGCTTCTCGCTGAATAAATTTCAGAGCAATCGTCTGATATAAAACCAAAATTGATTCTACGACGACTGGCACCACAATGCCTAAACCAACATCAAAAAATGAAGAAAATTTACTACTGCGACCCACACCCTCTGACCACTATTGCTTTTATTGGGTTCCAATTGTTTACAAAAGGAATGCTTTTTACGGCCATGACCTTATCAATTACTTTGGATTTCGATTGCGTCATAACGATGACGTCACTTGCTGCGTACAGGATTCAAAAATTGCAACACAGTAACTCACCAACAAAAGTATATTTAAAAGCCCCCAACAGGCTGTTTCGTAGTGAGCTTTTCAGGGGGGGATTGATGCCAAAGCTATAAAAACGAAATCTTATTCAAATACAATCCAAAAATTGGATGATTTCGTGATATTCGTCATCGATTTAAAGAAAATGTCAAAAAGAAATATTATTTCCGCCCAAATATAGAATTTAGTCGTTTGTGACTTCATTGCAATTGATTTTGAGCAAAGACAGCAGATAGCGTTATTTTACCGAATGTCCTTTTTCTGATGAAAAGCTCAATTTAGGTGAAGTTTCGAAACGATCGAGATTTTGAATGACTGGTTCTTGAAGAAGTTTACTAGTTGTTAAGAGCAGTTTTAGACAGCTGATCAACTATGTGGTGAGATAGGTAGCATTGATCCATACTTGCATAACAAAGGATCGTATCTCTGTTTTATAGCGACAAGAGACAGCCGGTCGCTTCTAGGCTACGTAAACAATTTCCCTTCGGGACTTGATCTTGAGTATTTTTGTACGTTTCTTTAACTAAGTTTACGCTTCAAAGTACATAAGGGAATTGCCTGCAGAGTTGACACTCAAAGTGCATTCAATTTCCGCAACTGCAGAATAGTGTGGGGTGTAAATCGCAAGAAATTATGTGTTGACGAAAAACTAGTAGTTGTGGAAATAAAAGAAATCTTTTAAGTAAGTCGTAAATGCATGACATCAAAGTTTTTATAGCAAGGGCAAAAGCGGTTACGCTTGCGTCTCTATTTATGATGTCAAGTAACGATTTACGAGTGTCCAGTAACAGCAAAAAGAATATTTTTCTTTCAGCGTATAATTTGCGTCACACAGTGAATCTTGAACTAAATGAGGCGAGAAAATACAGATTATGATAAAACGAAATGCTCTTTTATTACATTTTGTTATTTTGGTTAAATTTAATCCAAGACCAAGGAAAAAACAAGTTTTCATCACATTCCTACCGCAGCTGGTAATTAACAACAAAATTTCATTGTAATTTGTAATATTTTTTCATTCTGGAGCTAGTTACAGTATAGTGTAATTCTGAGGCTAGTACATCTGGCTTTTTGCAGCGGCTACGCTCGTCATAGTATGGAAAAGATGGAGCTAGCGGAAAAGAATGAGGCATAGTAATATACCAAATTTGCATAAAAAAACAGCTATTACAAATTTTGGGGAGTTATAAAACTGCAACTGTTGGAGTTATAAAACTACACAGCAGTTATATTTTTAAAGTTATATATATTACTTCTTGTTTTCATAACTGTATTTAAAAGGACCGATAATCAGGAGCGGATCCAGAAAGATTTGGTGGGAGGAGATGTAGTTTTGAATTAGGTTCAATGTTAACTGAATACAAAGATGTTGGACCAGTAAAAGGGCGTAAATATGCCCTTTTTTTGAAAATGTGTCCGTGGGAGGGGAGTATATTCAGAACTTTTTTGCACCAATTTTTGTCATTTTCTGTGGGTATTTTTTCTGGCAAAGTTAAAGTTGAACCAAATTGGGAAATAAAATGATTCTAGGGGGTGCGGGCGCATGCTCTCCCGGAAATTTTTTGAAAATTTACATACTGGAATGGGCATTTCAATGTTTTTCGAACAATTTGTAACGCAAACTTTGTTGTTTTGCCCCTGATTACGCCTGATTAGTTCTTGATTGCCCCTGATTAGTTCTTCACCAAATCTGTTGCATTTTCTTCGCACATTTTCGATTTACGCGTGGTTAAGGCGTAAGAATTATTGTTAAATCGTAGAGGTTCGAAATTACAGAAAAATTTTATTCATCAAAAACATTTTTGAAATTGGCTGGTGCTGGGGTAGATGCATCCCCACACTCCCAGTGGATCCGCTTCTGCCGGTAATAAACAAGAAAATATGATTTGAATAATCTTTATTTTTGCATTGATCATTTTGATTAAGTTACTATAAATTAAACTGTCATTTGACAGCGTTTTGTGAACCAGGAACTAAAAATCAATACCATAAAATCAGTTTAGCAATCGTTTTTCCTTGCCTGTATTATTATTTTGCATTTTTTGCACACACCTTTTAAAGTTTAGTACTAAGAATTAATTTAAATGAGTATCGTTTAAATATAGGGCTTTAAATCGGTCTTTTTATTTACTTAGCCTTGACTACTCTACTGCGACTGACTTAAAGTCATGCTTCTAACCACCGAAGTAAATTAGATTACCCCGAAGTTGTTTGCTATTGGCGTTTGCTACTTGAGCCTACCTTTTAATGATTGACTTTGAGCTCATTGGCGAAGTAGCTAAACGACTTGTCTTGTTATTTTTGTGTTTAAATAATGGTTAAATGAAGCCGCATTTGTGTATTGGGATAATAGGAATTAATGTTAACATCAAAAAAATGTGATCGCTGCGGTGGTTGAGCGGGAAAAAAAAGCTTGATTCAACCGCTTAGTTATAGATAAATGTCAATCGAGAGTCTGGCTCGGGCGAGCAAAAATCTTTGGTGATTAAAAATTTGAAAACTAAGTTCAGCTTGCTCACTTCAAAGCATAGCCTAGCACGCCAAAAACGATCGTAATTTAAATAGATGAGCATTTTAATTCTTTTCTTCAATCTCTGTCGCGTGAGAACTGTAGTCGAGGTTGCGTGCAAGATGGTTAAAAAAATAGGGATAAGGCAGACGATGCTTCACCTTAAAAAAAAGAAAAGTAGTAGAAAAAAATTTGCTACTGTGTAAGACACTTTCACTGATTTAATGCCAGACATTTAGGCTACCGGCGTGGGTGGATCGAGGTACATGCAGCTACGTCTCACGTACAGTGAAAAATGGAAACAGTTTCTAGAGAAAAAGTCTTGGCAAACCGCTGCGCCTTTTTTCGCTTCAACATCCACATTTTTTTTAATCAGCTAATATATTCAACCGTTTTAGTTTGTCTTTGCTTAGTTTGAATATCTATGTAGACTGATGGGGAAAATTTTTGTTGTAGCTTCAAGATATTTAGCAGAAAAAATACTAAATGCATACACTCTAAGACTGAACGGATTTTTTGTTTATTGATGCTAAATTTCAAAAGATCAAAAAGGTTTGAATTTAGATTTTATTTTGAAAGTTAGACAAGAAAAAACAAAAAACAGCAGGAATGATCATAACATTAGGTCATTTACTATTTGGTATGACCAGAAGTTGGCAATTATAGCAGCTATTGACTTAAATATATTTCTCAAAATTTCAGTAAGTACAAGTAAGTACAGTAAAGCTAAAAGCAAAATCACCCGAAATTTTTTGCTTTATCTTATGAAATCAGTCTATAAATCGATAAGTCGTTTACGAGAACAGGTAGTTCATAAAAAAATCAAAAATCTAATCACTTTTACGAGAATTAATGAAATTATAAGGAGGGTTTCAATAAAAGCAGCACTTCTGCTCTTTAAAATTTATTAGATATTAAACAATTAGTCATTTAATATTAGTATTTAAAGTGATTGACAGCTGGTGCAAACGAAATTTTGTAACGTGGTCTTGAATTTTTCAGATTTAAGTGTTAGGTCGCCAAATATACTAGGTAGAATCGGTGCGAATGTTGTTTTGATGGTAAAAGTATGTTTTCTTTTTCTTCATTGTCAAAAGCATGTCTGGAAAGCTCCCGAAGACGCAAGTGCTAATTACGTCATCATTTGTAAGATTAAAGACGACGACGTCACTTTTACGTAAGAGTGGCAACTTGTTTACGACAAAAAGCCTATTTCTGGCCAGCATATTCATAGTAATATATTTATCTTGTTCGACGAATGGGACTAGTCTAAGAAGGACTGAAAATACGAGCATGGTCGATTTGTACGAAAAATCAAACCCCAGTTTTAATGACAATTTATTTCGCAAAACTCGCCGCTTATGCTATGGTTACACCTATCAACAATGCTTTGTTATTCAACACTTGATCAAATTTTGGCGAAAAAAGAAACTGGACCAAACCCAAACTGCCGCTAAACCTTTCTTACTAAAGACAAAGCCTACTGCAAACCAACCAAGCACCGTCACATCAGCTACCATCCTAGAAAAGACCACCTCATCAAAGCTGCCGGTCCATCACCATCCTAGGTCTCGGCGGAAGCGACTTGCTTCCGGTGATCGTCGATTGGTGCACATGTATTGCCGAACCAGATATGTTTTAGAAATTCAAAAAAACGGAAGTGTTGTCGGCGTTCCTACCAAAACAGAGAGTGGTAAGCAGACTAAAAGTAACATGTGTTGTGTTCGTTATGGTCATTTGATTGAATTTGCTGATGGGTTAAAATTTTTGTGCCTAATTAGGAGACACAGATATTCCGAATAAGCTTTTTGTTTTTTGAAACAACTCTACTTTTAAACTCGTTAATTTTTTTTAATTTTTGCAATTGATCTAGTGAATCTAATTAACGCATTGAAAATGATAAGCATGACTTCAACTGTAAATCCGTTTGCGTTCATACTCGGGCAAATTTATCTGGTTTCCCATAGATTTGTGCCAAATACTTAGCTTAAGCAGCCATTAATTTGTTGACATGCACGTCATTTAACATTTTCGTTGGGGTTCCACCCAGAGATGAGATTGCACCTTTTTGGTAAAACTCTCTAGACTTTGAGTCTTCTAATGGGGTTAGCAAACGAAACGAGTTGCGTGACTTTTTTGTCAAACTGATCGGCTAATTTGTTAATTTTTCGTTCGGTCGGTTTGCCTCTCCTATGGGGCGCCGTTTGGGAAAAACTATTCGTTTTGTGAACCATGTTTTTTGAGCTTATTTAGACCATAGTTTGTCCGATATGTATATTGGAAATGTCCTACTTATATATCGGACAAAATGTACTCTAAGTCGGACCAAAATACACGCGCAAAATAAGTCGGACAAAATCGTTTTTTTCCAAACGGCGCGCCACACGCCGTTTGGAAAAAACAATTTTGTGACCCCTGTTTTTCGAGCTTATTTGGACTATAATTAGTCCGATATATACATCGGAAATATCCGTCTTATATATCGGACAAATTGTGCTCTAAGTCGGACCAAAAAACACACGCAAAACAAGTCGGATATTGCTGACTTATATATCGGACAAATTCGCCGTTTGGAAAAAAACTACATGTTTTGTGAACCATGTTTTTTGAGCTTGTTTAGACTCAAAAAGCATGGTTCACAAAACGTATAGTTTTTTTCCAAATGGAGCCCCATACATATCGGACAAATTATGGTTCAAATAAGCTCAAAAAACTTGGTTCACAAAACGTGTAGTTTTTTTGCAAACGGCGAATTTGTTCGATATATAAGTCAGCAATATCCGACTTGTTTTGCGTGTGTTTTTTGGTCCAACTTAGAGCACAATTTGTCCGATATATAAGACGGATATTTCCGATGTATATATCGGACTAATTATAGTCCAAATAAGCTCGAAAAACAGGGGTCACAAAATTGTTTTTTTCCAAACGGCGTGTGGCACGCCGTTTGGAAAAAAACGATTTTGTCCGACTTATTTTGCGCGTGTATTTTGGTCCGACTTAGAGTATATTTTGTCCGATATATAAGTAGGACATTTCCAATATACATATCGGACAAACTATGGTCTAAATAAGCTCAAAAAACATGGTTCACAAAACGAATAGTTTTTCCCAAACGGCGCCCCATACTCTCCGCAGCTGCATTGCTGTAATGCAAATATTTCGCAGAAGAATTTCGGTAATTCGCCATTGACATAAGCTCTTTCCACATTTTTCAAATTCAAGATAACATTGTGACAATCTGCAACCGCGAGTATTTTAGGTTAAAAACAATGCGATTGAGCAAATTGAAATTGGCATTTCAAATATACGCTGATTTTTTGGGAGTCGCTCGCATGCAATATGTAGCAAATTCGCATTATAAATTAAAAACATCGAACCTACCAATAACCTTATCGTTCCAAGACTTCAAATGACACAATTTATTAGTGTGAAGGCTAAAGTATAGTCGAAAGAATTGCAAGTAGTACTCGAATGCAATCGCAACTGCGCCATGTGTTCGTAATGACTTTTCCTCACAAATTGCTAGCTTTGCTGAATTTAGTTCGCAGCAGCGTGTGGCCGAACCTCGCCACTGCGTCTCTGCGGATCAAACAAACCTTCAAATAGACTCTATTTTATATTTTGCCTCTAAACATTGCTTTTAATTTTGACGTTGTGGACTAGTAGGTTTTTACGTTGGCTGCATTACATCAAAGGCTTTTCTCCAAGGTCGACCAAAAAACGCTGATGTAAATTTGTCAGTCGTTTGCTGACTTTCTTAAACGTCATTCCACCCTCGCTGAAACACCTGTGCAATTAACAATCGCACAGAAGCAACATTAGCACTTTCAGCCTCCATTTTCGCTTCAACAAGTATTTGAGCCAAGGAAGAAATATATACCGCGAATGACCGTTCATTTAGGACTGGGCCTGGGTTAGATTTGTGCTGTTTTTGAACCTCAGGCGACTTTATAACCAAAACCGACAGCCCCTGCTGGTTTTTATGAGCGCTATAGACGCTGCGCATCTACATTATGTGAAAAGGGCTTTGGGGGTTTGACACTCACAGCTTCCATTGTTTAAATCCATTCTCTTTACATCGCTTTATCATAATGAAAAGCGAAAGTCAAACAACAATGTTGAAACTGTTCAAAAATTTGTAAAAAATATTCACAAACCATCATGACACGCGATCGTAGTTCGTCTTCAAAAACGTTCGCTTGAAAAACAATACAATTGACTGCAAGAATGAAGAAATGCCTACAATCGAGCGAAAATCAATAGCCAAAAAATCGTGCTTTTTGACTTATCGGTATTCGCGTAATTTGACAATTTTGCTTAAAATTACAGAACATGAATCTTCAAGAATCTAAGTTGCTTTTTGCACAAAGGGTTATTTTTTCTTTTATATTCTTAATACTTTCCGCTGGTTTGTGTATTATTATTAACTTTGTTTAAAAAGCATTTGTTTAAAATAAAACTAGCACTGATTGCAGATTATTTGAACAATTTTTTTGAGGGCTTAATTTAAGTAACTTGTGAAAACTGTATAGCTTTTCAAGTGATCGCATTAATTGTAAAAAAGCTTTAATGTCGTTTGATGCAAGTTAGCCGGAAAATGTGTTCAATATTACCGCGATTAGCGCTTCCCATTGAGTGGCTGGTTGGTAAATTGAAGAAACGTCAGTACAGTGATAAACGACGTTTCCGCGGTAATTCAAATATTTGCTTTGCGACAAGAGCTTCTGTGTATGATAAGGGTTATTTTATGAATACTGTCGTCATTTCAATTTCACTAAAGAGATTTTGAAGGTAGCGTGCGAACAAAAAAGTCTTACTGATCCGTAAGCAAACTTATATTCTTCAATGGCTTATATTACAATGCAATAACCAAATAAATCAGAAGACGATTTACAAAATTTTTTTAGTTGGTGCGAAGTTGCATTCCTATATGCTGTTTCTCGAATTTGAAAAGCATTTTTATGAAAATTGTCAATTCAATTTTGTCGTTAATATGCTGGTGGAAATATCAGCTGCATGCGGAAATCAGTCAAAATATAATTGCTTACGCTGTAAATATAATTTAAAGTCAAAATAAATCAGTCAAACTCTAATTTAAAGTGTAAGCAATTATATTTTGACTGATTTCCGCATGCAGCTGATATTTTCACCAGCATGCTTTGATTTTTGAGGCGAAATCGTCAAGGTAGGTTATTGGAGTGTCGTAATTCTCATCATCAATTTTACGATGAATTTTAATTTTGTCGCCATTAGATTTTTAAACAGTCGGTTAGCGTCGTGGTTAAAGACACCGCTATTGGGACGGGAAATCTTGGGTTTGATTCTCGGTTCGGTCAAATCGGCACAGTGTCGCCACTGCAGCGACGTTTCTTCACAATTGTGTTGTCTAGGCGCTACATCGCAGAGAGGAGCCTCGCCACTCGTTACACATTTTGGCATATTATACCGCCGGTATGATGAAGCTTTGATTTTTCAAATTTTGCGCTAACCTTTTTCACAGATACGTCGTTTAAAAAGCGAGATAGCACATTTAATATTTGCCGCTAAATGTAGGCTACTGCATATGTAGTTTGTTTCAGTAAATTTTAAATTAATTAGAAGTAATTCCAAGTTACACTTTCAAGGTGAAACATCACGCCGTGTCTTTTTGACGTTTTAGAAGGGCTTCTGATACTGAATGCGTGAGCGTGTGCGTAAAAAATCAACATTGGTGTATTGATACGTAGGCTAATAGTGACGTAAAAGTGACCCTTGATTTGATAACGAGTGTAATGGACTTTAATTGGGTACAAAAAACTGCAAAACACAGGTAACTTGTTTGATTTATGAGCCTGTGATCTATCTCACCTTTAACAAGAGCGCCGGCCTATCCTGAAACTTGTTTAAATTTGAACTTCTTTTAAATCAAGTTAGATTTTTCTTTTTGGCGGATACAACAAATAAAAACGTAATAACATTTTTTGGAATTGGCGGCGCTCAAATTAAGGCTTTTTTTGCCTTAAACCATATTGTTGCATTTTGCAAGTCTGATTTTATCCATTAAATTCATCTAATTAACATTCCATTTTTGACCCTGAAAGGTCTGAGTTGTTTTAGCCATTAAAGCTTCTGTCGAAGTATTTATTTTTGTGTCTTAAAAAAATACAACAGAAGTTCCCACCACGATTTTGAATTTTACTCACGCAACGTGCATTTATGGTAAACACAGATGTCGTATGGTCAAATGTATTGCATAAGTTTTAAATGTTTTTGGAAAGTTTATGGTGTTAAAAAAAGATTAGGAAAATTTAATCTGATTCAGCTTACAGTTTCTATTATCTTATGTCTTTTGTACTAATATACATCAAAACCGCTATGTTTACTTGTCAACGAATCAATATGTTTTGGCGTAAACATTTTCAATCACACACGATTTGTTTAGCCAACCCATGCTATCAATTATCCACTCAGCTAAACCTTTTGTTAGCGCGTGAATAAAAGGTACCAGTATCGCATACAAAGCTAGAAATCAGAGTCACCAAAACGCCAAGATCCTATTTCGCTTGTAACAAAAGGTGGAGCCGACTAAGCCTGCGAGTAAGCTTTACTTACACACTTAGGGGTTGCATTTCGGCAAAGCAATTATACCGCGTTGACACAAACCCTGATTGACAGCTTAAAGAGTTTTCAAAAACACATTTGATAGTAAACACCTAACGCCGGTCGCATAGCAAAACGTCGGCAATGATCGCCGTCACTTCGAAACAATTAGCATCAAACAGCCAGTGCGGACTGCGCATAATTGCAGCAATTTTCAACTATTACTGACTTCACTGCTTTTATCATGCTCCGGTATTGGCTTAATGGGCCGATTTTGGTCGATGAGGGTGCCAAGTATTTCGAAAGTCCCCAGAAGTTCGCAACTGCTTGCAGTTTTCAATTTTTTTCATCTGTTGCTGACACAAACTTGACATATGTTTAGAAAAAAATCAAATCTTTATAATACCCGCGGTATTACCTCGCAGCATGTAACAAGTGACCGGATCCCTCTCCACGGCTTTCCACTTGGGCGAAACAGGTCCGAAGAAACCTCGCAGTGGTGGCGAGCCGTTGGCGAAAATGTGTTTACTTTGATCTGGCCGGAAATCGAACCCCAGACTCCCGCAACACAAACGACGCTTTTAACCACTACACCAGCGGCCGGTACCACTACCATATGCTTAAGCATACAAAATTTTTTTGCAGCTGTATTGGAAATCCAAGCAGTTGCTCCCAATGGAGTGATACGATTCTACAGTCCATCCACCGACAGGTTTTTAGCTATGGACGACCGAGGAAGACTCTACGGAACCGTAAGTAAAAATATTTACAGCTTTTTGCGTAGTAGAACTAACGTAGATCATAGTGTACTGAATGCAAGATATTCCATAGTACAAAAACCTGAAATTTCGTTGGTGCATCTTTATTCTCAAATGAATTATCAGTTCGTTCACGTATTGTTCAACTGATTAGAATTTTCTTCTGGTGATACTTCTTTAGTTCTTTTCTTCCTCGATAAAAAGTGTTGTAGAGTTACAATGTGCGGTCGCTGGTAGACAATTTAACAATATTTTCTGTTTTTACAGAAAATTTACACTGAAGAGCATTGCGCTTTTGAAGAACGCATCCAAGAGAACATGTGGACGACTTATTCTTCTCAAATTTTACCCAACAAAAAGAAAAGGCGAAGCAGATACAAGAGAAACACCGAACGAGCTTGGTATGTCGCAATAGGAAAACGAGGAAAACCTAGAAAGGCGAGTCGGATCCGTCCATCTCAGAATTCTGCGCAATTTCTTCCAAGACCATTGAGCTGAAAGCAATAGCTCATAATTGCAAATATGCTGTAGAATGTCTTTCGTGCCGAGGGTTTCATCTTTAAGAAGGAACAAGCATAAAGGACACACAAAGTGGTACCGTGCTTTGAGTAGGATAACTTTCGGAGAGACAAATGATGAAAGCTCTTGTCGGAAACGTGTTTTACGCTCGCAGACTGCAAAGCCTCAAAACTCATTGCACCCTTTCGCAAATTTAAAAGCTTTTTTTATCTTGTAAAAATAACAATACTCGATTGGACACATTGCGTTTTCTAGTGGCGTATGGTTGCTGAATCAAGCTGGTTTTTAAAACACCATTTGCTCACAGGCTAGCTGTAACTCATTTGCTATTTCAATCAGCATTCTTTTTTTTGTCTGTATATGAGCAATTGTTAGTGTTCGATATTCATTGCATTTATTCTTCAAAATTAAAAAAAATGTTTGTTGCTTTTACCTTTTGTGTTTGCACTAAATAATTATATACTGGTTAATGATACTCTTGTCTTAAACATTAACCAATAAACTTTACGAATACAAAAAGCAAAGTTTGTGCTTTGAACAGTAGGCATTAGGCAGGGCTCTTTATTTACAGTACCAAGGAGCTGTTGCCTCTCCACAACTGGTTGTTTTCGACTATTTCGCACTATTGGGCATATTAGAGTAATAACAAACAAACATTGCTTACTTGCAATTAAGCATATGCAATATCTTAATTTCCTTTAATAAAGGTAAGGCTCACCGCAACAACAAAGAAACTAAATAAAAATTCAATTCACATGACATTAATGACACATTTTCGCGTGACATTTATGATCTTGATAGACTAAACCTCCCGCGGATTTTCTGTTGTCAGCGGCGTAGCCCGAAATTTTTTCGGTGGAGGGAGAGCTTAGAATCAAAAAACGTTTATCTAGCAGTCTTGTGCGCCTGAAAATGTCGAAGTACTGATAAGGTGCATGAACGGTTGGGCTAGGATGTTTCGAGAGGTGGGGGTGCTTATTGTTTGACTCCCATCAGTCTCCATTTGCTCATCCACAATGATTTCAATAACACTTCTTGGCTTGTAATATTCAAAAAGAGTGCTTAACTGGATACGTGCGAAAGGTTTGTGCAATGTGCAGTGTTTAGGAGAGTACTTTTTTTCTGCTTTGAAGTTTGCTTTCTCTGAAAGAAACAAATCACAAAGCAGCGTTTTTCATGTAAAGCAAAAAAATTCGCACTACACTAACAAGCAGCATTCAGTTTTATAAAACAATTAAATTGTAACGGTCTATTTTATTTTTAGTGTAGTCTGGTGTCTCACCACTCTATGAATAGTAACGTAACATATGGGCGTAATATTTATAACTTAGTTTGCGGTTGGGTGTGTTTAGTTGAATTTATGGGTGAGTAGGAGTACAGTCGAACATAATTTCTAATGATGATGATTTGGTTATATTTGCATTGGAAAGAATAAAAGGTAATGACGCTTTTGGTTAAAGCTTCAAATGAGCAAAAATTTTACTGAAAAGACCCACCTTTCAATTAGCTCTTCAAGGTTGGCAGCCTAGGATTACAATAGCACTAGCAGCAAGCTGTCGCCGTGGGAGGGGCATGTTAAATAATGATATTATAGATTGATTCTTTTGTTATAGGTTCCTAGAATGTGAAATTTACGCAAGCAGTCCGAACGATGAAATAAATTGCAGCAAAGCTGCGGTTTATCGAGAAGCGAATATAATACTTTAACGGTTAAAAAATAAAAGAATTAGAAACGAACAAACAAAAAGAATCGAGTCATATCTTCATTAGGGCCCTTTCACACGGGCGACTTCAAAAAAGTGAAGACGCGCGACCAGACTATTGCATTGCTTTAAATGGAGCTTTTCACACGAGGTCGCGGTCGCGCATTTGGTTACGCGACAGAAATCTTGGTCGCGTGATCACGCGACTTGCGGGCGACTAGCTTGGACGCGCAGCGATATCACTGAGTGTGAATGAATGGAACGCTTCACATTCTCGCGTAATAAAGACGCTCGTCTTCAAAAATGCCTTATAAAAAGTGAAGACGCGCGACAGTGGTCGTCCGTGTGAAAGGGCCCTTGTACTCGCGGTATTACGTCGAAGCGTGTAACGAGTGGTGTAAGATTCTATCGAATAACCAAGTCAGAAATTTTTTAACATCTAATGTTTTCAGTCGATCATAACGATGTTAACATTAACAAAGGATAATGGTTAAATTTCATAGTGCCTCTTCTAAATAACATAAACCAAGAGTTATAAATTAACAAAATAAGCTAAGTTACAGTAGGTCTACCTTACAAAAGAAATATCGTTTCTCACGCTCACCTGCCACGCCCTCAACTGCAACTAAAACTTGCTCAACCAACACAACCAGTGGGCACAACCAAGCAACTGCAATGAGCTCACCAGAATCGAACAAGTGGAATTCAGCCAAGCGGTATGTCACGTGAGCGCGACCAGTCAACCAAAAATAAATACAAATTTTGAAATAGATACAAATTCACGCAACAAGTGGCGAGACCCATCTCCGCGGCTTAGCGCCGAGGCAACACAGCTCCGAAAAAATGTCGCAGCTGTGGCGAACCGTTGGCGACGCTGTGTCCGGTTTAACCGGCCCGGGAATCGAACCCCAGACCTCCCGCACCGACAGTGTGTGCTTGACAACTGAGCTAACCGGCCTAAAGATCCGCAGAAAAGAAGTGTGACAAACGCTAGAGGGAGTTCTGTTTTAAGAGGGTTTTGTTACACGAAGAACGCTTCGCGGTTTCATTGCTCAACTACTGTGCATCACCGTCCACGATACCATGATACATTCTTCACAAATATAAACCCAACCTGCAATTTCATGTGGCTTGAAAAAGGTCTTCTTTTACGTTTAAAAAGAAAACAATTAGCTTTTGTGACGTTGTTTGGTAAGTGTCATGCGCAATGTATAGAATAGATACATACACCGAAGCTGTCGACGGGCCGAAGATGTTGAGCCCGATCCGAGCCCGATTTTTCAAGCCCGAACCCGAATCTTAATTTATCAGCCACTCTAAACCCGATTTAAACCGGAAATCAAAAGCATCAACTTCAATTTTGAAGAAATTTGAATGAAAATGATAAAGAGTTTTACCCATTTACAGTCACACTAGTTACGAACAGCAATATTTATACAGTCAAAAAATGAAACTAACCAGTAGCCAACGCAACATTCCTAACTTTTTGCGCGCTTAAAAAAGAAATGAACGAAATAACAAATAAACGAAAAATATTTAATGAAATAAATGATTAATACAGCAAATCTGAAGCTGTAGTTACAATATGTTTATCATGAACCATGATTTACGAGTGAGCTAAGACGCTACTGAAATCTTATCGAGTGCCAATGCTAGTCCATCGTAGGCCTTCACCCTTCCTCCTGGAACTCAACGCGAGGTCCCACACGCAAAAGTTTTTGGGCCCAAAAGAATACTTTTCATTTCCATGCAGATTTAAAGACCAAAAAAAAGGGCTGCTGGTAACAAAAGTGTGCCCCCAAGCACTGGAGTGGGACCTCAGAAACGCGTGTCCCCCCGGTCGGAGGGCACGAGGAACGGTTGCGCCGGTTCTGGTCGATAACACTGCCACCAGTCGAGTTGGGTTCAAGCTTTTTACGGAGAACATATTTTCACTGGCGAGAACATATTTTTACGAGAGGTAAAATGTAGGGATTCATTAACTGTTTGCACTTGATAAAGGTGGAGGAATTACGTTAAGTACCTTTTCCAAGAGTGTTATATAACTAGCAAATTTGCCGGCTTGTTGCCCATAGGCTACTATTCCTTTCATTAACTGTTTGCGCTCAAAGATGGAGGAATTACGTTAAGTACCTTTTCCAAGGATGTTATATAACTAGCAAATTTGCCGGCTTGTTGCCCATAAGCTACTATTCCTTTAATGTCAAAGTCGAAAGTACAGCAGGAAAACTGTGAATACTAATTTTTACGCTAGGCAATCAGTTTGACTCGTCTCGGAGTCAGACCTTGTCGAGTCTACCGCTCCAGAAACAGACGCTTTGACCATTCTGCCATCTTATGTTGAAGTGAATGTCATGTAGTGTGTCATAATCAGGGCCGGTTTTAGGCCGATTTGACCAATTAGACCAAATTGGGCCCCGCACCTTAAGGGGCCCCGCGCTAGCGGGAGTCCCTTTCTGTACTGTGAGATACAAAATTGGTGAAAGTGCCAAAAGTTGAACCGGCGCATAATATCTATGAATCATTTCTATTTTCTTTTTAATTAGAGTTAGATTAAATAGAAAAAATCGGCAACTCGGTAGCTGGTCAAACCAAGCAGGGTCGGATTTACCATTAGGCAAAGCAGGCTGAATTAGGCCTAAGGCCTCGTAGAAACAAGCAAAAGGGCTCGACGCGATTACGGAGCGACCTTTTTGTTTTCGAGACTAACCATGGCCACCTTAGAGATGAGTCTGATCAGCAACCTATGATCACTAGCGGCCTACCTGATATCAACATAACCTAAGCCTAAGGCCTCTCATTCTCTAAATCCGGCTCTGAAACCAAGCTTTGGTAAGGAAAAAAGTTACGCAGTTGTTTGGTCACGTGGGTTTGCTGTTCACAAGCAAACGCCTGGAGGTAGTTTTAGGGGGGTTTCATGTTAAATTCAGTTGCAGCTTTTTAGTGTCTGTTTAACGATGCACGCTCTTCACCAAAGCAATTGACACTTGAGTTAAATTGTAAAGTATACTTTGGTTAATAAAAGCAAAAGCTGTGAGAAACCTTCGAGATTTATAGTAACAAAGTCAATAGCACAGTGGCAACATCAGGTTGAGTTCATTTGAAGCAATTTATGGACAAAACCATCTTTAGGAAGTCCGGGGCCATGCGTACTCGGAAATTTATTAAAATTTTCGTATAACAAGTACAATTTTAGTGCATTTTGAAAAATCTTTCCGGTAGTTTTTGTTTATTGGTATATTTAGGCTTATTTGATGGAGTTCCACATTCAAAAGAATATAATCGCAAATTATTGCGTTGTGGCATAATTTTCAAGATATTACTATAAAATAATGCTTGTCTGAAATTTAAAATTATTTAACTAATTGGCCGGCTTTCTTGATGTTAAAAGTACAGTAATCAATAAAAGCAGAGACGGCGCAAAGGTGTGGCCTGGCCCCCACATACAGCAAGCTTGCCCCCCACCCACCCCCACTCTTAACCTCCGATCGACAATCTTACTTTTTTGAAGACAGCGGCTTTTAAGCATAATTTTAAACATTTTATGTATTGCTGAAACAGCTTCGCCGGAACTGTCTTGCGTTTCGTTCGAATTAAGAATATCAAATATGGAAATTGCGTTAGTTAACAACGCAACAAGCTACTATGAGCGTGTTCCTCTGCTTTTCTTTTGTCTTCGAACTCGTAAAACAACATGAGATTACTGTGATACATAGGCCTAACACATGCGCAGAAATGGCATCTTAAAGTTCAAATCAATGTCAGCTCGCTGCAAAGTTCTCGTTAATAAAAAAGACTGTGGCGTGAAAGCTTTTTTTGCAGTTTACTGAATTTATTAAATGTTTCACCCCTCTTGATAAAGGCTTGGCCCCCCTAAGACGACTGCTCTGGCGCCGGCTCTTAGATTTGTTTTATAGCAGGTATTAAATGTCTATCTTTTTGGTTCGTTTACATGTTTTTTTTCATGAGACACGAACGTCTATACATTTTATTATGAAAAGAGGGGCCCCACCATTAGATTTCTAATTGGGCCCCGCAGTTCCTAGCTCCCGCCCTGGTCATAATGTCATAGGCCTATGATTACTATTTAAGTTCGGTTGCAAATCTCTTTGAACTTGTTCTATTTCTTTCAAACACAGTTTTCAGCGGCCCCACCTAAATCTATCTTGGCCCCGAAGTGCCCTCCCATTTTTTGAGTGCTAGAATCGCCACTGCCGATGCACGTTAATACCTCTGAACTACTGTAATTGCAGTACCTTTACTTCATCACGATGTGACGTTACCAAACGTCATGGACGTTACTGAAACCCACCTTCATTTAAAAATCCTGCTTACGCCACTGGCAATACCCATCGACTTTGTCCTGTCTTGCATTTTGCGTTAGTCGTTGCGTTCAAGCGCAGTCCACCAGAAAAGTTTGACTCCCGGAATTATTGCATCACAATGAAAGTTTCTCGAGAAAATTGGATAGCACAGAAAAACATGACGGCAATTTTGCCAAAATCTGTATGAAAAAAGGCGGATCGTTTCAATATGAGAGGGTATTATTATTTTTTAAATCGTCAATGGGGGGGGGGGGGGGGGTGAGCCACCCCCCCTTGCGTACGCCACTGCAGTGCGCAGGACTGAGGCACCAGCGCCCCAGGTAGTTCCACCTAGTTGTCTGATTAATGAAATTCTGGTGCTAAGTTTCTTGCGAAGTGACTCCAAGTATCGCCTGGACGCGAGAGATCTATCCAGTGTTATGCCAAGATAGCCTACTTCGGAGTATTAAAGAATGGGAGTAGCTTGCTATTCAACTCCACCGAAAGCTCACGTTTTGCTTCCCTGTTGGTAAGATGGAATAGAGACAACTCTGTTTTTGATTCGGTGAGCTTCCATCTCCATTTTTGGAGGTACGTTTGTAGAGTTGCCAGTGATGGGCACGATAAACCTTTCTGTACTAAAGCGATAACGATAATCGATAACTTCAAAAAAGCCCTGGGCGACACCGATAATCGATAAATCTTAATTTTTTAAAGCGATATCGGTAATCGATAAATTATCGCCGATAAATTTTTCCGATAAGTTTTGCGATAAATTTTTAATGCGTTTGACGAAGTTTTTTTTGCAAGCCACATTGCAAAAATGTGTTTCCAGAATTTTCAAGAAAAGAGAGCAGTTCACGGACTCTGCCGTGGCATTAAATGAAACTAAGAGAGATGTTTTAATCAGCAACTAACACTTTAGGAACACAGTGTATTTTTTCCATAGCGCCAACTCACTAAATTTAAACCCTGTGTGACTACAGAATCGTTTATCGCGATAATTTATCGGCGACAACAAAATATATTGCAAAAGCGATATCGGTAATCGATAAATCAAAACTATTTTGAGCGATAACGATAATCGGTTATAAATTATCGCCGATAACTATCGCCGATAAATTATCGTGATAAATGCCCATCTCTGAGAGTTGCCATGTCTTGGCAAAGAGTCTTCTCCAAAGTCCACCAATCTCCAGCTATATGCACGAGTGCAAGATCATCGGCATAGGCAAATTTGCTGAAAGTGGTTGGTGGTAAGTCACTGACGTAGATATTAAAGAGAAGGGGAGCCAGGACAGATCTCTGTGGGGCACCGTTCTTTAGGCGTCTGAGTCTGCTTTGCTTTCCGTTAGGCTACCTGTCGTGAGAGTGAAGCTGCGGTTCTGGACAAGTTCCATGATCATTCATAGCAGGTGTAACGACGTAGTAATCCGCCTGCCTTTCTACCGTCTTTACAGATATTTACGCGTCGACGACCAAGCTGTGAACTTAGGATTGTTATATTATTCGCCAACGGTTTCTAAAAATTTAAACGCACACATAAACAAAGGGCTTAACAATTTTAGCGATCTACGACACATACGTTACGAACGAATTACAAAATAGGCTACAAAGAATTTACTTACGCGTTCGAATCTTTACATTACACATGAAACTACAAATTAAATCAAACATAACAGAATAATCAATGCAACTTACCAACGATTTTTCTTTTGGCACCGAACAGACGATCTATAGTTTTCTCTCGAACTGTCAAACTGACCTCGAAAGAAACTAATGGTCGAACCCGTGTTCCAAAACTGAGCCCCAGTAAAATTATTTGTAGCACCAACTCGGTAGCTTCGACGTGACAATCAACAGACTATTTATGAGGGAAAGGGTCCCGGAAACAAAGATGAGCAAAGGCTCTGTAGACAACGGCAGGCACGCCGAGAGGGGGGGAAGGGGTCATCGCCCGGGGGCCCGGAGACACAGAGGGGCCCTGGGTTCAGAATTATCAAGATAGAATGCAAAACTACGGCCTACTTACGGACGCCACTAGTGTATTTAGGGGGTGCAATTGTGCTATGCACCCCCCCTTTTGACTCTGCTTTTTTGTAAATAATAACAAAGCCGATGGTGCCAAGTGACTGAAATATGCCATACTCTTTTAATGGTTTCTGTAGCTTATGGCCAGGGGCGGATCAAGGGGGTAGGATGAGGGGTATGGATCCTCCCACCAGCCATTTTCAAACATGTTTTTGATGTATACAATTTTTCCATAATTTTGATCCTCTTTGATAGCAATAAGCCTTACGCCTTAAGCACGCATAATTGAAAATGTGCGAACAAAATGCGTCATATTTGACGAAGCACTCAATATAAGGGTCAAAAAATTCGAACAAAATTTGCCTGAAATTATTCAAAAAGCACTAAAATAGCCATTACAGCGTAAATTTTCAAAATTTTTCCGGAGGAGCATGCCCCCTTTTGTTTTTCTCAATCAGCTTCAAATTTGTTCTGCCGAAAAAAAATACGCTTGAAAAAAATGTGGAAATTATGATCCCCTCCTTTTAAAGTTTCTAGCTTTGCCACAGGCGATAATGTTTTTTTGATTTCGGGCCGAAATTTGAACATCTGTGGACGCTATGACCTTTTCTTTTGCTCATCGCTTGATTTTGGAGCACCACTGATCAAGGGGCCCTAACGAAATTTTTG
This sequence comes from Trididemnum miniatum, assembly GCA_964006365.1. Classification (NCBI taxonomy): domain Eukaryota; kingdom Metazoa; phylum Chordata; class Ascidiacea; order Aplousobranchia; family Didemnidae; genus Trididemnum; species Trididemnum miniatum. The sequence continues at coordinate 7,105,567 of OZ023239.1, forward strand.
CCCCTAGGCCCGAAATTTCTCTAGGCGCCCCTGGACAACGGTCTAAGTTACGGACAATGGTCCAGAACTAATTGGAGAACGGACAATCAATAGGGTCCTAATATAATAACTAAAGAATTCAGTTGACTTTCTTAAATGCTATTCAGGCTCATGAATTTCGGTCAACTCTTCTCAAATTCTATTCGAGTCAAACGTCTGTCTTCAACGACGACTCATTTTATCTGACCCGCCCAAAATGTCGATGGCTGGCAAGTTGCAACACTAAAAAACTTACAAATTGAGATAATTCAGCTGTGAGCAATTACGAGTCAAATTAGCTGTGAATCACGAGACAAAAACACTGTAACTTAAAGTTGAAACGAATAAATCATAAGGCCTGGTTCGATTCCTGTGACATGAAAATACAGAACTCAAAAACGACGCTACACCAGGTGTTATCAGGAATAAGCAGAGGTGTACGGATCCCTTATTCTTTGAATCCTGATCTGATCCGAAACCTTGATTTTAATATCCGATCCGAACCAGATCCAAAAAATTCTACTTTAGTGGGGTCCGGGTCCGATCCAGATCCGGATCCAACAGCTTATTCGCATAAATGTTGTCTTTATAACTATCTTGTATTACATAATATATTATACCGGTACTTATCTACACATTGAATCCAAAGACATTAAATCTAAGCAATCTTATACTTTATAGCCTACATAGGCTACTTTATCTACACATTAAATCCATATCTAAATAATCCTGCAAGAAAACAACAATAACTCAATTTTTATATACTGCTCTGCATCCAACAGCAAAAAATCACCTTAGAATTTCAGAGCGGCTTAACAGAAAGCAACACACATTTTGCAAGTGTGAGCATTGAACAAACGTAAACACAGCAAAGAGAAATTGAACACTGTAGATATGCATTGGCAAAAATGCATACTCGAGCAAATGCAAACCAATTTTGAAGTATCAAGTTTTGAGATTCTTCCTGAATGTTTCAAGTGAAAAGCATGCAAATCAAGTGGCAAGAAATTCCAAGCAACACACATTTTATAACAAGAAATGTACATAGTTTTGTTACATCGGTAACTTGATGCAATGTTTAGCTATACTGGTGCCGATCTGAGATATTAATAAGATGGCACCTCTATCTGAAACAGGCTTTGAACCGGATTATCCTGATTTGGATCCTGTAGGTAATTTATTAGGATCCGATCCGAAAAAGATCCGGTAAAAGGCTTGGGATCCTGCCCAATCTGCCGGACCGGATTCCGGATCGGATCCATGTGCAATTGTGCAGTGTGCACCTCTGTGAATAAGCCGCAAAAGCTTCCAGGTCAGGCCACGAACCCACGATGCCACACCTTGGCCACGCGGTGACACAGGCTGCAGTGAGGTCCACATAGACAGCACCAGCCCTCTTTTTAGCCGAGAAACAGTCCTTGATTTCTTGAGTCATCAAGGTTGATGCCGTTACATGATTTCCAGTTGTGAGTGGTGTATTGGTAACAACAGCGAGGTAAAATGGGTTATGTAGTTTCAGTTGTCAGGTCTGGTCTATCTAATCTAGAGATAAAGGCAGCGTACTGATGCACCTCCGATATAGTCTTGAGTCTGTGATGCTGACTGGCTGTTAGCCTGACTATCTTTGCAATATTATTTGTAAAAGTACCGGTATCCTCTATTTTTTATAAGGAGTTACCGGTACCTGGTTACTGGTAGACTACAGGCTACAGCTATACCAGTATACCGGCAGTGGCATAGCGAGAAATTTCAGAAAGAGTGAGGGAGCATGATTTTCGCATTTTTTTCAAGCTTATTTTGTTTTGGTCGAACAAAGTTGAAGAAGCTGATTGAAATATATACAAGGAAAGTTCTAGGGGGGTTCAGGGGCATGCTCCCCCGGAAAAATTTTAAAAATTTACATGCTGTAATAGCTATTTTATTGCTTTTTGAATAATTTTCAGTTGTTTAAGTTTTTTGGCCCTACTTGTGAGTAGCCTACCGGTACTTCGCCAAATATGATGCATTTCATTCGCACATTTTCGATTATGCATGCTTAACAAGACGTAAGGCTTATTGCAATCGAGGGAGTTCAAAATTATGGAAAAATTGTATACATCAAAAACATTTTTGAAAATGGCTGGTGGGAGGATGCATGCTCCTCATCTTACCCCCCTGGATCCATCCCTGTATCCATCCTCTCAAAATAGTCTGCTCCATCCTCTCAAAATAGTCTGCTGGCATATTTCAGTCACTTGGCACTATTAGTTTTGTTTGTTTTTACTAAAAGACCGAGTTAAAAGAGGGGGGCATGGCACAATGCCCCCCCCCTAGATACGCTCCTGTATACTGGTATCGTACTTTGCCAATGACATAATTTTTTTGCATTTTAGTTGCATATTTACAGTGTAACTGGTATCGGTACCCTCCTATCAGGAAAAAGCAATCAATGTGTTATACAATCTTGATAAGGAGTTGCCGGCCATCTGTCTACCACACCAAGTTGGGGGAATCTCATTAAGTGCCTTTCCCAACAACACAACAAGTAAACTTGCTGGCTTGTTCTCTGTTCTTCACACTGTTCTTTTCTGTTTTAATGCTGAGTGTCAAGCAGGGAAGCTGTGAATACTAAATTTTAAAATCATTGGTTTGACCTGACTCAGAATCAAGCCTAAGTCTACATCTCCCTGGGCAAACGCTCTTACCACTCAGCCATCTGAGCTCTGAGAAAAGGTAGCCTATATAGCCTAGCTTGGCTGATAAGTCTATTAATAGATTAAAGAAAAATTGATTTGAAGTTCAATCTGTATGGTCTAAGGTCTCAAAGTTGCCCTGATACATATTCCAAACCACATCTGTGAATAGCTTCCTTCTGTTCCATTGCAAATGTCCTACATGAAAATGTAGGACATATATTTAAATATGAAATGCTGGGATGAAATACCACCTGTTGTATTAAAGTATTTGCCTGACAATATCATTAACGCTTTGACGTATATCTTTAATCTGTCCCTTTGTCAGGGTAAATTTGTCACCGCTTTCAGACACGCTAAAGTAGTGCCAATTCACAAAAAGGGTGATGTTCAGAATTTAAACAATTATAGGCCAATTAGTTTGCTGTCAAGCTTCTCAAAGATTCTCGAAAAAATCGTTTACAAGAGGCTGTATTCATTCTTTGATCGCTTCAACTTGTTTTCTAATTCCCAGTTTGGGTTCAGAAGAGGTCACTCTACTTCCCATGCTAATTGTCTGCTTGTTGACAAAGTCGCTGCATCATTCGAAAAAAAGCTTTGTACTCTCGGAATTTTTCTTGACCTCTCGAAAGCTTTTGATACTATTAACCATAAAATTCTCTTGCATAAACTTGATCATTATGGCATTAGAGGCACAGCCTTAAACTGGTTTATGAGTTCTGACTGGACGCACTCAACAGGTTTGTTACAACGATGTTGCTTCTTCCAATATTAATGAGATAAATTTATTGGTGCCTCAAGGTTCGATTCTTGGCCCTTTATTATTTATTAATAACGTCAATGACTTCCCTAATTGCTTGAAATACGGAACTAGTTTGTCGTTTGCTGATGATACAAGTATTTTTATCAGTGGCAAAACGGCCCGAACGCTCTCGATAAAGGGAACGACGAACTCTGTAATATCGATAATTGGCTGGTCGCCAACAAGCTCTTCCTAAATGCTAACAAAACAAAGTGTGTATATTTCAAGACTGCTAACTCCAAGACTCCCCCCAGTGATCTAAATTTAGTAATAAGAAACATTCCAATTGAAAGAGTGTCGTCAGTGCGAGTGTTAGGAACAATAATTCATGAAAATTTATCTTGGAAGGAGCATATGCTAGCTCTTAAGAGTAAATTGCGTGCTACCTTGGGTGCCGTGATTCGAGTCAAACCTTATCTCAATAAACATTCTTTATTATCGATTTATCATTCTCTGATAATAAGTCGTATTCGCTATTGTATAATTAACTGGAACCATGGTAATTCGACAATCCTAAATCAACTTCAGAGTATTTGTAATAAATTCATTCGACTGACTTTAGGAATAAGCCGTAATGAAGACGTCTTGCCACTGATGAAACAGCACAACTTACTAACAATTAACGATATATTTAAATATGAAATGGCTGTACTTATGTTTAGATTCCATAACCGTACTCTACCATCGGCTTTCGATCCTATTTTCCAATCCAAGTCTACTTCAATTACAACTCGAAGCAATAGTCGCGTAATCCCAATAAGCTGTCGTAGTACTGTCAGTCAGCAATCAATTAGATATATTGGTCCCAAAACATGGAATAATATCCCGCTACCTATTAGAGAATCTAAGACAATCGCCGCGTTTAAGAAAAAATTAAAACAGCACCTTTTAAATAGCTGCTAGCTCTTCCTTAACCCTGCCTGCATAGGTTAAATTGTTTCGAACAGAAAACTGCTTTCTGCTATTTTTTTCAGGTAACCTACGTCGAGCCCTGTGACTTCACCTAACTTCAAACCCACCGTCGCTTTTGGACATTTGTATTTAGCTATTTTAGGCCAAGATATGGTGAGATGGCAGGATCTATTGCATGCCAAATTGTACTCGGTTCTTCTTGCTATGCCTTCGGCTCACTCTCAAACAGCATAACAATTTTTCTTTTTTTTTTTTTTTTGTTTATTTTAATTTTTTATTATTATTATTTTTTTTCGTTGTTTATTAGCTCTTGCCATCTTGAGAGACCACCAGTTTCCTGAAACAGTCTTGCCCCCAGATTCGCAAACAACTTGATCTTGTCAATTTTATTACACAATCTCTGTACACACTCCTGCATGGGATGCATAGTCATAGTGCATTGTTAAAATCCTAACAAAACTATTTCAATTACGAGATATGATTTTTTTTTATTTTCATTTGTGATAGATGTTGTAAATCTGCGGTCATGCTGGACAGGATTTCTTTAGGTAGGTTTCTTTGCCTGTCTGGCTTTTTGTGGTTACTCTATGGTCTCAACGGCGCTTGGTATGGGGTTAGGTTGGGACTCTTTTCTTTCTAGTTGCACTGTGACGACATTGAGTAACCTCGAAATGCCGTACACTGTTATGGTTCCTACCATTGCACTATATCATAGCGGTGTTGGAGCTGTGGTCTCTCCAGTGTCTTTTTTATCTCGCCGTCATATGTTTGCTTTTTGTTCTTTTTTACCCTATTTTAAATTAATCGGGTGTTGCGACCATGCCTACTAATCCCCTCATCTTCAAGTTTCACTCTCGCTAGCATGTTACAACGTTGAACGTTTTGTCGCTTCTTCCCTTTTCTGTGTCCGTTTGTATTTGAAATCCTATATTGCTGTGTTAATTTATTTTGACGGTGCAGAAATAAAAGACACTACCACTACTACTACTACTACATTGCTCTGTGCTGCAGTAATTTTTGCAATTTATGTAAGCATACAACAGTTGTAACTTGTACATTATTAGGCTACTGGTAAGTCTTTGCTGATAGTACTGGCAGATAATTGATCTTAAAAAAATCAATTTCCGATACATTCATTCTTCAAAAAAATTGGCTTGCATGATTTGGAGTTGGACTGGTCTACTAACCAGCTAACAGCTGCTGAGTAAAACTTAGTGAAAGTATGGTTCTGGTATTGATGTACATCTAGAATTTCCGGTATGCTAAATACTTAGGATGGTGCTGAAGTACAGAAGAAAGAGTTTGGCTTTTTGTTTATTACAGAATTTTATTTTGTTGAACATGGGGCAAGATTATTGTGGAGTTAATGAAGCTATGGTTATAATGGGTTGTAGGCGGACCCAACCTTTAATCATTCGAGGTCCAAGGCATGTTTGGATATGTCCAACTGAAAAAGTGCAGAGGATTTCTTCTTTTACCAATACTTTATCAATTCAGAGCAATGAAATCGTTTCGTCTAATGGATTACCCGTCTGCTGTGTTGGTATAACGCAGATAAAGATTCAGATTAATGATGATGACATGCTTTTTGCTGCATGCAAGGAACTGCTTGGAAAACCTGAAGAAGAAATCAGAAGCATTGCATCAGAAATTTTTGAACGTGTGTTTATTTATAAAGTTGTATCAGTTTGTCAATTTTAAGTAGTGGCTAGTGGCCATCACAAATTATTATGCTGCTCTAAATGGTCTACTATAGGTGTGGCAGTATAGGGTGGCAGCTGAGTAAATGACGAAAAGGTCCACTTGTGATCTTCGTGTAGCCATGTAGTGCGGTACTGCTAAAATCCTGTGATCCTAGCGGTCTTTGTGATCCTAGCAGTCCTAGTGGTTTTTGTGATCCTAGCAGTCCTTGTGATTCTGGTGGTCCTGGTGATCCTAGCGGTCCATGTGATCTTAGCTGTCCTTGTGATCCTAGTGGTCCTTGTGATCCTTCTGATCCTTGCGCTCCTGCAGCTTTTAATAGGACCCATGTAGTGTGATTGAAACGTGAACACTTCCTGTTCTTGCGTTTATTCGCAAATAAAACTTACTAACTAAAGCTCTTATAACAACTTAATGGCCTACATTTTTTCCGGTCAATGATGTTGGCAAAGTCCATATGCAATCACCTCATGATTGATTCTAGATTAGTATTGGTACATGTCATAACGTTGTTTTCTTTAGCTTTGATTGTGTAAGAAAATCAAATGTTCATTGTACTCGTGTTGTAGTGTCAAAGTGTGTAACGAGTGGCTGGGCCCATCTTCGTGGTTTAGCACCTGGGCTACACAGCTCTAAAGAAATGTCGTGGTGATGGCAAGCCGTTGATGACAGTGTGTCTGATTTGACTGACCCAGGATTGAAACCCCAGACTTCTCATTTTGATAGCTATGTCTTAGCAACTGAACTTTGATTGTGCATTTTTACGAAATCAGTATTATGTGTTTTTAATATGATTCACAATTATTAGCTAGCGAACTTGATGAAATGATGTTAGCTTTTTATATTAAATGCTTTATTTATAGCCTTATTATATATAAACCGTATGGTTTGCTGGTGTCTATGGTCAGTGTGATAGTAATTGTCTTGACTTTAGGTCATCAGAGCGCTATTATAAACACAATGACAATAGAAGAGATTTATCAAAATCGAAAAGAATTTTCTCTCTCAGTGTTTGAAGCTGCTTCTACAGACTTAAAAAATTTGGGCATCGTGGTTGTTGCGTACACTTTGAAGGATGTTTTTGATAATCATGGGTAAGTGAAATGAAATAATGGTCGTTTTTTTTACGTTTATTATTTTGATACTAAGCACATGTTTTATCATTAGAAATTCTTTTGATCTTGATGTTCGTTTTCATGCATGAAGTGTAGTAAAGCTAAGTGCACAGAACAGTATTCCTCAACGTTAGTCCAGAGATGCAAAAGTAACCTGCTAAGAGTACGAAAAGTAACCTGCATTAACACTAAAAAAATGTCAGCACTGCAGTTTCATAATGACACTAATTTTTTGTTAATTAGTTACCTTGCTGAGCTTGGAAGAAAGCGACGGGAAGAAAGAGAGAAAATTGATTAGGAAGCACAGGCCGGTGGAGAAGAATAATTCAGACTATGCATACATCAGCATCAGCGGTGATTACCTCATTTTTTTGCTATTTTTGTTGCACATGCAATGCAGATTTTACAACTAACTGAAACTGCTGGCCATGCAGGAGCGGTGTGAAATTTTCATAACAAGGGTACGAACGGCAAAATTAGTTTATGTGCTCAAATAATGATTTTGCTTAAATTCTTAGTTACGTAAATTATCAAGTTCGTATCAGTACTCGAATATGAAATATAATCATCAATGTGCAAATATTTTGATCTAACTTTAATGGTTTCGGCGAGTATATTTGCTGTCAGGAAACTTAAATATGCTATAATATTTGTAATTTTTGTTGCTGAGCACTGGTGTTGATTATGCTGGTGGCTTATAAGTGTTTTTTAGGCACGGGCGAAAACGCGGCCGAGAAAACACCGACGGAAAAACGCGGACGAGAAAAGGGTAAGCGGAATCTGGTTCAGTATTAAATTCCCAACTCAACCCCGATGCGCATTAGGGGCTCAGCCCCGTCGCTGTGGTAACCAATAGGGCAAATATTCGAAAAAATCGCAATCATCCATCGATCATTGTCGTTTATCTGATACCAAGACGATTTGTGTCGCGCAAAGCTAAGCGGAATCTGGTTCAGTAATAAAGTCCCAACCCAGCCCCAATGTACACTAGGAGCTCAGCCCCGTCGCTATGGTAACCAATGGGACAAATATTCGAAAAAAACAAAAAAAATTGCAATCGTCCATCGATCATCGCAGTTTATCCTATACTAAGACGATTTGTGCCACGCAAAGCTAGGTGAAATCTTAATCAGAATTAAATTCCCAACCCAATCCCAATGCACATTAGGGGCTCAGCCTTGTCGTTATGGTAACCAATAGGGCTAATATTAAAAAAACGAAAAAAATCGAGTCATCCATGAGGTTTGTGTACTGCACCTCACTTAGCCTCAGGCTGATTAACTCTGGCTAAACGTGGCCTAAGGGTTATTGGTACATACATAGAAACAAATTAAAATCAATAGGCTTACGCGTCGCTTTACGAAAATGAAAATGCGTTATTAGTGTCTAACGATTGATGTACTCGAGGAAGTACTCAGGTGTAGGTAGTTATTTTTATTACTCATTAAAACTCCGGGGGGCAACTATCTTAGTCTGCGTTTATGGTCAGCATCAGCCTTTTGTGTATGCTCGTGCAACCAACATCACTAAGTGCCACGTATATGCTGTACGAAGGTTTTATTTTGGGCGAATGAATAAGAAGAATAAAAACGAGTAATGTTTATGCTATTTTGCCTATAATTGTGAGCAGCTGCTGCATGAATAGTCAGCTGTTTGTGACAGCCGCTGCTTCCTTTTTTGGGGCCGACATTCTTCATGGGTCCATCGTAGACAATTGTCGCACTGGCCCTGATTACGTAAGCTTTTGAAATACGCTGTTGTAAAAGGAAAATTGTGCATACGAGAATGAAATTCACAATATTATTTGAACGGTATTGATATTTTTTTATTGCTGCAGTTTATTAATCAGATTGACAGAAAAAAGACAGATTGGTTGATTTATAGAATCAACTCTATTAGCATATTATGCAACCATTAAAAGGATAGAGCGTGTGTTTCTGAAAGGCGCATTTGGGTTTCGACTCTAAGCCAGGACAAATCAGTGGCCTAAAAATTAGTATCCACAGCTTCTGTGCATGACGTTTAGCAATAAAGAGGCGGCGTGGAGAAAAAACGGGCTAGTTTTTTTTTCGTGCCGTTGGGAAAGACACTTATGCTAAGGGATATCCGTCTTTATAATGGAGGGGCTAGTCTGATCAAAATCATAGACAATATCCTGTTCTATACGTCATACGCATAATTGCATTGTCACATAAGAATATTCATCATTTTAACAGCGCTGCAATTTGAACATAGGCTACATTATCCAAGTTTGTAGCCATAACCTATCATAACACCGAACTTCATTACATGCCGGTAATAAGCTTATGCTTACAACGAAATAAGAAATAAATAATATCACCCATTTCGCCACCAGCTGTACAAGGATGGGGGTTTTGTACGATAACACACAAGACAGTAATTCCAATTTTTTCAGATCTAGAAATAATGTATAAAACAAGTTACCTATAACGTCATCTAACATGTTCATTCAATACAGAATATCAAACATCAGCAATCCCTTGGAGCCGATTTTAAGCTTAAGCTGCATTTTCAAATTGAGACTTTTTTACGTTTACTCTCTTTTCTCCTCATCTTCTAACCTCTGAATATTCTTTTGTAAAATTACTACTAAAAGAAAATCTCTGTAGAAAAGTCAAAAATTAGGAGAAAATGGAAACTACATGTGTTCAGGCACCTGTGGATTTAAGCAAAAGGTTTGCGAATTCTTTCCTGTACTGCTTGCATAATTTTGTCACGTTGAAGATATTGTTGGTATTCTTTGCTAAATATTTTTCCGCCTCCTAAAACCAGATGCGTCATCATTGAAAACTCAGGAAACATGTTTTACTAAAAACCTTAAACCGATGGTTTGAAGGTCTAATGAATAAATAAAAATGTTTAGATTTCTTTGAGTTAACAAAGATTTAATATATCAAGAAGCTGCATTTTATGTTCCACTGCAGGTTTCAAACCCTCTGTTTTGCTTTACAGTGAAGTTTGGTTTTGCTAGAACAGACAGACAGACACTCAGTTTATTTTTGCAATCAACGATACACATAATAATGAGCAATTGGCATAATAATTGTTGTTGCAATAGGGAGACTGCGAGTAAACATCACGTCCATCGAGTCAGCAGCCACCCAAAAAAGAAGAAAAAAGGACGAACGAAGGAGCAAGGTTAATTATTAAGTATGACTACGTGATGAGTCAGCGACAGCTGAGGTGCATGGAGAAGTAGACTGATTGTAGCTTGTTAGTTATACTTAGTGTTGATTGAGAAGATGCGATTTAAGTTTCTTTTTGAATGCGAAGGAATGAAGGGTTTTGATTTGAGAAGGAATTGTATTCCAAAACTTGACTCCTTGATATTTTAAGGTATTTTGAAGCTTTGCAGTAGATAAAAGGTACATACAGTGTTTGTTCCTGCTTGTCTGAAGATGTGGTCATGTGGGTGTAGATGTCAGCTGTTTTTGTAAAAAGGTTGGTTAAGGGAATTGGGAGGGTTTTATAAAAGAAGTGGTAGACAAGTTTGGCACACTCGTGTTGGTACAAGTCTGGTAGTTTTAAGATTTTAAGTTGGTGGTAATAAGGAGTTGCGTGGTCTTTGAATTTTCCCTCGCCAATTAACTTGACTGCTTTGTTTTGATACGTACATAGTTTCTTAGGATGAGAAGGGAACGTGGAACCCTACACAGGTAGTTCATAAAGAAGATTTTGATGGACCAAGCTATAGTAGAGTTTCAGCTTTGCACTACAAGGTAGGACATTTCTAAATTTTGACAAAATTCTCACAGCTCTAGCCAGTTTATGTTTGTCTAATTTTATGTGAGACTTGAAGTTAAGCTGGTTGTCGATGATTATGCCAAGGTATTTAGATTCGTTGAGTATTGCGATTGGTTTATTATTCAAGTGCAGGATAGGGTCGACTGTGTTAAAGATTTCCTGCTGGGGTGGTATTACTAATGCTGAGGATTTGGATGGGTTAATAATTAAGAAATTGTTGTTACACCACAGATGCTGTCTCGTTAGTTCCGAATTCATGTTTGACAACAGAGAATATTTGGAGGTGTCGGCAAGTAGTAGACAAGTATCGTCGGCAAACAATCTTGGGGTGCTGTTTATAGCGTTTGGCAGATCGTTGATGAACAGTAAAAAAAGTAAGAGGGACCTAGTTTTAAACTTTGGGTTACACCTCAAAAGATGGGTTATAGTGATGAATTTACATCGTTGATGCTAACAAATTGCTGATGGTTAAGAAGGGAGTGAATTAACCGGTTGGCAGGTCCTCGGATGCCGTAATGATTTAATTTGGAAAGGAGGATACGATGGTTGATGGTGTCAAAGGCTTTTTGGAGGTCAAAGAGAAGAAAACCGGAGTATAGATTATTTTTTATGTTATTGAATACATTAGAGGTTATGTCTATCATAGCATGTTTTGTTGAAACAGATTTTTAAAAGCCACATTGAGTTGACTGAATCACTTTGTGTTTGCTTAAGAACTTGATAAGGCGAGAATATGAAAAACAGGATAGGATAGAAATAGGATGGTAATTGTTAGGATCTTTGGTGTTCCCTTTTTTGTGTAGGGGAATGACATACTTAAATAATAGTATGCCATTCCTATTATTGAAATATGTGACATTATATATATATATATACCGTAAAACACCCTAACTTTGACCCACTTTTGGTGTTCATCAGTTTGTAGTTCTCACACCCATTAAGCATCTGTAAATTATTTTGCCTTCAATTTACTGGGCTAGCTTATGCTCTAGCCTTATATGATTATTAATTATTTTTCAGTTACTTTTCCTACATTTTTTTAAAAATTCAGGCTTGGGCCAAAGTTAGGAGCAGGTTCCCCAACTTTGGTCCAGTCATAATTTTAGTGAGGTTTTAGATGTTTATGCTTTATTAAGCAAAGTTTCGCTGGTTGTGTTTACTTTGGCCCAAATCTGTGTTTTAAAAAAAGCTCATTAAGGTGCAGAACACTTGTGTTTGTAGCATGAAAGGGTTAAATAGCAGTGCTTTCTTGAAATGCACATTATAATTTCACACTAGAAAATGAACACAAATTATGCCTTGCACAAGCAAGAAATTATGGGAATTACTACCGGTAACTACTGATCACGTTTGGCATAGGAAAGAATTATTGAGCTTGCAAAACATGATTATGCTTCAACTAAATTTATATTCTGCATTTTAACATGAAAATTGAAACTTTGGTAGCATTGGTATCAATAAGACAAAGCTTTATTCCACGAAAGCTACACTTTTAGTTTTACTCAAACGACTAAACTTAACATGCATTTAGACACAAGATACTCAACAATAAATCAAAAAAGTCTTTAAATACAACCCCAAACATGGCTCAACTCTGGCACTTCAAACACAATGTTTCTACTACTCCCAGGAAGAAGAATAGGTGTTGCAATGTGCTGCTTAATATCTTCATAAGGATAGTCGTGAATGTCGTCTGCTATTGGCCATTTCCATGTTGAGCCATGTGGAGCAGATGCTTTTTGTAAGCATTTGATAGTTACATGGTGCTGTCCAATCACAAGAGCTTTTCCTGGAAATAAGCTTCCTTCATATGAGACTATATAATAGCTACCAACTATCGGCTTTACACTATCGGTGCTGTTAGGCTGATTGTCTTGCTTATCACCACTGCTCTCTGCTTCAATGCTCACTTTAGCTTCACTTTCATCAGAGCTGGTGTCTTCCTTTGAATTGTCATTTTCTGAGCTAATATCATCCAAGGCACTCTCAGAATCAGAGCCACTGGAATCTGGGCATATAGATTGGCCAGGAAGAACATTTAGCCTTGTTCTTTTACTTGCTCGCTGTGCTTTACTCCCTCTATCTCTGTCAGAGCCTCGCAGTTCTGTCAACACTTTTATAAAGCTGTTGTCAAGTTGTGAGCACGTACTGATGTCCGTTGCTCCTTGTAGAGGAAGGCGCTCCAACACCTTCATCCTGTTAACTGGATGAATACCAGCCTTCTCAAAGCCAGCAATGAGGTTTGCTGAGCCATTTCCATAAAACAGGCAATCTACCAACTCTTTCAACAGCTTCGGAAATGCAGTTTTGGGCAGAGTGCTGCACTTTCTTCCTTCCGGTGTAGTCTTCCACTTGTTCAGAATCTGTCTCCAGGCAATCTTCATTGGTCTGAAGTAAGCAATGTCAAGGGGTTGTGTTTTATCGGTGGTATTTGGTGGCAAAGATATGAATTTGATATTGTTTTTCTTGCATGCTTTGAGAACGTCATTGTTAATATGGGCTGCAAGGTTGTCACCAATCAATCCAGAAACAGATCCACCAGCTTTTCTTCGTATATTTGGAAGCGCAGTTTGAAAAAACCAATCCACAAAAATATCTTCTGTGAACCATCCAGATTCTGTACGATTGTACCGAGCTTTTGCTGGACCATACTGAGTCCACTGCTTGTGCAGCTGAATTGACTTATAGCACACATACACTGGCATCATTTCTCCTTTGGCATTACCACAGAACATTAAACTTGTTCCAACCTTACTCGAATTAATAACACGTTCTGGATACTTGCATCCTTTTGGCACTATGCACTTTTTTTTGCCAGGGTCGTCTACTAAATTGGTTTCATCATAGTTCCATATGTTTTGTGGAGCTATATTCTCCAAACTTTTCTCTAGTCTGTCAAAATATTCGTGAATTTGTTCACTGTTAACTTCTGCTCGACTTCGCTTGGTGCAAGGAACCAATCTTTGTGATAGACCATTTCGCTTTGCAAACATCTTTAACCATTTTTTGCCCGGGTATTTGCCCTCCTTAAAATAAGGTATTGAACGATCAGTTTTATCCAAGAAATATTTAACAATCATTCGTAAATCAAAATAATTCATAGGAATTCCGAATTCTGAACAGAGCTTTAGTCTGGAAGCCAGCAGCTTTTCTTCTTGGTTGGAAAAAGTAGTTGGGCGACCAACAGCATTTTTATGTACACCTTTTAGTTTATTTTTTATTGTTGATCGTGGAATATTAAATACACTTGCAGCTTCTCTTTGTGTCATTTCTTTGTTTTGTATTGCATTTAAGCATCTTTCTAACTCTTTTTTCGTGTAATCTTTGTAGCGTCGTTTTGGCATTTTCTCACAAATGATACCGTATAGATTACTGTATATAATACTAACTACTAACTGACTTCTACTTTGAAAATCTAAATGTAAAATATGTAACTTTGATTTGCTGCATATTTCAGACTTGGAAAATATTACAACTATGACTCTGTCCACAAAAGCAGATCACCCAAGTCTGGCATGCATTTTTTGAGCTTTTTTGCATGGGCCAAAGTTAGGGTCATTAACACTTTATGTTGAAACCTAACTTTGACCCATTAAATAAAACAAACAAAAAACAATTTACATAATTTTTTATTAGTTATAATAAAAGTTTAAGACACAAATATCTCACCACTTACGAAACTGTGCTGCAACTGCATACTGTGTGGCTGAGAGAGTATAGCATTTGATTTTGATCATTTTTTTCAAATTTCAGTCACTGAAAAAGATAGCCTCCGACAAAAATGTAAGAGAGCAAGACTTCAGTTTTTAGCTTTAAATTACGCAATAAGGGAAGTATTAATAAATGACGGTTTAACAGAAATGAAATGTTGTGTGCATAAAATTTTGTTGAGGACTTTAGAACTTAAGTGATTTTGGGCCAAAGTTTGGATACCAGACAAAGTTAGGGTGTTTTACGGTAAGTATAATACTGCTATTTGAATACAATAGTGTTAATACCTCAATTCCGGTAGTGTGTTTTGCGTTAATTATAATATTTTGTCCAACATAATAGCGTGCAATTGTATAGCGCAGACCATATATAATATTTCTAATTACATAATTAATTATTTATAAGTATTTTTCCTGTTATTTTATTGTTGTTGTCTATAGTGGCATAGGTGGTAGATGACTTGGAAGAACGTATGGCCATTACCTCTATCTCCTTGTGTACTGTATATAGCATAGTGTTATTTATCTTGTGTAATTTTGCTGCACCAAATGAACAAAAGAAAATGTAAAAAAAATATCAGAAATAGCATAGAAATGCTGACAGCCAATGGCATTTTTGGAAGTCATACACCAGCAGGAGGCTAACTGTCCCAGTGCTGAGATATCTTAGCATCTAACAGTCTTTATAGCACCTAAACATTGTGAACCGTGATTCGAATGTATTATGTGCACTGTGCAAGTAAGGACTCTGGAGATACAATTTCTTATCGTGGATTGAACAGTAAACATAAGCACTTTCTGTGCCTGCAATAGAAACAAAATTATATTAACCTTTCTCTAGGCTAGACTGAAGTGTAGATGGTGGCGTCGATGGTCGGTCCGACAAAACCTCATCCAACAAGTCATAGTGGGCAGCAATGACATTTGGCACTGGAACGTCGGATTTCTGACCACTTCGATTTAAATTGTCTTTGTGTTTGAGGTACTCTCTTTTCAATTGCTGAATCTTTTTTTGGCAGCACAGGTAATCCCTTCCAGGGATGTTGGCAGCCACTTTCATAAAAACATCCCTATGGCTTTTGCAGGTCTAACTGTAACGCTGCCTAACAGTAGCGGCGCTCGCTGGCTTAACGCAAGATTGAGAAATGGTATATGTAGTCGGAAAAAAGAACTTAACAAGGCTCGATTCTTCTTTCCACTTTTTTTCCAAATCTTTGACGAGCCTACGCTTATCCAAGTCGTACTTAAAAATCTCCAACAAAAGACAATAAAATATTACTTATAATTAGTACAATGTATGCCCGGAAGCTCAGCTGTAAAAAGAAAAACAAAGGAATAGGCCCTTCCTACCTAACCATGCCCAAAAAAAACTCTAACTGTAAGCTACCATAAAGCTCTGTCCACTCGCTAACGCTTGCACATTCCTACGTTACTGCATGCTACATACTCAGAGGACTCAAACTCCAGACTCCCCACAAAGGCGATTCAAAACAGATTACAACAAGTTCCACAGGCAATCAGCGCACGTGAACAGTGTCTTTACAAAGCAAGGCAGACATGTCAATCAAACGCAGACGCTCACGGTTCAAAACTTAAACTTCCTTGTCAGTAACATTAACCCTAGAAAGACCAGTCTTTTTTTATAACATCGCTTACCAGCCGGGTCCATTGGACCCGGATTTCATAACCTGACCTGAAACACCCGGTTTACCTCTGCTGCACTAAAAATTGAAGTCTTCTGAATTTATTTCGTTTAATAAAGAATAATTACAAATATACAAAGGGCGTCACCTGTGGGATCCGGAGGAGCTGGACCCCTTCAATTGACAGTATGGTACTCCAGTACAAAGAATTTAATAAAGAAAATTAACAGAATAGAGACATTGACACCCTTTCTGTTACGATAAATTGGCAGAAAGAGTTCATGACAGACAGATTTACAGCACCGTACACTCGTAACACCATGACAAATAAAGAAATGCTTAAAAGTGGGTTTACAATCTTCTGCACTGGCAGCACACTACATCAGAATGTTCATTACAGACATTTTTGTGGCATTGTGAACATAAGGTCTTTGACTTTCTGTCTTTCTTGCTTGGGCATACATAACAACGCTTCTTTTGAGGTGGGCTGAATGACATATCATCATTTCGATCCAGCCGATGGGCAATGGCGCTGCTGTTAGTTTGGTGATGGTCGTAACCTGCCAACTCTTTTCCCATTTCAATTAGCAAGCTCCTACGGGTAGGCCTTCTTCTGCTTCCAAAAGTATCCTGATTGAGAGAAATGTATATTATAAGTGCATTCAGAGCACTGACGTCGACCATGTTATAAAAGACTGCCATTGGCCATCGGCGTGTCGTTGGCTTGGTGCTATAGCAACGGACCAACTGATCCAGGGTATCTACTCCGCCTTTCGTACTGTTGTAGTACATAATCACTTCCGGCTTACTTTCAGTTCCTACTTCCTCTCCTCAAGTGCATTGAGCTCATGAGTGTGACAACTTTTCCTTTTTTGGGGCAGTACGACGCAACCATGGCTTCAGCTTGGAAGCCATATAGAGTTGTTTTTGCATCTCTTTTCTTTGCTGTGACGAATTCTGGAGGAAGCTCTTTTCTATTTTTTCGAATTGTTCCAACAAGTGTCAGCCTTTCCTTTAGCAGCTTTCTTCCTAGGTCCAGACTGGTAAAGAAGTTGTCGCATGTTATGTTTCTGCCGCTTTTCTTGAATGGTTCTGCAAGATTCATTACAACTTTACAACCAAGGTTACTATTTCGAGGTTCATTTGGCTCTTTACCTTTGTAAATATCCATTTTTAGCGCATAGCTTGTAGAACTTTCACATATAGCCCATATTTTTATGCCATATTTTCCAGATTTTGAAGGTATGTATTGGCGAAACGGACAGCGACCACGAAAAGTTAGAAGCTGTTCATCCACCGTAACATTTGGGCCAGGAACAAATGCATCTACAAGGGTTTCATTCCACATTTCAAATATTTTTCGTATTAGTAGAAGTTTGTCAGGCGACCTCCTAGTGCGACGGGCTTCTGCATCATCAAATCTCATAACCCTGATAACTTCTTGAAAACGATTGCGGCTCATTATTTTGTTGAATATTGGCCTTCCATCCGTCAGAGACCATAACTGGGAAACATTTTCGTTGTTGGACTTGTAAACCCCTATTAGAAGCAGAACGCCTATCAATTTCTTCAGCTCTGTGACTGTTATGTCTTTCCATCTGCCAGGTAAAGATTGCCTTCCTTCTTTGTTCGTCCACTTACAAATTTCATCCAAAATATTTGTTCGAAAAAAAAAGAAAAAAGCAATCAGAAACAGATGTACATGATCTTACAGCATATCTAGTTGGTCCACTGTTTTCACGAAATATGTTTCTAGCGCTGGTTCTACCTTGGCTGGAGGCAATAGGTGTTGTTGACCATTCTTCTTTACCATCACGTGATTTCAGCGTAGCTGTAGTAGGCCTAGATGCAACAGCAGGAACCTCTCTAATCTCTTCGTCATCAGAGTTGATGTCAAAATCGCTTTCTGGATCAGAAAGTATCATGTCGACTTCACCATCATCATCCGAAGGAATATAAGACGCATCACTTCTCTCACCTTCGCCTTCATCTTCAAAGAGCATTGCTGTCATTCCACTGTCTCTCAAGTTAGCCATATTTTATTTTCCACTATTACATAAATATTCAGTAAAACCGTAAAAAATATAAATTCTAAGCAAGAATTCTGTTTTGAAGATGCAGCAAGTGCAGCTTCACACCTGAAAAACTAACAATTTTCATCTCAAAAAAACAGAATTTTTCTACCGTTGACGCATTCTAAGCTCTGCTCAAAAGAAGCATTCAGGCCAGACATGAACACTTGAAAGTAGCTTTCTAATCAAAACATACGTCAGCACTAGCTTTCTAATCAAAACATACGTCAGCAGTAGAAAACTAGTCGTTAACGCACTGCAAACATGCTGAATAAGCACACGGGTCCAATGGACCCGGCTGGTATACGATGCTAGAATTCGTCATAATTTCAAAAATGCGTATTCTACGAGAATAAGATAAATGTTAAAACAGACCTTCTAAGTAATTAGGAAAAGTCACAAGAGATGAGAATACAACATCGCACTGGTAAAAAATAAAACAGCTGCAAAGTTTCTGATCGGGTCCAATGGACCCGGTTGGTCGTTCTAAACCCGGTATCAAAACCAGGGGCAGACCTTCATAAAACTGCAGATACAGAATCAAAAACTGCAACAATAACATCACGAGTGTCAATGTCAAGTCTGCTTAAATAAGCACATAGCATTGAAAGAACGAAAAAATTAAAACGGGGCAAAACGAGACAGGCGTGGGGTAAAACGGGACACACTTACACTTTTAGGAAATAAAAAGTTAAAATAGCAATTTAATTTTATAATAGCAACATGTGCATGCTACCAACTTTTCTATACAAGGAGTCCCAAACGAAAATGTGGGATATTGAAGAAATGAAAATAGGAAAACCAGGATCGTGCAGTAGGCTAATGGGAGCAAGTTTAACATTAGGGCTTGACAAGATCTGCCCTATCCCTTGGCTTTTTTGGCGGTTAACTTACAATATTTTTTCTGACATTGTTATATTTAATAACTGATGGAATTAACCACCCAACACTGACTGTTTGTCGTGCCTATAATGGGCTAACCAGCAGTATGATCACGATCACATACGGTAAAGGACACTAATTCCTCTTTTATTTGAGATTATAACAAGGTGAGCAAAGAACAAGGTGACCAAAAAGTAACGTTAAAAGTACACTCTTAGGTCTATCGCTTGCTTGAAAAATAAATCATACCTACAAGCTAGAAAGTATGTTAGCTTGTTTACAAACACAGCAAATAGATCACATAGCATTTAAACACCTGTCGCAATTGGTTACATAGGCCTATTAAAGACATAGGCTATATACAAAATGCCCAAAGCCATTGTAATTTGAACAGTTGTCATGGCACCACCTCTCGCATTTCTGACATTGGATCCAGCCTTCTTAAAGTGGTTCTATATATAACTTGCCACACATAAGGCATGCATAAGATTTAGCAAATGGAAGTTTAATTGGCTTCAAAGATTTTACTTTTTTTGTGCTTTTTTTGACTTTGCTAGACACGACTTTTGATGTCAGCGACTTCTTATATGGCGAGGTGGTAAGAATTTCGAACCGCTAAGCTTTACCCTTTCTTGTTGTAATTTTGGCCCTTGGAAGAGGTGAAATATCTGTTATTTTAAGGTTAATCACCCCTGCATAACTCAATATGAGTGCTAACAGTAAAACTAACAATATCTTGATACTAAAATCATGCATGTAAGGGTAAATAATCAAAACCCACAAAAAAATTTTTGTAAATACTTCTGAGCAAAAAATCGCCCTCTAGTGGCAAAAATAGCATAGATTCAAATCAAAACATCTCACAAGCCATTGCATATACATAGATGAAATTTGCACAGTATGTTTCTAGGGTATATAGCTACAGATCTGAGAGATTTTTGCTTCGAAATTTAGCTATCCTGTTTTTTTTTACAAAAACTTAAATTTTAGCCACGCTGACATAAAACAAACGAGTGTTGTTGGTAGCAAAAACCACAACGTCAAAAAATAATTCCTAGAATCTTTAGGTTGGTACCCAACAAGCATATAATAAAAATTTCAAAGAAATTGGTTTAAAAACAACTGAAATATGTTTGTTTGAAATCTGAAAAATGCTCAAATTCGGAAAGTTTAGAAAAACAATAAAACAAATAAGGAAAAAAAAAATCCAACTATAATTTCACACCAAGATTAAAAATTGCAACTTCAAAAAGCTCCTTTTTCATAGCTAGTGCCTTCTTGAGCAGTATGTTTGTCCTGAAATCCCTTTTTTATTGCTCTCGGGGTCTTTCTTTTTTTTGACACTGTAGAACTTCTTTTTGATTTGTCGATGCGTAAATTGTCCATCTTTTGACATGCCGTGTGGCAAAAATGACCGGCATCGATTCCAAGTTGCTCCAAAATGTTAATAAAAGACTTGTTGCCATCATTAAAATGAGCAACAGCTGCATAAGGAGCTTGCTGTAGAGTATTGACACCTACCCAAACCTTTTTAGGGCATCTAGACCAAACCACCTTATTAGGCAATCTTTTGGGTTTTGTGTCTTCCCATGCTAACATTTTGCCATTAAATAAGCATTGCTTAGATCTTATATTGGCTCTAGAAGAGATACTATAGCAGCTGGAAGCCCATGTGTGTGTTTGTATGTTGCAGCATGTTTCTGCCACTTGTACCAACTGTCATTACCTGTTGGACACATGGAATAATTTGGGCTTTCATCCGAACTAGCAACATGATACAAGCTATCCCAGACGGCATTTATCGTGTCAATCGAAGAATCAGTATTTTGTTGAATAGCCATTCCATAGTAGTTTTGGAGGGTGTCAATCACTTTTTTTGTCAACCTATTTTTACCCATTAGTTGTTTCCAATCTTCCAATTTTTTCCCTTTATACTGTTTGCATAGTCTGTGCAATCGAGCCCCGACCCTTTTTCGTATGTGCCCAATACATTCACTATTGCTGACAAGCACATGTCCTGCATAAGGGATACTTTTGACCACGCATCGTCGATTCCCAGATCTTCTCGGTGAGCTACGCACTGCTCTTCAGTTATATGCGGTGTAAAATTCTGCAATAATTTTGCTACACCATTTCGTTTACCAAGCATGACAGCAGCGCTATCACTTGTAAAGATAACCATTTTGCGAATATCAATACCATTAGCAGTGTAAAATTTCTTGATTTCTTGTAAAAAAGAATTACTGTCACAGCGAGCAAGAGGTATAATCCCTGCAAACACTGTCTAAAACGTTAAGCAGCAATCATCAGCAGTACAATACTTTATGTATAATATCAGCATTTTGGTTGATGAAATATCATTGCTTTCATCGATGATTAGGGTATGACACCTTGCTTGTCGTATGCTTTGCATGACTTCTTCCCTGGCGACAAAGTCAATGCTTTTCAAAAATTCAAAGCCGTAATTTTTGCTTCGCCATGAACATGGCAGATTAGTGTATTTTGACATATGGTTATTTATTACTTGGCAGGACAATATTGATGAATTCAGCTTAACACTAAGAAGAACACTATCTATGAGAGTCTTTACTTCTCTTGACGGAGTTTTCAAAGCTTCACTTTCTTCTGCAGTTGGCATTGCAGTGAAATAGCTCGAACTACCGCCTCTTGCTTCAAGACTTCGTTTCTGAGTCAATGTACTCAGTGCTTCACTGTGATGTTTGTGATTCAAGTGGTGTTTTAGGTAGTCCACCTTCCATTCACTCCATGATTTTCCCTTTCCAAAATCACTATTAGGTGCAGTTTCATTGCAAACTTTGCAGACTATCACATTCCTCGGCGGGGAATAGTCGTAGATTTTGGATAGTTTAGCATTTTGTTCTTTTACCTTGTATATCCCAGTAGCATCATCGCAAACTATCACCTCACACTTCACTGTTGTATTAAGCCATTCTACTCGAAATTCTGTTTTTTTTCTTTTAGCTTTGTTTCCTTCAATCGACATTTTGCTTCTACGTCAGATAAAAAGATTTATTATATTGCTAGAGGTTAAAAAAACTTATTACTGACCTGCAAATATAACTGCGAAAATAAAAAAACTCCTGTTCTCTTGAGATAACTCGTAGATATAATGGAGCTTTTTTCCTTAATATTATGTAATAGATGAAGTTAAATATTTTGTGCTTTTTTGCCTAACTCCCTGATGTAACTTAGCAGCGGCTTCCTGTGCTCAGTTATATACATTTCTCTTTACTTACTTACTTTCTCTTACTTACTTTACTTACTTACTTTCTCTTTACTTTACTTACTGTAGTGGCCTAGTAGAACAATATTCACTTATTTTACTTTCAAGGTTAGTGCTGATAACAACTAGCCTACGGCACCTTAAAGACTGAGTTACTTTGTCGTCACAAGTAAATGCAGTTTTACGACAAATAGTCAATAATCGCAACAATTGCTAGAGCAATAAAGCATTGTTGCCTCAAATTCCTCAATTGTAAATATCGTATTGCTACTGTACTCTGGATAGCAATTCAAGGCTACAAGTCGAAGAAACTTATTTCGAATCATACGAGAAATAAGCAATGATAGTTTACTTTTAAATTTAGAACGTTTCAAGTGCGCTAAGCAGAGAGTTCACTGCGCAAAGAGTATGATTGTAGTGCGCAGTTGTGCACCTTAGAGGGAACACTGGTGGTCGGTAACTCTTTGACTAGCTGGTTACACAACATCTATAGCTTTCTCTCAAAAAAGGATAAATTTCCAGAGGGGCCTTGCAGTCTACTCGCCCTGGTCGCTCATTCCTCAAAAACAGTTGAATGGCATGGCATATTAGAACCCCATCATTTCTTTGCGGTCCCTCTGAAACTGCTTTGCGGACCCCAAAAGGACCGTGGTCCTTAGTTTAAGAAACACTATTCTAATCAATCATCACCGCACAAAAATCGCCCGAAAATAACGGTAATTAGTGTTTCTTTATGCCTTCTTGACTTCCCTATACTGTTACCACAACTAACTCTAGCTAAGCATTTATTAGAATGCATCGTGACCCGACATTTACGAAGCAGCCTAATCATGTGTATCATTGCGCACAGTTGGTGTTCATTAACAACAGGTCAGACAGAGTTGAACCCTGCTGAGTATAGGAAGCTTAATAAGCATCATTACACAGTTACCTTCCAATAACATGCCTTTCACTTTAAATTCGAAAAAATTACATGTTTTACAAAATCATCATGCATGACCACAATACTGGCCATAACGTGTGGGTGGACCACAATTTCTGGGCGTAGCTCTAAAAGAGATAGGAGCTTACACATCTCTATCGTGAAATGGCGAATTTACATCAGCATCATCACTATTAACGTCACCGTAGAACGAACTAAATGAAAAATCAAATGGTACATATCGTTCTTTCAGAAGTTTCAAAAACTTACGATTCCTGCAAATGACTCGGTCATTGCTCTCAATTAGGTATGATCATGGAGCCACTTGCTTAATGCATTTTCCCAGTGACGATCGGCAGTGGCGTAACAAGGGGGGCGCCCATGGCTACTTTTCAATTTTTTTTTATTAAAAAAATGGATGGACCATACAGGCGCACGCAGGGGGGCCACGGTGCCATGGCCCCACCTTTGGCCCTGGCGTTGTTGTGGATATCGATTCGTGTTGTTAAAATTTCAAATACCGGTGTGTCTTGTTTCGACAAAGAAACTTCGCTGAGATGAGTGTTTTTCTTGTAAAAATCTTAAAAATCCGTTGGAGGCAGGGGGCTCTGCCCCCAGACCCCCTTAGCCTCCGGCGTCTGGGGGCTTTGCCCCCAGACTAGGGTGCATCATCTCCCCCACTTTTTTTGATTTGGATTTGTCTCATTGATTTTCTGTGTGTACTTCCACTAAAAATAAGCCATGAAAAAAATTAATGTTGAAAGGCCCCGGCTTCCACCCCCACCGACACCCCTAAAATTCGGCTGTTTTAAACAGCTGTAACTCAAGAACTACTTAAGATAGACATAGGTTGTTGGGTGTCAAATTCATCGTAATATATACATTTATCAATACTATGCAATCAAAATTCGATTTTGTTGAAGTATGTAAATTTTTGTTAGAAATAAAAAAGCGCAATCACAAATAAGTATAGGTCTACAAGCCAAATTTGAAAAAATCCTTCACTTAAAACATAACATTATGATTTTTTTTTTGTAACTTTACTTTTGCTTTTCTATTAGCTTCTACCACTCGTGCTGCACTTTCCAATGATTTCATTTTTTTGGCAGATGGAAGAAAATCCGTCACCAATTTTACGCCTCTTTCTGCACAGTCATTTGTTACAACAACATTTTGAACCTTTACTTTTCGTAAAGTCTTTGTCGTCATTCCACTGGCTTGCACGCTTTTCCAAAAAGTCATGTGAAATTGCAAAAAGCTTGAAACAATACCAGCAATCTGGACCGACTAAGCTGGATAGAAAAAATTCAGGTTTAGATACACAAGGAAAAATTGGTTTGCCTTTCCCCTTTCTTTTAACTGGCATCTGCAACTCTGGAATATGACATTGAAGCATAGCAGCAGCAATGTCATCCTTCTCTTCTAAAGGTACTTCATCATCAAGTAGTGCCAAAGGTATCATTTCTTCAGTAAGGTACTACAGATGTAGCTCCAATTTCTTCAGTGCACTTTCCGCTACAACCCAATCAACTTGCTTGAAATCAAACAAAGTTTTGATTAGTTGCATATCTAAGTATGGTGCAAGAGTTGGGGAAGTGCACTTAAACCACCAGGGGACATACACGTATAGCAGAAACATAGTAAATCTCTTCAGTTTTCTTGCTTCATTTGGACCAAGAATTAAGTGCCTATTTGGGTTTTTTTAAATTCACAATCTTCTCAGCTTCGTTAGACATTAATGAGAGCTTAATTGCATATA
Source organism: Trididemnum miniatum (assembly GCA_964006365.1). Taxonomy (NCBI): domain Eukaryota; kingdom Metazoa; phylum Chordata; class Ascidiacea; order Aplousobranchia; family Didemnidae; genus Trididemnum; species Trididemnum miniatum. Next base: position 7,130,784 of record OZ023239.1, read on the forward strand.
ATACTTTTTCCATCCATCTGGCTTTGTGAATAGCTCCTGGTTTCCTAAAAGTATAGCTTGTTTTATTAGGTATTGCCACATTAAAACTGAACAAAAGCAGTTCCAGTAACTCTCTGTAGTCTTCTCGCAGAACTTCATAGGCATCTTTCTTGCTAAGCAGTTTTACGGCAAGGTTTACACTTTCTTCCTTCAGTGAATTCAGCAGCACTACAGCATTCTGGGAAATGCTTGAAGAAATGTCAAAATATGGCGGAAAAGTAATTTTTTTTGTGGTATAATGTTAAAGTTAGAACGAAAATTTTTGAATATTTTGGTGTCTGGGGACTGTGACTTTTCTATAAGTAAAGTATCAAACACCTTTCCAGCTACCACTTCGCCCATGTGCTTCCTACAAGCGCACCAAAGCAATGGTTTGTTTAACTTGCTTTGAAGCTCAACACAGCCCCCTGTCCAAAGACCTGTATTTGTTGATGTTGTGTCAAAAACCATGCTGACAGCACCATCAGCAGAACAGTACCAGTCATCTAACAAATCCATAGTAAAATCTCCAATAACACTGCCAACAGCCACTCCAGCAAATGGAGTAAAGGATGGTACTCCTAGAAGCTTAGTTTCTTGTCCAGCAGAGATTAAAACAGGCATTATTTCTAGCTTACTGTATTTGTCTTTCAGATCAGGCACGATTTTGGAATACCAGTGTATGTTGTATATTTGGGGCTGTTTTCAATTGTCTTTGATTATTTGAGATTACTCATAATTTACTTTTCTTTTATATCTATCACATGAAGCATATGATAAACTGAATTTTGATAGTAGTTCTGACCGAGTAAGATCTTCCTCACCAACATAAGTGAACTCCAAAATAAAACTTTCACACAAAGCAGAAGCTGCAGCAGGCGAGATATTACATCTAGTAATGACTTCAACCACAGATTTCTTCGATAAAATATCATGAGGTACTTGAAGTTGAGCTCCAGTTTTTTGCAATTTTGTATGTGGTGTTGTCATTGTACTGCAAGTCGGTTCTTCAACTCCCAAATAATCAGTTTCTGAACCAGATGACGAGAAATGCAAATTTTCTGAAGATGTTGTCGCAAATTGATCTTGCATGACTTTTGTATCATGCACTTTTCGCTTTTCAATTTCTTTGCATTTCTTTTGTTTTTCTAAACACTTTTTAGAAAAAGCTATGTTGTGAACCCCAAAAGTAGCTGACCTGTCATCCATCATGGACGCTAGAAACAATCGATCTTCTTCAAATTTAAAAGGCTTAACCAGAGCATCAGCTGTAGTAACCAAAAAAGTTTTATTTAAATATTTTGCATGCTTTTCCATGAGCTTTTTGAACTTCAAATTGTTTCGCCGCGACCAAATTTTTTTCGAGTGTCATTGTCTTTCTTGAGGCATCTAATCAGTTTGCTTATTGCTGCTCTATCTGATATTATCCGGTCTCCCAAATTAGCTTTAAAGTGAAATACCTTCACTTGTTTGTAGACTTCAGTTGCACTGTTCCACTGATTCATCTTCTTTATTTCTTGAAAGTATTTCATGCAACGAATTACCTGTAGAATTGTAGGGAGTTTTATGCCTTTTAATATTGCATCCTCTTCTGAAATCTTTCCTCCAAGAGATTGAAAGTGTTCTGATGATCTCATTGAAGGCATAGCACATTAAAAACGTTCACTTGACTATTTAAAATACGGTCTGCTACTGCAATAAATACTGAAATGTAGCTGCCAAATTGTCTTATAACTTACTGCTGTTAAATGTTTTCAACAGCCATTCTGACTTCATAACTAAACATAAGGCTTTAGAATATTTGATGGGAGTGAATCGCATATTTTCACGCAAGATAAGAAATAAAACACAACAGAAAAGTTGCCAGAAAAACTTTTGCATGGCAAAATGGCTAAGGTTAAAGTTTAAGTGAGTGGGGTGTGTTCATAAGAAACTTGAACACAAACAAATTCAAACGAAATGTAGTTGTGACCTTACATTATTGATAAATGTATATATTACGATGAATTTGATACCCAACAACTTGTGTCTATCTTAAGTAGTTCTCGAGTTACAGCTGTTTAAGACAGCCAAATTTTGGGGGGGTCGGTGGGGGTGGAAGCCGGGCCCCCCAACACTAATTTTTTTCATGGCTTATTTTTAGTGGAAGTAGACACAGAAAATCAATGAGACAAATCCATATTAAAAAAAGTGGGGAAGATGATGCACCCTACCCCAGACCCTTGCTTATAGCCTCCCTTTGCCAAATCCTGAATGCGTCACCAGTGGTGGGCAAGTTACTTTTCAAAAGTAACTAGCTTCAGTTACTAGTTATTTCGCAAAAAAAGTAACTTAGTTACAGTTATTAAATTTGAAAAGTAACTAGTTAGAGTTACAGTTACAAGTTACAGTTACTTTACTGTAAAGTAATATTATTCACATCATATTCAACTTGAGCTTCGTTTTTTTTGTATTTTAAAGAAAAACAACAACCTGACAGCGCAACTAGCAACAACTTAATTTCCCTTCAAAAAAGCTAACATCTCAAAATGTTCGTCGGTGAGCCCACAACGTTTGGGCTTTAGTATGTCCTTGCCTACACTAAAAAGTCTTTCTACGGCGGCACTTGAAGGCACAGCAGTGTTGTATTTAATAAAAAGCTGCTTGAGCTTCTCATCAACAAATGAATTGGCATCAATCTGTTTAGGAACAGTACTTGAAAGAAACTCTTGCACTTTATCGGCAAGGCTAGAAGTGCGTCGTTTTGATTGAGAAAATAAACTCGCAAAGAAAATGTCACTTGTGTCTCCATCAAAATCATTGTCCGTGTCACTGCTCATAGTTGCTTCCGAGATATCGTTAGCTGAGCTTTCCAGAAGTTCGATCATCTTTCATTTCAACTTCGGTGGGCTCATCAAAATACCATGGCAACCACGATAACTTAAATTGCGGATGCAGCTTGCTGCCAGTAGGTAATATTCATCATCGAAATATTTGCCAAATCGTTTTTCAAGAGCTTCATTGAGAACATCCAGCAAAGGCAGGCACACAGCAATGTTGTTGCTACTTTTCAGATCTCGTAGCTTCTTGGTTGTCATTGCTAGTGCAGACAGCAAGGATCCAAGATAGGCTTTCGACTCTGACTGCAAAATGTCTAATGACTGACATACAGGACGCATAACAACATAGTACTCTTTAAAAAAGATGACATCACCTACAAAACATCAAATTTTATATTTTGCTATGTAAATGCAGTAAATTTGAATGCCATAGGAATAATACTAGCAGGTAAGCACAGAGACATATAGTAAATTACATATGGTCCTGATAACTTTATGCCATACCAAAGATTCTTGTAGCAGTAAAATGATGATGCTAATAATACGTTCGACTCAATTCGCCAAAACGTGTGAGAAGTTTGAGAATTAATATATAAGTTAAAGGAACTACAGTATCTTCTTGACAGAGAGCCAATGCAACGCAGTGCTTTCAAGACCAAAATTTACCAACATGCAGTTATTATATTTGCACGACTTAATAGAAATGTTAGTGCGGCAGTCGCATAGAAATTATACGCAATTCTAGGTTTCAAACGACTAATATTTAAAATAAAAGTAGCAAAAATCTCACTTGAAGAAAAAAGTGGAGGACCCAACTGCTTGCGAACTCGGTTCAAACCATTGTGTTTTTCTCGACTGTCAAAAATGGCAATTAATCGAATAACAGCATCGTATGTCGAATTCCCCCTTGTGACTGTAGGCAGAATTAGTAAAAGACCCACATTGTCTTTTATCGCGTCAGCCACTTTGCTGCTTCTACATATAAAAATTGTCTATAACTTAGATTCCATTTTTAAGATGCACTAACAGTATGTTAACAATCAAACTGAAACCGAGACGAATCTCAATAAATAAAGCTACACTGTAGTGTTGTAGTGTATAATCAATATACTTGGTTGTAATTGATTCTGCATAGTAAACGAAGTTTGGTTATCAAATATCTAAAAAGATAGTGTGATGATTTAGTTTAATGCAACTATTTCCTACACAATTTAACAAAAGCATTCCTGGATTGCTTTTTCCAAAGTTCCTTCGCTTTTCCAAATGCAGATCGATATACCTTGTAAGTGGCACACTTCTTTAGAGCTTCTTCAGAATCCGTTGCTGCGATCAAGTTCAAGGTGTGTGCAGCACACCGCATATGCCTTGGCAGCAAAATGTCAGCAGTCACATTATCACCAACAGCTATGGAAAAAGTAATCAATTTACACCACGAGATAATTGAAAAATTTTGGTATACGTTCTTTGAACATATGCTTCAAAATGAATATAAACTTGCTGAGTTTTTCAACTTTGATTAAAAATTTAAGTGTAACGGTATATAATGCAAAACATTAGCTAATGTAGCCTATATACGACTACGAGGTAACACTTTTCAAATTGCTTATAATGTCACAATAACGTACAACCAAGCAGCGACGTGATTTCAGTTATACGAACTTATGAAGGTTTTCGGATAGCAGCTGATTATTATCGTCATTGTCTGATGCTCCAAACAATCTAGAAATACGTTATTAATGACTCGTATGCTTCATGCATGCATAGTGGTAGAGCTTTTCAGTTGTTTAAATAACAGAGTGGATTTGCTTTCTATCTGCACCAGAGGGTGGTTGGTGTGGTAACGCAGTTCACTAGTCAAAAAAAGTTGGGCACATTAAGATTCATAGAAGTTTGTTGAAAATAAATACTACGAGGGCAAATCAAAAATTATCCGGACTTTTATTTTTATGGATTATTTTAAAAACACAAAACACGAAAACGATTTATCATTTTTCTACATAATCTCCACCCATTTCGATGCACTTGTTCCAGCGGTGTACAAGCTTATAAATGCCATCTGAGAAGAAAGTTTTTGGCTGGTCACACAACCATTGATGCACCGCTTTTTGCACTGATTCATCAGAAGAAAATTTACGACCCCGTAATGCATCTTTGAGTGGGGCAAAAAGATGATGGTCGGAAGGAGCGAGATCTGGACTGTAAACACGGATGCTCCAGCACTTCAAAACCTAGTTTGTTAATGGTTTCAATGGTTGCTTTGGCAACATGTGGGCGTGCATTGTCATGCTGCAGCAAAACCTTCTTTGACAGTAATCCTCGGCGTTAGGTGCGAATTGCAAGCTTCAGGCGGTTGGCTAGCAAATCACAATACCTTGCACTGTTGATTGTACTCCCTTTTTCCAGAAAATCCTCCAAAATAGGCCCTTTTGAATCCCAAAAAATGGTTAGCATATCCTTTCCTGCAGAAAGTTGACTCTTGAATTTTTTCTTTACTGGGGAGGACGGATGTTTCCACTCCAAACTTTGCCTCTTGGTTTCAGGACTGTAGTGATGCACCCATGATTCATCTCCAGTGACTATTCGACTCAAAAATGCTTCACCTTCATTATTGTAGCGGTTCAGTAACGTTTGGCAGATCTCCATACGTCTACGCTTGTGCTCTTCTGTAAGCTGTCTTGGCACCCACCTTGCAGAAACTTTATTATACCCAAGGATTTCATGAATGATTTCTTGAGCAGGGCCAAAACTGATCTGCAAAGATTGTGCTACCTCATCAATGGTAATGCGCCGGTTAGCCAAAATCATTTGTTGAGCTTGCTCAATCTTCTCTTCACTGGTGGAGGTTGATGGACGTCCTGCTCCTTCTTCATGTTTTACACTGGTCCGGCCTGTTTTAAACTTCTCAATCCACTCATATACCGTTGTTTTCGATAGTGCATTGTCTCCATATTGTGCTAAGAGTCTTTGATGAATTTTTGTCGCCGATGAACCTTCTGACCACAAAAATTGGACCACAGCACGTTGTTCTTCTCTGGTGCATTGTGCAAGTGGACCGTCCATTTTTATCAACAGAAAATAACACGTGTTAAAACTGAACGAACAATTAGATTAGTAGATCGTGATCACGTGACACAGTAGACAACACGTGCAAAAAAAATTTTGAAAAAGCTAAAGCAAGAGTGCGCTATAGAGCAATTCCGGATATATTTTGATTTACCCTCGTATATAGTAAAGTGAGAACTACGAGTATAACATAACAATATAATGTATTATTTACTTGTACAATCTACAAGTCACAAAAGATTCTTACTTGAAAGCTTTAACGAAATTTGAGCCATTGTCTGTTGTAGTACATTCCAGTTTGCTCTCTATGTTGAAATCCCAAAATACATCGTCCATGCTCTTGGCCAAAGCATCATATGTATGGGAACCACGAAGACGTTTGCATGCTAATACACCTTTCTTTCCAAAGAACAGTTGTCAATCCAATGTACCGTCATGCCTATGTATGACCTGCAATAAATAAAATGTGACAAATTATTGCAAAATTCATCTTTTCACTTTCCCAAGACTAAGATTATTAAAGTAGGGATGCAGCATTGCAATTATTACTAATACTCTATTTTTTAATTTAAGCAACGTTATCATTAATTATTCCACAAACGAATGTGATTGCATTTGTTGTATTTGCTGCTTAATTGAGCATAAGTTGGATTGACCAAGGATGATGTGCCGGTATAATACCTTATAGTCACCCTTGGATGAAAAGTGATTAACTACACAAAAAACGTTAACTTGCATAACAATAACAAAACAGCAGATTTACAATGAAAAGAAAATATTTAATTTGTGCAAATATTACAATTTTATACATATTTATACATACTGATTTGTACATGTTTATACATCTGCTGTTGTTGCCACCGAGGAAATATGTGAAAGGGTATTTTTTAAGTCCTCTTTTTTAGCATGACATCTGCAAAAGTATTTTTAAAGAGAAACTTGCTAGTTAATTAGTTATCTCGCACTTTCTAAATTTCTTAACTCACAGACTATATAAAGACAACTTCACATCATACATAGTTACTTGACTACTGGTTTTACATATATGGTATATATCTCTAACATGTTAAAAACACTCTTGAAAGTCATTGTTTTAATTTCTTATCGAATCAACCAAAAAATGATAAAGTCTTTTATTGTATGTTAAATATTGAAAACACTTAAATTTACAAAAGAGCAACACAAACAACGTACCGGTATAGTATATGCTTACTTAGCCAGAAATCAAAAATTAAACATATCATAAGAGTAAGACGTTGTACAATATATTCGGGTACACAACTTTTTGGTGTGACAATTTTGGTGTTGGCCGTTTTCGACACAAAACCTAAAAGTTTTTTCATGTTTTGCTTTTGTGGTAAATTAGATAAGTAAACAAAGAAAATGAAGATTAAAAAGTCATACGTAAACATACCTTCGCACCAAAAGTGAGGCGACAAGCTTGTTGCACGAAAAAGACATGCTGCGGTGTATTATAATACTACAATTTTATGATAAAAATATTAAATACCTCTCTTCAATTTTTCTTGTTAAAGTGCGCCTTGACATGGAAGAAATCCCTGGTGCAAAACATGCAATGAAGTCACAAAAGGAATTCGACTCAATAACATCAAATGGCAGCATGTTTTCAACAAATATGGCTATGATCTAAAAATGTTATGTGTAAAGTACAAAGTGGCGCAATCATAAATCAAGTTCAAGTTAATATTGGCCTTTCTGTTTTTTATTCTGAGACATGCACATCTCCACAGAAAAACACTCTAGATATCCCAGAGTAAAATGCAGTGTGTATATGCATGAATTCATCTATAATTAATACCGTTATATGGTACGCCTACCCCACAATTATCAAATAGATTGTTAGAAATTGAACATTTAAGATTTGTTCTGATAAATCCAATGATCCATACCAACTTTTTCACCTCAGAAATTGGGTGATGCAACATTTCGACTCAAGTTGACAGTGAACAGTATATTTTGAACCTTAACTTGAAGAAATTAACAACTAAAAGTTGACTCACAATATATATAAAAAAGAATGAAATAAAACTGTTAAACAGAAAAAAATAATACTGACTAAGTACATCAGACATTGAAAGTTGTTTTAAATTAGGCTAGTCATGTGTATGAAACAACAGTATATACAACCAGTATGTTTTGATATACAGGGTGTCCATAAATTACACTGGTCAACAAAAAATTTTTTTTTCGAAAAGTTTGGAGTATGAGAATGATTTTAGGGTAAATCGAGGTCGCTGAACTCGAATATGCACTTAGTTTTTTGAAATTGGCTCTAGTTTTTGAGATACAGCAAAATTAGCGTTTTGCATTAAAGCGCTGTTGATAAATAGCGAATCACTTTGCAGGCTAGCGTACATTATGTAATGGCTTCTAAATTTCATACCGATATAAGCACAACTAGACATGAGCTGCTCTTCAAAGTTGATTTGGGTTAATCCACTTGTTGAAAGGCTCGTTTATAGGATTTTCGCTTGTAATTATGCTGGATACAGTCCCGCATAAGACTCCAACAATAGTCAGCCATCATATGGCAATCCCATCGACCCTGATACCTCCTTTCCATTGTCTGGATAGACTGATGGAATCTTTCACCTTCTTCTTCACATACTTCTCCAAGGTTATTTGGAAATCGACCCAGGTGGCTGAAAAGGTAATGGATGTTGATGCTCATTCTTGCTCCAAGAGCTTGGAAGTTCGTTAGCATCTGCTTTACTATGTCTTGGTAGCTGTCTGATTTGGTTTTTCCCAAGAACTCCTTTACCACAGAAACATACGAGCACCAGGCTGCAGATTCAACTACTGTCATGTGAGAAGTAAAAAAATGGATCTTTCATCAATTTTCACATTTGTGGTCCATCAAAAATTCCTCCTTTAACTTTCTCATGACTTGTAGCTGGAAATTTGTTGCGGATGTTGAGGAAGCAATCACCATTCTTATCTAGTGCCTTTACAAATTGTTTCATTAGACCCAATTTGATATGCAAGGGTGGAAGAAGGATGCTATCTCGATCAACCAATGGTTCATTTATCACATTGTTTGCCCCCACCACGAGTTCTTTACGTAAAGGCCAGTCCTTTCTTTGCCAGTGTTGATCATCAGCTCTACTATCCCATTGACAAAGAAAGCATAGATACTTCACATAACCACCTTGCTGACCCAATAAGAAATTTACCATTTTCAAGTCCACACATATGAGCCACTTATGCTCTTCATTGCACAGCTTCTGCAACACCATTTTAACAGTCGAGTAGCTCTCTTTTAATGCGACAGAATGTCCAATGGGGACACTAGCATAGATGTTTGCATTGTGTAGCAGAACGCACTTTAAACTTCGTTTGGAACTGTCGATGAACAAGCGCCACTCATCTGGCTTATATTGCGCTATACCCATTGCTGTAAGAGGGCCTCTAATGTTTTGACAAATTACAAAATTGTCTTCTTTAACGAAGTAATCACTCAGCCCTTCCTCCCTATGGCGGTAGAACGTTATTTTGGTCTCGGAATCAAGAATGCCATGTTCATTGAGACGAGAAGCCAAGACCTCAGCAGCTTTTTTTGATAAAGCTAAATCTCTGATGAGGTCATTGAGCTGGTCCTGGGTGAAAGGCTTTATCTTATGTTGCAATTTCGCATTTGTGTCTGACATAATGTCGCTAAAGTTGCTGTCATCACCGCTATTCTGTTTCGCTTTTGCACGCAATTCATTACTGGAATCAAGCTGTGGCAAAGAACAAAATACTGGAATAGGTACGTCCTCGCAGTGTGCCACCAGTCGCCTTGCAGAATCAATGTCAGGGTGATACCACGAACCCTTTTTGTGACGGTTCCATCTCGACATGTTTACCATACAAAAGTAACAATCGTCGTGGTGGTTCTTAGGCTCTCGCCAAACCATAGGCACTCCGAATCTCATTGCTTTTACTTTGCCTTGGGTCCACAAGCGAAGAGTTTCACTGCAATTTTTACACACTTTATGAGGAGCCCATCGCTTGTTCTGATCCCCCAGTTTTATGCCAAAGTAAGCTTGGTACGCTTTCTTGGTGAATTCTCGCACATTAAAACGATGCTCCTTTTTCATGTACTCGCCACAAATGTAGCAGAACCCGTCTGGAGCATTGACACAACTCCCACGCTTTGAAGTCATAACCTTGTATCTTCAAGTTGAATTTAAATATTATACAATTCTTAAGAATAGACTACTTGACGTCAGCAAACTGTGTTGAACAGAGTGTTATAAGACAACCGTTCAACAATCTCTAGGTGCAATGTTTGCTTCAAGTTTGAAATTTGTTTCAATTTTATAGGGATGTCTTAACGTATGATAGTGTTATGTCCCTCTTTCCTTAATTTTCGCCCTGCTCTTTTTTGGGGGTCTTTCTATTTCATGACTAATAACGACATACTTTTGAACACTGACAACCTAAAGTAATACCAAAATATATAGATTAAACCTGCATTTATTTGGACCAATTTTGCGTTACCGTACATCGGAACTGACATTGCATCCATAGCCTACTTTGCAATGTGCATTGCAGTAAGTTGTTGTTGACTGAAAAAAACTGCTGTAGTGTATAACTATGGTTTTCCAACAATACATTCGTTTCAACAGAACAATTCTGCAATTGCTGCGTCATAATGTGGATCATGTAATGCTGTGTTATGAATTGTACTCCACAACTGTACATTAAAAATCTTTGGCGTTTTATATCTCAAAAACTAGAGCCAATTTCAAAAAACTAAGTTCATATTCGAGTTCAGCGACCTCGTACCCTAAAATCGATCTCATCCTTCATGCCAAAATTTTTTTGTTGACCAGTGTTATCGCTACAATTTCAATTGAAAGTGTAGCGATAATTTATGGACACCCTGTATATTTAACTTAAGACAACTCCAACCCTGAACACGTTGACTGCCAACCACGAGTATACTCGTGGTTGGCAGTATATATACTCGTTTTTTTATTAACAATCCCAAAACCTTGGATTTTTTTTTGGCAGTTTTGAAAAAAAAGGTCGGCAGTTAACGTGTTAACTTGTATTAGTACCATTATTAATGCAATAGTAGGAAATGAGTAGATATGTAGCTCTGCAATAACTCAAAATACACTCACTTTGTTTTCATAAACTTCTTGTCGTGAACGTGACCTAGGTAGGCGATTGTCTGTCAATGACGTTTGCAACAACACCTTTTTAGCAGAAGTTTGGGCAACTTCTTCTGACTGAGCTTTCCTTTTTCCGGCTATATGTTTGCGTTTTTGATCATCTATGGCATTTTGAAGTTTTTTGACTAAAGTTGGATGTGAAGATTTTACATGCTTTTTTAGATTGTTCATGGATGTCATACAGCATGATAATTTTTTACGTAATGGTTTACAGAGCAAACATTGATATTCCAAATTGTTTTTTTGATCTTTTAATCCAATGCATTCAAAAAATCTGTTCAAGTAAGGCCACGGGTTCTGTTTATTAGAAGACAAACTAACATCGCCATCAGCTTCCTGATGTACTACTGCTACTGGTATTTTGTTCGTAAACATTTGAAGCCGTGTCTGGAATTTCAGCAATTTCCTCATCCTGATCTTCTGTATCACTGTCAACAATAACAGTATTTACAAAAATTCTGGTTCTATCTCCTTCATTAGAAGCAGAGGCAGATGCTTCATCTCTAAGCCTTCTTCTTGATGTAAATGCTCAGCTTCTGAGTAAAAAACTATCCATTTCGGACACAAGCTTAGTTTACAAACACTGAACTGTGAACATATGACAACATTGCCTGGTAAGTAGCCTACTGCCTACAACAACAGATGAAAGTAGGCTACAGTAGTTTAGTTTTCAAAACTGCTTTTGCTGATTTTAGCTGCAAAGCAGAGTAGGCTGATTAAAAATAGCCTACAAATCCACAAACTATTGCTAAAAGTTTAGAAAATAGGAACATGACGTACGATGTCGAAATCGCATCCTGTCTACAGCCGCCTTAAACCCTGCAGGGCCTACGGTACCGGATGTTTACCGGTTTACTGTCTAGCTTGATCTGCTAATTTTATTTTTAAATCTGCTCAGTGCTCACTAACTAGCCTGCTAGTGCTACCGGTACAGTATGGCGTATAGACCACAGTATTATTATAATCGAAACCCAGCAACTGATTAGTCCAGTGTACGTACCTTAGCAATTAGTAGGCCTACTGACTACCGATCACTAGTCCACTTGCCAGTTGCCACTAACATTACGCTTAAGCATTACTTCCCTAATTTAGACTGCTGTTACATGGAAACGGATTCGATTTTTTACAAATACGGAATAAAAAATATTTTCAACAACTCTACCCTAACATGGTCACCCAATTATAGAAATATCATACACTTTTTTATATACACTCTTTTATAGAAATCTCTTTTCATACACTCTTTTATAGAAATATCATACTAAGTAGACCCTTAGCTTCGTCTGCAGCTCTACAAAGATATTTCTATAATTGGGTGACCATGTTGGGGTAGAGTTGTTGAAAATATTTTTTATTCCGTAATTAGACTGCTGTGTTAGATAAGAAGGTTTCATGCTTTTCGACATGTGACTGATACCAGTACGTGTCTTGCAAATTAACCACCCCATATTGTCTCACCTCATTTTTAACTTTTGCTTTCTCTTGGTAAACAAATAAACTGTTCTCAATAAGACTATTTTTTTTTTGTTTTTGTTGAAAGTTATGCCCATGTGTTTCTTTGTTTTATGTGCTTTGCCTTTTACAGTGTTTTCCCTTTTGTCGCAAGTTTGTAGCATTTGGGTGCAGTAGACTTAGATGACCAGTTGGTCTTTCACTGCTACCCCCTGCGCTCTTTGTGCGTCATGGAAAATAAACTGACTTGACTTGGTAAAACTTCTCAAGAGCGTGTGTGCTAACCACAATGCACTTTTGCTTTGCCTCACGTGCTTGAGTGACTTCCAGTCTAAGCAACTGGTGATTGGTGCAAAGTGAGGATGACGCTGTAGCACGAATTTAAAATGCGAATGGAGTTTTTTTTTTTATCCGTACTTAAAAGTAACTCTAACTGTAACTTTCAAGGTTCTAAAGTGAGAACTAGTTAAAAATTTCGTAACTGAGTTGCTATTGTAGTTACTTTAACTAGTAACTGCCCACCACTGGGTGTGTCTGCACGCATGGCATGAACCAACGGTAAATGACAGTGATGTACCGATACCACATTTTTAGCTGATACCGATACTACTACCGATACCAACATTTAGAGCTGATACTGATACCAATACTACCGATACCACCGATACTTTTCCATCTATTGGACACCATAAATAAAAGCTTTTGTAAGCAGCACCAAAGAATGCATTTACTGAATCTAGCATGTTTTTACATTTGGAATATTTTCTACATATGGTATCTATCATTATTCATTACAATATTGTTGCAAATCTGAAAAAGAAAAGTTGAGCAAATTAAATGTCGAAAAAGACTAAGCTAGTTGCAACTATTAGTGAACAAACAGCATTCACAAATAAGTCAAAACTGGGAAATAGTGCTGTTATTCAGCAAGCAAAAACATTCACCAACTGCAAGCTCTTTTTATCAAACATACTGCCCTCAGCCACGCACATTGAAGTCAAAACTAAAAAAGTTGACAAAAAAATTATCAAATTGCAGCTTTTTCATCAAAAAAACACTTTGGTAAGTTTAAATTAAAAGGGTATATACATAAAAAAATAAAAAACACCATCCTCCTAAGTCAATACTAAAAAAGTTGATAAAACAAATTATGAAATTGCAGCTTTTTTAGCAAAAACACTTTGGTAAGTTTAAAAGGGTACAATGTTACATATATACAAAATAAAAAAGCAGCACCCTCATTAGTCAACACTAAAAACGATGAAAAGAAGCAGGAGGATTTTAGGTCAGTTTTTCTGAAAGCGAGCGATTTAATTGTACTTAAAGTCAAATAATCTGATGTTGTATAGTTTAAGAACATCAGCTGTTCTCCTGTTTGTGGAAGCAATCAAGGGATAAGAAACCAGATGCTGTTGCCACCATTCTAGGGGATTACTGTCATTAAAAATCAATGGTTCCAAAATATATTTTTGAAATTCAGATTTCATAAGAGACTCGTTTGACAGTGAGACACAAACATCACTGGGCTGAATGGGCTCTTTTTGCATTTCAGCAAAGCATTGGTCGAAGTCGAATTGATCCAAGTCACTGCTGTGATTTGATAGGGTACTGGTGTCGTTAATAGCCTCATCTTCTGTTTGTGTGCTGCTACTGCCACTAGTTGATTCTTCATTTTCATCTTTCAGCGATTCATAGGTCTGAAGCACAAGATGTTCCAATTGTGCATGTGTATACACTTCAACTGAAGTGGACCAAAGTGTACTCGTGAAAAACCACTCCTTATACCTTGGATCCAAAAATATTGCCAAAATTATGTCACGGTTGTCACAGTACTTACCGCATCTGTGAATAATTTCAGCTTGCAATTTAGACAAAGTGGTACCAATACCATGTGCAGCAATTGGATTTTTCTGGACCTCCATGATAAAAGCTTATAAGAAACTACCGGTAATTTGAGGTATAATTTCAGAAATCAAGGATTGTCTTTTGCTCAATTATACTGTGACTTCATGAAACTTTTTCAAAACCGAAACTAATTTGCTCAACAAGTTCCATTTGTTTCCATTCAAAGATGGAAGGTTTTGAGCATCAGATACATATGATACGATTGCCTTTTTTTGTTCAACCATACGTTGCAACATTAAAAATGTGCTGTTCCATTGCGTAGGAACATCATGAACTAATGAATGTTGAGGAATATTATGTTGCTTCTGAAGCTCATTCAATTTGGAACATGCCAAGGACGAATGGTTGAAATGGAATACAATGCTTCTCTACATTGGGCTATAGCATCACTTAGAATTCTTTGCTTGTGCAAGAAATTTTTAATTACCAACTGAATTGTATGTAAAAAACATGGCAAATTTTCACACCCAGCAATGCGTATGCCTTTGGAAAAATTTGCAGCATTATCAGAAACAATGGTGTGGACTTTGTGCTTTGCAAAATTATAATCACTCATCACACCTTGCAACAAAGTGGATATGTTTGCAGCAGTATGTGATTCATCAAACGGTACTACTCTGAGAACTGCAGTGCTGCAAGTAAAGTTTTCATCTAAGCAATGCCCAGTAACACTAATGAATGAATGATTACTTACATTTGTCCATATATCAGTAGTAAAACTGATGTTGTTTGCATTGTCAACTAGAGTTTGCACTTTGCTTAGCACAGACTTAT
Organism: Trididemnum miniatum; assembly: GCA_964006365.1. NCBI lineage: Eukaryota > Metazoa > Chordata > Ascidiacea > Aplousobranchia > Didemnidae > Trididemnum > Trididemnum miniatum. The sequence goes on from OZ023239.1 coordinate 7,145,998, forward strand.
GAATTGTTGGTATCTTCTTTTCCTTGAAAAATTTCCTACTGGGCAGTTCATAGTTTGGCTTTGAGCATTTCATAAGCTTGTTGAACCCTACATCTTTAACTACGGAAAATGGCTGACAGTCAACAATTATCATTTCAGCTACTGAATTGTGAATTGCAGTTGCTTGTGAACTGTTGATGTCCCAAATCTTTTTTAATGATAGAGTTTCTTCTAAAGTAAGTTGAGTAGACTTGGTGTCTTCTGAGCTATTGGAGCTACTACTACTTCCAGATTTTGAAATCTTTGAAGATTTCGTCATTGTCGTGTCAAATCTTTTTCGCTTTAACCATGCTTTTTCTGCTGCTTCTTCTGTGGCTTTTGTTTCTTTCTCCAATTCATCTTTGTGCTTGCATTGCAAATGCTTTCGCAAATTGCTGGTGTTACATGTTTTCTCCTCACTTCCTCCTCTCGAAAATTCATTGCTACATAAATTGCAGATAACTTTCTTGGCATCAGAGGCTTTAACTTTAAAAAATTTCCACACAATGCTTTTATTAGAAGTCATTTTACTGACTAGATTTTGCTAAATTAAAAATCAACTCGTTTTGATTTACTTCACTTTTCAGCTTAACAACAAACTGTAGACTTATGAATGAACAAAGAACAATGTGGACTCCTGTAAAGACATACCAGAAAAATTGTTAAAAAAGTTCTTTTGATCTTTCTGCTCTCGTATACCTCACTCCCTTTTCTCAAAATCGTAAAATTTCACAAACCAACGCAATAGAATTAATTTAACTGTCTGGCACTACAAAACCAGTAATACAGCACAATAAAACTACATAAATAATCTTTCGTTTAAACTTCAACTAAAAGTGTGCTTTTAATAATTATTTCTGGGCCACTTCTGAGGGGTTTGAAATGTACAAAAATGTTTACATATTTGGCTTCCTGATGAAATTTCCTATCATCTATCGGTATGAAAAAATAAAAACAGGTCGATACCACCAATACCGTACATCACTAATAAATGATCAACAAAAAGAGTAAATTCTCTACCTTGCAAAAATTATCCAAAATGTTGCAAAGCCAAAAAGGCACCCAAAAGCTCCCTATCAAACGTCTTATACTTCTGCTGTGCCGAAGTCAACATTTTTGAGAAATACCCCAAAGGGCGCCACACATTATCAATGCACTGCTGCTAGACAGCACCAATCGCTGTACCACTGGCATCAGTAACTAAAGCAGTCCGAGCATTGTTTCTCTGGTGAGCAATCATGACACTGTTATCTAAAGCTAATTTTGCAGCATCATAGGCTTTCTCAGCCTCCCCAGTAAACACGATACCAGAATACTTTTTCTTCCCTTGTAACAACTTATGAAGAGGTGCGAGTAAGGCAGCAGCATTTGGTATTACTCGTATGTAATAGTGCAAAGTTCCAATAAAACTACGCAGCTGCTTAGCTGTAGTGGGAGCTGGTAGTTTCTGAATGGCCTCCACACGATCCGGTAATGGTGTGCAACCATACCTAGAAACTAAAAAACCCAAAAATTTCACTTCTGATTTTCCAAAATGGCACTTCTTAGGGTTAACCTTCAGGCCAAATGTGTCGAGTCACGCAAACAACTGCCGCAAATGCTGTAAGTGAGCTTCTTCAGACTCTGAAAAAATAATGTCATTTACATAGCAGAAATGATAATTTAACCCTCGCAATGCGACGTCCATTAACCGCTGCCACTGTTGTGCAGATGTTTTAAGACGAAATGGCATGGCAGTATAAGCGAAAAGGCCCCACGGTGTGACAATGCTAGTCTTATGCTTGTGATCAACACGCATGGGAATTTGATTGAAAGCAGACCTTATGTCAATGGTTGAAAAAATTTTAGCATTCTGTATGCTGTTGGTAAAATCCTGAATGTGAGGCAAATTGTATTTATCAGGCTTAATTTGATTGTTCAAAAGTCGATAATCACCAACAAGCCTGATTGAACCATCAGCTTTGCTCACAACATGTAATGGACTGGCCCATTTGCTATCACTGGGCTCCAAAAGGCCAGTTTTTAACTGTGCTTCTATTTTCTGTTTGATCTTTTTGAACATCTAGGGAGACCATCTTGTGGCTTTGGTAGCTACTGGTCGGCCAGTGGTAACGATTGTGTGTCGAATGTCATGTTTAGGTGGTGTGGTGAAATCAATGTCTTTAGTAACTGAAGGAAATTCAGACAATAAGTCAGCATATTGAGTAGACTGGTTGGTAAGTCCAACAGCGGTTTGTGGTGCAGCAAAAACAAAGTCAGAAGCATAGACTTCACGGTTTGTGGGGTAATGACTAAGCACACAGTTGGCATTAAGATCAGTAGCTTGAGGAAGTCTTTGCATAGTGATTTCATATTGTTCAAGAAAGTCCCATCCCATGTAAATTTGCTTTACATCTGATAATTGAAATGTCCAAGACATAGGATCAAAGCCAATATCAACATCCCTAGTAACGCTGCCATAATAAGGGACAGGATCATTGGAAGCACTGGTGTATTTAGTCAAACAATCGTTGGGAGGATTGAGCTTATCTGGAAAGAAACTATGACAAGCGCCTGAATCAAGAATAGCTAAACTTCCAGATACAGAGTCTCTTACTTGGGGCCTCATAAATGATCAGTGGCTCGCCATGCACAGTCTCTCTATCTCCACCTAGTGGACCCACTCCCCACAAAAATAACCCCATCTAGAACAAACGCCTTTGTTCGATCAATTGATTACTTTTTGTGTTTTATGCACTAATCTTATTTTCGAAATCATCTGTTTTGTAAATATCCCTACTTCAACAACTCACCCCCCCCCCCTGGTTTACTTATGGGGCCTTGATTGCAATGCACCGATAACATAATTTGCAAAAAAAAAACTGCAACTTCATGCTACCATGCCAAAAAGAGGTTGTTGGTACCAGAAGTTGTTACAGAAACTAGGTAGTGTGCAAAATTAGGTACCCATAACTAGTAGTCACATAACGAAGCAAGATATGTCAATTACTGCACAAACCCCAAAACATACTGTAATATCACGTCTGCTGCAAGAGCAATAATTTGCCAACTGGGACTTTTCGTTATGCAATCTATTTCACCACCAAAAACACCCGTCAACATGCAAGAAAAATATTAGAGCAGCAGCAATGCAAACAATGCAAAAAAAAAAAATAGTTAGCATACTGTGTCGATGTAATAATGTTGAATGGCGACATTTGGTGCAAATTCTATAACTAAAAATGCTGAGATATGTATCAAAATAGCAAAACAGCTTGTTATGTTTGAAAAAAACATTCACGGCAACAGTGCTACTTGGGGAAAAAATCCTGCGGCCAGCAATTGTTCACAAAGCTAAACAATCAAGTATGATACTCTTTGAAGCACATTTTTGAAATGTTGCAACACAGATGAACTCCACAATGGCTACATATAGAGTAAGGCCATGATTCAACTCCATTTCTGGAGCAAACTTATCTCCCCTTTTTTGATATAAACTTCACCCAATAAACTCCTAAGTTGTTTTGGCGAACAGTCGGTGGAACAGAGTATGCTACTTTCCTAAGTTTTGGAGCATCTGGTTCAACTGAATGTGCTGGTTTTCCAAGCGTGAGTAGACCTCATGCCACCTCTCGACGAAAATCAAATAATGGCAAGTATTCATCATGTATCTCTTTGTACAAAACGTATGTGTTCAACGCAGCCATGTCCACTGGCCCCCCAAAAATGCTGTGCCACCCCTTCAAACTCTTCCGATTCAGGCCATACAGTTGTTGAAACGTGTCGACCCCTCCCATATATTGATTGTAGTCTTTCACTACTGGAGGACAGGATGTTTGTTTCTTGCTACAATCCTTTTCTTTTCTCGTTACTTTTGTAATTTTCGCTTCATGATAATTGGAAATGAAATGGACGATGCGCCGGTCTTTCCATTTATAAACACAGCATTTGCTTATCGATGAGGCCAATTAATGACGCTTAAAGGGGCACTCAAGTCGACATTTTCACTTTAGCTCAAAAAACTTCAAAAAATCATGTCTTTATTATGTGTTAATATTATGTCGTAAAACACCTTACTTTAAAAGTTATTGCATCTTGAAAGTACCCCGATTACATTTGGAAACCCTAGGTGTATGCTTGGAAATCTATGTTTCGAGTATTCTGACCTCTTGCGGATTTGGAAAGTCCAGATGAGTCAGAGGACTTGTAGGACTGGTCTATCTGCCTGACTACGGTAAGGCGAAGGGAGGTCACTGTACTCACATGCTAAAGTTGAATACCGTAGAATGTTTACCAAATTGCAAATTTGAATCAGAAATGTCTTAGGCTTGTTGATAGTTGACAGTAAATGTTGCCAGTCTGCTAAAATATCAAGAATAAATGATAGGGATATCCAGTTACAGAGTTATCAGTGCATACCGGTAGTTATTAGTTAGTACCGGCTGACCAGTACGTACTGGTACCTCTGTACCACAGTCTGACAGTACCAGCAAGCTAGTACAGCAAGCTAGTGAAATGATCGATTGTAGAAAAGAATGTAGAACTATAGTATTTACAATGTTGCCTGGAGCTAACGGGTTACACTTTTAGTAGTGGTTTACAGCAGAAGCTTGTGCGGGTAATACAAAACACAATTAAATCCATCCCGACTCGATTATACCGTGAATATTTTATTTATGGAAAGAATACAAAATAGCAAAAACTAGCATCTACAATGTATCGGAAGTTGGCCATTTGAATCCAGAATAGGAACCATCTTCACTTGGAAAAGCTGAGCGGATGAACGTGACCATGCACGAAGGAAGAACCACACGGTTCTTGCTGCCAAGAATCTCACCAGCCAAAATCCACTCTAGTATATGACGATACACCACCAGTCGATATTGTCTAAGCAAAATAATGTAAGGTTAGCGCGTCTCGATCGCAGACGGCGAAGGTTTTCAATACAGTTTGTGCTTCAATGAGCGATAAACCCTCATAACATAAAGGTGCATTTTAATTAAAGCAGTCACTACCTATCAATTCACACAGTGTTAATCCATTTCTAAACACACATACCACCACTTCAAACGAGAAATAAATAGTGAAACAACAAAAATTAAGTTTGTTACACTGGTACCTAATCTCTCTTTTGCATTATAAAACTTACTCATTGGATAATTTTCTTCCTGGTCCTTTTGGAATATTATTTTTTTTCCAGTTTTTCTTATTAGTTTTGAAAAATGTTTCCAGAATGCCTGGATTAACATGCATTTGAAATTGTTGACATTCTGTTAGGCAGTCGTGTTATACAACTATGCACTGTGTAGGTTCATACAGTACATGCAGCAAGTCCACTTAGCCCAACACAAAAACTAGCCATTACGGGTAGCTATTTTTCCCGCAATTTATTTTTGTTTGAAATTACGTCACATATCGCAGGGGAATCTATGATCAAATGACGTCAGAGATAGTGGACAAGCCGATTTTAAAGCTCGATATCTTCTAAACTACACAATAAAAACACACTGGATCAACGCGAAAAAATTTTTTTGATTTTTATTTATCGATGCCTTTCATAAAATCAACAAATATTTTGACTTGAATGCCCCTTTAAAGCCTAGTGACTGGATGCTTACGACCAACACCAACTGATGACTTGTATGCCCTTGTGGGCATCCAGCCATTGGAGCTTCGACGCAAAAGAGCCACGCTTTCTCTTGCTCGCCGTGCACAAGATTCAAAGCACATGCTTAATGACAGGCTCTTGTCTCCTCCTTACGGAGGGCATCGGCAACTCAAATCCAAAAACCCTTTTGTTCCTGCTGCACTAGATTTGCTAAACGACACCAATGCTTGAAGCACTAGTGCAGCAGGTGGTTGGGCGAACCACAAATGGAACACGGAGTGGCAGGAACACTGAGTGCGCCTTGCGACTACAAGGTTTCATTGCCGACGACGTCGGTTCTCTGCCATCGGGAATGCATTTCCCAGACCCGTTTGGGTCAGGCTTAATTGCCTCCGAACCGGCGTTGGCCTATTCCGCTCAACAATGCGTAAATGGGGTATGGCTCCCTCACCGACATGCGAGTGTGGAGCGGATGAGCAGAATGCACACCACCTAATAATATCTTGCCCTATATATCGCCAACCAAATGGAGAAGGTGGTCTTGCATCGGATAATATGACGCTGAAGGATTGACTTCTGAAAACATGCCCAGCTGTATGAATTGGGTTTCTGAAGGAATTGTTCTTCTTTCCATAGCTTGCTTTTGCAGTTTACACCAAAATCGCTTGTTTATTCGTATAAGGGAATGCTTGCAAGGTAAACCATGTTGCTTGAAATCTTTGGTACAAGCAGACTGTTCATGACCTATTTAACCGCCCATGATGGCCTAGCAAAGCGCTATTTTTTACTGTGAAGAACTTGCATCAGCCACCTTAAAGTATAAATTTTCTGAGACACTGTAAACGATTTCAAGTGTAAACAAGCGTTATTTATGCAGACTGTTCATATGCAGTATTGCATATGCCAAAAATATTCGTCCTGAAGAAAAAAAAAAAAAAAAAACGATCATCATGGTGATGTAATAACGCGAAGCATTATTATTATAGCGATATTTAAAATTACATACAGAGTCGAAATGGTCAACTTTTACGTTATTAATATGTTTTATAGTTTAAGGTGGCTGATGCAAGTTCTTCACAGTAAAAAATAGCGCTTTGCTAATAAGCCATAAATGAACGCATAACCGCAAGAACAAACTTTTAGATACATATATCAATATACCCTAGTGACATAGGACGTACCTTTAGCTACATGCCAAACATCAAATGCATGCACAGTGTTGGGCATATCCTCTCGAATGTATTTAATAATTTGCGGATGTCTATCTGTAATCAGAGTGGCCACTCTCAACCCTTCAAACGATTCAACTGTTTTAATACACCTTATCAGACCCTCCTTCTCCATCTTATTGCTCCCATTCGTTTCATTGCTCTGCAATTATTGTAGGTATTACTATTACATTGAGCTAGGCAGCACATTAGAAATGTACATATCAGTAATAGAGGAACGCCTATCAAAGACTCTTTATATTAATTGGATATAGCAAAATTTAAATGAAGTCACCTGTACAAGTTGCACATCCAAAATTTTATTTCGTCTCACATCCATTATTGTGTATGTTCCGTACTTCGCGCTGTGACCGGGGCTATCAGCACGTCCATCCCCACTCAGCTCTAATTCACCACCATCAGCTTGAGCTTGTTGAAAATTGTTCATTTGCTCCTGCTGCCACATGCGGTATATTACAGGTTGCACCCTGTGCCGTAGTATCGAGTAGTATGTTGATGACGAGATCGTTGCAATGTTCAGATGGTCCATCAATCTTAATGTCTTCACACAAGGAAGGCCTGTTCCCAATATAGCTGCAGCCAGTAATAGATTTCCAGCTGGTAAACGTGTACCTTGAATGTTTGGCTGACTTCTCCAGGTGCGTGTGTAGCGGCAAACATTGCAATGCTGTTCCACCACAATACATGTGCCACATCGACTAATGACCCGAGATTTTGAGTCCCTGAAGTGGCAAGAAGGACACATTTCAAACAGTTGGAGAAGTTGTGATAAAAACACAATGAACTTTTCTTCCTTCACTGAAGATGGTGGCGCAGTGGTCTTTGCACAGAATCTGTATTAAATAATAGATAAACCATTTTAAATTTCTAAATTTATGATGCAAATGTTGTTTTAGTTTAACCTCATACTTATTCATGTCTTCATAGAATGAATTATCATCATTCATGCTTTCGCTTGCAAGGTTGTAGTCTGGGTCGCCATCAACATCATGTTGATACGAAAAGCTGCTTATTTCCAAAAATTGTTTTTTCGGCGTCGAATGTGATGCTGATGCTTGCAGCATGTGACAATGAATACTAACATCTTGCATGACAACACTGGCTTGTGAGCCTGCAATAAAACAATTGTAGCAAAAACGTAACAATGATTAAGTCGCTTCAACAACTGTTCAAAGCTGGTACTATCAAATTCACCTTTCGATTTAACTTCTTTGGAAAATGACGCCTGACACTTCTTCGATTTACAGGCAATCCCATCGATATCTCTGATATCCCATTGAGTTGACGCATCTTTCATTAAAGGAGTTGACACATTCTTCATCTGGAGTTAAAAAGATTAATATCAGTGAAACAATAACCAAAGACATACGCTAGCTTACTATTACCTGTTCATCGATGACAGGAGGCTCTTCTACAACAGTGATCAAAGAAGATGTTTCCAAGTTCGCAACAGAATTTGATGTTTCCATACTATTAGCTGAAGATTCATGATTTGCAGTACTTGGAAGCTACAAAAAATGATGGGATACATTTAAATACCAAAATCAAAATGGCCAAGTGGAGAGAGAGTCTGGTTCTAAAATGGTAGACTCGTACCGATAGTTCGATTCTGTATAACGGTACACTCGTTCAAACCAATGACTTTAAAATTGGTATTCACAGCTTCTGCTTGACGTTCAGCATTAAAGGGACAATGTGGAGAGCAAGACGGAAAGTGTACTATTGTACAGTACTGTTGAGAAGGGCACTTAGTGGGATTCCTCCATCTTTGAATGATAGACAGGAGGCAGTTGCTCCTAAGATGAGTTTATTAATAGCACCTTGTTGCTTTCTCGCAAATGAGGATAAAAATATAGCAAAACAGCTATTCTCTATATTCTCAGCTGCAAGCCAATTCCCTATAGATGTATCGTAATTAAACCCTGATAAACTGTCACATATAATAATCTACTTTTGGCTATAAGATCCAACAGATTACTCAAAACGTAGATTACCATATATTCTTTATTAACACTTGAAGTTGAAGATGTGATTTTTGGATGAACAGTAGGGTAAGCATTTTTCTGCAATAAAAGATGCTTAGCAAAGCCCATGGTAAACCTCTGAAAATTGATGAAATCTGTTTCTTTAAAATGTTTGCTGCAAATTGTGCTGTTCTCTGCACACCCAGTCCATTTTTTGGTCTTCTTAACGAAAATGTTCCATTTTTTTCGAATTTTAGGATCTTTTGGAAATTTCAGCAGTGAAATCTTGGTGGCAACTGCAGTCGCTGAGCAGCCATAAACCACACAACGTTTGGGCATTCTAATCAGCTACGGTAATATGACACTTACATTCACATAAATATACCTACACTTAAACTACATGTATATATACTAGGCCATAGGCAGTGGCTACCTACGAAAGCGTAATATGTAAAAATATAGCCAAGAGTACCGTACTAACAATAGGCCTACTGGGCTATACCAGTACATGACTGCAACAGTAGAACCCTGTTAAAACAGCTCAGTACCGGTATCTATTCCTCACTATTTTTACATGATGGCATGTCATGTAAAATAAAGAATTTAATATAAATATACAAGTATAGCCAACTAGTCACCGTACCCGTAACTGTTTGAGTTCTAAACCTAATTATTTCTGGATCACTTTATGACCGCGGAACTTAATTTTAACCTACTTGCAGTATGTATAGGGAGTAAATCAGAGCTTATGGAGCAATATAGACTTCTTTGTACTTTGGCACAAATAGAGGGCTATTTTAAATTAAGCCGCTCTGTTCCAACAAGTTTAAATTTAGGTTTACTTACTTTATTTGCCGATATTCCTCGACCAGGAGACAGCAAAGTGACCTTGCGGTCTTTGAGTCAAGCTGCCACCTGCCATCTGTCTACCACATAAGATGGGGGAATCCTGCTAAGTGCCCTTCCCAACGGCACAACAAGCGAACTTGCCAGCTTGTTCTCTACACTGCCCCTTTAATGCTGAACGTCAAGCAGGGAAGCTGTGAATACCAATTTTTAAGTCATTGGTTTGACCCGTCTCGGAATCGAACCTGAGTCTACAGCTCCAGAAGCAGACGCTCTATCTACTCGGCCATCTGAGCTGTTAAAACTGCCACTCGGCCGTCTCGGCTGCCACTCATACAGCATACCACTCAGCCCTGTCAGCTGCCACTCGGCCATCCAACTAGGATTAGGTTTAGAGTTAGGGTTATTCAGTTACCATATTATCCCTAACTAAGCAAGGGTTTATAACCCCAACAAAGGGTTATTATTAATCCTATCTAAGACTTCGTAACCTTGACTAAGGGTTATTAACCCTAACTCTATCCCTACCACCTACAGCCTAGTCGGAACAACAGGTCTATAGGCTAGGCTTACTGTATAGTGCACTGGCGCAGTTGACCAGTACCTATAGTCTGTATTCCTAAAAAGATTTATATACCTACGTTCTTGGCGTGTTCTACACTTATTTCCACACCTAACCTCCACTCAACATCGCTAGCTTGTCATCATTTTCTGTGCCCCCCATGACGTCAAATCGGTGTGTCCGTGTGTGTCCGCATTTTTTGGATCAAGTTGCGAATCGCGAACTTCAAAAAATCGCACAGCGTTTACAAAGAAATGATTTACTCTTACTTCAGTGCTAAATTGTCAAAAATACCTTGTACTATTGAAATAACTACCAAAAATGCGAACTCAAATAAACTTCACTGGCTCTTTAATGCTCTAAACAAAACAACTGCATTAGCACTTATTGCAGCTGCGTTAGCACTGTATAATAGACATCATAAAAAACAAAACAGAAAACATTGAAAATGTGTTGACTAAAAAAGTTACTGACCGAGAATGTTCAATCAATTCTTAAAAAAAAACACTAAAAATGTATCAACATAAAGATAAAAGTCACAGTCAATGAATACTAATTGCTAAAATATAAGTTCAAAACACAACATGTCCATTTGCTTTGAATGGCCTTAATTACAGTACATGACCAATTGACCATACAATAAAAAGTTAACCAGTTACAACCTGAGTCTCATAGCCCAGCTTTTAAAAGTAAGAAGTTTGTTGGTGACAAAGAAACGCACAAAACTTAATAAGCATGGATTTTGTAAATCACTATCATATTATTGTGAAATTTCATGTGTAATAAATACAACATGTGTAATCAACACAACCAAAATTATTTCAATTGCAATAAATCTACGATTAAGCTTCATTAGTTACTTAATTCGTTCACCACTGCTGACTTTCATTTATCGTTAGTAAATGTTCCAATGCCACAATATGTGTATCAATACAGTCAAGAATGTATAAGTGAGAACAAAAGCGGTATTACATTGCAAAAAGCATGACAGTTAAATTTCTATTGCTTTCACTTCTGTTGAGCAGTATGATTACTATGTGGGCACAAAAAAGCTAATAAAGTTTGTTTTTGAAAATTTAAAACCTGAAAATATCAGTTGTTGTGTAGTACAATCATCAAAGTTACTGATAGATACTGAGCTACCGGTAATATTTTACATTATTTGAATAAGTTGCATAGTCAGCAAATTTGTATTAAAAGCAGCTGTCACCAAAAACAAAAGCTGGTTAGCATCTATAAATCAGTTGAAGAAAAAGCGGTGAAAACAGTTGACAATGCAACCTTTTTTAAATATGAAAACAACTGACTGTTCAGTTTATTTTAGGGAAACACAAATAGAAATGTGGTATCGGTACATCTCTAATGAATGCTTGCGCTTTTTTTCATGCTTGCGATGCAAGCATTACATTTGCTTCAAACGTTGCATCAGACATCAGGGTGCGATTAGGAGACATGACTCTTTTCCCTAAAGAAAAGGTACGTTCAACTGCTGCTGAGGAGGGCAATGTAGTGTTGAACTTTGCAAATGGTTTGTACAGTTCTTTAGGTAAATCATTTGCTGTTTTTAACCAATCCATCCACTTGCTTTGTAATGAGCTGGAGTTACTTTTTTCATTCATTTTTGCTCTTTTTTCAAATCTCCAGAAAAACGAATGAGTTGTGGATTCTTTTGTACCGATACTGTTGTTAGTAGAAGTAGAGCTCTCTTTTTTTTCAAAAGCAGACAAAGCTTTGTAAACATGAGACACAACATCTCCTTTCTCATCTTCCGCAACCCAATACAAACGAAACTTTGGATGCAATGCTGCAGCAACTTTAAAATAAGGCGACTGCAGTTCAATTTCAAAGCGTGTACATAAACCAGACTTCAAACATTCCAATATAATTTTGCAATATACCAATTCTGCATTGCTAAGAATTTTCCACTCTTCCTGAATGCTAATCAAAGTTGGGAGCAAATATCCAGCACAAACTGTATGCTCTCCTTGCAGGATATCCAGCGCATATGCAAGAGGTTTCATGACGCTAACAAATTCTTCCACAAAAATTTGCTCGTTGTCTGCAATGGGCCTCAAACCTAAGCTGATGAAGAGAGTAGCTAGTTCAGGTTTGTTTTGATGCAGTAAATCACGGACTTTTTCTAAAGCATCAAACGTAGAATTCCAACGTGTCTGGTTTGGAACTACAAACAGTTTTCCCAATGCTTTACGAATTTTGTCACTAGCCAATACTGATCCTGATTGTTTATTCCATATGGCACTTAACTTTCCCATTAAACTGCGATACATCTTTTTGTATTTGGCATCAGATAGTGCTGAACTTGCATCTTTGGTTGCAGTTAGACTAATTTTGTGAGCAGCACATTTCATGTGTGCTGGTAAGTCATACTCTTTTTCATCTTCTTCTTCATTGCTCATAATGTTACTAATTTGAGTGACATGAAGGGTCTCATCCTCATAAGTAAGACCAAGCTCTTCGTCTGCTGCGGAACCAAACTCAGCAAATGCTTTAACGAAATTGGACCCAGAGTCTGTAACGCAATGAGTTACTTTGCCAGTTAAATGGAATTCAGTAATTACAGATTCAATAATTTTTGCCAAAGCATCAAATGTACATCGACCTGTCATTCTTCGAAGTGCAAGACAAGCATGCTTTCGAGTTAAATCATCAGTATACCAATGAACAGTGAAGCCAACATATCCTTTTCTGTAGGAAGCCCACTGATCTATAGTCAAACACACATTTTCAGCTAGAGCTAGTTTTGCTTGCAGATCACTTCGAAGAGTTTGAAACAAGTCATTCGACTTTGCAGCATAAACTTTATGACTTTTTACTCTTAAACGTGGGGCAAGTGCTTTCATGAAATCATGAAAAGCAGTAGAGTCCACATGGTGGAATGGAAGTACTGACTCTACAATGTACTTTAAGAGTTCCTGGTTTCATGACATCTTGATATTTGGAAGTGCTTGCTACTGCAGAAGTATTTTCAGGACCTTTTTTTCGCTTTCTGCTATCGTTTTCTTTACACAGTCTGTCAAATGTCTCTAGTGCACCATTGTGTTTGCTTTTAACATGGAGTCTGAGATTGACTCGGGATTTATAACTGGCACTAAAGTCTTTAAAATAGCAGCGCTGACAAGTAAAGATCCAATTACCCTTTGAGGCACCTTTACCTTTTAGTACAAAAAAGGAATCAGGTACAAAATATGATGGCTTGAGTACTTCATCATTGCTACTGGAATTGGTGCAACCACTAGCCCTAGTGCTGATTTCTGGTTCCATAGAACTTACAGCTTCATCATCTGAACTAACATTAATACAGGGTGTCCCAAAATAAATGAAACCTATTAATTCGATTACCATTTATTACTAAAACAAAATACGTTAAAAATGTTAGCATTTTCTGTGAGCTCATATAATAACATTTGAGTACTGAAAGTTTGGGGCCTTAAGCTAAATTTTAAGGTTTATTTCAATACATGCTCCAAATGACCACCATTCCGTCTCAGACATTCTTGAAGCCGCCGAGCAAAGTTATCAATCACTCTGGCACATTCTTCTCTTTTTATTGCACAAATGTTCTGCGTAATAATGGCCAATTTCAATTCAGCAATAGTTTTGGGGTTATTCTGATAAACTCTGTCTTTTAACAAGCCCCACAGGTAGAAATCTGGGGGACTCAAGTCAGGCGAATGTGGAGACCATTCTGTATCACGCCGCCTGCTAATCAAACGATCAGAGAATCGTTCGTCAAGCCACTCTGATGTGATATTGGCTGTATGTGGAGTAGCTCCATCCTGTTGAAACCACTGTACATTTCGATTTATACCCTGCTGTATTTCAAGGTCCATCCAGAACTTGTTAAGCACCACAATGTAGCGCTCTTTGGTGACAGTAAGTGCTTTTTCATTTTCGTCTTCAAACCAATATGGTCCGATAATGCCGTGTTTTGATATGGCCACCCATGCTGTGCATTTTAGAGAGTATAGTGGTCTCTGAAGCACCTCTTCTGGTGCTTGTGTGCCCCAGAACACATTATTCTTGCTGTTGACATGCCCAGAAAGCATGAAGTGAGCCTCATCGCTGAACCATACATGGTTAAGGAAATCTGGGTCACCTTCAATTTTGTTTTGAAACCAGTGGCACATCTCAACACGTTTCTGCATGTCAGTTGCTGTAAGTTTGTGCTTAATCTGTATTCTGTAAGTTTGTGCTGTAAGCTGTAAGTTTGTGCTTAATCTGTATTCTGTAAAGATACAGATTAAGGTCTTGAGTAAGGATTCTATGCAGCGAGGACCGCGAAATGCCAAGCTCACTACTGCGTCTTCGAATGGACTTTTTCGGGCTCCGGCCAACAGAAACTCTGGACGCTTCCACATTATCTGCAGATCTTGCACTCAATTTCCTTCCACTAGATGGATTCTCTAATTTCTTGCTACGTTTATTTACAGTTCCATAGATTTGAAAGTTACGATGCCACAGGAATATTTGGGATTTTCCAGGATAAGTGTTGAAATTAAACTTCTTGCGGAAGCGTGTTTGAACAGTCTTATAGGATTTAGTCTCTATATAAGTCGTGACGCAAAAAAATTTTTCTTCTAATTTCCAAGCCATGGGGTTTAAAATAATAATTGTTATTTATAACTGTTATCAAATCTGAAAAATATAAACTATAGGGTTAAAATCAACATATTTATTAGCAATTTTGTGGGTTTCATTTATTTTGGGACACCCTGTAGATGGGTCTTCAAGTGAGTTTTTGGCATTTTCCATAATAGACTACTTATAACTACACTACCGGTACTGTTTTAAAAGCACTTGAAAATAAAACAATCTGCAACAAAAATTCTGTTTGTAGGCTAAACTCTAAGCTACATCTGACAGTCTGACATAGTACGGGTAATAAGTCAATATTCAACAAACTACCGTATAATGCAGACGACCAGTACCAGCATACTGTATAAGACCATAAGAATAAATCAAATTCTATCTAGGCTATAGTGGAATGTTCAAAGAAAAAAAAAAAAAACTTACCACTTGAATGCATAAGCTTAAGCTTAATACTGTATGCTAGCCTAACATTTTTGGGTAAGGAGAATTCAGAAAAAGGTTTGCAGACTAGCATCAGCAATGACAGGTGCAACAGTGCTAGGTATGGTACCGTACAGTTACCGGTAGGCCTACTACACCCAGCGAGACTACCGGGTACTTGGTTCAGCAATAAGGTGGCGGTAGTCTGGTACTCCGAAACTATGGTACCTGTACTGACTATTGTAATAGTATTTTCGCACGTCATTTTCAAACTTGTTTTATTACGCTAGTGTTTACCAGTTGATAATTATCTTGTACTGGTACTCTACGGTCTACTTTAGAGATGCCTAAGTACCGGCGAACATCTAGCTAGAAACTTACCAGCTTACCGCCTTCCAGTGGTGATAAGCTATCATGCCTTTCACCAGTAGGGCCTATCAGAAGTATTTTATTCGTCTTATCTGATGTATAACTTGCAATTCAACTAGGCAATTGTACAAAACTATGATTTGAGACTGTTCCGTCCATTACATGATGTGATCTTTGCATCAAGTTTCAAATTTTTCTTGGTAGTCTACTGGTAATTTTCAAAATTCAATAGCAATGCATTCGCACTGACAGGATTAGGAATGGAGTTAAAATTAGTAAATTCCTTCACATGAAGCTTAACTTCAAAAGCATTTGCAATTTCACAAAAATTAGTTATGTAACGATAAAAAATAAGAAAATAACAAAACAAAAAATATACAAAAACCTTTAAACAATATCGAATCTCCATAGTTTTTAAAAGTAAAGAATATCGATTTTTTAAGCAAAAAAAAGTAGAGGAAGCCATTTTCGATAAAAAGAAAATAAAGTAAAGGAGATCCGATATTCGATATAGAAAAAGTAAAGAATAACGATATCGATTATCGGATTTCCATCGATATTTCTAACACTGCATACTGGTTACCATTATGGAGTAGGACACACTTAAGGCTTCTTTTCGAGCTATCAATAAAAAGTCTCCAGTCATTTGAACGGTATGCAGGCAAACCCATAGCAAGAAGAAGCCCCTTAACATCGTGCAGTAAACAAGCTGGCCATCAGAGTGAAAGTACTTTCTTAATTTCTCCTCCCTGTTACGATAAAATGAAACACTTGTACCAGTTTTGAGAATATGTTTTTCCTGTAGTCTGGAAGCCAGCAGTTCAGCGGATTGCTTTGGCAAATTTAAATCTCGTACCAAATCATTCAATTCAGACTGATTGTAGAAAGAAACTCGGTCAGCATTCCATGCCTCGTGCGCTATATCCTCTTCTTCATCATCATCATCAGAATTGGATGAAGATGTGGAAGACCTAAGTTGGTCCTCATCAATGTCTGGAAGCTGGGTAAAAATGGGTACAGGTACTTCATCACTATGGGGAATCGGTCGCATAGCAGAATGTATGTTTGGGTATTGCAAGTGTTGTTTGTTTTTCTTGTTAAATCCCTTGACATTTACGAAACAGAAGTAGCAGTCATCCACATGGTTTTTCGGTTCTCTCCACACCATTGGTACACCAAATTTGAGCTTTGCATTCTTTCCTCGAGACCAGGATCTCGATGTTTCGACACACGTTGTGCAAACTTGGTGAGGAGCCCAACTTTTGTCTTGGTCACCAAGCGGTACTCCGAAATAAGCAAGGTACACTCTTTTGATAAAACTAGTGATATTACGTCTTTGAGGTGGTAAAATAAAGCAACCGCAAATATAACAGAAAATATCTGGGTCATTGCAACACTTTCTATGCTTGGAAGTCGTAGACATGCTAATACCTTAGCGTAAGATGAAACAGAGCAAAAGCTTTAAAAACACTGAACTGTAAATAATTGCTGAACCTGTAACATGATAGCAAACACTCCTGTTTAGAAGCTATTGCTGTTACATACAAATATATACTTTAGAATGACAACATTTCTTAACCTTACTACTTTGTCTACAAAGTGCAATTTTCGTAACTCCACGGCTACATCTCGCATCAAACATTAAAGCAAGAACATGAGTTTCTCACGCTTTTCCGGCGCCATAAACAATATTATGGCCCTTTGTTTCCATTTCGCGAAGCTGGTTTTAAAACTACGCATTTGAAGTTGCATTTCTGCATGATTAATGGCATCAAACATGCGAGAGAATGGGCAACTTTTACAGAATGCAGCATTACATAACATGCAAATTGCGCAAAAACGTGATGTGATAGAGAAAATCTGAGCTCAGATTCGGATTCAGCACCCCAAAATTACCCTAAATCAGTTCTCAAAGTCCATGCAAGAAAAAAAAAATTTTTTTTGTTGACCAGTGTAATACATTCTGGCTTTGTCTTATCGATTTGCGATTCCATAAACCCATATTTTAGGTAATCAGATGAGTATCCACGAATTTTCACCATTTTTGAATTTGAGCGTTTTGAGGCCATTTCCTAAATGGATACTGATATATTTTCCGTGGCTGACCCTTTGTTCTGCCTTTATATTTTCCAAAGGGAACTGAACTGACTGGCATACGCTTATGCCCTGTGCTGTGTGATTTGCAAAATGAACAGATGCTAAAATCTTTTGCGTAGAATTGCTACGCTATTTTAGTTTAGTATTCCGCTCATGGAAATTTAACGATTATTTCATCACAATTTGCAACCAATTCGAACGGCCATTGTCATAACCACAGTTCTTATAACTATGCAACAATTAGATGAGCATTAGAAGATCCAATTATTACAAAAGTTGCAATAGCTGGCTAATCCAGTTTGAATGCTTCACTTTTACCAAAAAGCTGTAGAAAAAGTGGCCTAGGCCTAGCACCATCGGTATCTATACCTACTTTGTATATCGCTCAAGAATAGATTGCTTTTTAAAAATACATCAACTAAAACATTGAGCGCTAGCAACGAATTAATACGTCTTTTATTTTCTGTCCACGATAGACGTATAATACGTATACATAGGTTTCAGCAGAATTTCAATTCGATTATTTCAGTGTCTTTTTAAATAAATGTAAATAATTTGTTTTTCTAAATAAATATTTGTTGTTGAATTATCAGTTCACAAAAATTTAAAAAAGCTTCAGTTGTTTACTTGTTTATTTCACTTTTTTTTTTTTGTTTCGCCCTGCTCTCATTCCATCGTTCGAGATCAGCTGGTGCTCACTAATTTTGCCAACACTAATTTCAGTATAGACACAATAGCGTTGGTATTACGTAACTTGCACTATGAGCAGACTGAAAAATAGCTTCGAAAACATACGAATTAAGCCCCATTTACATTTAGCGTAAAATCGTCAGCGTAGCGTAGAATTCTTTGCCGTGTAAAGGAATTTCAGCGTAGAACAGCCACGCTGGAACTAACCATAAGCGTGACTGTTCTACGCTGAAATTCCTTAACACAGCAAAGAATTCTACGCTACGCAGGCGATTTTAGGCTAAATGTAAATGAGGCTTTACGCGAAACTATTACGAGACACTGACTAGAAAATTGCTTCGCGGTTAATCTGCTTGAAATAGACACCAAAACTTTTTGGCCCAATTCACTGTATTATTTTTGATAAACCTGTAAAAAGTTTGGCGGACCCCTTGGTGGTTTTGGACCCCCTGAAGTCATTTGCGGACCACCTGGGGGTCCGCGGACCCCAGGTTGAAAACCGCTGCTTTAATGGCTTTCTCACAGTAAAGAAACCGTAGGGGAAGTTAACAATTACGCAGTCACGATTTTCAAAGTTCGGTAACCGGAAATTTCCGGTGAAAAAAAAAAGCTTCTAAAAACATTTGCAAAAGGAAGTGTCTGTTTTGCCGCCGTCAAAATACTAATCGGCTAATTTTCTTAAATTCGGGCATGCGGTATAGATAAAAGGTAATCAGCAGTCATGCGTATGCACGCCTATATTTTTCAGCCAATCAGTATTTCGCTGTTTACAGCAAAATAGACTCTGCCTTTGCAACAGCAATTAACCAGATACCATACCGGTAGCTCAATTGAAGTTTGAACCTGTGGGGGTAATGTTATCTATCAGCCATTGACATTGAAGTATGATGTCACAATGGTAATAAGTGTTTATACTGAAAGCTGACCCTGCACTCTACCCACTGTGAAATAGACTGCCAGTATAATACTGATGTACCCTTCATCGGCATGTTACGGGTAGTCTACTGATAGTAATACCAATACCTATATGTGTCCATACCAGTAAGCTAAGGACTAAGCCCCGAAAGATCATATTTAGATAGCCTAATACTAACTAGTAACTACCCTATGTTACAAAGCATGTCTTACTGAATATTCTACACCAGTAACTCGTAAACATCATATCACTTCACTTGAACTTATTTCATTTTCCAACCTTTACTCAAACTTATGTTTTCAAAATCAGATTTCATGCTTGAACTCAACAACATAACAACAACAACATAAGTTCATTCAGCCTGAAAATTAAATGAACGTGTATTTAGCCTACAGCGAACATTCAAACAATCAGGCCAGGAGCACCGAAGAACCTGGAGGTTATCAAGTCAGGTGCTCCTGACATACAACTATGAGAAAAGGGATGTTTATGATGGCAGGCTACAGAATAGTGCACTATTGCTACAGAGCAACTGACAAAAAAAAAATTCAAGAGAGATCAAAAAACAGGCAGAGAGAGCAAAACAGACTAAAGCACACTAGTACGAACGACGACAAAAACCACTTCACAATACAATACCACTGATAGCCAATTTTGCTGCAGTTAAAAGAGTGAGGCAACAACTTGTCTCAAGAGATTAAGTCATAAGAATTGAGTAATATTTTTTTGTAATGCTTTTTGAAACTATGCCAACTCAAATCTTTGATGCTATCATCAATTTCTCCCCATAGTTTTGATCCTCTATGTATAATTAGTTTGCTTGCAATACACTTCCTGATACTCGGTTTATAGTACACTTGTTTTTGCAATTGCCTTGTATTGTGGTTATGAACTTCATCTATTTTCACTAATGAGTCGTAGAGCATTTCTGGTAGTTGATCATGGTGTAGCTGGTACATAAATTTTCCTAATTCAAGTTTATATATGTCGGAGAGTTTTAAAAAGTTTAGGGTTTTATACAGCTCAGTCATCGGGCAGTATTTACTCGAATATGTAATGGTACGGATGACGTTATTTAGACGAATCATAAGTTCATTTAGTTGCGATTTAGCAGCGGTACCCCATATGAGTAAGCCATATTGAATCCTGGAATACATTAAACTGTAATAAAGCATGCATAAAGTTTGCTGTGGAACGAAATCTCTAATTCTATAAATCAAGCCAGTGTACCTAGCCAAATGGAGAGACAAGTGATGCACATGCGAGGACCATTTTAAGCAATCATCGATATACAACCCAAGGTATTTCACTGATCTCTCTCTTTTTAGAGTAAATGAGCGAAGAGACAAGCTGATGTCAAAATTGCAGGGAGAGTAAGGTTGTTTATTAATCAGCATGTAGCTTGTTTTCGAGAAATTTAAAGATAGCTTATTTCTTCGCAGCCTGATATCAATTTTGTTAAGCTCTGTGTTTACTCTACACTGCAATTTGGCAGGACTTTCATCAGCAAGCATTAGATACGTATTGTCCGCAAATAAGGTTGTATCAAATGAACTAACAAGGGGCAAGTCATTTATGTATAGGAGGAATAGTAGGGGACCGAGGGAGGATCCCTGAGGAACACCACATATAGGGGAAGATCAGGTTAGTTGACTCATTTTTTACTCAAAGCCGCGTAACTCCGCCGTTTCTTCTTCCACAAATCTCAAATTTGCACAGCAGTTAGTAGGCTTTTACCTTGTTCCACCGTTTATTTCAAACTGTTAATTTGTTAGTAAGTTGCATTTTTAGCGGTTTTAAAACATGGTTATCAATTGAGTCAACTATCCCACAGGGAGTACTAGTTGACTCACCTTGTGGGATAGATGACTCAGTCTAAATAAAGTCACAAAATAAAGAGCAAGCAATGCAATTTAACGAACGAATAAACGCGATAACGAACGAACAAAGCACATGGTTGCAAATTTCAAAGAAAATCACAAAATGTCCTGTGATACACATGCTGCAAAAATTGTTCTCCAAGACTAGTTACAGTATTGACAAAAAAAGTTTGTCGAGGTGTCAGTGCAGTCAGGATGTGCCCAGCTGGAGCATTCACTTGAGCTTTTTCCTGCAGAGCAGCAAAAGAAGCAACCGGGGCAAACACATTGCACCCATTTTTCTCCTGATTTGCTGTTTGCCCAAGTATCTTCGCAAATACAGCAGTTATAATCTTGGTCATGTACGTCATCACTGTCCATCTCCGAGAGTGACATATTGTCACAACTAGACTCTTCGGAAGAACTTGGAAGACGCGTTTTGTTTCTTTTGTTTCCTTTTTTTGTGGTTCGATTGTTCTTCTTTGTTATCTTTAGAGGTAATTTCTTCTTTTTCTGATTATTACTTTCTTTTTTGCTTCTTTTTCAAGCTTGTTTTTTCTGAAGTGTCCGTTAAAATTAATGATCTGCCCTTTTTTCTCTTCCTCGTTTGTCTTCGTATTGGAGCTTTTGGTAGCGGGATGATGTCGGAAGGGGACCTGTAGACCAATTCATGTGCACGAGACTCCGGTGTATCAGCTTCTTTGCATGCTTCAACTGCAACAAGGGAGTTACTGGTATCAACGTGCTCATTCGCTGGACAAGAAATTGCCAACATTTCACTTGCATCAGTTTCAGGAAGAGGGTCTGATGCAACGTGATTCTCACAGGGATTGTTTTCCAAAAGAATGCCTCTTACAGGCGGTGATTCTGCAGGCTCTTGGCGACTAGAATTTATCTCTGTAGTGGAAGCTAATGGGGGCCGATCTGTAACAGCAGACGGAGCATAATCGTCTTCGGTAAAAACATCAGGGTTTAGTGGGCAAATTCCAGTTCTCTGGAAACCAGACTTGATGTTTTTCTGAGCAAACGCAAGCTCAAACGCTTGCTTCACAAGTTGAGCAATGCCATAAATGGAAAATGTAGTCCCCGGGTTCTCCTTCATCCAGTTGTCCAAAGCGGAATTGTAATACCTTTTAAATGGCCCAAAGACAGTGCGGTCTAGGGGTTGTAGCTTGTGCGATGTGTGAGGGTGAATAGTAACTATCACAATTCCATGCTTTCTTCCCATCAACGAAGCCTCAAGAGAAATATGCGATGGGTGGTTGTCCATTATCAAAAGGACGGGATTATCCGCACTGCATTTTGTGAAATGGATAAAATGTTCAAGATATTTTGCAAAAATTTCTTCGTTTATCCAAACACTTTTTGTAGCACATCCATCAGAACCCAACGGCGCCCCTGCTAACATAGATTCCTTAACAAAGCGGACCCGTGGAAAAATAAAAAATGGAGGGACTGTGTTTCCGATAGCATTAATTGTCCTGACCATTGTAACAAGCGTTCCACGTTCAGCGGATGTCACAGCACCAACTTGCCTAGCTCCTTTTAAAGCAATCACTTTGGGTGGATTTTGAGTGGTAAAACACCCGGTCTCATCCATGTTATAAATATTTTCTGGTGCAAAATGATATCTATCCATGACGTCAGCGATGTTTTTGAAGAAGACCTCAACGGTATAGCGATTAAACGATGTAGCCCGTCCAACTGTTGTAGCTTCAGGAGTTCTCAATAACAAATCATGGCGCTTCATGTACGACGACATCCACTCCCTTCCTGCTTTCTTATCATCAACCCAATTTTTGGGAATAGGGACTTGGTTTTGCGCAGCGAATTCGTAAGCTAACATTTTAACTTTGTCCATAGATAGTCCGTGATGTACTTTTACCAAACTAATACAATGTTCTGCCAAGTCCTTTTCCATTTTGTCTGTGAAAATTTTTCTGTGATGAGCATATCCCATTTTTACTTCGTTTGTTGGGCCTGTGGAAGCCTTTTTCAAATATCGTCGAAACGTAGTTTGGTCAATTCCGAATTGTTTTGCAGCACTCCGCCCAGAAGCATGACGTTTGCAGCTTGTTCAAACACGTGCATTGGAATTTCTCCTCTATTGGTCTTTCGCTGCTTTTTCCCCATAGCGCAGCAATGTCATATAATGGTGTTTAACTTAACTTAATTATTTTTTATTCTACAATACACAACTGTAATAAAACAAGATTTTTCTGCCTATAATACTTCAAAAACTTGCAATGTTTTTGTGAAGTATGGAGTAGGGTTAGTTGACTCACTGAGTTAACTAACCCTGAGTCAACTTACCTTTTACTACCTAAAGTAAAAATAATGGCTGCCAGAAATTTTGTGTTAAGAATAGAGCTGCCAAACTTACGCGAAATATGCAACAATACTTTGGCTATAACCAGTCAAAAATATCACTTTTAGCTTTCACCTCTATTAGAACATATTATCTTACAAATCCAACCTTTGAAATTTTACTTTTATTAGTCAAAATCACATTTTCTGGCATAACTTTTAAGTTCTTCCACTTGCACATGTCAAATTTACATGGCCGCCGTTCCAGGTAGTAACCAACGAAATAATGTCATACTTGTTACGTTTTCACGCATGACTGATTAGATAATGGGGGTGAGTCAACTAACCAGAGTTTCCCTTAACTTTGTTCAATTTCGACTTGCTGTTATTAATTTTTGTATATTGATATCTATTAGATAAGTAACTCTGAAGTAGTTTAAGGGATAGGCCACGAATTCCGAATCTGCTATTCATTTTTCCAATAAAATAGAATGGTCTACCATGTCGAATGCTTTTGTTGCACAAACACACGCAGCAGGTGTACAAGTTCTTATCAATATTTTTTATTAGCTTATCATATATGTTGCATATGGAGTGAATGGTTAATGTGTCTCTTCTAAAACCAAACTGGTGTCTATTCAGTTAATTGAATTTTACCAAGTAGGAATAGAGACGAGAGTAAATTGTTTTTTCAAAGATTTTACTAAAAGGAGATAAGAGAGATATTGGTCGGTAGTTAGTGCATAAATCAGGATTCCCTTTTTTATAAATAGGTACAATTTCAGCGATCTTAAGCACATTACGAAACTCTCCTTGCTCAACACACCAATTAAAGAAATTACTAAGGTAAGGAGAAATTACCCGAGTGCTATATTTCAGGAATTGATAGTCGATGTCATTTTCCCAAACTGCTTTTTTTAGTTTCATGTCGCGAATGATTGAATCTACTTCGTCAGGTGTGGATGGAGAAAGAAAAAAAGAATTTTTAATGTTTGTTGGAGACGCAGTGGTTTGTGATTCGGTTACTACGGGGTTGATTGATTTAGCTAATTTTTCCCCTATTTCAGTAAAGAAATTGTTCGTCGTGTTGCAAATAGCGGTCGGATCTTCAACTATTCCTTTGTCAAATTCAAGTTTAGCGGGAACCGTTTTAGGTTTTTGGCGTATAAGTTCACTAACAATTTTCCGCAACATCTCGGGGCTGTTTGCATTAGCGCCAATTTTTTCGTTATAGTGAATTTGCTTCGATGTTTTAATTGCTCTGTGTAGCGTATTGCGATAGAGCTTATAGTAAATGAAACTTTCTTCATTTCGGTTTTTATGAAGATTAGTAAATAACTTGTTTTTCTTTTTTATTGATTTGAGCAGGCCAAGCGATATCCATAGTTTTTCGCGTAATTTTTTTCTTTTCGTAGAGGCTTTTATAGGAGAACTATTATTAACGCATTTGCAGAATATAGCCAGAAATTTTCCAAACTGATCATTAACATTATCATTAAAGTTGAATTTTCCTTCACTTAAATCATTTTCCATATCCTGCAGAAACACTTCAATTTTAAATGCGGACATGTCGCGAAAGTTGAAATATTCAGGACTTTCTTGAAATTTTTTTCTCACCAAAGCTACTATTAAGGTACCGTAATGGTCGCTCAAGTCAGATAAGACTGCACCACTGACATAAGAGTGTTTATCATCATTAACGTAGATGTGATCAATGAGGGTTTTTAATGATCGCTAATACGAATGGATGCATCAATTACACATTTGCATGGAGAACTTAGTACATTATTCACATATTTCCTAACATTATTATTATTTCCAATAGTCAAAAAGTCAATATTGTAGTCACCTAAAGCATAAAAGGGGATGTGATTACAGTTTAAATTGTAGAATACATCATACAGCCGTTCAGAAAATGTTTCATAATCGCCGGTTAAGATCGTAGGGTGCCTATAGACAACGCCCACTGCTGCTGGACCTTTATGTGTTTTGATTTCGATCCACGCGTCTTCAACGAAAGGTAAGTTAATGCTAATATCAGTCCTCTCCTTGAAGACAAGCGTTTCTTTAATGTAAAGTCCTACCCCGCCTGCTTTCGTTAAGCTGTTACAATGCATGAATTCATACCCAGTCAGTTGAATATTTAAATTAACTGTGTCGTTGTTTAGTTTTGTTTCTGTGGCGGCAATAACATCCGGAAATTCAGATAGTTCTGTCAGATATGAAACTAAGTCGTCAATATTTTTTGGAAGACTGCGTACATTAAAATGCATAATAAAAAGTGATTCCTTTTGCGTACAAAGTAGTTCACTAAGTGCTTGCTGATCATAGTAGTCACAGTTGTCAAAAAAATCAGAATAGCTTAGCTCTGCATCTGTTGTCACAGTTCTACTAAAATTTTGTTCAGAATTTGCATTGTTAGCCACCCTGGATTTGCAATTTAAGCAGCGAGTGTAGCTGGTATAAAGGAATTGATTTGAGACTTAGGTTATTAGGTAAAGCGAGGCAGTCTTTGTGAAAAAATCGTGAACAGATTTCACAAACAAAGCAATCGTTATCACTGGCACAAGATTTCGCACACTCAATACAAAAAAGTTCAGAGATCATATTGACATGACCTAATGTGAAACTGTCAGCTGCTCACATAGAAAACACGTTATAGCTTTTCAAGATCTTGCGCGGTTTCAATTGCGATCACAGAATCCAAGTCAGTTTTGCGAGTTATAATCTTGCCATTTTTTGTCCAAACATATTTATGATCATTTTCTTTCGCAACTTGCTTTGTTTTCCATAGTAAGGCTTTTCTGGTTGTTCGATTTTCGTTGATGTATAGATTTTTCATGCCAGCTACTGGAAATTGTTTGATGTCAATCTGTTTCAAGAATTTGCGCCGGCCGTAAATTTCGCTTCGCAAGCTTCGGCTTACAAATCTGGCAATAATAGCGGGTGGCTCTGGCTTTTTCTTGACACATTTTGCAGGTTTATCAGGAAGCCTGTGAGCAATTGAAATATCTGACTGGTTAATTTCCGTACCAAGTAGTTCGCAGAGTTCTACAACAATTTTTGTCAGATCTTTATTTTCCTTTTTAGGTACGCCCCAGAATTCAAGGTTTTGGCGCCTGCCATATTGCTCCAAATTTTCTAAATTTGTTGAGTCTTTTACTACGTCCTTTTCAAGGTTTTCCAGCTTTGCATTTGCACTTTTGAGTTCTTCACCTTGTTTATGGTATGATTCTAACAGCTTGTCATGGTTATCTTTTAAATCCTCATATTTAGCACTGATAAACTCCTGCGATGCTTCTATTTCTTTTACCTCGTTTTTTAAAAGTTTTACTTCCTCGGTTAAAGTCAATACTTTTTTATCGACAGCTTCCTGGATCAATTTTCTGATAGTGTTGTGCAAAAGTTCATTTTTCAGAGACAACCGTACCAGTTTTTCTTCATTCAAACCTTTTCTGGCCGATTTTAGCTCGTTAGACATACTGTGCAACTAAAAAAAACACGTCCGTTCTGCAGCTTGCAAACTTGCGAATTACCAGTTTCTTATTCAAATAGAATGAACAAACTTCCAAAATACTTTATGCGATAACCCGAATTAATTTTATTTGGTTTTTATTGGGGTTACATGTCGCTAAAAACGATAAAACTAATAGAGTTTTACTAAAAAATTCCAGGAATTTACCCCCCAAAAAACGAGTTGCATTGACGGGAACTACAGTTCCCGCAAGTATTTTTTCATATTGCATGAAGCACGATCAAAAATATCTGGGCAAATTTAATTTTTTCTATTCATTAGTGATCCTTTTCATTTTCGAAAATAAAATAAATCATATATTTGCAGTAAAAAACGGTTTTCTTGCTCATTCAAATTTTCAGTTTATTTATTTATTTTTTTTTTGTAAAAATTAGGATACCTATGACTTTAAAGAGACACAACTCACCCCCTCAGTCGATTTTTTGTAATATGGTTTACAGGCTGAAACATAGATGGGAACTCAGATGGAGGCGAAATTATTGTCTCAATACATCACAAAAGCTAAAAATGTTCAATGGGATTGAAAAATCCCGTCAGGGCATAAAGGGAATCACGTCATAAGGGAATTTCCGTTGAAGCAAAATGCGCATACGTATTAATCCGCCATGAGCGATAGGGCAGAGGTAAAATTTTTGAATTTTTTTGGCACAGTCGTGTTATTAAGGTCTAATGCACCATACAAGCCTTGACAACCTGCACTTTTTAAAAATGTCCAAAATCTAAACGCCTCGAATGAACATTTATACATTTGATATGCACCAACAATTGTCGTTGGTAACGATAATATGCGAAGACAATGATACTAGCTGCTCGTCGAAAAGACTATTGAACATGCCAAATTGCGACTACCCAAATTGGAAGACTTTCTTGCGCAATGCATACATATGCATTTCCAAAGCTTCTAACATCTATGTTCAAATCATAGGACAAACATTACGATTCAAACAAAACCGTAAAAATTATTTTTTGCAGAAACGAAAACTTTCATTCTGAATTTGCGTGGCAAATGTAAAAACGAACTTTAAAACGGTGAGAAAAATCCATCTGTGAAAGTGTACCTTTAGCGGAATTTCTTCGTCAGCCATACTTCCGGTACTGGTATCTGATTCGTTTCCACTCAATGTCAAGTCCACTAAAGGTGAGTGGCTGGACAAGGAGGGTTGCTTTTGTGTTTGGTAGGTCGTTGTTTTTACTTCCAACTGCAACATAATGCCGAATATGATGTTGGGATTGGCAGTAGTACTAGAGCTGTTTGACCTTTTCACAAAACTGACACAAACACACGCAGACAAACAAAAGCTTTGCTTGGAACAAATCGTCTTAGTATCGGATAAACGGCGATTATCGATGGATGATTGCAATTTTTCCGTTTTTTTTCGAATATTTGCCCCATTGGTTATCATAACGACGGCACTGAGCCCCTAATGTGCATTGGGGTTGGGTTGCCCTCTTGGTTATCATAGCGGTTGGGTTGGGAATGGAATACTGAACCAGACCGCGTTTTTCCGTCCGTGTTTTCTCGTCCGCGTTTTCGCCCGTGCCGTTTTTTTGTGCCTGTTTTGTTTTTTAACGTGCATAGTTTCATTTTTGCATTTATGTGATCATGCTTTAGTAATCTGTATTATTTAGTCTTGTGGATTAATTTATTTAAATCATGTAGCTGCAGCTACTAACCAATGCGCAATCTCACTTAGAGGTCTTCCTTACTGCAATAGGCTACCCTTACTTGGTTGCAATGAAACTCATTTTCAAATTTCTCGCAATTGTCAGCGTTCTTTTTCGTCAAACCAATATTCTTTGAGAAAATGCAGACGCGCCGTCCCTTGTTCTCGTATTGATCAAATGCACTTATCCCTTAACGTTCGTGTTTAGTGCTTAAGCAGTGGTTGCAGTTAATGTATTTTATTACTACTATGCCGGTATGTTTAACAAGTTTGTTAATTTTGCAGTGTTAGTAGCAATTGCGTGTAAGTTTTTGTAGGCGTACAGAAGTGTTTATGACATCTGCTGGCATTGTGTATTTTTGAGATGGTTTCATCGTTTTGCTATTTTGATGTGTTAATACAGTAACCTAACTGCAAGAAAAAATAATCTAATTAAGCAAAGTAAACACATACTTCAAGTTATTACTGGATAAACGTGTTGATACTACCAAATGGCAGCTTCATCAGTACCGGTATCTTAATCTCTTAAAAATCATTGGAATATCATATACTCCCCCCCTTCCCTCTTTGGCCCTGTAATAAGATGCTAAAACGGAACTTTGAGTCTATAATTTCCCAAACTAATAATGGTTGCAGTCTCCTTTCACTTATTTTAGCCAGGCTTCTGCTTTTACACGTAAGCAACGAAAGAATTTTTACATTGTCTATGGGAACTACACTCACTGCATGTCCTTTTTCGATAAAGAATTGTTTTAAAATGAGTGTTTTTCGTATGAAACTTGCAAAAATTCGTTGCCTAGACGTTACAAGAAAGACGTCGTTCATGTAATAAGCACTAGTCTGGGGAATGTCTGCAATTAGGCTACTTCGTTCATCAACCTTGGAAAGTAACAACTACTACAGGCCAGCCCCATGGGTAAATATCGATAACGATAGCTGCCGACTGGGATGCATATGCTTAGCTTGTGCGAATGCTCTGGATTAGCTCCAATCAAATACTAAGCATCGCGTATGTCTATGCTGCTGAAATATTGGCATCCGTGTCCAGAGGAAGTGAAATCTTTGAGATTCGGTAATGAGTACTTTTGCACTTCCAAAATCTTATTTAAATTGGTTAAATCGGCACACATGCGATAAGATCCATTCTTCTTCTTCACCATAACGATAAGCAACGACCAAGCACTCTGACTACATTCCAATATTTCTTGGTCACACAGTCTTTTGATTTCTACCTTAAGAGCTTTATACTTTTCGGAGCTCAGACGGCGACATCGGACAGTCATTGGTTCCTCTGTTACAGTGTCCACTGTTGCTTCCACGAAATGCTTTGGGACTCTTGATCTTAAGAACACCTCTGAATAATTTCTTTGTAATTCCGTCATTACGTTTTTATCGGATTGTCCGCCGCTGCTAGGAGCAAACGCATCATCAATAACAAACTCTTCAGAGTTGGGCATCCCACACTTTTCCAAATCTAGCGTTTCGGAAAGACGTGTAGCTGATATGTTTACTAATAGGTGGTAACGCTGCAAAAAATCTGCCCCTAAGATGCCATAAAGTAAGTCTACTACGCAAAAATCGAAACTGAATCGTCCAGAAAAACCTAAATGTAGGTGTTGATGAAACTTGCCCAAGACTGTTAACTTGTCACTACCGACAGGCGACAGCATACAAAGAAAGATCGCACTGATGACGTGCATTCATTCCTATTTCCTGAAAAGAATTAATGTTGTGTGAAGCACCTGTGTCCACTAAAAATGGAATTCCACTTATCATGAATGAAACACAAATGCTCTGCAGTAAGCTCGAGGGGAGCGCTAAATCCGTGCAAGTGGCTTGCGGCCCCAACCGGAGAAGGACGAGTGAAGAAAGGACAAGGTGGGCCTGCGCAGTTGCGAGCAGCCGAACCAAATCGGTGATGATAATTGCACGGTTGCGGGCTACTTGCTTTCATTGACAGGCTTGTGGGATTCTCGAATGAACTCCGCACGAAATTTCGGGTTGGTGATGAATGTGGTTGCGAATAAAAAAGCTCGTGATTGCTTTGTTGTAAGGTATCCAGCTTAGATTCAAACTGCTCGTTCATTAACTTTTGGCTAGTAAGAGACTGATTGTTCACCATTGCGGGATGCTAGGCATCCACTGGTTTGGTTGACTTGGAAAGGGCCAGTACTCTGTCGGCGTATTTTGCCAGTTGCTCCAAAGGATGTTCTTCATAATGCACCAGGCTCATGCGAGTTGTCACGTCCAATGAATCAAAAACTCGCTGTCTAAGAAGGTCTTGACAAAAACTTGAATCTGGCGAATAGCGGTCACCGAGCAATGACCGCAATCGCATCAAGCATGCGGTTACAGTGTCGTCTCCTCTGGTGCAACCATGCAGAAGTGAGCAAAGAGAGTCACTTTGAGGGAGTGGAAACCGTTCTAGTAAACAACCTCGCATTTGTGTGTAAGGTGTGGCAGCACAACTGCGGATCCGCCAACGAATTTTTGCAGTTTTCACATAAAAAACACTCGCTTTAGCACACTTTTTTTATCGAAAAAGGGCGTGCAGTGATGCAGTCACTATAAATAATGCAAAAAAAAAATTTGCAGCTTATGTCTAAAAGCAGAAGCTTGGCTAAAATAAGTGAAAGGAGGTTGCAACGAGAAATTACAGACTGAAAGTTAGGTTGTAGCACTTTCTTACAGGGTCAAAGGTGGAGGGCATGCACCGTGGCCCTCCTGCGTGCGCCTATGGACATTAATATACCGGAAGGCTGCTGACTCGAGCGCAAGCTCCCTTCGCAGTCTCCCTCAGTAGGGATCGACCGGAGCCTCGGCTCTGGCCCCTGCCGGGAATGCCACTTTTTGCTCCGGTCCGGCCTCTGCCGGGGGGGTCATAAAAATCGGCCAGGGCTGAATTTCAAATTGATTTACCGTATATTCCTTCGTATAAGACGACTTTTATGGTGAAAAAACCCACCCTTAAGAATTGGGGTGGTCTCATACAACAAATACAAAAGTCGCATCGTAATTTTAACGTAAAGATTGTTGTAGCCTATTTTATGTGGAAAATACGTTAGTGCGTAAAAACAAAAAAAACGTGCATGCTTATAGCGTTTTTGAGGTTCGTCATGCACTAATGAAAAGCGTGTACAATGAAGAAAGCAGTTGCGAAAGCATTACGTAACACCATTGACGGCATTTGCATGAGGAGTGGGGACGCAAGTAAGTAGCCTACTTAGCTATGTATTCTAGGCAATATGAAGCATTGTATAAACCCCGGCCCTGGCCGGGGCAGGTGCAATTCCTTGGCCAAAATTGTTGCCCCAGTCGTTCCCTATCCCTCAGTTACTGTTAGCTTTTCTGTTCACATTAATTTGAAAATAACGTCAGTTAATTACTAACAGTGACTGCTGTCCTCACCTTACCATCCATGAACACCGTCCAAAGGCCAACGCTTTTCGTAACTGCGATTGTGCAAGAGCGGTAAACAGTGTTGTGACGCAACAATTACATTTCGTAACCGAGCAACGTTAGGACAGTGGTGTTATGCTGTGATGTTGCAACAATCGCAGATGAAGCAAGGACCAAAATTATCGTTTTTTACGACAAATCAATGAATGTTGGCTATAAAAGCACAAGCGTTGCCAAACCAATGAGGGGGTTTGAACCCCCAAACCTCCCCCCCTTGCCTACGCCCTTGGGTGTGGGTGAATTATGATGTGGTTGCTGGTAAAGCTCAGCTGCAACTACGTTTCTCAAACATCCCCTGAAGAAAACAAACAAAGCAGAACCAACTAAAAATTATCGCAAATAGACACCGAAAAATAATTGATTTAATAACGTAAGCTAACTGATGACATATTGCAACAATTCCAATCGTGAAAAAGACTTAAGACCGTGACAGAAGACGATCGTCGAATAAGCAAAAACGTTACCTGGAATTTAGGCTTTTAATCTGTAAGCTGAAAATTCTACGTGCTTTAAAATAAGAGTTCGTTCCGAATCTCTGACGGCTACTTTTTGACAGCAATTTTTTAAAGTATATAGTCGTACAAACTTCTATCAAAAAGTTCTCCAATAAATATCCTGCAGTATTTTTGTAATTTAACTTCCAAAACGTGCGCATGAATACAAACGTTTCAGCTGACGCATGTGACGTACATATGACACACTACACGCTTGTCCAATGAAAAAAAAAGAACACTTAAGGGGATTTCCCGTATTACCAAGGTAACAACAAACTAAAAGTTATAGTTATTGGTAATAATTGCTTATGAAGATAGTTAAAAAAAATCAACTGAAATCGAGTTTGATTTTCGTCATCGTCGCTCGAGGCCGTATCATGTGTCAGCGACTCTCGCGCCCGAATATCTATCCTTTTACCACGCAGTAGGCTACCTAATAGTATATTTAAAGTGCTTTTTAAAGCATTATCAAGAAGTTTAAATGCGAGGGCTCCAAATTGGCTCTGCACTACTCGACTGAGTCTTGTGTTTTCTGCAAGCGGTTTAACCGACGTAAAGCACTAATGCAGGTTGGTCTAAATGCTTATATTATTTGACAGTTAAAATAAAACACTCAAAAAATTCCAAGTTCCAAATTACCGAAAGAATCAAAAATAAAATATTTAACTACACAATAGGTATACCACGAAAGGAGTAAGATGGTATGGACATGTGGTCAGGAGGGATGATGAGAGCATTTTGAAGAAGGCAATGGTGCTTGAAGTGAATGGCCAGCGAAAGCGAGGACGGCCAAAGCAGCCATGGAAGAGACAAGTTGAAGAGAGTATGAAGAAGATTGGGTTGCGGGTGGAGGAGGCTACAGATCGTGCGAGATGGAGAGAGGGAGTGAGAGCGATTGCTGAGGGAATGAGGTGCATCCGGCCACCTTCGGAAACGAGGAAAAACCGGATTAAAATTGGATGATGATGATGAATAGGTATACATTCAGTCACACGTTCAGTTTACAGTACATTCAATTCATCAAACGAAAATGCGTCAGCATCACCACATGATGTAACATTGGAACAATTTACACAAATCAGTGCATGGGAGTTGCGACCTCTTGCAAGAACATCTCATCGAACGACACTTCAGAGTTTTGCAAGAACAACTGATTGTCTGTAACACATCTTCAGGTGCAGGCTTTTGTGTCATCCATTTTATTTCCAGCATTCCATCATCTGCCTTTTGCCACCCATGATCGGTAGGATTTGGAGCTTGAATAAATTGACTTAAGGCTCTTCTGTGGATAGCGGCTTGATAGTTTGCCCTACTTGCATGAAGCATTAGAGCATCGTATGACGGAGGTAAAGCTTGGTTAGACAGCGATGGGATGCAAGATGATTTGTACCGAGCCTCATTTATACTTTTTGTACCAGGCCAACCATATAGTTCGGAAACGAATTCTTCAAAAGTTGGAAATAATGACGGCGGCAAGTCGAAACTCTCTCCCAAAGTACCAAATGCATTAATGTACTTATCTTGAAAGAAAATGTTAAAAGCACGTTTCTTTCCTTTGCCATAGAACGCACTAGTTGTGTCACACCCGGTAAATACATGTAGCCCTATACACGCACTAGCCACCTTTGGAATAAGTGACAAAGCAATCTTGTTAATATTCAACATCCGGGTCTTGTTTTTGCAACCAGCTAAATATATGTGGTTTCCATCTAACTTGTCACTGTGCGCAATGAACAACACAGCGACGTCAGTGTCAGGCGATTTAATGATTACATTTTCAAATGATCGGCTAGCGTGAGCAGCGTGTAACAACAACCGAGTGTCCGCTTCTTCGTGGTCACACGCTAAATCATTTACTTTTGACAGGATGACGTCGCTACAATCAATTTTAAGCAAGTCGCACGAATTCTCATAAGCGATATACAACTTTAATTTTTCAGTGCAATCACTGTAATCAAACGAGCTCCAGAATTGGCATAAAAAAATTATTAAGGCTTCTTTGTTGGATTCTTCCGACAAAAACTTGTTCCATTGCTTAGGAATTGCCTGATCTCCAGAATATATTTTCATCAGCTGGCCTCCCGTCTTAGTGCGCCTTAATCGCTCAGTTTTTTTTATGGAACATTGTTTGTATGTGTCACATACGAAATCCAATCGTTCACAGCTGTACTGCTTTACCAGTTCGATTAACTTTCGAAGCAAAGTTTCAGCAAGTTCCCCAAAAGTTGAAGGAGTTATCGTGGTGGCATGTATTAATGCCATTCCGTCCACAATCAGCGCAGAGGTGCCCATAATCGAGTGCACGTAACAATCTCCGCACCTTCTTTCAATTGCGTGCAAAAATTCAGCTTTGTTGGTTTTAGCCAACGAGCCATCAGCACTTGCAAGAGGATAAGAAACCACACCCAAGGAATAAGTTTGAATTTTTTTCAAATCAATGTTTCTTGTCTGAGCGATAACCAACAATCTTGTAAACAACGCTTGATCGTGTTTTAATGCCTTTATTTGAGAATTTATTTTCGTTGCCCTAGTCTTCGATAAATCTCTGAAGGTTTTCAATTTCAATTTAGACATTGGGGAAAATAAATCCATGGAGTTTTCGTTCAATCTTTGTTGCAGAAATAATGCTGCAGCATCTTCACCTCTTTGGTACGCAGAAAGCAATTCTTCTTGTACCTCTGCTGTTGCGACTACACCTGATGATACGCTGATTAAACTACCAGACTCGGTCTCAAAAGGATTGACCATGGACTCAATAGTCGAAATGACTGACTGCACCATTTCTTCCTGTCGGGCCATGAAGGTACTGCTTAGTACTTTGGAACTTTGATTGTCGCATGATAATCCAGCCAAGTTCTCACATTCGCGTGCAATTGCACACCTGTCTGGCTGAGCTAGAATCCAACGAAGCACCGCATGCCTATTCATTGTAATACCTTTGATTCCACCTTTGCTTTTAGCATCGCGGTTTACCGTCTGCTCAATGGCTTGATCGCAGGCAACAGATGTGAAGCCATGGTGGTCGTTCCTTTGAACAGTCCAACTACCACGAACAGAAAAATCTTTGTGAGTTATAGGATGAGTACGTTCCAAGTTGCACATCTCGTATTAATACACTGGCAAATATCTAGCATAGTTGATGGAATCATATGCAAAATACCAGCCAAGCATTATACGGACACAGGATTTATGCAAAATCCAGTCAGACTCTCTTGTGGCTCGAATGAATGTCAACAGCAGTTGAATTGCTTCAATGTACGAGGTCCAAAATTTGTACGTGGGGTTATGCTTGCACTTGTTCGTAACATATAAATCATAAGCAATCATCATTGACTTAGCTTTTTCCTCAACGTCATCAGATACTTCGCCTTTTGAATACGGAGCATGCAAATAACTAATAGTTTCTTGAACTTTTTGCAGCTCTTGGGAAGATAAAGAATTGCAATATTCTTGAAAGCGTAACCGTTGAAGAGCTTCATAAACCAATTTGTGAGCCCTGCTGCTTCTGTTGTAATGATGCCCACTCATGACACCATTAACACTTCCCACGGCTACTATACCAGATTCCACCATTATATCTTGCAGTCCAGCATCACAAAATCGCTTTCCTATAACTTTCAAAAAGCTCATTGCAGTGTGAAATTCACCCAACCTTACGACAGTTCTTTGCTTAAATTCATTGTTGCTCCATCGTAGTTGCTGCGCTTTGCAATATATAGCTTGATCAAACACCAATGTAATTTCATCCAACTGCAGTCGATCAGCAATAGTAACACTCTGACATAAAATTTCTTTCACTGCTGCAAGATCTGTCGGTGGATACTCGATAACCGGTAGATAATGGATAAGAGACTTTTGCAGTAAATTGCTTTTTTGCAAATTAATGTTAAATGCAGTCCAACTTGGCAAATCACCGCCGTCAACCAACTTCACCATGACGTACCAAAATTCCACATAATTCGTATGCATCAAAAGTTGTTTGCAGTTTTCCAAGGAAATCATTATATGATCAGCAATTGGGGATGGCCCCTTCCTTTCCTTCACATAGCAATTTGGTAGCTTGGCTTTTTCAATAGTGAGACGTCGAGTTTTTCCTATGCTAGGGCGTGCCTGACAGTCAGTATTACGTTCAACATTACTCTGAATTAAAATGCCATTAGTGTGATGAGTAGGCCTAGTCCCAGCTCCAGTAAGAGTTTCTTCATTGAAATCGATGTTGTCCCAAACTAAATTCGTATGCACGCGAGGGTGGAATCCCTCTGGAATGTCGTTTTGTTGCTGCAGGCGTAACTGCGCCAAACTTGATTCAAGTTGCAATGTAGAGCTATAAGAAACTGTGTGGCCAAACTTGTGCAAGAGATCAATTACTTTTGCACTGCCGGTCAAATGCCTCACAGTCAAAGCCAAACTTAAGCTTTTGGGAGTTGGAATTCGACCTTGCGATTTTAAACAAATAATATCTTGGCGAATGGATAAAATTTTAATGTCATTCTCAGTAGACAAGCTAGTGGTCATCTCTGGATCATCAGACTCACCAACTGCCCATGCAACCAAAGCATACAGCTGTTTCGGAACAAGTTTTTGAACAGTTTTCCCACCCAATTCAGAGGCCTTCGGTGGCCATGTTGTCGTCATAGCTGGGCAATCAGATAATACTTTTCGTAGAATCATACCTGCATAAAATGGATAAACATGCGTGAATTTCGGAATACAGTAAATATGGGACAAAAATAGCTTTACGAGTAAAAATAATGCAACAGTACATGAACGTTTTGACAACATAAGTTAAATTGTCATCATTAGCAGTGTATCCTAGGTAGTACAACACTCTGCGATATCGAAGTTTAACATTTTACTGGCATTAAAATCACTTACTGCTTTGTACTGCTTACTTACTAGTATACACTGCTCGTGATGGCAGATTAATCCATAATGTCATAACTGTATTGTCGTAACGTGCGTAAACTGCATCACAGAATGAAACAGCATCAATAACTGCTTGAACGCTATCAAGAGTGGAATTACGGTAGTTGGTAACAAAACTTTTCCGATTTCCAAATACTATTCTCAAATATCGAATCTATGCGAAAACACCAAAATGTGGATCGTATGATTTTTAAAAGTATTCGACTAGCTTTGCGAAGCTGTAGCAAGTAATTCGTAACTGTAAAATTGCTTGAGAGTCATAGCGCAACGACGAGTGGTCGCCCACTAACCTGCATTAAACAGAATATAGTTGTCATTAAAAGTGTTTGGCAACGCTTCATCATCAACAGAATCAGCGTCTAAACTTGATTCTGAATGAGAAGAAAATCTGCCATGGGTACATCTTCTGCAAGTACAAGTTCACTCCGCGACATCACAGAAGGGCGATGAAACCGCAGTTGAGGAAAGTCTCGCTGCAATCGATTCTTTAGTTGATCAGCCCTAGAAACGCAGATACACCCATTATTCTACATTTTTTAACTACAGTTCATAATCATATCACAGTGAAAACCTGTAATCACATAATCATATCATTTGTATTTACCAAAGTTTTCATTCCGTTGAAACGTAAATATACCTAATGCATTTTTAGGCTTAGAAAAAATATCATCAACAAAGGCTAGATGTTATGACATTATACATACCTGAAAATGTTTAAAGATAAGTTATCATCGGTAAGTTTTCTTGTCACGTCATTGAACATCTCAACCAGCTTGTTCATGCGGTAAATCTTTTGTTGCGAAATCACCTTCTCCTCAATTATATCCCTTCGAAATGCAGCATATGCTGCTTCAAAGAGATGAGATGTATCTGATGTAGTGCTGTGAATAAAAAATGTCTTTTCAGCAAAGCAGAGGAGAAAAAGTAATGTCAAATAATTATTTTTCCTCTTCAAGCTATTTCTGTCCAATATTTATTGTTTTCCACAGTAGAGTAAATTTTTCATTTTCAATAGTGACTTAAGTATCAGTAGAAACTCATAGCTTTCAACTTATGAAAGAAGCATAATAGGCCTACCACAAATGTCTTAGCATTGCTTCAAGGTTGAATGACAGCACAGTTTACACCAACAACAACCTAATAGTAGAACGTGTAGTCTATGTATATATAACATAAAAGTCATATATAATAGTAATGAAGTTGAAAATTAAAAACTTTTTCTCAGCGTTTGTGAGACCCATTAAAAATGCTATCAGCAATGCATAGCATACATTAAGATTATACCTCAAATAGCATGCAAAAGGAAATTATTTGAAATTGACTTGGTTAACAGGTTAAGGGTTTTAACCGATCGGATAGATCAGTAGACTCGCGGCTTGATTCTGAGTCAGGTCAAACCAATGACTTAAAAATTGAAATTCACAGCTTTCCTGCTTGACACTCAGCTTAAAGGGACAGTATGGAGAAAGCCGGCAAGTTTACTAGCTGTGCCATTGGGAAAGGCACTTAACGGGATTCCCCCATCCCTCTGTGGTGGACAGATGGCCACAGTCTCATTCACAGATTAAAAAACAGAAAATCTATTCCTTAGATAATGAAGTATCGCAGTGTAACTTGTACACATCATATGGCATTTTAAGTAATATACCTTTTTGTGGTTGATTTCATGGCAACTTTGGTATATTTTTTGAAGCAATTTCTGTGATATTTAACTTCAATGGCAATGCAGTCTTTACCACTTATCTGGCGTAAAATGCTTTCGTCCTTTTTGATTTCTGCTGCTTTTCTTAAGTTTCCTACAAACGTATGTTGAAGAACCGTCATACCACTAGCATGAATTGCAAAAGCATGTTGAACAAATGCATGTTGTTGTGTTAACTTTCCAGAATGACCAACATATCTTTATCAAAATTGTGTTATATATGTGTATACTCGTATATATCGGGTGTCCCAGAAACAATGAACCACTTTTTGTTATTTTCTCGGTGATTATAAACTCAAAATTATTGAAATTGTATATATAGTAATCCAAGTACATTCTTTACATTTTTACGTAATATCTAACGAATTGGTTGCATATTATGCGAGTATTGCCAAATTAAAAATGATGGTTGAAAAAATTCGGTATCAGAGGAAATTTATGTGAGAAATGGTGTAATAAGCGCTTTGTTGCATGCGCTTTGTGACACCATATTCAAGTCTGTTGACATTCTTCAGAATCTGCAGAAGTTTCTTCATTTATGTATAAGCTATCTAAACTAATGATAATCGTCAAAGGTTTATCGGAAAGATTTTAAGTCCACCATTAAAAGCTGTTTCAAAAACAAAATGATTGGTGGAAAAAAAATTCAGAACAAAAAAGATGGATGGGTGGAAGAAAAATTAATGAACAAGATAAAAATGTCATGGAAGGAAATATATAGGTTTGTAGAAGAGATTCGCAAGAGCATTTGTTCTTGGAACGCCTTCGTTTAGTCGTCGAAGACGGAGATCACGTTGAGCATAAACTGAAATAAACCTCTATTTGCTCGTGATGCTAAATTTTTTAAAACATCATTTTAATTTGGCAATACTCGAATAATGTGCAACCAAATTTTTAAAAATTATGTAAAAGTGTAAAGAATATACTTGGAATACTATGTATGGAGTTTCAATAATTTTGAGTAAATATTCATCGAGAAAATTCTGAACAAAGTGGTTTATTTTTTCTGGGACACCTGATATTATAGTCTTAATTCATACTTGCATAATAATAATAAGAGACATAAACATAATCGGTTGTTTTACATAGTGGTAGTAACATGGTTATTGGTGCAGCAATTCTAGGCTTTGGTTTGTGAACCAGTCAAGTTGGATACAGTACCGCCAATGGTACACTACTGCTGCAACGTTTTTTTGCAGTTAAAAGCTGTGTTTAACATGCACTAAGCCATTGAGATGAGCCTCACGACTTGTTACATGCTACGTCATATTACCACAAACACATGTTTTAATGTTTTAATATATGTAATGAACACTAACTCTAATCATACAAACCTCCATCAATGGTTTCTGCTTGCGCGAGCACATCCTTCACACGTTTAAAGTTCACGGTAACATAGCTAATTTCTTTCTTGCAGATAATGCAAATTGGTGGTAAAACTGCAGCACTTCTACTGGCAAACGATTTCATTTGGCTACTAGACCTTAATTTTTTTGGGAGATGATATAATTTTGGAACCATTGGGATTAGCAGTTGCAAGTCTTTTTCTACGTTGTTGAATTCTTGTCAATAAATCGTTTGTAACAGACGCTGTGATAAGTAGGAGTTGATTCATTTTGACTATCAGTGTGTTAAACCTGGTTTGAAAAATACAACTCAATACTTTTAACTATAAATTCTTCTTCTGTTCCCATAAGATTAAACTTTTTCCACTCATCACATTTGGTTCTTAAAGTTTTTAGTCGAATGGCAGTTAGCTCTTTCACATCATTGTTCGTACTAGCATCTAAACTCTTATAGTGAACTATGCAGGCTTCATCAATAAGGTTAGACTTAAGGCTAGAATCGAGGTGTTGCATTGTTATAAAGTAAGATTCTGCAACAGCAATTAAAACATTTAGCAATAAAAAATCACATTATCAGTACTGCCACACGCAAGCATAGACTTATCTTAGTAAAACAGCCGTAACTGGACTAGGTGGCCAACTAGTATGGCAGTTGTTGAATCATGCTTAATTACATAAGGATCATTTCATACACCAGTACAAAATGCAGTTTTTAATTTCATTGAATTGCTCTGAAACAGTTAAAGTGAATGCAGCACAAACACCGATAACCAGTACCGGTACCACACATAGTAAAGAACTTCTACCGGTATATTGCCAGCGACATGAACATATTCCAAGAGGATTAACAAAAAATAATAAAAGCAAAAAACTGGCAAGGAATGAAGAACACAAACAATACCAGTAGCCCATTAAGGTGCCTTTCACCACCATATTTTCACGAATCTACTGGTTTAGTGTCTAGATGTGGTAACGGTAGCTGGCTTTTTGATAAGCTTGCAAATGGACTAGCACTAGTTAACTGTATGCAAAACAACAACTGAGCAATGACTAGACTACACTGGCAGCTTCAGACAGATTTGACCTTGCTG
Source organism: Trididemnum miniatum (assembly GCA_964006365.1). Taxonomy (NCBI): domain Eukaryota; kingdom Metazoa; phylum Chordata; class Ascidiacea; order Aplousobranchia; family Didemnidae; genus Trididemnum; species Trididemnum miniatum. The sequence continues at coordinate 7,187,690 of OZ023239.1, forward strand.
TTAATTCAGAGTAGTTGCTCAGTGTATTATCCCTAGGCAAGATACACTAGTCAACTGGACACCCTTGCCTACCTTCTTGTTTATCTTGTTCATAAATTTAACCAGCATCAGCCCGACTTTAAACGATTCAAGTTCCTTTCAGTTTTGTTTTAACCGCGTACCGGTAATTATCTTCACATTGTAGACTCTAGCGTTTTTGCAGACGTTGATTCATAATTTTCATGGTAACTAATAGGAAATCCCCTTACTATGCATTATTTCATTGGACAAGCGCTTCATTGCGTCATGATTAGGTCATGTACGCAAAGTAAAAAGTTTGTATTCATCCGCATATTTAAAAGTACGATTGCAAAAATACTGCAGGAATTTGAGTGGAGAACTTTTACATATTGATGAGTTGCACTGACGTCACGGAATTTTCCCGCCAAAATCACTAGACGGCAAAAAGGTCTTTTCTGTCACCCGCTGCATGCGCGTACTTTGAAAAGGTGTGGGTGTATGGAGGAAGGGATGGGAGAGTGTGGGAGATGGGTGCGGAGAAGTGTGGGGAAGGTGTAGGGAAGTGTGTGTGTGGGGGGGGGGGATAGGACGTATGGAAAAATGTCGGATAGGTGTGGAAAAGTGTGTTGGGGTGTGGGTAAGGCGAGATGTGGGGAAGTGTGTTGGAGTGTGGAGGAGATGTAGGAAATTGGTGGGGGAGATGTGGGGAAGTGTGTGCTGGAGGTGTGGGGAAGTGTGTTGGGGTGTGGGGGGAGATGTAAGGAAGTGTTGGGGGAGATGTGGGGTGTGGGAAAGTGTGTTGGGGTGTGGGGGGAGATGCAAGGAAGTGTTGGGGGAGATGTGGGGTGTGGGAAAGTGTGTTGAGGTGTGGGGGGAGGTGTGGAAAAGTGTTGGGGGAGGTGTGGGGAAAATATAAGGGAGATGTGGGAAAGTGTGTTGGGGGTGTGGGGGGAGGTGTAGAGAAGTGTTGGGGAGGTGTGGCGAAGTGTGTTGGGGGTGTGGGGAAATGTGTTGTGGTGTGGATGGAGGTGTAGGGAAGTGTTGGGGGAGGTGTGGCAAAGTGTGTTGGGGTGTGGGGGGTATGAAAAATTTTGGGGGGATGTGTGGGAAAGTGTGTTGCGGTGTGGGGAAGGTAAGGGGGAAATGTGGATAGAAATGTAGGGGGTGTGGGGAAGTGTGTTGGGGTATAGGAAAGTGTGTTGAGGGTATGGGGAAGGTAAGGGGAGATGTGGGGAGAAATGTAGGGGGTGTGGGGAAGTATGTTGGGGGTGTGGGGGGAGGTGTAGGAAAGTGTGGGGGAGGTTTAGGGGTGTGCGAAAGCGTGTTGGGGAGAAGTGTAGGGGGTGTGGGGAAAGTGTGTTGGGGTGTGGGGGGAGGTGTAGAGAAGGTAAGGGGGAGATGAGGGGAGAAGTGTAGGGGGTGTGGGGAAATGTGTTCGGGGTGTGGGGGAGGTGTGGAGAAGTGTTGGGGAGGTGTGGCGAAGTGTGTTGGGGGTGTGGGGAAATGTGTTGGGGTGTGGATGGAGGTGTAGGGAAGTGTTGGGGGAGGTGTGGGAAAGTGTGTTGGGGTGTGGGGGGTATGAAAAAATTTTGGGGGAAGTGTGGGAAAGTGTGTTGCGGTGTGGGGAAGGTAAGGGGGAAATGTGGATAGAAATGTAAGGGGTGTGGGGAAGTGTGTTGGGGTATAGGAAAGTGTGTTGAGGGTATGGGGAAGTGTGTTGGGGTGTGGAGGGAGGTGTAGGTAAGTGTTGGGGGAGATGTGGGGAAGTGTGTTGGGGTGTGGAAAAGTGTTGGGGAGGTGTGGGGAAATGTTGGGGGGGTGTGGGAAAGTGTGTTGGGGTGTGGAGAAAGTAAGGGGAGATGTGGGGAGAAGTGTAGGGGGTGCGGGGAAGTGTGTTGAGGTGTGAGGGGAGGTGTAAGAAAGTGTGTGGGAGAGGTGACGGGGTGTGGGAATTAAAGTGTTGGGGGAGGTGTGGGAAAATGTTGGGGTGTGAGAAAGTTTTGGGGGAGGAATAGAAAAGGGTGTTAAAGTGTGGGTAAGGTAAGGGGAGACGTGGGGAGAAGTGTAGGGGGTGTGGGGAAGTGTGTTGGGGTGTGAGGGGAGGTGTAGGAAAGTGTCGGGGGAGGTTTGGGGGGTGTGGGAAAGCGTTTTGGGATGTGAGGGGAGATGTTGGGAAGGTGTAGGGGCTGTGTAGAAGTGTTAGGGGAGGTGTGGAGGCTGTGGAAAAATTTTGTGAGTGGTGTTGGGGTTTCCCATGCCTCCCCCACACTTCCCCACATCTTTTTTCACCACTCCCACACCCCAACACACTTCCCCATATCCTAACACACTTTCCCACACCTCTCCCAACACACTTTCCCACAACTTTCCCCACACCCTAACACACTTCCTCACACACCCCACACCTCCCCTAACACTTTTCCCACACCTCAACACACTTTCCTACTCACCCCACACCTCCTCTAACACTTCCCCACACCCTATCACACTTCCCTACACCTCTCCCTCATTACTTCCCCACACCCCAACACACTTTCCCACACCTCTTTTCACTTTCTCCCACACCCAAAACACTTTTCCACACCTCCCCCATATTTTCCCACCCCTCCACTTTTCCACACCTTCTCCCACATCTGCAACACACTTTCCCACACCTCCCCCATATTTTTTCACACCCCCCACCCCTCCTCACCTTCCCCACATCTCTTTTTAGGCTACTTCCCCTGCACCCCAATACACTTTCAAACACCTTTTTTCACTTTCTCCCACACACCTCTTTTCACTTTCTGTCACACCGCAAAACACTTTCCCACACCTCCCCCATATTTTCCCACCCCTCCACACTTTCAACACACTTTCTCACACCTCCCCCACATTTTTTCACACCCCCACCTCTCCTCACCTCCCCCACACCTCTTTTTAGGCAACTTCCCCTGCACCCCAATACACTTTCCCACACCTCCCCCACATTTTTACACACACTCCACCTCCCCCACATTTTTACACACACTCCACCTCCCCCCACACCCCAACACACTTTCTCACACCTCCCCCACACTTCTCCACACTCACCCCCTACACTCTTCCATCCCTTCCTCCACTCACCCCACATCTTTTCATATTAAGCGCATGTACACTATAAAAGAATGAAGCTCTTTTTGCCGTCCAATGCTTTTGGCGGGAAAATGATGACGTCAGCTGCAACTCATCAATAAGCTTTTCACACATATTTGAACATAAATGTTTAAAAAATAACTAGCCCCTCGCCAGCCGGAACGAAGTGACAAGCTACAGGTTTCATCTTGCAGACTATTTGGAAAGAGCTGCGGTTCACGGCCGTGAATCTCGTAATCAAACTGTTAAATTCTTTGCGCAAAAAAAATTGCTGAGTGATCCGGGAATGTTCTTCCAAACAAGGCTTTCACGAGCAGTTCGAATGGCGTTCCTTCTGCAGTTCGGTATTCAAAGCGTTGCTGCTTGCTAGTCTAATCCAAACACTTTTTTTTGCCACCATGCTCCGATTACTCGAGCTCCATAATTCTCTGCTATGACCGTCTTGTTAATACTGTAATCTCATTTTGTTTAAGCTTTAACGCTTCAACTCCATAGCAGTTTCAGTGCATCTGTTTTGAAGTTTCGGCACTGCCCGGAATTCGCCTTCAGATTCAACTCGAAGGACCATAGTAAATTACTAGGCCTAGTAGGTGTATGCTAATTTCGTTCTTTATGTTGTGTACATACCGGCTGTTACCTTAGTTGCTTGTGCACATAGGGTGGTCCTTATTTTTCGAATTTTGAAATATCTAGGTCTCACCCCCCAAAAAGGTTTCAATTAATGTAACAACACCTTGTGTAAAATATTTACGAAAAATATGAACACTTGGAGGTTATCCAAGGCCATTAAAATTTTATCATGTTATCATTGTTATGCATATAGCCTACTAAATGCGATATGGTTTTCAGTAAACTAATTCTTACAGCTTCAAAGCTTTCCACATGTCGCTGTCAGCAATCAATAAAATACCAAGTAGTTAAAATTTTGAATTCATTAAACCCATTATTGAAAAAACAGTCTTTCAAAAAATTTTAGCGAATTTGAAAAACGATCTTCTTGAAACCTACCAGTAACCCCTTTCACTTTACTAACGTTTCTTTTTTCCTTCAAGAGTATACGGTGTAGTAACGATATAGCAGTCGCTCAAGCGGCCGCTGCGATCTGTGGGTGGCTGCTTGACTCGAAGACTTTTAACAGTCACTTCGCAGTCTCCCTTGGGATTAAGTTGCATGTTGTGCTCCTTTTTTAAGCACTTGACTGCGTTTGCGTGCATAATATTTGTTTATAAAAAATATACGAATATATTTTTTTCTCTCCAGTTGTTTGTTTTTGTTTTGTTTCTTCTAATTGATGGTACTGTTCTACTGTAATCTCGCCAAAAATAAATTGATTGATTGAAGGTATGAAACTATTTGAAAACAATGTTTTTCTAATGCAACACTCAAAAGACGCAATATTGTATTTTTAGTTATCAAAAGCAAATTAATGCACATAATTACTACTCAAGCAAGCAGAAACACAGTTGAACTTTGACCAAGAAGTTACTGACGCATTTAACTTCAAGAACAATTCTACTTCGCAAGAAACAGCTGTGCAAATGCAACAAGAAGGCAACAAAATGTGTTGTATAATTTGTCAGTTTTTTTCATTAAAACAAAAGTGAAAAATCTGTTGTGTTCAGTGAGTAATTGCTGCCTACTCAGTTGTCCTAGCATTCTAAAGTATCTGTTGACTTGGCTGTATTTACTTAAGTTGCATGAGAACGTGTAGAACAATTCTGAACAATAAAACATTGTGTTTTTATTGCAGAGAGTTTTTTGCAAGTTAGCAATAGCTGATGCAACTAGAAGCAAAACTAAGTTGTACTTGCCAGATTTATTTGTGGAAGACATCACAGGATCAAATCTTGAAGTAGAAGATTCATTTTTCCCAAAGCTTTTCATCTGACATTCTTCAGGGGAAATCGTCAGAATGAAGAATAAGTGAACCGAACTGATTTATAAAGGAAAAAAAAGAGTTCTGATGGGTTAGAAATGGAGAGCTTTGATTGGTTAGTATCTTCAAAAGAAGCATACCATCAAGAAAGCAGCAGCTTTCACAGATTGTTTAGAAGACCTGTTTGATATTGCTCATGCAGATACATTAAATATGATTAGCATTGATGAAGACAAACAGTTTCTTAAGGCACGGAGAGAAAAAGGTCGTCGTGGCTGTATGAACAAAATAGATGGTGTTTTTATTAAAAAAGAACAAAAAGATGAAGGAAAGGTTGGACAAACAAAGGAAACATTCTTTAAAAGCAATAGAAGCAGCAGAAGAAGCAAAATCAATGGCAATACTGGAAGATAATTCAACTAATGATGATTCTGCCGCTGATTCTGAAGACGTTGTCAGTCCATCCACTTCAGCACGGGTCTCTTTATTTGTGGAATAGTATAAAATTTTGTATGGCATAGTATGAAAAAGAATGGAGTAGTATTTTGTCCCAACCGTCCTAAGGCCCGTTTGTCCCAGGGACCAAAACATGCTGAGACCCAAATGCCCTGAGGCCCATTGGTCCTAGAGCCCCACTTATGCGTAGGATATACCCCAGTGCCTTAAATTAACACCCTATTCCTAGGGCTCATTTATTGCTTCAACCGTCCTGTCCTGAGGTCCTTTTGCCCTAGATTAGGCATGAGGGCCATTCACCCCAAATTTAACTCTTTACATGGGGTCCTTTACTCTAATGCCCCAAACGTCCTATTGCTCAGTTCTTCCATACTATACCACAGTGCCTTACTTACTATTCCATACCATGCCATACTCCTGATACAATTCCATAAATAGAGTGTTCTCTATTTATGGAATAGTACGGCATACTATTTCATAATCAGAGAAACCGCTTCAGCAGTAGCAAAGCCTTTTAAATGAGGAAGAAAAGAGGTTATATCAGCAGATCTTGCACTTACTTTGGACCGCACTAGTGTCTCAGATCGTTCAGCAATGTTTATTGTTAGCTCCACTGCTAAAAGTCTTGGGTTCAATATTAAAGAATTTGCTCTGAATCGATCAGGCGAAGCCGACAACAGCACAGAAAGCAGTTTGCAACAGAAGTCTTTCAAAAATTTTCTTCAAATCTGTGATTGTACACTGGGATGGTAAACTTCTTCTAGACTTAACTGGAAAACAAAATGTTGACCGCCTTGCAATATTGGTTTCTTGCCAGGCCGAAACACAGCTTCTCTGCATTCCTAAGTTGCTATCTGGCACAGGCGAAGCCCAGGCTTCAGCAGTATGTGATGCAATCAAACAGTGGGGTCCAGAGAAAAACATACAAGCTTATGCTTTGATACAACCAGCAGTAATACCGGCCGCACAAATGGAGCTTGCGTTAGTGTAGAGCAGAAACTTGGTTGTAATTTGTTAGGCTTACCATCCGTCCTCCTTTTTGATCAAAAAAAAAATTGTCCTCCGAGGACGCCAAAAAATGCCCAAATGTCCTCCTTTTCGGCATTATGAACAGTAAAAGCATGTCAAATCATTCTTCCACGAAAAATTTTGGGAAGTTTCAGTGCAAACTACGGGCTGCGGACGTAATGACCTTTTTCTTTTGGTCTTCACTTGTTTTCGGGCGAAAAAATGGACATCTGTGGACGTGATGACGTTCTTTTGGTCTTCACTTGCTTTTGGGCGAAAAAATTGATATCTGCGGATGTGATGATCTTTTTTTGTCTTCATTTGCTTTTGGGCAAAAAAATGGACATCTGTGGACGTGATGACCTTTTTTTTGGTCTTCATTTGCTTTTGGGCGGAAAAATGGACGTCTGCGGACATGATGACCCTCAAAGAACCTGTCCTCCTTTTGCGTAGTGAAAATATGGTAACCCTATGATTTGTTATACTTGGCATGTCGACATCATATTATGGAACTCATTGCAGGGGCTGCCTTTAAAAAAGCAATGTCGGTCACCTCTGCACCAAAAGTTCTGTTGTTCAAACGGTTCAAGGAAAAGTGGGAATTAATAGATAAAGATCTGCCGTCATTTGGCAAACCCATTATCTCCACTTTTGCACTTCTCGAGAAAATCAAGTTTTAGTTTTCAGGTTTTTCAAGAGTGTTCCTGATTGTAGATTTTTTTTATTTTCGGTTTGATAAAAGTGCTTGATCATAAAAGTTTAATGTTAATAATTTTAATCAATGAATGTATAAACAGCGTATGAATCTTGCGTTCGATTTTTATCCAAATTTGCATTGAACCCAATTAGCTGTTACGTCACCATTATTATTGTTTCATATTGTTACGCGCAAATTTTTCACTAGTGAGATGAAAATTTTTGAGAAATGCATTATTAAACTTTGTTTATGACGCAATTACAAAATCAACAATTACAAGTGGAGTTAACAGGTTTTGCCATCTAATTTCTAAAATATTAGACAAATTTTTGTGCAGAAGTGGAGTTAATGGGTTTTGCCACCGTAGATAAACCGAAATAGGTTAGGAGAAGAAACTCGATATTTGCGCACAAGATGGACATTGGAGCAACAATTGAAAAAATGCAAAAAAACGAAATTTCAAAATTTTGGAGTTGATGGGTTTTGCCAAATGACGGCTGAGATAGCTATGAAGATTCTTCCACCGATGAAGAAGCTGCTAAAAGTGTTAACGATATTAAAGATGAACTTATTCAGTTTATTCATGCAGTGTTGGAACAGGACAAGCAGTCTTGAGATGACTACAAAGAACTGATGGAGATCAAATTAATTTTTCTTGTAGATATCACTCGAAAGCAAATAAGTTCAGAGCACCTGGTGCAAGCTATCATGCTAGGCGGATGGCAAAACACCCATCGTGAGCAAAATGGTCTACGTGGTCTATGCATATTTTATGCCAGAGTTTATGTTAAAAACTGGATATCAGCTCTTTTGGCAATAAAAGCACCTTATGATGATTGGCATTTGTATAAAGATCTGGAAGCGTATAGAACTGTGAACAAAGGCATCTCCTAAGCAACAACTAAAAAAATGGGTCGTTATTTATGGTACCTTTGATTGATTGATTTCTTCATCTTTATCCTCCTATCACGAGAAAGCGGCGGAGGCACTATGCGTAGGACGAATCAGAGATGGAAGTCGGATCGGGTTTTTCGGGTCGGGTTCTGGCCGGGTTCGGGCCTAACTTTTATAAGAAAAATCGGGCTCGATCGAGGGCACACTAGCTAATAATTTTTTTACATTAGGATATTTCTCAAAACTAGATTTTTGTGCGCCGAACGGCCGAAGTGACTAGCTGGTAGTGTACTACAGATTTAGTAATAGGCCTAATTAGAAGCTCTTCTGCACTAAGATCATTAACAAAAGACACTGCGTTATGCATTGCTAATAAGTGCTCTAGCGCTCAGTCGGAACGCGACTTTTCCTCCTGCGGACTGACCATAACAGCAAGGCGGACATTGCTATCTCCAGAAACCGTGGAGGCAATAGAACTACTGAATTCTGCTTATCAATAAATAAATCAATCATTGATTTATTAGTGTTTTTGTTTTGTTTTTTTCTAAACAATAAAACTGCTTTGCAGCACATTACCATTCAATTATGTAGCATAGCCTACTTAATGAACCGAAAAAACTACTGTCGGGCCGAATCGGGCTTCCTTATGAGGCCTCGGGTTCGGGCTGAACCAACACGGCCCGATTCCATCTTTGGGACGAATACAGACTCACTTAGGAGTTGCCTTTATTTCCAGGTTTTCCGGTTGAATTTTCGTCTGACTTCTTTAATTTGCTGCTTGCCAGATTCCACCAAGCAGAGATAATCATCGTGAAGCATCTTGTCCACGGACGCAACAACGAGGCTAGGTGAGAAGTTGAACCATCACTCTTGCGATCATGGTCGTCGTAAAGACGACGCTCCAAACCACTGCGCCCTTTCAGAAGAACTTCTTGGTTTATCGCTTTTTGATGATGCTGTAGCAACATATATCAAAGAAATAGTGGCGATAATGAAAAGCAACAGTGAAGAAGATAAAGAAGCACCTAACAAAAGGGTAACAGCGACCAGGAGCAGATCCAGAAAATTTTGGTGGGGGGATGCAGTTTTGAATCAAGCTGAATATTGATAAAATACATAGATGTAGTAGTAGTATGTTTTATTCAACGATCATCAAAGCACATAAAAACAACGCATATCACAACATACGGCCGAAAAAAAGGTCACAGCGACAGAACGTTAACCGTTAAAGTATGCAATATAGGCCTACAATCCTACAATGAATTTAAAAACTAAAAAAAGCACGGTCGCTGCACCTAAAGCATAATATAGCTTATGAGCCGAAAAATAAGATCCAACCGGCGGGTTAGCTCAGTGGCAACGACATAGATCTCAGTGCGGGAAGTCTTGCTGGGCTCGTTTCCTGGGCCGGTTAGATTGAACGCAGTGTCGCCACCGCTGTAACGTTTCTTCGGAGTTCAAAGCTGTGTTGCCCTGACGCTTAGCTGCGTAGACGGGCCCCGCCACTCGTTATAGCTTCGGCGTCGCAATTGACATTCTTTGTTGCTGATAAATAGAAAAGTGTCACCTAGGAGTACCTTGCTTTCTTTTTTTAGCGAACTGAGCTTAGCACACCAGTTTGCACGTGCTATTCATCCTCATTATTATTAAACGTATCCAAAACCAAAGTTAATTAGGCGATCATAATATATTCGGGTAGCGAGTCAAGCGATAGAACAAAAGCATGAACCAAGAAAGGAAAAGCAAGCAATCAAGTCAATGTCCTTCCTCTCAATGTAGAAAATATACTTCACAACTTTAAGTCATGGAATTTAGGGAAATTGCTCTCGCATTTTAAACATTTAAAGTGGAAAACAAGGACAACCAAAAACAAAATTAGGATTATAACACAAAGTGAGTTTTTCGCTTCTTCAACGCAAAATTTTCAACGACTTTTCGGAGTTCAACCTCAACATCCTTGTGTATATACATCAGAGCGAGTCCATGCAGCCGCTCATCACATATTGATGGTCTGATGCGTGATTTTAAGATTTTCATGGCGCTGAAAGATCGCTCCGGAGAACAAGTTGTCACTGGAATTGTAACAGCAATTTGGACCAACTTTTTAACGTTGGGATAGCGATCAGGAACATTGTAGATGCGATTTTCTGAAGCTTGAGACGTGGTACCTCTTTCTGCAATTAAACCAACTGAGTGTGGTAGTTCACAGCGAGAAACAATGCTGCTATTGCTTGGCTCGCTCAATGAGGTTTCTACACTACTCACTAAAAAATCTGTAATAAAGCTTTACTTTTTTGGTTCTTGGTTTTCCCATTGTAGTACAAGCCAAGACCAATCGTAATCTGGAACTATTTCGCTATCTAATCTTGCTCAATACAGCTGATCAGCTAATAATCGAAACTTCCTGTAATAACAACGTAGCGTCGTAAAGTGACCATTAATTGAACTATCTGCTGGGAACATTCTTTTATTCAGGGAGTCGAACCGTTTAAAATATCGCTCCGGTTCGGGTTCAAGAAATTTAATTTTTAACGGTTCAGTTCCGGTTCAGGTTCAAGACTTTTCAAAAATTTGGGTTCAGGATCGGTTCGGGTTCAGTTGCACCAAAATTTAAAGGTTCGGGTTCGGTTTAGGTTCAATGATCTCAAATTTAAACGGTTCAGGTTCGGTTCGGGTTCACCGAAAAAAAGCGGTTTTTACCGGTTCGCGGTTCAGGTTCGGGTTCGGTTCGACTCCCTGCTTTTATTGTTTCATTTGTTTTACGAACATACAATAAAACGTAACGTTATAGCCTAATGCTTGATATTCTTGATAGCTTATTGGTTCTAAACTAGACAGACACAAAACAATTCTTTATATGAATCATCGCAGTGGTCCGACTGGTAACTTAAAGGTGTTGGTCCGCATTTTCGCTGGTCCACAAAGCATGTACCGGTACTTCTTAACTTTGGTGTGTTCAATTTATTCTACGCTCGGTCGATTCAGAGCAGCAAACCTTAGTAATAAAGCTTCGTAATTAAAACTTTATTTTGTTTCGACTCAACCGGTTTCTTATAGACTTGTTCCGTTATAATCTGCTAAAGTTTCACTGCTGACTCAATTCTGAATGCTAAAAAAAAATCGGTATTGGTGTTTCGGTCAATTAAGTGAGTTGGTTAGCTCACTGGTTAAGACGTCGCTATCGGTGCGAGAGGTCTTAGGTTTGCGTCCTAAGACCGGTCAATTTGGACACAGTGTCGCCAGCGACTCGCCAATGCTGCGATATGTCTATGGACTCTGAAATTGTGTTGCCCAAGCGCTAAGCCGCGAAGATGGGGCCCCGCCACTCGTTACACGCTTCGGCGTATTATCGCGAGTGTAATGAAGATTTTTTTTGCGAATTAATCATTCATTAGTTTTAGGTTAATTCATCCTAACATTAATAAAATTCTCAGCAGTTAAAAGTGGATCATTCATTGACTTGATTTGATTCATTTACATACATGCGAATGGAATAAATAAATCTACCGGAATACATCACCAAAATCTGCAAAGGAAACACGCAGTAGCTGCAAAAGGCCGCCGATGGGGGATGCACCCCAAAACACCACCATCCTTACGTCTGCACTTAGCATCTAACGTAATGCAGTCCACCTACAACACCGTTGAAAATGGTTGGTAGAGGGAATGCATTTCCCTCATCCCGTCGCTTGGTATTTACCGTAATGCAATATATATATATCCTAGCAGTCTAGCATAAAAACTGGCAAAGATTTGTCACTAAAAACATTGTTAGAAAAGGCTGGTGGAGGGGATGCATCCCCCACATCTTCCCCCTGGATCCACCTCTGACAGTGACACCTTGTCCACAAACCGTTTGCTTTATTTGCCAGTCCCAACACTTCTTTGTTGTTCAATAGGTTAAACCTTCCAGATTCTTTTCTTGAATTTCCAGTGACACAATGGAAAAGCAATTGTGATTCCCTGGCTGCTCAAGAAGTATGCAAGTTTCTAGCTGTCACCAACGATCATGCGGAAAAGGCAATATCACTTATTCAAAAGTTTTCTGGGCGGCTTACAAAGGATGAAGAACAATTACAGCACCTTCTTCAAGCATTTTCACAGCAACAAAAACAAATATCCCAACCACTTAAAAAGAATTTAATGTGACATTTTGCAATGATATTGACAATTTACCAAAACTTCAAATTTATGAAACAGTACTTGTACCTGTGCAGCTCAAGACAGCGTTTGTGTTTGTTTGGCCATGAGTTGCATTTGGCTTCTGTTACTTTTTTGCACGAAATTATCATTCATTATAGCTCATGTACGACTGCGTAAATGATTGTACTAATCGCATATGATTTTACCATGAGCAGCATAATAATGCATGAAAAGCTTTACTAACACAGCAACAACAGTTGGATTGCCTATTTTGTTTTTTTTTTAATATCATTGCGGACAATACTAGGCCTACTCTTTATGTTCAATACAAAATATATGACTTCTTAATGGTTAACACTACAGCTCTAACTTGATATGCAAAAACTAACTCAAATTCCAGCAAACAACAATATTATAGAGTTTATACAATCATGGTACAAGCGCATCAAATGACAAATTTTGAAAGTCTTTGGGGAACCTTTAAATGTCAATATTTTTGAAAAATATTTTGCATGAGATATTTTTGTAGCAGATGGTGGAACTCTTTAAGGGGGCGAGACTTCAAGCATTACAAAAAAAGTTTTTAACTCTGAATAAGGACCACCCTAAATACACACGCTATCGGTGCGGAAGGTCTGGGGTTCAAGTCCCGGGCCGGTGAAATCGGCACAGTGTCGCCAACGGCTCGCCACCGCTGCGACATTTCTCTGAAGCTGTACAGCCCAGGCTCTAGGCCGCAAAGATGGGCCCCGCTACTCGTTACACGCTTCGGCGTAGTTTTCTTGCTTATTTCGTTTTGGTTTTTTTGTCTAGTGTCATGGCCTTGAGTCATTTTCTAGTGTCACGACAGTACCGGCATATTGATGTTTAAACCACGGATAAGCGCTGACGTTCACTGTGTTTTCTGGGCTGCATGCGCAGACACAGTGCCTGTCTTGTCCCCCGCTTTTTCACGAGCGAACGGGTTGGGCAGAGAGGTTTTTTGAAGGCTTTGGTAACTGGTGCAGTTACAAACCGTAAACAAAAAATTCCTCAGATTACCGGGAAAATAATGTTTAAACCAACCGGTCATTTCTATTCTTGTCGATTGTTTACAGGGAATCTGTGACATCATAATCCAGCCTGTATTATTTTCTTGAAGGTTTTATTTCAAATTTTCTACCTTGAGCAGAACGAGTATAGGCTTAGATTTGGGGTGTGTAGTTCTTTTGAAGGTTAGAATTTTTTTTTTTTTCAGGAAGGTGGGAGGTTGCTATGCTGCACTGATGAGACCATAATAAGGTCGAAACGCGTCTGCAGCTGCAAATGAGTGGGTTGCCGTGGGGGCTTCTAGTGATGTGGGCTAGTTAGGCTACCGGTAATTTAGTTTGGGGTTAGTAGGCTAGTTATAGGCTCTTTCATTGGGTATCGTTGTTTGGGGCCAGTCGCCTGCTAAAAATAAGGCACAATCTAGAAAAGAGATGAAGTAGAGATGTCCAGGTAAAGCAATGCAAAAAAGAGTCTTTTTAGAGTCTGGAATGAGTTTAGCCTGGATTGGCTGTGCGTAGCAAGGCTGACAAGACTTTTGTTATAGTCGAAACATTAATTTGTTTCTTGCAAATTTTAAATTGCTTTTCAACTTTCATGTAGCTATTGGTACGCATCAAAGTTGAGTTGAATTCATTTGAACAGTTTCACACGTCCAAAACGAAAATTTAGGTCTTGATATTCAGCAGTGTGTTTATATGAAAATACAACTTGAGTATCTATGAAGTGCCTGACTTTCAGAAGTGCATGAGCTTTAGCAATTGATCTTTTTCCGCTTCTTCCCAAGTACTTAGAAATGTTACTAACCAGTAACCACTGAGCAATTGCAGCGCTGCGGTAAAATATCCTTCTGAACTATTTGTCCATTTCCCTTCCTAAACAGAGAGCGTAAAAACAAGAGTCGAACAGGAGCAGGAGTATAAAAAGTAGTCATTGAGCAGGACCAGGAGTCTAGTTGGTCAAAACCGGAGCAGGAGTTCAAAAAAGGCGACTCCGTACACCTCTGATCTCTACTCTCATTTCTAATTTTTTATTATTATTTTTAACATATTTATCCTCCTATCACGAGAAAGCGACGAAGCGCTGTACGAGCTCGCTTAGGAGTTGCCGGCCATCTGTCTACCACACTAAGATGCAACAAGTAAACTTGCCGGCTTTCTTCACACTGTCCCTTAAATGCTGAGCGTCAAGCAAGGAAGCTGTGAATACCAATGTTAAAGTCATTGGTTTGACCCGACTCGGAATCAAACCCCAAGTCTACCGATCCAGAAGCAGACGCTCCATACCACTCGGCCATCTGATCGGTCATGGTTTCCAATTATATATATCTGCATTGATCATTTGTAGTAGTATTTAGCACTCCCAGGCTTCGAATCGTATGCTGCCGCACGCGACTTACGTCTACATGCGTCACAGACCGCTCAGCCACCCCGGAGGTCATCTACAAGGGGCAGTTACTGGGTTATGCGTTATGCCCAGTCACTGCACAGGTTCGATTAAGGTTAGGTTTGGTTGGGATTAGGTTCAGTTAGGGCTAGATTTGGTTAGGGTCAGGGTATGCCAGGTTAGGTTAAGGTAATAGGTTACCGGTAGGTTAAACAGTTATGGTTGGTAGACAGTAAAGGTGTGGGAGCTTATTCTACTGTAGATCATAAGACCCCAGTAATCCTACCCAAACCTGGAGGCTGATGCCTGATACTAGATATTGCTCATTCAGCAGTTCAGGCCAATGTTCACTGTTCAGAAATATTTGTATTCATAAATTGGAATTTATCCAAATTTTTGACTGTAGTCTGCCAACTATTTGTATTCAGCAAACTTGGTATATACCAGTATTTAGCAGTGAGCTGGCTGCAGGGGGGGGGGATGTGGGGGATGCATCCCCCCACCAGCCATTTTCAACAATGCTTTGGATAAATAAAGTTTTTCCATAATTTCGAACCTCTTCATAACCATGTATGGGTGCAAATCCATGGAGGGATGTATCCCCTCCAATAATCCGGTAGCATCCCCCCCAATATTTTCATGTCCCAAAACTGGGCATCGGCGAATGTGATGACCTTTTTTTGGTTTTCACTTCATTTTGGGCAAAAAATTGGGCATCTGGGAACGTTATGACCTTTTTTTTGGTCTTTACTTCATTTTGGGCAAAAAATTGGACCTCTGCAGACGTGTCAATTTTGCTAATGATTAAATCATCCCCACCAATATCGAAAAATGACAAAAAATGGTCGATTTTGCTAAATCATCTCCCCCAAGGCTTAACATAAATTTGCACCCCTGTTCATAACAATAAACCTTAGTCATCTTAAGCACGCATAATTGAAACTGTGCTTACAAAATGCATCATATTTGATGAAAGACTCAAAGTTAGAGGCCAAAAATATGAACAAACTTTTCCTGAAAATTGTTCAGAAAGCGCTAAAATGACCTTTAACAGTATGCAAATTTTCAAAAATTTTCAGGGCAAGCATGCCCTAGGACCCCCCTAGAGTCATTTTTATTACTTAAGTTGCTTAAAATTAACTCTGCCGGGAAAAAACTAAGCTTGAAAAAGTGACGAAATTTGGTAGAAAAATTCTGAATTTGCCCGTGACATGAAACATTTTGAAAGGGCTTGTTTACGCTCGTTTTGGGGTCTAAATGTCTTTGTATTTAGTTAATATTCGACCTAATTTAAAATCACATCCCCCCACGAAAACTTTGTGGATTCACCCCTGGCCGGCTGCTCAGACCTAACTTGTGCTAGTAATTGTCATATACTGATATAGGCTAGCCTAAACATCAGAGGTGGGCATTCTGCAATTGAAAGCACTTTAACGTATCAGTATTATTTTTAGTAGTTGACAAACATAATTATATTTATAATGCTGCTTGCGCTACATTGCCTTGCCAGCTACAGAACTAGGCCTAAATAAATGCAATGGGTTGAGTTGCAAACTAGACGAATGTTTAGACATTATCATATAATAATTGCAGATACTGTAATTAATAGCAATAAGATGTTAGGCCTATTGCAATACAGAAACTTAACAATGTTTTGCACCGCTTACAGTGATTTATACGTATTCTTTTGTCCATCGATCTAGCGAGTCATGCTACATACTTAAATACTAAATTATAATCAGTCTTGCATTGCTATACAAGAAAAAATGCTCCATTTTTATGCATTGCACTTTCTTGAAGATTTGTAATGAGAGTTGCGTGGAGCTTCAATGTTCTAAAAAATTAGATTGCACTAGTTGCATTTCGTTTCGTTAAGTTTAAGAAAAGATTGCACTGCACTTCACTTTAGACTATTTTGAAAAAAAATGCCCATCTCTACTAAACATTGATCAGTAAAACAAAATTGTTTTTTTAAAATTTTGGCTGTGGCTATCAGCCCTGTAATCTGGTCATTGTAACTTTAGAAGACACTTTTGTTAATGTATGGTTCCATCATGCTTTGAGTGGTTGCATGAGAGTGTGACAAACTTGGATAATGAAATAAACTTAAAAACAAATGTTATTGGGCGATAAGAATAACCTTTGGTGCTTCGTTCAATTTTTAGGAGTTGCATTGCCTTGTAGAAAGACTCTACACCTTAAGACTTTTGCAAGTGCAAATTTGCCCAAATGTAAATTTTAATGAAAAAATTGTCCAATGGTTCAGAAGGTTTAAAGAAAGTTTGATGCAATTTTGCCCTGAAGTTGAGTTTTTATAGTGTATAAATACAAAACTTCTGTTTTGCCATAAAATTTTGAACACTTTGATTTGAATTTGGCTGAAAATCTTAGTTTCAGTCGCCAACCTTAAAGAAAAATGAGAAATTTGGCTCATTTTTTTAAATTTTGCATTTTAGGGGAAATAGTGTCTGTAAATGAACTCAGAACATGATTTGACTTTATATTTTAGTATTTGGGCACATTTGTTGACCTGCTGAAGTAGACTTGTTTTCCTGCTGCAATCTAATTTTAATATTGCTTTAAGATATACTGGTAAATAGGCATAGTTTGAGATTAAATTGTGTTTGGTGTAAAATGGGGTTCGAGACTTGCGGACCAAATGAGGCTATGGTTGTGTCAGGATGCTTACATTCTCGACCACTGATGATTCCTGGTGGTCGTACCTGGGTGTGGCCTGTTTTTCAGCGACTTCAGCGAATTTCTTTGAATACCATCACTCTGCAGATTCATAGTAATGAAGTTAACACATCACAAGGTGTTCCAATTTCATGCATTGGAATCGCTCAAGTGAAAATTCAAGGAAAAAATCAGGACATGCTTGCTAATGCATGCATGCAGTTTCTCGGAAAGAGTGAACATGAGATTCAAAATATTGCATTGGAAACATTGGAAGGTATCTTTCAACTGTGTTCAACATAAATCTTTATTGTGATTTTTGTCTTAACCAAATACAGACCATTTTTTATTGTACTGGTATCAATTTTATTTCAAATTCGAATGGATTTTAATGTATGGTTGCTCTGTTGTAAAGAATTGCACTCTGCAATGCAAGCAGTTTTGTCTGTTAGAAGTAAATGACGAATGTGCCTTAAAGTATATTTTTAGACTAATGCTTGTGCATAAATAGCAAAATCTTTTTTCCTCCCATTCTTGCAATGCTCAAATTTTTGCTGGTACATTGTACTGCTAGGAAAAATATAGGTTCTTAATTCGTGGGGTTTTAGATTAGGGCTTTCTAGTGGCATCTTCGTGTGATTGCAATTTCACTTTCAAAGAAAAAATTGTAATCGCTCAAAAAAATGACAAATTGTATAATTGACCAGTGTTCTAAAATTGTTTTGCATTTTGTTGTTTGTGTTGCATGTTTATGCTTCTATAACGAGAAAGCGATCAATGCGCTGTACGAGCTCGCTTAGGAATTGCCAGCCATCTGTCTACCACATCAAGTGGGGTAATCCCGCCAAGTGACTTTCCCAACGGCACAATAAGTAAACTTGTTGGCTTATTCTCCACACTGTCGCTTTAATGCTGAGCGTCAAGCAGAGAAGCTGTGAATACCAATTTTAAAGTCATTGGCTTGACCCGACTCGGAATCAAACCCAAGTCTACAACTCCTGAAGCTGACGCTCTCACCATTCGGCCATCTGAGCTGTTGGGATTCGATATGAAATTCTCAATCAAAAAAGATTATATTCTAGAATATTTAGTTATTTTATTGTGCCCATCCCTAAATGGTGCTGTACTCATACCACTTCTGCTGTCTTGTAGTCTTTAGTTACGTTGTTTTCAGTTGGAAAAACAACATACTTTTTTATTTTTTCAACTGCATGTATCGACTTAATTTCATAGCCCAACAAAACAAATCATATCAGCTTCTGTAATATCTGAACAGTGCACTGTCGTGCGTTTTTTGTAAGTATGTGTATAGTTAATGCTGAGTATGTTTTAAATATTACAGAAGCAAATATGATTTGTCTTGTTTCGGTTTATTCTTAAATATCAAATAAGTAATCCCCTTCAGTCCAGTCTTAAATTAGCAGTGGTGGCCCATGTCTTTTCTAATGTGTTTTTTAACATGACGATTAGAATTTTATGAGGATGGGGTAGTCTTCAAATTGTGATTCTATGAATGCGTCAGTTTGTTGTTGCTTTTCAACAATTTCAAAATTTTCTAATGTTATAGCCTATTGCACATTTTTAGGTCATCAAAGAGCTATTATGGGTAATATGACTGTGGAGGAAATCTTCCAAGATCGTAAAAAGTTTGCAGAACAAGTGTTTGAGGTGGCATCTTCTGATTTGGTGCAAATGGGAATAACTGTTGTTTCTTACACTTTAAAAGATGTTACAGATAATGAAGGGTGAGATAACTGCATAAATATAAATTTTGTCACTCTTCAGCTGTTTCTCATTTTGCCTGTTTCCATGTCCATAAGAAACGTGGCGGACTAAAGACAACTTTGTGAAAGCCCACTGTTTACGAAAAGCCACATTTGCAGACCACTTCTTTAGGTGCAGATAAAAAAGCCCACAACTCAAAACTAGCTTACGAAAAAGGAAATTTTGCCTGATTCGAGCAAAGTCGCTGCTGAAAGCCCACAAAATATGGACACTGGACATGGAAACAGGCTAATTGTGCTTGTGCCGCTGCTAATATTATTTTGTATCAATGAATGCATGATGTAAAAGAATATGACTTTTCATTACTGCTTTTATCAATTGCGGAAATGGGTAGTGTAATTTGTAGTCTTGGAAATCTCAGCCAATCATTACATTAAGTAAGTCTTGCCAGCGGATTGTTGGTTTTTATTTATGTATTTATATGTTGATTTTTATACAAGTTAAGACCTCCCCATGCTGTTTCAGGATTATGTCCCTCATCAATGATAACGATCAGCGAGGAGCATGTCAAAAACCATGCAACAAAATTACTCATTCTAACGTTTCATCATAGGTTTTAAAATTAATAGGCTTTTAGTAATTCCCATATTATACTTCTGTGTAAACTGCATTTAGATCTGAATTTATTCCTCTTATCCATTAATAAGTGTCTTATTTTCCTTCAATAAAAAGTCTCAAGTTGGTCACTTTAGTAATTTGATTTATTGCAGTTATCTGGCTGCCCTGGGCAAAACAAAAACTGCTCAAATTCACCGTGATGCAAAGATTGGTGAAGCTGAATCAAAACGAGATGCAGGAATAAAAGAAGCGATTGCTAATCAAGAACGACTGAAAGTTCGCTTTGAAAATGATACAGAAATCGCCAAGGCAAAGAGAGATTATGAATTGAAAAAAGCTGCCTATGATATAGAGGTAAGGTGCTTAAATACTCACTCGAACCATAAGCTTGTGGACTTACGTTCTTGGGCACAACTTTGTACATAACTTGTATTGTACATAACTTGCACATGGTGATATGGTCTTTACCACATGTCACAAATATATTTTAAATCTGCCAGTTGGAGCGATACAAAAAAATGAAAAAAGAGTTGCTTGATTCAAACATTTTTACAAGCTTGTAATTTTTGGTAACAAATTCACTTTATCGTCCTGGTTCATGCACTCAGGATATGTCGACTACATGTTACAGTTGCTGTGGACTGCTTGTCTATCCCTGATAATAAAAAAAATTACGGAATACAATAAATATGGGACGAAAATAGCTTAAGGAGCAAAGACAAAGCCACAGTAAATCTCAAAACTGGACGTTTCGACAACATAGATTTCAGTTTTGTACTGCTTTGCTTACACTGCTGACGATGACAGCTGAATCTATGTTGTTGAAACGTCCAGTTTTGAGATTCATATTTTGTGGCTTTATTTTTCCTCCTAAAAAAAATTAGTCTGTAACTTGTTATTTTCATAATGTTGTTTGTAAAACCTCACGTACGATTAGCACAAGCAAAACGACAGCCCTGTTTTGCAGCATGCAATAGCGTAACTTCAAAAATTTAAATGCTTTGTGTTGAGCTGTATGTTGGACTTGTGATTGATAATTTGAAATACCAGTACTCTCCAGCATTATATTTCTTTTCGTAAAGAGATTTAGCATTGCGTACGTGGCAAAGCTCGTGGTTCCGCAAAAATTTGTTTCTTGGTGTGATGATTGTGACATGACATGGCTATGAATTAATTAAATTGATCGAAAGAATCATTCGAGGCTTGACTTGATGGAAAAGCGCATGATTTGTGTTTAAGCTGTTGATTTGCGGTTTTATGTACAAACTTTATGTATTCGGTATTATTTTATGCTATGAAACGAAGTTGTTTGAAACAATTGCTTTTTTCAAAGTTGACACTGCAGCAGCATTTGCCAACTTAAAAAAATTAATGCGAAATCAGCAAAAGTTAAAAAAGCGAAAGCTCCTTTTCCAAACAACAAGGGTTTGCCATAGATTTGCGGTGCTCAGTCCAATATTTGATCCTTACTTCGTCTACTCATGGTAAAATTGAACAGGCAATGTTTAGCTAAATTTTCTCTGCTGAGTTTTGAAACATAATTTGTTTGATTTCTTGTTACCAACTTAAGGTGCATTTGCTCTAGTTTTTGCTGGTGTACAACTGCTTTGTCTTTTTGATTGAGCGTTTTTCGGCCTTTCGTCAGTGGTCACTCGCATAAATCAATGTGCTTGTTTTTTGGGCGGCCTTATCAAATTTTGCTTCAAAAATCGACTTAATTAATATTCTATGTGGAAAATTACTGCAGTTTTGCAACGCCAAATCCATAATGTGATCAATTACATTAAAGTTGTGGTCATGCGACATAGTGCATTGGAAATTGATCGATTTTTGTAAGGTTGTACTTAATAAGTCTTGTTTTTAGCTATGGCTGTAGTTTTAAATTTTTGTAAATGACACGCCCCTTCAGCAAAAGCAGTAGTCTTCGCTGTATACTCACGTGACGTTTCGTGCGCATTGTACGTGAAAGCACTGAAGCAAGTCAATGATTCGTTTCAGCAGGTTATGCATCACAAAACAATAGGACTGTTTTTTACATCAAATATTTTTAAACCGCAACGCTGTTGCAGTTCGCTTGCACTTTTTCCGAATTTCTCTGATCAGTGGAACTAGTTTTTAGGGGTTTTAATTAGCATAGAGTAGAACAAAACGCAAATAAACCTTTTTTATCATTGTATGGGAAGCACTGTAAATATTAAGAATTGCCTTCGCTTGTGCTAATTGTATGCAACGTGTGTCTCCTTTTTTGTCAGTTATTTGTAACTTAGGAGTTTGAAACAATAAATGCCCAATGATTTTAGTTGGTGGTTAAAAAGATGCCTAAAAATAGAGTTGCTTGACTTTTCTGTTTATGGCCTATTTGAAATCAATCCATAATGGCACGTTTAGATAATGGAAAATAAAATCCAACCATATGTAGGGCAGTTGACCATTATATCTGTAAGTGTACTAATAATCTTCTGTCATTGTAACATGTTTTCCTTCGTTGACCCTTTAGCTCGATAATAATCAAACCACGCTTTGCACACTTTATTGTTTCAATCACGTGATTTTGCGTGGTAAACAGGAAGGATGTGAGTTATAGCAGAAAAATAATATAGCCTGGCCGAAATCGTTCTACACAATTAACGTCTAACTCTTATAATGAAATTATCTAGTCTTCGGAACACAATTTTGGATTTTTGAATACTTTATAAAGAGCCGATAATATTGAAAACATCTGAATTTTTCGCGGCAAGATTGACAATAGAAGAGCTCAGTTACCTGATCTTCTCTGTTTTCTTGGGCCATGTTTTACAATGTTAAGCGTTACAGGTTAAAACCGTAAAAGGTGTTGTTGGTTTAGACAAGCTGGCTTATCAGGTGCAGCCTGCGTTACTATTCGGCTCATTGCCTTGTTGTTTCTTAGAATTTTTTTACATTGCTGTTTTCTGTAATGCATTGCATATGTTTCCTAGAGCAAGACGTTTTGTATAAGTTATAATTTGATTGACATAAATACGGGTGCATAACCGACTTACCATACCGTAACTTCTTGATTCAAAATGTGTTAGTAGAGCAACCAAAGCGCGTGAGTTTATTTCGTGTTTGTCAGCTTGTTATTAATATTTAATAGTGTTATTATAGTTTAAGTAAGAGGTTATTAAAAATATCCTTGCCAAAGCTGCTTCGCATCATACCTGCCTAACGCTGAATGCTTTAAATCATTTGGAAATGTTTGAGAGTAGCCACTACTCGCGTAAGACGTTAAGAAATGTTCCCCCATCGGCAGATGCAGAGTATTGCACAATAGCCTAGCCATGTTGCTCATTTTTGTAAACTTGCTGCTGTAGTAAGCAAAGCTAGACTTTACTCAAAACTTTCTGGAATTTGGTAGATATGCCATGGTTAAACTTTTTCCAAAATCTTTTCATTTTTGCTATCTTTTTTTGTTTCCCTGTTGTTGTGCGACATTCTGCATTTTTTCCTGGTTTGTTTTTGTAAGCGTGATGAATTCGCGTTATATGCAGTGCAATAGATATCGCCAAGAATTTTTAATTTATCTTTAGCCTATTTCGTATAGGTTCAAGCAAAAAAAGCTGAATCAGAACTGGCTTACGATTTACAAGCTGCAATTACAAAGCAATCAATCAAAGATGCTGAGATGCAAATCAAGGTAGAGGAGAGAGGAAAGCAGATTGAAGTCCAAGAACAGGAAATTTTACGTCGTGAAAAAGAACTGGAAGCCCAAGTCAAGAAACCAGCTGAAGCCGAAAAATACAGGTAGGTTAAGCGCGTAATTCAACATATTTCTCGTTTGAGTAGTTGGGTAAAGACGAGTTGCATGCGTGCTTGCAGTAACTTCCAAAATGTAGGTTTGCTACCTCTAGTGATAAATTGGCAATCAATAGAATTGGTAGCTGGCTTAGAGTTTGATATGAAAATAGAGTTAACTGAATCTGACGTTTCGTCTCGTTGCTGGTACCATTGTCAACGTCAAAAATCTGCTCATAGCTTAATTCCTAAACTAATACAATAGCCAAAGGATTAAGGCATTAGTTTCAGAGCAGTAGTGTTGACAATGTTGGTACCAGAAATCGTCGTGGATTTTAATCTGTAGTGGATGTAATTTTTGTCATATAACTGCTATAAAAACTTGTTATTAGTGAGTCTGTGCGAGCGTTGGTATTGGGTAGTGGTGATAAAGCTGGTTGCGTGTATTTGCTTGAATCATGTTTGGTTAATCTTTAATTTTCGACTTAGCAGCTGATTGAAGAAGAAATATGTGAGAAAATGCATTGGAGTTTGCTAAATTATAGATTTACTTTTACTGAAGACAAAAGCGGTGGTCGGCATAGTGGTTAAAGACATCGCTATCGATGCGGGAGGTTTAGGTTTGGAATCCCGAGCCGGTCAAATTGGACACAGTGTCACCACCGATGCGATATCACTTCAGAGCACTGCTGCTCAGACGCCTAACCGCGAAGATGTCCACTCGTCATCCGCTTCGACGTAATACGGCGAGAATAACAAAGGTTTTATTTTTTTTCAAGACACTATTGCCAGCAAAATAAGCACATGACGTGTATTATATTTCTTAATTGCATTAACCGAGCACTAAAACATCACAGCAAATAATGATATAGTATGTTTGTTGACTGGATTCGTATGTACCATGGCTTATAGGTTTATGCATACTGAAATTCTCGTGCTTTTGCAGCGATTTTGCTTGGAGTACGTTTTTGCACGCTTAGACGAAAGTTATATAATTGCTTCGTAACTAATCTTTTTAAGGGTTTTAATTGCCCTTTCTGTTCGTAAAAGTTCCAAGTGCTCAAGCTAACGTCTTGTATTGTTATCACATGTGCACACAGAACTTATTGATCTTAAATCTCACGAGCTTAAGGCCTTTTTTAAAATAAAATCACTTAATCATAGAATCAGTATAGCCTGTTTCGCCGTTGTCGGCTCTTCCGGTAGCTCAGGAACTTAAAACCTAGTCCAATATTACGTCAACTGATGTATTATCTTCATGCTTTTTATAATTTCTGTAGTAGATTTTTTGTTAAAGCAAAAAATGTTTCTTTGAAACCTAACAAAATAATAGTATAGACTAGCAGCAAATAATGCAAAAATACCAATTTCTTAACTATCATTTTTTCACGTAATGCTGAGCTCAGAGCAATAGTTGCACTACTAGCATGGCTGTACGCTGGGGCGCTAAATGCGAATCTGGATATTGGCTATTCATTCAGAAATAGCTCCGGACGATACCTTCAAAATATCATTTTTATTCCCTTGTAAAACTTCGACATTTTGAATTGACAGTCATGGTTGCAAATACTAATTTTGGAGATTATAGTTTGATCTGATGTGAATTCTTGTCACTACGTATCAATGCTAGGCCATATTTATGCAGTAAGTAGCTTTTTTATATGTTTCAAGGTTGGAGACAATCGCTCAAGCTGAAAGAAACAAGGTGATTCTTGAAGCAGAAGCTTCTGCTGAGGCTGTTCGAGTAAAAGGAGAAGCTCAAGCTTATGCTATTGAAGCTAAAGCTAAGGCAGAAGCCGAGCAGATGGTGAAGAAGGCTGATGCGTGGAAAGAATACCAGGAGGCTGCAATGGTGGATATGGTGCTTGCTACCCTGCCTAAGGTTGCTGCTGAAATCGCAGCTCCTTTAACAAGCGCCAAGAAGATAACGATGGTCACATCTGGGAAAGGTGATGTTGGTGCCGCCAAACTTACTACAGAAGTCCTTGATGTTGTGGCCAAGCTTCCAGAGGTTGTGGAAAATCTTACTGGTGTCAATATTTCAAAGGCAATGAAAGTCCGCAAATAAAAAGCTTGCTTTTGTGTTTTTTGATGCTTTTTAATCAGGGACTTTTTTCAGTTAAAACCTTGTGTATTGTAAAAATATATATTGCTGCATGTTACTAATGTTTCGTAAATTCATTGTAAAAATCATGACTCAGTTTGATCCCAGAGCGCAGAAACTATGGACTGCAAGCAGGCATAACGACTTTATACATAATGCGCTGCTTCAGTGTTCTGTAAAAAAATGTATCTTTGAATGTTTTCTATCTGCCAATTCAACTGCGCGCACCTAATCATTACGATAAGTTTACCTTCAATTTAGGTTTTCGAAAGAATTAATCGTGTCATTTAACTGTTTTAGCTGTAATTTTGCTACTCGTGTCACATTTATGCGTTTTGTTAAATCATTTAATCATTTTACTTGCTTTTTTCTTCTTGAAAGATACGAAAACTTGATTCGTTTGATTTGACAGCATGGTGCTCTGAATATCACTATAACTTAAGTATGTTGTACAGTTTGTTCAGTACCATGATAACTGTACAATTGATTGCAGTACGAGAGTGTGAATTAGTTTGTGATGTGTAGTCAGAGATGGGCATTTATCGGCGATAATTTTTTACCGATATCGCTTTTGTAATATATTTTGGTATCGCTGATAAATTATCGCGATAAACGATTCTTTATGCCCACAGTGTTTAAAGTCCGAGAGTTGGCTCTAAGGCAAAATTCACGATGTCGATAAAGTCTTGTCGCAATTTTAAAAACTCTCTTTGTTGTGTTTAATCCCACGGCAGAGCCCGTGAACTGCTCTCTTTTCGTGAAAAATCTAGAAAAACACTTCTGTGATTTGACTAACAAGAAAAAAAAAACTTCGTCAAACACATTGATAATTTACCGCAACATTTATCGGCGATAATTTATCGATTACCGATATCGCCGTAAGAAATTGAGATTTATCGGTATCGCCTAGAGCATTTTTGAAATTATCGATTATATCGTTATCGCTTTATTACAAAAAGGGTTATCGTGCCCATCACTGTGTGTAATCAATAATAGTGTAAAATGGACAGATTTATGCGTTGCTAATTTTTTCTCATTTGGTAACGATACGTGAAACCGCCTTATCACCACGCTTAGCAGCAACTGCGCTGTGCACATTGGAAAATGCGATTAATTGTGATTATGAATACGGTTTAAGTGGTACTGCTCTTCAACTGAGTGTTTTTTGAATTGCGTCATTTGGTTTTGAATTGAATCGTGCAGATATTTGATTGTCCAAAGTTCAACTGTTATCGGTGATACGCCGAGTTTTTGCATGAAATTGTTTTGTAAATACAACACTTACCTAAATATCAAAAAGTATGGAGAGTTCGACTGCGGTACACTGCGCAATCTTAGCATCAGTTAAAATTGGGAAGTCTGTTGATAAACTCCATTTTGTGTGAGTTGTCTGTAAAGATTATGAACTGATTGGCGTGATTTCATTATCTTGTTGCAGGAGACATCCTAGGCACTATGCATAGAGCAAAAGCAAATCCGGATTTTTGAAAGAATTTAATGTTTCCATATATCTCAGTTCTCGGCTCCCCAGAATCCGCATCCTTCGCTGTCACTGCAGCTAGCAATGACTACCAGTGGCGCACCCAGAAGCGGGGGGGGGGGGGGAGTTGGGGGTCAATCCCCCTTTTTTTTCAAACCGAGCTCCTGTTTTTGAAGTGAAATGTCCAAATTGCAAGTGCAGTTCGTGCTGTTATTTCAAAACAGTTGTGACAGAATTTGCCGCACATCATGCTGAAGCCAAATCGGCTGGTTGGTGTAGTGGTAAGAGACATTGTAATCTGTGCGGGCAGGGGCAGATCCAGGAGGGATATCGGGATGTATCCCCCCACCTGCCATTTTCAAACATGTTTTTGATGAATACAGTTTTTCCATAATTTCGAATCTTTTCGATAGCAATACGCCTTATGCCCAAAGCACGCATAATCGAAAATGTACGAACAAAATGCATCATATTTGGTGAAACACTCAGATTTAGGGGCAAAAAAATTTTAACAAAATTTGCCTAAAAATTGTTCAAAAAGTGCTAAAATGGCCACTACAGAAGGCTTATGTAAATTATTTATTTTTTATTTAGTTGCATATTTATCCTCCTATCACTAGAAAGCGATCAATGCGCTATACGAGCTCGCTCAGGAGTTGCCGGCCATCTGTCTACCACACCAAGGTGGGGGAATCCCGCTAAGTGCCTTTCCCAACGGCACAACAAGTGGGCTAAACTTGCCGGCTTGTTCTCCACACTGTCCCTATAATGCTGAGCGTCAAGCAGGGAAGCTGTGAATACCAATTTTAAAGTCATTGGTTTGACCCGACTCGGAATTAAACCCGAGTCTACAGCTCAAGAGACAGACGCTCCATACCACTCGGTCATCTGAGCTGTTGTTTTCAAATTTTCAAACATTTTCCGGGGGAGCATGCCCCCGGACCGCTTGGAGCATTTTTTTTATTCTCAATATACTTCAAAATAATTCTGCCTGAAAAAAAACGCTTAAAAATATGGCAAATTTGGGTGCCCCTTTACTGAAAAAAATTCTTGAATACGTCGCAGACATGAAAACATTTTCAAAAGGCTGTTTACGCTTTTCTTTTGGGTCTAACGTCTTTGTGTTTAGTTAACACTCAACCTAATTCAAAATTGCATCCCCCCTCCAAAATTTTCTGGATCCGCTCCTGAGAGCGAGATCGAAATTTTTTTAGAACCCCCCCCCCCTTTGAGATTTGCTGAGTGCGCCCCTGATGAATACGGTCGCTATATTAGCCAGGAAATAATAGCCACCCAATTTTCTCAGCTATGGGAAAGAAAACCCCTCCAAATTTTTTATATGTCGTAGCTGACATATGGGGCTACATTTTCCATAATTGGGTCAACGTTGTGGGGCGTGTTCCACAGGGTCAATTTCAAGGTCAAAATAAAGATCAAAAGGTCATTCTCCCTGAAAGTATCCAAATTCACCAAAAAATGCCATATTTAGATTTTGTGTCCTCAGCTTTCCAGTAATACTTGGTTTTTGAAAATCCGACGTACGGTCACATAGATATCATCAATTGAAGTTTGGCGCCTATGCCCATTTTTGCAAAACAGCGAAAAATTGTCATGGCGATATCACAGTCCCTAAAATAATATTCTGGAAGGCTCGTTAAAATGCAGTGTCAACGGTTACGGTTTTAAAATTGCGCTACCTAGTAGTGGTAGGGGTAGTGCTGTTGTTTTGGCTAAATCGTAAGTGGTTTAGGGTCAAGTGAACGCAAGAAATTAGAAGAAAAAACGTTTTATTTATTGTGGAAGTTGTTTTACGCAAAAATTTAAATATTATTATTACGTGGTACATGGAGCGAGTTTTTAGTGCAAGTTTTAGTGATAAGTTAACAGTACTTAGCCTACTTTTCATCTTTGTGTAGCCTACTTTTCATCTTGTGGCGATATCTCGAATACTGTTGGCAGGTTGGTCCGATGGAGACGAAATTTGAAATTTTGGCTATTCTGGCCATGAAATTACCATGTGTATATCAAACTTCATTGAAATCGGAGAGGGTGGGGTTTCAAATTGCATTTTTTTCGGTGAGTTGAGGTGGAATGACCCTTGTCGATAAAATTATTATGTCAAAAACGTCAAACAGTCAAAATTTAGAATTTTTTAGGTCAAAATCTGGTTGCCCTAGTTATAAGGACTTCAGTATGTATAAATAAACACAGGAATAGATGGCCAGGTAGTTTAGACCTGATTTGATTTCTTACACTCAGCACTGTACATGTGAAGATACCGGTGAGACTTCAAATGAATTGTGTTTATCATATTCAGTATTGTTACCGGTATCAAATTGATTAGTTGGTATTAGTAGCAGGGTCTCATCTAGAATAAGCCCCCACGCTTTTTCTGTCTGCCAACCTCAACAGCTCAACCTAACCTATAACCTGACCTAACCAAATCTAGCCTTAACCGAACCTAACCCTAACTAAATTTAACCTTAACCGAACCTAATCCTAACCAAGCCAAACCCTGATCAAACCTGGGGGCTGATACTAGATCTAACCCTTAATGGCATACCGGTTCCATTAGTGGTTAAGGATGCTGGATATCAACTCTGTTCCGTCTACAGTTTAAAGTTTGAAAAAAATCAGAAATTTTGGGAAAAAAATCCATTTTCTTTTAAGCTTGCTGACCAGCTGACTGAAATAATGATTTTTGATCAAATTTGAATTCAAATAGGTACCAGTACGATAGATATTTTGGTGCGAAACAAAAGGAAGCTTCACTTTGAGGCAAAAATTGGATCAAACTTTCATTAAATCCCCTAAATCTTTAGTAGGACCCATATCTACTGTTCCCTCTCAAGTTTTTAGCAAAAGCAAATTTGCCCCAATACATATAGGTAAATTAAAATACAAAATTTGCCCTAAGATTTAGGGGATTTAATGAAAGTTTGATCCAATTTTTGCCTCAAAGTGAAGCTTCCTTTTGTTTCGCACCAAAATATCTATCGTACTGGTACCTATTTGAATTCAAATTTGATCAAAAATCATTATTTCAGTCAGCTGGGGGTCCTACTAAACACCGCAAGGAACTACAAGGTACTACAAGGAACTACAAGGTACTACAAGGAACTACAAGGTACTTTTAAACCTTCAAAATGCTTAAAAACACTACAAGGAACTACAAGGTACTTGTAGCTGAAAACACTACAAGGAAGTACAAGGTACTTTTAAACCAACTACAAGGTAGTTGAAAACACCACAAGGAACTACTAGGTACTTTTATAGCTACTACAAGGTAGTTGAAAACAGCACAAGGAACTACAAGGTACTTTTAAACCAAGTACAAAGTAGTTGAAAACACTACAAGGAACTACAAGGTACTTTTAAGCTAAGTACAAGGTAGTTGAAAACGCTACAAGGAACTACAAGGTACTTTTATAGCTATTACAAGGTAGTTGAAAACAGCACAAGGAACTACAAGGTGCTTTTATAGCTGCTACAAGGTAGTTGAAAACAGCACAAGGAACTACAAGGTACTTTTAAACCAAGTACAAAGTAGCTAAAAACACTACAAGGAACTACAAGGCACTTTTAAACCTTCAAAATGCTTGAAAACACTACAAGGAACTACAAGTTACTTTTATAGCTGCTACAAGGTAGTTGAAAACACCACAAGGAACTACAAGGTACTTTTAAACCAAGTACAAAGTAGTTGAAAACACCACAAGGAACTACAAAGTACTTTTAAGCTAAGTACAAGAGAGTTGAAAACGCTACAAGGAACTACAAGGTACTTTTATAGCTATTACAAGGTAGTTGAAAACAGCACAAGGAACTACAAGGTGCTTTTATAGCTGCTACAAGGTAGTTGAAAACAGCACAAGGAACGGACATTACTAAATACCGCTATAGCACTAATAGCACTAATAGGACTAATAGCACTAATAGGACTAATAGCACTAACAGGACTAATAGCACTAATAGGACTAATAGCACTAATAGGACT
Source organism: Trididemnum miniatum (assembly GCA_964006365.1). Taxonomy (NCBI): domain Eukaryota; kingdom Metazoa; phylum Chordata; class Ascidiacea; order Aplousobranchia; family Didemnidae; genus Trididemnum; species Trididemnum miniatum. The sequence continues at coordinate 7,218,643 of OZ023239.1, forward strand.
AATAGGACTAATAGTACTAATAGCACTAATAGGACTAATAGCACTAATAGTCGCATTATGGGACTAATAGCAGCAATATGCATGGGACTAATAGCACTAATAGGACTAATAGCCGCATTATGGGACTAATAGCAGCAATATGCATTGGACTAATAGCACTAATAGGACTAATAGGACTAATAGCACTAACAGGACTAATAGCACTAATAGGACAAATAGCACTAATAGCCGCATTATGGGACTAATAGCAGCAATATGCATTGGACTAATAGCACTAATAGGACTAATAGCACTAACAGGACTAATAGCACTAATAGGACTAATAGCACTAATAGGACTAATAGCACTAATAGCCGCATTATGGGACTAATAGCAGCAATATGCATTGGACTAATAGCACTAATAGGACTAATAGCACTAATAGCCGCATTATGGGACTAATAGCAGCAATATGCATTGGACTAATAGCACTAATAGGACTAATAGCACTAATAGGACTAATAGCACTAATAGCCGCATTATGGGACTAATAGCAGCAATATGCATTGGATTAATAGCACTAATAGGACAAATAGCACTAATAGGACTAATAGCACTAATGGGACTAATAGCCGCATTATGGGACTAATAGCAGCAATATGCATTGGACTAATAGCACTAATAGGACTAATAGCACTAATAGGACTAATAGCACTAACAGAACTAATAGCACTAATAGCCGCATTATGGGACTAATAGCAGCAATATGCATTGGACTAATAGCACTAATAGGACTTATAGCACTAATAGGACTAATAGCACTAATAGCCGCATTATGGGACTAATAGCAGCAATATGCATTGGATTAATAGCACTAATAGGACAAATAGCACTAATAGGACTAATAGCACTAATGGGACTAATAGCACTAATAGCCGCATTATGGGACTAATAGCAGCAATATGCATTGGACTAATAGCACTAATAGGACTAATAGCACTAATAGCCGCATTATGGGACTAATAGCAGCAATATGCATGGGACTAATAGCACTAATAGCCGCATTATGGGACTAATAGCAGCAATATGCATTGGACTATTTTGTTTGATGCAAAGAATTTATGCATATCAAGAACTTGTACAAAAGATTCATTTGAAAAAATACTACCCTAATAAATAGGAAGTGGCTAAAGTTACGTGACCGTAACATTTGCCTCTTTAGTTTATTTTATTACTTCGTCACGCTCTCGTACAATCAGGGAAGCGTGAAGGGATAATAAAATAAACCAAAGAGACAAATGTTACGGTCACGTAACCTTAGCCTCTGCCTAATAAATACACTATATAAAAACAAAAAAGAATCACATTTCACTTTGACGCTCACTGCTGGTAAAATAACATTTGCAAAGTGTTCCCAGCATTGTCCACGAACTTATTACTTTTAAAAATATAAAAGTATTTTTTTCACTTTTTTATCCAATATTAAAGAAAAATATGTATATATATATATATCTAGTCCCTAAATTACAAATGTCAATAACAGCAGATAATGGCGTTAATGCTTTTGTAACGTTTAAATTGCTGACCAAACCATTACACATTCAAATTTGGAATGAATTCTCTTGAACCTGAGCTGACAAGAATAAAAATTTTCGGCAAAGTTTTCCCTGGGTTTTAAGTATTTTGTTAAAGCTGCAGTACGCTTCTTTTGTGTATTTAGCATCATGCATCATGACTTGTGAAGAAAGAAACAAGCACATCACTCCAGTAGTGTTTTAAAATGAAAATAGAACTTTAAACTATCAATAAACCTACTGGTCAACTAACCTAAACACACAACTCCATGCTCTCATCAAAAAAAGTCATCCCTTAATGTGGCCTAAAACTTTTTTACAGCAATAATTGGATTTAGCCTACTTATCTTTCACTATTATGCAATAAAATTTGGTGATGCAAAGCAGGCAAAAAAATTTGGTGATGCAAAGCAGACAAAAAGTTCTTGATAATGTACGCCACAAACATCTTCAGCATTATGCATTCTATGGCTTTCGGGTAACTTTGGGGGGACAATCAATTTTAAAGCTGTTTGCTTCTCATCTGTAAAAATAATGAAAGGTGTGAGCCGTATCCTTTTTGATAAAAACTTAAGTTGCAACTGCACGCTTAATGTTACATACTATCAGACTAGAATGATAACTACATAACTGCAGTTCCAAACGTAATTCTTAAATCAATAGTAAGAGAAATGGTTGCTGTTGCTTTACTGTAAAATCAGCTTTTTCATTAACTTAATTGAGTTTAACTGTGAAAGTAAAAATTGTTTAAAAATGAAACCGAAAGTGAAAACTTTACAGCACACATAAACTTTGTCAAGCATTGGGTGTATTTCAAATAAATAATCAATAATTGTAGAAATCAGTGTTGAAGATTCTTTTGGGTGAAACAGACTGTTGGGTTTTATAAACCTTACATTTTGCATTCTCATTTTAAATCTTTCCAAACTCTTTCGATAAAGTGGAAAATGCTAAGTGTGGGCGAAAAAAAGAAATATATCAAGCGCTTCTACAATCACATGCCACACCTACAAAAACAAACATCTATTTCCTCCGATTTGAGATTCATCACTAAAGTTCCATCTTCAAAATCTGGAAAAAAGCCTACCGGTAAGCGAAAAAATCATTAGAATGCGATCAAAAAGGTAAACTTGTTCAGACATTCACTAACATCATATTATTAAGGCATCGCCATTTTTGTTTTAAACAGTAGGTGAATTGTATTTTATGAGGGGCAGTCGTTTTGAACAAGCTAACCTACTGTTATGAATATTCACAATCTTATTAACCAGTAATATCTCTTTGGACAAATGCTAAAACTGCTACTTCTTCTTCATGAATAATTGTTAAATATGTTTATTTGAAATACGCAGTATCACCACAGTTAAAAAGTAAAATTTATAAAACCCAACAGTCTGTTTCACCCAAAAGAATCTTCAACACTGATTTCTACAATTATTGATTATTTATTTGAAATACACCCAATGCTTGACAAAGTTTATGTGTGCTGTAAAGTTTTCACTTTTGGTTTCATTTTTAAACAATTTTTACTTTCACAGTTAAACTCAATTAAGTTAATGAAAAAGCTGATTTTACAGTAAAGCAACAGCAACCATTTCTCTTACTATTGATTTAAGAATTACGTTTGGAACTGCAGTTATGTAGTTATCATTCTAGTCTGATAGTATGTAATATTAAGCGTGCAGTTGCAACTTAAGTTTTTATCAAAAAGGATACGGCTCACACCTTTCATTATTTTTACAGATGAAAAGCAAACAGCTTTAAAATTGATTGTCCCCCCAAAGTTACCCGAAAGCCATAGAATGCATAATGCTGAAGATGTTTGTGGCGTACATTATCAAGAACTTTTTGTCTGCTTTGCATCACCAAATTTTTTTGTCTGCTTTGCATCACCAAATTTTATTGCATAATAGTGAAAGATAAGTAGGCTAAATCCAATTATTGCTGTAAAAAAGTTTTAGGCCACATTAAGGGATGACTTTTTTTGATGAGAGCATGGAGTTGTGTGTTTAGGTTAGTTGACCAGTAGGTTTATTGATAGTTTAAAGTTCTATTTTCATTTTAAAACACTACTGGAGTGATGTGCTTGTTTCTTTCTTCACAAGTCATGATGCATGATGCTAAATACACAAAAGAAGCGTACTGCAGCTTTAACAAAATACTTAAAACCCAGGGAAAACTTTGCCGAAAATTTTTATTCTTGTCAGCTCAGGTTCAAGAGAATTCATTCCAAATTTGAATGTGTAATGGTTTGGTCAGCAATTTAAACGTTACAAAAGCATTAACGCCATTATCTGCTGTTATTGACATTTGTAATTTAGGGACTAGATATATATATATATATACATATTTTTCATTAATATTGGATAAAAAAGTGAAAAAAATACTTTTATATTTTTAAAAGTAATAAGTTCGTGGACAATGCTGGGAACACTTTGCAAATGTTATTTTACCAGCAGTGAGCGTCAAAGTGAAATGTGATTCTTTTTTGTTTTTATATACTGTATTTATTAGGGTAGTATTTTTTCAAATGAATCTTTTGTACAAGTTCTTGATATGCATAAATTCTTTGCATCAAACAAAAATAGTCCAATGCATATTGCTGCTATTAGTCCCATAATGCGGCTATTAGTGCTATTAGTCCAATGCATATTGCTGCTATTAGTCCCATAATGCGGCTATTAGTGCTATTAGTCCTATTAGTGCTTTTAGTCCTATTAGTGCTATTAGTGCTATTAGTCCTATTAGTGCTATTAGTCCTATTAGTGCTATTAGTCCTATTAGTGCTATTAGTCCTATTAGTGCTATTAGTCCTATTAGTGCTATTAGTCCAGTGCATATTGCTGCTATTAGTCCCATAATGCGGCTATTAGTGCTATTAGTCCCATTAGTGCTATTAGTCCTATTAGTGCTATTTGTCCTATTAGTGCTATTAGTCCAATGCATATTGCTGCTATTAGTCCCATAATGCGGCTATTAGTGCTATTAGTCCTATTAGTGCTATTAGTTCTATTAGTGCTATTAGTCCAATGCATATTGCTGCTATTAGTCCCATAATGCGGCTATTAGTGCTATTAGTCCCATTAGTGCTATTAGTCCTATTAGTGCTATTTGTCCTATTAGTGCTATTAGTCCAATGCATATTGCTGCTATTAGTCCCATAATGCGGCTATTAGTGCTATTAGTCCTATTAGTGCTATTAGTCCTGTTAGTGCTATTAGTCCTATTAGTGCTATTAGTCCTATTAGTGCTATTAGTCCAATGCATATTGCTGCTATTAGTCCCATAATGCGGCTATTAGTGCTATTAGTCCAATGCATATTGCTGCTATTAGTCCCATAATGCGGCTATTAGTGCTATTAGTCCTATTAGTGCTATTAGTCCTATTAGTGCTATTAGTCCTGTTAGTGCTATTACTCCTATTAGTGCTATTAGTCCAATGCATATTGCTGCTATTAGTCCCATAATGCGGCTATTAGTGCTATTTGTCCTATTAGTGCTATTAGTCCTATTAGTGCTATTAGTCCTGTTAGTGCTATTAGTCCTATTAGTGCTATTAGTCCTATTAGTGCTATTAGTCCAATGCATATTGCTGCTATTAGTCCCATAATGCGGCTATTAGTGCTATTAGTCCTGTTAGTGCTATTAGTCCCATGCATATTGCTGCTATTAGTCCCATAATGCGGCTATTAGTCCTATTAGTGCTATTAGTCCTATTAGTGCTATTAGTCCTATTAGTTCTATTTGTCCTATTAGTGCTATTAGTCCTATTAGTGCTATTAGTCCAATGCATATTGCTGCTATTAGTCCCATAATGCGGCTATTAGTGCTATTAGTCCTATTAGTGCTATTAGTCCTATTAGTGCTATTAGTCCTGTTAGTGCTATTAGTCCTATTAGTGCTATTAGTCCAATGCATATTGCTGCTATTAGTCCCATAATGCGGCTATTAGTGCTATTTGTCCTATTAGTGCTATTAGTGCTATTAGTCCTGTTAGTGCTATTAGTCCTATTAGTGCTATTAGTCCAATGCATATTGCTGCTATTAGTCCCATAATGCGGCTATTAGTGCTATTAGTCCCATGCATATTGCTGCTATTAGTCCCATAATGCGGCTATTAGTGCTATTAGTCCTATTAGTGCTATTAGTCCTATTAGTTCTATTTGTCCTATTAGTGCTATTAGTGCTATTAGTCCTATTAGTGCTATTAGTTCTATTAGTCCTATTAGTGCTATTAGTCCTGTTAGTGCTATTAGTCCTATTAGTGCTATTAGTCCTATTAGTCCTATTAGTGCTATTAGTGCTATAGCGGTATTTAGTAATGTCCGTGCACAGGTGCACTTCTGACTTCAATATCCTGTGTCATGTTTGTCTGTACACTACAGTGTACTGGTTGTGTATGATACAGGAAGACTATCATAGATTGATGTTACGCTTCGCCTCTCAAAACATATTTCACGCAGCACAATTCAGCAGTTCAGCTTGATATTCAGTACCGGTATTCTACAGTTCTATAGACGAGTAGAATATATGATTATGAATTTGATTTCCTATAATAGGGCTACCGGTATATATTCAGATATACCGGTACCGGTAGTGCCTGTTATGTACCATAGTGACTTCATTGTGTACGGTAATTTAAAAAAAAACAAAAATAAAATTGTGCTAAATCCAGAATCTAGTCTATTCTTGTACAGTGTGTTGCCTAAGCAGCCTATCTCTGTGTCTAGACCTGTAGACTAGATGTCTTAGACACAACTTCTTTTATCTAGCAATGACTCAAACTGTTATGAAAACAAGCATAACAATTTGCTTTAATCAGCTAAGTTCTGAAGTTCGGTGTTGCCATGTGATACCTGAATTGCTGGTGCCAACCAGAATTTACTTTACAGTTTTACATGTACCTAAACCAGTGCTTTTCCACCTTTCTGGTGGAGCAGAACCCCAATGAAATGTTCCAAAGACTCAAGAAACTCCTGAGCATTACCGGTAATTTAACTGACTGATTTACTTGAACCTAACTCTAAATTGTAAACTTGCAAAACCCCTGGACCGGTGGACTGTACTTGCATAACCCTAGGGTTCTGCAGACCCCAGTTAAAAACCACTAACCTATAGATTTCAGATTATACCACATATTGGTAAGCACAGAGCCAGGGTTAGGAAAAATTGATTGTAATCGATATTCAGTTGCATTTTTTTTACCTTTTGCTCATTGAATGCACTGGAGCCTTTACTTTTTTGAATGAGTATTGAGTATGGCCTTGCCTTTTATTTATTTATTAATTTTTTCGACGCAATGCAATATTCCATATTCGATTCTTTTTGTGCAGGTTACTTTATTTCACTTTAGTATATGCTGTAAATTTAAAATAATCGTCGCTATGTCATTACCTTGTTTGTGCTGATCATTTTTTTGGGGCCAAAAAAAGATTTTTAATACCAAAGTTGCTTCGCACCTATACTATGTCTGTCGTTTGTCTGTAAGTTGCATTATTGCATGAATGTGAATGTGAGGACATTCATGAATTATTGCATGAATGTGAGGACATCGCAAAAATGCTTGGCGTACACCGCTAAATGCTCAGTGTAATATCAAATATTGATTACAATATTCTTTATTCTTTACTATTTTAAACTACCATCGAAATCAATTATTTCTTTACTTTTTGGTGAACTATCGCATATCGATTATTTCTTCACTTTTTTAAGTATTGATTCCCAACCCTACACAGAGCAACATGATGGATTCACACTACTCTTATGATCAATAGACTAGGTCATTGATTCCTCCTTATCAACAATAGTCAGGGCTTGTATGAATTAAGCTGCTTTTTATAAAATGTCCACTTTAAAGCGGGACTTCCCCCTGATGTCCAGACTGTGCCGGTATTGCTAAAACCTCCAGGAGCACAAGGATCGCTTTTGCAAGTAAGGTAGAAGCACAAGGACTGCTTATGGCGCTAGTGAGCTTTTACTAAGGATTAGGGTTTGGTTAGGGCCCTTAGTAATGACTCACTAGCGCCCCTAAGCGGTCCTCGTGCTCCTAACTCACTTGCAAAAGTGGTCCTTGCGCTCCTGCAGGTTTTGGCAGGACCGGACTGCGCGTAACATGCCATCACGTAAAGCCGGACGCTAGCATTGTTATAACATGACCTCAGCGGGGAAGTCCCCCTTTGAAGTGGACATTCTATATGAGGTGGCTTAATTCAAACTAGCTCCAATAATGAAGTCGCAATAACTTGATTAGATGCAAAATCTTTTTCTATGAGCACCATAAGTATGCAGTGTTATTGATCATTTTGTTGCTTTTCTTTTTTTCACTCATGACATTTGAAGTAGATGGGTAGATCTATTCATAACGTTTAAGTATTTTGTGATGAGGTTATTAAACTCTTCAAATACGTGGTTTTGGATGCACTGCCTTTTGAGTAAAAACTACAGAAATATCAGTTTGCTGGTAATATGTTATTTACATGTTTAGTAAATATTATTATGTTTTTGTCTGTGTCAGTTAAATAGCGACAACAAACGTATTGTTTAAAGTATGAATTTAAGTTCATTTAAGAGTTGTCCTAACTTCTGAGTTTTGTGGTAAGGTTTTTTTTGATCGCCATTGTTATTGCAATCTAATTTCAAATCTGGTGCCGGTATATGAATGACTCTTATCAGTTAAATTTTTGTGCATCAATTTTTGTTACCGGTATATACATGTATTGTTTTCAAGGTTGCTTAGGGAGAGAATCTGGCAAATGTATCAGTAGGCTTTGTAGTGCCTGCTGATTTTGTATATAAAGCTGTAGAAATGTTGTTAGTTTTAATGTAAATATGGAAAAGTACTCTATAAAGAAAGAGATAGGAAAAGGCAGCTTTGGAACTGTTTTTAAATCATCAAAGAAGGGAAACCGTAAAACTTATGCAGTCAAAAAGGTAAATTGCTTACTCTGTTTAATGAATGTCTTCTTAGGTCACTCAACAATTTGTATTTTTTTAGGTGCGTTGTGATGCTCCTGAAAATGTAGAATTGGCTCTTCAAGAATTTTGGACTCTTTCTTGCTTACAAAAGCATCTCAATATTATAAGATTTGAAGAGTGTTTTCTACAACACGGAGAGAATATAAAATTAATGAAACATGGAGATTTGACATCATCAAGCTACTTGCATCTGGTGGAAATGTCAATTAAAGGTATGTGTTGGCAAAACAAAACATTAGCGAGTTTTCTTCAAACAATTTATTGCAAATAATCATTTGCTGAAATCAGCCGCTGCATCATTTTGTTTTCCGCTTCAATATAGAGGAGTAAAGATTGGTTTATCAATCAAAAACCTGTCACATGTCTAACGACTGTATTGTCGTAAGTTGGTTGATTCTGAAGTTACCTTGAGTAAGCTCGTATGAAAACGCTTAAGTCTAATTTGGCATGGATTTGTGTTTTAAGTTTTTTCGCATAGTGTGTTTGTCCATTTTTTCTCAAAATAAGTCTGTAACTCAATTCACAATACAATAAATATAATGTGTGTTTCTCTACAAGATTTTTTAGTGTTTAGTGTCAGTAATTTGCGCAGTGCATTTGTGAGAATATCATTTACTAATATGTTCTGCTGTGTAGGTGAATGCAGTGTGGGAGTACGTGGTGGATACCATTTGTGGTTTGTCATGGAATATTGTGATGAGGGTGATATGAATGATTACATTCTATCTCGAATTCCAATGCCTGCTTTAAACTCTTCATTCATGATGCAACTAGCTGATGGAATTGCCTTTCTTCACAAGAATAATGTTGTGCACAGGTACTGCTGTAATTCTGTATCAGCGCTCTTCAATTTCTTCAGTGTGAACCGTGAATGTAGTTTTTAAAAATTGACTTAAATCTCTTGTCTTAAAGGTGAGCCATATCAATTGGGGCGAGAGTAACTAAACACATTCAAGTTGTTTTGCCTTCGAGTCGTCGCACAAGGTTTAATCAACTCGCTTTTTTAAAAATAAAAAATAACCTCAAACCAAAATCAAACCTTCATTATACTCGCAGATATACGCCGAAGCGTGTAACGAGTTGAGGGGTCCATCTTTGCGGTTTATCGTCTAGGCAAGACAGCTTTGAAGAAACGTTACAACGGTGGCTAGCCGTTGGCGACACTGTGCCGATTTGATCGATCTGGGAAGCAAACCCCAGACGTCCCTCACCGATAGCGTGCGCTTAGCAACTGAGCGAACCGGCCGGTAACAAGTCAGATCTTATCTACTTCCACTCCTCCAGGTTGCTTAGCTCTCAAAATTTTTATGAATTCAATATTATTTTTGATTAACAGAGACTTGAAACCCGAAAACATTCTTGTGCAAAGTAACCCACAGAAAAAGAAAAAAACAGATGCGCTTCCTATTCTAAAAATTGCCGATTTTGGTCTTTCAAAGGTAGGTTGTGTATTTGATGGCGTCTTTTTTGTACTTACTAATCTGTATGAATACAGTTCGTCGCTTCGCTGTATATGCATGTACAAAAGACATTTGTGGATACTAAGTGACGTGATTATCCATATTTAGAACGTTTTATGACGTGAAGTGTTGGAAATTTATTTTCTTTGATTCTTAGTCGCAAGATTAAGGTTTTTGTTTGTTTTTAATGAGTTAACTTTTTTCTAAGCAAGTATCGCTTAGTTAATACTGAAATTCAAAAAATTGCTTCTTTTTCCGTCTAAGCTATTTGTTTATCATGTTTCATTGTAGTATTTTTTTCTTTTTGTAAAATTTAAATAAATTTTCTCGACAGGTTTGCTTAGCAAATGAATCAAGCAGTCGAATGAACGTAAATGATTGCTGGTTGTCTTCTGCTTGTGGTTCCGACTTTTTCATGGCACCCGAGGTTTTTGAAGAGCGTTACACAGCTAAAGCTGATGTGTTTGCGTTAGGTAAGTTTCGTTTATACTAGTTGCTGCAATTTTTTGAAAAAAGATATGAAAATTGTAAATTTTTATTTCTGAAATAACCAAGTTTAATAGTTTAGTCACAAGAAAATAAGATTTGTTCCTTCAGTTGTGAATACTCACAAGTTTTGATGTTATCCAACACAGGGACAAAATTATGCAGTAACGAGAAAATGTATAGTAATTACTTATTGTGTCGATAGCAACACATGTTAATGCAGGAAGTATGTAGTTACGTTGTGGTTTGGGCAGGCATTATTTTCTGGGCGATTATGGATCGAATTACCTTCATCGACGCTGGAACCAAGAAAGTTTTGCTCGGTACGTATGTGCGCCAAGATAAGAAAGTTCTGTCTGTGGGTGAGGCTCTGTTGGATGACCCGAAACTCAACCTTTTGCAACTACTTCATGAAACTTCGCTCCGCCAGCCCGTTAGTGTTCAGAAAAAAGATAAAACCGTTGTGCGGGTTCGGAAGAAATCTGCCAACCATTCCTGTACGTGTGTTGCCGGTGACGTCGAAAAATTGAGGTAAGTTAGTTTTTAAAAATTCAATGAATATGACGAAAATAGCTTAAGGAGAGAAACAAAGCCACAGTAATTCTCAAAACTGGACGTTTCAACAACATAGATTCAGCTGTCATCATCAGCGGAAACAACCATAAAGCGTTTAACAGCTGAATCTATGTTGTCAAAACGTTTAGTTTTGAGAATTACTGTGGCTTTATTTATCCTCAAGTTTTTAAGAAGTTTTATTGAAAAGGACTGAGTTTTCTCAGGTAATGACCGAGACAAGTTGTAACTACTGTATTGTAAAGCTAGCACTTGATTTCGCTTGTGCAAAAGTTATGAGTGGAAACGGTCGATCAGGCAATCCGATTCTTGTTCAAGTCCTTGTGTTCGAGCTATGTGTAAAATACGCTGTAAACTTGCTTAGAGTAATCAAGCAAAAGTTTTGTTAAAAACGAATTTCCTGTTTTAGAAATCTGATTTCTCTGATGGTTCACGTCAATGCAGATCTTCGACCTAATGCCGAGGAACTTTTGAAAAAGTTGAAAAGTGTGCTTAACTCTAGTACCAAGTAAGGATGCTCAAACTAACTTCTTTGTGAATTTTAACGTCTACTTTAATTTGACTTACCTGTTTTAGAATAAAAACTGGTCCAAACCCAAGAAATAGGACGAGAAAGCGCACAAAATGCTTGCCTGCTTCTCGGGCTGTTGGAGATTCTGGGCGTGGGGTACAAGGAAAAGTAGCTGAAGCAAAGTCATCTTTGCCAAAAGTGGTTCGACCCCCGAGCTTACCTGTTGCGATTATCCGAAGTAAACGTCGATCAATCGCGAGACGACATATCCACAGAGTCGTGGATGAACTCGTGATCCCCGCTCAGTCTAATGTTCGAAGAAGCGCTCGTCTCGCACCGGCTGCAAAACCGGACCCAAGTATGGAAGTGACCTGCGATTCGAAAGCTAACGTTTCTGTGCAATCTGAAAAGAACACTGAACACGATGTGCCAAATGACATGGTGTTTAACGAGAATGACCAAGATTCCTTAAATATTGTCAGTGCAATAAAGTCTAATAAACAAGTCTTGCTCGAAGCAAAACCAAAATCACGTAAAAATGTGAAGCAACCTCTCCCTACCTCGATTTTGCGAAATCGGAAACAAAGTAGTGTAAAGAAAAAGCGTTCAGTTCGACCACTTCGCAGCAGCATCACTGAGCGGCAAAAATCGCTTAGAAGTTACGGTACAAAGTCTGAAACTCTTCCCGCTTTGGCTGGCAGCAATGCCCGTAAAACCAACGACGTTGCGCCCGTTGGTGTGCCAAATATTCCACTCACATGGTCACAAGATGACGCTAAGTGTTTACTTAAAGAGCAAGAACTTGAAGAACAGCTGTCGAACAGTGAAGACCAAGTAATCAATATTGAAAAGAAATCAAGTGAAAGATCTTTTCCTACATCGATGAAAAAACGTTGGATTGATTATGCAACAGCTTCTTATGACAATTTTTCGCTTTCATCACTTGTTGATCAGCTTACTGAAACTAATCTTGCTGCTCGGCCCTCTAGTTCCAATTTTACAAACAATTCGACCGCAAATGCTAATGATGAGGAGCAAGCAAGGACCGAGTGCAGCGGCCAGAGTGATGAGTCCAAGGTCGCTTTGACTCGAAAACTTTCGCTCAAGCAGCAAATTAATGAAGTTGCAAAGGCTGCAGAACTTGTCTCACCATGCTCTGACCCCTCCAAGATTGTTCGACAACCCGCCAAAATTCGTATGAAGTGCGAAAAGCAACCACTACCTTCTAGTATTGAAACCGTTGGTGGCAAGCAACATGATAGCGTGTTGAAGCATGCTCGTACAACAAGGCATGTTAGTCGAAATCATTCCCTGTTTTCAACTTCAAGCTCTCGTGCCACTACTCGCGAATCCTATACTGTCATAATGCAAAGTCCTATTTTCTTCTGTGACGAAAAAACAAGTTCACAAAATTCCATTGCCCGCTACGACCCAGCCTCTAATAATAACTCTTGTAGCAGCAATTTGTCAAATGGTGATTATCCTGCCCACTTGCCCGTAGGAAATGCTCGGAAGCGAAAAATAACAAACACGAGATTTGGCTATCAATTGTATGATCAGAGCAGCAAGAAAATGAAACTTGATTGTGCAGTTGCAAGGGAATCGAAGCTTTGTTTGCCGCCATGTTCTTACACGCAAAAACTCGCCTCATCACCGTCTGTTCATCCAAGCATGTCTACCAGTTCTATCAATCACATGTTTAACACTTGTAATGATATTTCACCCGAACCGCATCATTCATCAGTGTTTCATCCTTCTACTTTTTCACCAATGCGAAGACTATCGTGTTCCTCTCCAGAGTTGTTGCTGCCTTCCTCCCGAACCGGACTGCAAAGACCAGATTTACCTAATTTTTCGTTTTACCCACCACGTGGTTCATCTCCTACCGTGTCCCAAATGGTTCCACTACCGTTTAAAAACCCGCCCCATATAATTCCCTCGATTTTGCCCCCTCTTCCTCCCCACTCGCTCCCTTCCTCCTTCGCCCGTCCAGACCCAAAATCAGATGCTTATCTGCGCCGTACTCTATCTCTTGACAGGTCACCCCCTGGAATGTTTCCCTTTCAAAATTCTTTGTCCCAAACCCCTCCTTCAAATTTAACAGCTCGTCCGTAAAGTTCGTGGTGTTATGCATTGTTTAAGTTTTGAAGGAGTGTTCTAATGCTGCAGTAATTCGAGTGTTGTTAATGTAAGTGTTCAAATGTTCTTTTCCTTCCAAGCTTAAAGCTTTTTCGTGGATATATCACCCACTGTGGTAATCGCCGTTGCTGCTAAATTTGTGTGTCACCAGCACAAGGCGAAATCCTAATCTGGTATTGTTAGTTTGCTATGGTACTTACTCGCTTGCCACCAACATTGTTGCTTTTTATTTTCATTGCTTTTTTGCTGCATTAGTACGATGGAATGCAATTAGCAAATTTATGCAAACATAAACTTAAGTCCGTCCAGTGCAAATATTGTAAATTAGATTGATTTTCTCCGTACTTAAGAAGGTGAAATTTTTACTCAGCTAGTAGATGCCGCAATGACAGTTAAAAGTGGTTTAAAGAATGTTAACGTAAAAAAATGTGTCAAATTTGTTTACTGACACAAAATTATAGTCAATACGATTGTACAACAGTATGTTGTATTACTGTGCAACGAAATTGTAGTCCCAAAAAACTGAGAATTATTGCTACTGATTAGAGCAAGCTTGCTGTGATCAGTAATTAGTAGCCCCATACCGCCTGTGGATATATATTTTGACTAAACTTTGTGATTTAATGTCACCTAATATCAAATCAATGCTAAGTGAAAATTGAGTATTGGTGAAAATTGAGTCTGGGCCTAAGTTGCTTCTTTTATTTATTGCTATCGATTGATGCACCAAAATTTTCTTTTTTTTTTTTTTTTTGAACGAAACTAGCTATTTTGAGAATTTTCTTTGTTGCATTTGCACGTTTCTGTCGTCATTTCATGAAAGTTGAATGACGTCGAGGTTCCGCCTTATGCGCACTCGAGCGTAACTTGTCGCGACACATTTCACCAGCTAAAGTCGTGCTGATAGCTTTTTCTTTAGCTTTCACCTTAACATTCTCAAGTGTTTGCTGTATGCTGTTTTTTTTTTTGCAACTGCGTTGATTTTGTTGTGATGAAATTCGTTTGTAAACATACTTCGTGGAAATGCTGTTTGGGTTTAGCGAAAGTCTTGGGTTTTGTAAGGCATGAATGATGCCTACAGCTGGAGAATGCACGGTTATAATTTTTTACAGTAGTTCCGAAGGGAGCGGGCGTACATGTTACACCACATCTGTTTGACATGTACTGTAGGTTGTGAAAAAAGTAACTGGAGGAACGGTGTTTGTTGATTGGCAACTGGCTCGCCTCATTTTTATCCAAGTTTATCTCGTTTGACTTTTGGTGACTTCATCATCCGGAGTTGTCAGTCTGCACCAAAAAGCTGGAATTGTCTAAAACAATATGCCTAAGGCCTAGTTGTTGATGCATAGTGATTAGTGAATTGAATAAGTATTAGGTGATTTGGGCAGATGGTTTATCTAATATTGTGCAAAGCTGGGCAACCGCTACTTGAAAAGTAGCGCCGCTACCACTTTTTGACCAAAAAAGCAGCGGCGCTGCCGCTTACCGCTGCTTGTTTACGAAAGCAGCGCCGCTGCCGCTAGTGAGTCCAAAACAGCGGGCGCTGCCGCTATTTACAGAAAAAAAAGTCGAAAGCACAAAGGTATTTTAATATTGTAGGCCTACTGACTGGTGAAATTGCAACTTTGTTGGCGGAAGTAGCATAGCAATGCGAGTAATAAAAATTAAAACATGTGACAAAAAATCCGACAATTGGCTTCCATTGCATCCAATAAGATATAGGGCTTTTTGGGGAGAAGTTGATTTTGAAATCTGATTGAATGTAAATAGAAACCAATGGTCAGGTTTTGAGTGAATAACAAAAAACAGGTTGAAAAGAAATAATCAGAACATGTTAAAGTAAAACACAGTTTGAAAATATAATAGAAACAAGTTAAAACCATAAAGGCAGGTCGCAACCGGCGTTAAAAAATTTAAACTCCATTGACTGTTGCATGCTCCTTTTAAAAAAACTACTATTTCGAAATTCTGGTCCGTTAAACCCTTGTGCTTAGGCTTATAAGCACGTCTTTTCCCACGAAAAAACGTCGTTCAATCGCCGCCCTTGACAGAACCGAGGTATTTAAATCAATGAACATTGAACAAGTTCCTCAATATTTTGTTTCTAAAAAGTTCCGGCTAAAGTCGTTCACGATGGAATGCAGCTTCATTCAAAAACTTTTCCACCACATGCCTAACTGAAGCCTGACTTTGGGGTTCGAAATTACATGTAAGCTCTTGAAAAAAATGGTCTCCGCAGTCACTAGAGACAATACAAAAATATTTTCGCAGTTTGTGTCCAAGAGTAGAAGCTTGGCTAAAATAGATGAACGGATCGAGGCTTCACCCATTATTAGTCTGAGAAATTATAGACTGAAAACTAGGTTTTAGCACCTTATTACAGGGCCAAAGTGGGGGGGGCATGGCACCGTGCCTCCCTTGTGTGCGCTTATGACTAAATGCACCATTTTTTTTGTTTCGCACCAATTCGATGCTCATTCCAGCATGAACCAGAAAGGGGAGCCAAGTAAGTTTAAATGATTTAAACCTCCGTTTAATTCCTGCTACAATCGCGGAAGCGAGGACTAAAAACAATCACCCTGAGTTTGGTCTGATTGACTCCCATTACAAAAGCTTATCGTATTGCCATGCTACACCTCAAGCTCAATCCACATGTAAAAGCCCCCAACGAAAAATTTAGAGCATCGCCTGTCATCAAAGCAAGAAAGTAGACAGCTGCAATTAGCCCCTCTAACAAAGATAAGCATCAAATAACATCGCGGGCGCGGCATTCTCATCCCCAGACTGCTTTACATCACATCTTATATAAGCAAATAACAAAGAAAATTTGAAACTTTAAAGAAAACTATCAAGCAGCTCTCTCTTCCATCATTCTGCTGGAATTTTCTTCCAAGGCTACCTCACATATCTCCCGCTGAGAAGCCAATTCTCAGAGACTGAATTTTTTTACCAAGAAGTTTGCTTTCACAATTTCAGTTTAAAAAATTTAAAGTAAGATTGTGAGAAACAAAACTTTTAGTCGCTGTCTTCGAAGGAGTTTAATCAGCGCCAGCGGGAGACTATTTGCATTGATTGGAGCGCTGCCGCTACTCGGCTAAATTAACACGGCGCTGCCGTACCGAAGACGTAGCGGCGCTAGTAGCTGCGCTGCTGAGTAGCGCCGCTGTGCCCAGCTCTGATATTGTGCAATACAACGGTAGAGTTGTTCACGAGTTTTCGTACTTGCCTTGCACTGACTGAATGCACCTGTCGGGTCGTCTAGAATAGATCAGTGTTTTTCAAAAACCCTGGGGTCTCAGTCGGTGGGGTTTTGGGTAAAAACTCCGCACACGAAATTTTAGCTCTTTGTGACGTCATGAAGATGTGGTGCCAGGCCATTGAAGTTTTTGAGGCCCGATTTTCAAACTTTGGGCAAATCTTGCAAACCGCTTATTGTAGGGTGCCGAAATTAGTGTCAAAAGACACGCAAGAGTCAGTTTCCTATAACCACTCCGTAGGGTTAAAAGCTCTATTCGCAACAGAAAAAAAGTTAATGAAAAAAAACTAATTTTTTGACTTTTAAGGCTGTTGCGGCAATTCTTTGCGGAGTTAACCCAGTTATCATTATGTGGCAAGACCTACTAGTTGTACCAACTATGGTACTGTATCTGAGGAATCAGGCATGTGTATTGTTAATCTCCTGTAAGCTTAGTTTCCCAATTTTTTTTGCAATAGGCCTGTTACGATAATTTGAAATGGATTTATTTTTCAAATTAAACAACCATAATCACACCACTGAAGTTATAGCATTTTATTCCTATTTGTTAACAAATTATTCATGCATGTTGCACAAAAATGCACTCAAACGAATATCAAAACGATTTAAGTGGTTGGGATTTTTACTAACTTTGTTGTTGATTGGCCTTTTAATTTGCCAATTCTTTGCTCAGTAGCCCGATTGTTGTCAATTGGTTTCCAAAATTTTGGTTGAAGATGGGTGGCGACAATGCATTGAGCTTCTCTACTTTGCAAAATGAAGAAATGCTTTAAGGGTGTAGCGCGATTAAGCAAAATGGTTCGAACATCTACAGCTGGTGGTAGTCAGTGATGGGCACGATAAACCTTTCTGCACTAAAGCGATAACGATAATTGATAACTTCAAAAAAGCTCTGGGCGATACCGATAATCGATAAATTATAATTTCATAAAGCGATATCGATAAATTTTTCCGATAAATGCTGCGGTAAATTTTCGATGTGTTTGACGAAGTTTTTTTTTTTTTGTAAGTCGAATTGCAAAAACGTTTTTTCTAGATTTTTTAAGAAAAGAGAGCAGTTCACGGACTCTGCGGTGAAATTAAGCCAAACGAAGAAATAATTTTTAAAAATTACAACAAGTCTTAATGGACAACGTGTTTTTTCCCTAGCGCCAACTCACTAACTTTAAAGTTTAAACACTGCGTGCATAAAAAATCGTTTATCGCGATAATTTATCGGCGATAACAAAAGCGATAACGGTAATCGATAAATCCAAACGATTTTGAGCGATAATCGATACAAAATTATCGAGATAAATGCTCATTTCTGGTGGTAGTGATGGACATGTTTAAGTAATTTCCACAGAATACTGAGTTACTTCAGCGTGTATGCTTAGAGACACGTTTTTTCTCGAGAGCCAGTGTGTAGGGTCGAAAAAATGTTTCATAATCGTTTGAACAATCTCTGTGTCAAAATCGCAGCATGCAACGAGCAGATCACCCTGAAATAATGCTAGAAAGGTCCTTGAATTGCTCCTGGTTTTAAATCTATCTTGAAGAATGATGGCAGATAGACACTGCGTGGTGTCATTATGTTTGTTTAATTTGAAAAATAAATGCGATTCAAATTATCGTAACTGGCCTATTGCAAAAAAAATTGGAAACTAAGCTTGCAGGAGATACACAATACACATGCCTGATTCCTCAGCAGGGCCGGCGCCAAGGGGGAGCCAGGGGGGTCTAGCCCCCCTAATTAACAAGCTTTCGATTTTGAAAACAGCGGCTTTTGTGCTTAATTTCAAACTTTGGCCCACCATAATAAGCGTTTGGCCCCCCTAAGTCGACTGCTCTGGCGCCGGCTCTGTTCCTCAGATACAGTACCATAGTTGGTACAACCAGTAGGTCTTGCCACATAATGATAACTGGGTTAACTCCGCAAAGAATTGCCGCAACAGCCTTAAAAGTCAAAAAATTAGTTTTTTTTCATTAACTTTTTTTCTGTTGCGAATAGAGCTTTTAACCCTACGGAGTGGTTATAGGAAACTGACTCTTGCGTGTCTTTTGACACTAATTTCGGCACCCTACAATAAGCGGTTTGCAAGATTTGCCCAAAGTTTGAAAATCGGGCCTCAAAAACTTCAATGGCCTGGCACCACATCTTCATGACGTCACAAAGAGCTAAAATTTCGTGTGCGGAGTTTTTACCCAAAACCCCACCGACTGAGACCCCAGGATTTTTAAAATACAAAAATGGTGAAATTACGAAACACCCTAGTGCAGGGTTCCTCAAACATGCTTGTGCCACGGACCCATTTTTGCGAATCAAGTTTACCGCGGACCCCACTTTTAAGTTGCGTTAATTTTTCACCCGACAGTTGTAAAAGCATAAAATGCAACACGAAAATTAAGTAAACTGTGCTTAATCGTAATTTCATTATTACCAACACATATGAACCACATGAATGGAACGAATGGGGTTGCTTCTCACAGCTTTTGTTTCAAATAAAATCAAATCTTCATTATACTCGCCGTATTACGCCGAAGCGTGTAACGAATTGCGGGGCCCATCTCCGCGGCTTAGCGCCTGGGCTACACAGCTCCGAAGAAACGCCGCAACGGTGGCGAGTCGTTGGCGACACTGTGCCGATTTGACCGGCCCGGGAATCGAACCCCAGACCTCTCGCACCGATAGCGTGCGCTTAGCAACTGAGCTAACGGCCGGTACTTGTTTCAAATATTTGTCCATAAATTGTACATTTAGACCGAGCAATTGGCGTAGTGCGGTCGGTAGCCTAACCTGCAATTTTTTGATCCTCAGGTTGAGGCTTTTTGTGGGGATAAACGAAGATCTTTTTTGGGAGAGGGAGAAACAAAAAATCTTTAAATTTTTTGATTGCCGTAGAGTTTTTGCTGCTCACAGTGTGTTTAATATTTTGGAACATTGGTTACGATGGCTCTTTAAGTGCAGTAGGTTGCCAACCCCTGGCGCACTTGCAAAATACATCAATATCGGTGCGCAAGGTCTGGGGGCCGATCCCCGGGCCGGTCAAATCAGACACAGCGTTGCCAAAAGCAGTTTGCCATCATTTCAAGGGTTCTTAAGAGTCGAAGCTGTATTGCACGGGCCAGTGCCGGCGCTAGGTCAATTGAGGCAATTGAGGCTCTCCCCCCCCCCGAAAACTTCCCGAGGGGCCCCTTTTAGTCGCAAGCAAAATGGAAGGAATAGGTGGTTTTACACAGAATACGATTTTTACCCGATTTTGCATTTCATACATTCGTGCGATTTTTGATGAGCGAACCTGACGGGTACGAGTCTTGTCAGCCTTGCAAGGCTGCCGAGACTTTTTTTTATAGTCGAAACAATACATTAATTTCCTTGCAAATATCTTAACTGACGGATATGTTTTTACGCAAAATGCGATTGCGTCCGATTTTGCATCTACGTACCCCCAGTTCCCAGTTTAAAATTTAAGCTAGACAGCTTGAAATGTTAACAATGCTTCATGCATGCCTATCTATGCCTTGCTTCTTTGCGTTCCAAATCAAATTGTGTTGCTTTTATGATGTCACAGCAAAGCTTTGACATTAAGACAAACAATAAGGAAAGACAAATAACACAAAGCTTGGTTTAATATGAAGTGCAAATACAAAATGAGACGCAAGCCGAAATTGAGGACAATAATATTTTCTAAGATGTAAAGTGTAGACGTTCAAAATAAGAAAAATATTTGAAATAAGAACGGTATAGAATCCCTGCGTAAAACTGGTTCGTGAAGAATGCTCATTTATATTAAATTCCAATTCTTAAGAACACGATCTCTGGTTCCAGTAGCCAGGACTTTGCAATGGGAGAGATTGAGAATGAAGTCATATTTGACGATACGTTGCATAATAACAAAAAATGGCCTCAGATTTAAGAGAGATGGTTTAAACTAAAAAATACCGAAGGCAGTTAAGGCACAATTATTGTCAGGAAGTCAAAAGAATGCTTTCGGGCGAAACTGATATATTGTAGGAAAAAGCACCACAAGTCGGCAGAACCAGTATATTGTAGGAAAAAGCACGTGCGTCGTATGCAAAAGCGATAACAACTACTGTACAGTTAGGTCGGCTGATTTGTGCAAGAGCCGATTCATTGGTTCACATTAAAGCGATCCGTTAAAACCATACTTTAAATCTGAAGTCATAACACTGCGGTTCAACTCCAATTATTCTGGGTGTCCTCCATTTTAACACTGACGTTATCATTGCTCTTAAAATCAGCGAACGTGTGTTTTGGGAAGCAACACCTCGCCACAGATAAGATGGCCGAGTGGTAAGAGCATCTGCTTCTGGAGCTGTGGACTGGGGTTTGATTCCGAGCTGGGTCACGCCAACGACTTTAAATTTGGTATTCACTGTTTCCTTGCTTAGCATTAACTGGAAAGTGAGGAAAGCAAGCCGGCAAGTTTACTTGTTGTGCCGTTGGGAAAGACATTTAACGGGATTTTCCATCTTGATGTGGTGGAAAGATGACCTGCAATTCCTACGCGAGCTTGTTACAGCGCTTTGATCACTTTCCCGTGATTGGAGTAGAAATACGCGAATAAATACAAACACAAGACCAGATAATTCGGTCACTCCGCTTTTACGGTTGATTGTACTAATGACGCATGAGGTCTGGAATACGATTCCACGGCAAATTAAATCAAATCGGACACAGCGTCGCCAACCTCACGTCACCGTTGCGCAATGTCATTTGAGCTGTATACTAGTGTTGTCTTACCCAAGCTCTAAGCCGCGGAAATAGGCCCTCCATTTGTTCCATGCTTCGGTGTAACATCGAGAGTTTCACAAAGATTCGATTTTTTTAGGCCTATTTCGCTTTTATGTTCACAGCAATTAAGTTTGCCAAGTTCAAGGATCAAATCGCACTCAAACTGGTTGAATCTTTGAATAAAATTGGTGTATTTAGTTTTTACTTTGCCCATCGCAAACTCGAAGAGCAATATTGAATTTCAAAAATTTCTTTTAGCGCAGCTATTTTCAACTTCCCGTTGTTTCCTCGTAACAGAATAAAATACCGTGGGCTCACCCACAAATTGTTCACAAATAGAAAATTTATTTCATTTTAATAGCTTTTTTCGCCTTATCAAACAAAGTTTACAAATAACAAGCTTCATTAACAGCCGAACCTCAAAGATTATGATTCAAATTGGCGCTACATTGACACCAAGAACTAATTTTATGTTTGCCATTTAAACTCTGAAAATTTTACAGGAAAATTTTTTGAGTTTTTCCGCATTTCACCAACTCAAAAAAACAAATTTTGCCCTCGGCTAGAATCTGTGGTCAACACAGAACACAGTTATATTTATGTGATTAACCGTGAACATCATGCTTTGCTATTACTTGATTTGAATCAGTGTCCTTGAATATGCTGCAAGTCTACACCAAGACTAATTTGGTTAGGCTATTAGGCCCATGTGTATAAAAGATAAGCAAGTCATATCTAATATTCGTAATCATGGATGTAACCGATGCCATTGAGGTGAATTAACAATAGTTCTTCTTTCACGTGACAAGCATTGAACACGACTACATCTTCCATGTGATCCCGGTTTGCCTACCGGTCCTCTAACACCCCGGCTTCCCCTCAGACCTCGGGCTCCTTTTGGTCCAGGTTCTCCAGGAGGACCAGGTCGTGACTTCCCAGGAGGTCCTAAGCAAGTAGAAATAATTAGTATTTGTAATGAGGAAATGATCATCTTCAAACGACAGTACCTGTTGGGCCTGGGATACCTGGAAGTCCTGGAATTCCTGTCCCAGAAATTCCTCGTTCACCTTTGTCACCCATATCCCCTGAAAATATTCTTTACTAGATTTTTTACAGGCACAGGCTATACCACTGAAAATCACGATGTCTTTGGAAAAGCTCATACCTTTGTTTCCTCTTGATCCTTTCAAGCCTGATCTTCCGGTGAGTCCTCTGGTTCCAACTCGGCCCTCGTACCCTTGCGGTCCTGCGGCATGTTTTATGTTATTTAAAAGCGACATGTTAAAAACGAGATTTTAAAAATGAAGTTTTGAGAGTATCGCGTCTCAATACCAAATTTAAGGGAAGATAATATGAAAATAAATGTTTGCTTATGTTATTTACTGCTGGCAAGCTTTTACATCAGTCGTAAATAAAAAAAAAAATAGTGAAGAAAAACATTACTTGGCCAAAAACATTTTGTGACGGAAAACTAGGAATGCATGGATTAGGATACCGTATCAAACGTCATAAATGGCTTCACTCATTATACTGCATGGTACAAATCAGGGGCGGCGCCAGCCCGAAATAAGTGGGGAGGGGGAGGACAAACCAAGCGACGAAAACTTGTAAAAAATTAGATTCTTTCAAAAGGGTCTGGGGGGCCTTCCCCATAAAATTTCGAAATTTTAGAATTAATTTAGTGCATTCTGGTGTATATCCAGGAGCACTAGCGTAGACAGGATTTGGCAATGGAGGGGGGTTTGAGAATGACATCACATTTGAACATATGTTTTATACAGGAGCGTATCCAGAATGCTTTGGAGGGGGGATGTAATCTTGACTCAGTTTGAATGTTAACTAAACGCAAAGACGTTTAGACCCGGAAATGGACGTAAATAAGCCCTTTGAAAATGTTTTCATGTCAGTGGCGTATTCAGAATTTTTTTCAGGAAGAGGGCACCAATTTTCGTCACTTTTCAAGCGTAGTTTTTTTTTCGACAGATTTAGTTTTAAGCAACTTAAGTAACAAAAACGACTCTGGGGGGGGGGGGGGGGGGCGGAGGCAAGCTCCCCCGGAAAAATTTTTGAAAATTTGCATACTGCAGTGACCAGTTTAGTGCTTTTTGAACAACTTTTAAGGAAAGTTTGTCAAATTTTTGGCTCCTAACTTTGAGTGCTTCACCAAATATTATGCATTTTGTTCGCACAGTTAGTTAGTTAGTTAGTTGCATATTTATCCTCCTATCACGAGAAAGCGATCAATGCGCTATACGAGCTCGCTTAGGAGTTGCCGGCCATCTGTCTACCACACCAAGATGGGGGAATCCCGTTAAGTGTCTTTCCCAACGGCACAACAAGTAAACTTGCCGGCTTGTTTTCCACACTATCCCATTAAAAAAAATGTTAGCGTCAAGCAGGGAAGCTATGAATACCAATTTTCAAGTCATTGGTTTGACCCGACTCGGAATCAACCCGAGTCTGCAGCTCAAGAGACAGACGCTCTATACCACTCGGCCATCTGAGCTGTTAGTTTCGATTATGCGTGCCTTAGGCGACTAAGGCACATTGTTATGAAGAGATTCGAAATTATGGAAAAATTTTATTCATCCAAAACATTGTTAAAATTGGCTGGTTGAAGAATGCATACGCAGCATACCTCACATCCCCCCGGGATCCGCCCCTGGTTGTATAACAACAAAAGATGGCCTCAAATTTTAAGAGAGATGTTTTAAACTAAAAATACCGAAGGCAGTTAAGGCACGATTGTTGTGAGAAAGTCAAAAGAACGCTTTCTGGTGAAACTGGTAAAATGATATTCAAATGTTAGCGATTAGGTTCGTTTTTGAGCTAGGCTACAGTACGTACATTATTTTTGCTTGAAATAGTTCAGCCTTTTTCTACGGAAGGTCTGAGGGGCCGAGGGCAGTTGCATATACAGGAGCGGCACTGCCCTACTAATAAAATTGTGTCATTGCTTCATTAAGCATAACGGCAAAGAACAAAATTCAGGGAACAACTAGTAATTCTTGTTATTATGACAATTACAAACCCAGATTATCAATGACAAAGTATCAAGCACTTCGAAATAAACATCAGAAAAAGAAGTGAGTATGACGTCATTTAAGGCTCAATAGGGGGGTTGTAACCCCCAACCCATCCCACCCCCCGTGGCTACGTCACTGTCTAGGAGGGTTTTTCGTCGAAATGAGGACTTAATTATGAAGTAGAAATAGGATACTAGTAAGCATAATCGTTCAGAAATTGACATTGCCTTTTTGCCCTTTGCCTTCGATTATCGTGCCTAGTAGCCCGGTTCTGTAGTACGGTGTACTTCTTCAAATTAGGCTATTGAAAATAAACAGTCTACCCTGCAAATAGACCAAATTTAGTGAAACATATTATGGTGTATTATTACAGCATCACGGAAAAGAATGAAAACGAAAATTGAAAAATCCTGAAAATGTTAAAAAAAAAAACAATGGCACTAGCAGAATATGAAAAGCGTAACGGTCAAAAAGTAGTATCTTGGGGTCAAATTATATACTTCTGAGTTCTGTGGACATTTTATCTAGTGACTTCTTAAAATTTTTGTCATGTTTTAAAGACAGGAAATGAAAGAGGCCAGGAGAGGGTCCACACGTCTGCCCCCTCCCCTACTCCAGAAAAAAAATTAGCAATTTTGCACAATTTACAAAAATGGGCCTGAGCAAAAGTGGGGGCACTAGTTTCCCCGATTTCCCCTTTGGCGCCGCTACTGGTCCAAATATGTGAAATTTCCAGCGACATCAGCTGAACACCTAAAAGTCATTGAAAAGAAGAACAAATTGTAGACGCTACTTGCTGCCCCCTTCAGCAACCACTTCAACGAAAAGCACACTACAAAACTTTTTCTGTTTTCATAGTCATTTTGAAAGTTATTAAAGTTCTCAGGTAAAAATAATGTTTGTTTTATAAACTCTACTAGTTTAATCATTGCGTTTTCCTACTTCGAAAATATTTTCAAAAAAATGTTAATGTTTAACTGTTAAGTAATTTGTTAAACAATCGAATCATTTCGAGAAACTTCTACTCCCACCTGGAGGCCCGGGTGGACCCTTTTGTCCAGGAGGACCAGGCGGCCCCCTGTCGTAGCGTACTCGTGAAGGCCGATAGGTAGATTTTAGTGTTTCCATCTGCCTGACGTGTTCTGAAAGAAAGTTCACTGTAAACTGTGCTTTGGCAAGCATCAGTAGTGTAAAAATATCTTCCATCGTATCCAGATCTATTTTATTATATACGTAACTCGCAGTGCACGCGCAGCTGTTTGATGCTAAAGAGCCGCATTTAAAGACGCCATCGCCCCCTTCTGCAATCTTGTTTGCTCACCACCTTCTATAGTATACATTGGTGTAAATCCAGGGGGGATGTATCCCCCCAATAATCCGGCAGCATCCCCCCAATATTTTTCATGGAAGTGGAAAATTCCCCATACCATATATAGTAAGTCTACCCAACCAAGACGCCTAAGTGCTAATTATGCGGATAGTGTAGCGCAAATCAGTTATGTTGGCAGCATTTTTCGTTCAACCTGTTAATAGCAAACCTGTTAATTCGGCGATTAATGCCGATGCATAGGCTACACTGTCCTTTGTAGTGTTAGACAATTAATTTTTATTCGTGCATTGTTGTGGCAATTGAGGAAAATTTCGTGATTGAAAGGTTTAGCGAAAGTGAGTAAATAGGGCGCACGCAGGCGGGGGGGGGGAAGGGGGGGCACGGTGCCATGTCCTCCTTTGGCCCTGTAATAAGGTGCTAAAACTTAACTTTCAGTCTATCTCAAGCTAATAATGGTTGCAGCCTC
Source organism: Trididemnum miniatum (assembly GCA_964006365.1). Lineage (NCBI taxonomy): Eukaryota > Metazoa > Chordata > Ascidiacea > Aplousobranchia > Didemnidae > Trididemnum > Trididemnum miniatum. Next base: position 7,245,153 of record OZ023239.1, read on the forward strand.
CTTTCACTTATTTTAACCAAGCTTCTGCTTTTAGATATAAGCTGCGAAAATATTTTTGCGTTGTTCATAGTGGCCGTACGCCAACCGGTACTCACTGCATGTCCTTTTGCGATAAAAAAGGGTGCTAAAATGAGTGTTTTTTACGTGAAAATCGTAAAAATTGGTAGGCGGCACTCTTGTCCAGTTGGTAGCCCCCAGTTGGTGGTTGGTGGCCCCCAGTTGAGCACCACTCTTTGTCAAATCCTGGGTACGCCACTCAGGAGAAGGAATGGACTAAAACAATAACTGATAATGCTATCAATTGAATTGCCAATTTACATCCGCCAAAATTTCGAAAAATGATCAATTTTGCTAAATCATCGCTCCCAATGCTCAACATAGATTTGCACCCCTGATAGTATCGTATCCTAAATAGTAAAATACAGATGCAAGATGTATCTACCTGCGATCACCGTGGTGCACACTTTAGTAGCTATAGCCATGACATCATCTTCATTTAAACCTTTCTGAGGAAGAATGATTCCATCTTCGACAGAATCAGACGAAACGATTTCTGGAATCTAATTAGATACCGGTTAAAACATGAACACTGGACAGTAATTGGAAAGCCAATTCACCAAATATTGTCGGTTATATCTCATATGTCTTAAAATCATTTTTAATTCGATTAATATCCAAATCCCCCTAGGAGTCAAGTACAATCGCTATCCTGAGAATTGAAACCACCAATAAGCCCATAACGTTACATTGCAAGTTTTTTTACGCTTGACCAAAAATGACCTCCGCCGTAACTTAACTAAAAAACACTGAGTTCGACCAAAAAGAATTTTGCGAGCCAAAACAACCAGCTACAGTATTTAACCTTTCTTTTCAAATTACCTCAATTAGATTTCTTTTCGTTCCTGGTTCTCCACTTTCTCCCTGAATGAATATTTTTTTACTTTATTAAAGTCTGTTGTAAATGGCGTTCCACAAATACTCTATTCAGTAAGTTAGGCATTTTTTAACTTTACGCTTAATCGAGAAATCATCTAATACAAAATCTTGAAAGTGCAGAAGTTTCGCGCAGTAGCCTACTGTGAATTTCAAACTTAATTAATTGACACTCTGGATCTCAATCTGTTGCTTGCGCAGCTACGGGCTTAAATAGCGAAAGTAATGCTATTTGTGCTTACCTTCACGCCTTGGGGTCCAGGCGGTCCTGGCAATCCTATTGGTCCTCGCAAGGATAAATCCTGAGCCGTTAATTCCTACGCAAACATTTCAGTAACATCAAGCAATATTTACATTTTAATAATCTGGTCCAAGTATCTCAACGGTGTGATAGCAAGATTCAAATAAGAGATTAGGCTCTATAGAATGAGTTACCACAGATATACATGCATTTACCTCAATTGTTTCTCGAACTAGTGTTTTGATTTTATCTTTTATAATTGATCCAAGTAGCTTTTGCTGCATCGAAGACGCAGAAATTCCAGGAGAACCAGGTGGACCAATTGGTCCAGGAAAGCCAGTTGCCCCAGTCTGACCCTATAAAGAGGCCAAAATTTCTTACTTCTCTATCAAAACTAGTAAAGTTGCAATCGCACAAAATCAAAAAATGTCTGTTGGTGTGCTAAACCGCATGTGCAATTCCTCGGCAATGACCATTGGCCTATAGCCATGTTAAAATTTTAATGAGAGAGCTATGAAGTTGAAGGAGCGTTTCATCCATTGCTTGTAAATATTGCACATCTACCTAACTTGAAATGCTTCACCTACTGTAATTAAGCATATGGAGCTAGCTTCACTAATTGTGTCTTAAAAATATCTGGTAAGAATGAATTTCTTGAAGACATCCATCCCGAGATAATCTTGCTTAGTAAAACGACTCTAAACCGGATCTTACATGCGCTATTGAGTATTATTAGTTGAAAAACTAACAACTGTTACGAAACACGATTGTCAGGGACAGAAAGTGACACCAAAACTTTAGAAGGTTTAGAGCATTGCATATTCGTGAATAGCCAGGGTTACCATTTCGTGCTTATGTCTAAGATTTGTGCTTATTTTCAAAGACAATGTCTTAGAAAACGTGAATGTGCTTATTTCTAAAAAAACGTGCTTATTTTTGAATCCCGTGCTTATTTTTGAAGTTTTGGCGGAAAAAATGCATTCTGCGGACGTGAAGGCCTTTTTTTCGGTCTTCACCGATTTTTAGCGGAAAAACGGGACTCTGTGGACGTGAAGACCTTTATTTTGTTGGTCTGCAACGACTTTTTGTGGTTTCACAATGAAAAGCTTTTGACGTTTTGGTAATCTAACTGCAGCGTGCTTATTTTCTGGTGCGGTCCGGTGGAAACCCTGTGTATATAGCATACTGAACCAGGTTGGCAAAGTAATTAAAGACTTTGCTATTGGCGCGGGAGATCTAGTGTTCGATTCCCGGCATGGTTAAATAGGACACGTGCCGCCTGTGGTGCCACCGTTGGGACGTTTATTCGGAGCTGTGTTCCCTAGGCCGCGAAGATGAGCCCCCGTTTCTTATACGCTTCTTGGTAACACCGCGAATATACCAACAATTAGATTTTTTGATTTGAGGCAGTTTTAAAGTGACTTTGATTTCTCATATTTACCCGATCTCCCTTTTCTCCTTTTAATCCTTGAGGCCCCTGAAAAACACTGTTTGTTTATCCTACATAATTCTGTATTTCAGTTTCTTTGCAGTAAGCTCACCACCGGCCCAGCAGTTGCATGTTTGCACATGCATGAAAATTGAGGAATTGCCGTTGTTGTTGCTTTCACTGGTATTCGGTCTGTAAATGAACAAACTTAATGCAGGTAAGGTTTAATAAGCAAGTGTAATTTGTTAACTCTTAATGTGTTGACCTAATGTCAAACTGGGCGTGATGCAACGTTAATCATCCTATTTGACTATGCACTGTCAGAAAATTATTAGTTTCATCAATATCCCAAAAATTAATTTTGCAATTTCTAAAAATAATAACTGTATATTATGCTACATTATTTTTACTAAAAAATATTGATCTACTGTAGGCTATATTACTTTTTAGACACAAGTTTTATTCATTTTTGCGTTTTTGCTCTTAACTCTTCAAAACACCACTTGACTTTATTTATGAAATACAAGCCGCTGTTTATTTGTTTAACGTGATCATAAGCTTAGTCGATTTCTAAAAGGTGTCGAAACACTGTTTTTGGGCAAACAGAAGCCAAAAACAATCCTCTAGCAGCACCTGACTTGGTGTTTGCATACGTCTCTCGGCAGATTTTCCATTTCATTTTCTTGCGTATTTTTTCCAAGCTTTTATAACTGGGTACGTGAAACGAAAATTTTCTCGGCGGATGTGACGAAATTTGCGTCATGTGTTTATCCAGAACATTACTTCCGACACCAACAGCAAAAACACTGGTATCTGAAATGAAATTGCACTGCATATTTTTAACTGTTTATAATTTTGACTTTTTTCGGCGCTACATTAAACTCTGCAGAAACATTGATTAGATAAGAAACAAATGTAGTTTTTGCTGATGCTAGTTATAAGTTACTCTGGAGCAGGAGAAGGACCTAAGTTGAATTCGGGTGGAAATGCGCTCAGTCATGCTAATGTAAATTAGGTGCTGTGATTCATCCTCATCTTTGCAACTTATGGAATCACGTAATGGTTCTATAGTTTATACATTTATCAGGTGTAGGCTAAATAGTGTCAAAATATTTCAGTAACCTCACGAAATCCTTGGAATAAAACAAAATTTAACTTAACACAATTTCAATCTTATTTTCTACAAATGTAATTTGAAAGAAATGAAACGAGCCTCATTTTACCCGCTTCTTTCAGGCGTCTGGCTGCGTCAACATCGTGGCTATCTACACCACTGCTTGTCACGACCACGATAATTTTTCGGGCATTAGTTCTGCTGTTGCTTAGTATACGATTATGAACGAAATTCAGAGCCAAAGAAACATTTCCAAATCCACCTATAGAAAAGTTCACAAATATAAAATACTGACAAATGTACGAGTAAATTGCAAAAAAATAAGCCAGTTTTTTACAAGAAGGTGCTCATACTTTCGGGGAGAGTCGTAGACCTAAACTGGTACTTACCATTTCAGGCCTACTGTTGATAAAGCTCATTCAGAGCAGTAGGCTATTATCCTGTCAAGTGAATGCTGCTCAAAAGGAAAACAGATCGACGACGCTCAATGTATTTTGCTGTTGTGATCTTTTGTATCTCTTACCAAAGGTTAAACCATTTTTCCTTAATTTCTTGCACTGTGTCATTTATGCGAGTAACATAAATTGAATTATATGCTCCAACTCATAAGCGATCTTTCAATAAGTTCGTATCCACTTTCAACGAAATGCAACTTCACAAAAAGTTTGTCAATGTCCTACTCCTTGTCACGATATACTAATCCATCGATTAGTGTACTGTGTTCTTACCTAATGGTTCCATGTCGGCAATCTCTCTCCAAACTTCCTGTCGCGAAGCGAAACTTAGAAGATCAAGTGCAATTTCCACTCGATCCGAAAATAAAACCAGACCAAGTCGAGTTTTAGAAGACTCATTGGTTGAAAGACTCGAAGGTTCGCTTTCAACGTCTCTAAAAAATAATTTGACAGTTATACACACTTTGTTGAATTTCTCATGCTTTATACTTACTAACTTGTCATCTCTGAGGTCAAATGCTTCCACCAGCATCATCAACCAAACACGAAGCTGATCGAAATCGTATGCGGTCGCGTGATCCGAAGCATCCAATAGAAACACAAGCTCGGTATTTCCAGACATACACACTGGGTCTGCAACACATTTTGCAAGTTAAAATCGGTTATGTATGCAGCAAGTAAGGGCAAATGATCACTTGTAACGAGTGCGTGCACGACGTTACATTGCTATGCATAGCAATTTTAAATAGCAAAAAGTATTGACTAAAATATGACTTTGGCGATGTTACAAGTTTCAATTTTTACTCGTGAATGAAAAAAAATCGACGTGGATGAACTGACACTGCGATAAGCGCTCGAACAACGACCTTAGTCTTAAACATTTTCTAAAGGATACAATCCCAATAACTGAGCAACTAACAATGCATCGATGTTCAAACAAGCGCGAGTGTAATTTCATGTATATGGGTAATGAAGAGTTCTTAAAAACAACAATTAGTATTTCGGACAAAAATAGTCAATGTTTCTTCGAAAAAACTAAGCTCAATACCAAGGAAGGTGATACGCTTGAAAAAATGATTTGTAGTCTTGCTACACAGAGAGAAAAATAAAAACTTTAATCATATGCTAAGTTGACAAAAGTTATTATTGAAATATGTTGACGGGTCAGCCTACGTTTCTGCTGTTCTTTCGAGAAGATTCAATACCAGCAAATGCACACAACGTCACAACAAGAAGAACAAACATTTTGTGTAAAACGAACTTCAGCCATACGTCTTATCCCTTCACGGTGAAACCTGAATTGCACAACATACTAAAATAAACCAATAAAGACTGAACTTAATGACCACACCAAAACTTGAAATTTCGTGGTTTAGTTAATTTTCGTCTGGTACATCCTTCTGCAATGGGCATTTTCATTAAATTATTTCATTTCTAATCAAACATCTTTTTACAGTACACAAGAAGTTTTATTGACCAATTTTTTATAATGACAAGTACCTCATTACCTTCTTACCACGCATTTTTATTTTCGATGAAATCCCAAGACCTATTTCCATGACGTCATCATGCATTGAGGCCATCTCGTCCATGTCCAGATCCAATACGTCATACTCTATGAATGCCGTCACTACATCGTCATAACAAGTGATGCACTGGAACGTATACGCCACCATCAAAAAAAATGTGCTCCCAGCAGAGCTTGCGTGGAAAGATTTTGGTAAAATGAACATGGGGAAAAAGATTCAGAAAATGGCTTTAGTTAATTTTGTGAAAACGTTTATTAATTATTTTCATTCGTTCAACTACAATGTCGCAAAACTCAAATTGAATTTACAAACAAAGCCTAGTATTACTCCAGCGCAAACAAATCCTTAGTCTTCTACATTAAATCTTTCGAAACAAATACTTTCAACCGTAAAAATCTCATTTTTCATCTCTTTTCGTATAAGTGACAATTGTTTGAATCCGATCTTTCAACAATCTAATTATTTGAACAGTTGTGAAAAACAACCCTGCAAGCCAACTTTTTTGGCAACTTCAAAGTATAATTCAAATAAAAAAGCAGCATAATGGCGCAGAAGATCAAATATATCGTATCACGAAAACACCAAAAAAGCAAAAAGTTTTGAGATAGTACGCCGCGCGTCTAGAAACAGCAATTGCAGTGCATGACAAACTTGCAAATCAAAGGGTGATACAACTTCGTTATTCGTTGATAACAATGCTAAGTTTTTCATTACGAAGTTAATTCGTTAAACTGCTTTTTGAAATTAACGGACAATAAATTAGCTTCCGTTAAATTGTCCATTAACGTAAGGCTTATACAATGCTTGTTAACTTCCGCTTACGTTTCGTTTTATGCTTATCACCCCCACTCGTTAACTTGGATCTTGAAAACCCTGCGAAAAATAGAACCATTTTGACAACGAGCTAAAAAAGTGAAACAAAAGCGACAAAAAATTGTTTGCGAGCAAAAGCTCGTATTCCAAAATTTTTTTGAAATATGATACAGCCACTTCCCAACTTACGAACAAATTCGGTTGACGAACGTTTCCTTGGAACGCAACTCGTTGGTAAGTCAGGAAACGATTGAAATTGTCTATTTCAGTAAAAGATTTAAGGATTTAATGGAATTTAACAAACTTCTGTTGATTAAGCGCTTTAACTTTAACGTAGGTACAAGAAATTAATTTTGTTAGCGATATGGTTGTTAACGAAGTTAACGCTTGGCATTAACTTGCCCATAATTGCATTTTCCTAAAGCCTACTTCTTCTTAAAAATCTTTTTAGTGAAAATTGGCGAAGCTTGCATTAATAGTTTAAACTGAATAATATCGAACGCATAAAATGACTAAATCATTAATCAATAATTGTTACACTCAGTAACACGCTAACTTATTGCTTTATGCATTTCCATTTTCGGTTAACCTGCTCTGCTATGCAAATAGTGTTAAATTCAAAACTGTCGTAGACTTTTCAGTGCCTAATAATTTCAATATTTATTTTCTGTCTTTTTCGCAGCGTTTTCGTGTTTACACCAAAGGCATGCAAACACGGACGATCTCGTTTGTTATCATTTCGCGACGTCCTAATCATTCTTTCGACAGTCCGCCACTCTGGGATGGCATCATGACTCAACATTGTGTTTGGATAAGTATTGTTCCATAAGCTTTTAACACTAAGACGTTACAGATGAAAGGCGCCGTACAAATAGAAATTTTTGACAGCAATGAAGATGTAACAATTCTGTTCCACAAAAAATATTATTTACGATATCAATTTCGTCTACCTCTTGTCAATTCCTCGATCTCATGACCTACAAGACACAATTTTGAACTATATAACCTCTTAAAGACTTCTAACGTAAGTTTTCCACATTGTTTGGTCTTTACTTGCCAGTTTTCTAAAATAAACAAGTAGGACACCAGCGGTGAAGTCACAAAAGGACATAAAAGCACGCTGGCCACATTATAAGAGCAGTATTTTGTAGCAAAACTTTTGCATGTTAACATCTTGCATATACCGGTGGATTGGCGAAGTAATTAAATACTTCACTATTGATGAGGGAAACCCTGCAGTTCTCTTCCACGTCCGATCGAATCGGACTCACTGTCGCCAACGCACTGCCACCGCTGCGACGCTTCTTCGAAGTTTAAAGCTGTGCGGAGAAGGGCCCCATCACTCGTTGCGGCCGTAAAACGTTTCATCGTAATACCGCGAGTATATAATGAATTTCTTTCTTCCTCATACATTGTAAGTAAACGCCTAAATAAGTAGGTGTATGCAAAAAATTCCGTATTATTTACAAACTTGTTTTTTTTTAATCACACTTTGGAAACAATTTATTCAAAAATAGTATTTTGATTATTATTCACAACCGAGCATACTGTTACGCGCACTACCGAGCACACTGTTACGCGCAGGGACGTAGCCAGCCGAGAATTTGGGGGAGGGGCAAAATTACAATAAACCAAAAATCAAGGTATTTGATAAGAACGTGTACAGCAAACTTCAAATTAAGTTTCCTCAAAAGAGGGAAACCACCCGTGCCCAACTATCCCCCTGCTGACTGGGCTAGTGGTTACGCTCATATGAGATGTTTTCTTTTGCAAATTTGAATGAATTTTTCAGACATATATGTTGTGAAATCGAAAGAAGTGTTTCTTGATTGCCTTAAGTCTTTTTTGATTTTCTTAAAGTGTGTTTTGATGGTCATAATTATTAACCGTACTGACTTCGAAGCCTGCAGACCTTTTCCACATGTACATATTTTGAAGCGGCCAGTAAATGTTAAGAACAGTTAATTTGCTAATCTGGCACTAAAAACACTGATAAAAAACCAACGTTTCGACAGTATAAACTACGAGGCAGGTAGTTTATACTGTCGAAGCGTTGGTTTTTTATCAGTGTTTTTAGTGCCAGATTAGCAAATTAACTGTTCTTTTCCACATGTACATTCTGAACTGTGCAGAGCAGATTTGTAATTTTTTCCTTTTATGTTGAAACCTGCAACTTATTTTAGTCAGATGTAAAATCTTTTCTCAGAGTACTGAGCTTTATTTTGAGTGTAAAATAATTTAGTTAGCAACAGTATGTTTTATTTTGCAGAGTGATTAATTTTGCTATTAAAAGCCTAAATTGGCTGTTTTAGTTCGAAACATCAGTTCATAACAATATAATATCAATGGTTGAAGTAGGCTTTGGGAATGCTAGCTATACAGTCATCTCCATGAGAGAATATCTAACACCAATCTTCTAGAAAATTTAAGGTTGACTTTTTTCTTGCTGATTTTTCAAGATAATTTGAAATACTGGCCTTATTCTGATCTAGTCTCTCTTCATCTCCATTTTTCACCTTATCAAAACTCAGTTTTTTATAAATAGACCTAACTTTATTCTGTTCTTCCAAGAAACTTATTCAACTTAGTGTGGTAGTAGGCTGCAACCATGAGATTGGTTGGGCCAAAGCACGTGACCATTGTACAGCCAGTTTTCGAGAAAAAACAGATGGCCTACTTACCCTCCTGGCCAACCTACCCCTCTCTCCCCTTTATTCAGTGGTGCAAAGTAACGAAATACTTTTACTTGAGTAGATTTACTTGAGTAGTTTTTTTCGGTATCGAGTACTTTTTTGAGTAATTTTTTTTGGCTACTTTTACGTTTACTTAAGTACTTTTAGCATAAAGTAACTCTACTTGGGTAGTTTTTATTTTAGAAAAGTAGAAGTAGTTTACTATTGTGGCATTTGAATTACAGTCTCGCCTTGAAATCCCTCGTTGCGCCTAAAATCTGTATTTACACTCCAATTCTTGATTATTCAACTCCATAACACTCGGTCTCGTCATCGCCATGGAAACTTCACTCCATGCGATAAGAATTACGCTGTCGCCTTTGATACTAAACATCATGCAGGGAAGCTATAAATACCAATTCTTAAGTCATTGGTTTAACCCAACTCTGAATCGAACCCCGAGTCTACCGTTCCAGAAGCAGACGCTCTATCCAATCGGCCATCTGGGCGGTAATAATTTCTTTTGGTTCACCATTTTGCCACCTTCAAAGCAAGTCCATCATCACCGCATCGGCAAGTGTGTAGTTGACACTTTAACGTTTGAAAACGCTATACGAGTACTTTTACTTGAATAGTTTTTAAATGACTACTTTTTTACTTTTACTTAAGTGCTTTTTTCAGTCAGTACTTTCTACTTTACTTCGAGTAGTTTTGCCGTCAGTAACAATACTCTTACTTAAGTACTGTTTCAAAATACTTTTTACACCACTGCCTTTATTACACAAAGCGATAAGCAGTAAGGTAAGAATTTAAGTTTTATGACACAAAAAAAAAGTTTTATGATATCCTTATTTCCTCAATCAATTTGAACAGAACTACCGTATGTGCCATTAGTGGAACACCAGGCTGTAAAAGGTTGAGGTTAAATCGATTTAAATTAAATAGTTGAGGTTAAATGAATTAGGTTAGCGGCAGGGTTGGGAATTTATACCCAAAAAGTAAAGAAATAGTCGATATTCGATAGTTCACCAAAAAGTAAAGAAATAATCGATTTCGATGGTAGTTTAAAAACGTAAAGAATAAAAAATATTGTAATCGACATTCGATATTACACTATAGCATTTAGCGATGTAGGCCAAGCATTTTTTGTGATGTCCTCACATTCATGTGGTAACTTACAGACAAACGACGGACATAGTATATGCGAAGCATCTTTGCTGTTAAAAATCTTTTTTCTTTGTTTTTTTGGGGGGGCACCAAAAAATTTATCAGCAAAAACAAGGTAATGACATACCGACGATTATTTTAAATTTACTAAAGTGAGATAAAGTAACCTGGACAAAAAGAATCGATAATGGAATATCGAATTGCGCCGAAAAAAAAGTAAAGACAAGACCATATTCGATACTCATTCAAAAAAGTAAAGGCTCCAGTGCATTCGATGAAAAAAAAGTAAAGAATATCGCAATGGAATATCGATTTTTCCAACCCTGGTTAGCGGTTAAATCGATTTAGATTAAATAGTTGCGTCGTTCGAACTTGTTCAGCGGTAGCTAGAGTAAAGACAGAAAAACACTTTTTGGTTTTCGTTTCCCGTTCGTGACGTCATCAAGTTGTAACGTCATTTTGCCCCCCCCCCCACTTTTTAATTGTCCTTGGCGGCGCCACTGGTTCTAGTCAGATGTCATTGGAATGTTAGAAAAAGGCAAATACAGTATGAATCAACAACAAGGCACACTCGGCACACATAGACCGTAAGTTGATTTATTGAAGAAAAAAAAGTTGTACGGACGATAGTTTTTGATTAGCAAACTTAAATCCAACAAATATATACAGTATAATGCCAATTTTTAAACTTTTATTGCTAAAATATTTTGTGCAATTACATTACGAATACATCCACGATTAAGTTAACCTACAATAAAGGAGAGGCCACAATTATTACGCATACTTTAAATAATTTGGTTCGGCTATTACTGCAGGAAAACTACTTTTACTTAAAACATAATTAATATTTTGAAGAAGGTTCAAATTAACGCAAAGTCCAAGTCCACTAAATCCAGCTCAAACTTCCTCCACGTAACTGCACAATCAACGTTGATTGGTCAGTTTTGCGATGGCTTCTCTGATTACGTGATATTCCTCAAGCATCTGTTGAGCTTCTGCAAAGCGGCATTTCTTATGTGCCATCACAATCGCAGTCGGCACAACCTGTGTGTAGTAATGATTTACTAGTGACTCATGAGATATTTAAAGTGGAGTAAGCTACGTTACAATATCTACAAATATTACAAAAAACCAAATTACAAAGCTGCAAAAGCCTTACTCACCTGTGGCATAAAAATTTATACAAGTAACTCGACAAAAATTAATAATCAAGGAATCCACGTTAAAAAAATGAAGGATACATTTTGCGCATTTGCAACTGGTATCAGGGCCGCGTACGGTGTACCAATACCAAAACCACAAGATAACTAAGACTCTTTTCCTTGGCAAAAATGCATTAGTTCAAACTTTAATATCACATTGCCTACAACAAAACATAAAACTAAGCTTTGACCTTGTCCTTCGGTGTCGCGATCAAAATATGACTCGACGCTGGAGACTGAAGCAACGTCATGTCTACGTCATCAAGCTCGTAAATCGAACACAGCAAGAACTTCTTAGCTTCCACTTCGGAAAGACCGGGACAGAACCGCTACAAAGTAATATTGTCAACTTCGCCAAATTGTTACGTAACTTACCATATGACTCCAATTAAACCAAAGATGACCGCAAATAAACACTTCAATCTAAGCTGTTACTCTCTGCAAAACACCGCGTGCATAATGGGTCGGATAAAACAAATAGATAACAAGAAAACTTACCTGTACGATTCCAATCGATCGATGAAATAGTTTCTGATTGCTTACTTTCAAATCAACCATGTAATTTTTCATCACCTGTTTAAGTAATTATGCAAAATAAATTGCTTATTTCACCGGAAACAACGTTTGGCCGTCGCCATGTTTAAGGTCTGAAAAGTTGTGATTGCATAGCGAAACAAGTATATAGCTACTAGGGTGTTTCATTTTTTCACCATTTTTTAAATCAAAAATGCCCGGGGTGCGATAGGGTGGGGTTTGGGGAAAAAATTTGGGAGCCAAAATTTTTTTCGATTATGACGTCATTTTGAGGTTGCACGCCTCAATTGAAATTTCACGTAGCCGATTTTTCGTAAATGTGGCGTAACTCTGGAACCCGTTGACCTAGATCAATAAAATTGGTGTCAAAATGACCGGAAGATATGATTTCCTACCTATGTTTTAGAGACTTTGACTCGCTAATGACAACAGAAAAAAAGTTATTTTGAAAAAAGTGTTTTTATCATAAGTTCTCTTGCAACACGGGCACAGAGATAGCCTTAAATAGATCTTGTGTGTGCTTTTTTAGGTAATGCTTGAGCGCTTAAGCAAAATCTTCATTATGACGAAATAATACATCAAACGTAATATTCTAGAATACATAATTATTGATATTTTAAAACTTTTCTCAGCAGGTTAGTTTTTGATGGGGTGATTTGATAAAAAATGGCCCGTAGATCTGACATTGGCAGGTCGTTTCAGGAATTTTAGCAGTTGAGTGGCAATGTTTTTCCGACTAATTCTGAGGTGGTGCAGCATTATTTTTACCTAAGGAAGACCTTGACAGATTCTCATTCCAAATTTTTAAATAAAACTCCGAACTTTGCTGACATCAGGGATAGCTTAGTGAATGATATCGCTGTAGTATGAAATAAGGCAAGCCTTCCGATATTAATTAAGCAAAGAATCGCTGATAAGTTGAAGAATCTGATCAGCCAATTTGAAGCAGCAAAAAAAAGAGCTAAGCGAAGAAAGTTAAATGAAGTAAACGAAGAATGGCTTCAAAGTTTATTTGATATTTCAAAGTGTAAATGCATTGACTAGCATCCGAAAGTGCGCAACAAAAAATTGCTATGCTCCTGTAATTTTCAATATGGAATACCGGAAAAGGAAATAACTTTTATTATAGATCAGCGAAACGCAAGAAAAATGATAATTGGTCATGTAGATGTGAGCCACTCTGCAGTTCAGAGAGAACGACTGTCTCACATTCGAAAGTCACGTGATGAATTTTCAAGTTTGGAGCAATCAAGCCGCCCTGAGGTCGCCTGTTGTTCAAATTCCCTTTTGACCAGCACCAGATTAAGGAAAAGAAGCATTGTTTCTGCTTTGCCAGATTCAGAATCTGATGGAGAAAGTGATGAAGTTGGCATTCAGTATTGTCCTGGAGAAGTAGTAGGGGGGAAAAATTACCATAAAAAGAAGGCTTTTTTTATTACTGAAGAGAGCTGTATTCTGGCTGATCGCAGAATGACTTCTCTGCGTCAACAGCCTGACCAGTTATTGTCTGTAGTCGGACCTGAAAATATTGCAGCTTCAGCTTCCACAGTTCATCGCCATCGGGAAAAAATGCGAATGAAAGCTTTGCAGCGTAGTGAGACTCTTGTGGCTTCATCAAATGCAATACAACTGTGTTATGATGGAAAAATTATTGACAAAATAGACCGCTACGTATTTGTGGCACAATTTGTCAACGTTAGTGATGCAAAAACGGAACAAGTTGTTGGCGTTAAATCTTTTGGCAAAGACCAATCAGTTACAGCAGAAGCTCTTTTCAACGCAATTTCCGATGTATGTAGTGGTATCCTTCACAATACTTACTGCACTGAATACAGGTAAAATCTCAGGAGTGAACAAGCGACTCCCAAGATTATGTCAGGACTATTGCTGGCCATGGGATTCATGAACTTAAGTGCTTGTTCCATGTAAACGAAGTATACCTCACTCATACTATAACTGCCGTTGAAGGTAAAAAGAAGGGTCCAGGAGCCATGCAGGATGGCGCCATTTTGAATAAGATCAAGAATATAAAGAAGCCCAACATTGATGACTTGGACCCTAATCAAAGTTTTCAAGTTTCTGTTACGAAAATGGCAAGTATACAAGTTACGGCAAAACTGAATTGGTTTTCACAACAAAAAAGAAAAGGCATTTTAGGTGGCAGTCTGCGAAGTGATCAGCAATGCATGTTGGTCTTAGCAGGTTATATTGTAGCAGAGGCACCGGGAAATTTAAAAAACTTGATGTTTTACAAGTAGGAGAGTACACGCTATTCAAGATGGGCGACAACTGCCAACGGATACCTGAGAATGCTGATCTTTAATTTGGGGAATCTTTCGAGCGATCAACAACACAAGTTGAAGACAATCATTTCTTATATAATATCAGTTTATGTGCCATCCTTTATAATGATCCATTTAAATCCTCAGGCTGCCGAAGGACCTTCGCTTACTCTCTTCCAATAGATCTTATTCTTGCATAACGCCAGTTGGAGCCAGATATAGACGATGTGGTTTGAAAATACTTTTTGCCTCTTGCCTCAAAATGGCTTTCACCGATAAACGTAGCGCTCAGTGTTTATGCAGAAGTCCCACCATACAGTTTGGAGGCTGTTTCCTCTTCGTCTTTTCCCACTTCTGTAAACATAGAAGCTTTTCTTCCTGAACCTAAACGGCGTTTGAGACATTTTTTTACCACAAGAAGCAAAGAAGCTCCCTGCATAGCAGCTGCTGATCTTAGTCCTGCATTTTGGCGTAATATTGGCAATCATAACAGATCCACTGAACGAAGAATCGGAGCATTGAAGGACATCATTAACCAGAAGATTGTGGACATCCCAGAACATATGAATCGTACAGATTTTCGTTCGCGTTCATATTTGTGTTATATGGATCCAAAGTGTCCAGAAAATTGAGCCTGTTTTGTGCATTAGTCCAGCCCAATGCTATCGATTTGGTTGTAACTGTAACGTACTGTTGTTTTTGTGCATGGAGTTAAATAAAAGTTTTGATAACTTGTGACGAGTGCATGAAGTGGTAGAAGCTTAATTATAAGCGCGGCAACATTCAAGATAATAACAAAATCAACTAAAAAAATCTTTTTTCAAAATAACTTTTTTTCTGTTGTTATTAGCGAGTCAAAGTCTCTAAAACATAGGTAGGAAATCATATCTTCCGGTCATTTTGACACCAATTCTATTGATCTAGGTCAACGGGTTCCAGAATTACGCCACATTTACGAAAAATCGGCTACGTGAAATTTCAATTGAGGCGTGCAACCTCAAAATGACGTCATAATCGAAAAAAATTTTGGCTCCCAAATTTTTTCCCCAAACCCCACCCTATCGCACCCCGGGCATTTTTGATTTAAAAAATGGTGAAAAAATGAAACATCCTATTTAGCTACGCCAGTAGAAATTTCCTGTATCAAAAGCTTACGAGAGATTGTATTCTTTGTAATAAAAAAATAAACAAATTTGCATGTGCCCTATTTGAATTTTAAAATGTCAATGTTTTTAAGACATAGTCCTCAACCAATCAGAAACAGCATATACATGTTGGTTCATCAAGGCTGAACTTACCTTGCCCTTGAGCACATGTCCACCTGTTGACACACAGTTATATAACCATTTAGCCCAGCATTCCAGCAAACTTTTGACCAATCTCTGTTTTCCCGAGGATGAAAGAACACTGGCTACAACGTCAGGAATGAAGTCATTGGATGCTATGCGGATCATTGTGACGTCAGTGAAATAGCTTGGCTGCATTTTCAATATAATATTATAACTAGGTTGAATTCTAAT
This sequence comes from Trididemnum miniatum, assembly GCA_964006365.1. NCBI lineage: Eukaryota > Metazoa > Chordata > Ascidiacea > Aplousobranchia > Didemnidae > Trididemnum > Trididemnum miniatum. The sequence goes on from OZ023239.1 coordinate 7,261,044, forward strand.
TCATGTAAGACATAGTTTCAAAAAACCAAGTCATACGTGGAGCTGATCTTACCGTTTTGGGTTGTCGTGCTACTTATTATTATTAAAAAGGGAAACCAAAAAGAAAGGATCCATATTCTATAACGTAAGACGTAGCTTTGTAAAGTATAAGCAAAGACACAAACTCAAGGTTATATCGTAATTTGTACACAAAATTATCTTTTATCATGTTGACGTGAAGGAGAAGACCCACGGGATTCCTTGCTCAAATCTTGAATTTTACAAAGTGCCCAGTGTGAGCTACCGTGGTACACAAGGTTAAAATTGATAGAAAAAAAGCCTAACGCTTAAGTAGCCAGTTTCAAAATATCGCGTGAAGACTTAAACATGCCTTATTGTCTTGCGCACAAATTAAAAACTTAAGTTTTAAAAAATCTTCGCGCATGCAATGGCGGCTACGCACCAGAGACGGATTCTTCATTTCTTTTTCCAGTAAACAAATCACAAACACGTTGCTGCTCTCACTTCCACTTATTTCGCAAAGAGCTGATCCCAATGCTGAAAAAAAGAACACGGTCAGTTAATACACAAAATCGCGTACCACATGTAGGTTACTGTACATTAATAAATCTATTACTTCAAACTATTGATAGTAATCAGCAAAGCAGCGAAAAAATCTATAAACCACAAAAAGGTCATCAAATAAGCCAATGTGTTCATCATGATCAACAAAAATATGACACTAACTTTTTTTCTTTTGACAAGCACTTTCCTTGAGGGAAAAAGCAATGTAAACGGTCGTAAAACTAGAGTTGAAAATTATAACACACTTTACCTAAATCATAAACCTTAAAAAACACATTAAACGGCTTCACGCTTACGCTTGCTTTGATCCAAGTCTTCTAATATTGCATCTTGTGGTGATGTCACCATAACAATGATGGTGTTACTTAGCGGATTTTCCTGGCTTGAAGATAGCAAAGCGGCAAAATCAGCAACTCCGATTTTATAGTTTTCGCCCTAGCAGCAACAAAAATGCTTAAGTACAAATGCAAAAAGCACCAACTTTTTGTCGGCAGCGATGCTTACCAAACTGCTGATATCTCCTTCGTTATTATCATATTCATTATAACCCCCTTTTATGAAGCCTCGCACGTCGTTTAAACCTTAAAATAGAAATCTGGTCACGTACAGATATATAAATTAGACCGTTAGGGTTATGATACAGGGACGAATTGTTGTCATCTACGTATCATTACCGTCAAAACACACAATTGTGTGGAAGAATGTGGATAATTGAAGTAAACTGCTCAATCCCCATTGTTGGTTAAATGACATGGTGGGAACTTAAAAATTTATTTAACTGTTACAAAAATAGCTAGGGCTAGGAATTTATACCCAAAAAGTAAAGAAATAATCGATATCCGATAGTTCACTAAAAAGTAAAGAAATAATCGATTTCGATGGTAGTTTAAAAACGTAAAGAATAAAAAATATTGTAATCGATATTCGATATCACACTAAGCATTTAGCGGTGCACGCCAAGCATTTTTTGTGATGTCCTCATCACATTCATGCGGTAACTTACAGACAAACGACGGACATAGTATATGCGAAGCAACTTTGCTGTTAAAAATCTCTTTTTTTTTTTTTTTTTTTTGGGCACAAAAAAAATTTATCAGCAAAAACAAGGTAATGACATACCGACGATTATTTTAAATTTACTAAAGTGAGATAAAGTAACCTGGACAAAAAAATCGAATATGGAATATCGAATTGCGCCGAAAAAAAAGTAAAGACAAGACCATATTCGATACTCATTCAAAAAAGTAAAGGCTCCAGCGCATTCGATGAAAAAAAAGTAAAGAATATCGCAATGGAATATCAATTGCAATCGATTTTTCCCAACCCTGAGAATAACAATATACACCGAAAAATGTAATGACTCATTTCACACCTGATCCATACGTTGGGGTACACTCCGTAGCATCAATGATCCCTAAAACTCCAGTTTCACCCGAAGCTACATAATAAAGGTGTCCTTCCGATTTGAGAGAATCACCGGCACATAACAGCAGAGAACTAAGTTTACTAGAATTTTTTCCGTAAAAAATTCTGCAAATCATTGGTTGATATAGTGTAACTTAAAAGTTATTCTCAAAAACAATTTTGTTCTTTGTTGCATAATTATTCTCCTATCACGAGAAAGCGATCAATGCGCTACACGAGCTCGCTTAGGAGTTGCCAGCCATCGGTCTACCTTACTAAGATGGGAAAATATCGCTAAGTGCCTTTCCCAACGGCAAAACAACAAAACTTGCCGGCTTGTTCTCCACACTGTCCTTTTAATGCTGAGCGTCAAGCAGGGAAGCTGTGAATACCAATGTTAAAGTCATTGGTTTGACTCGACTCGGAATCAAACCCAAATTTACAGCTCCCGAGGCGGACGCTCTTACCACTCGGCCATCTGAGCTGTTAATTCACTAAAACCAAGTTGATATACCAATATTCAAACTAAATAAAAGAGTCTTTTCAGCTATATCCGTCTTCTTGCAGTTTAACATTCGTTTGAAACTATACCACGTGTTTGGTAATTGTTAGACTCCAAGGGACATATAGATGAAGTCTCTATGAAGCAAGGAGTTTGGCCTGAATAGTGAATAAGCTATATGCAAAAGTAAGGCTGGATACTAGGATAGACTTCAAAAGTTGACGAAGTGCTTGTAGCTTTTGAAATAATTGCATTGATCAAAAACAATTTAGTTTGCTTTAAAGTCACTTCAGTTGTAATAGCCGATTCTTACTTGCAAGCCGATTGATATGATGATAACATCGATTTACAATGAGATGGCGTGATTGACGTCACTGATGACGTGGCCAGCATGTAAATGATATCCAGAATGATTTTAGTCATGGTACCTCCTTTCATTCGAGAAGAACCGGTTATTGCTTCTCCCTGAAATTTCAATCTTACGATAGAAAAAATATTTTAAAAGGCCAACACTAAACACAATTTTTGATATCTTTCTAAGTTTTAGATCAATCTATCGGATTTACTAAAATGGTTGCTTATTATAATAAATCTTTCTCCATTAATCTCATTAGCTATTTTCACTGCCTTAAAATAACAATGGCATAAGAGTGCCGAACATATCAGGATTCTGTAACACAGTGGTTCTCAAACTAGGGATCGCGGTCTCCTTGGGGTTCGCGAAGCAGCTTCAGGGGGACCGCAAAGAGGTCGCAGATTTCTGATAAATCATCCCATTGAATTGTGCTTGATTGGACATCTGCGGACGTGATGACTTTTTTTTTTGCTCTTCACTTGATTTTGCGTGGAAACTTATGCTTAAAATTAAAGACCGTGAGTGATAGAAAAAAATGTTTGGGGACCGCAAAGTCGAAATTTTAAAAAAGTTTGAGAACCACTGCTGCAGCAGTACCTTTTTTTACACTACTTGGTATTGCAACGAACCGGCCAGTTGACGTAGTGGTTTTGGACATCGCTATCGGTGCGGGATGTCTTGGGTTCACAACCTTGGTCGGTCAAATCGGAGAGACTGTCGCCAACGACTTGCCACACCTGCGATGTTTCTGTGTTGCCCAGTCGCTAAGCGCGAAGATGGGCCCCGCCGCTCGTTATATGTTTCGCTGTAACATCGCCAGTATAATGAAGATTTGATTTAATAATGCAACACAAAAACAATAGACATCATTTTGCCAAGTTTAATATAAACTTTTTACTGCTTACCATCACCACAGGATTGATCACATATGCTTTATTTTCCTTTGCCAATGTTTCCATGTTCTGCGCAACTATAAAATGGCAGTCAAGTATAAAAACAATATTGCATCAATTCTGCGCAAAATTTTAAAATCGTTTGGGAAACATAAAATCTTCCTCATCACTGCAAGCAGTTGCAACGCGTGGGCTCTATTGAGTAGGGTTACCATACGTCCTCCTTTTTGACAAAAAAATTTTGTCTTCCGAGGACGCCAAAAAATGGCCAAATGTCCTCCTTTTCGGCATTATAAAGAGTGAAAACATGTCAAATCATTCTTCCACGAAAGATTTTGAAAAGTTTCAGCGCAAACTACGGGCTGTGGACGTGATGCCCTTTTTATTTCTTTGGTCTTCACTTGTTTTGGGGCAAAAAATAATGACCCTCAAAGAACCTGTCCTCCGCTTGCATAGTGAAAATATGGTAACCCTACGATACTGAGAAGCTAAAAAAATTTAAATGTGAAATCTTAATGAAATAAAATATTCAGTGTGGTAGATTAAATCTCCCAAACCTATACAAAAAGTCACAGCCTAATCTTGGTGTAGTACCCTATAAGGCAATATATCGTACAGTACAACAGGGTACTTCAATTGATTCAACGGGGCATTATAATAATACAAACGAGAGTTTTCTCACTTTAGAATCGATGGGTGTATTGAGCATGGAATCGTTACACTCTTGGGATAAATAGGCTACTTGATCCTGTGGCGAATAGAGGGATGGATCATATAACCCTTATGATTGTGCCAACAAGCTGAGTGAACTTGAACTATGGCATAGTTATGCTAAAAAATTAAGACAAACAAACTACAAAGAAGACCAGTTAAATCTGGTTGTAGCACTTGCACCGCAGAAACTGTGATTGTATAGAAAACAAATCATCGATTGAATTGTAAAAACGAAGTACAACAAAGTTTTGATAAAAACTGCTGGCGCCTGAAAAGCATTTCCAAGTACCGTGTTCCCCTACTGGAATCGTTTATTAGAAAAAAATTTCTCGAAAGAATGCCTTAAAAGTACACAGTCCCACAACTAAGGTGCCTGAACTTCGCGGCCTGTACTTACCATTTAAAAAAGTTTTATCCCACGCTGATATTGGGACGTTTCTAGAAAGTAAAAGACTAAATACAAGACTGCAAAAACAGAATGCGCATTTATATGATGAAACGTTAATGCTACGCTCAAATATTCCAGCATACTTCTATTTTGCCATTCTGAGTCAAAAGTCCCTAGTAATTGTTCAGTAGTAGCGTATTTCAAAGATCAAATAGAACGTGAGACTTTTGCAACCAGTCGTTTAAATATGCCAGTTGCCCACTCGTATTTCTGCTTTGCAAGTTAGGTTATACCATGCCCTCACAAAAGCAGGAAAAACGGCCAGGTAGTGATGTGGTTAAAGACATCGCCAGCGGTAAGTGAAGTTTTGAGTTCGATTTCTGGCTCGGTCACGTCGGACACAGTGTCGTCAACAGCTCGTCACCCCTGTGACGTTTCTTCGAAGCTGTGTTACTTAGGCGCTAAGCTGCAGGGATGGACCCTGACGCTTGTACCGCGCTTTGGAGTAATACCACAAGCATGAAGATCTGATCTGATATTTAAATTTTAAAAACTACTCAATTAATGAAAATTCTCATTTCGTTCAGGATATCAGCTTTCGTTCAAGTATGCGGCACAGAATGACGTTTTTTTGTGGTAAAAAGGATAAAAAACTAATGAAATTTCAATTATGTCGAAATACATCATGCGCTTCAAGACTAGTGATGTAAAAAAAACAGTTTTTTTGCACTTGTTTTTTTTTTGACCTCATTTTTTTGTTTTTTTTTATTTATCCCTTCTTGAAAACTTTGAACAAGTTTGTTTTTAATGTAAAGCTTGGTAAGCAGCATCAAATCGCGTTAACACATTGAACATGACTGTAGGTAGTAAAGTGATATAGTTTCATCATAGTTTGCTGAGTAATGCGTATCTAGCTTCAAGCTCACTACCTGAGCCTATTTTGCGATTTGCACGGTTCTGCCGTGTTAAATTGCGAGTTACCTCAAAATATAGCCCAACCATAACGTTGTGCTATTGAAAGTTAAATCAGGTTAAATTAGGATTTAGGCCTTCATTTATACTTTTCAGCTTGCTTGCGCTTTGGGCTATGGAAGAGTTAGGGTCAAAAAGAATAGATGTAAACTACGCCGGAGCCTATCTTCTCTGAAACAGCTGAAAAAACTACAGTTACTCATTAGATGAACGGGAAAAAGAAAATACAGTGCAGTGCATTAATATGTACTATCGACCTTCGCGTCTGAATTTTAATACATTGGCCAACCAGTATTCAGTTTAGCCAAGTTATAGCCTGACATCATATACCGTAGTCTTTGTTTTAACACTTATTTAATTTGTTTGGCTGGTACAGTATTGACTCTTGAAGTAACTTATGATCCATAATGCAAGTTACATTATCAGGCTTACCACCCAATTTTATACGGTACCGCGTTAATAAGCCATCTCAGTTTCTTTTGTAGCGACTCATAGAAAGACAGCAGATAACTTATCAACTTATCCGCAATACTGTATTTTTTTAATCTATCTATTGCGATTGCTTCTTTTTATTTCTTATTCTTTGCATTGTGAAATTAGAACTGGCAACACCTTCCTGACAATCGGTAAACAGCAAGCACGCAATTTATGATGGATTTAGGGGGCGGAGAGGTCGCTCCTTGCGCTCCCTATTAGATCCATCACTAAAAGAAGACTCAACAATAAACAGTATGGCGGCCAATACTCATTATTTAAAATCGGATTTGAATTTCTTTTAAAAAAAAACACGTTTTTTTTTAAAAAACGAAGGCAAAAAAACCGATTTACCTCACTAATCAAGACAAAATCATGGAAAATCTTGCCAAATAAAATCTCAAGATTTACCTTGCTAGTGAAACAGGATTGAAACCCAATAACACGGGAGTGAACACGTCTGGGTTCTTCATGCAATGATCCAACTGACCAGCCACATACGGTGCCGAAAGTCCGCATGTAATACCGATGTAAAGAACTTGTGTTCTGCCTTCGCAGGCCTGGATTAAAAGATAAGGCAGTGTCTATTTTGCCGTTAACGGCTAGATCCTGATTGGCTTGTGTCTATATGCATGACTGGTTTTGCCTATCAGAATCTACTGCCGGCAAAATAAACACTTCCAATTCTGAAAGATAACGTTCTTGCGCAATGAAAAATAGTTTCAAAATACTTGCAAAAATTCAGCAGCTAATTTGCAAAAACACGCTTCACATTAACACAATTGAAGCAATAATGTTAATTCTATAGTACCTTTATCAGATCGTTTCTTCCGGTTATGTGATCGTCCTCCGGTGCTTCTTGTGACGTAAATAATGCCCTAATTTGGTAAACAAACACAGAGTTATCATGATCCGCTAGCATTTGACAAAAATGTACTGCAGTTAATATTCTTGAATTGGCTCACAATTAAAAGTGTGGTTGTCTATTCGTACGCAGCTTTTGCTTACAATGGAAAAGCGTTTTTTTGCTTTTGGTAACATAAAAGTTTGTCGGTGGGTTTTGAAACAGTAAAACGTATCTCGAAAAAGTACCAGACTTTAAGCCAAAAAGAAATATAGCTGAGGTGCTTTCTTTTGCTAGGCCTATCTTGCAATAGTAATGAAGAACAGTCCTAACTTATATCGTGCTTACTTGTCTCCTCCAGCTATGGTGTACGCAAATTTCTTCGACGAAAGAATTCTGTTGTAAGTTCGCTGAACACAAATTTTTTTGCGACATTTTTAAAAACTGATAAATATCGAACAAAGTTATTCGTAATATTTCTTACGGCCATCATAAAAGCGATCCGCCCAGAAGTTCCGCATCCGCTCATAATAATTATCGAATTCGAAGATATGTCATTGAGAAGATTTTTCGCAAGTTTCGCGACTCCGCTTATCGCTTCGATGATTTCATCGCTTTGCAAGGTCTGAAACAAAATTACATGTTGTAAATAACATAATCAATGAGATTACCGGTAAGCAATTAAGGTTTTACCAAAGTCTATCCAGTCTAACGACAAGGCTAAGAGAGTAATTCAAGTTTATGAATTGATATAAAAAATTTTTTTCATGACGAACTAAGCTTGAATTAGAGATGGCACGGGCCGCTAAGAGACCCGCTAACGAGCCGTTAACCGGTCTTTTTATTGGTTCGCTAACGGCCCAGTTCTATCTTTTGTTTTTATTGGGCCACTAACGAGCCGCTATCACTTTTTGACATCCCTTTAAATTTTCATTATTCTAACTGAAGATTTCATAAAAGAAATAAAAGAATAGGCTTTGGACGGGCCGGGCTTTATTTTTGGCCTGAGTAGCCGGGTTGGCTACCGCTAATGGACAAGAGGTTTCGGGCCGTGGGCGGTTCGGGTCGCAAAAAAGCCAGCCCATGCCATCTCTAGCTTAATTACAGCTCACCAAAGCTAAATCAAACGCAATCCAAAAAAATTAATTAGCTTACTAAGGACTTTATAGTGGGTTAAATTTTAAGCTTAGGCCTAATGCATTAATTCAGTGCCGGCGCTAGGCCAATTGAGACCCCCCCGAAAACTTTACGTGGGGCCCCTTTTATCCGCAAGAAAATGGAAGGTAAAGGAGGTTTTACACAGAATGCGATTTTCATACGATTTTGCATTTCAGGCATATTCGTGCGATTTTTGATAAACGAACCTAACGGATATGTCTTTAGTTATTTACACAAAATGCGATTGCGTCCGATTTTGTATCTACGTACCCTAATTTAAAATCTACGCACGTATTTTGATGCATTTTCGTACGTAACTTACTTACGTAAATTGCATCGTATAATTCTATGTAAAGCCGTTTTTGCATTTCATGCATATTCGTGCGATTTTTGATGAACGAACCTGAAGGCTGGATATGCCTTTACACAAAATGCGATTGCGTCCGATTTTGCATCACGTACCTATTTAAACTTCTTTATTTACTGTAAATTGGCAAAACTTATTTATAAGTTGGCTTCTAAAACTAGCTGACTTTCTGAAGTAGCCTATACCAAAGATTTCATCGATCTGGAACCTAAAATAAGGACGACTGGAAAAATAATTAAACTGCCTGGGTATTCGGTATTGAGCTTGAGATACAACACCTTCCCATCTAACCTAACGGTACCGCGCGCAGGTGACAGATACTACGAGATGGGTTCGATTCGCGGCTGGAGCCAATCGCATTTCACATATAACGGGTGGCTGCTGACTCGAAAAGCGCAAGCTTACTTCGCAGTCTCCCTCAATTACTGCTGAATTTTCCGTTCTATATAATTTGAAAATAACCTCAGTTGTTATTATTATAATAACCTACAGAGCCTGAAGTGCTAAAAATGCTTCATGCCTATCTTTTATGATGTCACAATAAGGTTTTGTCGGTAGAGAAAAAATAAGGCAAGACAAATAACACAAAGCTTGGTTTATGAAATCCAAACAAGACAAAATAAAGACGCAAGCCAAAAATAAGGACATTTCAAAACATTAGGACAATAATATTTTCCAAGATATACTCTCTCAAAATAAGAACAAATCTTTGCAATAAGGATGGTATGAAATCCCTGCGTATAACTGGTGCGTGAAGAATACTCGTCTTCATTA